>OY282605.1:67762760-69132183 GCA_958298945.1 Atherix ibis | reverse complement strand
AAAGCTTCCTTCGAAAAATACTCATAAATTAGGCTATTCTTAAAAGAACATCGGAACAGTTTTTTCCGAATTAATTTTTAGTGCAACAAGAAAATTTTATAAAATGTATTAAAACCCAAAGAAACAAATAATTTAGGATCCCAGGAATTTAATTCGTAATGAAGTTTATTCTCAATTTGTACTGTATTTAGACCCTAGCAAGTGTCTTTTAACTTCTAGAAAAAATTCTGTTCATATTGAAAACAGCTTTCTGGGGTCCTAAATTATAAGTATACTTTAACTATACTTCCTTTTCTAAGTTTTTAAGGAATTAATTCTTAACGTATAATGTGTCTCAATTTCTTATAGGATTCGTTGATTTAGGACCCCAGAAGGCTATTTTGGAGATGAACCGAATTTTTTCAACAATAAATTCCTGAATTTCTTCCCAAATGTATTCTATACTAAGACCCTGACATGGACTCATTTTTTAGGACCATATTATGGTCCTAACAGACAACGGCTAAGAATGCTTAAAAATAATTTTTTTTAAAGAAAATTATTTAGAATTTTATCTTTTAGTTTTACATGCTGAAAGTGTTTTAATTATTAAGAAGGTCAGAAATTATTAATTCAAAAGCTTCGATTTATATTTTAAATTGGCATAAAAGTGCTTCAGAAAATAAAGTTTAATAATAAGAGCATCAGCGAATTTTCGACTATAATTTTGAAAACTTTTTTTTATTTTCGATTACAAAAATTTATTAATAATAAAATTAACTGAATTTTGAAAATACTATAAAATGGTGATGGGACAGCGTAAATAAAAAAATTCTGTTTTATTTTGAAAGCAAATTTGGCACTCAATTTTGATAAAATATTCACGTGCCATGATATGAGATTATCCACTAATAGACATAAACCTTGTATTTATCTCATATATCTTTGACAAGAATAAAAAAGATCCTTTCAAATACAGACTTTTCAAAGGAATTCCTTTCAACGTTTTGGTTAATGGTAACTTCAGACTCTCCTATATAAATTGTTGTCAGTAGTTACAGGGCAGAATAACGACAACAATAACTTTTTAAATTGTGTAAAAGGAACACTCAATTTTGTGTACCTAAAAGTGCAGAGATTTTGACTGCAGTCGGTGAGCGTAGAAGAAATACTTTTTTTTTTAGGAAATTTCCTCCGAAGGAATGCAGAAATCTTACCCAGTTTTAGTCGCTCGACCACCGACAAAAGGTCCATTCATAAAATACTATTTTCGGGTTTCTTATTAACAAAACCGCTCATCATCCTCATCGTCATGCTGTTAGGCCTCAAGACAGGCTCCTTCTGTCTGGACCAAAATAAAACAAAAAAAAAACACTCACCATAGGATACATGATAAAAGAATACGGATACGACCAGAGGGATGCGTTCAAATATTATTCATTTCGGCATTTTTTCCATTCATTTTCATTCAGTTCTGTTCCTTTTTCTTCATTCTCAATATTTTCTCATGAATAAAATTCTTGGAAACACAATTCTATGAAAATTATCATAAAAGATGCCAGAGATTCTGTGATAAAAGTGGCCGAAAATATGAATTTCAATTGTTTTATCGTTATTACTTTCTTTAAATTCCCTTTTGTTTTTGGGGAAATAAACTAACCTGAAGTTACCTAGAGAGAGAAAAGAAATCCAAAATATTAATAAAAAAAATTAAAAGAAATATTTTTTTTTGCAAATTTTCTTCTCACATATTTTTTAATGGCAAGCAAAATTTCAAAAATCATGACGCCAAAGGATCACGACCGTCCGACCAACTAACAAAAAAAAATTGTTCAAACTTTTTTTGAGGTACCTAAGATTTTTTTCGACAATTTTTCGGAAGAATAATCTTCCCTTAATTATTTGTGGTCGAAACATTTAAAGTCAGCAGGCTGAACACTCCCTTTTCCTGACTATAATTTTCACACGAAGTTTTTGCTTAAATAAGAATTCTTCTGGCTGTGATTGACAAAAATTCCGATTCCTGCCAATTCTGAGTACATTAACTCGGTCCACTTGACTTCTAGTGCGTTCATAATTGCTCTCACACATCAATAGTTCCAGGGCAGTAAAATATAATTCAACCAAAGCCAAAAAAAATATTCTGAGTATTTTTACTCCCGTTCTTAAAGCCTGCTTGTTATTCATTATCTGCTTAAACTATGCCAGTTAAATGGCATACCTTTTATCTTCCTTACGGCCATTGTACTCACTCACATAATAAAGGGAGTCTTTTTTTTTAAATGGAGCACACATTATTCATGCACAGATTATTAAATATTTTCTCAGTTCCTGATAAAATTAGAATATTTTATCGCTTCCCATCCAATAAAACGTAATCTGTCCAATTCAGTGGACTGCACTCATTTTTGTTTTTTTTTTGTAGGTAAAAGTATGCCGAGAAAGGATCCCGGATGTGCACACAATTGCATAACACAACTCAATCCTTCATAATATGTAACTGGACACAGTTTAAAACCTTAAATATCACCCGACAAAACGGATCTCCCACGATTTCTTGGAAGACTTTTCAATGCTTTCTTTATAAGATCTCAAGTGTTTGTGCAGCAGTTTTTCGTTACGAAATTTCAAAAGAATGTTGAATGAAATTTCTTGTGTGAATAGTGACAATAAGGAATTTTTTTAATATTCAAAACAAGTTTTTGGCCCTTCTCAAAGAGTCTGAATGAATAGTTTTTTTTTACCATCCGATTTTATAATTTCCTTTGTGGTCCAAGGTAATTTACGACTACTCGGGAGACATTGGTTAGCAAACAGTAGTGATAAAACTATTTACATAATTTGGGAAGGCAGAGATTTCTTCCGCTTTTTCCTGATTTACATGGAAATAAATAATTTTGTAGGAAATTTATTATTTGATTATTAATATTACAACATTTTCTAAACAGAAAAACTTCTAAGACAACACGTCAAAATTTTAGGCTTTATTGTGGAAAAATGCTCGCATATTCATGCTCCAAAGTATTTTCCATCGCTAGACACAACTTTTTCCCATCTTTCTGGAAGCATATAAATTCCATGTCGGAAACACTGCTCATTTTTTGAGGGAGATTCGCGAATCGACCAAATTTTCCACAAATCTACCCAATTTTTTTGGAAGAGATTGTAGTCAGGAGGAGCAATGTCTGATGAATAGGGCAGGTGGGGCAGGACGTCCCATTTCAGTATTTTCAGGTAGGTTTTAACCACCTTAGCAACATGTGGCCTAGCGTTGTCGTGCTGCAATCTCACTTTGTCGTGTCTTTACTTGTATTGTTGCCATTTTTCCTTCAATGCTCGGCTCAAACGCATCAGTTGTGTTCGGCAGCGAGCTTTTGCAATTGTTTCAACAGCTCATAATATACAACGCTGATCTGGTCGCACCAAATACATAGCATGAGCTTTGAGCCTCCTCGACTTTCTTCGTTTTGGATTATTGTAATGAATCCACTTTTCATCGCCAGTCACAATTCGATGCAGAAACCATTCTTCTTCTGCCGTTGGAGCAGCTATTCACACGTAAAAAAACGGCATTCCCACTTTCCTTACTTTTGGATCATTCCCAAGGCTTTCAAACGCTGGAAAATAGCTTGTTGAGTCACACGCAATGAATATCCAAGTTCTTGTTGCGTTTGACATTAATCTTCATCCACTAATACATCCAATTATGCGTCTTCTAACTTCCGGGACGCCCCATGTCTTCCACCTACAATCGTTCGACGCGCCTCAGCCCCAGATTTTTTTCAAATTAAAGGTAAAAAGTAATATTTCTCACAAATGACGCTTATTTGGCTCAAATTTCGACATGTTCACGCACAAAAAAACTATAAAACGACGATAAAATGTCATACACGTAATGAAGAGGAGTTGTTGACAGATGCCTAAGCTTACGATTTGACGTTTCTGATCCGATATTTTGGTACCAACATTTAATGGTGGCGCCATCTATTGGCAAACGGCAGTTTCCCAATTTTACTCTCAATAAAAAAAAATATAAAAATTTTCCAAATTAAATCCTTTTCTACTCTTTAGCGCCACAAGCCTTCGCTTTTAATTTTCTCAGATTTGTGATAGCGTTTTTCGATGGATTTTTCCGGGTGACGCATTTATTAATTTCTTATCCTTAAAAGATATTTCAAGATCCTTCGGTTATCGCTACATAGTCTAAAGTAATCTCAATGATGAAATTCTACGATATGATTTTCAACTTGGGACTCTCTAAAGTTCTTATGTTAACAGTTCTTTCTCCCCAATTTTTTTAAATTTCATGTTCGAAACCATCTCTGGTTAGTTAAAAAAAATTCCAAAAGAGCATCTCTGATCAGTAATTTTATGTTCGAAAGAGCATCCCCATCAGTCCTGTGGATTATTTCTTTAGCTATTCTAATAAGTGCTCTTTTGGATGGATTATCTTTATTTATTAATCATAAATATAATCATTGTGTTATTTTGGGTGCTGTGGACAAACTACTCAGAAGATAAGGGACTGGTAGACATGCTTCTTGGCAAGCATATACAATAAATTTTGGGGTGGGGGGGGGGGGGGTTATTGTGTACGTGTGTCTTAACAAATTTGAAAGGAAAAAAAAGAAGAATATGGAAAACGACCAAAAAAAATAATTAAAAAACTGAGAAAAAAAATCAAGACGATGCAGAGGAGAGAAGAAGCACTCCTAAGGTAACCTTGGTGTTAGCTGATCACCTATAACCGTAGAACCCAATGTCGCCACTTCCATTTTTACGGACACTTCCAACCCCCAAACGAGAAGCTGCTGACTTACCGAACAACTAGCAGCTTCCGAAGTGGTGATGTATAACGACTTGGCAAAATAAATTCTATGTCATCAAAAAATTGTCTATCGAATTTTTTGAGTCAATATTTTTTCCAGCTTTTCATTTTTCTTTCGATTTTATTTCGCTACTTTTTATCATAAATTATTTCAACATTAAATATAATATTTTTTACCGCTTTTTAAATAAATTTCTTTTTTTATAATTTTTTTTGTATTTATTATTTTTATTTATGTACTTATAATATTGGATAAGAAAATTTCTCTCTCATAATTTTAGTTTTCGTAACTATTTTTTTTTTTAAATTTATAATTTTCAACACAATTTTTTTTGGTAATATTGTTCTCTCTAATAAACTTTTTCTCTAGACATTTTTAGTTTTTCTTTTCTAAATAATTTTACATTTAATTAAGGATCGTATTTAGGATTTAATTTAATAAGTTCTTTTTGGTTGCATCCCCGGGGATATTATAATCGCTGCAAGGAGCACGTGACTCCTTCTACATGCTACGTACCCTTTTTGACCTGGGCTACCTTAACAAATCCCATACGCTGTTTAATCAAAACATTTCGATTCTTACAGAACGTCTGTTATTAAGTTTTTAAGTTTTAAATTAAATTTAAAATTAATTCTGCATTTTTTGATATTTTGATGGTAGCTGTAATAATATAGATTTTTTATGAAAAATCACAAATGCAATCTTCTCTTAAATAGTTAAAAAGGGTTTCTTCTCACTAATACTTGAAAGCCTCTTTAACATTTAAGGAATACGTAATCATATAATCAAGCTTCTTCTAAATAGTTAATCTTCCATTTGCATAGTATCAAAGAAAAAATTGTTGGCTCATCTAAATAATTATCGCAAGATATTTATAATAATTAACTAATTTTTAAAGAATATTTTTTTTTTACAAAAACTCTATAAATTCTAGAATTTTATATTATTTTATATCCGAACTCTTAGCAACTCAAAATTTATGGTTACTGCGAATTTTTAGGTAACTCAACCAAAACTATGGATAGCTCAGGATATTTATACTCTACGAAATATGAAAAGGATCGCTCCAAATATTTAGATGCTTGAAGAAAAGCTAAAATGGATTATTCTAAATATTAATAATTTCCTTAGAAAAAAAAGAAACTTTTTAATGTTCAGACTCTTAATAATTATAAAATTTGTCTTTCAAAAAACTAAAACTCAATCGAAGAGCAAACGTTTAATTTAGGAAAAATGAACTTTGAATATTTAAACCTTAGTAACTAAAAATTTAATTTTCAAATCTTTAGTTTCCCAAAATTTTCTGCCAGAAAACAAATTTTATATCGATAAATTTTAATCTTAATAATAAAAAAATAGATGGCGGGTCTGAAGGCATATGTACAATATTTAAGGAACCCTCCGCTTCGTTGCCCAATAATCCCACAATGTCAGGATTTTTTACCAAACGCAACCCTTTTGGACTTAATGACTCCAACAACCAATTTTTATGCCATCACCCACATGAGAAGAAAATATTTTGTTCCTGTTTTTTTCCAAAAAACTTAAAGGGAATAAAAAAATAACAGGTGCCAAATCTTTAGATTCTGCAGAAAAAAGTATGTAACATCGAAACTTTAGAGTCCACAAGGGAAGGTGCAAATAACTCCAATCTTTTAAATACTACAAGAATGCTAATGTACGTGGGCTACTATATATATTTCTGGCCTAATAATGAAAATGCGAATATTTATCAACGAAAAAGGTTTTATTGTTTTTCAAAATATTCTCCATCAAGATTTATACACTTTTGCATGCGCTCAAACCAATTTTCGAAGCACTTTTTCCACTCCGATTGAGACACCTCCAAAACATGGTTTTTGAATGCTTCAACAGCATCTTCTGGCGACGAAAATTAAAAAGAAGTCATTGGGTGCCAAGTCAGGGCTGTACGGAGGATGACCCATCAATTCGACGTTTTGTCCGGTCAAAAAGGCGCTGGTTTGAGCCGATGTGTGAGAGCTCGCATTGTCATGGTGCACAATGATTCGACTTCTCTTGTTCGTTTTTCGAATTTCTCCGAAGACTTCAGGCAAACAAATGGTGGTGTACCACTCAGAATTGACCGTCCTACGTTGCACAAGCGGAACAGTCGCCACATGACCAGTTTTGCCAAAGAAACAAGCGACCATTTGCTTCGAAGTGCTTCTTCCACGAACAACTTTCGTTGGATTTGACTCGTCTTGGAAGACCCACACGGTCGATTGCTGTTTTGTTTCGGGCTCATACGCATAGATCCATGATTCGTCACCTGTGACGATCTTATAAACGTCTTTTGAAGCACCGCGATCGTATTTTTTCAGCATTTCTTTACACCAATCCACACGAGCCTTTTTTTGAGCGATTGTCAAATTGTGCGGGATCCAACGAGAACAAACCTTTTTTACGGCCAGGTGTTCATGCAATATCGAATGTATGCTGGTGGGAGAAATGCCTAGGCATGCCTCTATCTCACGGTATGTCACATGACGGTCTTGCATTATCAGTTCACGTACGGCATCGATGTTTTCTGGAACAACGGCTGTTTTTGGACGACCTTCACGGAATTCGTCTTTGAGCGAGCGTCGGCCACGATTGAATTCGTTGTACCAGTTTTTCACAGTGCTATAGGATGGTGCTTCATAGCCATACAAAGATTTAAGTTCATCGATGCACTCTTGTCGTGATAATCCACGTCGAAAGTTGTGAAAAATGATCGCACGAAAATGTTCACGAGTTAATTCCATTTTTTTGCCAAATTGATTTTTTCAAGTCACTGTAAACAACACAAATGATAGTCGTACGTCAAAACGTTCTGAGTACGTTTATGCTAAAAAATGTCAAACTTTCCAATGGAAATGTCAGATCGCACCTGGCAACACTTAGTGTTGCCTAGGCCAGAAATATATATAGTAGCCTACGTATTAACTTATAATGTAAAAAAATACTTGCTTACAAATTCCGAATAAATAATTGAACAAATAATGAATTGTGTTTACTAGAGACGTTAATTTCTCATTAATAAATTAAAACTAATAAAGTCAAGATTGTGTGGATTTTTTTTGCCTTAAAAAGGTTTAGTTTTTTCTGATTCGATTTGGACAAAGGAGAACTGCACCCAATTTTTATAAAAACACATTTATTTATAGACTAAACACAGGTCATATTAAATTAAAAAAATAAGTTCGAGAAAAAAAATTCGCTTTCAATTCACGACCAAAAACAATCTTCCTTGTGCCAACGAGTTTAATATTGTAGAGACCCAGCCATGTGGATTTTTCTACATTCTTCTTCGTGCTATACGAGGTCTGTTTAAAAAGTATCGCGAATTTTGAATTTCCGCGGTTTATGTATATTCGATTTTCGATTTTTTTGTGGCGTTATGTTTATGCCGACAAGTTTGGCCATTTTTAATGTTCAGTTAATTGTTGACAGCTGCTACGCTTGCACGTGTTTTGGCTCGTCTTCGATTTTTGCCCATTTCAATAAATGGATCAAAGAATCTGTATCAAATTTTGTGTGAAAAACAAAATTAATTGCGCGGACGCATTCCGAATGTTGACTGTGGCATATGGTGAAACTACCTTGGACCAAAGCAACGTTTATCGGTGGTACAAAATGTTCTCAGAGAGCCGAGAAGATGTGAACGACGAAAAACGTGCCGGACACCCGAGCACGTCAACATAAGACGAAAACATTGATGACGTGAAGAAAATAGTCTTGGCCAATCGTCGAATCACCGATAGAGAAGTTGCTGAGGACTTAAACATATTGATTGGCTCGTGTCATTCGATTTTTAACAATGATTTGCGTATGAGATGGGTCGCCGCGAAATTCGTACCAAAATTGCTCAATTTCGACCAAAAACAGCTTCGCATTAACATTGCTAAGAAGCTGTTGGAATCTGACCGCGACAACCCGAATCTGCTCCAGAAGGTCATAACTGCTAACGAATCATGGGTTTATGGTTATGACATGGAAACCAAAGCTCAATCATCCCAATGGAAGCTGCCGCACGAGTCAAAATCGAAAAAAGCGCGCCAAGTTCGGTCGAATGTAAAGGTTTAGCTTACAGTTTTCTTCGATTGCAGGGGCGTGGTGCATCATGACTTCTCACTACAGGGTAGAACGGTTAATAAGGAATATTACCTGCAATTTATGCGCAAGCTGCGCCAAGCAATCCGCCAGAAATGCCCGGATTTGTGGAAGAACAAAAATTGGGTTTTGCACCATGATAACGCCCCTGCTCACGCATCGTTACTTGTGCGCGAATTTTTGACCAAAAACAACACACTAATAATACCGCAGCCACCGTATTCCCCAGATCTGACCCCCTGTAACTTTTTCTTGTCCCAGAAACTGAAGAGCCCCATGAAAGGACGACGCTACGCTACGATTGAGGAGACAAAGACGGCATCGAAGGAGGAGCTGAACAAGATCACAAAAAATGATTTTTTTTAATGCTTCGAGGATAGAAAAAAACGTTGGCATAAGTATATAATATCTGGTGGGGACTACTTTGAAGGGGACAAAATAGATATTCATGAATAAATAAATAATTTTTGAAAAAAACACAAAATTCGCGATTCTTTTTGAATAGACCTCGTATATGGCAAATCACACCATTTAGCGTGCTGTTAGCCTCATTAACTATTCTGGATTGGCCGATCAAGCAGTTCTCTTTTGAGCAGTACGAAATCTTTTTGAAATGGAACTACTCGAACGCTGCCATAACAACGCATTTAGAAATCTAAGTGCAGTTATTGAAAGAGATTAGATTCATCACGTGTACTGCCAATGAAGTGACCTACAGCTTTATGGTAACCAATTATTTATGATCTATTTTTGATGGCATGGCTGCCCACGAGTTGTAGTTCCAACAGAACGATATTACGTGCCACACTGCCCCAGAAAAAATCGATTTATTGTAAATTGGCCACCAATATTACGTGATTTAACGCCGTTGGAGTTCTTCTTTTAGGGTTAAATGAAATATAATAATCCTTATTTATTGAATAACCATAAGGAACGCTTTATAGGCCGGAGTCATCAATGCTCCATATTTTTTTGAAAATCTAGCCTTAGTAGTGCCAATCTAAGTGCGCTACAGAAAAATGGTAACCAATTATTTATGATCTATTTTTGATGGCATGGCTGCCGACGACTTTTGGTTTGAATAGGACGATGCTACGTGCCACACTGCCCAACAAACAATCAATTTATTGCAAACTAAAGTGAATAGGCGCCTACTTTTGCGAACAGGTAATGTTAATTGGACATCAAGATCATGTGATTTGACACCGTTTGACTTCTTCTTGTAGAACTAAATGAAAGATAAGATTTATAAAAATAATCCACACACAAGCCAAGAGCTCAAAATAGCGCAATTCGTGAAATAGAGCCACAATTATGGGAATATTTTGTAAAAAGGATCGATGTCTGTACATCGTGGTCGTGGTAGACAATTTCCCAATATTTTTTGGTAATTATTAATGGTAAAGTCTCTACAAAATATTGTATTTCAATAAAAAATGATGGAACTTTCATATAAAATTTGTGTTTCATTCAAAAATTTTAAAAAAAGCTTTAATTGGTTGACCCTGTTTTGAAGGAAAGTAAAGGAATAAAGGATTATTATCTGATTGCACAAACGCTATTTTATAAGAAAAAAATTAAACTGAAATTCTCCACTTACTTTACTCTTTTTATAGGCATAATTACAGAAAAACTTCCGTTTAATAAAATCATTACCAATCATGATAAAAAATTGGAATAGAATTTTATGGGAAAAAAATTATTGTTTTACTTACGGTATTATTAAATGATTCTTGATAACATAATTCCTGGATATTAGTTACTTAATCAACTGAATCAAAAAACAATATCCTAAAAATAACCCAAAATATCAATGAAAATGAATTTTTATAATCGTATGATCGGAGCCACTCTTGAATGGCTGCTCCTCAGGCACCGGTTTTCATAATATTCAAGGTTTTGTCTATCAGATTTTGATGGCATCATTTCCACATTCCAAGCCTTTCCATACAGGTTTCTGAGCAAAGGCTCCGAGATCACATCATATCTTATCGAATTTTTTCGAATCAATCCAATACTAAAGAGAAGCATCAGAAATACGAAAAAAAATTCCAGTTAACGAAAAACGAAACAAAAGAGAAACTCCATGTACCCCAATCTCTCCTCCAATTAGAACATTCTGAAAATAGACTAAAATTGAAATGTTCTTTGTTTTCGATGCCACAAAAAAGGAATGAAAATAAAAAGCAAAAAATTCTTCCCGAACTGGTCAATTAAGTCTGTCTGGGATTCGACAATCATTCGATATTCTTTCGGTGATTTATGAACATTCTCACTTGGCAGGGATCCGATTCTTTGTGCATTAACTAATGTTTATCAATAAATAAAAGATTGATTGCAGACACCTCGACAGAAATTATAAATTTTAAGAAATTTTTGTATATTTTACATTATTTTGGTTTTAGTTGTTTTTAAAGTTGCCCTAATTGAGTAATTTTAATAAGAAAAAATATTTTAATTGTCTTATTTGAGCTAAAAACTATAGATTCGATTTCTTACAGACAACAGTTTTTACTATTGTAATTTGTTGAATTCTTTTTCCCTGTTAATTCAAAATTAATATTATATAAGAATATTGCGTACACTGAAACTTCTATCCTTGCACTTGTGCTTCGAGCTTCCTTTTTTTACAAAATAGTTCAAGTAAGTAGATCGACATGAGGATACATTCAAAAGCAATAGATGAGTCTAGATAGCTAAAAAACATTTTGTTGAACATAAAGCCGGCTAAATGCTCTTTAGAAAGAAAGGATGACAGATAAATATGTTCCTCTTCGAGCAGTGTATTATCCTTTTCAATGTAAATTTTGTTCGATGACGTCAAATTTGGCGTACGTCAAAATTGCTGCATGCGGTGGTTAAATTGCGTCAAATTTACTACATTCGGCTGTTAAATTGCGTCAAATTTACTACATTCGGCTGTTAAATTGCGTCAAATTTGCTCCATTGGTGGCAGCATTGCGTTGAATATTATGTGTTTGTGTACAGTTAATAATAATTGTAAATATAAATAAATGGGAAATTTGTAAAAAAAAAGCTACTAATGGCTTACAGATTCAAGCACAGATGGTGTAGAAAAAGCTGTTAACCGTTTTCGCAATGCTCCCACCAAAGCAGAATATTTTACTCAACCCCCTGACGCATGAAGGAAATTTGATGCATTTGGGAAAGTTCTTACACAATAGTGAAAGTTCAGTAATGGATCTAACTGATAGAGCCATTATTAAATTTGATAGAATATTTAAAAAGAAATGCTCTCTTTTATTTTTTTATTTTTTATCAAATAGTTTTTGTTTCATCAAAATCGCTTTATTAAATTTACAATTTTATTCAATATATATCGGATGATGTTTTTGCTGTTTGGTTATTTATGTTTTTTTTTTTGACAGATCACACATGACACGTGGCGTGTGTCAAAATTAAAAGTGTTACATGACAGGCGATGTATGTTAAAGTTAATATTTTTATTATCAAAATTCGTACTCTGTGAAAAATGTGTTCCACGCACTTCGACCATTTTATGGTTGTCATAATCGATATACTGAACAAACAATTCAAGTCATAGTGACACAATTTCGTAGCAATTTGACGCTATTGGACATCAAACCACCAATCCGTGTGCGTACAGCGGAAAATATTACTGCCGTAGCGTCGTGTTGGTGAAAATCGCAATTTGTCCATCCGTCGCCGTTCACAGCATTAGGGATTGTGTTACTCGACTATGTGGAAGATTTTACGCAAGGACCTTGGTCGGAAAGCGTATAAAATACAGATCGTGCAAGAACTAAAGCGTCGAATTTTCAGTGAGTAAAACTTAAGGAAAATCCGTTTTTTTAGTAATGAAGCTTATTTTCGGTTGAATACGTATATGAATAAGAAAAATTCTTGCATTTGATTTAATTAAAACCCACAGGCAAAACAAGAACTAATATTGCATCCAGAAAAGTGTACTGTTTGGTGTGGTTTATGGGCTGGTGGAATTATTGGTCGTCAATGGCGCCAGCTCTCGCTCGATAATTTCGAACTTTTTATTGCCCAAAACACAAGAACTACATCAGGTCGATATGTGGTTTCAACAAAACGGTGCTATATGCCATACAGCTCGTGAAATAATGAACATATTGAGAGATGAGTTCGGTGAGACGCCTCTTGACTATTGTTTATGGGGCTATGTGAAGTCACTCGTCTATGCCGATAAACCAGTGTCACTTGCAGCTATGGAAGACAACATTACACTTTTTATTAGCGAGATACCAGCCGATATGCTCTAAAAAGTTTTTCCAAATTAGATCTCTCGCATAGAACACTTAAATAATCTTTGAAAAGCAAATGATAAGCATTAATTTATCGACTAAAAATGAAAATTTCTTAAAATTTTCCAATTTTTCTGTATTTTTTTTGTTGTTGAAAAACAAAAACTTAAAAAAAATCACCCGTTATATGATGAACAAAACTAAAAACTTCACCAGTTAATCCTTTTTTGCGGCATTATGCCTAAAAGTATTATTATTGCTCCCACTTCATACATGCATATGGGTACATATCCTTAAGGTTTTATGATTAATATCAGGCCTTAACACGAAAAAAAACATTTTAATGTGTAAAATTCATTTTATTTTTCAACATAGTCTCTTTTTAGCTAGATATACTTAGTCAACCACTTTTCTGTCTTTTGTATTCCATTTAAAAAATATAATCTTTATAATCCTTCAAAACAGACGTTTTTTTAGCAATCACTTCATCGATTAAGCCAAATTTTTTTCAACCAAGCCATTGGAAATTTGAATATGAAATCCTAAAATAAATCACGCGTTTTTTTACTACAAATAATCAAACAAATCAGAAATTACAATAACGTCAACTTAAATGTATTTGATAGACACTATCATATAGCTATGGTCATACTTATGTTAAACATTGGTCCCGTAATTCTATAGCAACACTATCGTCCATATTCTATTCTTAACTTCTCCAATAATTTCGATAAACATATTTCAAAGTTGTTTTTAAAATGGGTAAAATTAGGTTTTTTGAGGACCAAATATTTCAACAATAAGAAAGAAGTGGTAGAAGAGTCTGCTCCTGCAAAAGCACCAGTTTGTATATTTTTATCATGGTTCTTATTAATATATATATAATAAACCTGCATTCGCAATTGCACAATGGAATCCAAGTCGAAATCTCAATAATAGAAAGCTAAAATGGTCCTACCAGCTACTATGAAATTGGCTTCCCCTTTTTAGTATCGCAAAGTTATCAGCCACATTGGCTAAATCCCACAAGAAAGAACGAACAGTAATAGCAGCATCCTATTACGATATTTATGATAAATTCTCTAAATTGTAAAATTTCCTAGACTCTACGGAATTTTGCTACTTTTCTCTGATCAGTATTGTGCATTAAAACAATTTTAAAATTATCCATCTTGTAAGTTTTAATTGATTAAACTAAAAAATAATTTTCGAAATATCTCTGATATATCTTGACGCCTTGATTCCGTAAAATATCATGTTCAAAAAAATATTTCTTTCTTGATTATGTAGAAAAATATATAAATTCTTAGGCAGAAGAAAATAAAGTCACACTTTCAAAGTATCAAATAATCAAAATGTTCAGAAAGTCTTAATGTTTAAAATAAATTGTTGTGATGGAACAAGGGCGATAATATCTTACCCTCAGAAGATATGAAGGGTTCGAGAGAATTTTTTTTTGTTTTTCATTTTTTATTGAAAGAACCGTCGGACAGAGATTGTCTCGCCCATCAACTCTAGACTCTCTAGGCTATTTAGGACCCACACGAGGAAATTCCTCAACTGATTGATAATATTCGTTGTTAACACCAGAGGAGGTGAATTTGAAGGTACATAACAAAAGAGAACGATACTGCGTAGGCACAGTGGGCTACAAATAAATTATCAGTTTTTACTGAGGTCGGTACGGTTTGAAGTGTCAGCAATAATTGCAGGTAACATGTGAGTTGCTGAGAAACTTCAGCTTCCAAGAGTGCGCAGGTATGTACATCATTACAAACCGACTCATTTGTAAACCTTATGAGAAAATAAACGAAAAATCAAAGGAATTTTCATGAAAAAAAATTCACTTGCAGTCGAAAGGATGTTTATGTAAACGTGTTTAGGGAAGAAGTTAAAAATATAAATAGGAATGCTCATAAATACCTCGTAAAGAAAGGCCGATGTTTTATCTATTATTGAGGTGATAATTTACTTGAGAAAATATTCGAAGTAATTCAGTTTAATGACACTATTATAGTCAGTCGATTGGACCACAATTGAAAAGAAATAAATTTACAAATAAAAGAATTCTTCGAACTATAATAGTTTTCCATCTTAACTGCTAATTGAGAGAAAATTTTCTTGCAAAAACGTTTACTTTTCTGTTTTAGTCAGAAATATTTTTAATACTTGAATTAACTTTAAGCTTCAACTCGAAGCACATAACTTTCTACAAAAAATGTTAAGGAATATCCCAAGAAATGTTGGTAAGCAATCCTAGCAAGTGTAGGAAAATATAATTAAAACAAAAGGAAAAAATAAGAAAAAAGTACAATTCATAGAACGTTAAGCAAAGTACCCCTCAACATGTAGGAAAAAACAAGCTACAGATTAGGGAGAGAAAATAGAATTTTCTTCGAAGAACTTTTAGCAGTAGTAAGGTTGAATTCCTTAAAGATACAAACAGAAATGCTGAGAACAAAATGAATTTTACACATAAAAATTGTTTTTTTTTCTTTTCAAGGCTAGGTATTAATCATACAACCCTCCAAATGTGTTGTGTAATTTTGGCCAGTAATAGTTTTCCGCTTCGAAAGAGCTTTTAGTAGTAGTAAGATCGAATTCAACTATAGTGTAAGCCATAGTTAGACATAGAAGAACTAACTTGTAGAATAGGCAATCTTCTTAAGGTATAATTCAGCCGTCGAAACGGAACCCTACTTGTAAGTGCCTGATAGTCAATCCTCGAGCTTAAAAGTTCGTTAATGAAAACTAAATCAGCAAATTGCCATCTTTTCTTTAGTGTAGGCATTTAAAATAAGTTGAGCCGATCTGTATAAGGAGGAAGTCTAAGATGATAAAGCCAATAAAAATCTTTGAAAGCAAACCTGACAAAGTTACATTGTACCGATTCTATACGCTTAATATGAGAACTCTAAAAGGGCGACCAAACTACAGATGCATACTCAAGAATATGAGTAAACCGAGAAAAGTTCTCTCGACCAACACTTTATAAAGCCTAAAACTGCACTACCTTTAGCAAAACTGTTGTTATAATATAGGGAATAAACTCAAGTTTCTTATTCAGTAAAATCTCAAGTTCAGTAGCAGTTTGTGCATGCGTTTAATTGAAGATCCCGAAAAGTTGTAAGAGAAAGTGCGAGGATTGAAGTATCCCGAAAAGTCATGACTTCACATTTATCCAAATTCAACACAAGACCATTTGAAGCGCATCAATTATTAAATAAGTTTAAGTCCTCCTGAATGAGGGTTGCATCATTGAAATTTTTAATTTTTGAGAAAAAGTTTTGTATCATCTGCAAGATCGGAAAATGTGTGCGGCATGAATTGAACGATATGCAGATGGAGCGACACTAAAACACATGCGAAATCTTGCTCGCCAGACAAAAAAGAAAGTCGTTCCTGCATAGGATTTTGACAAGCGACGAAAAGTGGATATATTTCGAGAATCTAAACGTCAGAAATCGTGGGTTGATCCCGGCCAACAATCAACATCTTCCGCAAGACCAAATCGCTTCGGACGGAAGACGATGCTGTCCGTTTCGTGGGATCAGGAGGGTATCGTCTACTATGAGATGTTGAAACCTGGTGAAACTGTCAATGCCCACCGCTACCACCAACAACTGATCAAATTGCACCGTGTTCTGCCTGAAAAAAGGACGGTTATCACCAAAGACGTGACAAACTGATTTTCCTCCCCGACAACTCACCATCGCACACGTCAAAAATGGTCCGAAACTACTTAGAGACACTCAACTGGGAGGTGCTACCCCACCCCACTTATTCTCCAGACCTGGGCCCTTCCGAATTCCACCTGTTTTTGTCGATAGGCCACGCGCTCGCTGAGCAGCACTTCGATTCTTACGAAGACGTCCGAAAATGGCTTGATGAGTGGTTTGCCTCGAAAGAGGAGGAATTTTTTGGCCTGGTATCCTTAAATTGCCCGAGAGATGGGAAAAATGTGTAGCTAGCGAGGAGAAGTACTTTGAATAAATTTATTTTTGCTTTCTAGGAAAAAAAGTGTTTTTTAACTTAAAAACAGCGGATTTAAGCTTATACCCCTGTAAACAATAAGAAGGGTGTCTTAACCTTAATACGTCTACTATGATATGATCGATATTATTACTGATGTGCCCCAAGATAGCATGTCTAATGCTCGTCGTTACACTATAAATTCCTGCGGCATTTACTGACAAACGTTTCAAAACCGGTATTTATTCCTTGATAATTACAATAATTTTTCCTTTACTCCTTACAGTAAAAAAAACTTCCTTCTTTACCAGTAATGGGCGTACAGCTTTCGACGAAAAACAAAACAAGGAAAAAACTAGATTTAACCTTAAATCTACACATTATTCTGGAAAAGCTGGTGCTATCGATAACTACTCCAATTAGTGAGCAATTGCTCAAGAATAGCAACGAAAACAAACTTAATATTTATACTTAAAATGCACTCTTCAAACTAATTTTGGACGCCCGAACTTAAACTTTTGGCCCTTTTTAGTGTTTAAATAAACTATCATTAATACTTTTAATGGGATTTAACTGAATTAAATTGTTGATTTTTATTGAAAATAGCATAAATTGAAAATGTTCCTAATTTATGAATTTTCTCAGTCGAATGAGACTTTGGAAGCTTAAACGTATTACCAGCTAAGCTTAAACGTAAATCAAAAAATTTAAAAAAGCGTAAAAAATCGAGAACTTCGAATTTACTTGACCATAACTCAAATTCGAAAATACAAAATAGTCGCCAGAGAGCCCTCTATAAGGTCCTTAAGCATAAAAGCAGCACAACATACCTTCAGAAATATTATTCTAACATTACTTAAGGAACCTTCAAAAGGATTTATTATTTTCTAAAACAAACTTCATGTGCCATACTTCTTTTGAAGGTACGAGGGTCGTTCAATAAGTCCTTAGAAAAAGATAGAAAAAAACTGTTTTTTAAAAAAAAAAATTTATTTTTGAACATAATCTCCTTTTAGCTCTATATACTTTCCCAACCGTTTTTCCAAAAATTTTATCCCGTCCAAAAAATAGGATTTCGGAAGTTCTGCGAAATACTCATCCGTTTGAGCAATGACGTCCTCGTTGGAAGTGAACCGTCGTCCGCCAAGCCATTTCTTCAGATTGGGGAAAAGAAAATAGTCACTCGGGGCCAAATCTGGTGAATAAGCGGGATGCTGCAACAATTCCATTCTCAATTCCACAATTTTGGTCATGGAAACAGCGCAGGTGTGCACACGCGCATTTCCTGATGCAAGAGGATTTTTTTCTTCTTCAGATGGGGGCGTTTCTCTTTGATTTCCTCGCTCAACCGTTGCAATAGCGACGCGTAATACGCTCCTGTTATTGTTTTTCCTTTTTCCAAGTAGTCGATAAAAAAGGTACCCTGCGAATCCTAAAAGACCGTGGCCATCACCTTGCCGGCCGATGGCACAGTTTTAGCCTTCTTCGGAGCCCGTTCACCCTTGAAAATCCACTGTGATGACTGTCTCTTCGTTTCTGGAGTGTAGTAGTGTATACAGGTTTCGTCCACAGTGACATATCGACGAAGGAATTCGGCAGGATTGCGATGAAAGAGTGCCAACATAGCCTCAGAGTCCACTACACGATTGCGCTTATTCTCCTCTGAGAGCAAACGCGGCACCCATCTTGCCGAAATTTTTTTCACAGACAATTTTTCATGCAAAATTGAAGCGACTGTACCTTGTGATATGCCCGTGGCCTCAACTAATTCGCGCACTTTAATTCGCCGATCTTTCAAAATCAGATCGTAGATTTTGTCGATGATTTCAGGAGTAGACACCTCAACTGGGCGTCCTGAACGATGTTAATCTTTTGTGGAAGAACGGCCACGTTTAATCTTTACCGACACTACGAGCGCAATTTCTTGGATATTCTAAGGACTTATTGAACGACACTCGTAGATCTCCTCTTCGGTATTTTTTTCTGATACAAAACCTCAAAAATATCCAAAACTTGTCAAATTGTATTTTATTTCGAATTCCATGCATCAATTTTCTTCTACACGAAAATAAATGAGAACGGCTTAAATTCGTTAAGGAATCGGTAAGGTAGATAGACAGTTGGCTAAGTTGGCTTAACTTAATGGGTTCGTTCCCGGAAGTACCTCTTTTTGAGTTATTCAAAACAAAAATCCAAAAGAGTTTAAATAAAAAGCTTGCCAATGGTTAATACGACCAATTTCTCTTAAGCATGAACCCTGGGAACAATACCAGCGTTTTGCCATTTCTTTCCAATTTTCCTTCCAAATGGTTGTATGATTAATAGCTAATCCTGCTCTTATTAAAAAGCTCTATCTTTCATAAATGTAACCTTTCACAAGAATTTTGTAAAATTTTTAGGCAGCTGCGTCATTTAGTTTACGAGTGGCAGCCATTTAAAGTGCACTACTTTTGTGATTTTACAACAATGTAAAAAATCGAATATCGAGCAATAATGAAATATTTGTTTTTCAACGTTAGACAGCTGAATTTAAACGTTGCTGTAAAGGATTTTTGAAGAATAACGTCATCAAAATTAGCCTACGACATTAGAAATGATTTTAAAAAATCCCCGAATATGGTGATATATTTGTCTACTAGAAGAGTGAACAAGCGCGAGTATTGAAAAGGCTGTGAACATAAACACGAACACGCGTCAACTTCAAAAGGATATTTTGCGTTGTTAGAGCGCAATGCAAAAAATCTTTAGCGTCGATTCATAACTGTTGACGAAGCATAGTTTCATCACAGCATACCAGAGATCAAAGAACAGTTCATACCGTGGGTTTTCCGTGTCGAAACGGCGCCAACAGTCATGGCCACAGTATTTTGAGTTGCACGTGGTATAATTCCCATCGCTACTTTTGAAGAGGCCAAAACGAATAATGGCGAGTATTATGCAAACTTATTGGATTGTTCCAATAATGCTATGAAAGAAAAACTACCCCATTTGGCAAAGAAAAAATTCTCTTTCATCAAAAAATGAACGCGTGCACACTTGTGTCATCGGCATGGCAAAATTCCATGACTGAGGATACAAACTGCTTCCCCATACACTATATTGGCCAGATTTAGCCCTAGGCGAATTATTTTCTATTTCCAAATATGAAGAAATGGCTCGCCATAAAAGTACCTTGGCTTAAATCCATAAGGTAGTTGCTGAAGCAAACGCCTGTTTTGAAGGGTTGGATAGATCCTATTTTTAAAATGGAATACAAAAAACGGAAAAGTGTTTGAGTAAGTATATCTAGCTGAAAGAAAACTATGTTGAAAAATAAAATGATTTTTTTCTTGTTAAGGGCAGCTATTAATCATACAGCATTAAGGACAAGTACTCCTTAAGGAGCAATAATAATACCTTTAGGAATATCGCCGCAAAAAAGGAATAACTGGTAAAGTTCTTGATTTTTTTAGTGTTTGGTTTTCAAATTTCCAACAAAAAAAAACAGAAATATTTCAAAATTGTATAAAATTTTCATTTGAGTTGATAAATTAATGCATGTCATTCGTTGTTCAAAGATTATTTCATACAAAAGATAGAAAAATTTTGATCTAAGTTTATCGAACTAAACGGAGAAAATCAATTTTACGAGTACACATGAAATTATTTTTTTTCTTGTCGAGGCCAGGTATTAATCATACAAACCTCCAAATGTGTTGTGTAATTTTGGCCAGTAATTGTTTTGCATTTCGAAGTACGGTCAACAGTTAAGATATTGCTAGCATATTTACAAACCGGTGATATCGTCTTTCCAGCTTGCCTAGAGTTTCGGTAAGGTCGTTGAATAGACTGGCTGGGCAATTGTGGGCATATATTTCGACGTTAACACCGGTCTACGGAGAATTTACTCGATATCTAATCGGCTTGCTCGCTGCCCAAACGTCCCGCACTACCTGAACCCAAACGCCAATCAACACCACTGTTGTTTAAGTGGAATATGACCAACATTATTTAGAAAAGGATCACTCGATTTGGCAAGTATGACTTCTAAAACTGAAAGGCCGTCCCTGAAGATGATGATGTTCGTCAACAAGTAATCATTAAGTCTGTTCAAATAATAAAGTTTCTTGTAGGCCGAATAAGATGTTGCCTTTTTATAGCTGTAGAGATGATGTAGACGCTCTCAACTCTGCTCTGAAGCATGATTCCGAATCCGCGTGAAAAATGGAGGTTTGAAAATTGATTCCTTCTCCACGGGCAATGGTATTACCCAGAATCTCCTTAGAATCTGATGTCCAATGGAGACATTAGATATATTTTCGTACACAACTACTGGTCCCTAACAACAAAAATTGAATTATGCGCCATGGCGAGAGAGTGCATGGAGTCAGAGGTAACTATAGTTAAAAGTTGATTTTAGCATAAGTCAAATAAGAAACAATCCAAGGAGAAATGGATAAAGAACGAGTTGTTGGAAAAGGAGATCCTTGTGGGATACCAATTTCGATTCTGCCATTGGAAAAAAACAGGCAATTTGAAAAAAATTTCCTTTGCATACGTAACCAAACATTTATCAGTAATGGTTTCCTTAAATGATCGATAACAACTGCAAACATCCTGAAAAAAAATAAGGAAATTTAAATAAAAACAACGATTTTTTTTCTTAACAGTTCAAAAATTTCTTCTCATATTTATGTATACATAATATTAATCAGTGTTTTAATTTTATTCTCTTTTCTTTTCTTTCATTTCTTAAATACTATACATAATTTCTAATATATTTTTTTATTTATTTATTTTTAAGAAAAAATTATACAATATTTTGGGATATTAAAAAAAAAGTTTTATGTATTTCTGTGTAATTGTCATCGTTATAAATGTAAATACAAATGGACAAAAGAGTCCTGATTTAATTGAAGACAAGTGAATTGGGAGACGATACCCTTGAGACTAGGAGATCATTATTAGCATTTCATCTAGGCTGCGGATTCATTAATACACCACCGCCGCGAAGGTTTCGAATATTTTTATAGGATGTGTCAAAAAGTTCCACGTCGCTTAAACCGTGATGCAATCCAATTTATTTTTATGCCATTACTTCGGCTTCCGAATGGGTAGAAAATTACTTGAGCGACAATATTCTTTGGTCTAAATCCTGATGAAGACATTATAATAAAAATAGAAAAGGGGTTGTCAATTTAGAAGATGACACCATGCCACTTAACATCATCAGCAGAAGTTGCAGACGAGATACAAAAGACGATTTGGGCAACTGTGCAGCTTCCCAAGCAAAGCCCTAATTTAGCGATGTTAGAGAAAATCTTTGATACTGACTTCCATAGAACCTATAAGCGAAGAAGAAACTCATTTTTATTAATTGACGCTTTTTGCATTTGACAATAGTTTAAAAGGTATGAGGTTTAGTTGGCTAAATTGAGTCGGAATGCGATTTAGTATTTGGAATCGTTGACGAAGAAATTTGGTAACGGAACGAGAACATAAGAGCGTTCCCGAATAGTAATTGATTCAGGAACAGAAAGGGGCTTAGGAATGGAAAATTCAGGTGAGGAAACCGGAGTCCCGGAGTTCGTAGTCCGTGAAACCATAGCGCCAATGTTCTCTGAGCATGAACGGACAAGAATAAAGTTGGTCAAAAAATTTGAAATTTTTCACTTGATTATTGGAACGTTTAACACCGTCAAGCATAGGTAAAAGTGAGCCAGTATTAGAAAAGGAAGATTGTTTATCCAATTTGGCAAAATTGGCACGAAGGTCATCAACAGCATCTCCCACAATACGAAACCTCCGATGAAAGGTCACGAAACTTACAAAGCAATGTCTCAGAGTTGATAACAAATAATATATATTTTTAAAAAAATATATATTTATTGCTAACAGGCTGGGGGATCAACCGAAAATATCTGGAATCTTCCCCATTAAAATATCAGAAGCTTAATCTCTGGAAGAAGAATTGCCCCTTTCATTTGCATTAAAACGACAATAATAGGAGCACGTTAGAACCAAGCGAGGTTGGTAAAATGCTCAAGGCAGGCTGTGATAAATTATTCTTCTCGAGAATTTTAACTAATTATGCAAAAAATCATTCACAATAAAGAGCCCCTCTCATGAAACTTATTGTTCAGGAAATTTGTTTGTACGTTTGCATGGACGGTTGTCCCTCAACCATGTGTTAAGGAGCGACTTCACAGCACCACGAACATGAGGCCATTTGTCCGACTTCAAATTCCGTTCGACTGGGCGTTATAAGTTTCCTAAACGAAGCTGGTTTGTTTCAAGTATGCTAAGTCAGACAGTTTGTTAAATTTTATGCAGGTTAAAAAGTGGACTAGGAGCTCCACAATGGCAGGAACCCTACAATTCTTAGATTGCTAAAAAGTTAGTTCAGTATATGTGGAGAAGTTCACTAAGACGAATTTTATGGGTGAGAACAGTTTTCATGCCCAGAATATTAGCAAGGATATTAACTGGACATGGAGATCCTAAATGGTTCACACTCTGTATATCACGTATGACTGAGGATGTCCTTTGTGGTTCTGCTAGTAGGCAAGGCAGATTCGAATAATAGCTGTGAGCACCGGACGCCAGAGAGTTCCTCCGGCCAATTGATACCCCAAAAGTCTTATTATTGAGTAGGCTATCTGGAACCTCGTTGAGTACAGAATCACTCAGTGGACCTAGAATAGCTTTGAGGAAGGTTTGGCTGTCAGTAAAGATGATAATAATGCGTCAATTGATAAAATCAGTAGAGGGGATAATTAGTAAAGCAGATCAACTCGAATTTTGTGAAAATGCATCGAGATTGTCAAAAAAAAAAAAGTTGAAAATAAAACGATCCCAACCCCAATACACAGGAATATCTCTTTTAGATAATTTGAAATTTAACACATAACAAGTTCACACAATTCTCAATAGATTATGCTAATAGTTGCTATGGGGCATGGCGGATTTGGATTGATCACTAATTAGAAGGGCATTGCAAAAATTTTCACACCTTTTCTTCTACTCCTTCTATTTATTTATTTTAAGGTCCAAAACATAAATTATTACATTTTAATTTTAATTATATCACTTTTGATGTGACACTATAAAATGGCTTCTAACCTTTTTTTTTAGATCTTATAAAAAAAGAGGAAGCTTCAGTTACTTAAGAAAAAGCACTCTTTTTTCAACTCTGCAAAAATTACAAGGCAAGGTATTAATCATACAACCCTCCAAATGTGTTGTGTAATATTGGTCAGTAATAGTTTTCCGTTTCGAAGTACGGTCATGAATTAAGATATTGTTATCCTATCTACAAACCCATGACATCGTCTTTCCAGCTTACAAAATGGTTTCCATCAACTTTAACCTCAATTCATTTCGGATCATAAAGTACAAATTTCTTTTTGAATCCAATGAATTTTCCTCAAACAACTGTAAGCAAAAGAGGTGACTGGATGAACCGATAGAAAAAAAGAAGAAGCTTCACTTACTTGACAATAAACACTCTTTTTTCAACTATCCAAAAATTACTTTCAATAATTTCAAAATTTTACAAAGTTAAAAATTCTACGAATAAATGGTTTTTTTTAACCATATAAGCCATTAGCTCGCTTATAGAAAAAAAAGAATTAAAATTCATTGAACATTAAAAACTAAATCAATTAGGATTGAGCTGCTGGTGTATATTTGTTAATTCGATTTAATATTTTATTAGTAGAAACTTGAATAGGACAATTATTATTATTATTATTATCTGGATTAACGATATTTAAGGCTGGTATTGGGGCGAATTTTGAATTTGATTTGAAAAAAATTCTTGCTTTATCGACAATACATTAAGTCAATTAGGATTAATAATAAGAATTTTATCAATAGGACTTTTTAAATTAGCATTTTTTCATTTATTAACTCATGCTTTATTTAAGGCTTTATTATTTATATGTGCAGATGCTATTATTCATAATATAAGAAATTCTCAAGATATTCATTTCATAAGAGGGGTGGGTGATTGGTTTGTTAATCATATACTCTTTACTTCTTCCTGTTTAAATGTTGCTAATTTAGCTTTATGTGGAAAAAACATTTTCTTTAGTTGGACTTTATTCAAACGATATAATTTTAGAAATTGTATCTTTATCAAATTTAAATATATTTAGTTTTTTTTTAATTTTTTTTTCTACAATATTAAGTTTGTTTTCAATTCGATTAGTTTATTATACAATAAATGGAAATTTTAATGTAAAAATATTGATCGATTGGTCAGAATTTATTGTGTAGACAATCCTAATTGACATTAAACATTAAAAACCTACGACGCAACAACCTGTGGTCTAATTTGGGTCTGTCGAATCAAACAATTCCAGACGCCCCAGATTTGTGCCAAAGTCGTCAAGCCCAAGCAACTTTTTAGTACTCTGGTCGTTACCATAGCTCCTTTACTGTAGACTTTTCCATCCATAAGAATTAAGTGACCCATATTGAGACTTATTTTATATAGATTTTATCATTAAATGACTTCCAGAACCATTATTTGCTTATCCCATCAATTAGTTAGGTTTGCAATTGATCAAAAATGTAAATGAAATATTTTTACTGAAAATTTTTACTGAATATTTTTACTGAACATTTTTACTGAAAATTTTAACTGAAAATTTTTACTGACAATTTTATTGACAATTTTTACTGAAAATTTTTACTGGCAATTTTCACCAAAAATGTTTTTTAGAAAATTTTACCGAAAACTTTTACCGCAAATTTTTAACGAACATTTTAACCGAAACTTTTAACAGAATATTTTTGGTCAATATGCTTACCGAACATTTTTACCGACAATTTTTTGCCGACAATTTTTACCGAACATCTTGACCGAAAATTTTTAACGAACATTTTAACCGAAACCTTTAACAGAATATTTTTGGTCAATATGTTTACCGAACATTTTTACCGAAAATTTGTACCGACAATTTTTACCGAAAATTTGTAGTAACAATTTGTATCGACAATTTTTATCGATAATTTTTACCGAAAATTTTAACCAATAATTTTAACTGAATATTTTTACTGAAAATTTTTACCGAAAATGTTTGCCGAAAATGTTTACCAAAAATTTCTACGGCATATTTTTACATAAAATTTTAACCGAAAACTTTTACCGAAAATTTTACTGAAAATTTGTATTGAAAATTTTCACTGAAATTGCTTACTGAATAATTTCACTAAATATTTTTACTTAATAATTTGCTGAATATTTTTACAGAACATTTTTACCATATATGTTTTCCGAAAATTTTCAACGAATAGTTTACCGACAATTTTAAACGAAAAAGTTTACCGATAATTTTTACCAAAAACTTTACGGTAAATTTATTTTTACCGAATATTTTTACTAAACATTCTAACTGAAAAATTTTACCGACAATTTTTCTTGAAAATTTAAAACCGAAAATTTTTACTAAAAATTTTTACCAAAAAATGTTTTAAGCAAATTATTTAATTAAAAAATTGCGAAAAATATTAAGGACACTTAAGCTTGGAGTAAATTTTCTACTGACAAAGTAATAATTTATAGCGGCATGAACTATTTAGCAAGACGAGGAGATAATTAAAAATAATCCTTGCAAGTCATTCTAAAATATTAATGAAAAGATTGTGTTTTAAAATATGGACTTTTTAAAAATGATCAGTTGTCAAAAAACTATTACAGAAATCCATTTCATTATGTAAGAAAAGCCGTTGGTTGTAACGTTAAGACTGTATTAGCAGCACGGACGTATATCAAAGAGTATAAAAATAAATTCGTGAAGAGAGAACAATAAATGGTTTCTAGAGTCACTGATGCGCCAGGCTATAATGTTTCTACAGAAACGGCTTGCATACATCAAACGCGAGTTACTTTTTAAAATTATAAATTATTATAATGACTGGAACTTGTCAGTCAATCCTTAATAAGTCCAATTGAATGTGTTTCCGTAATCCCAGCATTCGCCGCGGACCGAGGAAAATTGCTACAAAGAGCAAAAAGCTGCGTATTCTGATTAAAAGCACCCAGTCTCAAATCAATTGAAATAATTTAGGCATCAACATTAACTAAATGTTTAAATTTACCCCACTTATTTAAACATTTAGTTAAAGTTTATGCCTAAAATTTAACCCACTTTGAAAAAAGTCAAAAGGGCTATTTCTACTTACGCATCAGGAGGGACAAAGTTACTATTTCATAAACAACTTATTCGACCAATTATTAGCTATGCCTTTCCGATCACTTTTAGTTTCTCGAAAATGTGCGCCAATAAAACCCTTGTATTCGAAAGGTCAATCCTTAGAAAATGCCTATCCAAATATCGTAAAATAGACGGTAACTTTTATTTTTATCAGAAAAGTAATCTTACTCCTTTTATTTCATACATGGTTGGTCTGACCAAAAACTTTCTTCAGCATTTAATAGGCCTTACCAATCCACTCATTCAAGAGTCACTAGAAAGGATTAATACCCAAGCCAACCAGAACAGATGATTACCTGTATCTCTCACCAGTTATCATATCTAATTTTGCTAAAAATTCAGTTTTATATTTCCTTAACTCCCCATTTCCATCGTGATTAGCCGGAAACAATACAAAATTCCCAAAAATCTCCCAAACTCCTAATCCGCTCTTCCTGAAAATTCCTTTCGCTAATTTTTTATGTCTAGAATTAAGTTTAGTTTGGTTAGTAATTAAATATTGGGTTTTCAAGAAAGTAATTTCGTTATTTCCCAACAGAGGGCTTAATTGAATTTTTTCACAAACAACTTCATACTTAAGACGCGTAATCATATGTATTTTGACAGCTGACATGGCAAGGCTTGTTTTAATTGATTCTGCACAGTAGTTTTTGGTTGATATCCTTTTAACTATGGAAAGTGAAAAACAGCATTTCCGGCATATTTTGCTTTTTACTATAGAAAAGATAAAAACGCTGTTCAAGCAAGAAAAAAATGGGAGAATATGTGTTAAGTGACCGCCAGTGCCAAAACTGGCCTTCCAGAACATGGATCTTGAAGATGCACCACGTTCTGGAAGGTCAGTTAAAGCTGATGAAGACACAATAAAAGGCATTAATTGATGGAAACCGACGAAAAACAACTCGTGAGATTACTGAGAGATTAAATTTAGCGAATTCGATCGCTCATGAACATTTGAAAGGGTTAGGTTTTATCGCAAAGCTCGACATATGGGTTCCTCATCTTCCTACGGAAAAAAATTTGCGCCGTCGCATTGACGTTTTTGATTTACTTCTCAAACGCCAAGAAAATGATCGATTTTTGAAGCGTATCATTGCTGGGGACGAGAAATGGGTTGTCTACAACAATGTAAAGTGCAAAAGATCCTGGAGTAGAAAAGATGAACCGGCTCAAAGCACTTCGAAAGTCAATATTTATCAGAAAAAGGTTATGTTATCTATTTGGTGGGATTTCAAAGTATCAATTCTGAAGTGTACTGTCATCAGTTGGACAAATTGAATGATTCACTTAAAGAAAAAAGGCCAGAATTGGTCAATAGGAAAGGTATAGTGTTCCAACAGGATAATGCGAAACCACATACAAGTTTGACCACTCGGTAAAAGCTTTAAGAGCTTTGATGGGATATACTGCCACATCCACCATACTCTCCAGACCTAACACCTTCCGATTATCATTTAACGGTAAAACGTTTAATTCAAATGAGGAGGTCCAAAATCACTTGGATCAGTTTTTTGACAGCAAAGAACAAAAATTTCATGAACGTGGAATCATGCTACTGCCAGAAAGATGGCAAAGGGTATTGGATCAGACTGGACAATATTTAATTGAATAAAATATTAATTCACTATAAGAAAATTGTTTTTAATTTTTATTTTAAGAAAACGAAATTACGTTCATGACAACCCAATATATAGGATATTGTGTTTGAGCAAGCACATATAATTATTAAGCCGTAGAGTATAAGGAATTCAAGTACTTAGTCCTTAAAAAACTAATTTAATATATAAGCAAAAGATGTATAGAACATGTCGTAGCTCAACGTTTTAAATAATATGGAAATAATATATGCTCTACTTAAATAAACCAAAAAAAAATAAAAAATACATCAAACTACAATCTTTCTAGGATGTGGACTAAAATCCCGATCAACTCAAATATTTTATCCAATATTAAAAAGAATTTAAAGAAAAAAATGTTTAGAAGAACGAAAAATCCAAATCAGGGACGTGGCGGACATATTTTTAGACCTTATGTAAAAAGGCAGAGCAAAATTAAATATCATCGAAAAATTCAAATTAAGGTTATGTTGAAAAATGTTTTAAGTTAATAATAACTATTTGCAGCCATAGCACACAGAATCCCAATCATAAAAATCGGTGCTTCTAAAATGATATTTTCCTGTGGTGCACAGAGTATCCTGTTTAGTCCAGATGATATTTAAAATAGTTCAAAAGTTACGTTTAAATTATTATTGACGTCGAATGAAACGGGTTATAATATTCCCATAAATAGGACACACTATCTGTCTTCAATTGTATATATTTTGTTCAAGTTATGTAAGAATTTTCGTTATTAAATATTTATTTAAATATGTAGAAATATTTAATCACTACTATTTTTTTATGCTTTACTTTGATAATCATTATAAAAAATGGCAGCTTTGAATTATCGGAGGATTATTATTAGAGTCTGTTTTTTTTTTTTTATTGTAATCTTTATTTTTGACTTCACTAAATCTTCTTTTTTTTGTATTACTATTGTAATTAAAAAAAGAGACAGAAACCGGGTGATTAGTTTGTTTTTTCTAAATGACTTTAATAAAGATAGTCAATTATTCTTGCCTATATCAATCAAATCAATCTATTGTAGATAGTATGAAACTCTTTATTTTCGAATATAGTATTTTTCTTCTTTATTTTCTAGCAATAATTTAGTAAAGTTCTTGTTTTGTATGTGGTTTTCTTGTATAAAATGTATATTTTTCACTTATTGTTTGCACTTAATTTTCTTTTATTATTATTTGTCAATATAAAATTGCTATTTGTAAATTTCAGTGTAAGATTTTTCTTTTAGAATTTGCTTTTTTTCAATAAGTTTTTTTTCTTACTTGGATATATTTAAAATTTACAATATTTACGTAATTACAGATAATATATATATTAAAAGTTGAAACAAAAACAAAAATAATCGTCTTTTAGCAATTTTAGTCTTTATAATATTTAATTATTTTTTTTTACTTTTTCCAGTAAAAATTGTTATTCCTTGTTTGATTTTAAGGAATTACATTTAGTCTTTATTGATACATAGTGTGTTGATTAAAATTATTATTATTTTCCTTTCTTAAGAAAGTGGTTCTTTATTAGTATTTTTTTGGATTGATTTAACAACAAAAAATACAGAAGAGGACAAAATTTTGTCGGTTTTTTCTTTTCTTCTTACAGAGAGCATATATTTATTCTATAGGGAATGTCTTTTAAATTACAATATTTTCTCCTTTAAAGTTGTTCTTATTTGAAATTTTCTTCTTTATATTTTTTTTAAATATATATTTAGAATTCTCTTGTAAATGATTTCTGATTTTTTTTCTGTATTATTACTATTATGATTATTATTATTTATGCTGTTTGATTAATTAATAGTGGGACGGTATATAAAAATCCAGTCGGTATTATTCTATTTTATTTATTCAATAAAAAAAAACTGTCCACCACACAATTTCTAATAAAAAAAACCATTTTTATCTTGTTTTCTTTTTTTCTTTTATTTGAATGTAGTAGAAATTCTTATAATAATAATAATAATAATAATAGTATGATTGTAAAAAGTCAATAAATTCAGTTCAGTTTGAAAAAAATTCAAAAAATTCAAACCAATCCAACTCAGTTGAGTTAAAAGTTTGATTACAAATTTTCTACTTTATTTATTCTTTAATTCAATTTTTTTTAAATCTCTTTTAAATATTTATTAATTTTTATTCGATTTCTTAAAAGTCTAATCAAATTTTCTCTTCTGTATTTTTATTCATTCTGTATCATTTTTGATAAAAACTTCCAAAAATCTGCTTTATTATTTTTCTTTTTCTTTTAAATAGTTTTAATAAAAAAAAACCCCATCATCGGTTTTATAATCCAAAATTATTAATCTTTCCAGACTTGCGATACCTATTCTTCATAATGTAAATTGATCCTCATATAATTTTATTTGTTTTTAAGGATTATTTACTGTACAACAATCGCTTTGAATAAAATTCAACTGATAATGACATAAATTCTATTTTCAGTAACTCTTTTCTCTTATTACATATAAATAATTATTCAAAAAAATATCCATTAAAAAAAAATAAAAGTAAAAAACAATTCGAATAAAAATTTTATTGATTTGTTGTAATTTTTCATTAGTTTTTTAACGAATTCCATCATAAATTAATTCCCTGAAAAAAATTGTCTTAAAAAAAAAGGTTTATTAAAAAGTTTTTTTCTTTCCCAATTTTGAAAATCTTATATAAAATTAATTTTCTTTAATTGAATAATCTTTTAATTTATTTAATATAATCTCTTTTATTAACAATTAATTACAAAAATTTTATTCAATAACAAAACACAATTTTAATAACATTTAATTTTTGTCTTCATTTTCTTTTCATCTAAAATATTTATATTTCGTACTTTTCTATCAAAATTAAAATTGTTTGTCTTTTTTTCTTTCTTCCTCAAAAACCCTTGCTCGATCTTCCTCTTCTTAACAAAACAAATGAGCATTTTTTGCGAAATTCCTTCTAAAACGTTACTTTTAGTATTAATTAATTAATTAATCATATAGTAGAAGAGGATACGAAATAAAATAGCACGGAAATATGGAATAGGCGTTCAAAAACAATTCCATAATGAAGAGTTTTTAAAAAAAAACCAACGTACGTGCGTAAAACTGAACATTCTACTAGAAACCGCACAGTTTCTTTAAACGAACGTTAAGAACTTGACGACAAAATACCCACTTAAATTGAAGAGGTGCGTCTTAAATGCACAATTGGAATGAATTTTCTTAACCGGACAATAAATTTTACAAAGTAACGCATGCGCACGTAGAACACACTAAATATGAGAATGTTCTAAACATAAGCACGCGCGATTTAGAGCGCAATCAAGACCCTACCAAGAATTCATAAGCAAGTTTTGCTAAAGAAAAACAACACGCACGTTAGTATATTAATACGTGCGGATTCACATACGCAATCAAATATTCCGTTAACCGCACACTAAATAGGCGCGTGTACGGAATAAAAACATAAAGAAACAGCAAGCACGCATGTGAGCATGTCCGTTTTAAATGCTCAAAAACCATACTTTTAGAGCGTGATTTTTAATCAAACAATAAATCGAGCGCACACTAAATATGAGAATGTTCGAAGCATAAGAACGCGCGATTTTAAAGCCCAACCAAGACCCCAAGCCCCAACCAAAAGTTTATAAGCAAGTTTTGCCAAAGAAAGAAGAACACACACGCACGGATTCCGCTAACCGCACACCAAATAGGCGCGCGTACGGAATAAAAATGTAACGAAAGAGCAAGAACGCATGTGACCATACTTTTGGAGCGAATTTTTTAATCAAACAATAAATCGAGTGCGCACTAAATATGAGAATGTTCGGAAAATAGGAACGCGCGATTTTAAAGCGCAACCAAGACCCTACCAAGAATTCATAGGCAAGTTTTGCTAAGGACAGAAGAACACGCACGCTAGCATATTAACACGTACGGATTCACCCGCGAAATCTACAATAATATTCCGTTAACCGCACACTAAATAGGCGCGTGTACGGAATAAAAATGTAAGGCAAAGAGCAAGCACGGATGTGAGCATGTCCGTTTTAAATGCTCAAAAACCGTCCGTTTTTTAATCAAACAATATTATAAGAGAAAAACAAGCATGGATGCCAACCGCACAGCATATGAAAATATTCGAAGGAGCACACATACGAATGCCCATCGAAACGTGCGGTTTTAAATTGAAAGACGCGATTTTGCACTAATTACTCAATTTTGTTCATTAAAAAACCAGCACGTGCGGTTTGCGCATGCAAAACCGATTACCGCACCGAAGAGTGTGTTCCGGTAGCACGTTGGTTTGAAACGAACAATTCTGAATATTGAACTGACAAGTGAGATCCGCTAACCTCATAAAAAATACCGCGTGCAAAGGTTTTTTTACATATTAAAAAAAAGAATGAAAAGCGAACTGTACGTACGCGGAATATCACGGAAACCGATTTTACTACGCACGTTACTAGTGCTCATGATATTGTTGTGTAAAGTTTATGAACGTGCCATTTTCATGCATTTTTGCTTCAATTTTCATTGTTTACAGCTGATATGTCCCCTGAATTTTTGTAAGTCCTTTCCTTTTAACTGTTAAACTTCTTCCTTATCTTTATCATTAAATATTTTTATTCATTAATTTTTATTTCTTTGATTATTTCTCCCTTCCTTTAACTCGGCCATGCCTATTTACTTTCTCCTTCTCCTCTTACTCACATTTATATATATTAAAGTCGATAATTTTTATTATATTTTATAATTTGTTTTTTATTTTTTCCTTTTATTTCCTCTCTTTTCCATCTCTATATATATATATCTTTTTTTTTGCAAATATACTTTTATTTTTATTAATTATAGAAGATATAAAAAAATTGTATTTATACTCTTACATATCTAAGAAAAATAAATAAAATTATAAGAAAAATGTTGATTTATCATCATTTCAGCAATAATTGATGTTATTCTTGCATATCGTTTAGTTAGTTAATAGTATTTTTCTGGCTTTTTTAATTATCTGTTTTAGTAGTTTTATGTAATTTTTTTTTGGGGTAAGTAAATAAATTTGAAATAAAAAATTATATGACAAAAAAAAATATGGAGCAAAACTTAATGTTTAACTATCATCACTTGCTATTCCGTTTTGTTTCTGATGATGATTATTATCCGACGTGGATACGTCAATAATGTCCATTTTCGAACCGCCATTAACTATGCTCGTACGTGAATGTTTTTCATGATTATTAATACCACCATTTGGAATTTTGTTTTTATTCTTTTTCACAGCGCCTTTGTTGTTCTGATATTGTTGTTGTTGTTGTTGTTGTTTCAAAGGGGATTGCTGTTTCCGCTCATCACCACCAAACACCGAATCTAAATCGTCCTTTTCTGTAGAGCTCCTATCACCATTCGTACTTATATACGACTTATCATGATGATGGCCATTCTTTCCATTCAAATCATTACCGTTGCTGAAAATCTCATTGTTTGTTTTATTAACGATCTTATCATCACTGGTATTGCTATCACTTTTGGTTGGATAATCAATCCCATTAATGCCATTCACAGTGTTATTTTCAGCTAACAAAACTTTAGCAATTTTCTCAGCGTCTTGCTGATGTGGCACAAAAGTTGTCCACTCATTGGTGGTCGAGTCCAGGTATTCCATGGTGTTGAGGAAAGTTTTCCTCGAGAAGCCGCCAATAGCGTACATTTTGTTTTGCACAACAACAACCGACACATTGGAACGTGGTGTAATCAAAGTTGGTCCCAGAACCCAAGTCTTCGTTTCCTCGTCGAAAATTTCCGTGGAGCAAAGCGACTGTGTACCATCACTGCCGCCAACTGCATACAATTTATCCTGGAACACAGCAACACCACAACCTCGACGCGGTGTTAACAACGGTGGTCCATACGTCCATTGGTCCTGTTCAAGGTCGTAGTTTTCAACCGAGCCTAAACATGTCCAGGCATCGCTGCCACCGACAGCCCAAAGTCTTCCGTTGTAGGCACACACACCCGCCTGATATCTGCCCGTATTCAAAGGACTTATCGATGTCCATTTGTTCTCTTCCGGTGAATAAATGTCGCACTGTTTGATGCCGCTCTGCCCGTTCCAACCGCCAATGCAGTAAATTTTATTGTTCAACGAACAGACGCCAGCATTGCTTCGTGCCAACGGCAAACGGCAACATTTTTGCCATTTTTTCGAATCTGGACGTAAACATTCCACAGTGTCCAACTCTGTAGTGCCTGAGTTAATAGAAAAAATAAAATTTTTTTAGTTCGTACATTAAAAAAATGTGTTGGTTAAAAATCAGTTCAGCAAATTTTTCTTAACTGAAGTTTGGAACGTTTTTTCCGGACAAATTGCCAACAAAAATTTTACCGAAAAATGGATTTTTTTTGGTGGGATCTCTTTTAGAAAAGAGAAAAAACTAAATCCACTTACCATTGCTGCCGCCCACTGCGTACACGGTTCCACCAAGCACTGCGATTTGCACTCTTCCACGTGCCTCGTTCATGTTCGATTCATGCGTCCACATATTAGTCTCTGGGCAATAAGATTCTACCTTCCGAAGGCATTCACCTCGATCGTAGCCACCTAAAGAAGGTAATTTGTTCGATTAATTTTCAAGTTTTCGTAAGAAAAATGTCGGGAGTCCGAGCTGAAATATTTAGAAAATGGCAGGAAGCAAAATTTTAACAAAATCGGCAAAAATCACTGAAAAAGGCAAAGTGAAAAGATTTTGGGAAAGAAAAGAGAAAGGAGCGCGCAGAAGCAATCAGTAGCTGAGAAATTTCTGAAAAAATCTAAATAATTTTAGAAAAACTTCGTTAAAAAGTCATTTTTCAGTTGCTGAAATTAGAAAATTATACACCAAACCAACGTTGATCATTTGCATTTAAATAGAAACTCTTTCAATGGAAATAAATAGAAGAAATGACTCACCACAAACAAGAAGCTTGCCATTGAAATCGGCAACACCGAGACCACATTTGGGTCCGGACATGGTCGCCACCTCGCAGAACAGATCCAGCTCCGCTTTGGGTTCCGTATTGATTTCAGAACTCTGAACTTTCGGTTCTTGCACAGCTGCTGGAGGCATCTCAATTTTACTGATGTTGTTCAGGCGTAGTTTCACCGATATCCTCATGAGGACGCCATTGATAGTGGCTACTGCCAAGAACGTGTCCTCGTCGCATTTGGTCGAACTGATGAAATTCCAATCGGGCTCGTGGGCATTCTCATCCTCACGTTCGCCAATGTCGCGCGAATACAACAAAACTCTAGGACGACCGGGCACTGCCAAGCACTTTCTCCGCTGTTTATTGTTGGTAGGACACTTCAAAACCAAACGCTTGTAATCCTGAACCAGTTCAGAATCGGACTCGTGTCCTGGCGGTAAGTCTGAGCAATCCTGCAGTGAGTTGTCCAATGCAAGGTACAGCAAGTGTGTGCGCTCCAATAACTGAATTGGCTTTTTAAAAAAAATCAAAACAAAAATCACCAAAAACAGTAATGATAGACAATAAGATCGTGTACTTACCGATAAAGATTCATCAGTCAACTGACGTTTAATCCAATCCAAAACCAGACGGCCAAGTGGTCCGTGCGTAACCAAGGACATTGCCTCTTTTGTCTGATACAAGACGTCAATTTGGACGCAAGGCAATTGCAGGAAATCCGATGTTAGGCATACGTCATTGATCTGAGATTGAAAAAAAAACAAGAGCAACTTCGACTGATCTCCGACAAAAAAATAATCCACCAAAATTTACCGATTTATCGATGAAGTCGTCCACTTGTTGGACAAAACTTTTGTTCTTATCGATGCCCGGCAGAGAGCGTATCTCGATGCAAGAGTCCGGAGAAAGTTCCGATATCAAATGACGGGCGCACTCCTTAACAACATTATCTATTCGCAGCTTCCATGCGGCCAAGTAGACATCCTTCACCAAAGTGTCGGGAACGTCCAACTTGGCTGTGTACGCATAATCGACAAGAATTTCCAGAGCCGCCTTGCTCATACCACCATTTAGACGGAAGCTTGGTATTTCCTCACAATGGGACGTCTTATTTGATTCCTTATTTTTTTTATTTTTTTTTTTTTGGCAAAAAGAAAAGAATTTAATAAAAATTATTAGAGAAGATATAAGAAAAAAACGGATCTGCTATAAGAAAAATTTGAATATTTCGACAGTTAAAATTGTTTATCCTTAATATTAGTTACGCCTCCACCCGCCTGATATGCACAACTGAAGTTACATAAAAATAAGTTTTTCCTTCCAATGAAAATTATTGACTTCTTCTATAATGGCCATGTTTAATTCTGGAATGGAAAGCAGTGCCGCCCAAAACGACTCCGCCTAGAAGGGTTTTTAACCCTTTCGATTATGATTGCGCTAAGTCCCGTTAATCCAATTTACATCGTCTGCCCTTTCTCAACCGTATTCCTAATGTCGTTAACTCAAAATAGTGATCGTTACAAAGATCCTTTCAGTTTGATAATTTTAAATAATAAAAGACGACATTTGGTGTATTGGTCATTCAGTTATAAAATATGTGTGTCTGCTTCTAATTTGGGGAAGTAGGGTGGATGGGTTAAAATTTGGAATATTGCGGGCGTAAAGTCAAAGAGAAGGAAGGCTTAACTAATGACGACACGAGCGGCATGATAGCACAACCACAAAAAAAACGTTGAAGATCAAAGCAGGAGGATGGCAGGGTAAATAGTGTGGCACTAAAATTGTAGAGGGGTGTGGGGGGGTTATAATGGATATTTTATTTTGAAGATGATCAGTTGGGATATAGACAGTCGAGTTGGGAGATAATAATGAAGATTTTGAATAAAGTTTGAAATGGGTAATTAGAACAGCAGAAGTTTTTGAGGATGAAGTCAGAGCGAAGAAACATGGAATCACAGGATGTATGATATTGTCAATCTGACACATATTATAAGGAAAATTAAAGCATCATTCCATCCTAAACGACCATTATTAATCTAATACCTTCAGAAGTTGATATCGACTATGTTCATGTTCTCAAATTCAAAATTTATAGATCTCTAGAGGCATCATTTTCTATAAAGTCTAAAATTTCTCATTCCACCAATAGAGTGTTTGCTGGAACTCATCTCATTTTGGTCAATAGATTTACTTTTTTCTATTCATTTCAAATCAAACAGCAAAAGCAATTTTACTCTACTCCTAAGCTTACTCAAGCATTTCGTGAAAAAATTGCAATAATTCCGTTTTGGGGCCAGTCCATGTTCGGATATAATTTTTTCTATACCTAAGATATCTACGCTATCAATTTTTTCTTAATAATTTTTTTTATCAAATTTTTGTTAATTATAATAATAAAAAAGTAATTTTAAAATTAACGCACAATAAATTACTGAAAAAAGTTTGTTGTTTTTAAACTTTTGTTGATCATTTTTTTTGAGGGGGGGGGGGTGCTGACAAGAGGGAAACTTACAATAAATATTTATATGTATAATAGAGAATAAATAAAAATTTTAAATCAATTTAATAAAATGGAAAAAATTTACCTGTTCTGCGGTGAATAGCTCCATTAGGAATGGTGACGCACAAGCCAGGACATTTTTATGCGCATGAATGTCAGCGTTTTCAACCTGCGTGGAAGGAATTAATTCGGTTTAAGTACCTAAATTCATGTGTAATGGGCAATTTCTGTTTTACCACACACATTTTGGAAAAGGGAAGAAAAACAAGAACTGATAGAGTATAAATGTGAATTAAGAAGTTTGACGTTGTTTTTTTGGTTTGGTATTTTACTTATCCTAGGAGATATACATACAGACAGACACATGCACGCTCACATATACACTCTTATATAATATAATATTTAATTTTATTTGATATAGTAAATTTAATAAAGAATTTGCCTTTAAATTGAGTTGATTAGTGATTTTTTTAGGGGCTCCTTTTCCTGTTTTAATTTGCATCTTTTTTTATTCTGTGTTGATTAATTAACAATAGAAGGGATACTTAAATGAGCAAAAGAAAGAATACGACATCCAAAAAAAACAATAAATAATATGGAAAATACCAGCTGCGGAAATATAAGTTCGAAAAACACGCACGTTCTTAAGTTGGTACGTGTTTTTAATATATAGCACTGACGATTGAATTTCACTTACCCGCACACAAACTGAGCGGGTTTAAGAAAGGAAAAAAATTAAAAACACGCAAGCATGCATATAACACAGTGTGTTTTAAACGTGCGCAATCAAATATTGCACTGACCAGTAACCTAACTAAATATATTCGAAAACGAGTATAAAGACGTGCGTTCTAAATATGCAAAAGTGCACGTTGACTCACGAGAACGCACGTATAGAAAACATAAAAAATCACGCCCGCATGTATGTGTACGTATTCGCATATCAATAAACAAATGCGTTTCAAATGCGCAAAATTAATTGTTTTTACCAAACAAAAATAAGACCGTAATAGCGATTTATTATATGAACAAATTAAACCGTACGCTTTAAGAGCGCAAAACTTTGTATCGCATTGACGATTATAAACACGCGTATTTCATGCATGCAAAAGTGAATATTCGTACGTGCGCTTTGAACACCGCCAGCCGTTTTGTGAATTCCAAAAGCAGCACAAGAAATTTTCACGCTCAAAAAGTAAGTAACAACCACGCACGAAGAAGACCGTGAGTACAGACTGCGTAGAAAAGAGCGCGAATTTACAACCACGTACGTGAAATACAGAATGAACAAATAAGGCTGTAATATATATTTGCAGTGTTATTGTCATCCTAGACCTTAGATTAAAGAATACCTGGATTCCGTACGTCAAATTTTCGTATATGTATATGCAATTTTCTGGTTTAATTATTTCAGAAACGGCGAGAAATCGTAACTCTTGTATACTTTTGTGTAGATTTTTTTATGTAAACATGACACCCACTGACATCTAGTTTTCGTAATATAAATTTATTGAATTGTAAAAGCATAATTTATATTTATTTCAATTCAACTATTGGAAACAAAAATACAATTTAAACACAACGACAGGCAATGTTTATTTTTTGTACAATCTTTTGATATGAAATGGAATTGTATTTTAAGTTTATTATTTATTTCGTAAATATCAATTAAATAGCAAGCGCCTCAATTTTTTAGACTTTCGGAGAGTTTTAAAACACGTTATTCTCCATGAAAGGGGTAGCATACCGAAATGCTTACATACTTTATTTTTAAACTTGTTATTTTGGCACTTATCGAAAAGTGCAAGTGAAAGTGTAATTTTAATGTTTTTTGAAGTATTTACGAAAAATTAAGTATTTATATAAATAGTTATATTTAATAGGAAGTTTTTATATTAGAAAATGTTGTGTTTTATAAAGAATTGCTGGTCATTCAACTGAATGAGGAAGCCGGGATTTTCTTTCTTTCGGTAAGTTCACATCTTCATTTTTAACAAAAATTTAGTTTAAAATGTGTTTAAATGGCTTTTAATGATTTATTTTGTCCAAAAAGTGATTAAAAAATGAAAAGTTCGTCATTCAATATATGTAAACAAACGTGATGTTGACAGCTCATTGTTTACCAGAAAATAGTTCAGTGCCGGCGTACGTAAACTGGGAGTGAGAAAATTTAAGGGAACCAATTTTTCATTGTGTAATAAAATAAATAAAGAATATTTCGGTAGACTTATAATTTAAATAAATTTGTTTGCATTTGTACTTTCGCTTGCTCTATTAGACCATTTTGTAATGCATTTACTAAATAATAATGTTTGTCCAATTTTTTTAGAATATTAATTGCTAATTATTTCATTACTAAAATTAGAATATTAGTCAAATTTATATTTTACATCACAAATGTGAAATGGTTTTAAGCGAATCACTTTAATTGCAAAGTGAAGTTTAAATTGGCCCCCAATGATTTACGCCGTTTCTGTTATTTTGCATGTGGGTGCGACGAATGTATTGCCAACAAAATTTGTACAGAATTTTTGTGTAGAGACCTATTCAGTTCTTCTATAATCTAAGTCCTAGACGAATTTCATGTAAAAGTAATTTTGTCAAAGGCATTTAGAAATTTATAATGTGGAGATTTTTTCATGTTTTTTTTTCTTTAAAGAAGAGAAAACTCAAATTGAACCAATCAATTTTACCAAAAAAAGAGTACTTTTTTCAATTCATTTTTTTGCGATATTTTATTGATGCAAACCCAATTTTATTCTCAAAAAAAAACTTTATTTTACTCTAAAAAGAACCAAAAAAACAATTGACTTGGGAATTTGCTATTTTTTCCATCCGTTTTAGGGTAAAATTAGATTTTGTTGGAGGAACTATTTTTTTTCGGCTCAGTTAGTTCAACTACTGAATTTGGTTTTTGCAAAAAAAACACTTTCCAAGCAGAATATTGGAGGACATTCACTCATAAATGTGAAATGTTTTAGGTTCGTTGACTTATAGTCAAATTCCATACTCTAATTTAACCGGTAGAACATGTTATGAAACATCGAACAGAACAGGTGAGTGAAGGCTGATAATAAAATAACTAATATTTCCGTGTATGGTTTTTTTTGTTTATTTTTTTTTAATCAAAGATATTTTCGGGTATGTGAATAAACTCATAAGAATCAAGTTCTCTTTCTTTACGTATATCATCATTTCGATGTTGTAATAAAATAATAGAGTTTGGATACTTTGACTTTTCGAGTAGAAAATATTTACAATTTGGGAAAAATGAAAAGTATTCTTCCTTCAATGACAATGTGTTTATAACATAGTAAAGAAAAGGCAAATATTTGTCCTTATGCCCCACTTTAAATACTCGTAAATATTGTGCATAAAATTCCCCATCAACCTTTCCCCAGCACAACAATCCAAACTCGTACTTTTTTCTGTATGATTTTGGGGAGGCAGTGGTTTTTTTTTATCATGAAAGTAAACATTCTAAAAGTTGGAGAAGTACACGCCTTCAATGGTAGTTTAATGACTACCATCTTATTCATGGTAGCCGCTATCCACTTTGACAGAGAAATGAATTTCAAAAACAGTGAATGAAAGGTTGATAAATGATGAACGAAAGTTTAAAGTTTATCGCTCGTTTTTCATCACCATTGAACATTTTCCAGATTCGAGAGATTCGTAATTTATATTTATTAATATCTTTTTATAGTTGACAAAGAAAACGTAACCGATTTTAAGTCAATAAGAACTTATGGGGAGAAGTTTAAAAGATTCTCATGCTCAAGTACAATTGCCGATGTCCCTGACAGTTTTTTTTAGAAATTTGGAACACGGCAGTACGGACCCCTTAAACATGACTCATAAATATTAAAACAGCTCCGGAAGTTGTTAGAAAAATTATACCACTTTCAGTTGCACGATATACATAACTACAACTGTAGGTATTTTTAGTGAAGTTTTTTTTTATTTAAAAGTTTACCTAAACTAAAAAATTGGTTTCCGCAATTGCTTACGTTGGAGCAAAAACTCACTCGAGTATGAATTTCGCCATCAAAAACCGGAAAAAAATAAATACCTTTTTTCTTCGGTTATATTCAATTTTGGATCAGAAAGATGTACTTGAAAGAATGAGGACAAAAGCTGGATTCAATGCATCAAAGAAGGCTGGGTTGGGAAGATTATAACATCAGCTTTGAAATTTTATTAATTAATTTGGAACACAAAGAAAAATGACAGAAGCTTCTAAAAAAAATTGTAATGACATATTTGACTTATTAAAGAAAATTTACTGGAATTAGTCACCGAGTAGGTAAGTGTAAGTTTTTTTTTTAAATATACTCGCTTTTAAGCTTATTAATATATTTTTAAGGAGCTAATTCTAGGAAGAAAGGTGTCGAGGTACTTTGCTCTTAAATTATTTCGGATTTTAGGGATTTGAAAAAAAATCGGGTCATGCATCTGACCAGTTCACTGGACCACGGTTTATGGGCAATGGGATAAGAAATGCAGATGACATTGCGATGATGCACCTATGAATCCATTAAAGTAAGAATGATTTGGCAGTCGCCAGGAGCACCCTATTCAGACATGGTTTGTGGATATGGGCTTGATCAAAAGCGTTAAGGAATTTATTGCACTGCTTAAGAAAACCTAAACATTTCACGAAAGTTTTCGTGATTATACATTTTTTATGAAGCTAACGGAGGTTGCCATTTACAAAAGTCCCAAGACTAGGAGAATTTAATTCCACTCTGGTCTTGAGGCGTCATCTTAATATGCTGCCTGGACATGATTTTAACAAGTTCAACTTAGGCAAAAAGCAGCAACGCGAATCTAAGGAACCATATGCAGACTTATAGCTATCTAAAATTACTTGCATTAAACACACCGGACAGAAAGGTTATTTCTAATCTATTGAAAATGGGTATTACAGATATCATACAGACACCACTGCCGCTAGGCCGTGCTGGAGCCACCAGTTCCCATTCGATCAACGAAGTTGATCATGACTGAGTGCGTTTCTTACCGTTTGAGAAAAACGCATTTTGCAGCGCTATAAATAGTCGCCAAATGGACTTTAGTGTCATGGCGCTTAGAATTTACATTTCAGTACTAATATGACATCAAATGATAACACCAAACACACATACTGACCCCAAACTCGGTCAAGCGGCTTTAATATTTCAAGGGTAATAAGACGACTTGCTCATAAAAAATGGAGAGTGTGATGACACTTTAGGGTGAACTATTTTGCCACTAAACCAATGCAGGTAATGCTAGACTAGGGAATCTAAGAATTTTTATTAAGCAATACTTAGAAATTTGGATATTCATAAGAGATCACATGTTTTTGAGAGAATTTTTGGCATTTTAAAGGCTTTCAGCCCGACAGATGGGATGTCATTGAGCCCAGAACTAGTATTAATTAGATGAGAAATTCTAAATTATCCAAACTATATTTCAGATTGGCTGCTTCTAATTATTTTATAATAAGCTCGCTGCTCTCTATAGAGAAGTTCTGAAGCACTGCGTTCAACATTTTTTTAGTGCATTCATTTCACATGTTTTATTTGATCAGTCCGACTTCTAGATGCCACCAAACATAAAAAAATTCTTGTCTGAATAATGCTTTCAACGAAATTTTGAGTTGATCGTAAAGTAATCTTTTAAAGAAATTCAGAGAAGCGACATCAGAAAAAACAAGTGAGACGGATGTCCTACATTTTCAGACTATTCCTGACTATCGTCAGAGTATTCCTTGTTCCTTTTTCCAAATGATTTGGATACTTTTCCATAGAATAACATCGTCATGGAATTTACCAAGCGCCATAACACGAGTAGACATTTCCAAAATAATTTTTAAATTGTCTGAATTTCATTAAAATACGAGGTCTGTTCAATAGTATTCCGAATTTTGAATTTCCGCGGGTTACGTATATTCGATTTTTTGTGGCATTATGTTGGTACTCATGTCCCTCACTTATGCCAACAATTTCGCCAATTTTGAATGTTCAGTAAATTTTTGACAGCTGCTTTGCATGCACGTGTTTTGGCTCGTCTTCGGTTTTTGCCCATTTTCGACCAAAAACAGCATCGCATTAACATTGCTAAAGAGGAGCTGTTGGACTCTGTCCGCGATGCCCCAATTTGCTCCAGAGGGTCATAACTGGTAACGAGTCATGGGGTTATGGTTATGACGTGGAAACCAAAACTCAATTATCCCAATGGAAGCTGCCACACGAGCCAAACCCGAATAAAGCGCGCCAAGGTCGGTAGATTGTGAAGGTTTTGCGATTGCAGGGGCGTGGTGCATCATGAGTTCTTGCCACAGGGTAGAACGGTCAATAAGGAACCTGCAAGTTATGCGCAAGTTGCGCGAAGCAATCCGCCAGAAACGCACGGATTTGTGGAAGAACAAAAAATGGATTTTGCACCATGATAACGCCCCTGCTCACGCATCGTTGCTTGTGTTGGCCAAAAACAACACACTAATAATGCCGCAGCCACCGTATTCCTCAGATCTGGCCCCCTTTCACTTTTTCTTGTTCCCGAAACAGATTCTTTGATCCACTTATGCCGACAAGTTCGTCCATTTTGAATGTTCAGTTAATTTTTTAAGCAAAGCAGCTGTCAAAAATTAACTGAATATTCAAAATGGCCGAACTTGTGGGCATAAGTGAGAGACATGAGTACCACCATAACGCCACAAAAAATCGAAAATCGAATATAGATAACCCGCGGTACTTTTTGAACAGACCTCGTACTTTAAAGACTGCCTCCAAACCTGCTGTATTTTTGACCACCTAATCAATACCACAGAATAATTTGACGTAATAAAAAAAAATGTATGCATATTATATCTAAAAGATTTATTGACTAATTTTACGATTAAATCTACAAGAATGATGGATATCGTTTATAAAACTAAATATGATAAAATATTAAGAATGCCATATTAAATAGTAATTTCTGACGTTCTAAAATATAAAATCTCAGCACGAAGCCACAATATTTGAATGATTATTTTGCAAAGGTTTACTTTGTGATTTTCTATATTGGAAAATTTTGTAAAACTTCAAAAAAAATACTTTAATTAAATTAATAATAAATGGATGGAAAAACAAAAATTTGTACATTTTCCCATTTAAATAATAGCTTTTGGAATATCAAATTTATTGTGAAACAAGCTGAGCTTAACCCAAAAAGTTTCGATAAGTCCAAATGGTCTTCGATAAATAGTCCAAAAATGTTAAATATTTTTACGTTTATAGAATTTTGCTTTGAGGTTTGAAACTTTATCTGAAAGGGCTATTGAATGGTAAATAAGCAAGTCTAATCAGCAATTTACCTGCTTTGCAATAAAAATAAAGTTATAAATATGTGTATAGTCCAACATTTGATATTCACCACACGTAAAATGTTAAGACACATTACCGGAAAAATTTGTTAAAATTTGAAAAATTTTTGGTTTTCTCATTGTGTTATCTTTAAAACTTTAATACAAAAAAATAAAAATATTTTAAACTATTGATTTTGATAATAGTTCATTCCTCCCAAATTTAATCCAAAAAAATCGTACTTCAAGTAACGATAACAGAAAAGTGTCACTCAGCGTCAGACTATGAAAATGTTTGCGGACATTTTTTTTTTGTCTAAATTTTCAAAGTATTTAAGTCTTTTTTGCAAAAAAAAAATATATGCACTGAAAACTATATTGAAGGTAAGTCCATTTATTACATATCAAATAAGACGTTCAATTAAATAAGAAACACTTTTTGTTTGTCATGTTAAATTCATAAAAATGACCACATAGGATGACCATAAAGATCGTTAGGTCAACTGATATTTTCAAAGCAGACAATTTGTTATCAAAGAAAAAATTTACTTAACAAAAAAAATATAAAAAACAAAATATTTTCAAACTTTAATAGACAATTTTTTTATTATTTTGTTATTTTGCAAATTTGATAAGAAAATTTTTATTCGCAAATTTTTACACATTTTATGGGCGTAATTTTACTTAAAAAAATGTTAAGAACAACACCGGAAGGAGACAATTTTTTGTCTTATATTAAACGGTTTTTAACATAAGATTGGTTCAATTTTATTTTAGTGCAATTACATATACTCGTATTGTTTAATCAGAAAAAAGAGCTTCAATTCGTAGATTAACTACACAGATAGTTGGGGTCTTGACCTATGAAAAAATCTCCACTTTTATTTGGGTGTAAATATGCCTTTATGGTTCTGGGCGCGACTATTTGAGACTTTTTTAAGATTAATGAAATGTCTACAAATTCAAAAAATTTATTGTACATACGACCGGGGATGGTCCCAGAATAGTACAACTTTAGAAGAGTGATAAAAATGGTCTAGTAAAATTACGAAATATACTAAATGACGACTGGTGATAAAGACAGACTTCACTTCACGATTTAGAATCATCTCTCCTATAAGAATTTTTGCCTATGTCCGAATAAAAATTTACCAAAATAGGTTTGGGAGTGGGGGGTGGGTCCTGATTTAGTTGCTTTTAACTTTTTTTCAATTTTACTTTTATTCTTATTCTATGGGACTTACGTTCAGTACAACATCACAGAATAAACGATACTTGCGCATTTTCTGCAATGTTTCAAGGAATGTTGCCTTCATCTCTTCATCTGTGAAGTTCATGAATCCACAGGATTCCATGGCCTCGTCTGTAAAAAGAAGAAGAAAAAACCAATTTATAATTATTATAAAATATAGCATTGTAAATTTAAAATATTCTTAAGCCTACTATCACATTCTTCAAGTAGGTTTTTACTCATATTTCAGATTTCTTTTTTAATATAGATTTATTTTTATCCTGTTTTTAGTTGAAAAAGTCCTGTTCCACTTATATGCGAAAGATGGCTCTTTGAGCTTTAAGACGATTTCTCTTTTCGAGCCGCTTTGGCAGTTTTCAACTCACTAATCTTCTCGAAGGAAAAATGATGATGTTCTCAGGAAAAACGCCGATATTTTCAGGAAAAACGCCAATTTTCTCAGGACAAACGCTGATTTTATCAGAGAAATATGATCGACCTATTTTCCGCACAATATTATCAAAAAAAAACATCATACCTCCAGATTACGAAGAACAATTTTTCAGACGATCCATTTGATCGGCGGCAAAAATATCTTCTCCCAAGACAAAATTACTCTGGAAAATATGACCGTAGATGAACCAGATTACTGGTAATTCATACAAACCAAACCGAGCAAATAAATATTAAAGTTCTGGATTTTGGTTTATTCCATACAACGTTTGGAAAATTCAACTTTATCTGCGAAAACAACAAACAGCTACAGCTAAAAAAACGAAGGTTGTATGACTTATACTAATCTTTGGCAACAAGTGGTCCTGCTACTATTTAAACAAGTATATTTTCCGGAAATATGACCTTTCACAAGAGTCCTGTCAGATTTTCAAGTTTGGGCGTCATTTAATTTGCGAGTGATAGCCATTTAAAGTTAACAACTTTAGTAAATCGAATATCGAGCAATGATAAAATATGATGCAAAACTCAGAGAAGTTCATGGGCACTCTGCACCTTTATTATTGGTCAGCTGAATTTAAAAGCGACCGTACAAGCATTTTTGATGAAGAACGTCCAGGTCATCCAAATGAGGTCACCACTTCGGAAATGATTGAATAAATCGACGATATTATTTTATGGGACCCTCGAGTGAACGTGTATGAGTTAGCTGACATGGTAAATATCTCAAAAAAACGTGTCGGCAACAGCTTACATGAAATTTTGGGTATGAGAAAGCTATCGGCGACATGGTTGCCGCGTTTGCTAACACCTAACCTACAATGTGTTCGTGTAACGACTTCAATAGAGTGTTCAGATATTTTTAAGCATAATCCAAATGAATTTTTTGCAACTCAAAACAATGGACTTCTACTAGCGAACCTGCACCAAAGTAGGCAAAAAAGGTTCTATCGTCAGAAAAGATTATTGTTACTATTTTCTGGGATGCACAAGGTAAAATGATAGCAAAACAGCATTAAACAGCATTGAAATCAAGACAAGACCGCATTTGTTAAATCGTTGAAGTGAGGTTGCTGAACCAAACGCCTATTTGGAATGAGCTGGAGAGATCGTATTTTTTAGATAGAATACAAAAGATAGAAAAGCGTTGGACTAATTCTATCAAGCTAAAACAAACTATGTTGAATAATAAAGTAAATTTTATACATAAAAAAAGTAGAAGGTGAACTGATAACGAAGTGTCACGAGAGTATCTAATTTGAAAAATAAAATGAATCTTATACGAAAAAGCCGTTTACTTTTGTCAAAAGAAAGTTAATTGCTTTAATTATCTTTAGACAGCACGTCGTTTTCAAGAGTATGAATTTTATTTCATCCGATTTAGAATCATCTCCTAAGAAAAAATAATTACCCATTAAAGGTCTCAATAGGTTTGCGAAAAAATTCGTATTCTAATTGTTAAATAAGTCCTTCGAATGAATGACGGAATGGGATTTATCACCAATTGTATTTGCTTAAAAATGTCTGCCAAATGTGCCCTTGTCTTAAACACAGCTGTCTTGAGTTCTAATCCATCTAGTGAAGTAGGCAAAGTGCTCTTGTTGGCGCCAAATGGTCTGAGTAGTCATGGCGCTTCAAAATTTACATTTTAATCTAAATGTTACTAGAAATGACCAAAAAAAAAAATATTCCTTCGTTTTCTATCACGCCACAAAAACTGTCACATTTGATAATTGCATAGTTCGATTATGACGAAGAATTTAAAAATATATATTGTTCTACTATCCATAAAGGCGCATTTATTTTCGAATAACCTTCGCTTATGCAATCACAAATTTTAGATGCCATAGAAGAAAAAACAACAACACGAAACCTGTGCATTAAATTCTTTTCTACACGTGTCACACGATATATACTCTGGTACAACGTGATTCACTTCCATAAAAAAAATAACCGTTCACGTAAACAAAATTCCCATTGCTCTTCGAAGTGCGTCCATGCGGGTGGGTGGGAGATGAAATTTGCACAATACACTGTGGAAAATTGCTGTGAAATTACTGAATAACCGACATTGAATACGAAGTCTAACAAATGTGAACAAATAACAAAAAGGTTTTTTTAAACAAAATTGATCAGAAATATTTACGAAAATACGAAAATTTTATGCGACTCTAGCGTAAACACGTTGCGTTTGAGGGGTTGGTAACTGTTACAAGTTCATTAATGATGATAAGCCATTGTTGTTTTATAAAAGAAAAATAAAATATGGAGAGAGAAAAACACTGCGTAGTACATAATCAGGAATCGATGAACGAATTGTCCCAACACTCAAACAAGCGATTATGTAATTTATCGATAAAATTTGAATCATGTCATCGTGTGTGGGTGGAGGAGTGTTTCTGTGCAGTTTTTAAATCGACTAACTAGATGACTCCATTTAAAATGGGTTTTTAAATCGACTCAAGTTTTCGGAGCAACTGTATTTATTTCGGCATTTCTTTCGCCACCATAACCTACTTGACTGTAAGAAAACAATTCCTGCTTTAATAGTGAAACATTTTTTTTTCCTAGATCTTATTTTTTATTCTAAAAAAAAAAATTATCAGATAGAGAAAAATTATGGTCCGCACGATTTTTTTCAAATTAATATTTAATAAACTATTGATCATTGCATACATCCGAATAAAAAGATTTATGTTAGTTCGAAGGATGTTAAAATGCGTTACGATCTGTCTTAAGTACCAAACCACTACAAAGTTGGGAACTCTATCATCTTTGCAAGTCATCAATAGAACATGCAAGTCATCAACGTTATTGCTAGATAAACTCGGTTTATTAATTGGAAAATATCATATTTTATTTTCGAGATAATTTAATTCAATAGTCTTGAACATGTTTTAGATTGCTTATCAAATTTAACAACGCCCTCCTCATACGTATTTATAAATTTTTAGTTACTATTAAACGGTTAACAATAAATAGTGTAGAGTAAAATTAATGACTTTTAAAAAATACTGAAACTTATAAAATAATTTATTAGTCACTTTAGTAAGTACTTCTTAGTATATATTATATACCATGAAAAATTTTCGTTATTCGCCAGTAAATATGTGTGACAACAACAATATTTTCCATAAAATTTTCTGATGGCCAATATTTGTAATCGCCACTGTTATAAGATACAAAAATGAATATGCTGACGATTCAGGGGTCCATCCCAACCAAAGAATACCTAGATAGGCCCGTACGTCAGATTTTAAAAAATAAAATCAACCTCAGAAGGGACACATAAAAAAATTGACCTCAGAACGGACACATAAAAAAAAATTTCCATTAACTTCCACCATTTTATTTTTTCACATTAACTTCCACCATAACATTACATAATTAACAATTATTTTTTATGTGTCTGATTTTTAGATTAAAGAATTCCTGGATAGACCAGATTTTCGTATATGTATGTGTATACGCAATTTTCTAGCTTAATTATTGTAAAAGCGGCAGGAAATCGTAACGCTTGCATACTTTTGTGTAGATATTTTTATGTAGACATGGCATCCACTGACATCTAGTTTCGTAAAACATCTAGTTTTCCATAAAATTTTCTGATGGCCAATATTTGTAATCGCCACTGTTATAAGATACAAAAATGAATATGCTGACGATTCAGGGGTCCATCCCAACCAAAGAATACCTAGATAGGCCCGTACGTCAGATTTTAAAAAATAAAATCAACCTCAGAAGGGACACATAAAAAAATTGACCTCAGAACGGACACATAAAAAAAAATTTCCATTAACTTCCACCATTTTATTTTTTCACATTAACTTCCACCATAACATTACATAATTAACAATTATTTTTTATGTGTCTGATTTTTAGATTAAAGAATTCCTGGATAGACCAGATTTTCGTATATGTATGTGTATACGCAATTTTCTAGCTTAATTATTGTAAAAGCGGCAGGAAATCGTAACGCTTGCATACTTTTGTGTAGATATTTTTATGTAGACATGGCATCCACTGACATCTAGTTTTCGTAAAAGAAATTGATTGAATTCCAAAAGCATAATTTATATTCATTTTAATTTACTTATTTCAAAGAAAAATATAATTAAACACAACAGAAGCCAACATTTATTTTTTTGGAATCTTCTGATATTAAATTGCAATTGTATTTTAAGTTTATTATTTATTTCGTAAATATCAAGTAAATATCGAGCGCCTAAATTTTGTAGACTTTCAGAGTTTTAAAACACGCCATTCTCCATGAAAGTGGTAGCATACCGAAATGCTTGCATACTTTAATTGTTTTTAAACTTGTTATTTTGACACTTATCGGAAAGTACGTGTGAAAGAGTGGCTTTTATCTTTTATTGTTGATAACATTTAATAGGAGAGTTTTTATTTCAGAAAATGAAAAGTCAGGAATTTCTTTCCTTCGGTAAGTTGACATCCTCATTTTTACTACAGAAAATAACAAAAATTTAGTTTATGATGTGCCTAATGTCTTTTAATGATTTATTTGGTCCAAAAAGTAGTTAAAAAAATGAAAAGTTCGTCATTTAATAAATGTAAACCAATGTGATGTTGACAGTTCAATGTTTACCAGAAAATAGTTAAGTGTCGGTGCATGTAAAGTGTGTGTAAGATAATTTAAGGGAACGAATTTTTCAGTCTGTTCTCGATTGCTGTTTTCATTGTGTTAAAACAAATAAAGTATATTCTTCGGTAGGCCTTTTATTATTTAAATAAATTTGTTTGCATTTGTGCTTTCGCTTGCTCCTCTATTAGACCATTTTGTAATGCATTTACTAAATAATAATGTTTTCAATTTTTTTAGAATATTAGTTATTAATTATTTAAGTACATTAAATTTTCCACCTTGTAATTCAGTTTTATAGCATTTGCTATAATGTTGTATACGATTACCTTCTATATTATTAAGAAATTGCTGTAATATTCTATGTAATTAATGCTTTTTTTTAATTTAATTTAAATGCACATTGCCTATTTAAATTACCATTTAAATTCACGAACAACATTTATATTATAAAGAAGCGTTCAATATCTACAAATGATTTTTTTAACATTAAAATTTATATTTACTAAGTTGTGGCTTTAATTTCAACATAATATAATATTCTCTCATTTAATTTATTTTGCATTTTTGGAATGGATTTTTATTTGTGCACATAAATTGTTTTGATATAATCAAATAACTTGAAATTTATATTTCTGTTTTAATAAATAATATACAGTGAAATAAATAAATAATATTTTAAAATAGAATAATGTGTTTTATTGCAAAATTTCAAAACTAATTCCATCAAACAACAAAATCCGCAATTTGTTTACGCATAAATGACATCACATATGAAAATGGTTTTAAACGAACCGCTTCAATCGCAAACTGAAGTTTAAAATTGGCCCCTCACTGATTTACGGCGTTTCTGTTGTGTGTGCGTTCTTACGAATGTATTGCCAACAAAATTTGAACATAATTTTTGTGTAGAGGCCTATCCAATTCTTCTATAATCTAAGATCCCAACCAATAATATGTGACAGCCATGAAGCAACAAAGAACTATGAATCAGCATGAAACGCTCCGCTTCAGCCAAATAATATTAAACACTTCACACTATTTCCCTAAAGAAAAGCAACCAAACAAAAAAAAAACTACAACCACAAGACAATAATGAATACATTCAAAATTGACTGCTGGCTTATGTAAATGTGGCCATAGCTAAAAACACCCAATACTTGTACAACTTGTAGAGAGCAAACCAAACGAGACCAGTCCATCATCTCAACACGTATAATTTCGCGAAATTCGAACAAAACAAGAAGAAGCCAAATTGAAGACCCAAGATTGTGAAATCATTGATGACACTTGAAGATACTTGCAGTCTTTATATTCCAAAAGAAATGCAAAGAAAAATCTCTAAAAATATAATATGAAGAGTAGAGGTGTGTGCGTGTGTAATTCACACCACATTCGAATATTCCATATTTCAGCTACAAATCAGCAATGGTAAAATTTTCTTATAACTAGTTTTAGTCCATTTTTTTAGTATTTAAACTAAGAAAAAATATATTATTTTCCGAACTTCAGTTTTTAAGAAAATTTTATAATATTGCCTACTTAAAGAGGTCCCTTAAAGTTAAGAAAATCTATTTGGTAACGAACCATTAACGTTAATAAAATGTAAAGGAAAGTGAACTTTTGGGATTACGAAAACCTTAAGGATGGAAAAACCTGAAAGGTTTCAAGTTCTCTTAAGAGTAAGAAAATTTTAAGGGTTGAAAAAAACCTAATGGATAGCAAAAAGAATTTTTTGTATATAAAAAAGAATATGAACGCCCAAAAAAAAACCTAAAACATAGAAAACCTAGAAAAGAGGAAATCTCAAAAATCAGGTAATTCGAAAACGCTGAGACTCCAAGAAGGTAATAAAAAACCCTTTAATCATAAATAATCCGTATGTTTAATTAAAGCAAAAGGGCGGAGATGCTAATAAATACGTATGCAATCTTAAAAAATGAAAATTTTCTATTGATAGGCAAGCGGAAAATATAAAAAAATGTTATGGATAGGCAAACCCTAAAGGTTAGGGAAACTGCTCATACGCTAGGAAAATTTTGAAGGTAGATAAACCAAAGATTACAGAAAATCGAAATCGTTAGGGTTAAAATACTTGAAAAAGCTAATTTACTTATAATTTTTAAAAATCACGAAATTATCAAAAGTACGAAAACTTATAGGTTGAACAAACCTAGACAGCTCTAAAAATTTCATAAAGCACAGCTGACTTAAAAAACCTAAAAGAGTAACAGAAAACTAGGAAGGTTGATAGAACGCAGATATGAGGGCAATCTAAAAGACAGATAGACTTAAATATAAGGGATTTAAACGTATGAATACACAAAAAGAGTATATAGACTTTAGGAGTACAACAAGGTTAATAATGGTAGCAATCAATACTTCAATGCCATCATTAAACTTGTTAAATTAAACACAATCGCAACAAGTAGAGAAATGTGATCATATCTTGCACTTGATTTTAATTTCAACAATGTTGCCATATGAAACGACGTTGAAAATGTGTAAACATATTGTTGGCAGTACACCGAAGAAGACTTAAAATTTTGAGATTCGACTTCAATCGTCTAGTGAACATAAATTCGCAATTGTGTGCATAACCATAAGATCGTGAAGTTTTCAAAAACTTTGACGGTGTTTTTTCAGTTGCTCGTCACAAGTGTATTTGGGTACATAAAGGTTAGTAATTTCAAACTCAAGGGAGAAGGGAATTTTTTTCTTATTTTTAGAATTTTCAATAATCTATAAAAAAGAACTATATGGATGCTTTCCATTTTTGAATTTTTCAAAATGATGCTCAACAAAAAGTGCTTTTGTAAAACAAATATTTTCTCAATAATCAATTAAGCTGAAAATGAGAAGATGATAATCTCTGACAACGTGGCGAACAAAATCAACGCTGGCAATAGCAGAAAATTATTTCAAGTGACATGGCCTCTGTTCATTTACAGAAATATTTAAACTCAGATTCAGCCACTCAGCGCACAGTTTCTCTATTCACACACAAATCCAAATAAGAAGCAAGCAAATGCTCGGAAGCAAAAAAAATGACTACAATCAACTACAATGAAATGTGACCAATACATTAACTGAGCACACAAATATGCAGACCCAAAAATGAAATTGCTTCGAGCAAGAACCAAACGGAACAATTGCCAACTTAAGGAAAAAAAATATTAAAAACAAAAATTTAAAAGCAGAAAGCAAAAATTCACTGGTTTGCAGTGATGACTGGGAGTTTGCTTAAATCATTGTCCAATGACGAATTATTTCAATTACTCTCCAAGCAACGAATCATTTTTTCTTTTTTAAATGAGAATATCACCAAAAGAGAACAGAGCTTCATAGACTGAACGGAAAGGAAATATTTGGCTCCATTGGAAACGAAAAAGTTAAAACGAAACAAATATAGTCGTCGAACGACCAAGCAAGCAACCCAACCTCATAGAATATCGACAAATGAGCACATACTGTGAGCGCGTATGTGTCTGGAAACAGAATCAAGCAACAAACTGAGTGAGCACTAACACAAACAGTACCGCCCAGCCACTAGTCAGCCGTGAACAAGACGTGAACCAGCCCTGCTGAAAAACAAGCAGTCGTTGTGATGAGCGTTGTGTTGCGTTTCAGTCAAGCAATACACTCCGGAACACATGCAGCAATCGAGCGTTTGTTCATGTGTGCGTATTTACTTGTCAAATAACTGAGTTTGCGTCGCCATCGTTTTAGTGCGTTGCAATTTGTGAACTGAACAAGTTTGGTTGTTTGTGTGTACGAGCGGACGCAATAAGATCGATAAAAAATAATCAATTCCGGATATTAGGATTGAAGTTCTTACAAAACTACTAAATACAACGTTAACGGTTACCGTTAGTTCCAATTACATGAAATTGAATTGAAAAAAAAGAGGAAAGCAAAATGAATTCGGAAATAAACGTTCATAAAATGCTTCAGCTCATCAAGGAACGACCAAAAATCTACGATTTTACATCGAAAGAACATCACAATAAAGAAGTTGTGGACAAACTATGGGATGAAGTGTCCGAACAATTAAATTCAAATCGTAAGTTAACAAACTTTGTACATTTTATTTTATTAAATAAAATATTCCAAAATACACACACCCCCAGTTTTTTTCCTTCTTCGGAGTGAACGGTGTACATCCGAGAATGCGTTGCACCGTTTCACGAATTTGCTTGCTCGTGTATGACAGATGAATTGTGAACAACAGTCGGCGTCAAATAAATTGAGATGCCAAATTACTAATTTTTAATTATTAATAGTTCATTAAAAAAATTCAGTTAAATTTTATTAATAATTTTTTTTGATTGATTGTTGTTGAATAGTTATGAGTTAGGACTAAGTTATTAATCAGGAGGATTACAGTTCATTTAAACAAAATTTCTAAATCCATTAAATTGTTCATATAAACGGGATGAAAACAAACTTTTTTCTATAACACAAAAAATGTGGTGTCTGCAAATAGCAAACCGATCGTTAGCGATGACGCGAAAATTCAAATAGCATTTTATATAATTCATTAAAAATGTTAAAATACATTATAATTGCCTATAATTAAATAAATAAAGGATGCTGTCTTGGCTTTAGCATAGCTCAACAGGTAGTATTACTCTGAATAAGATCAGAACACTAAATTTTCAAAGGTCGTGCATATCAGTAAATTTGCTACCATCACAGACAAAATGTTTCCTTTTGGAAAGGATCTTACATGTACTTTTTTTAATCTTAACAAAACAAAATAAAATTTCCAAACCGGTTTATTATTTTATTTTAAAATCTTGTATCATTTTTATACATTAACTGGCATTTGGCTTTTTAATTATATCATCAAAATAATATTTCTAGCATTAAATATGGTTTTTTTTTCAATAATTTTCTTTTCGCGAGTGTTCGTGTTCACCCAAAACGATATTTTATTCACATCCAAAATGTGAATAGACATTTTTAAAATGTTTTAGAAATTATTAAAAAGTATCTTTTAAACTTTTTTTTATATTAATTAAAAAAATGCTCACAGAAAAATGCCCCAAAAAAAATTAAGTGAATTCTCTCTCTCACTAGCTGTAAAAAGTTCTGCTGAATTTTTATTTAAACCACCCCATGATTATTGTTACTACTATTATTATTAATTGAAGAAAAAATCTTCTCTTTTTTTCTAGCTACTGACTGCAAATCAAAATACCACATACTTCGTAGCTCATACGCTAGATACTTGCGACGTGTTAAAAATAAACCAAAAGGAGGAAAATATAAAAAATGGCATTTAGCTGATAAAATGTTATTTTTAAAAAATTTTGTTGGTCATCATCGATTAGTAACACAACACAATTATGATAAAATGGACATCGACATCAGTACGAAATTAGAGGTTGAAACTTATGTACCAGAAGACAATATTTTATATGTGCCATCATCGGAGATACGTCCGCGACGAACAAAATCAAAATTGTCAAAATCTCTAAGGTCGAGATCGAAAAAGGCAATTTTCAATACATTGAATGTACAACCGTCATCATCTATAACTTACGATGATTCCTTTTCTACTGTTACTGGTCATTCATCTTCGGCTCTAGAACAAAATCTCTATCCACAACCTTCAACTTCATCGTCGGCTCTACAGCAAAATCTTTATTCACAACCTTTAGCTTCGGAGACTTCTACAACAAAATCTCCATCGACAGCGACCTCATCGTCCTCGTCAATGAAATTTTTCGAAAGTTTAGCATCTGATCTTGAGCATTTATCGCCTAGAGGTCAGCGAAAATTCAAAGAGAGCGTTTTAGCAATACTAAATTGCTTATTAGATGAGCAAGAAGCCGAACAGCAGTTAGGAACCACATACTATCAAGGTGAACAGCAAAATTTTAGCTACTATAACTCACATTTAAGCTACTCCACTCAACCTTCTAACCATCTACAACTTCTTCACGCTCAAGAATTATCCTATATGAATAGACCAGTCAAAGTTGAACATGACGACGACGATGTGTTGTAAAACAACACCAAATCATATCCGGTCCATTATTTTAATTTTTTAGTTACGATTTTCTTATCTAGTTTTTAATTGCATTTGTGGTAAGGTAAACAGTATTCGATCGAGCCCTGCAAATATTTTGTATTCAATAAAAGTTAAGTTAAACTGTACAAATTTAATTCCAATAAAATTATTCTAAAATTAGTTTTTTTTTGTTTTAATTGGGCACAAATATGATAATTTGAACTTTTTGAATAATTTCCGTGAAAGGTTGATTTGGTAAGCTTTTCGACAGCAACAATTTTCTTATTTAACGAATACGAGATATATACTCCATATAGAGCCTTATAAGTGAAGTTGTAATTTTTAAGTGCGTTACCAAAAATGAAACAGTGAAATTTGGAAGCAATCAAATTTTGTAATCAATTTGTTGAATGCGACAGCTTGAATTATCCTATTAAGAATCCGCGAGTTTGAATATGATTGGCCTATCAGAGATAATCCTTATCCTATTAAGAGCACGATGACATAAAGCACATTTGGAAGACCGAGACACCATGAAATTCGATGATATCGACTCTGTACCGCCGATAGAGCGCTGATAACCGACGGAATGCGTAAAACACGTATTTTTGATATCATAACCACATATTGCGGATCTTGTTGTGTTTATAAATATTTCTGGAGAAGCCTTGAGGCAACGTGATGCGAGCACCTCCGGTAAATCGAAGCACCTGCGACGGTGGATCTCCGTTTCTCATTGCATTTCATGATCATAACGCTGTGTTATATGACGTAAAGCCTGGAAAATCTGCTCACACGACATTGCCTCAAGACTTCTCCAGAAGTGTTTATCAAACACAACACAATGTTTTTATAATATTTTCGAGAAATTTCCCTTCCTACGAAGACAACTCTTAAACTTTCGATCATTTAACAGCATTGCAATGTCGTCGTACTGCTACGGGTTGTTGAATACCAAAATCTGTAACTTTCTATCCAAATTATATGCGTAAGATTCTATTTTCCAAATGGCAGAAAATAGCCAATATTGTTGCATTCTTATAAATGGGAAACGATCAACGTGCCTCATAAATTAAATATGATGAGCTAGTCAGACTAGGAGGTCAGCTGGTGAGTTAACTGCCAGAGTAGGAGACTAGTAGTTGCTTAGATTGAAGAGCTACTGGATAGACCCGTTCATATTTCACTATACGTACAGGTAAGTTTAAGTCACCATATTTACATCTGGCGGCGATAAATGGAACAACCTGCTTATTTATGTGTATATATCGTATATATGTACAAGGCGACTATGCAGTTCCTTTCTTAGTTGGGGTATGAAAAGCTAATGAAGGCCAATATTGAAACGTGACAATATATTATGATAAATTTATTTGAAATTGTTTTTTTTTAAAAAGTATGTAACATGTAACAGGAGCTTCAGAAAGTGTGAGTATGGGACTTAGATTAAAGAAGTACTTCTTTAATCTAAGGTATGGGAGCAGATAGATGCAGCTATTCACACCGCATGGACATTCATGAGACCAATGAAAGGCTGTCCCGTTGAATGCTACTATGCAGGATATGTCAACGCAGGTCGAAAGGAAGCGGCAAAGTTCCGGCTTATACTGGATGAAAATGATAAAAATACGAACTGACGACAGGAGAAATCTAACAGCAGAAATGTAAGAATAAAACGTACCAGAATTATTATTGCTGTTGCATGCAGAAAAATGCACCAGATTTTTTAGCATCCATTTTAAATTTGTAATCTAAAAGTGTACAAAAATTCAAATTCAAATTTAATATTTAAAATTAAAAAATAAGAAGAAACCGAAACGACGGGAACTTTTACATCTCTGAACGAAAAATCATGTTTTTAATAATTAGAAATAAAAGCAATATGAGAATGTGCACCGCCCTAAAACTTCATGTTTACATAGGCTCTTAAACTTTTTTAAGAGTGTTCGCCTAATTTTAATGCATATCGTTAAATTTAAATCATTCATAATATTTTTGGATGACAAGAAGCAATATTTTTTATCGGGATACCAGCCTCGAAAATTAATTCTTTCGTTTTTTGGCATTTTTAAAATAACACATACTTCTCGAGGTAAAATAATTTTTTTCTAAATAAAACAAACTGAAATAATTTGTACTTTCCTATAAAATAACATCTATGAAAATTATTCGATTTCTAATTTAATAATAATTAAATTTGTCTTTTTGTGAAATAATAATTAATTTATGCTTTTATACAGAATGTATTTTATATAATGACAAATCATGTCACAGGTAACAAAATAATTAAAAAAAATCTTTGTTAATAATTATAGCATTTTTAATTTAATAGTAAAAGAGACATACAATATTATTTGACGGGTACTAATATTTTTGAACCCGATTGTATATGGCAACAGTGATTGCTGAAACGAAAACTATGTAATTGATTTGCTGCTACAGTAAAGCAACGCACATGTGCTAACCTCAACAAATGTAGAGGCCATCATCAGTTTTTCAGCGCAATGCTGGCATAAGAGTACACTAAGTAAAGTTGTTTGTGTGCGTGCGCTACAAGTCACGCTGGTCGCCAATACTGTGCTGTGCTGTGTGTACGTGCTCGTGGTGTGCGTAGATTTGCTGTCAAACAGAGGCTGGGCCTTTTGCATTTTAATATTTAGTGTTTGACGTTTCGTGAACAAGTTTAGTTATTTCGCGATAGAAGAATAATCAGAAGTGAAAATTTTATTGTTCTAAAACTAATATATTCAAAAATGGGAAGCAATATTGAAATTGAAATCGACTATAAGAAAATGATAGAGCTTGTCGAGGCGCGGCCACCACTTTACAATTTTATGCTGACGGAGCACCACAATCGAGAAGTTGTGGACCATTTTTGGGAAGAAGTGGCACAAGAGCTAAATTTAAATGGTAAAATATTAAAATCTTCCACGTACGATTAGCAAATATTTTAGCACGTTTTCATTTTGTAAAACCTTTTGTGTGTTTGTTTTGTTTTGTTTTGGTTATTGTCGATTTAATCTTGCACATACACTTCACCTATTAACGAATATGCTCGCCGCTGTCGTCATATGCTCAAGTCAGTAGACTAATTACAGTCGGCGTCAAATAAATTCGTACAAAAAGTAATTACTTTTCAAAAAAAAATTGTATGATTAAAAAAATGTTTTTATTTAATTTTTGAAAAAAATATGTATATACGTATTTTAAAGATTTTAAAATATTTTTTTTTAGTTTCCGAATGCCGTTCAAAGTGGAATATTCTTCGGAGTTCCTACATAAGATATTTGCGACGAACTAAGAAAAGACAACAACATTCGAATACGAAAAAATGGCACCTTGCTGATAATATGTCATTTCTTAGACAATTTATTGATTATCATCGATTATTACCAAAAGATTTGAGAGACAATGCAATAATACCCCAAGATTTGAGAGACAATGCAATAATACCCCAGGAAAGTTGTTATATACCCGTTTGTACACCACCTGTTTTACGTTCACAACCGAAGCGGAAAATTACAACAAAATCCAATGTGGCTGTTGCAACAACCTCAAAGGACGAAATTATAATAGATGAGAAAGAAATCGAATTCTGTCCACCTTCGTCTTCTTGCTCAATTACATCAACAACACCGTCGACCACGGTATCATCAATGAAATTTTTCGAAAGTCTAGTGCCAGATGTTGAAAAACTATCCGGTAGAGGTCAGCGTAAATTTAAAGAAAATGTCCTTGCACTATTAAATTGTCTATTGGATGAACAAGAAGCAGAACAACAATTGGACTTGACTTTTCCGCGCGGTAATAATCCACCACATCATTCAAAGCCAATATCATTTATTACAACAAATTTTGCTGAAAATTGAAAGGAAAACGTAGCCTAGTATCTAAGAATTTATTGTAGAAATTATTATGAATCACTAACTACCTTATTATTTAGTTATAAGTTAATTTCGAAAGTTTTGTAAATTGATTAAGAAAAATAAATTTACTACATCCTCGTCGACACGACGCACAAAAGAGCAGACATTTTTTTTGTTGATTAAATAATATTTGTGACTGTGGGTAATAAATTTTGCTGTTAACAATAAACAGATAATCATACGGGAGTTTTATTTTTTTCTTGTGTATCGATAGTGTACATATTAAACTTACAAATCAAGGTAGATGATTTTCTTTTTTGATAATTTCTCATAAAATTGTGAAGCGCTGCAATTCACGGCATTAGTTTAATGGAAACCCGGTTTTTTCTTATTGCTTTATGTTAGCACTAATTTAAGTGAGAACAAAATACCATACTAGATGCTTTGGAGAGTGGCCGTTAAAGATTGGCGTGGATAATGTAACAAATCTACCGATTCCAGACGCTTCTGCTGCGGAATATTCCAAAATAAAATCTAATAACCACAATCATTCTAGATACAATTTCCTTTCCTTACCCTTATAAATTCCTGTTAAACTAGATCAGCAGGTGAGTTAGCTGGCAGTCTAGGAGGTCAACGGATGAGCTAGTTGCCAGTCTAGGAGGTCAGCGGTTGAGCTAGCTGGCAGACTAGGAGGTCAGCTGTCAGACTAGGAGTTCAACTGCCAGACTAGGAGGTCAGCTTTCAGACTAGGAGGTCAGCTACCAGACTAGGAGGTCAGCTGCCAGACTAGGAGGTCAACTGCCAGACTAGGAGGTCAGCTGCCAGACTAGGAGGTCAGCTGCCAGACTAGGAGGTCAACTGCCAGACTAGGAGGTCAGCTGCCAGACTAGGAGGTCAGCTGCCAGACTAGGTCAGCTGCCAGACTAGGAGGTCAGCGGCCAGACTAGGCGGTCAGCTGCCAGACTAGGTCAGCTGCCAGACTAGGAGGTCAGCGGCCAGACTAGGAGGTCAGCTGCCAGACTAGGAGGTCAGCTGCCAGACTAGGAGGTCAGCTGCCAGACTAGGAGGTCAGCTGCCAGACTAGGAGGTCAGCTGCCAGACTAGGAGGTCAGCTGCCAGACTAGGAGGTCAGCTGCCAGACTAGGAGGTCAGCTGCCAGACTAGGAGGTCAACTGCCAGACTAGGAGGTCAACTGCCAGACTAGGAGGTCAGCTGCCAGACTAAGAGGACAGCTGCCAGACTAGGAGGTCAGCTGCCAGACTAGGAGGTCAGCTGCCAGACTAGGAGTTCAGCTGGTGAGCTAGCTGCCAGTCTAGGATGTCAGCTGAAATACTAGGAGGGCAGCTGCCAGACTAGGTCAGCTTCCAGACTAGGAGGTCAGCTGCAAGACTAGGAGGTCAGCTGCCAGAATAGGAGGACAGCTGCCAGACTAGGAGGTCAGATACCAGACTAGGAGGTCAGCTGCCAGACTAGGAGGTCAGCTGCCAGACTAGGTCAGCTGCCAGACTAGGAGGTCAGCTGCCAGACTAGGAGGTCAGCTGCCAGACTAGGAGGTCAGCTGCCAGACTAGGAGGTCAGCTGGTGAGCTAGCTGTCAAAATAGGAGGTCAGCTGGTGAGCTAGCTGCCAGACTAAGTGGTATTTACATTTAGGAGCTACTGGATAGACCCTTTCATTATATTTCACTATACGTACACGTACGTTTAAGTCGCCATATTTACACCTGCCGGCGATAAACAGAACAACCTGCATATTTATGTGTAGAATTTACTCCTAGTAATATTTAAGCATTTCCTAATGATTAAAAAACAGTAATATTTTGTGAATTCAGAAATAGAAAATAATTCACATTTTAACTAAATTACTTCAAAGAGAAATATAATTTAAACATTAACGATGGTTAGTATTTATATTTTTTACAATATTTTGACATTAAATGGTATTGTAATTTTGGTTTTTTAATTATTTTGTCGACTTTTGCAGATTTTCAGTTTTGTTTAAATTTTTAATTTTGATAGATATCTCAAGTTTAAATATCAAAGTTTGTTTGTATTTAATATTTATAGTATGTTATAACAACTAAGTATGGATTTATTATACTTTCAGAAAAAATATATTGAAATATTTTGGCAAAATGTGAATGTATTTTAAAAATAAGTAGACAGATTATTTTGTGGCCACTTATTAAGTAGTTCTATAAACTGAAAGTAGGTCACCTTTTATACAAACAAGTAAGCTGTCAAACTAGCGAATAAACTAACTAATTGATTTTTTAATAACATTATTTAATAAGAAGTTAACAATTATATTTTAATAGAATATGAATATCATCATAATCCAAGCATTTTCGAACCAATTTAATTGAATTTAAACACTCCTTTGATTTTTCATAGACACAGGATAGTGTCATCACAAATAAAAATCAATTCCAATCTAGAAAATTTCTCGTTCGTCTAATTTGGCTATAGTAAGAACCAAATCGTATGTGGTCTCTGTTAGAATAATAACGATCGCCTAACCTATAACATTATCACAGAAAAAATTGATTACTGCCAGATACGGTCATCAATGTCATTTTAAAGAATAACCTTCTAAGCCTAGACCTATTTAGTTTAGCAATTCTAAGCTATTTATTATCTTTTCAATTGAAGTAAATGTACGAAAGCAATTTGTTTACATTTGTACAGCAGCGGAATGTGAATTCATTTCGGAATCGGTTATCTGTTTTGCGAGGAAGGCGCCAAATTGGAATGATTTTTCATTTTAAAATTCTTCCAAAAGAATGCTTTTTAAAACTGATTTCGATTTCTAAGCAATCATTTTTATCTTTAGTCAAAGGAAATACGCAAATTGCGCAACTTTTCCATATTGATAAGCGATGATTATATTGATAAGCGTCCAAGTGTATTGTAGACTATTTTTGAATAACGAAAATTTATTTCCAATTTAAAACTTTAGGTCTTCGACCACATTTTAATAATTAACCTCACTTTGATTGTGATAACAATTAGATTAATTAGCAAAAATATTTAATCATTTTCGACATCGTGTCAATAGAAAAAATACATTTTTTCTTAGATTAAGCTAAATTTGATTATGAAAAGTAATGCAGACTAAATATGATGTAATGCATCGTAAAAATACGAGTACACACTTTTTTATGCGGATTCTTTCGTTTGGAGGATGTCGGTCTAAGACGAAAATATCTTCACTCAGAAGAATTTTTAATTAAGAAATACGCACTCAACGTTGGAAGCTAATTGAGATTCTTATTACAAAACGATTGAGTAACTCGCGAAACGAAAGAATGACCGACCACTGGTTTGGTATTACGGTAATCGAGTGACTCATAATCGACGAAATTTGGATGGCATCTCATTTGGAAATTATTTTCAACTCTCATTTTATTAAGTTAGAAGTATTTCGATTTTATATTTTGAATATTGAAGTTTTTGATTAATAATACGATAGCAAGAAAAACGGTCAAAAATGTAGTTTTCACTTATAGCAATTTGGTTATGGATACTGCTCCACAGATACTGATTCATCTTAATTTATTTTGAAAACAATACGAAATTGACCATCGTTTTGGCGGAAAAAAATCATTTTTAAGAACCGCTTCCATTTTCATCTTCACGGATTTGGAAATAAGTTAAATTTTCTGGGGTTTTTAGAAAATCATTGTGAATTTAATCGAAGTTGGATTAACTCTCAAAAAAAAAATACAGTTCAGTGCAGTTTTTGGTTTCAGGCGGTCATAGGATAATTTATTTAAAAAATTTATGTTTTATATTTAAAAAAAAAGTATATTCCATTACTATGGAGACCACAAAAGTTAAAATTATTAAACAATATAAACAACGTGACAAGAAGGCAGACATGGCACCCCTTAGATTAAAGAATATCAATTCTAATTAAGCAAATATTTAAAAACATGGAAAAAATTCGTAAAATACTTTATTTAATGAAGAGAAGTCAGAGCGTTCTATAGAGGCTTCTATAGAACGCTCTGACTTCTCTTCATTAAACGTTTTATAGCAACTCTGGAATTCATAAAATTCCAGAGTTGCTATAAAACGTTACAATCAGGCCGGGAGTGATCAAGTTATAAATCAATCGGAAGTGTGAAATTACCTATTTTAAACTAATAAAAACAATTCAGAGTGTTACAGTACCTCGAATACGATGCGACTTGAATAAAGCCGGTGTGTCTTTAACAACGCTGGACAGGCGATTGAGAGACGAGAATAGTCAGTGCTCTGGGAGCTTAGCGGCTGTAGTGCTCGGAGGAAGAATGCAGTAAAATAGTACTCGGAGGTGAACAAATATAGTGTTCGGAGAAGAAGAAATTTTTAAATAAACTGGAGAGTTAGTTGAGACTATTGATAAACCAGTAAAGTATTGTACTCGATCACTCGGATCTATGTGGGTCGTAAGAATATGAAAAATGAGTATTTTTCTGCTCAAGTTTCGTTAATTGACAACCTCTACGAATTCATGTTGTCCAAAAATATTTTTTACAACGAAAAAATTGAATTTAAAAACCCAAATAATACTACCACGTTGCTATTCAATACTTTTGCGACTGTTGGGATTGATTACTTATGCTTTCGAATGATAAATACTAAATATTTGCTTTGTGATATTTGGCCTGATATATTCGCTATCTAAAAATAATCATCTTACATCAATTCGATGAGAAGGAAACAACACATGTTTGAACTTTATACGACATTTATCTCGTTGACCCGATGGATAATTTGATTGAATGATAATCTCTACTCGGGTGTCATCGCCTTACAAAAAGATCTAATAGAACCGCAAGATTGAATTCGTTGACGTGTTCCTTCTATCAATCACATTGAAAATGAAAAGTGCAAAGAACTTTACAGAAATTCAATGGCATTTGTGACAACCTTAAATCAGACGTATTTGTTGTGAATAAACTTTAAGGATTTCTATTTTTAAGACAAAAGTTCGTAAATAAGAAACAACAATCGACGACCTCCATTTACACTTAGTATAGTGCACATTAGCATTAATCCCGTCATTAATTAATGAAAACTAATCCAGCCACAATAGTTAACTATTATTTATTCAATAACAAATCGCTACGATAATTTATTATTTTTGTCAATATCAACAATAAAAATCATCAGTTAATAATGTTTACAAAATTTGAGGTCGTATTTTTTCATCCACTCGCATCCATTCCGGTCAGATAAACCAGCTTCGATGATGAAATTTCTCAAGAAATCTTTCACAACATTTTTCATGTTTCCGGTTCAGCACGAGAATTTTACTGTTTATTTATTTTACCGATTTTGTTTATAATATAAACAAAAAATTATTTTATTATATATTTCGTAATTAAATCAAAAATAAATAAGATTGCACCATAAAAATTGTGGAATAATAGTTTTCTTGGGAATAAGTTTATGAGAGCAAATCAACAAATAAAAATTCAAATGGATTCAGAGTTCAATTTTTGGAAATTATTGTGAATTATTGGAAGAAATTTGTTAAAAGTCAAAATTTTATAATACATTGTGAGTGGCAGAAAAGTAATGAGACTGATTGGGTTTTGTTTAAACTATTTTAAATGGTGTACCTTTCAAAGTAATTTTCATTGGTAGCTATACATTGGCGGAAGAGTTCAACTGAAATTACCTTTAGCTCTTCGGTTATACACCTTTGAATGTTATTGACAGTAGCAAGATGACACACGGTTCTTTATTTTAATTTTAGGGAACATAAAAAATCACACGGTTTGATTTTCCGCCAAAAACTTTTTCTAAGTCTTAACCCAAACGTAACACACAACTTTACTGGACAGGACATGCTTAAAACTGGACAGATGCTGCCCATCTAAGAGCTACACAATCCCCGTTAACAAAATATACTTCATGTTTTTACAAGATCTCTTTTAAATGACAGCAATACTGTTGCGTTTTTATGTCAATATTGCATAAGAATAAATTAGAATTCAGAAAAAATTTAAAAAGAATATGTCCGAAACAGACTTTCCTAGTACATGTCAAAAAAAACTCTACACAAAAACAATATTCTGGAATATACAATTTTTTAAAGTATCGCGGACTAAATAAAGGCAGGAACACAATTCCGACTGAAAATGAAAAAGCTCGGCCATTTTGAATGTTCAGTTAATTTTTGACAGCTGCTTTGCTTGCACGTGTTTTGGCTCGTCTTCGATTTTTGCCCATTCCAAAAAATGGATCAAAGAATCTGTATCAAATTTTGTGTGAAAAACAAAATTAATTGCGCGGACGCATTCCGAATGTTGACTGTGGCATATGGTGAAGTTACCTTGGACCGAAGCAGCGTTTATCGGTGGAACAAAATCTTCTCAGAGGGCCGAGAAAATGTGAACGACGAAAAGCCAAGTTCAATCGAATGTGAAGGTTTTGCTTACAGTTTTCTTCGATTGCAGGGGTGTGGTGTATCATGAGTTCTTGCCACAGGGTAAAACGGCCAATAAGGAATACTCGTATTACCTGCAAGTTATGCACAAGTTGCGCGAAGCAATCCGCCAGAAACGCCTGGATTTGTGGAAGAACAAAAATTAGCTTTTGCCATTTTTGGCCAAAAACAACACACTAATAATGCCGCAGCCACCGTATTCCCCAGATCTGGCCCCCTGTGACTTTTTCTTGTTCCCGAAACTGAAGAGCCCCATGAAAGGATGACGCTACGCTACGATTGAGGAGATAAAGACGGCGTCGCAGAAGGAGCTGAACAAGATCACAAAAAATGATTTTTTGAAGTGCTTCGAGGACTGGAAAGTGTATAATATCTGGTGGGGATTACTTTGAAGGGGACAGAATAGATAATCATGAATAAATAAATAATTTCTGAAAAAAACACAAAATTCGCGATACTTTTTGAACAGACCTCGTATACGCAATTTTCGGGCTTAATTATTGCAGAAGCGGCGAGAAATCGTAATGCTTGCATACTTTTGTCAAGTAAATATCAAGCGTCTCAATTTTGTAGACTTTCGGAGAGTTTCAAAACACGCCATTCTCCATGAAAGTGGTACCATATCGAAATGCTTGCATACTTCTGTCATTTTTCAAGTTGTTATTTTGGCAGTTATAGGAAAGTGCAAGTGAGAAGGTCGTTTTAAACGAACATAAACAGTTTTTATTGTTGATAACATTTAATAGGAAATTTTGATTTCAGAAAATGAAGTGTTTTATAAAGGGTTGCTGGTAATTCAACGGAATGAGGAAGCTGGGAATTTCTTTCTTATTCACATCTTCATTTTTAATCTCTATTAACAAAAATTTAATTTAAAATGTGTTTAAATGGATTTTAATAATTTATTTGGTCCAAAAAGTGATTAAAAAGTGAAAAGTTCGTTATTCAATAAATGTTAACAAATGTAATGTTGACAGTTCAATGTTTACCAAAAAATAGTTCAGTGGCGGCGTACGTAAAGTGTGTTTAAGAAAATTTAAGACAACAAATTTTTCAGTCTGTTCTCGATTGCTATTTGCATTATGTTAAAATAAATAAAGTATATTCGGTAGGCTTATTATTTAAATAATTTTGTTTGCATTTGTAGTTTCGCTTGCTCTGTTAGACCATTTTGTAATGCATTTACTAAATAATAATGTTTTCAATTTTCTTACAATATTATTGTAGTAAAATTTATATTTACTAAGTTGCGGTGTGGCATTAATTTCAACATAATATTATATTCTCTTATTTAATTCATTTTGCATTTTTGGAATGAATTTTTGTTTGTGCGCATAATGGTTTTGATATTTTTATCTGCTCTTCCACTTTATAATTCTGTTTTAATAAATAATATATATTGAAATAAATAAATAATATTTTAAAATAAAATACTGTGTTTTATTGCAAATTTCCAAAATTAATTCCATCAAACAACAAAATCCGCAATATTATAAAATCTATTTTGTTTATGCATAAAGACATCACATATGAAAATGAAGTTTAAAATTGGCACCCAATGATTTACGCCGTTTCTGTTGTGTGTGCGTTCTTACGAATGTATTGCCAACAAAATTCAGCCACAATTTTTGTGTTGAGGCCTATCCTGTTCTTCTATAATCGAAGATCTGATTATAGACATTGAATTCTGCAGTTGGCAACAAAAACGTTGGGAGTTTAGGTTGTTTTTTGTTGTTGTTGAGAAAGATTTCCCCAAATGTCTGTAGCGCTTTAAAAATTACCTCTTAATATTGCTTGTATGCTAAGTTTAAAGGACTTTTAATATTTAAAAAAAAAGCCTACAAAAAATGGTGAGGTCTTAATAACAATTGTTTTTGGAAAAAGGTCAGTTTATTACTATGGGTTCAACCAATATTATGGCCGCTGTTGGCGGTCATTTTGGCCAATCTAGGTCGGTCGCAAGTTCCCAGCATAAATACCAAACCTTGTAAAAGATCATCGTCTCGTCAATCGGTATATTTTTGAAAATTTGATTATGTGCTAAAATATTCTTGGCTTCCTTCGAAAGTACACTCGATAACGAAATCAATACAAGCGTCCAATCGTTTAGGGACAATATTTAGCATAACACCAGACTTTTATAATAATAAACTACATCCAGGAATTTATTTTTCAACAATGGAATGGTATCAACCAGAACTTCGAAGGATATTTGGACTATAATAGTGCACAGGACCTTCTTGGTTGTTGTGCCGTTGATAGTGATGAGCAGGTTATGAGTGCAAACTCAAACTTGTTTTCGGATGGAAGGACCTATGCTGTAAAATGCGCCTATGGTACTTCGAACCATTTAAATATTTCGCAGCCCGTGTAATTTCTGTTTCTGAAATAAAATTTTAAAGTTATCATAATTTTACCTCAAAGTAGAGTCTAACCTTGTTTTTTTTAGTAAAAGTTGTACGAGCACTTTTTTGCCAATTGATATTTTCTTCAAATTTTCTTTATTATCAATCAAAACTTTCTATAAGACTTACGATAATTTTGTATATTTATATATGTATAATAAAAGAATATAAGAAAATATGTTAATGTCATGAACATTTGGCAAAAAAATCCTTAAAATTATTGATTTTCCTACATGCTAGACAAAAACAAACTCGAATACTATTGCATACCATATGTGCTCTCAAAGTTATTATTTTGAATACTAAGTGGAAAAATGGGATTTTTATTGAATTTTTTTTAAGTGATTGCAAATAATTTTCAACCGAACGCAAAGAATTCATTCTGGGGAGCAATAAGATCAATGAACGGCGATGATAAATTTTCGATTTTCGATTTTCGATTTTCGATGTAGTTCAACGCTGTCATGACGATGTGAATTTATTGCTTGTGCAACAAGTGGCAAGATTATTAATTGAGGCAGAAAAAAAAATTATTTCACCAAAAAAGAAACAAAGTAAAATTAATACTCTCAGCAGTCGGTTTTTCGATATTTTCTTGTCATGAAAAAATTGCCTTTCTTCTGTTGCCTCAAAGTTATAGACTTCTTTGACATACATTAATCTAGTTTTGACGTTTTATTAAACGTTTCTTCTTCTAAGAGAGCATACGACAAATTAAGTGACTTCAATAACCATTATCGATGGAAACAAGTTCATTTATTATAATTTTGTCATGTAAGAAAATCTATTCAACTAATTTCTAACGAAACTAAGAAAAAAGTTTCATAGAATTCTAGATACGACACCAAAAACCGATACCATCAAATACAAAAAAAAATAAAGTTTATACTAAAAAGTTGTGGAAATATCAGCTTTTGTGGTTCAAGGCAGCGCAAATATTTACAAAAATTTTGAATTTTTTCGCAGAACAGTATCAAGTCAAAGCTCTCGAAAAAAACTGTTCACAAATATTTAAAATCATAAATATTCTCTTAAATAATCAGCACCCTATAAAAATATTAAAGGATCAATTTAATAAAATTCTCATACAAGGTAAACTTTAAGCTTTAAGCAGTTGCTTAAAGTGACGGGCGTCCTACACTTTGAATCAATGGTGTGTGTTTACTTTTTCATTTGTGAGCAAATATGAAGTTCTAACAATTTTAGGATTAATAAATCCTCAATAAAATAATATTATTGAGCATTATTTCATTATTGCTTAGGTATGAGCAAACAAATAGCCCAGCTTTTGATCTAGCAACCATAACCGATAACATAATCAATTTGAGCACACAAAAAAACTTTTAAAATATCAATTTGAAATTTGGATCAAATTTGAACAAAAATAGCTCGTGTTATAATCAAATATCACTAAGCACCCTAACTTTAGCTGAAATTTGAGCAAAACTATCCTGGATTATAATCAACTGTAAGTGAACATCGAAACTTTGGCGAATATTTGAGCAAAATAACCTCAAATAGGAATGAATATATTCAAATGTGCTCAACTTTGAGCAAATACAACAGCAATTTGTAAACAAACGCCTCAGTTCTGAGGCAAATACCACAACAATTTGTAAACAAACGCGTTAGTTCTGACTTTAATGTAAATTACAATCGAATACCACTTAGCACCCTAACTTTAGCTGAAATTTGACCAAAACTATCCTGGATTATAATCAACTGTAAGTAAACATGGAAACTTTGGCGAAAATTTAAGCAAAATAACCTCAAATACGAATGAATATATTCAAATTAGCTCAAATTTGAGCAAATACCACAGCAATTTGTAAACAATCGCCTCAGTTCTGACTTTAATGTAAATAACCGTCAAATTTTAATTAAACATGGTTTAATATATTGTGCAATTAAGCTGAAGGTGTTTAGTGTTAGTGTGATCATGCTCAAACCGAAGTGAACATACAGAAATGGACACTTGTGCATATTTGACCAAATAAAAACCATTCGACTCGAATCAATAACTGTCAAGACACGATGATTTTTTTTAAATTTATTATTCTAAATTAATAAAATAAAATTCCTCTCAAAAGGAGTGGAAGCAACAAACATTTTCAAGGAAACAAAAATACTCTTCTTTCAAATGGAATGTGTAAGTACTTGGAAATTGTTTCCAAATTAAACTGAACTTAAAATGAACTTTGTCTATTTTAGGATTTCAATGTTAAAGTATAGAGCAGCTAAGCGTACGCGTACCATGTGAAAGGTGGTATTTGCTCTCGTAAATACAAGAAAATGTTTCTGTTAACAACGCTGACAATTGATTTATGTTGCTGACTAAAAACGCAGCAGTTTAAATCGAAACAAAAAAATATTTAGCATTTTTTCAAAAATATTTTACATAAACTATTTAAGCTGTAAGAATAAGTTTTAATACAAAATTAATTTTTGACATGCACTTTAAGTAAGATGGAACTGACATGAAGATGGTCAATTCATGTCAGTTCCATCTTACTTAAACACAGTTAAAAGTCGAAAATTACATAATGTTTACCAAAATAATATAAAAAAAGGCTTTTTCTGATGACCGATATTTTGTTGGACCTTTTAAACTCAACAACAAATTTTAATAAAGCATATGTGAACGATTTGTAAGGATAATTTTTTTTGTACTTTGCAATTAATTACAGCTGATAAATTTAATGAAAAAGGATAATTATTGATAGTAGATTGAGCAGAAAAAACAGAACTTTCAAAATAGTTGATTTTTTCATGGCAAGTGTGTTTTGACATTTATTTTGAGTGTAAATCAGCGCATTTAAAACAAAACAGCACCTTTAAATCAGCCAAATTTACTGCGGAAACGGGCGTACTGTAAAAATGACATTTCGTAAAATTCGTGATCACATGAGAGCCCCGAATTCTCATGTGATATTTTTAAGGAAATTTCTTTTGAGAGATACATCCTAAAAAGGTCACTGTTTGGTGCGATTTAATTGGGCCGTTCCACTTCGAAAGGCCATTACAGTGTATTCTGAACGAACATTTTATGAACGAAATGGAATCAATTTATTGTGAATGAGCTTTGGTTTCAGGCATACAACATGTCAAAACATTGGTTTCTGCGCATTAAACTCGGTGATCGAATAATTTCACGAAACGCTGATGTGAATTGACAGCCAAGAATCTTTTCAAGAATAAAATCAAAACCTTAAGAACACCATTGGACAAAAAATTGAGGCTTTTATTAGGAGAAGTGATCGGAAATTCCAACGATCCGATGCAGACCTGCAAACTGTGTCATGGCCAGTCATATGAATGGTATCGTTTTTTATACAAAATTTTAGATTCAACGTTCCTTTTCAATAAAAATTTTCGATTTTGACTAACGAAATGTGTTTTATTTCAGTTTAAAAAAACCCCAACAGATGGCTCACCCTTCCTTTACTATAAGGAATGCAGTTAACATCACTTTGAAGCCTTACATGAATTCATGAAGACATTTTTGGTAACACTGTCAAGATTAAGTGTTTCGCCATTTTATTGTAATTTTTTTTTTTAACTACAATTGCATTGTAACAAACAGATTTTAATTAAAAATTTTATGCATCATGAACACTCATCGGCGTTTCTCCAACTAACGAAAGTAAGATTCATCTAGAAAATCACTAGGCCATTGTCTCTTAAGTCTCCGATTGGTGTTCCCGGGTAGGGCAATCCTGAAAAAATATCTCACAAGTGGATTATGATGATAAGTTAAGGCGGAGTGAAATTTTTGATAGCGGAAACGGCGCAGGTCTTGAAGAAAGGGAATATTTAGATCACGATGTATTACGTTGGTACGAACGTAATCGTGGGGAGGTGGGTTGTTTTTGGTCAACAATTTTACGGAGGATCTTGTATTATAAGGCCTGGACACAATAGGAATTGGAACGTTTCGTTTAACTCCAAAGTTCAATTCCATATGTCCAAATAGGTTTTATTGTGTATTAAAAGTTTACTTTTTATTGTTAGTTTCGAGCGTTTGTCCAGTAGTCTAAGAAGTTGCAGGTAACGTCGAGTGGCTTCAAGTTTTTTTTAGTCTTGTACGTGGGTTCTATGTTAACCGCTTGTCCAGGTAAAGTCCCAAATAACGTAATTTATCATATTGTGGAACCATGTTGCTATTAAGGTATAAAGGGGTAGGTTTCCGTTGACAAAGTGTGAAAGTAATGTGCGCACTCTTTTGTTCACTTCCCCTCACTCTCCATCTCTTAAACCAGAAGGGAAGGTTGTGGATATGGAATTGTAAATTGTTGGAAGCTATGTGAGGATTTGTATAGTTAGCAAGCATGGCCGTATTATCTGCATAAGTGGCAATGATAGTATTAGGATCAGATGGGATGTCATGGGTATAAATATTTTATAAAATGGGATCAAGGATACTGCCTTGTGGAACTCCGGCTAGAATAGGATTTTTTTTCTCCTAATTAACTCAGAGTAGTCTGAGTTAATGGCAACTAGAAAATCACGTTCGGAGAGATTTGAATTTATGAGAAGGTAGTGTGTTCAAGGAAGGAAGCTCCTGAGTTTCCAGAGGAGTCCAGGATGCCACACACCATCAAAAACTTGTGGGTTTTCTAAAAATACTCCTGGGAAATACTCTTTCCTCTCAAGGGAGGATGCAATGTGATCAACAACGGGATGTCATTTTTGGATTGTAGAGTGTTCGGAAAGGAGTTTTTTCAACAATTTTTTTAATAGCAGTTTTTAAAAAATCTTGCCAAGGATTAGCAGCAGGCTAATTGGCCTATAGGAAGACGAAGAATTAACGGGTTTATAGGAGCTGTTATTAGATCGAAGAATTCAGGATAGGAGCTGTTATTAGATCATAACCAGGAGGAAAGGTGCAGAATAGTAGATTTAATTTCCGAGGGTTTAAAATTTTTGGGGGGAAGACTCATAGGGACTGGAACATTAGTTCTTCGATGCAATTTGTCTTCCATATCATCATGTGGAGCAAAAGTATTTACCAAACCGTTTTTTTGTCTGTTTTTACACAGTTACCGTCATTTTGTTTCAGTGGGTGTGATGTTCTTTTGTACGAGAGCATTCAACTAGTAGCTTTTCATAAAAAAACTTGTATAAATTTCATGCCGTTCATTATAGTGCTTTCTAATTTCCATGTTCAGCTCACGTTGTAGTCGGTTAAGTTTCTGTTTGTAGCAAGGCATTAGTAAGAGTTGCCACTGCGTTCTCCATTTTTTAAAATTTATTACAATTTCAGGCTGCAAATATTGCAGGGAAATTTGCTACAAAATAGGACATGTTATTAGATCATAACCAGGAGCTTTTGGACATATTGGGAAAGCCAAGAATAGTAGAGATTTAATTTCCGAGGACTTTAAATTTTAGGAGAAAGACTCATAGGGACTGGGAACATTAGGTCTTCAATTATTTTGTTAGCCAAACCCTACTCGTAGACTATTCATCTCTTATGAAATGTTCGAAGTCAACTTTGAATACAAAGGGAATGTGTAATCAGGGGTTTCTTTAAGATCCATTTTCGACAGAACGTATTATTTTAAAAAGAAATAACTTGTACGGAAAAGCTGATGAGTCTTTGCAATTGGTTAAAAATCGAGAATCAATCTGAAGATTATTTTTAGCCCGATTTGGTATACTTGGGATCTGCGTTCATAAAAATGAAAATTAATTTATTAATATAACACTTAGAATGGAATATTTACGTCTATTTAATAATTTCAAAAACCTTGTATTTTATAAGAAGTGTAAAAGTTTCTAGAAGCGATCTGAATAAAAACGTACCTAGTCCGAGAATATAATACGACGTCTAGAAATTCTCATATTCGTATGTTCTCAATACACAGTAACTCAGTAAGTGGGAAATAACCGCACATGTGCGAAATTAGCTACTCTCAAATAGATTAAATTAGTTTCTTCGTGTTTTGGAAGAGTCTGGATATTCAAATGAATTAAATAAATTGAAGCACAACAACCTCGTCAACCAGACCACTTGATCGACCAACTGAAATGGTAATCCGAAAAAAGAGCGGCCCCTCCCGGACACAAATGACACTTTGTCATGCAGCGCAGCACGCAGATTGAAAAAAATGAACTTTGAGGCATTCAACCAGTTTTGATCAACTTGAAAAATAAACTAAAAAAAAATTGCTGTTTTCATGAATAAAATTTGCATCCGAATCGTAATTGGAAATCTCAACAAAATAATTTACTCTCGACAGTAAACACGTCACCACCGATCACCCGTTGGTAGCGAACAAACACCCTCCCCTATTATTCGGTTTATAAAGAGACCCATACTAGTATAGTTTTGAAATTCATATTTAATATTTTACAACACATGTAGTGGTGATTTTTGTTTGGCTTCCTTCAATTTTGTTATTTCGTTAATATTCGATAGAAGATATGCTGTCTTATTAAACTGGTTTTTTAAATTTGTTATGGGGTGCGTAGGAACCAGTTTAAAGCTGGTTAGTAGCATTTAATTAGATTAGGAAAGAGGTGGAATAGAATGAAAGAAACGAAAAAGAAATCAGTGCGATCACTTAAGGTAAGAGAAACAGCAGAGAAGTGGACAGAATATACTACTGTGAGTGGTACACGACAACCTAATCGTTGACACTTGTTTAAGGCTTAAGATCTCAACGATTTGGTAAATCGTACCACCTACAGGAGTAGATTTCCGAAACGCATTATTAACATTCAGGAATATCGAATAGTCTCGATCAGTACAATTAGTGTAGAATATTCTATTATCGAGGTTGTGTGATCACGAGATTAGAATTTTAGTTGCACACATTTTTATGATAATTTTTTCTAGATCTTTTTTTTGAAGTCCAAAAAGTCAAAGATTTTCTTCGAACTGACCTTGAAATATTGTTGGAATTTCTTAATTTAGATCGTCATCGATTTTATTGCATAAGAAAATTTTTCATATTTACTCGAGTTATAGTATTATAGAAGATAGATTATTTTAAAATGGAGAATTTCAAGTTACTCTTTCATTGGTATCAGTTTTTATGTAAATTAATGCTAATAATACTTAGCTGTATGACTAAATTGTGTTCAATTAATAAAGACGCAAAAATAAGATCAGTTGCCACTACTCCAACTTAACTAAAATGACTTACAGGACTGACCCGTGGCACTGTTACCGACACTCAGCATATCCAATGGTCTCCGGCAACGTGAAATTAGTACGTTCAGGTGCAGCCCAAGAAAAAATCTTGGGCTGCACCTTAGCGTACGCAAAACTAAATACACGGTGACACAAGACGACATACTGCACTGGTCATTGTAGGTGGAAAATTATAGCTTCAAAAATGCCATATCTGAGATAAAGTTGATAACAACGAGGGAGTGACTATATTCAAATTGTTCCGGCCCAAACTTCTGCAAGTCACCTGGGGGGTCCATAGTAATAATAATTGTGAACTCTGTACCGCGTTCGGAAGAAGAACCTCATTCTGGCAATTTGAGGTTCTTTTTGGTAATGAATTCTTGGCATCAAGACTGCCCATCGTTGATAAAACTGGGCTCAATAGGATGCGATGAGGAAGATACTCCCGAGCAAGGTTGTCTGCAGCGACTTGAGAGATGGCACCAGAAGTCGAGGACTTCCTAGAGAGCATTGACGTCAACAAGAATGTATCACTTATATTGAATTCAAGAACCTTGGCGTGAAATCGGAACTTTTTCCTAATAAACAAAAACTGGGTTTGTTAGATTTGGCCGAACACATAGACCGGACTCCCAGCGCCCTTGATAATGATGATTAATTATTCTTCAACAAAAAATAGATTTTTAAAACTACGACCCTCTTTTTTCACACGGCGGTATTTTTCTGCAAAAACTATAAAAATAATATATCATGCCAAAATATTAAAAATATTATCCTTTCAGCATATTGGAAACTTTTGATGTTTGAAAGGTCCCTTAGACATGTACCAGGAACCACTTCATAGCGCCACGACTGTGAGGCCATTTGGCGACTTCATAGTACGTATGGAAGTTATCTGAAAGAGACCACTGGTCTGTGGTTAGAAGTATAGAATATTGAGAATTTTGTTATATTTTGTGGAGCAGATTAGTATGTTGTAAAAGTTCAAATAGGGGACTAAGGGAATGTAGTTGTTGAGTCCAGGAGCTCCACAATGGGAGAAGGAGCTACACAACCCCTTAGAAAAACTATAATTCATAGTTATGTGGCATTCATGTAGAATATGGATGATAGTGAAATGGGTGTCACCGGATTGGCAAAAAGGACGATTGATGTTGTCAAAAAGGAAGTTATGACTGAGACAAGTATGCCCAATCCGGATTCTGAGGAGCCTCTGCACCCAGAATATCGGTATGGATGTTGAATACACTGGTTTATTGGTGGTTACCCAATGAGTCGACAAAAATATGTCTCAATTGGTCCAGTCATCGTGTCTGCGGATGGCTAATGGGGTTAGTTGCCATTCTGTTAGTAGGCGAGGCAGATTGGGAATGACTGTTATAGCTGGTCGACGGAGTGTTTCACTTTCATTGCCCACAATTCCCACATGCCCCGGCACTTGCTGTTACTCGACACTTCTATTAAAGAATGCAGGGTTAAATAATTCAAGGATTTGGTGTTGGATAATAAATAATAAGTAAAATTGCAGTCGGTATGCTATGGATGTGCATAAAAGTGAATTGCTCTTTTTCAACTTCGGCAAATTGCTTCCAAAGATAAGATATCTGATTTTTAAAAAGCTCGGACGTTAGTCGTGTCCAGAACGTTGGAATGGTTTCTTTTCATTCTTGCATTTGCCATTTCGTAAACAGTAAAAGAATAGCTCGGACGTTAGTCGCGTTTTATTTATAGAAATTTAAAGATGACGAAGTCAAGCGAATTCAATGTCATCTCTATATGCGCCACCTTGATAACAACATATTTTTTTAGAAATCTTTAGTTAAAACTTATATTATTTCTTTTGATGTACTCGTATTGTATAATAAATTAGCATTTACATATTTTATTTTTTCCTTAAGTATTAAGAAAAGGTCGCAATTTCCATTAATGTCTACACATATGTTTTTGCCACAAAAGTGCCAAGTTCCTGGCCTTTTTTGTAACAGGTAAAAATAAATATTAACCAAGTACTTTACATCATTACTATCCCTAAACATTATCTTGCGTTATCAAAAGCGAAATAGCTCAAACTCAACAAATTATACTTAGAGTCGCCCAATATTAGCTCAAAATATTCGGGCGGTGTCAAAAAAAGCAACGAAAATTCTCAGACTTTGCTCAAAAATAACGTGAGATTGTCAGAGTAGCCTTAAAGTTCACGAAGTTTCTTCGAATCAAACAAAGATTTTTATAGTTTTTCGAAAACAACCGTAGCTTTTCAACGTTGTTCAAAAGTATGCAAATATTCTCCACGCTATTTTTCCTGCTTGTTTTGTTGCTAGATTTGTTGCATGTTTTCAAGAAGGCTGTGGCGCTTGATTTGAGTATGGTTTTTATGCGTGTTAGCTTAAAATGCGTGACAAAATAATATTTGTCATTGGTTCTCGATAAAGCCAGGAGCAAGCAATCTAGTTTGGAAACTAGAGCACACGGTAGTAAGAACGAAAACAAGCTCAAAAACAGCCGAAAATTGTTGCTCAAGATCACCGGACGAGCTTAATAGTTACCCAAAGACATTTTTAGCTTATCCAAATTATCTTTATGAATCGGATATTGTTGCTCCAAGATAATAGAATAGTTTTAGTATTGATTAATATCATATGAAGTTGCTCAAGAAAATAAATTGTAGTGTTGAAAAGTAACCAAAAATTAGGTTTTTCCAGGCAACTGTAACCAATTAAACTGGCCTAAATATTATCCTGCATAGATACATGAAGGATTAATTTCATCCTTTTTTCTTATTATTTATCAAGGTCGATTTAAGTACAAATTTAAGTACATTGAAAAAATCGTGAAATTGGTGAAATGCGGAACAAGTTATAGCGGCTAAGTTTGAATTTTCAAAGAGGTGTGCGTTCCTCAAACTATGGAACCTTACAGTCGGACCGGAAGTCGGCAGAGTTTACCACTAAAATTACTAGTTTAAGTGAAGATCGATTTATTTGCACAAGGAAAAGGAATGGGAAATCGGTGCGAATTAAATATTAAATCACCTCGAAATCGGTGCGAATTAAATAAAAGTCGTGTCAAAACAGTGCCCCTGACAATGGGCAAAAGGTGGTGGGAATTGGTAGTCTATTTGGGTGCGTGGCAGTAAGGGTTTCCTTATTATGGTTTGGGGTTGAATTTGAAGAAAAGACGAATGCTCTTCTGTCAGGACCTCGATTAATCGGTGAAGGATTCGTTATGCAGCAGGATAAACAATCCAAAACATAAATCAAAATCATGCAGACTATTTTCAAAATAAAAAAAGGAGCATTTTGGAAAATATGACGTGGCTACCACAATCACCCAATCTCAACCCCTATGGGATGAGCTTCACAGAAGGATGCGGTAGTTTTCTTACTTGTGGAGTATACTTTCCCAAAGCTAAACCAGTCTTCCAAAGCATAAAATAATAAAAAAACTGCTTAACCGAATGCCCAGACTCACACAAGCTGTCATCAAACACAAAAGAAGTTTTTTTTCCAAAAAGACGCAGTTTAAGCATATATTTTTTTATATTGTATATTGGATTGTTCGGAAAGTAATTGTGTTTGCTGATGAAGACACAATAAAGGCACTAATTCATGTAAACCGGTGAATAATAACTGGTGAGATCGCAGAGAGATTAAATTCATCGAATTTGACCGTTCATGATCATTTGAAACAGCTAGGTTTAATCTTAAAACTCGACATATGGGTTCCTCATCTTCTTACGGAAAAAAAATCGCATTGACGTTTGTGATTTGCTTCTCAAACGCCAAGAAAATGATCAAAAGATCCTGGAGTAGAAAAGATGAACCGGCTCAAAGCACTTCGAAAGCCCATATTCATCAAAAAAAGGTAATGCTATCTGTTTGGTGGAATTTCAAAGAAATCGTTTATTTTGAGCTTCTACCGAGCAACACAACGATCAATTCTGAAGTGTACTGTCATCAATTGGACAAATTGAATGGTTCACTTAAAAAAAAAAGGCCACAATTGGTCAATAGGAAAGACATAGTATTCCAACAGGATAATGTTCTACTCGGCAGAGCATTTAGATCTTTGATAGGATATACTGCCAGACCCACCATACTCTCCAAACCTAGCACCTTCCGATTATCATTTGCTCCGGTCTCTACAAAATTTAGACGGTAAAACGTTTAATTCAAATGAGGAGGTCAAAAATCACTTGGATCAGTTTTTTGCCAGCAAAAAACAAAAATTGTATGGGCGTGGAATTATGCTACTGCCAGAAAGATGGCAAAGGGTATTGGATCAGCCTGGACAACATTTAATTGAAGAAAAAAAAACGAAATTACTTTCCGAACAACCCAATAGTATTTTTGATTTGACAATTTTTTTTATTAAAAAAAATATTTTAAATATAGTATTTTTAATTAGACAATAATAAAATATGAATTATCGGCTCTTATTATAATAGTTTATAAGAAAAGAAAATAATACGAGAGAATAGAAGATTCCTGATTGTACAAATTCAATAACGAATTATTCGGGAATTAATGTCAAAACACTTCCATTATTTTTGCTAGAAAAATGTAGCGAATCTTTATATATGATCAAATTAGACGACTGCACAATTTTTTAAAAAGTCAAATCGAATTTCTGAAACTATTTTTTAACAACAAAATCTTTTCAGAATATTTTTGTAATCTCAATTATTGTCAAAGAGTAAATATTCCAAATCAACAACAAAAAACATTATAACGAATAATGCTCAATCGCTTGAATGTGCGTACATTTGATAAAACAAAATTAGAAAAAAATTTCTATCAGCTTCAATAAAAAATTGATAATTAAATAAATGAGATTTTTTTTCGAAAAAAGATTCCTACCATTTAGCACACAACATCTTCCAAACGAAGCCCCAAAACCGCAACGCCGTAATTAATAGATTTCATTTCACGACTATTGACACTACACAATGATATGTATCCAACTCGGATTTTGTATCCACGTGACACTATGATTAGACTAGTTGGTTGAGAATAAAACCCCAACGAAAATAATAGGCGATGACGATGATCAGTGTAATTATTCTCCAATCGCACAACCATCAATTCATACAAAAAATAATGGAAGTGCAAATTAAAACCGCAAATGAACATTTCCAAATGGATTGTTGATCTGGAATTAAGACTCTCCCCTGCTCCAACTATTTGCACGCATGATCCGGTATGTACTGGAACATATTTGATGACATATCAGACGACTTTGTAAACATTAATAAATATTTACTGATGCTAAGTGGAAATACACAAAATGGAAACAACTCGTTTGTGAGAAATTGATTTTTGATAGTCATGACCACAAGCGCATGAGATGATAATTTCTCTAATCTTTGACGTTTTTTTAGCTTAAAATTGACTTAAAAATTAATTTCAATGAATAATACTAATTATCTATCTATTGAGAATTTTTTACATGACTCATAAAAATTTCTTTTAATTTGCTCAAAATGAATCTATGCATTGGTAAATGGAATTCGAGGCGTCTTAGTATTGTTCAAACGCAGCTAATCAGGACAAATTCGAAACGATCAGAAGAATTTTCAGATGAGTGTTACTCAGAAGAAATCAAAATCAACTGAAGCACTGCAACGGTTCTCAATACAAGTAAAAAATTTGTACAATTCCTCAATAGCAATCAAAAATTATGGGCGCTATTCAAAAACAACCAAAGATTCCCAACGTTGATCCAGTAATCAAGGGCAAACGCAATTTCTCAGTGTTATAACAAGATATTCTCTAAATAATCTCAAACTCAACAAATTTTACTCGCCCAAAATTAGCTCAAAATATCTGGGCGGTGTTAAAAAAACGTCGAAAATTCTGAGACTTTCCTCAAAAGTAACTTGAGATTGTCAGCGTAGCTTAAAAGTTCAGGAAGGTTCTTCGAATCAAACGAAGATTTTCATAGTTTTAGGAAAATAACCGACGCTTTTCAACGTTGTTTAAAATGGTCCAAACATTCTGCACGCCATGTAAAACCCGCTTCACACGGCACTATTTTTCCCGCTTGTTTTCTTGCTAGATTCGTTGCTTGTTTTCTTGCTATATTTGTTGCTTGTTTTCAAGAAGCTGTGGCACGGTTTTTATGCGTGTTGGCTTAACAAAGTGCTTTTTTTAAAGTTGCATTTCTAGCTAGTTTTGATGTTTGTTGCAGTGACAGTTTGAATGTCAACAAACGTACATATGGTATGTGAGTCATTTGCCCCTGGAAATCACGTGACAAGATAAAGTTTGTCATTGGTTCTCGGTAAAGCCAGGAGCAAGCATAACTAGAATAAAAAGTAGAACCATCGAAATCATAATCTACCTCGTATTTCAGGATTATAATTGATGCCAGCATTAATTTTCCAGGCCACTGTAACCAATTAAAATTTACAATTAAACTCAGTGTAGCCAAAAAGGTTACGAAGCTTCTTCGAATCAAACGAAGATTTTTCATAGTTTTAGGAAAACAACCGATGCTTTTCAACGTTGTTTAAAATGATCCAAATATTCTCCACGCTACTTAAAGCCCGCTTCGACGACGCTATTTTTGCTGCTTGTTTTCTTGCTATTTTTCCTGCTTGTTTTCTTGCTTGTCTTCAAGCAGTCTGTGGCGCTTAATTTGAGCACGGTTTTTTGCTCAAGGAAATAAACTGCAGGGCTAAAAAGTAAGCAAAAATTAAAAGTTTTTTAGCTCAAAATTTACAAAACGTTACACCAAGCAGTGCCAAAAAGTAGGAAACACTTTAATATTGCTATAATCGTCAAAGCTCAGATTGTGGGCAAACGACTCTTTGGAGGATCCTCCTCTCAAAGGCGGCTAAAAATGTGCAATTAGTTTTGCGGAAGACCCACGTTTCCGAAGAATACATGTAGACTGGCAAGACTTATATTTTGTACCGCAGAAACTTCAATTTTATGATTCGAATTTCGGAGCAAAATAATTTAGATTGACTAAAGTAAGATCTGTTTGCTGCCAGCAGCCGTCTATAGATTTCTTCCTCCATGTTGTTAAAGGCTGCGATTCTAGATGGGACAGCATTTTAATTCTTTCCCGGCTATAAACTCCTATTCCCGCAAGGTGGTTACTATAGAGTCCTGAGCCGGCCTAGTAGTGACTGGTATTTACAAAGTTCCTTACTATAGCTCCTTGTATGGGAGCAACAAAAACTGGTACGACGAGGATCAGGTGTGCCACGGTGTTAAAACACACTATGCCGGATTAAGAGATGAGGTGCCTTTGGCTGAAACGTACTGTTAGTACTCACATCGCGAGCATAGTGTTAGGACTGGTGGTGAGGGATACTATTTATCGCAGGTGCTATCACGGCAGATGCTAGTAGAGATTTAGGGAGGACATGCTACCAACAGTTAGGGTTACTTACTTGTAACTGGTTTCTGATTGTTAGCAACGGTTGCACCTTTGATGGATGTAGCTGATTCAGCGGCGGGATTACATGGAAGCATAAGAGGTGTCGAATGGACGGCGAGGTGAGCTGTCTACTCGTTAAGGATTTTAAAGACGGCTAGATTGATTGCTTCACGCATTGAAGTAGAAAATAGTAGAATGGGAAAGCTGAGACCAAGGTGATTTGAAGGTGAGAAAGAGAGTTGTAAGTACCATATGGCGGAAGCTAGTTTGACAATTCGACTGTATGAGTTAATTTAACCAATAAATCAAAAAGGAAGTGGAAGTATGTTTCTCGCTGATTAGCCGTATTACTGTGTGCGAATAATATTGTACCACTGCTTAAAATATAGTCCAAAATTTTTTAATGGCGGCTAAAAGTTAAATATCATAGAAAACCAAAGATATCTGATCACTTAATGAACGACATTTCTTGGATTCTCCTATTCATAGGGGAAAAATGTACGAGAACTTTTAAATGTATATAAGATCTTGAGACAAAAACACTGCGTTCAATAACATTAAATCGGAAATTGTTACCTAATACCTCTACACTATGAAACCATATGTTCAAATATTGATCCTAATTTCTATAATTGCAATTATCGCAAATAATTTCAAGTTTATAGGAAACCACATTTATTATGGAAAAAAGTTAGGGCCGGCAATACGTCCCCGTCGGAGGAACACCTACACTTAACACAACACCAATAAATCCGAATTTTATTTTTCTAAAATACTTCCATGGTTGGGTTCAAAATATTTCATTCCAAAACACCATGCGGCCGATGATTCCACAGTTTGAGAGCAGCCAAAATATTTTGCAGAATTGATATATGACAAATAAGAATAATTTATATCGCATTGTTTATAATCTTCCGAAATTCGAATTCTTAATTTAGAAGGCACGTTTTTTTTTGCCATCAAAATTACAAAACAATGCAAAGTTAACTTCAGATGCTATAAATATCTCATATATCGACCGATACTTTAACCCGAGAAACTATCGTTTTTCTAAAATCAGGGAGATGGGGGCCCGGGCCTCTACACAGAAATCAAAATACTTGTCAAAAAATCGAAAGTGCTCGTAGACGTTAAAAATAGTTTTTTTGTTTTGTTTTTGTTTCTGGGTTGTGCCAAAGAGAAAGCAATTTTTCAGTTTTATCAAGCATATCTGAGGGGATTATTCGTGTGGAGATTGGAATGAGTAATATTTTCGATTTGGCAACCGAACACGACGACAAGATGGAAATGCTTCCTACTAGAGCAAAAGGGAATACACATTTCGTTAGGCCGGCAATTTTTTGGCGAGTTGCCAGAAAAAAACTTTCCCCAAAATTTTCTGTTCGAGAATGACTGACCATAATTCTCGTGGCAGCATCAGCGTATACTCATGCCGACTAGTCTGCTGTGCCATGATTGTGTCGGGCTAATTTTATACCACGTGCTTCTTTACTTTATTATCAAAAAATTGTACAAATTTGAGAAATTTAATTTCGTTTTTTGGATTAAATCTTATGAAATAGGATTGTATCGCCAAAAAAAAGTCGAAGCTTGGCATTTATACTCCTTTACGTCTGGTATAAAAATGTGCATATTTTTAATGATTCTATTGTATTACGAATTGATTTGGTTGATGTAGAAAATATTTCTAGTATCCAGTTTATTACTCTCCAGTACACTAAATACCGGAACACATAAAAGCAGAGGTCAACAACCAACTTCGATCGATAACGTTGCCGCCTTCCACTATGTCGCTAACAATCGCATAATATGACAAAAATCGTCACCTAATTGGCATCTACTATATACCTTGATGATAGCACCAAATCACTTTGAAAAAATATTTATTTTTGATTTTCTTAATATGCTTAATAATTATCTTAATTTACTTATTTAGCAACCAACTTTACTAAACCGTTTTTTTTATTAAATATTTTCTCGAATCATAATTTAATTTATTATTGTTTTATGGGTGGAGTGGAGGGGTAGGCGTTTATCATTTGTACATAAAAAATTTCAAACAGTTCGCTAAATACAGGGTGCTTTTTATATTCGAGGTCGATTTTGTTTAGCCGCCATTTTGGTTTTGACAAATCTGTTGACATTTGACAGTCGTAGAGAGTGGTCGATAATAATTTATTATAAAGCATCTAACATTGCAAAAATGTGTTCAAATTATAAAAAAAATATTTAAATAATTGTTCAATTGTGAATAGGCGGAGAAAATTACATGGCTTTTTTGGTGTTAATAATTAGTCGAGCAAGTCAATCATTCAGCGTGTAATGAATAATTTTGAAAATATACATACACTGGGAAGTAAAACGAAGACTGGGCGACAATTAAGCCAACGCACACCTGGAAAGATTGGTGCAATGACGAAGAGTGCTGCTGAATATCCGGGTATCTCTTATCGACGCCGTGCATAAGAATTGGGAATATCTCCATCATTTTTGTTAAAAATTCTTTAAAAAAATTTCGCCCTTAAAATTCAATTGTCATAAATTGACCATAAACGGTGGCGACACTGGAGTTATAGACGACCACCATTTTTGGCATAAAATCATTATGAGCGACGACGTACACTTCGACTTGGGTGGCTTTGTTACTAAACAGAATAGCCGCTAATGCTGCACTACAACCCCTCAACTAATAGTAACTGTCTGGTGAGGCATTTGGGCCGGCGGCATAATTGGGCCATATTTCTTTAAGGATGCTAGAGGCAATGCTGTAACAGTTACTGCCGACCGCTATGGGGACGTGTTTGAAGACTTTCTTCTGCCCGGATTGGATCAATTAGACCTATAGAACATATAGTTCCAAAAAGACGGTGCCACATCACATACAGCTCGTGCTAAGATGTAAATTTTGAAAAAGTGGTAATATCGACTAGTCCCCACGATCCCCTATGGGGGTACTTAAAGGAAAAGGTGCACACTAACAGACCAACCACCACCTCGATGCTTAAGGACAACATTCAAAACCGAAAATACTAAAGTAACACCAGAAGTCTGCGAAAATGTTATAAAAAATGTGTTTTAAAGAGCTCCCCTTTGCGCCGCGGCCAGAGGCGGGCATTTGACCAACCATTATATACCATACATAATGTTAAGACCATATAATCAATCAATAAAATATATATTCTAAAATTGTATTTCATTTAAAAATTATTAGAAAAAAAACTTCGACCTGGAACATAAAACGCAACCTGTACTTCACTGTGACGTGGGGTGAGAGTGTATGTACTTTTAAAAATTTATATTTTTGAATACGTTATAAAAAAACTTATTTTACTTTTTAAGAACTAATTCCTCCTCCTTAAAAAAAAGAGTGTCAGCATGCGGAATTCCCTTGTCTTAATTACATCCTTAAAGATTCATCTTGTTTTGGAAAGCTAGTCGAAGATGACGAGGAGAAATTTTAAGGCATAGTCTTTTTAACAAGTAATACTTATCAAATAATCGCGGTTGGGTTACTTTAAGGCTTGATATTATTCCGGTTTATTAAAAAAAAAACAACTGGAGAAACTCAATTATTCCATCTAGTAGAAGCAGTCAGAATTGGTACACAGAAAAGGAGTGGAATTTAATCAAGACAACGGTATCCGCCACACAAGATTGATGACCCGTCAAAAATTATCGGAGCTTTAATGAAACGTGCTATCATATCCGCCATAGTTACGGGACCTAGCGCCACACAGAACTACAAATTGAAATTTACCAAAAAAGGAAACAAAAAGTAAAAAGTCTCCAAATTATGTCCACATTTTCTACAAAAAATATATAAATTTCCGAGCAACCCAATAATCAACTTACGAAAGCGAAATTCGAAATTTATGATTTCCATTAATTACGCAATGCTTGGGCCTACCTGTTCATAGGCACCCCAGCATTCCCCGAACCTTATGCTATTTTCAGTAGGACCTTTTTTGTAATACTCGCAATAGTTACTATATTGAGTATCTTTAAACATTTTGTACTTTTTCAGTTATTTGTATTTTCTTTTTAACACATTTTATTTTCCATCCTAGAATTAAGAATTTTCTAAAACAAAGACCAACGAATCCACCAAAAATTACATCTTTAAGAAAACATTTTTTTTAGTAGAGTTTGTTGACTTTTTAATCTTCTTATCAAACTTGTTTCAAGCTCAGGTGTGATACTAATTAGTTTATCACAACCACCAACGTCAACTTGAATTCTCTGCTCTCCCCAAAAGACCATAATACATTTTGTAACCCATAAATTCTAATGGGAATAAGTTTTTATTTTATTAGTCACAGATAATGTTTGAAAACAGGTTTTTTTGTTTACCTGAGTCTACTCCCACCACCGCCACTCTCGTCAAACACTCTCTGACATAAGCAAATGATAGAAAAGTCAGTTTAGCTTATATCAATTATTAACTAACGAGAATATGACAAATCAAGTTAATTACCTTTGTTTGAACAGCAAGAAATATTTGTAAGCAATTTGCACAGAAAAACGTGATATTAAATTTTACTTCTTCAAATTAGCAAATAATAGTTTTTGTATCAATAAAATTACTGAATTTAATTAAATAAATAATCATAAATTAGGAAAATGTGCGAAAAAATATTCTGATTCTTACCAAGGGCAGTATCAGACGAGTCACAAATAATTTGTGATAATTTACAAAGTAGGTTTTCCAATAAATCAAATGTGGCTGGGTATAAACACAGCTATTGTGTCATTTGTTATGATACAGCACGTGATTAATAAACAAATACCGATATTGGAGCTCATTTACTCGAGAAATTATAAGCGCGTGACATGAAATGCATAACAGAATTTACTTATTTATGCATAACAGAATACAATATTTACATTAGAGCAAATGATTTCTAGAAAATAACTTTCAATTCGTTATAGAGATGGGTGGATTTTAAAAATGGGTAATAGTGAGCTGACATCTTCGGAGATCCCAAGTGACTATTATAATACGACGCAACTCATCTCATAAACACTATCAATCAAATCAACTCCATTTTTTATAGTTTTTTTTTATTGGGTGAATATGCTGGTTGGTAGTAAATGTCAGGTAAGGCATGTTTTTGAGCTCTATTCGCTGACTTTTTGAGACAGAATCTCTAGTAGAGCACTCCGGACTTCCTCCGGTGGACTCTATCCTCCGGGGATGTCCGGTGTCGTAACACTATCTTATATGAAGTCAACTTACACTATCTTTATGAATCCCGCTTAGCCCTGATATATCGGGTTTTTCAAAAGTGTCAAGTTGCTATTGAAAAACACGATACAATAACCTCTCCTTCCCAAATTATCCTCTTTGCAATCTTTTACAAAAAGTTATTATTAATTCGTCAAAACCCAATAACCAGACATCCCCCCCTTCCCCGGCCCGCACCAACCAAAATAATCCTTGAGTTGCAAAGAGATCCATCCACTCTTTCGCTTATTTGCCAAACCACCCTTCCACAGCCGGATTGGAAACCGTGGTTAGGAGGATGTCTCCGATATTATGTAGTGACAGTCAGGCAAGAAATTTTTCACTTCATCTGATCTAGTCAATATATTAAAGGCACAAATTTGCTTTAAGCAGGCGCTTCTAAAACATCATTGCACTTACTAGATGGGATACAAAATGAAGCAATGAAGTTAATAGGAGACTATGAGACTTTCACTTCCACAATTATTTCACAGTAACACTCGTTTTGCCAACAATGCACATAAGTTAACCCTGAACCCCCTATTCGGACGTGCTGTAAAATATGGAGATAACGATGTGCATTTTTGGAGCGCAACGAGTGCAATAATTGTAAGGGTGGAATGCCATTAGCCAATTCACTGGAACACTGTTTATGGAAGATACGATAAAATAAGGAGAGACAGCAGACATTACGGTAGGATTCTAATGAGTCCGTAATGTCTCCTGTTTTGATTTTGTATCCCATCTAGTAAGTGCAATGACGTTTTAGAAGCGCCTGCCCATACATGGGGAATTATATTCCAGCTTGGGCGAATTTGTGCCTTGAATATATTGACTAGATCAGATGAAGTGAACAATTTCTTGCATCGCTTAAGGAAACCTAAACATTTTGCAGCATTCTGGGTAATATTTAATGTGGGTCATTCCAATGGAGGTTGCCATTAACGCACATAGCAACGATCGATTAAAAGTAACAGGTAATAGATCATTTATGAAAATTAGAAGAAGGGTTGGAGAGAGACCGGAACCCTCCGGAACACCTGCATTAATGTGGTGGACTGCAGACTTGAAGTCATCCAAAACAACTTGCATTGAACGTTTCGAAAGGTAGCTTCCAACCCATTCGAGGAGGCAATCGTCGATACCATATAAGCGTCTGCTCTGTCAAATGCCTTTGAAATATGAAGTGCAATAATCCAATGGTGATGCCATCAAAACACCAGTGGATTTATTGCTACAGAAATCACGTTGATGGCAACTGAGGAGTTTGTTTGAGTCAAGATATTTCATTAGCTGATGGTTTATCAGTGTTTTCATGTGACCTTATAAAAAAGGGACGTTAGAAAAATGGCTTGGTGATTGGAGGGGAATGTGGACTCGCTTTTTTTAGTAATTGGTTGAACGAATGATTCCAGAAGAAAAGGATAGGTGGAAAAAGATAACGCAGTAGTTTTGCCAATGTGGAAGAACACCTCTTCAGAACTATAGGGGATATACCATCTGGACCATTGGATTTGTGTACATCAAGACCTCTAAGGACTCTTTCAATAGCACGAGTGCAAAAATGAATTTTCCTAATAGAAAATTCAACGGGCTCCAATACAGGCACATGTAAGGCGTAATTTGGAAGAGAGGAACAAATTTGCCTTGTTTTTGAGCTGACAACTGAGTTTCATTATGAAATAGCTTAGGGATGAATGACAGGCGGAATTTTTGTTTCTTTTGACAAATGACCAATCTTGTTTACCACCCCTGGAGCACTGTAGTATATTCTACCTCATTTTTTGGTCGTGAAGAAATTTTACGCTGCGGATAAGAGGATTGTAGTAATTTCTGGCTTGTTTAAATGTCATCCGGTCTTCTTCAGAAGGATTTGACCCGATCGCCTTTTTGGAGTTAGGGTCAAACCACGCTTTTTCATTTGGTCTGACACTCTTCATTCTATGTGGAATGAAGTGTTTCATATCGAGTAAAAGAATGTTGGTGAGCACATCTGCTGTTTTCCATCGATGCGGACAAATTCCAGAAGAAAAGGATATGTGGAAAAGCTTTTGTCAATATGGAAGAACACCTCTTCAGAACTATGAGGGATATACTATCTGGACCATTGGATTTATGTATATCAATACCTCTAAGGACTCTTCTATATATTTCTTGTATAGAAATACAAGCGATCTGAAAAGGATCTTCTACATTATGTTTGTAGGGGAAGATCCTTACTGCACAATGGAATTTTGTGAATTGTATTTCAACAGAAACAGAGCCAAAGCGTCAATAAACTTTTTCTTCATATATTTTAAGTCAATACATTTAAATACTGTATCCTCACAAGTTAAAGTACTTAAAAATGATGCAAAAAAAATTATGTTTTAGCATCTAAACACGTGCGTTCATTCGCAAGGTAGAATAGTAAATAATGTATTTTGATTGGTGACAAATAATTATAGATGAACCCTTCGAAATATAAATTTGAATTTATGGTAACCACTAAGGTGGTGACTAAAATTTCAGTTTTAAATTCATTTGCATAATCACCGATGATAGAGTCAATACGAAGAAAATACAAAAATTTAGCAAATTTTCAAAAAACTCTTCGAAAAAAGTAAATTTCACGTGAAATGTAAAAAAAACTATTGTCCCATCTAGTTTTGATACGTATAAGAATTGTAACAAAATTACAAAAAGTAATAGAACAACTGAATATGACCAACTGACCCTGTGCCACACCCATTCCACAGGACAATAACGATTAAGATTCTATGAGAAATCGTTTTATTGATACAAGCACCAAACAAAAAAAAAGAATCCACTTTAATTACCTGCAAAGCTAAATCGATCTGGGTTAATTAAATATCAATCGATTTGCTTTAATAATTAAGGGAATTTATTTACTTTGTCAGAATGTAGAGACGCCATGCTGTTGTGGAATGTGTTACTAACAACATGAGCTGCAATTCTTTAAAAAAAAAAAGACACTTTGTTTGAGGGAAAAACTTGCCCGATAAAATCATCCTTTTTGTGCTTGCCGCTGAGAAGGCACCCATTTCCGTTCCGGAGCTTCTGCTCCATCAAACACACCCACCCACACTCGGCATATACGATTCTTCATATTTGGAATGGAAAATTACTGAATACACACACGAACAATCAATGAATGAGATTCTCAACTTAAAATTCAGATACCTTCAAAGTTAATTCAATGTTGATGCTAGATAAATGCCTGTCAAAGCTTTCGTACCACTGTTGTTACTAGAGTTACCTTGAAAGTTCTTTGATCGTTCTGACCTTGGTAACAGGCTGTATTATGTCTCCTTCTCTTTCAAATGGCACGTAAATGCGCATAGCCCCATCGCATATGAGAGCAATACGGACGTTCAATAAAATTCTTTTCGATTGATTTGTTGCTTGTCAACATGAACAACAAAATTTCTTGTCAACAACACAAGAGCGCACAGACAAGAGTAGAGGCAGGAACAGGGTTCCATGAGTAGACAGAAGCAAAGTACACCAACAAATACGGTGGCAATGTCGGTTGACATAAAACGTTAAATTCTACTTCGAAGCCAAAAACAGTTTCGTTTAGGCTTTAAGTTTAAATTATTTTTTTTTGTTCGTTTTCGTAATAAAATCGTGAATAAATAATCAATAAATTCGCTTTATTCCGCAATAAATTCAATTTTTTTCTCATATTATTCTTATTTGTGTTATTCGAAAATAATATTCCATGTTCGATATTCAATATTTTAATATTAAGTAAATTCCCATGTGCGCTGAGTGCTGCGCCGAACCGAATTGTTTGGAATTCACTTGGGAGTCCATGAATATTTTTTTAGGTAGAAGAGGGTTTTTATTAAATTAATCAAAATGGTAGGTAAGTTAGAAAAAAATGGAAAAATTATAATAATAATAGCAGATTTGATTTAGGATAGAAAATATTTTATATTTACTTCACTTCAAAAAATACACAATATAACAGGCGATCAGGAAAAAACTATATTTCCATACCAGTTATTAACATTCGCTAAACCAATAATAATGGCATAAAAAACCCCCCTCTAACGATGTTCAAAAAAGGGTTTTTTCGATATGCGGCATTAAAATGGTTTCAGGCTCAAATTTGCATCGGAAAGAATAATTTACAAATCCTTTGAGCTCAGTTTCGTTTTTGGATCCGACAGTCCCCATGCGAATACTATAAAAAAAAAATATTTATGACAAATATTTACAGTAGTACCAGAAATCCTTGACTCCATTAGAAGCCAGTAAAACATCAAGATCTCCTAAGCTGTTCCTTCAGCGTGAGCAATTCTTGGACATAAAGATAGATATACTGTTTACCCTGTTTCTGCTCCGTTTCAACTATCACCAAGCATACTACTCTGGAGAACATCGGCAAATATAGGTTCGCAGAACACTTGGAAAAAGCATTGTGAGAGGTATGATTGTATTATGAGGTAGTAATTGCAAAAGAGGCTAGAGTATCAAACACAATCAAGATCTCCTAAGCTGGTTCTCCAGTGAGAGCAATTCTTTGAGATAAAGGTGGATAAACTTTTTATCCTGTTCCTGCTCCGTTTTAACTATCACTATTGACGCATAATGTTGTCCATATTTTTCTTGTCTTTAGGACGCAGATCTAAAGTACAAATTAATGAGACACATAATATGTCTAGCGGCACCAACAAAAACTCAGATGTTCAAAATATTGAACTTTACCACCTAAGCTCCTCTCTAAGGGAAACAAAAAACTGGATGTAAAAAACGTCGGAATATTAAATTTAACGGTTTTAACGCCTAAGGAAGTCTGTGTCTAGATTGCTCTTTTTTAAGAACGCACCTTCAACAGACTGAAATATTACGCTTCAAAGTTTTTGATGAAACCTCATCTAAATTAGGACTTTAAAATTGACAGTCAGTAAATATAATGATTTTCCAAGAATAAATCCGCTCTCTATCCAACAAATGGAATTCTTACAGTATAAATAACGGTCGCTTTTATAACTACCACCTGGTGCTACTTATTCTTTGGATATATTATTCATATCCAAAGAATAAGTAGCACCAGAAAACGAGTCCAACCCAACCTTAAGTTTAGCAACCTCATGCTTTCAATCAAAAACCAGGACATAAATCCTTAAACCAAGACACTCGGTTGATAATAACCGTAATAGTGGGTCAGACACTGGTTTGTCACTTTTCTGGAGAAGGGAATTAGTATATTAGAATTACTATTTCCAATACATATCAAAACACAGTTCGATACGACTATCTTTTACTACACGTGTCAATATAAAACCTCTTCAAAAATCTTTAAATAATCAGAAAAAATATCCTCAATAAAATATTATCCATTAAATATTCATGGTGAAAAATTTGAAAAAAAAAAAAATAAGTCAAATCGATTTATACGAGCGATGAATTTATTATTTGAAAAATTCAAAGGACCATTTAGGTTCACATCGATAAATTTCATTTGGAAATCAATAAGAAGATAATATATCAAAATTTAAGAAGTTCTGTCTGTGCATAGATTTTATACATAAAATAAAATCTGTAATATGCCTAAGAGCATATACAACTACTATTACAAGTAATTTATTATTGAAAATTGCATAAAAACCACTTCGAACATAAAGGACGATGGAACACGCATCGGATAGAGAGTCAATTACAAGGCTAGTTCCAGAAGTATTCGGCTTGACGTATAAATGGCGATTGTTGTTTGAAAAAATTTACTATTGTCGAAAGTACCAATCTTATAAACCTTAAGTTTGAAGTTTGATGACGCTACGTTGTTTAGTATTTGTTTGGCAGCAATTAATAGTGAACGCTCTCAGTGAATTTGTAAATATGGAAAAAATTGATCACTGTTATGTGATACAAAAGCCGAGCTAGACTCTACTCTGGGAGAGTCCGCTCCTTGGTTTATGGCAATAAAATATTGGGTGGCTCAGTTTAAACAATGCCGTACGAAGGTGTGCGCAAGATGAGTACCGCATTTGCTCACAATGGAACATAAACAGCGTCGTAAGGATGTTTAAATCAAGTGTTTAGCGATGTTTCGGAGCAATAAAACAGCGTTTTTGTGTTGATTCATAATCATGGATGAAACATGAGTTCAAGGCGCAGTCATAAATAATGGACAAACAGAGGAGAATCGGTTCTTAAGAAGGCGTACACAGTTCCAACTGCTGGCAAGGTCATGGCGTCAGTTTTTTGGGATGCGTATGCGATAATTTTCATTGATTATCTTTAAACAGGAAAAACACTCAATGGTGAGTAGTATGCAACGGCTACATTTGTGATGAAATCAAGAAAACAACGGCCGCATTTGGCGACAAAGAAAGTATTGTGTCTTGAAGACCAGTTCACACATACGTTATCACAATGGCCAAAATCAATGAGTTAAAGTTCAGATTGCTTATTCACATACTCTATTCGCCAGATTAAGCCCTCTCGCATTATTTTCTCTTTCCAAAATTGAAAAAATGTTTCGCTGGTAAAAGATTTACTAACAATGAAGAGGTGGAGTCTGTGGTTAATGGCTATTTTGAGGTGCTCGAGGGTTCCGACTATAAACAGGATATTGAAGCTATTGAACATCGCTGGGAAAAAGTGTATCGAGCTAAATGGAGACTATGTTGAGAGAAAGATATTTTTTCCCAATTTTTGGTGTTTTCTTTGTTAGGTTGGGTACTTCTGGAACTACCCTCTTAACTTAACATTAAATCTCTGGGTATGGTCACTGGGAATAATTCGATTACAAGAAAATCAGAAACTATCATGACTACAATGAATTTTTACAAAAAAGCGTTAATAGTCTTAAGGATTTTTAAGTAAATGGATTGAGTAAAACGGGTTTTGGAAGGTTTTCTAGAACCCCATAGTTCTAGTCTGTACGTCCAAATAGTTTTGAATACGATGGTATTGTAGATAAGTAGTTTGGTATCATTTTAATTAGTCGCATCGTCTTGTATTCACTTCGTTATTTGTAGTCTCGTATATGAGCTCAAATTACTCATCTGAGGTCTAATAAAACGCACCTCATCTATTTGACAAAGAGTAAAAGTTACATGAATGGTTTTTACTTATTATCTTTTATTCTTTACTTCATGGAGCAGCTTTAGTCGTTAATTTTCATTCACCAAAACTTTTGAAAAATATTGAATAAAATGGGCGGATCTGCGTTACTTGTCACCTGCGCCATATGTAAGCAGAGCCAAGCATACTAACCTGGGGAACATCGGCAAATATAGATTCGCAGACACTTGGAAAAGGTATTTGTGAGAGGTATGATTGATTTATGAGGTAGTAATTGCAGAAAAGACTGGATTGTCAAACACGTCCAGATCAGTGTTTCGTGGCCTGGGATGTGTACATCCCTGCAGTGCGAGAAAGGAGAAGTTTCTAAAGTTATATGGGTAATAAACAATTTTAAGCTATCTTATGTTATATGAACTTGACTCAACTGAACTATCATGTAGTCTTGGAGTCCCACTACCACAGGACTTAGGGAATGGAAAGGATTTTTTGACATGTTTATATATTTTGACAGGTTAACGATTGGAATTTTCGTGGCTTCGGCCATTGAAATTTTCGTGGCTTCGATTGGAATTTTCGTGGCTTCGGCATCAACAATTGGAATTTTCGTGGCTTCGGTCAATTTATTTTGTTTCAGATGCGTTAAGCTCTGGTACCACACAACCAACACCCCCTTCCCCCACCTACCCCGCAAAAATAATTTTAATTTTCTCATATTTCAATATATTATTTACAACAGAATCAAAAAAGGATTTTTTCGTTTCAAAAGTATTATTATAAATAGGCGATAACATAACCATTAAAAATAGAGATTTCTAAATGTACAAGGGTTATATGATTAATAGAACAAAAACGACTTTTATATGATTAATAGAACAAAAAACACCAGAACAAAAACCATTTTTATGTGTAAAATTCATTAGTCCAACGTTTTTATATTTTTTGTATCCCATTTAAAACGGAAGACCTCTCCGGCCCATCAAAACTGGCGCTTGTTTCAGCAACCATCTCGTCGTTTGAGTCAAATCTTATTCCGCCAAGCCATTTTTTCCTATTCGTAAATAGGAAATAATCGTTGGGATCTAAATCTGACGAATTATAATTTTACCATTATAATCTTAATGGTATAATCTTCATCGATGATAGTAGATGAAGATTATACCATGTGCATCCCAGAAAATAGTAGCCATAAACTTTCCTGCCGATGGAACCGTTTTTACCTTCTTTGGTACATGTTCGCTAGTCGAAAAGTTAATTGTTTTGACTGAACTTTGATTTCTGGTATTTAATGGTGAATCTACGTTTGATCAACAGGTATGGATCGATGAAAAAATTTGTTTGAATTACACTTAAAAATGTCCAAACATTCCATTGAAGTTGGGCCTATTGGTCGATATGAAGAGGGTAAGTGCATGGCATCATTGGGCTACAACACCATTTTTACAATCCGATCTAGTCAAACTAAGAATGAAGTGTAATTGCAATTGTTGCTATATACAAATGTGCGGTTGTCGACTAGTTTATTTTTGTGACGTTGCTTCGAAAGTTAGTTTTACCGAAAACTCACTTGGCAAATTCGTGAAAAGAACATTCTTCGCTAGAAAGGCTATTGTGAATGATATCAAAATAAACTTTGGAAGTAGCTTTAGGATGAAAATTGCCAACTGAAAGACCTGTTGAACTTTAAGAGGTAAGTGGTACATTTATGAGGAACTGTAGCGGAGAATAAGGAGCAAAGATGAATTAAATATTTCAATGAAATTACCGAAAACCTTTTCCCACGATTCTAGATTCGATAATTACACTGGAGGTGATAGGATAAGTTCAGCATTTATGTTATTAAACTAGTAGAAGTTTTTGTTTTCGAATATTTTATTGAAAATATTTACTTTAATTTTTAATGTATTTTATCGCCGAAAATAGTATTTATAATTTGTATAATAAAAATGCATCTAAGAGCTCTCTCAGATATATTGGATATTTAGTACGGTTTATTTTATGCAAATGAAAAGAAAAATATTTAATAATATTATCAAGGCTAATGGAGATTTGATTTTCCATTCCAACGGATCTGTGCATTAGTAAGTCTTCATTAGCAGAGTTCTTCTTGGACAAAACGTCATTTATATGCTAATATTTTTCTAAAGAAATTATAAAATTCCTATCAGAAATATAGCTGCAACTCAGTTAAATTTTGTATTTTCTCTTTGGTTATAAAAATAAACCAAAAAAAAAAAAAAAAACTAAAAGTCGGTGGAGTTTAGTTTCGTCTCCATATTTATTATCGAAACACAATATATTCGTAATCATTTAAATACCACGCCTTTAGTACAGTATCAGTTAATAATATTCGACTAGAAGAATAGAATTTGATTATTAAATTGGCAATAATTCCAAATTTATGATTTAATAGGTGAGACTAAACTTTTACGATAAGATAAAACCGCCGCTATTAGAAATAAAATTCACCATATTTTAACACCTGACAATCATGTGGACTATAAGAAAAAACTTGCAAGAAATTATTGCGCTTAAGTATTTACAAAAACAAAGTAATAATAATAATAATAATAATAATAATAAAAGAGCATTTAATAACGTTTATTGGGAATTAGATGGTACAAGTATCGATATTTTAAATAAGATAAAAAGCTTTCAGGAGCTTATAACATAGATGAGCAAAATAACTGAACTTATTTAGCATTACAGCGCCATCTGTTTACAAAATTACTAAGTTGATAAATTATCTGATATTATTATAACTCAGATTACGAAGGGAAAGTAATTTTCTTATTATTAACAATTTATTTTTACGTCAAAATTTATGTAGATGGAATTTGTGGCTGGAATTTTTTTATAGACAGAAAAAAATGGTTATTTAAAAATCTTATAATTTTTTATATTAACAAATAATTTTTTTTTGGGAATTATAGACAATTATGAGGTCTTAGAAAGTAAAAAGTTAAATGAAAACTTAAAAAGAATTTTGATTGATTTATCAAGAGAAGAAAAGAGAAAAAAGCTTTCAGGAGCTTATAGATGAGCAAAATAACTGAACTTATTTAGCATTACAGCGCCATCTGTTTAGAAAATTACTAAGTTGATAAATTACCTGATATTATTATAATGCAGGGCAAAATTATGCGGGGAAACTTTAATAAAACTTGGTAATTAAAATTAAGAAGCGAAAATAATATAGTTTTCGTTGAAAAATATAGTCCTAGGCATTGGGTCCATTAGTTTGTTTATCGTATCCTTTGAAGTACTATTCCAGCAAAGCAAAATCCTTCCTTTCAAAGTTTATAGTTATTCGAATTACATTTACCATCTTTAAATAAACAAACCAAATTTACTTTTCTGCGATGAATGGCCCATTTCTGGCTGAATGACTCTACATAACTAATCAGAATTGTCGAATCTGGAACGAAAAGCAACAACAGCAGTTTAAGAGGCTTCCTTTGCATCCACGAAGACATACCGTCTGACCTTAATTTGTTGCGATAGGACTTGGGACAATATCTGATTTTTTTTTGGCCTCAATTGGGTACGATATGGACTTGGACAAGATCTAATTTTTTTTTGGCCTCAATTGTGTGCGATATGGACTTGGAAGATACCTGGTTCCAACAGGACGGTGCGACTTGCCACATACTTGTTGGAACAAGGGACTCATTACAGACGAAGTTTCAACGTTGCGCTATTTTACTTAGACTTTTTTCTATTAAATCAATGGTCTATGCCAATAAATCCCTTATCACTTTCCGAGCTCGTTAACAACCTCATTCAAACCATCGGTGAGATTCAGCCGGATTTATGCGGAAGAGTCATTGAAAAGTTCTACATCTCGAATCAACTACTGCAAACAAGTCCATGGAGATTATTTTATCGATGTTATTTTTAAATAATAACAGAATAATGCTAACGAAAGTACTTTAATCTGCAATAAAAATATACAGCATAGCTCCGAGTCAACTCTTTATATACAATTTTAAAGATCGAGTGCCCTTCATGAAAAACCCTTTACTATTCTTTACGTCCAAAGAAATAATATAAAATTTTCGATTTATTAAGATTTTAATCAACGATTTCTAGAGAATATATTATTACGGTGGTCGAATACTATTTCTTCATTGCCCAGGCCGAGTAAAATTCATACAGCACTGTGAAGTTTTCGCCACCGAAATAACCAACCAGTTAGACACTATTTGCGTCCCGACGACTAGTTTGCTAGCCAGATTCGAACTCAAAACCACTACGTACAAGACGAAAACCGGAAATATTAACGAACAATTTATCCTTGCATTATTAAAAAAAATATCATACGACATGATATCTTAAAAGTTACCAATTTTTTGGCCAGGATATAGGATGTACTGAAATTAATTTGTACTAAAAATCATTTGATAATAAATAACTTTGAGATTCGCAGAATCAACTTAAGTAAACCAAGGCATCCATTTTCACCTGGAAACTTTTAGTGCTGGTAAAATAGATTTTATAGAGAGAAAAAATATGAAAATCGAACTTTTAAAACAAGTTCATATAATATTATCTATCAGAATTCCTTATAAGAGAAAAAAATAGAAATTTTATTTTTATCGATCAAATATATACCATCGACACTGCCAGTTTTCTAATCGAATTAACAGTATTTACTGGTCGAAACTAGAATGAAGGACAAGCTTTAAAATCGATACGAATTAAGGAGGTAAATACAAATATTCGTTAAATATTTTTATATACGATCGACGTGTGACTATATAAGAATTTATTGTTGCTACTCGTACTTAGAAATAAAAATATTTTAACAACTACCAATTTTCAATAAATTTATTTCAGGTTAAAAAAAAATAGCGCATAAAAGAAGATAAAATTCAGAGTTATAAACTCAACTAATCAGTTTTTATAAGAGTTTTGAAAAATTAACTTAATTAGTTAAAAAAAAATTAAATTTTGAACTTATAAAAAGCTAATTAAATGGCTTTCGGAGATTTTTTTTTTTGTATAAACCGGTTTGTATAAGCTCCCATGTACCCTATTGCTTATTTATTCTGTGATCATTTCGAACCTCAAATGCGTGTGCAGCTCTCCTGCATGTTTGTAGAAAAGCGAAGACTTTCTGAACTGAAGGACCTCTCTTTCTTGTGTTTTTTAAAAAATATTAACTAAAATAAAATTCAAAAACCTTTACAAAAATTTGGACCAGAACTAAAATAATTTGACGGGGCTTACTAAAATAAAAATTGTTGACTTTTTTGTATCATTCTTTTTAAATAATCGAGCAACTTTTGGCATTTAAAATACCAAAACATAGTTTCTTAACGCATAAAATTTGTTAAGGCGTTCTCAGGTTAAAACCTTAAAAAAATGAGCTAATATTTTAATTTTACAAATCGAAGAAAATGTGTAGTTTTTAATAAAATTTTTGTACCGTCGGGAAAAATTCCAACTATTTATATTTAGTTGGAAAAATGTTTTAAAGAAGATTTTTATAATAGAAATAAAATAAATCGTTTAAAAGTTGCACAAGTTTCCAGGGAAGCTTTAAAACATTTCAACAAAATAAATTTAAAAGGAATTTTATGATTTTTAAATGTTTTTTTTTTATAAGGAGAAAGGAGACGTAAACTTAAAAAATATCAAAACTTACAAAATATGTTCACAAAATCCCTCTTAATTAAACTGAATTTTCGGTTTATACTAAAAACCCTTAATTAATTTCGGGGCTGTAGGTAAAGTGATTTTTTTGACTAATTTTAAAAAAACACCAAACCAAAAAAAATTATTGGATTTTTTTAATTCTTTTATGAATAATCTTTAACAATCCCCACAAATTAGATCATTTTCCAACATTTCTAATCACATTTTTACAATAAAATCAAAAACTTTTTAGACTTTCTAGACTTACCACTGTCATAGTATAAATTTTTCATGGTGGTCTATTATTTTTTTTAATTTATTATAGAAAAATTCTAATTTGTTCATATCACAGCAAAATTTCTAAAAGTTTTAAATTATTTTCTAAATAGCCAGGCATTCGTTTGAACTGTTAAAATAATTAATATTTTCTTATTATTTCCATGGCACAATAAGTATTAAAACAAAACTTAATTTGTATTTAATATTTAAGAACTTTTAGTAGTAGGAGTCATCGATTTCAACTTATCTGCCATTCTATTTTATGAATATAATTTTTTTAAACACAACTGGTAAAAAAAAATATAAGCGCGAACCGTTCCGAATTGTTGATGAATGAACGAACAGACACGATAATTATGAAGTTTGCTTGTTTGCGAGTCTAACTGAAAACTAAATGGATTTCCGCTTTTGTATAGAAGCACACCTGAGCAGGAGCAACCCTACCTGTACGTCACTGCTTATTTATTTTAAACAATAATTATTTCGAACACAGAGGGTGGTGGTTTTTGCGTAATTCTTATTATTATTTACCGTTCCAGCCATCCACAAAACAAACCGTCTCTCCACCATCCCAACATCCCCTAATCCTAAAATGCAAATTGGATTTGCTTACTATTTGTATTCCCATCAGTTTTTCCGTCCTCAATCGAAGCTATTCGATATTTTAAATATACAGAAAATATTGTACAGAAAAAAAAGGTTTTTTAAAAGCACCTAAAATCGATGTCTAAATTGACATTGAACAGAAACGACAATGCCGTAAAATAGTGTATACAAACAAAAGAAGATATAGATATTTTTCTATATCTTCTTTTGTTTTGTAAGGATTTTTATTCGGTATTTGCGTTAGTGTGAACGCGATCAAAATGAATGAATCAATTTATAGTCACGTAGAGTATAAAGTTTAAGACATCACAAATTAAAACAAACAAAAATTGACTCTAATTAATGGACAAGGTCATTGCTAATATCTCTTAAGGCTTTTAAAATTCAATTAAAATCCACTCTGAAACGACAGTATTACGTAAATTGTTCTTGAGCGAAAAAAATTTCCTATTCTAATTAAAATAAGGGAGTTTTGTATTTAACAACATTATGAAAGGTGATTTTGCCACATTTCTCTGTAGTATTTTCCTCTGTGAACACTTGCTCGTATCGACTAGAAAATATTAATACGCAACTATTTCTGAAATGGTAATAATTATGTCCAACCAAATGCTTCGGTTTTTATATTTTTTAAAGTCGTAAGAGTGGAATCTTTATACATGGACCCCCGCCCCCCACCACATATGATGATCAAAAATTCTAATCAACATTATTCATTGATTCCTATGATAACTACATTTAAATAAGCAACAGTCGGAGTCATACACAAACTTCAAGGAACCATAAAGGCTAGAAAACTGAACAAATGATAAATAGGACAACACGTAATTACAAATTATAGACTTCATCAGCTTTTTTTCAACAAAAATGTTTATTAATTCAAAAATATTGTACAATAATACAATTTAGAAGTTTCTACGCTAGTATTTAGTAAAAAAGGAAATGCTAATTAGGACCACACAAAAAAACAATGTTTATGATGCGTTAGTAAAGGTCTTAAAAAGACTACCAGCAAGACAATGACATCTGTTAGATATTGCACTAAAGCATAATTAAAATCGTACGTGAACATATAAATCTTAAAACATCAGAAAAAATGTACTTTTCTCTGGTCCGAATTAGCAAAGAACCTCAAAAAATTATTCCGAGAAAGCTCAGAAAAAATGTTCTTTTCTGTGGTCCGAATTAGCAAAGAAGCTCAAAAAATTATTCCGAAAAAGCTCAGAAAAAATGTACTTTTGTCTAGTCCTAATTAGCAAATAAGCTCAAACAATTATTCCGAAAATGCTCAGAAAAAATGTGCAAAAAAGTCTGACAATTTCCATATTGTGGTTGGCGTGCTGTGACAGAAAAAAATTATATAGATCTTACGAGGTGTGACAGAAAAATAATGAGACTGACGTCAGTCACCAAGAATTATCTGCCTATCCTGCGCACTCTCTCCCCAAATAACTTTTCCGATAATATCTCCTATCTATTTGAGATAAAAGTTGTGTTTTTGAAGTGTATTATAAAAAAATGGTGAGAAGTTTGTAGCAATCATGTGAAATTTTATGGCGCAGGGTATATTGGGCCCATATTCACTCTTTCCCAGACACTCACTCCAGGGAAAACTTCATCCATCAGTGCCCCGATGCTGTCTTCCCAATTTTTCGTATACACACCACTCACTCTTATGCTAAATACATCACATCTAGCACGTCTACTCATGCATAATCGGTACACCGGCCCCCACACATTCTCGTTTCCACACTCGCTGACATAGTTATGCCAGTGCGTCTCCTTGGCCTATTTGAGTGTCCGCTCTGGTCATTCCTATATATGTCCCATGCTCACTCCGCATTCACGCCTCGGCGCCTAGATCGTTGATATGCCCTACGCAACCGAGCAACCTTTAATCTTTTCACGTTCAGTCCAACATTCCACCACGCAACTTTCTTTTTTTCACCAGGCATATCCATTTGCATACATCGGTCATTGGTATTTCATTCATCTTTTTATTCAGTGCCATACACTGAAACTTCTTAAAACTACAGATCTCAGTGCGCACATCATCCTCATACACACACCAATCTACTCCGGAGGTACGCCACCTCCTGCCACGCATTGACCTCTCCTCAGTTACCCTCAGGGAAGTAGAGACCACCAACTCAATTAAGTTATGGTAACTAACACCCCAGTCAGCATTTACCTGCCATTCATAATCGTAACAGTCTCCCGCACGGTTACAGAGTATGACGTCAATGTCACTCTTCCCGTTCGGTCTACTGAACGTACACCATTCACTCGGCGCATTTATAACATTCATACCACTGGCCATAATCCATTCCTCAAGGACTCTGCCCCTCCGAATGGTCCGGTCAGTGCTCCCTCCCTTACTATGTCAGAGAGAGGAACCCGCATTCGCATCCATACCAATCAACAAGTGTGTCCCTCCACAGAGTTTGCTCCCAGTCGGGAAATTCCGCAGCACATGTCCATAATCCAGACAACCATGGCCCATCCTAACCAGCCCGTACTCAGGCACTGGCAGGTACAACCACCCAACAAACACCATCCTCTCCCGCCTACACCACTCAAGAACACTCTCCCCCACCTGGAATATCACGTTCTCCTGGTCCTGACGCGTACCGTATCTTCGCCATACCGAGATATTTGCAATTTTCTCCCTGGGGCAGCACTGCAGGTTCTTGCTCGCGAGCTGTTGCTGACTTTTTTTTGCACACCAGGCACCACCACCCTTGGTTCCACTCGCTTTGGCACAGAAGTGATAAAGCCAGTCCTAAGCCCTCACACTCTGTGATCTTCCGTAGATCAGCCCTGCTACAGACTTCAATAGCCACCCCCTCCTTTAGCATTCTGACATTCCTCACCCGAATGTCCGAAATGGCCTTCCTAGCTTCCAAGACCATCTTTTTGACCCTTTGACTGGGAACCTCAGCGCCAGGTACCGACCTGACCACCACCGCATATGATGGTTTCTCAAACGGCACTGGCAGTTCCCTCCTAGCGCTGGCTCATCACCTCTTACCATAAATGCGTCCACTAAATAAGAAGCACCGTCATGTCCATACGTATTAAGAAGCACCACCACCGCAGCCTACACATGTTAAGCATAATTTTATACCGACCAAACGACATATATGTTGTCATTTAAGAGGCTCCGGAATCACTCATCTCCATGCAGGAGACCAAATATTCTTCGCAGAATCTGCCTCCCAACTCGACCAATAGAGCTCGCACTAATTCTTCCAGAGCTCCCATGCATCTAAAGAATACATAAGAACTAGCAATACCAAGATCCTGTACAACGGTAGCTTTGATTTTATGCGACCCATAATTTAGAATATTGAGCTACATTTGATTACCGGGATTCGAATTCAATACTATGACACTGCGCCCTACTCTCAATATTGCTGCTCAGACCATCTGTAGTTTTTATTTTTATTTTAGACAACTTCTTCAGCAATATTTCTTTTATTCAAATTTGATTTAATAAAAAACATTTAAATCACTTACCACCAACCGAACATTCTGGACGTGGTCTCATTTTTTATTCTGTAAATAAATATAAAAATTTTATTACAATTTCTTTTAAAAATGAATAAAACTTTCTTAAATTAAAAATTAATCTGAATGCTCGTGAAGCATTTTTTTTGAATAATTTTGTTTACTTATTAGGCTCGTTTCTGGAGCTCCTAGAATGGATCAAATTCTTCTAGGATCTAAAATTTCTTCCGCATGTCTTCTTTCTTTTATTATTATTTATTTTTATTCTGTTTGTTCTTAGCTACTAATCGAAACTTAATGAAAATCCTCAAACAATCTTCACACGTATTCCAACTTCTTTTAAGATTTTATTGGTTAAAAAAATTTATAAGGATTTTCTTTTTCACGAATGTAACTTTTTTCAGTGGTCAATTTCCCTACAACTAAAGTGCTTTTGACCACATTTAAGGGAAATTGACCACATCCTAGCATATGAAATTGCTAAGATTGTACATTATACAAGAGAAAAGGCATCACGCACTACTTTTGGTACGCTACTCCCAACTTCGTACTCGCTAATACTAGGGACATTTTAAAAACGGGCCAGTAATAGAAAATAATAAAAACACACACTCACTAAAGATAATAACGCCTGAACTCCTTTGAATAATAGAAAATTGCCATATATGATTCCAATAAATAATTAAATACTAAACAAATGTGAACCATATCAAAATGAGTTAAGACAATCAGTAGAAATATTCCATTTTCATTTGTAAGAATGCAAGTTTTTATAAAAGACTTCACTGATAACATTGTCTGTTCAGTGCTGTCATTTAAGGTCTAGAACACGATGTCGACCCCATGTTTTTAATTGAGTGACAGCGTTCGATAGGACGCTAAAACACATACTGGAATTAATATTCCATTTATTTAATATGCTATACCGGTCGGTAAACCGATACGCTCAATCAGGGCACCATAACTGATAGTAAGCAGTCAGTTACCAGTTACAAGCTGATTACTCCAACTGTTAGTGATGAGGCCCATCTAAACCTCTGCTGTCATTAGCGGTGACAGCGCCCGAGATACTTGCTAATATCACCCACCAGCAATCCGCACATCGTACCTGCAATATAGGTTTCAACCACAGGCACCACGTAAATGCCGAAGCACCTCTCCATAACCGAGCATAGATATCTGCTATTTCTATGGGGCCCCTCGATTTCCGTGGTACCAATTTTTATTATTATAGTAGTTTAGGTTTGTACCCCGCTCTGTGAGCAATGGTCAGGAACCTTGTAAATTCCTAACCTTTTATTTTGTACAACATGCTGAGATTATGTACTCTATATTTAATGGTGCTATACTGCTATACTGCATCTTTAGATTTTATAGCACCAGTCGCCCACGACTATTGGGATTGAGATACGCTCAAACAGCGCGCAACCATAACTGAAATATGTCGAATACCAATAACTGAATGTTAGCAGTAAGTAATCACTTACAAGCTGATCACCTCAACTGATTGTGACGAGACCTACCTTAAACCTCTGTGGTCATAAGCAGTGACAACACCCGAGATAATTGCAAAGTATTACTACATTTGCCAGTTATCTACCACCAGCGATCCGTAGATCGTACCCGCGATGGAGGTGTCAACCACAGCCACCACGTAAATGCCTAAGCACCTCACCAATAATCGAGCACAGAACTAGTTCATCATATGTTGCAGAACAACAGATACGACTCCACCCCCATTAGCATACAAGCAAATACTACAATTATACACGAAAGCTGTGCAAAGCTTCAAGGCCATAATCCTGACAGATCTATTTAATATTTTGAATTTCGTTCTGTTGGGCGTTTCGATTCCGGTGGTACCAATTTTTTTTATTAGAGTACTTTAGGTCTGTACCCCGCTCAGTGAGCAGTGGTGAGCAATCTTGTAACTTCCTGACCTTTTTACTCTTCTCTTCCTTCTCTACTTCGCTCCTTTTCTTTCCTCATCTATATTGTACATGCACCACCATTACTTTGTGATATTAACGTTTTTGCTATTATTTTTAAAATCACATTTACCGGCCACGTATCTACTTTAGCTATTTTACCTTTTTATGCTATTATTGAGATGAGAAGCTGGCATATACTTAACATACCGCCGCCGGGGCGGAAACATGCTGGGACTGTCGAACTGGAGGGCCGCGACCCGATACCGAGACGACTGGCGCATTCTTTTATTTAGCAGGCCTAGCCCAGAGTCCCAGTTGCCCGCCGAGGATATAATCGTAGTTGGAGGTAGACGGAATGATATTATTGGGCCATTTCTACAGATACAGAACCCCAGAAGTCATAAATTTAACTAAAAAACCAAAGATATGCTCTCCTGAGAAATTAAGCAAGCTATCACAAGCTGAGATAAAACTCCAAGCAACTTCAGTTTGGAGTTAAAGAGAAGAACCACGCTCGATAATAAAACACAAATTGCTTTGGTACAAAGTTTTACTCAGAACGACTAATGTCACGCTATACAAAACGATCCCTTACCTGTCCTGCTGTATGACACCGAAGCAAGAAGTCTGACGAGGAAGAGTTCAGCTGTTTTAGAGCCTTTTGAGAGTGGAGAATTTTGAACTTCCGTAATCCAAAAAATTAAAGTCCCGATGTTTCGGACTTGTCTCAGGTTGAAGAAAGCTAGGTAGACGAAGCCTCCCATTGATTATGCAGTTAAAAATCTCAGAAATCTGCAATTGCCCAACTTAAGGGTTGCGTTGTGAGACGCAATATGTAATACACCTAAAATAGGGACTAATTTGTAGGTGAGTGAAATGGAAAAGGGAAAAGATGAGATTTGGAAGTAACTTAGGCTCTATTTGCTAATAATCAAGCTTATTTTAATGATTGCACATAATTTTGTTACAACTCAGTTCTGAGGTCCTTCTATGAACATATTTCTCTTATCCAACACAAACTATCGACAGTAAGAAGTAAATAATTGAGGTAGAGTTATTGGCTTTCTTGTATGTTAGTGACAACAGAATAATTGCATTTTATATTAGGTATTTTTTTAACAGGTGAACAAAAGAAAACCGTGAACAAAATTTGTTGGCAATGAAACTTTTTATAAATTCCTATAAGGAAGTAACTAAGAAAATGGCCATAAAATATGAAATCTTTATAAACTAAAGCGTAAATATTTTATTTATTGGAAAGCAATTTAATCAAAAATAATATATTTTTGATTAAATTGCTTTCCAATAAACAAACTTTCGGATTTTTCAAGTGTTAGTATTAAGACTGGCGATAATGTTAATTAACAAGAAAAATGGAAATTCTACCTATTAGTACAACTATAATAATAATAATAATGTTCCTGCATAATTATTTCTAGAATGCTGCGACATTTATAAAACATTTCAGGTGAATGCGCAATAAATTGCATAAATACGAGTCCACGAGCAATGTACGTACACGGGTGCAGGTAGAGTTATTTACATAGCCTATAAATGACATGTGAATTGGTCTCGCAACTTAAAACTAATTGCTGTTGTTGGAACGAGAATTTAACCGGAAGCATCCGAGCAAACAACTGAAAGAAATTATAAATAAATCAGTTGAATCGCCCGATTGATTCGTCATTGTAAAATAAAATAAAAAATATCATTAATAAATCAACAACAAAATAAAAATATCATTAATAAATATCAAAAAGAAACGCTTCTGAACGTGTTAGATAGAATCTATTAATCGGGAAATTTTTTAATGAGTCACAGAATGATTTTCGGAATAATTTCTATAACACAAAAACAACTTGTTGCTAGTCGATCATGCGCATACTTTACGCCTGGTTATTTGTACAAATTGCAATGACATCAAGGGCATTGCTCTATTAACGACCACCAGTCAAAGAAAAATCTCAGTTCTCAATAATATTAATGAATTTGTATTTTGGAGGAAATTGTTCTAAATAAATTGGCAATCGATAATCTGAACATCGTAAAGGGTAGGCATAAATTCAGTTCAGCGTATGGCTTTTTATCCATGTTTGAATGTATGTAGAACCTTATTAACCGATGCGATGCAAGTTCTTATGGCAGAAATTCCATGGTACCTGGAAGTGCTGCGTGGATGCATCCACTACCGTCAACGGCGAGGCATCCCGCTTGCTGGTTGTCCGGTTATGAATGAAGAGGTTCAGGATCTTAGTCCACAACAGCGGCGTGTACTGGCCCTGAATAAAATGTATGAAATTTGGCAACGTCGATGGGATGAGAGTGTGAATAGCAGATGGACGCACATGTTCATATCGGATGGGTGCTTTGCCTCTGCGTATGGATTTAAATTTGGTCTGCACCTTGGATATTTACTCACGGGACACGGCATTATGAATGGGTTCCTACACGGGCGTGATCTGGCTGCGGAGGCTAGATGCCCTTGTGGGCCGGCGGAGGAGAGTGCCAAACACCTTCTCATTGAGTGTGGCCTGTACGGAGATTTGGGTGCATGGGGAATGCATGTGGAATCGTTGTGAATAATGAGAGTGTGGATGTGAGTGGAGTGTTGGGTATGAATGCTTTAAAAGATTTGCTGTGGCACTTTTTGAGAGGAGAGCGAGAATGGTGCGGGAATGATTGTGTAAATGACACGCAAGGTGGCTACAACAGGGTGAAAGACTAAGGTCGATTACGGTTTTACTTTTGGGTCTTGGCTTAGTGGTGCCAAGGAATTTACAAGATTCCTTACTGTAGCTCAATGAGCGGAGTACAAACCGAAATATTCTTAAAACAGAAATTGGTACTACGGGAATCGGGGTGCCCCATGGTGTTAAAACACACTGTGCCCGACAATGGTGAAGCGCCCTAGGTAGCAATGTAGTGGCTGTGGTTAATACCCATATCGCGGGTACGGTCTCCGGATCGCTGGTGGGAAATACTGGTAATTATCTCGGGCGCTGTCCCTGCCTATGACAGTAGAGGTTTACATAGGCCTCGCCACTAACAGTTGGAGTAATTAGCTTGTAACTGTTTACTGACTATAAACTGATAGTAATGGTGGTGCGTTGATTGAGCGTAACTTAATCCCTATGGTCGTAGGCGACTCATGGTTTTATGTTTAATGACAGATAAGTCACGTTAAATAATATAATATTACTGTTAAACTCGTAACGAAGCTCTAGAAGGGTTTTCAAGATGCTAGAAGGATACCTTCCATTTAATAAAACCTTCAACATCTTTCTATAGGGTTATTAATTAAGGACGCTCGATCTTTAAAATGATTAAAGAGTTAAATGTGAGCTATGGCGGATATTTTAGTTGCAGATTAAAGTACTCAATGGACTCGTTTACAGTAGGTGATCCGAGAAAAGACTGAATCCGAGTGAATCCAGGCGATGACTTGAATGATGTTGTTCTTTAGCTTAAAAATTGATAAGGGATTTATCGGCATAGACCAATAATTCAACATAAATCCATAAAAAAAAGTGTAAGGTCGTTTAATCGCACGGTCTCGGCGGCTAGCTGATATCAGTATGTATCGAAATAAAACTGAGATATCAATATCTCAATCACATATTGAGATGATATCAATATGTACCAGCTTATCATCCTAATGATGACAAGTGGCTAACAAGGGGCAAAAGTAGATATACCGTATCATCATGCGAATATTTTGCAGATGCAATTTATACGATTCCCTCAATGCATAGACCAATAATTCAACATAAAACCATAAAAAAAAGTGTAAGGTCGTTTAATCGCACGGTCTCGGCGGCTAGCTGATATCAGTATGTATCGAAATAAAACTGAGATATCAATATCTCAATCACATATTGAGATGATATCAATATGTACCAGCTTATCATCCTAATGATGACAAGTGGCTAACAAGGGGCAAAAGTAGATACGTGTATACCGTATCATCATGCGAATATTTTGCAGATGCAATTTATACGATTCCCTCAATGGGGGCACGGTTCATGGTACAAAAAGTTTTGGGTGGTGCGAACCCTGAAATTCTGGTAGGCGTTCCTACGGAAACACAAAAGGAAGGTCGCTCCAAATTCAGAGTTATCTGTTTTAAATGCGGGGTCAGGGGCCCCCCATTCCTAAGATCCCAAGAACCGCCAAGAATGAGCCCTGACTATTGGCGTAGGCTTCGAGGTGGCTGTGGGTTTTGAATGTAAAGCAGCCAGCTAGAGCGCATTCTGAGGTTCCACCGATTTTCCTATTTTAATCCACACATATGCTTAGCTTAAAGGCAAATAGGCTTAGGTACCTTTGAGGACAAACGCAGGTAGAGCGTACGTAGAAACATGTCTCGCAATAACGCGACGTGAAAACTTCATCTTCAATAAGTCTCTTGTTTCAACTGCTGTGTGGCAAGTGGCATTCAAATTGTTTTAAACTAACCGCTCTTCAATCGCATACTGAAGTTTAAAATTGGCCCCCACTTATTTACGCCGTTTCTGTTATTTTGCATGTGCGTGCGTTCTTACGAATATATCGCCAATAAAATTAAGACAGAATTTTTGTGTAGAGGCCTACCCAGTTCTTCTATAATCTAAGATCCTATTGGGAAACGCTTTCTTGAACTTTTTTAAATAATAACGGTCCATTTAGTTTTGACTCTGACTGTATTTCTATTAAAAATTAGTTCAAATAAGTCAATTTTAACCATTTTTTCAAATGTTCCACGACCTCTGTGGCTATCACTGGAGAGATAATTTTTTTTTCGTATGAAACAAAAAAATGGAAGAAAACAATTTAAACATTTAAAAAACGCATTAACAAATGTCATACTAGACCGCAAGTGTGCATATTTCCATACGTTCTACACCCATTCACACATACGCGATTGCAAATGCTCATCCATCCATCTATCATGTTCACAATCAGCAAATATTCACAAATACGTACGACGCCATAAATTGACTAAAACGCACATAACACAATGTGGATACGACCAACTACAAAACAAAATTCAGAATTAAAAAAACTGGAAAATAAAAGAAGGAGAAAACAATTTAAAAAAAAAGGTCAGCAAAAATGATTGTTTATCAAAAATCCCTCCAGCCGGCATATTTTGTTTTGTTTTTTGCGGCTCGTAAACAATTTTTTTTATCTTTTTCATGCTGTTGTAATAGAAATGCGCGTCAGCATTCCCGATCAACAAAAACTAACCGGTTTTGACGCTTGCTTGCTCTGCAATGCACGTACGTGCCGTGCCGGGCACTGTTTGCCTCTCTGTACTTTGGATCGCTTCTTACTTGTTTACTTTGGACATTGCCACAAAATAATGTAATTTGCGCAATTATTGGTTATTTTTGCTTAATATTTGTTCCTCTCTTTTTCTCTTCTCCATTGCCGGCCCTATCTTTTTATGGAAAATTAAACCACAATTCAAGCTATTAGTATTGAATATAGTGTGTATTTTATTGGAAAATTAAAATAAATAGAATAATAAAAATTCTCTGACAAATCTTTTACTGCAAAATGTCCAAGGTTACATGGCGGAAAGACCACAGTCCCCCTCCCCCCCTTCAAATAAAAACCGAGCACGTGATTTCGATCAGCTGATGAAAAGTGTTTCAAGTTTTTTGCAAGTCTTATACAATTTTTGAAACACAACGCCTCTTTTTTCTCCATCATTTATTTTCCTGCAAATCTCTAATGTGATCCGTTGTTTTTGAAAATTGTATAAGTTTGCTGTTTTTTATATATTGCCATATTTATAATAATAATAATAATAATGTTTATTGCATCAAGGTTATACAGAACCTATTACAAGGGCTCCTAGGGCGCCTTAATTTTGTACATATTTTGGTGTTTACCATTATACAATTTAATAGATACTCGTAGAATCACATATCTTATAGTTTGCACTTCATTTGGCACATATTGCATGTGTAGGTAGAGTCGCAGATTTAACCTGCAGTGTGTGGGAAAGACAATCGATTCTAAAATCCGTGTAAACTGGGCATTCCCAGATAAAGTGTTCCAGTGACTCGGGCACATAATTACTGCAGAGCGTGCATAGTTCGGTTGTTGGGAAACTGTATTTGTTATTTTTGAACTTGAAATAAATTCTTTCACAACCCGAGAGCCTCAATTGGGGTAGAATTCGTGTGCAGTGAATGGGAATATTTAGGGATAGGTATTTCTCACAGTAAGGAACGTCAAGGTTTTTTATGAGCTTGTATGTTGGGTTGTAGCTCGAGTTTCGAGTGCCTCGCGGAGGTTGCTCCAGCCGAGTTGGCCCAGGTTTTGACTTTCCCATACTGCTTCCCATCCCAGTTCCGAAAAGTGTTGGTGCATGAGAGAGGCCCAGTTGTATTTAACAATATTATTAGGTGACCTTTCCTGTAGTAGTAGTCTTTTTAGACAAATCTTGGGGTATCTTTGATCCTCCATGTTTTTGACCTTGAACCAAAATTTGGAGCCCTCATCAGTACGTTGTCGCTCAGTCTCGTCATGCCAGTTTCAAGGCGAAGCATGTATCCTGGTGTGTTTCGTGGCAGTTCTAGTACACTACGAAGGTTGTTGTTTTGGACTTTGTCTAGATCTTCTTTATGCCGCAGTCCCCAAATACCGGAGCCGTAAAGTAGAGTAGAGGACACCACTCCATCGAAAAGTTTGTTTCTTGATTCCCACGAAGATATTTTGGCCGCCATGTACGTCTTCCACACGGTTCCCAGTGCAACTCTCGCTTTGGTTACTGAGTGACTGGCAGCCTCGTTGAAGATGCCCGATGTGGTGAAGTGGACTCCGAGGTAGGTATATCTCTTGACAATCTCCAGTGGTTTTCCACGGTATTTTATTGGTCTGTAGGTCTTGACTCTTCCTGCTTTTTGATAAATAAGAATTTTGGTCTTCGAAGTGTTGACCTCCAGGTGGTTGAGTTCACGGTACTCGGAGAGGGTGTCCTCTCCGAGTACTGTGAACTCAACCACCTGGAGGTCAACACTTCGAAGGCCAAAATTCTTATTTGTCAAGATTTCGATAGATTTCGCCATAAGCACCAGGTCGTCAGCAAAAAGAAGCAGGAGGATCTTCGTGACGACGTCCCTGTGACCTCTGCTGAGAAAAAAGGACACCAAGTCGTGTAAGACGAGCGAGAATAGTAGGGGGCTGAGTGAGAAATGATATCTACAACTACTTTTGCTAGTAACAAGCAGATTTTTTACGGGAATATACAAGGACATGAAGACATGTGGAGGAAAACACCCATCGATGTTACCTCTAGAACAGGGTAATTTTATTTTATAATTTTAGAGAATCTCTCGGCCATCGCCGTTTTAAACGTCGATGGGTGTATACTGGAAGATTGGGAGTGAAAAGTTCCGTTCCTAAAGGATTAGGGTGGAAGGATAAATGCGAATGGAATTTTTTATATCGGGAGATGCATAGTTCGCGAACAAATGGAACATTTAGGTCACGGTGGATAAGAGTGTTTCGCACATAAAAGGGGGCATTGACGAAGGATTCGGGATTGTAGGGATTGGATTGGAAGGGAGTTGGAATGCTTAGTCGAACCCCAAAGTTCTACACCATATGTCCATATTGGTTTCAGAACCGTATTGTATAGTAATAGTTTACTTGTTGTTGTAAGTTTTGATTTACTGTCTAGGAGACGTAATAATTGTTTGTATCGTCCGTTAAGTTCACGTCTTTTAGTTTTCGTATGAAGGTTCCAGGTTAACCGTTTGTCGAATATAAGTCCAAGGTAACGTACGCTATTTTTTTGTGGAATAATACTGCCGTTTAGGGTTATATCGGGAATTTGTTCTCGGCAGAGTGTGAAAGTTACATGAGCAGATTTTTGCTCATTTACCTTCACTCTCCACCTTTTGAACCAAGTTTCTAAGGAGTGGATATGGTTCTGTACGATACTAATGGCTGTGGAAGGATCTTTGTGATGTGTCAGGATGGCTGTATCGTCAGCATATGTTGCGGTCAGGATGTTGTTGTGGCAAGGAATGTCATGGGTATAAATGTTATATAGGATAGGACCTAGGATACGTCCTTGAGGGACGCCGGCGGAAATTGGATAAATGTCAGAGTACTCCATATTTTCAGCTACCTGAAAATATCGGTCTGAGAGATAAGATTTAAGGATGTGGAAATAACTCGAGGGTAGGACTCGCTGCAACTTCCAAAGCAATCCAGGGTGCCATACACGGTCGAAAGCATGCGAAATGTCAAGAAACACGCCTGGGCAGTATTCCTTTCGCTCTAGCGAACACGCTATGTAGTCGACTACGCGATGACACTGCTGGATAGTGGAATGCTCAGGTCCAAATCCAAACTGATGCTGACGAATGACACCCTCGGTTTCAAAAATGGGATAAAGGCGTTTTAGGATTAATTTTTCTAGGATTTTTGATAACATGGGAAGGAGGCTTATAGGTCTATATGAGGTAGGAAGATTTTTGGGCTTATTGGGTTTTGGGATCATCTTAATTATGGAAAACTTCCACAGGGAAGGAAAAAATGATGTGCGGAGGAAACTATTATAAATATAGGTTATAAGGACGAGTGTTTCTTTGGAAATTTGCTTCAGGATTTCTGAAGTTATTAGGTCATATCCTGGGAAAAATGAGTTTTAAAAAAGAAATGCTTGCATAATTTTGTTGTTTTTGAAGTTGTCATTTTGATACTTATCAGAAAGTGCAAGTGAAAGTGCAGTTTTTAAATTTTTTTAAGTATTAACGAAAAAGTAAGTGTTTATATAAATAGTTATATGTGTATTATTGCTAACATTTAATAGGAAGTTTTTATTTCAGGAAGTGAAGTGTTTTATAAAGGGTTGCTAGTAATTCAACAGAATGAGGAAACCGGGAATTTCTTTCTTTCGGTAAGTTGACATTTCCATTTTTACTAGAGAAATTAACAAAAATTAAGTTTTCAATGTGTTTAATTGGCGTTTAATGATTTATTTGGTTCAAAAACTGGGTAAAAAGTGAAAAAATCGTCATTCAATAAATGTAAACAAATGTGATGTTGACAGTTCAATGTTTACCAGAAAATAGTTCAGTACCGCCATACGTAACATGAGTGTAAGAAAATTTAAGGGAACAAATTATTCAGCCCGTTTTTCATTGTTGTTTTCATTATGTTAAAATAAATAAAGTATATTCGGTAGGATTATTATTATTTAAATAAATTTGTTTGCATTTGCGCTTTCGCTTGCTACTTTATAAACCATTTTGTAATGCATTTACTAAATAATAATGTTTTCAATTTTTTTAGAATATTAGTTGCTAATTATTTTATTACTAAAATTAGAGTATTAGTAAAATTTATATTTACTTAATTGTGGTGTGATTTTAATTTCAACATAATATCATATTCTCTCATTTAATTAATTTTGTATTTTTGGAATGTGTTTTCATTTGTGTACATAAACTGTTTTTTAAATAATCAAATAACTTGAAATTTATATTTTTATATACTTTTCCACTTTATAATTCTGTTTTAATAAATAAAATATAGTGAAATAAATAAATATTATTTTAAAATAGAAAACTGTGTTTTATTGCAAATTTCCGAAACTAATTCCATCAAACAACAAAATCCGCAATATTAAAAAAATCGATTTGTTCATCAGACATTACATATCAAAATGAAATTTAAAATTGGCCCCCAATAATCTACGCCATTTCTGTTATTTTATATGTTTTGCGTTCTACGAATGCATTGCCAATAAAATTTTGACAGAATTTTTGTGTAGAGGCCTATCCAGTTCTACTATAATCTAAGAAGCGGACTGTGTCTGAAATGCATACAAAGCTAACAAGAGAACATGTAAATAAAGTGACAGATAGGGAGATATGGAAGGAGCGACAGAGGGAGTGATATTTTGTCTAAAACTCTCATTTTAACTAATTGACCCTTCAAGAAATTTCTATTTCGTTTTCTACATTACTTGAAATGGAGACGGAGTATGTATGCTCTTAACTGTTTCACTTACAGAACGACAAGAGAAACAAAATCGTCTGCGTAGATTCGTCCACAAGTTCTCGAACAGTAAACAGCAGCAGATTATTGTTGTGCTCTCCTTTTTGCAGTTAAAATAATTTGTTTGTTTCTCAGTATAATATTGACAATATTTCAACTCTTTTAGACCCTCTCAACTCATCTTTATAAATTAAGAGATATACATATGAACATACACCACCTATTCTCTATTTCTTTCTATCAAAAGATATGCACACATAGCTACTATTATTATAATTTTAGTTCGACTGGAAATTAATTTTAACACAATTACTAGGCATATACATTCGCATACACACGTATGTATTAAATATAATGTGATTAATATTTTTATTATTCTACTACCTAGAGTAATTTGGCGCCATTACAATAAAAACAACAAAGTGGCAAAGTTATCATCGGTTTTTTAACTGAGATTTTCGTTCCTTCTAAATTTTTTTGCAGACATTTTTAAAATATAAAAGAAAAAAAAATTTTAATAAAAACCAACGAACAAAATTACAAAAATATTAACATTTTCAAAACTATTCCAAGCAAATACCAACAAAATAAAAAAAATACAAAACTAAATTTAAAAAAAAATTTTTTTCGCAATTTTCAAAAAAAACTCAAAAAAGTGCCCACATTTTAAACAAATTCAAAATTTATTATTTAAAATACCAGCAAAATTTTTTGAAAAAATTAAAATTTAAAAAAAAAAAAACATTTTAAAATAATACCAACAAAATAAAAAATTTAAAAAGCTCAAGTAAAAATACTATAAACATAAAGGACAATTTAGAAAAAAACTATTTTCAAAAATTTCGCTGATTTTCAATCTTGTTTATTTTTATTATAAACAACAATTAAAATAGGAAATTTTTTGAGGAAAAATCTCCAAAACAAAAACATTAATAAGTACATTATTAATTATATAAAAAAATAACAAAAAACTACCAACAACAAAATATACATACTAAAATTTAAAAAATGTTGACATTTTCAAAATTTTTTAAAGCAAAAACCAACAAAATAAAATAAAAAACTACAAAACAAAATTTAAAGAAAAACTAAAATTTCACAATTTTCAAAAGTTTTTGTCAATTAATAAAAAAAAATGCACACTTTCTTTTAAACAAATTCAGAATTTATTATTTCAAATACCAGCAGAATGTTTTGAAAAAATTAAAATTTAAAAAAAGCTTTTTAAAAATCTACAAAGCTCAAGTAAAAATATTATAAACATAAAAGGACAATTTAGAAAAAAAACTATTTTCAAAAATTTTGCTGATTTTCAAATCTTGTTTTTTTTTTATTCTAAACAATTAAAATAGGAAATTTTTTGAGGAAAAATCTCCAAAACAAAAACATAAATAAGTAAATTATTTCAAAAAAAAACCAGAAAAATACTACCAACAACGAAAAAACCATATTAAAAACCAGAAAAATACCAAATTTCAAGAGAACATATTAAAAAAAATGCCCTTTTAGACTCTCTTGCATAGATATCACAAAAAGAGATACAGATCCTTTTTGTAATTTTATTTCTAATACGTTTTTACGCTTTTTCCTTTCTTTAAAAGTAATGGCACTAAAAGAAAATCAAAACTAAATTGGAACAAAAACCAAAAATTTTCGGAAAAATCAAGCAAAAATCGACACTCTCTCAATATGCTTATTTGGTTGTTTGTGAATTTTGCCAACTGAAATAATAAAATTTTATTTTTGCATAAAACACATAAAAAAACCATTAAGTTTTTAAAAAAAAAAATTTTAAGACTGGAAATATTTTTGGAAAATTTAACCAAAAAAATGAATTTGTTAGTAATGATAAAAAAAAGGAGCTAATAATTGTGAGTACTTGAGGAAATTAATGGAAAATTCCATTAAATATGTGACCACATGTGAAGAAAACTATGGAAAAGACGCGAAGAAACAAAAATTTGGGAAACAACAATGGAACTCTCGAATAAAACCGCGTGCAAATTTTCCACACTCGTTTTTAAATAAAAATTTAATTTCCGCCCCTTCGATCTTGTTCATCTTCTTTGACTTGATTAAATTAACTAAATTATAGAAATTAAAACTAAAGAATAAAACACATAAATTTTCTAATTATTTATTAAGAAAGATGATATATTTCCATTCCAATAAGGATAAAATCGTATATTAAAAGTTGAGTCCTCATTTTTTTAAGAACTTTTCTTACTGATTAGAATATTAAGATTTTCTTATTTTTTCTAATATACTTTAGATAATTTTTAACAAGTAGATATAAAAAGAAAATCTATTTCTTTGCTTACTTTTTCTTTCTTTGAAGATAAATAACCAAAAAAACAAACACTTTTTTCCCGATAAGGAGTAAAAAAAAAAGTAATTTTTTTTTGTTTTGTTTTTATAGTTTTTAGTTAATATTAGCAATAATTAAATAAATTCATTATTGAAATGTTTGTAAAATAACTAAATCACTTTTATAATAATTATTTCGGTGAACTTGTTACAAAAACAGAATCTTTTGTATTATGATAATAATTATTAGAAAAAATCACTTCTTTTATTATCAAGAGAGAAACACGGCGCAACGCCACGCGCACCTCTACAATTCGGATAACGATTCGTGCGAGCAATATTACGTATCACTTTGACTGCGACTCGATAGACGCTGTTGCTGCTGCTACTCTTCTTTGCTGTTTTGTGCGTACGGTTCAAATTTCTCGGCCTGTCATTCGTCAATCGATTTTTGTGAGTATATGTGAAACTGCCATCAAATTCATTGCTGACCGCTTGTTCGTACAATGAAGATTTTGCCTTATCTAACTGTTCGTACACAAATATGCTTTCCTTGTCGTTTTGCATTATTCTATAGGTTGTGTGAAGAGTAGTCGAAAGAGAGCGCTAATGAATTGTTACCGCACACGAGTGAGTATTTCGTTATTGGTAGAGGGGCTTCAATTGATTAAATTTTCATAAGTGGTGGTGGGTGTAGTCGACTGTCATGTTGAATACTTGAGAGCCACTCGAAGTTGAACCAATTTTGAATCCTCTACACTTGAATAACTTACCGTCAAAATTCTGCGTGCTTCCAAACACAGTTTTTAAATTATTTTTATTCATCATACATTTGTGTCTATTTTACAAAAACACTAAGTACAAATTAAATTTAATGATAAACTTAGTAAATAATTATTTGTTTGGTTACTCTGTGAAAATAATTTAATTTAAAATTTTAAATAAATGAAATGATGAAGTTTTGAATTATATTGTATTTGAAAGTATCTTCTTCTTAATTGTTAAATTTATAATTATTATTATTTATTTTTTCTATAAAAATATATGTAATTTATCCTATTATAATTGATATTTTGTATTATTTAGTATAATACGTTTTATTGAAATTTTTCATTATTACAAATTTAATGCTTCGGTTGGTTATATTAACTATTTATACTCTGTGACAGAACTTTTGGGATTTCTTGCAGAAACAATTTCGATTTCTCCCGCTAAAAATCTTGTATAGATAGTGGGGCAGTGCTGTCAGACGTTTTCATTGATAAAATTTCAACTCGAGCAGAAGGTGTGTGCGTGCATCGAGATATGAATTTTGTGTACAAAGTTACATACAGCGTCGGCGTATTCTTGACGCAATCGGCTGCAGCGACACAGCGATGAGTTGCGCAGCCGCAAATGCGCTTCTTTTATTGACTAGTTGTCAAGTAAGAAACGAGTTTACACGAGTAAGCCGTACTGGCATTAAACATTTCAATGGTCAACAAATTGATATACGAGGTCTGTTCAAAAAGTATCGCGAATTTTGAATTTCCGCGGGTTACGTACATTCGATTTTCGATTTTTTGTGGCGCTATTTTGGTACTTATATCTCTCACTTATGCCGACAAGTTCGGCCATTTTGAATGTTCAGTTAATTTTTGATAACTGCTTTGCTTGCACGTGTTCTGGCTCGTCTTCGATTTTTGCCCATTTTCGACCAAAAACAGCATCGCATTAACATTGCTAAGGAGCTGTTGGACTGTCCGCGATGACCCAAATTTGCTCCAGAGGGTCATAACTGGTGACGAATCATGGGTTTATGGTTATGACGTGGAAACGAAACCTTAATCATCCCAATGGAAGCTGCCGCTCGAGCCAAGACCGAAAAAAGCGCGCCAAGTTTGGTCGAATGTGAAGGTTTTGCTTACAGTTTTCTCCGATTGTAGGAACGTGGTGCATCATGAGTTCTTGCCACAGGGTAGAACGGTCAATAAGGAATATTACCTGCAAGTAATGCGCAAGTAGCGCGTAGCAATCCACCAGAAACCCGGATTTGTGGAAGAATAAAAATTGGCTTTTGCACCATGATAACGCCCCTGCTCACGCATCGTTGCTTGTGCGCGAACTTTTGGCCAAAAACAACACACTAATAATGCCGCAGCCACCATATTCCCCAGATCTGGCCCCCTGTGACTTTTTCTTGTTCCCGAAACTGATTCTTTGACCCTCTGGAGCAAATTTGGGTCGTCGCGGACAGAGTTCAACAGCTCCTTAGCAATGTTAATGCGATGCTTTTTTTGGTCGAAATTGAGCAATTTTGGTACGAATTTCCCGACCACCCGTCTCACGCTCAAATCATTGGTAAAAATCGAATGGCACGAGCCAATCGATATGTTTAAGTCCTCCGCAACTTCTCTAACGGTGATTCGACGATTGGCCAATACTATTTTCTTCACTTCATCAATGTTTTCGTCTGTTGTTGACGTGCTTGGGTGTCCGGCACGCTTTTCGTTGTTCACATCTTCTCGGCCCTCTGAGAACATTTTGTACCACCGATAAACAATGCTTCGGTCCAAGGTAGCTTCACCATATGACACAGTCAACATTCGGAATGCGTCCGCGCAATTAATTTTGTTTTTCACACAACATTTTATACAGATTCTTTGATCCATTTTTTTTGGAATGGGCAAAAATCGAAGACGAGCCAAAACACGTGCAAGCAAAGCAGTTGTCAAAAATTAACTGAAAATTCAAAGTGGCCGAGCTTGTCATAAGTGAGAGGCATGAGTACCAACATAACGCCACAAAAAATCGAATATACGTAACCCGCGGAAATTCAAAATTCGCGATACTTTTTGAACAGACCTCGTATATTTAATTGAAACATTTGTTATGGCAGGCCAGGTCAGACTACGTATTGCTCGAAGTTGAACTGCTTAATCACATGCCCGGAGGTTTAGCGTCCTGTTGTCCCGAGCGTATTGGTAAAAAAGGCTAATGGGTACCCTATATGGCGTGATAGACCGGGAAAAATTCATCCAGAGAGCATAATGGGAATGTCGAGGCTGATCGATTGGAGTTTCTTTCCTTTAGGCTGAAGAGCATTGAGATGGTTGGGAATGTTTCGACTCTAATAAGAAATTGTTTAAATAATATCAATCCGTAACAGGATTTGATGTCTACACAAACTTCTCAACTCAGCAATCTCTTTAAGGAGGGTGTATTTTTGAACGCGGTTCCTTCTCCTGCTTCCGCCTTTGAATAGACACCAAATACTATTGGTTTTTTGTTCTCCTCCTTTTTTCTTAATATATTAATGTTCTTTGTATAATTTTTTATAAGTTAAATTATTAATTTTTTAATAATTAATAACTAAACTTATTAATTAATAATTAACCTTGTCACATTGGTTTGTTATTTTCAATTCCACTTCTTACAAACGGGAAATGTTGAATGTCGCGATTTTGTGCTAAGCCCCTTGCATTTACCGAAATAGAAGGAGAGCTACCAGAAACACCTCCCTCTCTTTCCTCAACCCTTAAAATGTCAACACGTGGCTAGCAAAGATGGTCTAGGAGACGACAGTTCTAGGGACTACCGAACATCAGATATGAGGAAGGAAAATTAGAAAAAAGTAAAAGGAATAATTTACAAAAAAAAATTGCAACTGTAAAAAGGAAGATAGATAATGTGGAGCGTAGAAAAAATTTGTTTTCTTCTTGAATGAGCGTAGAAAAAATTTTATTTTCTTCTTGAATTTTAATTTTAAATATTTTCTCTGCAATTTTTGCGTAGCAATGTTTTTTGTTATTGATTTTTAAGAAACAGAAATAAGGAAAAACTAATACTTTTTTTTCTTCTTGAGCACTCTGCTCCCGATCCTGTATATTCTCACGGTGGTTTGTTGAGAACGCAAGTAACTCATCGATTAATGTGGACACTACCAACATCCAGCCAAAAGTGTCATGACCAATATTTGGGCTACGACTACAAGTGACCAATAACTCCTTTCGGTTGTCCTTCTACATTTAATTAATTTTTTTAAAAAATGGAGCGTTTTTCTCCATGACCGCCATTTTTTCCCCTCTACCAAAGCCTTTCCTAGTTTTGACAGAGGCCATTTTGTAGTGTAATGACTTTTAGCGAGATCATGTTGCGTCTGAGCCGGTATTGGTCGATTCCCTATAGAAACTGGTCGGTGGTTAGTTGATGGGAGCAATTAGACGTTGTTAAATTTTGTGGAGCAAATTAGATTGTCTAAGAAAAGGAAAAAAGGACTAGATAAAAAAATGGTTGGGTGTGGGAATTCCACAGTAGAAGGAGTCCTATTCAAAAATAAATTCCTGGTTTAAGTGGCATTCGCTTAGGATATGATATATAGTAAGCTGAACAACACAGGAATGGCATAACCGAATTCTAAGAAGTACCCTTGATCAGAATGATTTGTTTAGATTATTTAATAAATAATATGGCAACAATGTCTTTTTCGAATGCAATAAAAATCACCCACCCAATAAAATTTAAATCAGTACTTTTTACTGTGCGTATGGTTTTTAAATTGAAAATCAATTATTGGGGATACAGCCATTTTTAAATTTTTAAACCAAAAATTCATTTTTTTTCATAATAAAAAATAAGCTTATTAAGAATCCGTGAATTTTATATAAACTAAAGTCTCAAAAATGTAACACCGATCGTTGAAATGTCAAATGAGAACCAACCAACCAATAACTGTAATTTCTCTTCAAATCAGTTAGTAAAATTGTACTATATTTTTGAATTTGAGTGTGCCTAGATTAATAGTAATAAATTTTATAGGAAGGGAAGTGGAGAATAATTCTCTGACAACGGAATTATTGTTATTGAAGAAACGATAATTTTCCTTTTTATAACGAGACATAACCACACCACGAACATGAGGGACTTTAAGAATATAGGGTTTTTCAATAAGCATTAAATATATTTTTGTTCAAATAAAACAAAACGAAATCTAAGGGAGCAAAATTTATTAATTTATTTTATAATCGATGCAATTAAGTTCTGGAAATAACATCATTCAAATAACCGGCTTTGATTTGTTTACAGAACCGAATATGATGGTTCCAATTTTCGAACACCATGTGCAATAAATCCAGTTTTATTTCACGTATTTTAGCGTTCAATATTCAATTTTAAAGCATCCATGGTTGCTGGTTTATTGACATAGACCAATGACTTCAGATAACCCCCACAAGAAGAAGTCCAAAAAAGTTAAATCACAACTTCTTGGAGGTCATTGCACATCTGCATTTTTTGAAATTATCGAATTTGGTAATTTTCCCCTCAATAAATCGATTGTGGCATAAGCTGTGTGGCACGTAGCGCCGTTTTTTTGACACCATATATTCGTTAAGTAAATATCTTTCAATTCAGGTCGCAAAAAGTTCGTTATCTCCGATCTGTATCGCGCCTCATTAACAGTAACGGTAACTCCTTTTCCATTTTGAAAAAAAAATAAGCACAGCTGATGCTACCGTGCCATAAACTACACCAAATGATAATATATAAAGATTCCTCTTGAATAATTTGTGAATTGGCTTCAGCACAGTAACGACAATTTTGTTTATTCACCGATTCAGAGAGGTGAAAATACGCCTCATCTGAGAAGATGATTTTCTTGGAAAAATTAGCATAATTTTCAAGTCGTTCCAGAGAAAAATCAGCAAATTCACGGCGTTTACAATTGTCCAATGGCTTCAATTACTATGTGATAAGAATGTTGTGACGATGTTGCTGTTTCAGACAGTCCGAAATATTGAGAACGCCTTGAAATCGATAACTTTGGAGCCTGAACGGCAGTAATATTCTCGATACTTCGACTTGCTGGCACGTGAACATTGTGTAAAGAACGACTACCACTTCCACAGTGCGCCGAATAGCGGGCACACTAGACCGACTATGACGACCGTAAATTGGAAGAAGTGCACGATAAGTTGCAATAAAGGAACGATTATTTTGATAAAAAAATTGGATAATATCCAAGCGTTCTTGAGTCGTGTAACTTTTCATGAATCAATTGCAAACCTTACTGATTACAACTGACAGTGACAGAAGATTTTGATGTTTAAAGTATGTCCACACGGGCTATTTAAAAACAAATCACTCCTATGAATATGTCCTATACTATTAAGAACTTATGAGGAAAACAATTTTACGAAGTATTTTTGACTGAAAAGATTGGATTCAAAGGGAATTGGAAGGTTTAGTAAAGCCCAAGAATCCTTGTCCGTAAATTGAAATAGGTTTTAATGGCGGGTTGAATGGAAGTACTTTGCTGTCTATTATAAGGTCAGAACGTTTGTCTGAAAGTCGAAGCAGTTGTTGACACCGTTCATTTAGTTCTAGTTTTTTGAGACTTGTACGTTTGGCTTAGTATACTCCGAAGTATCCTCCAGAAGTAATCACTTTTACGATTCGGAATTGGATTTGGGGAATTTCAGAAGAATTGGGTTTGAATAATTTCACATAGCAAATTGTATTTGGGGAATTTCAGAAGAATTGGGTTTGTATAATTTCACATAGCAAAGAATGAAGGATGGAACCAAGCGTGTTGCATCGGACAGTTATTCGAGAGTTTGCCAGCTTCTACGATAACTTAAATACTAAAAATAATCATCACAAAAATAATGGAGCAACTCAAACCGAACAATGATCTTTACAGTTCTCATATTAATATGCTTAAAAAATTGTCGTGTTTACGAGTTTTCCATGGCGGTTAATTCAAGTTACCCACTTTTACTAATCTCGGGCATATTCTGTTAGAAAAAAATGTAGCTTCCACATCGTACGTTACTTTATTGATCGAAGACGGTGCACTGGCAACGGTATGTGAGTGAATGTGGAAATTTGGATGTATGGGGTCCGGTGTATCGACTGTGCATGCGCTAATGTTCTCGAAACGATATTTCGAGTATCCACGTAAGAGTGAATGATGGGTATATGAATAATTGGGGTTAGTGTGAACGCATTAATGAATGAATTCTTTCCTAGGATTGAAAGGCAAGAAGAAGTGTATGTTGGCAGGAGGTACCCCCTGCCATTTGAATGGGATGAGATTGAATTTTCTGTGTGGAGCACGAAAGTACGAAGTGCCCCAGGATTGGATGGCGTGACTGGTTAAATGATGAGAAGTGTTTCGGACTATTCCCGCACATGTAAGTACCCTGTACGGTGAATGCCTGGAGAGTGGTGTATTTCCGAGTGAATGGAAAGTAGGAGACGTGGTTATCCTTCCCAAGTCTCCGACGGGATACGGTCTGACCCGTCCTCCTACAGGCCGATATGCTTACTTCCAGTATTCGGCAAGGTCCTCGGCTGAATGTGAAGTTGGCAGACTTCAATGTATCCGGCTCGCAGTATGGATTTACGAAAGGTAAATCGACTGAGGACGCTTGGATGTGTCTAAGACGGTATGTTGCTGAGAGTGAGAGTAAGTACGTATGTGGTGTGTTTGTAGATTTCCGAAGTGATCTCAACTGCCTGCGATGGGATCGCATTATTAAGCGGATTAAGCAGGTTTAATGTGAAGAAACTTCTCTATAGAGAAGTTGCTTCCATGAAAGGTATGTGGCCGTGTGCGGGAACAATGGGACGGCCCCGCCATCTGGACTATGATGATGAACGGTCTATTGGTGTAGTCCAACTACCGTTTGCGGGTGTGATCGCATATGAGGATGATCTTCTACTTTTGATTGAGGGGGGCAGTAGGTATGCGGTAGTGATAGCGGGAAGCCGCTATATGCAGATGGTATGTGAATGGGGGAATAGAATGTGAGTGAATGTTTCAGAAAGAAAGACTGTGTTATGTTGTTGAGGGGTTTTTGGTGCCCAGTAAGCCGCCTAATATTCGGTAAGAGGCGGTCAGGGTCCGATACGTACGGGAAGCACGGTACCTTGCAGTAGAGGTTGGAGAGAGGCTGAACTTTCGGCTTCACTTGCAACATCAAAGGGGGCGCGTGGTCGGTTTGGTTGGCATGCTGGTGCGAGTATTTCCCAAAGAATGGGAACTTCGAGCCAGAGCGGTGAAAGTTCTGTACAAGAGTGTATTTGTTCCGTATATTATGTATGTGTCGTGTATATAAGGTGACATTGTGTGCTACCAGTATGCAAAGGTGGGCATAAATTCTGTTCAGCGTCTGGCTTTGTATGCACGGTTGAATGTATGTAGAACCGTGTCAACCGATGCGACGCAGATTCTCATGGGAGAAATTACATAGGACGTGGAGGTGCTACGTGGAAGCATCTACTAACGTCTACGTCGGGCATCCTGCTTGCTGGTTGTCCGATTATGAATGAAGAGGTTCAGGACCAGTACACGTCGCTATCCATTACAGCGACGTGTACGGGTCCTGAATAGAATGTATGAAATTTGGCAACGTCGATGTGATGAGAGTGAGAATAGCAGATGGACGCACATGTTCATTTCGGATGTGTGCTTTGCCTCTGCGGATGGATTTGAATTTGGTCTGTTTCTTGGGTATTTACTCACGGGACATGGCAGTATGAATGGGTTCCTGTACGGGCGTGGACTGGCTGCAGAGGCTAGATGCCCTTGTGGCCTGTATGGGGATTTGCGTGACCTAGGTGCATGTGGAATTATAGTGAATGGTGATAGTGTGGATGTGAGTGGTGTGTTAGGTATGAGAGAGCGATATGAATGCTTTAATGGATTTTCCGTGGCACATTTTTAAAAGAGAACGAGAATAGTGCTGAATGATTGTATATAAATGACATGTAAGGTGGATACAATCGGATGAAAGACCAAGGTCGATTCCGTCTGTACTTTCGGGTCTTGGCGAACCCGCTTACCTGAGCTGACTTAGCGGTGCCTAGGGATTTATAAGATTCCTTACCGTAGGTCGTAATGAACGGAGTACAAACCGAAGTACTCTTAAAATAAAAATTGGTACCAATGGTATCGGGGTGCCCCATGGTGTTATAATACACTGTGCACGACAATGATAAGGCGCCTTAGGCAGCAGCGTAGTGGCTATAGTTAATACCCACATCGCGGGTACGGTCGCCGGATCTCTTTCGAGAGATACTGGCAATTATCTCGTGCGCTGTCACTGCTTATCACAGTAGAGATTTAGATAGGTCTCGCCTCAAACAGTGGGAGTAATCATCTTGTAACTGGTTACTGACTGTAAGCTGACATTAGTGGTGGTGCGTTGATTGAGCATAACTCAATCCCTATGGTCGTAGGCGACTCGTGGTTTTATGTTTAACGATAGATAAGTACCGTCAAATAATATAATATTACTGATCAATGACGGTATATTCCGTGTTAGAGGTGCGATGCTTTTGTTACCATGCCTAGTAAATCTTAGTTGCACACTAAAGGGCATCTACGCTACATAGTATCAGGAGACGGGATAGTATCCAAGTACGAACTGTCGTTACATAAAATCGTCGGTGCATCCTTAAAGCATTGTTTAGTTTTGACACGGAATCATCAGTAGTCATTCCGCTTTATGATTTTTCTCCTAAAAATAACTGCCAATTCCTGGACTTCTTTTAGATAGGGTGCAAGCTATCAGTAAGTTTCTTGATCCAATATTTCTTTCCTTAGTACCTTATTCCTATTATTAAACCATTTCATTAAATTAGGTTCAGCCTCAAACTGAAAAAAAAATATATTGGCGGAGTATAATTATGGACACTATTGCCTTGAGACTAATAAGGGGCTTTGAGGCTCAAAAGAACCGTCAAGCATGTATCTCCGAAAAATTTTATAGTAAATACGATCGTTCCGTATATTTGTCTCGAATATTATGATCAATATATTTTGTCTAAATCCCTGAATACATTGTCTGGAAATTTCACCAACCTTACGGTATCCAAACAATAGTCCGATCAATAAAAAAAAGACTGATTCAGATACATTGTGAAGAAGTAATAGCCAAAAAAGCATAATAATTTTTAATTATACGAAAATTGACAGAGGGATCGAAACGGAAAAAGAGTAAAAAGTTAAAGATGCAAATTATTTTCCATTTGAACCATTTTATTTTTGAAAATAGTATAATTAATAGCATTTAAAAAGAAATTTTTGGATAATTTTCTATTTCTAAGTCACAATAAATATAATTTATATTAAAATAATAATATAATTAATTAATTAACATACAACACAACTGTTTCCAGTTAAATAAATAAATTGCGAAAAACTAAAATCTCTACAATATATTTGATCAACCACTATTTATATATATTTTTTTCCTTGAATGGTGGTGGCTGGTCACATTATTTTAAACGAATTATTTTACAAAAGTTTTATTTATCAAAATACATAATAACAATAATTACACCCTCTCCCACCCCAAAAAAAAACTAAGAAATTACAATAAAACAATAACTATTAATTTAGAATTTTTTTATAATTTTATAAATAATAATAACAATAATAATTAATAATATTATATTGTATCTTGTAGTATTGTACTAATTGTTAACAATAAGTATTTTCGATTACGGAACATATCTTGGGATAATCATTTATGTTTATTTTCTTATAAATAGAATAGAAGAAAAAAAATGAAAATAAATGCCTTGTTTTCGAAAAATTTGCAATTTATTTAATAATTTAAACCTTTTATTTAGCTAATAAAATAAGAACACAACTCCATTCCGTGCTCACTTTGTCCCTTAATAATCTTACAAATGTACGAACGAGAAATGAACACTTTAATTTTTTTTAATATTATATTATCTTTATTATTTTAATCCCCTCCTCACTCCCTCTCTCTCTATAAATTTATGTACATAATTTATTTATATTTTATTTTGTTTTTCAATATAAATTTGTTAACTATTAATATATGTGTTTATAATGAAAGCTAACGAAATTATTTGAAGATAAAACAATAAAATAATGGACACGCAATAAATGTTGCATAATATTTTTTTTAAAGCGCAAAAGTGCATTTTTTTCTTTTTATTATATAAATTATCTAAATTTAATAAAAAAAACATTTACAAATATTCAAAATTTATTCGATGACAAATAAAGTACGAAGAATTTTTTATTATTATAATTAATCTAGGCACACTCAAATTCAAAAATCTAGTACAATTTTACTAACTGATTTGAAGAGAAATGACAGTTATTGGTTGGTTGGTTCTCATTTTAACATTTCAACGAACGGTGCAACATTTTTGAGTCTCTTCAGTTTATATAAAATTCTCAAATTCTTAATCGATTTTTTTTTTAATTTAATTTTTTTTATTATGATTTTTTGGTTTAAAAATTTAAAAATGGCCGTATCCCCAATAATTGGCTTTCAATTTAAAAACCATACGCACAGTAAAAAGTACTGATTTAAATTTTAACTGGGTGGGTTATTTTTATTGAATTCGAAAGACATTGTTGCCATATTATTTATTAAATATTCTAAATAATTTGTTCTGATCAAGGAGAGTTCTTAGAATTCGTTATGGGCATACCGCACTTAACCGTGATTTTCTTTTTGGGAACCAGTTTCGTCCGTTATGCCATTCCCGTGCCGTTTAACTTACTATATACTATAGCCTAAATGAATTCCACTTAATCCAGGAATTTCTTTTTGAATAGGACTCCTTCCACTGTGGAATTCCTAGACCCAACCATTTGTTTGTCTAGTTCTTTTTTCAATTTTCTTTAACAATCTAATTTGCTCAACAAAATTTAACAACGTCTAATTGCTCTCTTCAACTAACTACCGACCAGTTTCATTGGGGAATCTGGCAAAATGGCCTCTGCCTCTTGTCTGAGAGACCATACTGGTTTCTTTTAAATATTTGCCTCCGCTTCGTTTCGTTTCACGCATTCTTGAGACACAAAAATCGAGATTATTGTATTTATTTTAAGGTCATGGAATTTTTGTACACTAAAATAGTAAAGCTTAGAGGTCTTAATAATATATCATTGATTGTGGTCTTAAAGTCTCTCATGTTCGTGGTGTGGTTGTGTCTGGTTATAAAAAGGAACATTATCGACTCTTCAGTAACATTATAATTCTGTTGTCAGAGAATTATCCTCCACTTCCCTTCCTTATAAACCTTTACGTTAATCGATACTATTATTATTTAAATCTGTTTGTTACTATTTTTTGTAAAACTAATAATAAAAAAAATTACGGTAAAATGTTCAAGTTTTCTTATCTGACTGAGCTGAGTAGTGAAATATTTAAATAATAGTTGGCGTTTATAGCGTTTCTTCAGTTTTTATTGAAAATTTCCTTAAAAGCGCAACAATGGTTATCAGTTCGTCTCGTATTAGTTTTTAGTATTTTTGATTTGTTCAACTTTATAAAAAAAATATTTAATTTGGGAACAAACTTATATTAGGATCTTAATAATGAAATAGGCTGGAACGATTTTTTCAGTATAAGAAAACTGCGGCGAGTATCCAGTAAAAACTCTGAGCATCTCAAATGAACCTCATTAAAAAAGTTCTCAAATGAACCTCATGCAACGAATTAGCTAATCGAATTTCAAGAAATATCCCTAAAAGGTGGCCAGCATCCCAATACTTCTAAAAGAATACTAATTCGAAAACTGAAAGAAGCGGAATTTACCCGAACTACATATTATCAAATTCTCTATTTTTTCCAATAAAAATATTGAAAATATTTGAAAATCTTATCAGTTATTATTTATTGTTTTCGTGAAATAAAGGAAAAACCTCATAATTTAGTAATAAAATCTGTGATTTGCTCATTTGCGTGAGCGGAATGGAAATAAAGCATGTGCTATCTGCTGTTGTATTTTTAAACTAAAAAAAATTACTATAAACAAAGAAAAATACAGAAAAGTATGGCTGTATCGAAAATGGTGACAAATTGATATGTACTTTTTGTACAGATATAATTACCGTTAAGACTTACAATTATTGAGCGGCACTTTTCTTCAAAACATAAAGATGTGATAGTGAAATGGCAAATGAGCATAAATCTGTATTAAATTTTGGAAAAGAAAATAAATTCTTAAAAAGTTTTGTTACCAGCAACAATCACGCTGCCTACATCGGCCATCTTTGTTGCAGCTCTAAGCATTGGTACCAACGGAAAACCATTTACAGACGGCGAGTTTTTGAAAAATGCATTCATAAATTGTTCCAAACACTTATTTTCAAAATGACTTTGCAAATAAAAAAACAAATAATTGAGAGAATCAAAGAAATGCCATTGTCAGCTAGAACAGTCCAGCGTCACGTAGAAGATATGGCCAAAAATATTGATGAACAAGTGAAAAATGATTTGTTATTGGTAGGCTTGTAATAATTATTAGATTTGCATCAATAAATAGCTCGAATGTCAATGAAGAAATATGCGAAAATTTATTTGCAAAGGCGTCTGCGCAACAACTTGAGGATGTAATGGAAAAGGTTGTTATGATAATAGCGTGATCGGCATTAATACACAGGCGCTTTACCGCTTTTTTTTTGGAGGATATTTAATCAAAATATGGAGATTTGTTGTTACATTCTGAAATACGATGGTTAAGTGAAGGCAAAGATTTATAGTTTTTCTGATGATATACAAATTATTCTTTACGAAATCGAACTCTGGTTTGAAGACTTTACTTCTTAATAGACATAATGAACCATTATAATGATTTCAACGTACGACGCCAAGGAAATAACCCCACACAATTTTTCAAAAATGTATAAGGAATAGAAGAGTTTTACTTAAAAATTGATATTATTTAAAACTGATATAAAAATTAAAAAAATTCCATTTCTTTCCTTTATTAAAAAGGGTGTTCCCTTAAAAAAGAAAATATCGATGAAAGCAATCGAAATATGTTCGGAAGCTTGATTTTCGTCATTAAAAGTGAATATGAAAATTGGTTTCAAAATTTTAAGGGATTGTTCGGAAAGTTATTTTATTTTTTCCCAATAGAGGACTTAATTGTATATTTTCACAACCAACTTCACACTTAAGCCGCATAATCATATGTATTTTGACAGTTTGACATAGCAAGACTTGCTTGTGAAAAAATCATCGATTGATTCTGCACAGTAGTTTTTGGTTGATACCCTTTTAAATATGGGAAGTGTAGAACAGCATTTTCGGCATATTTTACTTTTTTACTATAGAAAAGATAAAAATGCTGTTCAAGCAAGAAAAAAATTATCCGATGTGTTAAGTGAGCGCCAGTGCCAAAACTGGTTTGCAAAATTTTCATCTCGAAGATGCACCACGTTCTGGAAGGCCAGTTAAAGCTGATGAAGACACAATAAAGGCATTAATTGATGCAAACCGGCGAATAACAACTCGTGAGATCGCTGAAAGATTAAAAAAAAAATTTTGCCGTTGCATTGACGTTTGTGATTTGCCTCTCAAACGCGAAGAAAATGATCTATTTTTGAAGACAATCATCACTGGGGACGAGAAATGGTTTATCTACAACAATGTTAAGCGCAAAAGACCCTGCAGTAGAAAAGATGAACCGGCTCAAAGCACTTCGAAAGCCAATATTCACCAAAAAGAGGTTATGATAATGCCAGAAAAATGGCAGAGTATTGGATCAGACTGGAGTAAAAAATATCTAAAAATTGACAATTTTAGTTTTTAGAAATGATTGATTTTAAAAGTTCACCGTTATGGACGGATAAATTCAAGAAATTGCGGAAAGATTTGGAAAAAAACAGAAGATCACAACATGTTCCTACGAAGTTTTTACATCTTTGAAAAAAAATAGACTTTACCATTTTGTCCACATTCGGTAATATATGGTATGCAATTTATATTAAGCAAGAACAGGAATAGGTTAACTACCGAAAATTCAGATGCTTCTATTCATCTTAAAACGACTAACTATAAATCAGACTTGACTAAATTGACGTCACATGTTAAACTTGCATCAGGGGAGCCATTTGATATCGAAGAAAACGTTTATAAATAAAGTTTGTGATTATTTGCTTAATAAAATATTTCTTATTATTTACTAGAAAAACTGTTTTAATACGAAAATATCTCTGACCCAAACGTCACATTTTAGTTGATTTTGACTCGCAACCAAAAAAGGGTTATTGCCGACCCCTAAACTAGAGTATTCCCAACTTGGAACGTTTTTAAATCTCGCTCGGTTCCAACAAGCTATAAAACTTACAAATTTTTGTTTGAGATTTTTTTTTTCCTCTTTGAAAAAAAAATCAGTTAATAATGAAAAAAAGAAAATAATACAAGAAACAAATTACAAACTTAAAATATTAATAATGGAATTATTATGTTTTGCTTGCTGTCCACTTTCTTTTAATTAGCTTTCAATTTTTTCTTTGTTGTTGTCATAAACACAAAAATACATATTTTCTACCACATTCCTTTTTGAAAAGCAAAATTTAGAACAATATCTTCCCTTTCCATCTAAAATAAACGAAACAAACTAGAAAATAGCTAAAAAAAAGTATTTGACTTTTTTCATTTTAATTTACTAAATAATAATGCATCAATTTTTAATAATAATAAGAAAAATTGAAAAACTTAAAATAAATACTAACGGAAATTTACTTAAAAAAATTTGCAAGTAAATAAATCGATTCAAATTTTACCCTTTTCCCGCGTAGGACTGTAAAATACACATTATAGAATTTGAGAAAAAAAAAATGGATTTCGATTTAGTTATCCTACCCCCCCCCCCCCCTTCCTCTAGTTTACTCGTTTTTAATTTTAGTTAGTTTTTATTAAATGTTCGATGGTTTTTGTTGGTATTTTCCGTCTTTATCCTAATTACTGTCACTACCAGCACCACCAGTTCTAGTACTAAAGGTGCCGTTCAACTCAGTCGAACGTGTCGTCACGTTGAATTTTCTGCTGTTCGATTTCATTTTATACTTTTTTCGATGTGAAGCTTTACTTTTACGATTGATGTTTGGTGATTTACTAGAGCTAACACGAGCTAGATCGGTAAGAGTCTCGGACTCTAATGATACTGCACATGTTATTGGTATCGATTTGGTTAGGTTGAAGGTGTCGTTCTGTAGGTGATGTTGCGACTGCTGTTGTGATGGCTGTTGTTGTTGTTGCTTTTGCTGGTGATGTTGATGGATTAGCAATGGTACGATCTCCTCTGTTGTAGATGGTCGGTTCGTGGATGCCATTGCTGACTGTGAGGATGCCCTCGCCAATGGGGATTTCACATGATTGTTGGCTTCGTTCGACGACGGCATCTGCAAATTTGGGAGTGGACTAGGATAATTAGGATTATGGAAAGTTGTTGTAGTGGTCGAACTGTTCGCAGTAGTGGTTGGTGTGGTATTGTTTGACCCTGTGGATATTATTGCGTTTATTTGTGTTGGTGTGGTGGTTTCTACCTGGTCCGGAATGTGGTTTGTTTGGAATTCTTCTTGACAAACATACTTTCCTGTACGATCGAGTATAGTTTTTATGTGGAAAAATTCAAGGAATACAATCTTTAATGGGCAGATTCAAGAAATCGATTTATATTTAAATTTTACCTTCTGGTCCGAAAAAGCCACTCGATTTCATACCGCCACGGTATCGTTTATCCCTTCGACCATTTATAACAGCATCGGTACTATCAGAATGGGCAGTTCCACCAGTTGAAGGACCTTCTGGTAAGGAGCTACTCTGTTTGCCACGTTTCAGTGAAGGAATCACAAATTCCGGAATTTCCTGACTAGAATTTTTTGCGACTGCATGAGTCGCTGTCGTTGAAGATGTGATATTGCTGTCGTTGGCTATCTTGTTCGGTATCTTGTCGTGTGGAACAGAATTCATAACTTCATCATCAAAGAGGGTGGTGGTTAGACCAGCTTTGTGTGTTTCCTCCAGATTGGTTGATATTGTAATTTGGCTTGATCGCGAGTTTTCGTCAAAGCCACTCGATAACGACACAGTGTCGGGTGTATCAGCTACTGGCGATGTTGTTACCGAAATGGTATCTTCTACTAATTCTGATTTAACAGACGTAGCGGATTTAGTGGCTAGAGTAATTGTAGAAGCAGTACTATCAGTCATAGTAGCAATTGAAACAATCATTTCCGTCTGTTCATCCATGTTATCCGGTTCCACTTCCATTTGCTCAATTTCTGGTTCCTATAAAGACAAAATGAATTTAACAAATCAAAATGTTTTTTTTTTTTGTATTTTTGCTAAGAATAATTACAAACTACTCACTTTGTGAATTTTCACATCTTCTGGTGGTGGATGGCCACGAAGGATTATTTCAGGTCCACCGCCGTAAATTCCGTGGAAAAATTTCCATAGCGGTGTATTAATTTGAGCATAATCGGATCCAGGACGCACATTACGCACTGGTAAGGTTTCTGTAGCTGCAGCAATCGAAGTATTATTGATGGGACCAGGCTCTTCGGTTGTTACTCCGCGAGCAAACAATTGCCACTGACGGAACCATGCCATCGAAATGGCGAAAATCGTGGTTGGCGATTCCTGATACTGGAACTCATCGTTCAGTTGTGTAAAAAGTTCCAGCTCTTTTTTCTGTCTTATAGACAAGGATTCAGCAGCACGTCGACACGTATCGCATTCGAACAAATGATTGCAAGCCGGCCCACCACCAAACCTTTTGTAAAGATAATCCCAAAGCGGCTGTGGCAACGGTATCGCTAACCGTGTAATCATTACCGCTTTACAGGGCGGCAAACCACCGTGCGGACACAGAAGCGCCCAATTGTCTATAGGTCCCGGTTCAGCAAACGTATTAAATCGATTTATCCACTGTCGCGAGACGAAGAACCGAATGTCGGACGCCTGCGTTGGGTTGATATCGGCCAGCTCGAGAGCTTGAGCTCTAATTATGGCCATTTGAGGATTACTCTTACGGTAGAACAGCACATACGCTTGGCAGCATTGCACCACATCCGGAGTTACTTCCGTTACGAGTTGATCGTCAAACTCAAACCATTTGCCAGATAGTTCGTGCTTAGCGAAACTAGTATAGTGTCCACCGCCAACAGTTCCATGATGACAAATCACCGCTGTCAAGTCATATGTCGATATTTCCGATGTGCAATCTTTGTGGAGATACGGTTTCATATCTAGTCCGGTTAGCGGAAAGTTCACAGGACTTGAAATTTTCGAACTGTACGAGAGATCGTGCCGAAACCTTTTCAAATGAACACACAACATTTCCGGTAAGGCCAACACCCGAGAATATTTAATGCCATTTCGTAATTTATTGCACTTTTCACAGCTAAAAATAAAAGCATTTCTCAAAGCTAGAGTAACAACTGTAACATCACCATTTGCAGGCGATGATTTTCTATATCAAATACTTTAAATAAATCGACAACAAATATACACACCTGTACATATTGTCACCCTTTAGCTCATCAGCGCTAAAGAATGCCGCCATACAGTCGTGAAGAGAGACTGCAGGCCCCCAAAACCACGATTTCAGCCAGTTCCACAGCCACCAGAACCATCCGTCCTGTCCGGCTTGATAGACAGCATCTGTACAGGTAACTCCGCTAGTTGGTTGTGTAATTGTCGTTATGCCTTGCGTCTGATGGAGTACGGCGAGATGATCTTTTCCCGGGATTGGAAGTGAGAGATCCTGGAAGGTTTCCTCCCTTGTCGAGATTCGATCACATGTTAGACACTGAACTGAGGACAAAAGTTTCCCATCAAATACATCACTAATTATGGAGCGATGCGGCATTTTGGATTGCGTTTGCTCTTTTTGGCCACTATTCATCGTACTACTCATCATCAGTCCAGCCGACGATGAGGTAGTATTATTATTCGACGATCCTGATACTTTCGCCGATGTACTATTTCTTTGGTTTTGGCTTAGATTGGAATTGGTGGCGCGAGAGAAATGCCGTTCCCGTCTGATTGTAGTTGAACCCTCGTCGGAGAGGCTAGATTGCTCCGATACGCCACTGTCGCATGTCTCATATTCGGCTTCTGATTGTGATGGAGACGGCGATGAGCATGGAGACTGATCCTCATCGTTGTCTATTGACGCATGACGATTCTTTAGAAATATCTCCGGCGGCGGTGGTGTAACCTCTTTTAACTCTTCGTGCAATTGGTCCATAAAGCATCGCAAAAATTCTTGAGTGTCATGCTGTTGAAAGCCACGAAACATCGGATGAACGTTTCTTATTCCAGAAAGAATTCCCCTTGGCACCACATACCCTACATACAACATTTAGATTGAGAAGCAAGAACTTTTTTTTAACCTACAATAATATTGACAAAAATTACCATTACTTCGCTTGTTGCGACACCACATATCGGTGATTAGTCTGCGATAGCTTTTCGCCAATCCAGGCTTACGTTGATTTCCACTGAGTTCGCTTGTAGCCTCAATTATATCACCACATTCTAGGAAGTAATTAGTCAGCGGTGGCGAGTTACTTAACGCTTGCAGAGCAGCGTTCATATAACAAGTGTTGGCGATATTCTGTAAACCCACCAATCCATCCATATAGCGCCGGTCGTCGTCTCCCTCGTCACCACTAGTTTCAGGGGATTCTCCGCCAGCTTTTTCATAAACTTTTTCCGAGTATCGACTTGCTTCGCTTGAATCGTTACTAACCAATGAACTGCGTCGTTGCGCTAGAAATACTTCTGCCTCACACAAATAACACCAAATCCTCTGAGAGGATAAGTTCATATGAATGCAATGTTGTTGATTTATCTAAAAATTTTGCAAATAAATTTATTTAGAAAAATGTTACCCGAAAAATGCGTTCGTTACCTTGAAATGTTCCGTACTGTGATCATTAACCAATTCTGAGCATCCCATGTGCAAACAATTTTTATGCAAGCATATCCAAAGATTTGGACCAAAAGTATCACATTCTGTGCAGGGCAGCCCCTACAATTTTTGAAGAAAAAAAACTCAATTAAATTTTATAATTTTCTTATACTCGGAGTTATGACAAATAAATTCGACCAAGTATGTAAGAAAGTTCGACGAGAACTGTTTTCTCAGTGCTAAGCTAGCTGAAAATATCACGAGAACAATAATCTTCAAACAATATAATTCAGTTTAAAAGCAATGAATAAATTTTTTTGATAGGAAATTAGATTCAATTACCGCCGAGTTCGCTTGTAGCCTCAAAAATGGCTCCGAACTCAAGAACCTCAACTATTTTCAATATTCTGCCCCAAAGATTTGAAACTCTGCAGAAAACAAAGTTGACATTTCGACTAAGATTATTACTAGAACTTAAACGTATGGCAATGTACAGGAGATATGTCCCCTCCAGTAAGTAAATTTATAGCGGCCATAAGGTCTAGAAAGATAGCAGCTACGATTTCTGGGGATATGAACTATATTCTGACTCTTGACTTTAAGAGAAGGATGCAAAAATTACTGGAAAATAGTACGCTTGTCGACTGGAGTATGCAGGAACAGTTTGCAAATTCTTAAAGATTGCCAAAAAATTTTTCTCTCTTGAACCCTCCTGTAACACGGCCATCTACAACACTGTTCCATTCTAACAAGGCTAGAGGCGAAAGCTCGCCTTCGATTTCAATTCAACGAAGCTGCCACATTGCAAAGCAGTTATAATATATTATTTAACGTGACTTATTTGTCGTTAAACATAAAACCACGAATCCCCTACGACCATACGAATTGAGTTACGTTCAATCAACGCACCACTATTACTGGCAGTTTACAGTCAGTAACCAGTTACAAGATGATTACTCAAACTGTTTGTGGCGAAGCCTATCTGAACCTCTACTATCATAAGTAATGACAGCGCCTGAGATAATTACCAGTATCTCCCACCAGCGATCCGGAGACCGTACCCGCGATGTGGGTATTAACCACAGCCACTACGTACTGCCTAAAGCGTTAATACACCATACTCAATGAGAAGGTGTTTGGCACTCTCCTCCGTCGCTCCACAAGGGCATCTAGCCTCCACAGCCAGACCACGGCTATACAGGAACCCATCCATACTACCATGTCCCGTGAGTAAATACCCGAGGTACAGACCAAATTCAAATCCATACGCAGACACAAAGTACACATCCGAAATGAACATGTGCGTCCATCTGCCATTCACACTCTCATCCCATCGGCGTTGCCAAATTTCATACATTCTATTCAGGACCAGTGTACGTCTGCTGCCGTAGACGATAGTGAATGCTTCCACGCAGCACCTTCAGGTCCCATGGAATTTCTCCCATGAGAACCTGCATCACATCGGTTGACACGGTTCTATATACATTCAAACATGCATACAAAGCCAGACGCTGAACAGAATTTTTGCCTACCCTTGCAAACTGGTAGCGCATAATATCACCCTATACACACGACGCATGCATTGCACATAGAACTAACATACCCTTGTAAAGGACTTTCACCGCTCTGGATCAAAGTCCCTATTCTTTGCACCAAAATGCCAACCAAACCGGCCACGCGACCCCTTAGATGTTGCAAGTGAAGCCGAAATTTTAGCTTCTCTCCAACCTTTACTCCAAGGTAACGTATTTCCCGCGCGTATCGGACTCCGACCGTCTCTAAACGAATATTAGGCGGCCTACTGGGCGATAAAAAACTCCTCATCAACATACACACAGTCTCAGTCTTCTTTTCTGAAACATTCACTCCCATTCTATTCCCCCATTCAGGCACCATCCGCATATAGCGGCTTCCCGCTATCTCTACCGCATGCCTCCTCCCCCCCTTAAACATTCCAAAGCACTAAAATGTGTGGTAGTAATACAACACCAACGACAAAATTGGAAAACAAGGTTTCAATTCGACGATGAAATCGTTTCTCGATTGCCGCTACTCCCGCATAACAAAAAAAAATTAAATTACTATGCCGTAATATGGATCTCCCGGAATCAGAAATATCAATTCAATCCAAGTGTTTAGAAAGGAGAAGATAACAGCTCTGGTGAAAATTGTGAAGTTAACACATTTGCCTTAAAAAAGTTACAGAAAGGATTCACATTAGCCAAAAACGTTTCAATTATTTTTCTTCACTGAAGATCCTTGCATCGAAAATAACCAAAAATTCAAACGGAAGCTATTGCATAATTGCCTATCTTCATACAGTGAGATGTCCAACGACCTTGTAAGGTCCAGAAAACATTAAGATTTTTAATGTTTGTGTGACACTTAAACGCATGAGATCTCATTTTAAATCTCTACCCTGGTTTACTAAGGAACTAGAAAATCGATTATGGCAGGCCTATTTGCGTCTTAAGAACGTTTCTTCCTATTCCAATTTCACCACCTGTTTTAATGAATTTAAAACCCTGTCCTCTTCTAGGTATAACGATTATCTGATTATCTGACGATTATTTGCGTCTTACAAAAATTGATGGTTATCCGTCGATTATACTTTATGATGGTTTTTCCAGCAATAACGCTGATTTTTTTCGCATCTCATTTTGAGGCGTTCTTTTCCTTTGATCGTTTTCAAATTAATGTAAATGACTTTATGCATCTTTCTCATCCACCGATTTCTTTAGAATAACTCAAGATATCATTATGAATAGTATTAATAATCTTAAATTTGATTTATTCTATAGTCCTGGTGGTGTCCCTCCTATTTTTATTAAATCATGCTCCATCGCTATACTTTCTCTTCTGGAAATTATTTTAAAAAAATCAATCCAGAATGGTAAATTTCATAAAGTTTGAAAAGAGTCCTTCATAATACCCCGTTTTAAAAAAAAGGTCCAAAAAATGAGGTAATTTTTTAACCTAATTTTTAGGACCTTTTTTAAAAATCCAAAGTTACGAGACTACTGCCAATTTGTAAGCAGGAAAGACGATGTCATGGGTTTGTAAATATGCTAGCAATATCGTAACTGTTGACCGTACTTCGAAATGGAAAACTATTACTGGCCAATATTACACAACACATCTGGAGGGTTGTATGATAAATACCTGACCTTGACGAGAAAAAAAAATATTTTTATGTGTAAAATTAATTTTCTCCTTTTAGTTCGATACACTAAGACCAACGTTTTTCTATCTTTTGTGTCTCATCTAGTAAATACTATAACATCCAACCCTTCAAAATAGTCGTTTGCTTCAGCAATCGCCTCATCGTTTTAAGCCAAGCCATTTTTTCATATTCGGAAATAGGAAATAACCGTCGGGGGCTAAATCTGGCGAATATAGTATGGCGAAAACTCTGTACAGTATCTCGAAAGCTACTGACCAGTCAAAATACTTTGAACTTACTGGTCATTGAGAATACGAGTACTTCGAGCACGGAATGTTTATAAGCGATAGCGTACTTTGTATACTTGTAAGAAAATAGGATACATCGCATACTCGCAGCCATTCACCATCTTTGAATCTCATGCTTGTAGCCTATTCAAAATCGATCATTGCACTGCAGACCGCAAATCATAAAAATCGAATGTTCGCAGCTAATCAGAATAGATTGAACACCAAATACTTATAGTTGATTGGAGTACTACTTCAAATGCTCGTAATCAGTGAGAAAACTTTGAATATCGAATGCTCAAACCACGTTGATAAATTAAATGTGTATTAACACCAATCAAGGTATTTGCGATCTAACATGCTCACAATGCAACAGAAAACTTCGAATGCTCGCAATCTATCAGGGTACCTTGAACATTGTAGAATCGTAGTCGTTGGATGATTGCGCTTTACCATATAACCTCAAATATTCATAACTCGTGACTTGAAATCATTATGTTCATTGTCGTAACCCCCACTAAAGCACTCTTAGTAAGTGTTACGACACTGTAGTAAGTGTTATATTCATATATCGTTCATGTCTTGACTTGAGCGCTCGATTGAATTCGGTTTCTCTCGAAAACGGTCGCATATTGTCGACACTGCCAATAGCAGCAACGTTATCATATATAATTAATTGAATTAATTCTATTTACAAAATAATTTTCTGCTTCACACAATCATGCTCTTTCCAAAACATGTTCCCAACAATCTTTCGCAAAATTTCAGTTGTTACTTATGGGTTCGATTTCATTGCGAATGTTGTTTTTAAATTGAGGGATTGTTTTTGCCTTATTAACGTATACTCTGTTTATCAAATATCCTTAAAGCAAACAGTCAAGAACTGTTATTTCCGGAGAACGCGGAAATCAACTCCAATTGCTTCTTCGAGAAATAATACGTTTCCCAAAGATATCATTTAACAGAGCCATTGAGTTCCTTGCAATATGCGCTGTGGCTCCATATTTTAGGAAGCACAGGATTGATTAGTGGTTTTCCACAGTTGGCCTTAAATTTTTTTCCAAAATCATCCGATATTGAGTACTATTGATGGAAACTGCAATAGCATTTTCATTTTCGAAGAAATATCGCCTGATCATCCTTTTGGACGATACACCGCACCAAACAGTACACTTAAGTGGGTGTTATTGTCCCTGCTTTTGGATTCTCCGCAGCCTCCATCCAGAAGCGTATTAATCGGAAATGGTCTTCATCGCTCATTATCACATTCAATTCTTGCACAAGCTGAGCTCTATATGAAAACAGGCGTAATACATCCAAAATTCTCTGAAGCAATCTTCGTGATAGCCCCAAAGTTGTATCTAACTTCGCCTTGTTGATTTTTTTATGGAATTTCGTATACCTTCAATATTTATCAGTGTTACCTCATTGTCCCTTGTTATCAAAATTGGCAACCAGACGGTTTATTGTTAGCGAGGGCCCAATTCATACATTAAAATATCGACGAAATACACGCTCGTCAAAATAAGGACCGTTGATTTTCAAAATAAAGTTCATTTTGCTGATATTTTTTTTCTTAAATGTTATGGGGATGCTGCAGCAGTGTCGCAGCTCCTATGCACGAGCCGCCACTGTTCATAACGCTCATCAAGGTACTTCGAAACCTGAATGCTTATAACCGCGATTATCTCTCGAATACTAATAAGCAATTTAGGTACTACTAGCTATCTGATATATGTCTCACTAAATTATTAATTATTGCATATATGGCTTCACAGTTAAGATGTAGATGAACGCTGTAGGTCAAGAGTGTGCCGTGCAGGCTGAATTATATGTCCAGTAAGTTAAAAAAAAACTATAAGTGCAAAAATCAGGGTCATGAGAAGACCCTTTCTGTCAACCCAAACTCTAAACGGTTGTAGTTACCTAAATAAGAAGTATATTGCTCGTGTAAAACGTTGTTCTCCCCAAATTAAATAATAAAGCAGAAAGTACAGGAACTGCACACAATTTATTATCAAGTTTAAATCTTATCAACTTATTCAAATAGAAAATAAATCTGATTATTAATGAAACGGAAAGCCATAAATTAAGTTTAGAGGCACAATTTTTAGAGCAGAAGTAATTGTGACTTTTCATATCGAAAAACTGCGATAGCAATTAAAATAGTCGAGAATATTTACAAAACAGCCATTTATTCGCTATGATAAGAGTAAAAATTAGTGTCAATATTACAACATAAAATTACAACTTGCAGCACTGGTGAGAAAATGCTTGAAGCTTCAGATTTGAAAACGTTAAATCACATTCGTATCCGAGAGTCAAACAAAGGTGATAGCTGGTAAAAACATGGCGGAGAATCTTTCCGATAAATAAACCACCTACTTCGCTCAGAATCACTATACACAGTTATGAAAAGAATACACATTATTATTCCTCAGAAGATGCTTCCGTGGCAAGGGAGAGCTTTATGCCGAAAAATGACACCCTGTAAAAACGGATCGTTTTGATGTTTTATCACTTATAATATCGTGAAACGATAAAAACACTATTCGGTTGTTTATAAAATTGAAATGGCTTGTTTGTGCAGGACGCGAGTCATTCCTGCCTGAGATGATTACAATGGCTATATTTATGGTAACAGGAGACAGACTAGACTATTGTGTCAGCGCGTCATTAAGGAGATCTTGGAATTTCTGGAGTTTATTTGATTTAGTTGACGTAGGCAGGTAACTATTATGGTAATAAAAACTCCAATTCGGTACTACCAACATATTTCTGGAGTCCGCGTTGACAATATTACTACATCAAAGGCAGAACATATTATTAACCACAAGGATTAGGTGCCGTAATCGTTTATAGTTATCTAAATAATTGAGAATAGGCTTTGTAGACTTCTGTCAGCCATGACCCTCAGACCTCCATAACAAAGGATTGCTCTTTGTTTTATTTGTTATGTAAGGTCTGTGAGATATGTGACAGACACCATTTTGTAGCGTCATGACTATTAGGCCATTCGGCATGGAATTATACTCTTTTTGAATTGTACTCCTCCTCTACGGGGATTTTCAATAGGAGTTTTATGTTTTTAAATAGAGCGTGTGGCCATATTTGAAATGCAAAAATATTCTGTCACTGTCAGTTCTATTCAATAAGGTTTGCAATTTATTCATGGGGAAGAAAGGCTTCACGTTTTAACAACGCTTGAATATTGTTCAATTAATAAGTTTGGGGCTATTCGTCGAAATGTGGAAGTGGCAATCTTTCTTTACACAATGTTCCCGTGCCAGTAAGTCGAAGTACCGAGATTATTGTTGCCGCTCAAGCCCCAAACTTATTAATTTCAAGACGTTCTACACACTTCGGACTGTCTGCAATAATAACATGGCATATTTTACGGTTGGATTTGGGTTAATATTCTTTCAAAATTCTTATCACATAAGAACTGAAGCCGTTGGACCATCGCAATCGCCGTGAATTTGCTGATTTTGTTCAGGAATAAACAAAAGTGTCGTTACTGGACTAAAGCCAATTCACAAATTATTCACGAGGAATCTTTACATTCCAAAAAATTAATCGTTTGGTGTGGTTTATGAGGCACGGCGGCATCATCAGTCTTTATTTATTTTTTAAATGAAATAGTAGTTGTCGTTACTGTCTCATTGGTGAATGATACAGATCGGAGATAACGAACTTTTGTGACGGACCTGAATTGAAAGATATTTACTTAACGAATACATGGTAATTGTAACGGACCTGAATTGAAACAAGACGGGGTTACGTGCCACACAGCCCATGCCACAATCGATTTATTGCGGGAAAAGTTTGGCAAGTCGATTATTTCAAGAAATACAGATGTGCAATGACCTCCAAAAAGTTGTGATTTATCCCCTTTGGACTTCTTCTTGTGCGGTTATTTATATTTCTATAGAATAAACTAACAACCATGAATGCTTTAACATTGAATATTGAAGGGCAAAAAACGTGAAATAAGACCGGATTTATTGCACAAGGTGATCGAAAATCGGTTCTGTAAATGGTCCAAAGCCGGTCATTTGATTGATGCTATTTCCAGAACATCGACTATACTTTTTTTATAAAATAATAAATTTTGCTCTCACACATTTATTTTTTGTTTTATTTGAGAAAATATTATGTCACTCTTGTTGAATTTTTCCTATGCAATAAAGTTTTCATGATAACTTCTCTAAGAATGTATCGGCAATGGTCTCGTTTGCTAAATAATTAGTAATCAATAGATTTGGCAAGATTTCAACACTATTTATCTGAAACACTCCTGTTTGATTAAAAACTAGCTTTGGATCTTTTCGGAGATATAAAAAAACCAAATGTTAATTAGATTTTTACTGAAGAAATTCATTATTAAGAAACTGTGATTCAAAAGGAGAACGATTTCGAAGAGTTCAATATATCAACATCGTTTTGGACGGATTTGGGTACGTTTAAAGTTTATGAAGATTCATATCTCCAAAGTAAAAGTAAATTAAAGTGACAAAGATGAGACTAAAAGTGATCTTAACTTTGCGCTACCCATCCTCTGTGGATCTATAGGCTCAAAATATTTAACTATCATTTTTGTTGCTTATAGACACGATCTTCTATTGATAAAATAAAACAGATAAAAGATCTCTAGAATAAGAGAAACAAGATCACTGGAGGGTTTAAAGAATGCAAAATTTCCTATTTCTAATACATTAGCAAAAGCTCCCAATCCTCATTTTAAAATTGATAGTGAAATTCATCTAAACAGCTGACAGGAAATTCATCTAAACATCGTCGCATCGCAATAGAAATCTTTAATTCATCATAACTTTTTACTAAGGTCAATTTCAATGCTAACATTTTCAACGCCAAGCTTTATGAATAATTGACAATCTATTGTACTACCTTACAAATTGCATATATTTATAAGATTAATTTAATAATGTTGCCAACAACACGTTACGAGATACAAGCAGCATCTTCTATTGTGAAGTAACACAAACTTGGATCTACACAACTGAGTCAATATGCAACGCACGTTTTTCTTTTCTTCAATGAGGCTATTTTAACATACAAAGAAACATGAATAAAATATAATTTTAGCGTATGCCTAATATTTACCTACAAATAAAAAGTAGCCAATTTTGGCAAATTATAATAGAGAAAGAATATGTTCACAGTTGAGGTGAGGAAGTCTCGAATGGTTTTAATAATTCAAAGCTCTCCATGGCCGCCGCCAGCCATACTCACATAATTGTAGGTCATATGAAATGTCAGAATGGTCAGCACCCTAAAAATTAATGTTCAGTTCTCTCACACCTAACTTAGTTTTAAGAAAATTTTAATCAATCGATAAAAATGTCTTTTTAATTGTCTAAAAATTTTCATCAAAATTTTTCAATAAACATTTTACTACGTTATCTTAAAATTGCCATCACAGCTGTTCATAATAAATCTTTTCGAATAAATACGTAATGGAGAAAAAAACTTTCTCCAAAAAAATTGTATTTTCACGCATTGTAGTGTACCTCCACGCACATTTCTCACATTTTTACGAAAGCGTTAATTGCGATTATAAAACGAAAATATATTTTTCACGTTAAATTCATGGCTTTATAAACTTTCAATTTTTTCTATCATTTGTTATAATAGTTTTTTAATAACACTTTATGATGAGCTTTGATGCCATTTTATTTTTTTAAGAATTTAAATTCCCGTCTTATCGAAAAGTATTTGTTTCAGGAGAATTGCTGACAGATGGAGTAGCTATTAAAATATTATTAACAACTTGATAAACGCTGATTCGACTGATTAAGATCACTCATGATAACATAGTCAACGCAAAATGTCCGCAGGTACATGGGGGATTTCGGAGTACGAAACAAATTGATTAAATTAACTAAAACGAATTTAACCCATGAAAACCGGGCGATAAAAATCTAATTACACAATGATCTAGAAAAGGAGACCTATTTCTGCTCTTTTCATTTAATCCGGACTTCCTCGGGTATGCTTTGATCCGCAATTCGCTAATTTTCTTAATGTCTAAAATGGTCCTTGATGCGGGAATTAGCATGACTCGATTGAAATGAGGTCCACAAATGACTTTCTATTGTATTAAAATTGATATGATAGGGAAATTATGCGCACTAGCTCATAACAAAGCTGGCCTTTGTCGGGTTAGTGTATTCCGCTTGTAACTTCTCAACATAAAAGCCTTAGATTAAAGAATGCCTGAATAGGCCCTAGCGTCAGATTTTCGTGTATGTACGAGATCTGTTCAAAAAGTATCGCGAATTTTGAATTTCCGCGGGTTACGTATATTCGATTTTCGATTTTTTTGGGGCGTTATGTTGAAGTCATGTCTTTCACTTATGCCGACAAGTTCGGCCATTTTGAATGTTCAGTTAATTTTTGGCAGGTGCTTTGCTTGCACGTGTTTTGGCTCGTCTTCGATTTTTGCCTATTCCAAAAAATGGATCAAAGAATCTGTATCAAATTTTGTGTAAAAAACAAAATTAATTGCGCGGACGCATTCCGAATGTTGACTGTGGCATATGGTTGCAAAATTAATTACGCAGGGGCGTGGTGCATCATGAGCTGTTGCCACAGGGTAGAACGGTCAATAAGGAATATTACCTGCAAGTTTTGCACAAGTTTCGCGAAGCAATCCGCCAGAAACGCCCGGATTTGTGGAAGAACAAAAATTGGGTTTTGCACCATGATAACGCCCCTGCTCACGCATCGTTGCTTGTTCGCGAATTTTTTGCCAAAAACAACACACTAATAATGCCGTAGCCACCGTATTCCCCAGATCTGGCCCCCTGTGACTTTTTCTTGTTCCCAAAACTGAAGAGCCCCATGAAAGGACGACGCTACGCTACGATTGAGGAGATAAAGACGGCATCGAAGCAGGAACTGAACAAGATCACAAAAAATGATTTTTTCATTTCTTGGATGATTGAGCTTTGGTTTCTACGTCATAACCATAAACCTATGATTCGTCACCAGTTATGACCCTCTGGAGCAAATTTGGGTCATTGCGAACAGAGTCCAACAGCTCCTTAGCAATGTTAATGCGATGATGTTTTTTGTCGAAATTGCGCAATTTTGGTACGAATTTCGCGGCGACCCGTCTCACGCTCAAATCATTGGTAAAAATCGAATGACACGAGCCAATCAATATGTTTAAGTCCTCAGCAACTTCTCTAACGGTGATTCGACAATCGGCCAATACTATTTTCTTCACTTCATCAATATTTTCGTCTGTTGTTGACGTGCTCGGGCGTCCGGCACGCTTTTCGTCGTTCACACCTTCTCGGCCCTCTGAGAACATTTTGTACCACCGATAAACGTTGCGTCTGTCCAAGGTAGCTTCGCAATGCGTCCGCGCAATTAATTTTAGTTTTTACACAAAATTTGGTACAGATTCTTTGATACATTTTTTTGGAATGGGCAAAAATCGAAGACGAGCCAAAACACGTGCAAGCAAAGCAGCTGTAAAAATTAACTGAACATTCAAAATGGCCGGACTTGTCGGCATAAGTGAGAGACATGAGTACCAACATAACGCCACAAAAAATCGAAAATCGAATATATGTAACCCCCGGAAAATCAAAATTAGCGATACTTTTTGAACAGACCTCGTATTTAAATTTTTCTTGATCTAGCGCCATCTACTAAACACTAGAAGCAGCCATTCTTGCTGGTATGCCTAGAAAAACACACTTAATGTGTATCATTCGTTTCACTAATGTCTTCTTTAGGTACGAAATTTTTATTTTTTACCTTCCGATTAGTACACACTTCTGAATAGAAAGTGTGGTCCAAAATTATTATAGTATAATAGTTATTGTAGCCTACAAATATAGAAAAAATCCTTTTTTTATAGATTACACATTAAATAAGATAACTGAAGTAGTATATTGTGACATTTAGCAAACAGTGAAATTTGGTTTTATCAAGTCCAAAAGTGGAGATGAAGCTTTTTTGTTAAAGTTTAGTTTTGCTGTTCCAACTATTCACGAAAAACTCTTTTAAAATTTACTTAATTTGATGATCTTTCTCCATTCGTTCAAGATAGTGTCAGAGAAATTGTTTATTTTCGATATTACTTAGACTCACTTAAACTGTACTTTTTAGATAAAATCCGCACATAAAATCGAACACCTCAAATTACAATACTATCCGATCAGCATATCTAAAATTAAGTAAGAAATTCTTTCGCTAGACTACGACGGGATCGAATTCGATTGTCAAAAATAAGTGACACAATTTGGTAATTTTTACTTTAATCCAATAAATACGAAATTTAGTCATACCTTATTTCGGAAAAAGTCTACGTACATATTTAAATTTTTTTTTTTTTGGTGGGGGTTTCAGACTATTTAAACAGCTTCTGCTCCATATTTTCAGAACGTGTTTAATTATCCGTGCTTATACAATTTTGCTTAAAACAAAATAAATAAAAAATTATTTTAAAAAACGGTGTTGACGAATTATTTCGAAAGAACAATTTTAACATTGAATATACAGAAAAAATTGTTTGGCAACTACAATCCACCTACTGTACATTGTATGCGTAACTCCAAATGAAAATTACTGCTCTGTTCGAGGTAAAGTAGATGATGACAGATACACAACTAGTGTAGTAGCAAAATTGGTCCAATGGAATACAGCTAATGTCACACAAAGGATAGCACAGTCTCTGTCTCCAAGTGCAAGGAATTAGTTCCATTGTTAGGAAGAAAATGTTTCACAAAACATTCCTATTTCTGTAAAACGAATTCGTCTTTTAAGATAAATTGTTAAGATTTATAGCCAACATTATAACTGATGGCCGAAAGTTTTTTTCTATAGGAATTTGATTGTTTCAATTCTTACTATTTGAATCTTTCAAGTGATATTAAAATTTTATTAATTATGCAAAAAAAAAAAATTTATTGTCAACATTAATTGACAAATTATACATGATATCTTGCAGATTTTAAGTCCTTAATCAAGAATAGTCTATTATCGACATTTTACGACAAATTCCTAATTATTTATAACTACAAATGTCAAAATGGAACAGAAAAAGGAGATCAAAGAGATTCGAAAATTTAAGCAACACACAAAATCAAAATAACAAAAGAATATGATTTATAGTAAAACTAACTTTGTCTTTGAGCCAAAACTAAATAACGGGTTATCCATTTCGTGGTTCAGAGAGTACACCCCTGTCATTTGACAACTGTCAAACATATATGTCAACCAAAGTGACATTTGTTTAGTTTAAGATTTGTAACTTTACATTATGAATCGTTTAATAACCAAACAATCAATGCGTTGAAAGTGTAAAAGCTTTCTACAAAAGCGGTGATTCTATCGTAAGCATGTTTCACGCTTCAAGAGGAAATTATGAATATTATAATCGTTCTACTGTGCGAAAAATTGCTAACAAAGTAGACAAATTTGATGAAACTAGATGTATTACGGATGCATCTCTAAAAATATTGCTGCTATTAGTGAAAGTGTGGCCGAACACCCAAATTTTTCGATTTCACGGCGTGCTCAGCAGAATTTGGGCTTATCTGACAGCAATTTATGGCGCATTATGCATTTCAAATTCATATAAAGATCAACTCAGCCAAGAATTGAAGCCTGACAATATAGAATACGCATAAGATACCCCGATTAGGTGTTGAAATAACAGGCTTTGTATGATAATTTTTCGTATCTCGCTCAGAGGATGAGCTAATAATCAAAATTGCCGTGCATATGGGGCTCCACAAACCAACAAGTGATTGCTGCAATCCATTGTATCCGCGAACAGTAGTAATATGTTATTTAACGTGACTTATCTGTCTTTATACATTAAACCACGAGTTCCTTACGACCATAGGGATTGAGTTACGCTCAGTCAACGCACCACCATTACTGGCAGTTTACAGTCAGAAAACAGTTACAAGCTGATTATTGCAACTGTTAGTGGTGAGGCCTACCTAAACCTCTACTGTCATAAGGAGTGACAGCACTCGAGATAATTACCAGTATCTCCCACCATCGATCCGGACATCGTACTCGTGATATGAGTATTATATACAGCCACTACGTTGCTGTCTAAGGCGCCTTACCATTGTTGGGCACAGTGTGTTTTAACACGATTCCCGTAGTACCAATTATTGTTTTAAAAGTACTTCGGTTTGTACTCCGCTCATTGAGCTACGATAAGGAAACTTGAAAATCCCTAGGCACCGCCAAGCTAACTCAGATACGCTGGTGTGTATCCGCCAAGACCCGAAAGTACAACCAAAAACGACCTTGGTCTTTCACCCGGTTGTAGCCACCTTGCGTACCATTTACATACTCATTCACGCACCATTATCTCTCTCCTCTCAAAAAGTGCCATAAAGCATTCATATCGCTCTCTCACACCTAACACACCACTCACATCCCCACTATCACCATTCACCACAATTCCACATGCATCTAGGTCACGCAAATTACCGTACAGACCACATTCAATGAGAAGGTGTTTGGCACTCTCTTTCGCTGCCTCTCAAGAGCATCTAGCCTCTGCAGCCAATCCACGCCCGCACAGGAACCCATTCATACTGTCATGTCCCGTAAGTAAATCCCCAAGGAACAGACCAAATTCAAATCCATATGCAGAGGCAAATCACACATCCGAAATGAACATGTGCGTCCATCTGCCATTCACATTTTCATCCCATCGACGTTGCCAAATTTCATACATTCTGTTCAAGATCAATGCACGCCGCTGGCGTAGACTAAGATCCTGAACCTCTTCATTCATAACCGGACAACCAGTATGCGGTAGAGACGGTAGTGAATACTACCACGCAGCACCTCCAGCTCCCATGGAATTTCTCCCATAAGAACCTGCACCGCATCGGCTGATACGGTTCTACATATATTCAAACATGCACACAAAGCCAGACGCTGAACAAAATGTATGCCTACCCTTGCATACTGGTAGCTGTGTCCGCGAACAGTGACTATCTAGTGCGCATTTGAGCTTAAAGATTTCATTGGACCGTATTTCTTTAAAAATGAAGAAGAGACCGTTTTAAAAAACGCCACCACAAGCAAACACAGCCCAACAAATGTTAACTCTGCTGCGCAAGAATTTCCTAGAACAAGTAATTTCGAGAACTGGTGTTGCTAATTTGTCTCCAAAATTGTAAGATTTATCACCGTTTTAGATCTATGGGAAAAATCGTGTTAAACGCAGACTACCATTATATTTTAGAGCATTTAAAAGCTCAAAATGCTTTAAGTAATGACCAAATCTTCAAAAATTACTTCAAAAGAATCGTCTCTTCAAAGATCCAAATTCAATCGAAATTTAAGTGTGTTTACTTTACACCCTTTATGTCGACGTCAAAATAATTTGTTTTCTGCCTTCGGAGATCCGTCGGTTTCTATGATCTTTGCTGGCCGTGCTATCCCAAATGATGCCAAATCTACCTCCTTCCAAATTCAATACTCGATTACACCGTTTCACCATTATTTATATATTTTTTTACGTCTTTACCGTAAATAATTTTATTTCTATCTATTTTGGGGTAATTTAAATAGAGGCCAACTTAAAAGGATGGTGAATGGCATTTTTTTCATTTTATATATAATCTTGAATCTTGACTCACTGTTGCTCTTGGGATGTGGTGTTAGCACTCTGGTGATGAATTTTGCGTATATTTGACATCGTAAGGTAACCGTTCTGTGGGACAGAATCATTTCTGCTTGTTCTATTTTTCAAATAATCATTTTCAAGCACAAATCTGTTTAATATTTTTTCCAAAAGTATTCAAAAGTACTTCCGATAGGGCCTTTACTTTTTGTTGACGCCTTCCTTAGTCCTGATCGACCAAATTTTAATCAACCAAAAACTGAACAATTTTATTCTGAACTTTTTTGTGATGATTTTTTCATCTATTTTTTTGGTGAAATAAAATTACTCATTTGAAAATTTCTTTTAATCTGATTTTTTTAAATCCGCTCCAATTCAACAGAAAATTCGTATACAATCAGAAACATTTCTATTTTTTGCCTTCGTTTGACGTATGCTTGACCAAATTTTATAGTTTTCGACTGTACAATTTTATGAAGAATATAAGAAAAACACTGTAATAAATATTATGGTCTCAACGACGCTGATAAATTGTTTTGCAATTTAATCTTTAACTTTTCTGAAAATCAAATTTTTCAATGTTATCATAAAAATTTGTAGTTTCAAAATTGAAAATTTGTTCCAAACCCTCTTCCGCGACATCTAGCAAATGTTCTGATGAATATTAGCGTAAAATTTATGGTAATTTTCTTAATAAAATGGAAAAAGAATAAAGAATCAAAAAGTAAACGTGAACGCTTTATGAAATCGAAAGTTTGTTACAAGAAACCACAAAGAATAACTGGTAATCAAACTTTCATTTTTTTTTACAAAAAATAGAAGAATAAGTAAGAATGATAAAAAGAAGCTTTCGATGAGAGACGATACGTCAGCACCGTCAATATTAGAAACAAAAACCAGACCAGCCTTTGTACAAGCTTACAGATTCTTAAACTTCTTTATAAAAAGCTGGTTTAGAGACTTTTGCAACCAGTTCACCTTTCAATACTATAATATCCAATAATCCAATATGGGAAGTACCATTGTCGTCGTCGTTTTATATTGCCTTTCGCGCATAAAATACATATTCTGCTTCCATTCAAAAGTATTAGACACACAAAAGTGCATCGGGTGCACTTTTACAGTTTACAGTAAGTATGTAAGTTTTGTTCGCTTTTTTTCAGCTGCTTCAAATACAATTTAACCATATGCTTAATTGAGACCAATACCTATGCGTCGTACCTGTACAACCACGAACTACGGAATGTCTACTAAAAAAATTTCCTACAATTGTGTAATAAAAATTCAAAATAAAGAAAATTGGAAATTGCTGGATAATAAAGTAGTTAAAAATTTATAAATATTACTGCTTTACGTGCGGATACGAACAACTGTTAAGTATAGGTGCATATGCATGTGAATTTTCGATGGTTACAATAAAATATGGTAAATCGGGAAGAAGTCAGAAGGAGGAATCTTAGATTAAAAAATATCTAGATAGGCCCTAGCGTCAGATTTTCGTTTATGTATACGCAATTTTCTGGCTTAATTATTGCAGAAGCGACGAGAAATCGTAATGCTTGCATACTTTTGTGTAGATTTTTTTATGTAGACATGACACCTACTGACATCTACTTTTCGTAATAGAAATTTATTGAATTCCAAAATTATATTTAATATTAATTTTAATTCACTTATTCCAAAGAAAAATACAATTTAAACATAACGACAGGCAATGTTTATTTTTTGTACAATTTTTGATATGAAAAGCGCCTTAATTTAGTAGACTTTCGGAGAGTTTTTAAACACGTTATTCTCCATAGGGTGGTAGCATACCGAAATGTTCGCATACTTTTGTTGCTTTTAAAGTTGTTATTTTGGCATTGTGGAAGTGTAATTTTTACGTTTTTTGAATTATTTACGATATAAATAGTAATATTGTTGATATCATTTAATAGGAATTTTTTATTTCAGAATATAAAGTGTTTTGTAAATTGGTTGCTGCTCATTCAACGGAATGAGAAAGCCGGAAATTTCTTTCTTTCGGAAAATTGACTTCTTCATTTTTACTTTAAAAATTTAGTTTATAATATTTTTAAATAGCTTTTAATGATTTATTTGGCCTAAAAAGTGATTAAAATGTGAAAAGTTCGTCATTCAATATATGTAAACAAATGTGATGTTGACAGTTCAATGTTTACCAGAAAATAGTTTAGTGTCGGCGTAGGTAAAGTGTGTGTAGGAAAATTTAAGGGGACGAATTTTTTTAAAAGGTCAAGAAATAATTTAATTTCTGTTAATTCTTAATTAAAAAACTAAATGTAACATTACAGGTTTCCACAAAATAAATGGTTGAGGGAAAAGTGGATTGCGACCGCAGCATCGGAGATTACTCAAAACCACGACATTGTGTGCTCGCTTCACTTTTGTAGACCAGACATTTAAGTATGACCATTTTGCAATGCAATTTACTAAATATTATTGTTTTCTTTTTTTTTAGAATATTAGTAATTAATTATTTAAATACATTAAATTTTCCACCCTGAAATTTAGTTTTAAAGCATTTTATACAAAATATTTAATATCACATTCTCTCATTTAATTCATTTTGCATTTTGGGAATGGATTTTTATTTGTGGACATAAATTATTTTGTAAATAATCAAATAACTTGCAATTTAAATTTTTATATGCTCTTTCATTTTATAATTCTGTTTTAATAAATAATATATAGTGAAATAAATATATAATATTTCAAAATGCAAATTTCCAAAACTAATTCCATCAAATAACAAAACCCAAAATATTAAAAAATCTATTTGTTAACACATAAATGACATTACATATTAAAATTAAGTTTAAAATTGGCTCCCACTGATTTACGCCGTTTCTGTTATTTTGCATTTTTGTGCGTTCTGAAAATGTATTACAAACAAAATTCGGCCAAAATTTTTGTGTGGAGGCCAATCCAGTTCTTCTATAATCTAAGGGGAGGAATGGAATGAAATGAAAATGACATTTGTCCGGCACGTTTTTCTAGCGTACGTGTATGTAAACAAAGTGTGTCTGTCGTTATGTATGTAGGTACTCGTATGTGTTTGGCTGCAAAAGTGCAATAACACATAATTTGCAATTGCAGTCAATAACTAATTAACATATTTCAGTATTATTTTCTCTTTCTCATTCATGCGCATTTGCTCTACCATGCACTTTGCTTGTTTACTTTTTTCCTGTCATTAATTACCTTGCTATTTTGCCTCTTTCTTTACTCTTACATTCTCTCTTCTTTGTGTTTAAGATTCATTTTCTATATCAAAGTTGCTAATCGTTTTCTCTTTCTAGTTTCCTACTGTCCATTATAAATATGATGGTCATAATATTGTTTGTGTGTGTATTCAAATATAATTGCACGTGCAAAATTAAAAATACTGAATGTCATAGTGCGTCGTAGATATTGTTTTTCTCTTAATTTATTTACTTTTTTATTCCTTTGTTTATTTATTTGCATTTAATTAGTTAATCAAAACTAACTAAATTGAAAACTCATCTAATAATGACTTTGGACTGAAATGGTTTGTAAATCTGTTCAAAATACGAATATATTATAGCTTGTTTGGTATATAATATAAGAAATTTCTATAAATTCCGGACAAAAGAGAATTTAACTAAAAGATTTCGGATTGACTATTCGTTTATCATGTTTTGATATATTTCTATGTGCATACATTAGCTAGCAGCAAGTGTCCCTTGGAAACAAGAATCAATTTTATTTATTCACATGATTTTGAATTATTTTCAATTAGGCAGACACTCGTCCCGTACTCTTACACATTTGTCAATAGACAAATCAACGTAAATAGATACATAACAGATGTACATACATACCTGTCTCAATTTGCATAACTCCGACAGAGAAAGTTGAATAACATTATCCAAGTGCGGACATTTACTATGATTTCGTGCCATCGCAATTTATTTCACTATATGCATTCAATTAACTATTTATTTCCCGAAAAATTAGATGTTATATAAATTTATACAACATATATATATTTATCTATATATTAATAACTATTGAACTTAGGTAATAATAATCAAAGCTTTTCCTTAGTTGTTAATCACATTTTTATAATTTTTTTTTCAATTATTTTTTTTAAATTTTTCCTTTTAGCTTTATAATATTTTTTGATTTAAATTTTTATACACTTGCCGATAGAATATTAGTTCGAATTTTTAAAAGTAGGAATACAATTGAACTAAAATTTCTATTATCACACCATCAACATCAACGATTTTATTATTTATTTGATTTTCTTTTCCGACCATAGAAATTTATTTTCTATTTGAATTTTTTAATAATAAACAAAAACTTAATTATTATTATTTGCAGTGTTCACAAATATTAATTTTAATATAGTATTTCTCTAAACACTTCCTCGCGTCCTGAATTTTCTGATCTTACATGATAGTACAAAAAAAAATTTTCTGATATTTTCTTCTTTTTTCTATCGTTGATTAAAAAAATTTAAGGATTTTTTTTGCATCGAATTTTATATAATGACAATCGAAACGTCAAACAAAAACTCACTGGTTGCGATCTAATTTTGCATAGTTTTCGTTCAAATTGACAAAGAATAGGAAAAGCCTAGGAAAAATTGACATTACAGTAAATAATGACGATTCACATTAAAACCACTCCACTTATCCGATACGCATACTTTGGCAATGATTTCACAATTTTCGTAACAACGCGTTTCCACAAAATTTCCATTTCTAATAAGATGATTGATAATTTTGTTTTTTCTTTTTTCTTTTTGTGCGTAGAAGAGATAGGGGAGGGGTAATTATTTTAGATTTCAGAATGCACAGTGGACATTGGATATATTGTGAATAATAATGTAATTTTTATTGAACTGGTTATAAATGTATTTAACGCAATGTCCAAAGCAGAAAACAGAAAACAAAACTTATCAAAGTGACAATATTAACCGAGATATCACTGACGGGAACTTCTACCATGCATCGGCACATTTGACATTATTCGGTGAAGTTAGCCACAATAACAGTAGACATAATAATCACATGTTCAGGGGTGGGTATAAAAAATATGTGAGTTTAAACTTTTGTTTTGTTTTTGAATGGAAACTGCGAAAATTTAAAAATATATATTAGGCGTTTTCCTTTGGACCAATTTTAATCCTACTAGTAGGTAGTTTTAGCTGTCATCATCTACTCTACCTCGAACAAACGAGCACATTGAACTGGGAGTTACGCATACAATTTACGTTAGGTGGATTCGAGTTGCTAAAGTGAAAATAGATAGTTTTGCGGGTTCGTTGGTTATGTTGAAGAGTCATATTTTTGTCAGTATTGTTTATGTGTGAGTAAACTCAATATTGTTGCTGACTATTTGGCGGTTATGTTTCTACTAGTGTTTAGAATTCGGCTTTCCTTTGGTCATCTACTCGCAGCTACCGACTAGTAGCAAAATTGGTCCAAAGGAAAACGCCTGTTGTATGCGTAAGATTGAATAATATTTTGGGTTGTCGGAAACGCCAAGATGTTTTGACACGAAAAAGTGTATTTATTTAACATATATAAAGAACAAATAGCCAAATGAATAATAGATTCTACATTTTGCTCGATAACCGTTTGCCATATTTCAGCGAGCTACATAATTCGTCGTTAATAGGAGGACCTGTCTTTGTCGACAAAGAAAACTGATCAAGGTGCTAATTTACAGCTTCATCTGGATTGAATGTTATACCAAGAAAAGAGTTTTGGAGAGACTGAAGCAAGTCTGACTGCGCAATGTCAATTATAGAAGAACTGAATAGGCCTCTACACAAAAATTCTGCACACACTGGCAAAATAACCTTTTACGAAACACTTTGTATTTCGAAATAAAAACTTCTTTTATTTTCTGTTGTGAAGAATAAAAATGTTTATGCAAATCTATTAATTTATACTTACTTTTTCGTAAACTATTTAAAATTTAATAAAATCGCACATAAAAGTTCACTTTGCCTTAAGTATCTAAATGTCAACATTAAGCATAACAAAAGTATCCAAGCATTTCGGTATGCTACCACTTTCATGGAGAATGGCGTGTTTTAAAACCTCCGAAAGTCAACAAAATTGAGACGCTTGATATTTAATTGATATTTGTGAAATAAATAATAAACTTAAAATACAATTGCATTTAATATCAAAATATTGTACAAAAAAATAAAAATTGCCTTCTGTTGTGTTTAAATTATAATTTTGGAATTCGTTACGATTTCTCGCCGCTTCTGCAATAATTAAGCCAGAGACAATAATTATACATGTACAAAAATCGGACGCTAGGTGCTAATTAACTTTATCAAAGCCCAGGCATTCATGATATCACTGCAAAAAGTCGTCGTCAGATGAGCGTTGGAATTGTCTATAGATACGCTCGACACTAATAACTCTTCGCAACACAGTATACTTACGTTGAATGCAGCATTCAATTGGCAATGATTATAAAAAAAAATTCTCTCCAAATTTTTTCGAGAATACATTTAAAACAAAAGTATGCAACCACTGTCATGGAGAATGGCGTGTTTTAAAATTCTCCGAAAGTTTACAAAATTGTGGCGCTTGATATTTACTAAATAAATAATAAACTTAAAATAAAATTACAAAAAATGTTGCCTTCTGTCGTGTTTAAATTATTTTTTGTTTTTTGAACAAGTGAGTTAAAATGATTATTAAATATGCTTTTGCAATTCACTAAATTTCTATTACGAAAACTAGATGTCAGTGGGTGTCAATGTCCACATAAAAAAATCTACACAAATGTATGCAAGCGTTACGATTTCTCGCCGCTTCTGCAATAATTTAGACAGAAAATCGCCTATACATATACCAATATCTGATGCAGGTATTCTTAAATCTAAGGTTTTTTTGACCGGTAATCGAACGTGTGTGTCGTCTTGCGTTGTCGTCATGGAACAATTTCATTTTTTGGTTTCTTGGTAGAAGCTCAAAAAACGCCACAACTTTAAAATCTCACCACACTGAGACTATAACCTTCCTTTGATGAATGTCCGCTTCCGTTGTCATTTAAGGCGGATCACATTGTTATAAGCAATCCTTTTCTCACGTTTAAAGAAAGCTTCTTCAGATAGTCGCAAAGGGTTGTATGATGGATGTTCAATCTTTCTACAATCTCTCGCGTCGTGTAAACTTTACGCAACTTTTTACAAGCTTGGCGCGCGTTCTTCCCTTTAGGGAAGTAAAACAATAAAATATGGCGTAAATTCTAATTTTGGTCTTCCATCTTTAACTTGCAAAATTCGTAGAAAATAAACAAAATGAATCAATTTTAAAAAAAAATGAAGCTTTAAATGACATAACAGTGAAAGGTTATTATTTAACGTGATTTTGTTGCCAATGCTTTAGACCACGAGTCGCCTACGACTATAGGGATCGAGATACGCTCAATCAACGCACCACCATTACTGGCAGTTAGCAGATAGAATCAGTTACAAGCTGACTCTCCACCTGCTGGTGGCGAGGACTATCTAAACCTCTACTGTCATAAGCAGTGACAGTGCCCGAGATAAGTGCAATGCATTGCTACATTTGCCAGTTACCTCACACCTGCGATCCGAAGACCGTACCCGCGACATGGGTATTAACCACAACCACCACGTTGCTGCCAAATGGCGCCTCACCTCGATCGGGCACAGTATATTCTACTGTGGGGCTCCCGATCCCCGTGGTACCCATTTTTGTTTTAAGAGTACTTTGACATAACAATAACATAGATGCAAATAACTTTAGTACTTCCAAAAATGAAAAAAACGCCATCTGTTGCGACTTTCCCGACAACTCAATAATTGCGCCATTGTTTTCGAAAATGGTATAAGTCTGCTTTTTTATTTATTGAGCTATTTAAAGGTTTGCGTTTTAATCAATTTGAAAATATTGGCAAACATTAATCGATACGAGTTATTTTTTTAACACATTGAACATGTTAAATTTTATCATGCAATAATAATTAAAATGATGACAATTAATTATTAAGAATTCATAATAGTTGGATTGGTTAGCCGAAAAAGTTCGTGGCGTTTTTTGAGTCAAATAGAGACGTTTAAATTAGAGTGTTAAAATCAATTGATTATTATGGGGATTGTTTCGCCACGATCCCATCAGTATAGAATTTCTGTGGTTTCTGGTTAAAAAGTTGAATCAAATTTATACTTCTTTATTTCTATTTCCTTTTACAATATTGATTGAAAAGTAAATTATTTCATTAATATAACTAAAAAAAAATATTTACATTTAAACTTATTTCTCCTTTACACTTAGCATAGTCAAGTATTTATTTCTCTCTTATTTTAGGTCTTAAAGTTGTTTGTCTAGTGGCAGCATAGTAATTTTGCTAAAATTTTTAACAAACATGATGGAAATATTCCCAAGTCTTGTGTACGACGTCGATGAGAGATACCCGGACATTCAGCAACACTCTACCTCACTGCATACATCTTTTTAGGTATACATTAACTTAATTATCACCCAGTCTTCGCTTCATGTCGCAGTGTATGCATATTTTCAAAATTATTCATTAAACGCTGAATGGTTGACTTGCTCGCCTACTGATTAACATAAGAAAAGTCACGTAAATTTCTCCGCCTATTTACAATTAAACAATTATTTAAATATAATTTTTTATCGACCACTCTCAAAAAATTAATGAAACCAAAACTAACTACACATACATGTTACGAGGCTTAAAAATAAAGTCAGTTACGGGAACATTCGATTTTGATAATTATAATTTCCAAACAGTTGACGAGTTTCAATATCTTGGAGCAAATGTCAACCTTAGGTACGATGTTACAGCTTAAATTTAAAAATTCATCATAAAGGGGAATAGAAGCTATTATGGAGTTGATAACTTAATGAAATCTCGCGATCATAGTAGAAAGTTGAAGTGCACCCTGTACAAAACTTTAGTGAGACCGGTGGTGGTCTATGGTTCAGAAACGTGGTGCCATACGAAGCAAAATGAAGCCATCTTGAGGATTTTTGAGAAGAAAATACTCAGAAAGATATACGGCCCAATATTGGATGATGTTCTTGAAAGATATGCTGTTATATCGCAGACAATGGGAGCATAGTATGCTAAGAAGTCTGTTATATAATCAAGGCAGACCAAGAAATAGGGTGCTGTATGGAACAGAGGAAGCTTTGAAGAAAAATGGAGTCATCAATTATAAGCAGAAGTGATGGATAGAAATGAATAGAGACAAGTATTAAAGCAAGCCCAAACCCACACAGGATTGTAGTGCTCAAAAGGAAGAAGAAGGGTAGGTAGGTAAATTGGCGACTCCCGAATCCTAGCGCATAAAAGGTATTCTCTTCTTATTTTTTACTTAAATCAATGCAATCAGTAATAACACAGATTCACCATAGCTCTTAGGAAAATTAAGGAAGCGCTTTTAGACCCATTTAGAAGCGCGTACTAACATACATTCTATGAATGCACAAATGGACTGTATTAGATTGCGATTGATAAGAATTGATCTTCGTGGTCAAGTCACATATTCGATTATAATGTGTAATATAAAATTAAAAAAAAAATTATAAACATTTTAATCTTTTTTTTTGAATAGAAAATGAAATTTTTTTTTCATTTGTTTCCGAATGTTTCTAAAGTTTCCTAATGTTTCTCAATATTTCCAAATGTTTCATAATGTTTCCAAATGTTTCTCGTTATATTTTCCAATGTTTCCTAAAGTTTCCTAATGTTTCCTTATGATTTATTATATTTTTTTACGTTACCTTTTATTTCCTCCAGTTTTCTTGTACTTCCTGATATTTCCTTATATTTTTTAATTTTTCCTAATATTCCCTTATGCTTCCGTATTGTATCGTCCTATTTCTTACGTTTCTTTGACACGTTCCTGTATGGTTACATTTTTTAATGGTTATTATAGTTCCTTATCCTTATGTTTCTATACATTTATATATTGTTTCCTTATGTTTCAACCACAATCTAAATGACTAAAGTTTTCAAAATGCTAAATTGAACATTTACAGAATCATCAATTTTACATTTATTCAAACGTTCGTATTCTTATAATAATAATGGACAAAAATACTTTAGTTCAGAAACTGTTTTCTTGATGTGATCGTAAAATTTTATCATAGGGGGTGTCTGACGGTGACGAACTTGCAACAACAGAGAATTAAAAAATTTTAATTGAATATATTATAATTAATATAAGCTATATCAGATTAAATATAAATACAATTTTATATTTTACTTACTTTCAAAATCATTTAAAAAAAAAAAAAATTATGACTCTCCAATTATTTTTTTTATAAACTATTAATTTTTGTTAATATTATTATTTCACCATCAGGATAATATAATTGAAAGTTAAATGCTGTTTGCGGTCGATTTTATGTAGTAGACATAAAATGATTTGAAATATTTTTCTAAGAAACTCATAAAGACGTTGATTAAAACCAAAATTTTCATAATCGTAAGTACGTATTGACGTTGTTTTGAGATAATCGGAGTTCTACTAAAAAAATTTTTTTTTTTTAAATATATAATCAATCTAAATTTAAGTATTTTAATGCTTAATCTAAGAAACTATTAAGGCATATACTTTTTACAGTTACAAAAGCGATACGCAACTCAAATGATTCCATCAATTTGTATTTAATTAAAAAATCGTTAAATATGATTGTATCTAACAGAACTAGATATTTTAAATATCAAATCCATTACAATCAGTAAAGTATTATCCTTAATTCTCTCTTATAAAACATCTTAGCTCATCAAATAACCCTAACATAGCATCCACTATCCTTAAGCCCATATTGACTCCCTTTAAAATTGGCCCAGAAAGCGGAGAGTGATATATGCCTTAATACAACTTTTACTGTTTATCTAAAACCATTTTCTTCCATATATATTTATCTAAAACCATTTTCTTGCAGCTAAGTTCAAAGCTACGAATCGGCAGTATATTGATACTTGACAATATAGTACTAGAGCCCATTTGGACGTACGGACTTGAACTAGGGGGTTTCAACACGTCAATGCTTCATATTATGTAGGTACTTGTGTTATCCACCAAATATTTTGATACTCATAAGGAAAAGACAACTTTTTTTAATAATACAAAAAAAAACAAATATAAATCCTTAAAAAATAATCAAACATTGTCACTTTCTTAGTATAAAAACTTGAATCAATTGTTTTAGTTTTATTTATTTCACACTCACTTTTATATTTAAAACTGTATCGTTGCATACAATTTTGGATTCAGTTACTTAAAAATTTCGTGTATTATTGTTTATATTCACTAAGTCACAAAAGTATCCAGACACTGCTGATGCAGTTTTTTAATGTGTCTAAATTACTACAAAAAAAAATATTTTTAAAAACCAATTGAAGGTATTTATTACTAATATATTAAACTACAATTATTAATATAATAAATCAAAAGTTTATTAAAAAAAACTAAATAAACAATGTAAGAATGTATAAAATTATACAGTCTCTGCTGAAGAGGATGCCTTCTTTAATGACTGTGCACTTTCGTTCAGTGTGGCATTTACTGGCATGAAGGTCTGTTCAAACAGTATTGCGAATTTTGAATTTCCGCGGGATACGTATTTTGGTACTCATGTGTCTCACTTATGCCGAAAAGTTCGGTGATTTTGAATGTTCAGTTAATTTTTGACCGCTGCTTTGCTTGCACGTGTTTTGGCTCGTCTTCGATTTTAGCCCATTCCAAAAAAATGTATCAAAGAATCTGTTTCGGGAACAAGAAAAAGTCACAGGGGGCCAGATCTGGGGAATACGGTGACTGCAGCATTATTAGTGTTTGTTTTGGCCAAAAATTCACGCACAAGCAACGATGCGTGAGCAGGGGCGTTATCATGGTGCAACGTCCGCTCTACTTGCGTTTGTCCTAAGAGATACCTAAGCCTATTTAGCATACTCTCCCCCTATAACCACTTTTGTATGGTTATAGAGACGGGATTTTTACAACTTTCTTCTTTCAATCACCACCCACTTTCCAACGTCTGCACATCAGACTGCACCCTAGCTGGCTGCTTCATATTCAAAACCTACAGCCACCTCAAAGCCTACGCTAATAGTCAGGGACCATTCTTGGCAGTTCTTAGGGTCTTGACAATGTCAAACCGGTCCGCCGAAGAATAGGGGGGCCGCTTACCACGACTTCACATTTAAAGCAGATTACTCTCAATTTGGAGCGATTTTTCTTTCGAGGTCCCGTAGGAACGCTGACCAGAATTTGAGGGTTCGCACCGCAAAAGCACTGTTAGGCTTTTTATACCATGCACCATGCCCCCATTGAGGGGAATCGTATGAATTGCATCTGCAAAATAACAGCATGCCAATCAACCTCTTGTGTTTTTTCGCCAGTTATAAATTTTTCGCTCATATTTATTTATGTCTCTTGTTTTACTCCATTTATATTTTTCGCCATTTTTATGTTGAGTAGTGTAACATGAATTGCACCTGCAAAATATTCGTATAATGGCACGATATGTCCACTTGTTGGATATCTAATTTTGCCTCTTGTTAGCTATTTGCTATCATTGGGGTGATAAGCTGGTATATACTTAACATCCTACTGAGGGGTCGGAAGCCCCATGGGCAGCAATAAATTTCTACTATTTTTCGGGTAATAAACGGATACCTCGAAGGAAAAATTCTGGTTCTTTTGACTCGATCCATTCATTCAGTAGTTTTACGATACTTTCAGGAGAACTGAACGGCTCTCCGTAAAGGGGCCACTGTATAGCCAGGAACAAATGAAAATCTCCGGCAAATACAGCACGTAAAAGAAGATTTCGCAGTTCACTCCTTTCAAGTATTTCTAGACAGATTTTGCTATCATGGGGCCTGGTGCTGTCGTGTAGCATAAACCGTTTGTCATTTCGGACTTTTTACTCATTGTTTATTTTGTTTGTTTGTTATCATTTCAAGTAACATAAGTACTGAAATGTATATTGTAAGCACCACGAGACTAAAGGCCATTTGGCGACAAAGGATAACGTGGAGAGTGTAGGACCAAGCATCAGTGGGATTCAAACCCACGACGCCTTGGATGGTAGTCCAGCACGCTAGCTACTTTGCTACCGGGTCGGGCGCATTGCTCATTGTCCAGTCTATTTGTCTACGAGCTACTAAAGATGGCAAGGTAAATTCTGCGGATACTGGACGCAGAAGGATTTCCCATATGTTCATATGGACACTGGACATATATTGAATGCAACAAATTGCGTGCAACATATTGCATACAACATATTGCATGCAAATTCGCTATATTTTACAATACCACTTCGGAAAAGGTGCTGCATCAAAATCAGCAGCACGCAAATGGTCCGCTTGCTTTCGTTCTGGTAATCTTGGACTCAAAGATTAGCACCGAAAAAATTAATGAAATTTTTTAAAGAAATTGAGCAAGGCCGGCATTGTTGCAGTCATGACATATCACTTATGAATTACCCATTCATCATCAAACGCTCTTAAATTATTTGCAAAAAAGAAACTCGATGTTTGGGTGGACCGACTTAACACCGGCATTACGCTGCTGAAGCAAAATGAAATCGTGCCATTTCTGAAGCAAATCATAGCTGGAGATGAAAAAGGGGTAAAACACGAGTATATTGTTCGGACGAGATAATGGAAAAACAGAGATGAAAGATCACAAACAATTTCAAAGCCAGGACGGACGGCTTAAAGAGATTATACTGTACGTACGGTGGGACTGGAAGGGAATTGTTCTTTATAAACTGCTACCGTTCGGTCAAACTATTAACTCGGTACTGTACTGTGAGCACCTCGAGAGATTACGTCAAGCGATTGTGAAAAATGCCCAAAAATGGATAAGTGTCGTCTTCCACTATGATAACGCTCGACCACACATATCTTTGATGACTCGCCAAAAATTAACAGAGCTAGTCTGGAAAGTTTTGATGCATGCACCGTACATAGTACCCTCACACTAGCACTCTGCAGAACTCTCTTAATGAAACCAAGCTGTCTTTAATAGAAGCTTGTGAAAATCACTTAATTCAGTTTTTCAACCAGAAACCACACAAGTTCTATACTGATGGAATCATGGCTCTGCTAAAAAGATGACGAAACATTATCGATGATAATCGATGATATTTGGTTTCACTCAAAACGACACGATCTTTTTCGACTAACCTTATACGAGGTATGTTCAAAAAGTATCGCGAATTTCGAATTTCCGCTGATTGATTTTTTTGTGGCGTTATGTTTGTACTCATGTCTCTCACTTATGCCGACAAGTTCGGCCATTTTGAATGTTCAGTTAATTTTTGACAGCTGCTTTGCTTGCTTGTGTTTTGGCTTGTCTTCGACTTTTGCCCATTGAAAAAAATGGATCAAAGAATCTGTATCAAATTTTGTGTGAAAATTGCACGGACGCATTCCGAATGTTGACTGTGGCACATGGTGAAGTTACCTTGGACTGAAGCAACGTTTATCGGTGGCACAAAATGTTCTCAGAGGGCCGAGAAGATGTGAACGACGAAAAGCGTGCCGGACGCCCGAGCACGTCAACAACAGACGAAAATATTGATGAAGAAAAGAAAATAGTATTGGCCAATTGTCGAATCACCGCTAGAGAAGTTTCTGAGGACTTAAACATGTTGCTTGGCTCGTGTCATTCGATTTTTACCAATGATTTGGGCGTGAGACGGGTTGCCGCGAAATTCGTACCAAAATTGCTCAATTTCGAACCAAAAACATCATCGCATTAACATAGCTAAGGAGCTATTGGACTCTGTCCGCGACGGCCCAAATTAGCACCAGAGGGTCATAATTGGTGACAAATCATGGGTTTATGGTTATGGCGTGGAAACCAAAGCTCAATCACCCCAATGGAAGCTGCCGCATGAACCTAGACCAACAAAAGCACGCCAACTTCGGTAGAATGTGAAGGTTTTGCTTTCAGTTTTCTTCGATTGTAGGGGCGTGGTGCATCATGAGTTGTGATTCATGCGCCACAGGGTAGAACGATCAATAAGGAATATTACCTGCAAATTATGCACAAGTTACGCGAAGCAATCCGCCAGAAACGCCCGGATTTGTGGAAGAACAAAAATTGGCTTTTGCACCATGATAACGCCCCTGCTCACGCATCGTTGCTTGTTCGCGAATTTTTGGCCAAAAGCAATACACTACTAATGCCGCAGCCACCGTATTCCTCAGATCTGGGACAGCAAGCAGGGACATCTCTAGGCAAGAAATTTAAAATCAATAAAACTTATTGACCATTAAGGCAAAATAAACAGACGCTTTAATAGTAATAACCAAAGGATTATGGGCCCAGAAGCTGACAAAATTTTTTTTATTGTTAGACAAAATATATTATATATTAATACTTTTCTTAAATTTTTTCCTAACTGAATATTTTTCTGAAATAATTTGATCTTAACTATTTTTTAATGATTTTATAATGCTCTAAAAATAAACTAAAACTTTTTTCATAGTTTGACAATTTTCTGGTCAAATATTGAGAAAATTTAAAAAAAAATTAAAAATATATTCGAAAATTTCAGATTTGCCGCCAACTATAGATCCTCTAGCGTTTTTCTGTTGTACCAATTTTTTAGGAATTTTCAACTAATAATTAAAAAAAAATTAATAATTTATAAATTTTTTGAATTAATAAGGAAATTTGCTGGAATCGAAAAAAATTTCAAGTACAAAAAAATTAAGATTAATACTTATTTTTTCAGAATATGAATATGCACTTAAGTTAATACATAGTAAATCTATAAAATAATCCAGTTTTTAATACTTTTTTCATCTACAGTATCTTTTTAAATATATTTTTTTGTTATTTTGTATCTAATCATTGTTACCGAACAGGTCATTTTATTTATAATAATTCATTTAATACAATATAATTTTTTTATTTTTTTTGGTAAATATTACATAATGTTTTTGTTTGGTTTTTTCCGTTTTTTTTTTTTATATTTATGTATAATTTTCTACAATTAACAATAAATCAACTAGCCTTAATGTTTTAATCCAATATTCAATATCATCAATTTTTGATTTTAATTCCACAAAATTTGTTTTTAAAAATTAATTCTTTTATTTTATTTTCTTTTACTTTTGATAAATTACTTTCTAAAAAAAATTATCTTCGATAATTTATCTTGGTTATTAATTGCTTATCGTACTAATTGAATCTAGATTACATGAAACATCGCCAAGTGAATCGGCCCAATTTGTACCAACGTTTATGTCGTTCATGCTATCCTCGACCACAACCACTTTGGGCGCTACTTGCAAATTGCTTGGGGCGCAGAGTAATGGAATCGTGTCGGTGCATGATGATTGCTGATTTAGGTCCTCGTTGTTTGGATCGTTTGTTTGTGATTTTTCCGTTTGATGTTGATCCTGAATAATGGGGCAAATGTATGGCGATCGAACCAGTAGGTACCAATTCTAAAAATAGAAAAATATTTTATTAATAAAAGTCTTAAAATAATTTTATTTTTATTTGTTTCTGACAATTTCTAGCAACATTTAAACTGACAGGTTTAAACACTTAAGCGACCTAAATTTTGATTTTTTGAAGAACTCAAGACCGCTACTTACTGTAATGTGACATTAAAGCACATTAAAAAAACATAACATGGCCATCAAAAGGCAACATTGCTGCATGTGACAGCTGACGTTTGAAGTTAGTTGAGCTTCAACCATGTACAAAGTAACACATAATATTAATAAGCATTGAATAAATCTAATAATTAAATAATAAATAAATGTGTTATTTATTATTTCGCATCCATATTGCATGGTGTCAGATGTTAAAGAATAAAAATTTGTTCACGGAATTTCATCATCGGAACACTGTATTGCAACGTGCTTGTGAAATACAGTCACCATTGCTAGAATCAAAAGCAATTTCATCGGGTAAAATCATCAAAAAAATTGAATCATCGGACATATAAAAAAAAAAAATTTTCGCGAAGTTTCACGGATTTAATTACATTTATCGGATATTTTTTCCAATTTCATCGGAACACATTGAAAATGGGTGATACTCGGAAAAATTTGTGAGCTGGATTGTTCAAATTTGTCATCGGATTGGAAAAATTGGAAATGAGGTTTTCGTATCTACATGATGGCAAACGACAAAGAGACTAAGTCGGAAGCAAAGAAAATTTCAATTTTTCTATGGTTAATTGGAACAAAAGGTAGAAACATTTACAACACGTTGTTTCCAAATGATGGTTCCCAAAATTCATTGCTGGGTACAGTCACAACACAACGAGTGGTACCAGCCGATGGCGATGTAGCAGAGCACACGGAAGGTGTAACAACACAGCGTACATTGGACGAAATTTTGACGGCATTTGTCGAAATTTATTGGACGAAATTTTGACGATCATTGTCTGCCACAAAAGAATGTGACAATGGAATCGTACATATTCAATAATATGATGCAAAAGGAACGTCAACCATTCAGTGAATTTTTAAATGAGCTTCGTGCTCAAATAGAACGTTGTGAATTCGAAATTGAAGGGAAATCGTACGAAGATCGAATGTTGCGTGATCGTATTATCACTTGGGTTTTCGACAAGAAACTGCAACTCAAGTTGCTAGATGGACGTGACGAAAAATTGGACCGAATGATCGACATTTGCAAAACATTCGAATCGGCAAATGTTAATAAGGGAATTTTGGCATCAAAACAAACAATCTCAGCGCTGTCATTGGTGGAAAACAAAGAAACCGATTCAATTAACGCAATTAATGCAACCCATCGCCGTTTTTGCTTCAACTGTGGTGGTGATTGGAAACCAGATCACAAAAGCAAGTGTCCAGCCAAGGATTTCACGTGCCAATGTGGAAAAAAGGGTCATTTTCATCGGATGTGTCGCAAAACAAACAAGACGCAACTACATCAGAATCGAATGCAAATGGAAAATCCCGGATTGACAATGTTCACTGGAGTTCGCTATCAGGTAAAACGATTAAAATACACCGGAAATGAACGACTAAGCTACTTAATGTTAAAAATCAAATTTTTAAGTAAATTCATTAGGACGACAAAAGATACGTTGGACTAAGGCATACCGAATAGGGTATTAATAAGCTAGTTAAATTCAAAATCGATACAGGAGCGGACGTCAACTGTATTCCATTGAAAATTGTCAAGGAATTAAAATTAAAAATGAGCCATGAGCAAAATTACTTTCCTGTATTTGATTATTGTAATAATAAAGTTAACATTTTTGGTATTATCGAAATTAAATTTGTTGATTCGGAATCTAATATGGAAAGATTAGCGGAATTTGTAGTCGTTGATAACGCATTTGAACCAATACTCGGACTTGATACATGCATTGAGTTTGAACTGATTAAGCGATTGGATATTGACTCGATTGAATTTTCGGATAAACAGGAGAGATTTTTAAGGGAATTCTGTTAATGTATTCACCGGACTTGGAAAAATTCCTGGAAAAATTACCATACACTTACAAGGAAATGCAAAGCCAGTCGTGCATTATCGTAAACGTTTCCCAGACACAATAGTTAAAAAACTCAAGCCAAACCGTGATGAGATGGTTAAAAATGGAATCATTTCACCGGTGTCTTACCCAACAGACTGGGTTAACAATTTACAAGTGGTGGAAAAACCAAATGGTGGCTTACGGATTTGCTTGGATCCAAAACCACTTAATAAGTGCCTTAAGCGCGAACATTTTTTGATTCCAACTATCGATAATTTTACTTCGGAATTAGCTAACAAAAAATTATTCAAGGTTTTGGATTGTTCAAATGGATTTTGGCAATTGGAATTGGACGAAAAGAGTTCAGAACTGACAACGTTCATGACACCATTTGGTCGTTACAAATTCGAAAGACTTGCTTTTGGATTGAACGTTTCACCGGAAATTTTTCAAAGACGTATGATACAGATATTCGGTGACATACCAGGCGTCTTTGTTTACTTCGATGATATTGGAATCGTAGCATCGAATGAAGAGGAACATGATAAAATTTTGGCAATTGTTCTTGAGCGCGCACGCGTGAATAATGTTAAATTTAACTTTGAAAAAATGCAATATCGTAAATCGGAAGTAAAATTCATGGGTCATATCTTATTGGGTGGTAAAATAAAACCGGTTGACAAGCACATTGAAGCGATTGTAAAGCTTAAAAAACCAACCGATAAACATGGTGTAATGCGCTTGTTGGGTCTTTGCAAGTATTTGGCAAAGTTCATTCTAAACCTGTCCAAGCTAACAGCGGAACTAAGAAGATTAACTGGAAAAGACATTCCTTTTTAATGGACGGAAAAACATGACTCGGAACTTGAGAATTTAGTAAAAATCATTACTTTAGACCCAATTTTAAAGCCATATGACCCGGATAAGCCAGTTGTTATTCAGACTAATGCATCGAAAGATGGACTTGGATCAGTTTTGATGCAAGATGGTCATCCGATTGCATTTGCTTCTCGAACTCTTAGCAAATGTGAACAGAGATGGGCGCAAATTGAAAAAGAACTTTTTGTATGTAAACGTTGCCATGGAGCCGAATCCTGGAATGGTCGGTAAATATTTCGCAGCTTTGCTACGGAAATGCCGCTTCGCGTAGAAGTTTAGGCTCGTTTTTATTTATTTTAAACAAAATTAAACACAAAAATTACAAAAGACTTAATTTATTGTTAATACTGGCAAGCAAGCCTCTTAAATCAAAATGTGTGAAAAAAAATCCAAATAAATTTTTTTCGGCTTATGTCAGGCGGGTTTTGATATAAAAAATAATTTAAAAACAAAGATTTTCGTGTTTCTCTTTTTTCGAGAATGAGCGGACGACCATTTTGCGTTCTCTTCCATCAATCAATCGTCCTCGTGCACTCTTTATTCTAGTAATTTGTTCAGAGCTTTATCTTTTTTGTTGTTTTTGAGCTCTATGAATAATTGAGCCAAGACCAATTGGCAACAGTATGGCGCACCTAGACTATTTCTCTTAATTAATTCGAATTAAAGATCCTCACGCTCCAGTGCATTTAAATAAAGAGCATGTTTTGTTTATGGTCATTTCTGGTAACGTTTGACTGAAATATGCAAAGTCGGAGTAATTGGCAAAAATGGTGGAAATACCGGTTATTTCTTCATCTGTAATCGAACTAAAGACTTCAAAGCCACTATAGGCAAAAGTAAAATCAAAATACCAGAAGTGTCTTCGAGTTCAGGCAACCCGTAGACCTGTGCCTGAAATTTACAAAGTTTCCTATCAGGGTACTAATGACACATTAATAGTACCACGGGGATCGGATGCCCTGAACTGCCTTATGCTGAAACGTCGTGGCTTGAACCATAAGTACTATCTTTGAACAAATTCTTCTCCTGGATGCTCTGTCTTGTAATCCTAAATTAGCTCAATTTGACATTTTCTAATAAAAGAGTAAGTAAATCGAATTTTGAATTTCCGCAGGTTACGTATATTCCATTTTCGATTTTTTTTTGTGACGTTATGTTAGTACTCATATCTCTCACTTATGCCGACAAGTTCGGCCATTTTAAATGTTCAGTTAATTTTTAAAAGCTGCTTTGCTTGCACGTGTTTTGGCTCGTCTTCGATTTTTGCCCATTCCAAAAAATGGATCAAAGAATCTATTTCGTGAACAAGAAAAAGTCACAAGGCGCTAGATCTAGGGAATACGGTGGCTGCGGCATTATTAGTGTGTTGTTTTTGGCCAAAAATTCGCGCACAGGAAACGATGCGTGAGCAGGGGCATTATCATGGTGCAAAAGCTAATTTTTGTCCTTTCACAAATCCGGGCGTTTCTGGCGAATTGCTTAGCGCAACTTGCGCATAAAATATTATTTATTGACCGTTCCACCCTGTGGCAGGACCTCATGATACACCACGTCCCTGCAATCGAAGAAAACTGTAAGCAAAACCTTCACATTTGACCGAACTTGGCGCGCTTTTTTCGGTCTTGGCTCCTGCGGCAGCTTCCATTGGGATGATTGAGCTTTGGTTTCCACATCATAACCATAAACCCATGATTCGTCACCAGTTATGACCCTCTGGAGCAAATTTGGATCGTCGCGGACAGAGTCCAATAGCTCCTTAGCAATGTTAATGCGATGCTGTTTTTGGTCGAAAATGGGCAAAAATCGAAAACGAGCCAAACCACGTGCAAGCAAAGCACCTGTCAAAAATTAACTGAACATTCAAAATGGCCGAACTTGTCAGCATAAATGAGAGATATGAGTACCAATATATCGCAACAAAAAAATTGAAATCCAATATACGTGACCCGCGAAAATTCAAAATTCGCGATACTTTTTGAACAGACTTCGTATATAGGAGCTTAAATCTATTGCACTAATCTGCCATATTAAAAGTTAGATAGTAATGGAAGTTCAGAATAATAGTGTTCTGGAGGAGGTAATTTTTGAACTGAATCTTAAGATAGAGCATACTAGTGATGAATGTAGTTGGTTTAGTCAAAGAGACCAGATGGAAGTACAAAAAAGTAGCCTATTGAAAACAGACTAGGGTAACGCCCACATACATGAAGCTTGAAGTCACCGAATGGTCTCATGTTCTTAGGGCTGGAAATTGGCTGCTTGAGTCTTAATATAGCAAGTGAAAAAAGAACATTTACTGCCTTTAAAGTAGTAAATTTACTTTTATTTTCCCCAAAAATTCTCTTATTTTTACTAAAATTCTCTGGATTTTTCTACTTACCATCACATTATAACAAATAACAAAAATAATAGGCATAACGCAAGATTGCTTATTTTCTAATGCGACTGCTCCAAAAAACCAGCAAACAGCAAAAACTGGTTGGAAAAATATCCAGAATTTAACAGCTCGTTTAAATTCTGTAAAATCTTGCGTATCAGCTGAACTTTGCAACGATAAGTCAGCAATGGACAGAATTCCCAAATCGAATTTCGAATCATAGAATTCAGATCTCTTATATCCATCGGATGTCTGAAAAATAGAAATTTCCAAAATATTTAATTCCATATGTGATCGAGTAAAGTTTTTCTTTTTTAATAACACTTACTTTATCGTCCAGTTCGCAACATTTGTCCGTTTCAATAATACTGCCCGAGTTGAATTCATGGCATTTGGCTGCATTATCGAGAATATTTTCAATACTTTCCGCAATCACTTCTCTCTGTTTGGTGGCGATTTCACGAAGACAAAGGGTTCCAAGGATTGTCGAAGCAACTATTATACCAGAAACAGGAATCATAAAGTTGACAATCATCCCTCTTTGCACCGACATCCAGCAATACTCGATGATCTCATAGCTTGTGCTTGAAATTGCGCATGAAAACTGAAAATATTTCTAAATAAATCAAGACCTCGAATCTAGCAAACTTTTGAGCTAAAAATTTAATTGATTAAGAATTTCAGATAACAAAAAAAAGAAGATTATAATATTTTTTAGCTTAAAGTCGTTCTCCTATCTGAGAGCTCAAAGGTAACAAATGAAAAAAGAAATTCGCCTACAGATCTCTTGGCAGCCAATAAAGCCGTCTAGGTTAATCTGTCAACACAAATCAAAGCTACGTTATACAAGACATCGGTCTTTAACAAAATTCATTGCGGACTCTTGTAGGCGTCAGAGGGGAGAATACTCTTGACCCCCTACATGAGTATGGGTGATTTCGGACCATATTTAATGGGTCCGAAAATTTAAGAGTGTCATCGCAACTCTCTGATTATTCCTAAAATTCAGCTTATTAGACTATATTTATAATAGCAAAAGATGAGTTAGGTTCTGCCTTCAGTGGAGCGATAGCATTACCTAAAGCTCCCTAGTTTTGCTAGGAATACCAACTTGGAAGACTTCGGCGTGAATCCGCGTCATCTGGAATTGTTTCCAATTCATGATTTTTTTTTTACTACAAAATTAAGACCGACATTCAGCATTTTTCCAATTATAAAAACAAAACTTTTTATTGCTATTAATGTGTGTAAAGCATGAATTTTTTCAGAAACGTGTTTCGAGCTTCATTTTAAGACGATAATTTTGATTGGTGCTATGTGGCTACCTCGTTTAGATATTGAAGTTTAGTAAAAAGACTGTCAAAGGGTTATTAAATGGGTTAATGCAGATTTAGACATTCTCACTGCTCAATTAAGCATCAAAACAATTAGTATGAGCATAAGTTAGGTTAGAAATAGTAGTAAATATTGAGTTAAGCAAAGTCTCTCCTTTATGGGAATGTGCCCATAAAATTCAACATGACTGCTGTTAAGTAAGTTTATGTCAGAGAGTCAGTCAGTCTCCTTTTATAATTTTATAAGATCGACGGGAAAATATAATGAAAGAGTAAACACCTTTAAGAAGTTAACAGATCTGGAGACCATTGCCATTCAAGGCTTCATTAGACTTTTATTGGATGGGTAGTTGAGGATAGTTCCTTAACAAGAAGGTTATAATGGCTATTTAGACGGGAATGCAATGTTTTTAAAGGGGTATGCACAGTTTACGCATAAAGGATAATTAAGGCCACGGAAGACATAGTATTGGGCATTGACTATTTAACGTAGAATTTTGGATTGTAGTGATTAGATTCGGAAGGAGTTGGAACATATCGTCGAACTGCAAAATTTAAGTCTGTACGTAGATTGTTAGCTCAGATCTTATGTCAAAGAGTCGCAGCTCTTGCTTTTATCATCGGTAAAATCGCGTTCAATTAAATTTTGTGTATGCAAAAATAAGTTTATGGATCCGAAATTGGCTTTTAGAGATGTATGACCGATACTGTAGATAGTCTCATTCCATTAGTTGAGGGTCACAATTGCAATCTAAAGCATCATCTTAATTGACCCAAAGCTCTCCGAACGTGCCACTGGACCACAAAGAGAAAGAATTTCAATAAAAACAACCACAAATCTGGTTTCCGTTCAGTTATTTAACTATAAAAACCCGTTTGCTTTGCTTCCAAAAATGAAAAAAAAATTGGTTCTTACCAAAACATAAATAGCTGGTGCTCCGTATGCCATGAAGTAATTATACTTCAAATTGATTCCACAATCATTGGCAATATAATCGTAGATGATGTAAATATAAAGCAAACCCCAAACAGTTGTCGATAGATGGCAATAGTGTAGCAGAATTGCGACCATTCCACAACGAAATTCGCTCTTTGTTGCTTGCACACCAATAATAAAAATCAGGTTCGACAGCAATAAAATTATGATGAAATTGAAAAATATTGAAAATAACGCATTTTGACGTCGTAATCGTCTGAAACGAAAACGAAACAAAAAAAAATAAGCGTTCATTAAAAATGTATTTTTTTTTTAATTTTCTTATGGCACATTACCTATTCCGAAGTATCATCAAAATACAGCACAATATTTGCGCGGCCAGTGCCAGAACTGATCCTCCAATAACTATGCTACTGCCGAGACTATTTTTAAGGCTCGTATGGGATCCATAGTAGATGTACATTATGTTGTCGATGATGTCATGTTCCTTAAAGTCGATGTCTTTTGATTCAGTTTCCCTTGTACTACTTTCGACAGGCTGCGAGGCATGATTAGGACTTGAAATTTTGATTTTTCGATTAAGCTCCTCCGGATCTGGATAGATATCTGGTGGAGGCGTATTTGATGGAAATGGCTCCTCATCGAGCTCATAGTATTCAATCAATTCTGGTGCCGAATTCGAAAAGTTTACAAAATTGTTCAGATATTTACTGTCCACATCGATACCTTGTGATATTATTGTGAAATTATCTGTAAGAAAAAATCAAATAATCAAAGTTTAAATTATTTATTTTTAATAATATACTTGTTATTTAATAAAGAAATTTAATTTGTTTATTTACAGCAAGTAATCATAGATAAGGCCCTCAAGTATCTCAAAATATGGACGCAAATCGAAACAACGTCAGAACCCTTTATTATAGTATTTTTTCAATAAATTGTCAGCTGATAGCGAACTATTATTTAAAAAAAAAATATAAAAATTAAATTAAAGGAAAATTGTGTAAAAATACAATTCTAAATCGAAGAACTGAAAAATGACACAAGAGCAAATAGTTTGAAAGTAAAATAATTTTTAAAAGTGAAAATGATTATTTGTAACCGACGACACTGAATCCGTCAACAGTTTTTTTGTTGGATGAGCCAAAACAGCCAATACTAATTGGTAAAACCACCCCCAATCCAAATACGTGACGTACCGAATTTTTGTGTATTTTGCTATGCAATAGTTGATCAAATTGGGGCAGGTCAGTTCATACAGAAATAATGTCCGCTATCTGGAAAAAACGAAGCCGATTACTTATCAAAAAAAGAAAAATAAGCATATCGATGTGGTAACTCATTATCTTCACCACACTATGCCCGTTGACAATAAAAAAAATTAGCTGAAAATAATGGAATTTCAAGTTTAGAGTATTTCATAGTTGAATTGTGAACTTCAAGTCACACACATTAAAATGTATAATTTGCCACCAAAGGGGTTGATTGTCAATTAAATTATTGAAAATAAAAAAATAAAAATAGTTTTCTTAACTAAAATAACAGAACTCTGCCTTAATTTTTTATCAATTTGAAACCTTCTCCGAAAAATGAAGATATTTTTGGTGTAGAATGCCCTTCTACACTAAAATCAAAATAAAAGTACTGTATTCCATTAAGGATATCATCCAGTGTCGTCGTTGCCAGTCTTATTGACACACATTTAACGGAAACCTACTCTAAAGTGAGAACAACTCCAGCCAATTATGCACTCTGTGTAAGTAGTCACCCGACGATCTATAAGGAATATCTTATACGGCAACAGCTTCTGGCATTACAGAAGCCCCACCAATAATAACTACAACTGGAAATTCTCAACCTCAATAACAGCATCAACAAAACCAACAACACCAAAAGCAGCAACACGTATATTGTCCACCTCCCATTCCCTCCTCACCAGACATAACATCGATTTTTACTGCCCTAACAAGAAATCTACTAGAACAAATTATATCTTTACTAACCTCCAACGTCACAGCTCTTACAACTATCGTTACTCGTTAATAAACACCTTCTATTTACCCTCTAATTCCCTTACAATCCTCCTTTCGAATGCTGATGGACTGAATTCCAAGCGATAAGAACTGGATTTATTACTACATGACAGACGCATAGATGTGGCACTCATTACAGAAACACAGTTCATGTCCAGGTCCAATCTGACAATACTATCCACGAGAAATTCCTTATCCTTTTCTTTTCATTCCTCTACTACAGAAGATTTTCTTCAATCCACCGCCATATCAATTGACTGTTCTCCTTTCCCATTAACTATTAGCTCCACATATTGCCACCCAACTAAACCCATAAACTCCCTTGAATTTAAGTCTTTCCTCCAAGCTCTTGGAAATTGCTGGTGGTAAATTTATCCCAAGCACCAAATAATTGGGCTGCTGCATCTCCAATTCCCGCGGAATTATTCTTAACCAAGTGCTTTTAGTCACCTCCGAGTCCCTACATACTGGCCAACTTCCCAATCCAAGCTAAGTAACAAACTCGATTATTTTATAATTAGTGCTATGAATTCCTCCAATATATACAAAATTCCCTCTTAGTCCTGTTCTACTAGTCCTAGTTTCCCATCCTACTCCAAAAGTCTACGCTGCAAGACTAATAAATAGACCAATCGACTGGGAATTTTTTAAACAATATATTGACAAGCACTTAGACTTACGACAAAGCTGCAAATCAGAAGAAGAATTTTACATTTGTATTACGAAACGCTACAGCCTGTTCACATAAAAGAAAAAACACGAAACCTCCACAAAACCACACAAATCAACCACTAACCATTAAAAGGCGACTAATTACAGAAAAATGCAAAGCAGGAGCTCATTTGGAAAAGACAGAAATGCCCAGCGACAAATCAAAAAAGAACTACATGACAAAATCTCAAAATACAATAATGTACGCTTCAGAACCTACACTTTATCACTCACGAGAAAAATATAAAAAATAACGCATCCGTTGCGAAAAACAGAAATTCCAGAATTCTCTAGAAATTTGCAATTATATAAAAGGTTCCTAAACATAATAAACCATAAATTCGGTTTCCACTCCGAATACTCCACTATCCACCAGTGTGGGTACTGTTTAAAAAAGTATCCATGTCCTGTCAGAAATTTGGCCATATAGTGGCCCACTTCTCCATGGGCTCTTCCGTACCACGTGGATATGTCAGAAATGAGATGTTACTTCCATCTTTCTTTGATCAATTAATCCTAGTGCCATTACCATCTCAGCACTTTCTCACTTATTTCCTTCCTGCTGATAGTGAGCCGATGGATTTCATATCCCTACCGTCGTCGATGATGGGATTCTAATTTCCTCATTCACCAAAATGCCTATTGGCGGTATGTTAGCAAAAACACAGACAGCGTCGTATGAGATTCAAAGTACGCTCCAACAATATGTCGCCATCACCTGATGCTTATACGTTTCAGTCACCATAGCTTCTGTCTAAACAGTGACTTTGTGGAGTATCATATACCTGTTAGCTATGAGCAGAAGCCTGCGTGGGCTCTATCTGGACCCTCCGTGGTTACGCATAATTCTTGACAGTTCGATGAATAGTGAGCACACTAGGCCGATTATGACGATCATAAATTGGAAAAAGTGCACGATAAGTTGCAATAAAGGAAGGACTATTTTGATTAAAAAAAATTGAATAATTTACCAAATTGTTGTTTAGGCCGAATAGCCTTCTATGAATATAGTTGACAGTAACAGAAGATATTTAATTTTAAGTATGTCTACACGATACATAAAAGCTCTTGGATTGGCCATTTATAAGAAGATAATTATGAATTTTTATACTTAAATTATTGACATACTATTCCATCTTAAAGCTAAAGCTGCTCCCATTGGAAAATATGACAATGTGAGTAAATTACTAATCACAAAAATAATTGAATGATTGTATTTAATTTGTTAATATAATTTCAGAATTTAATTAGAAAACTAAGCATTGTACAAGTCATGTTTCATGTTTTGAAATGTATTCCGTTTTTTGGTTTCAAATTGACGCTTTAATTGTCTTCCCACAAAACTATATAATCTAAAAAATTAAGAGTAAACCAACGATAACTACACGAGAGGAGCCAGCATATTTACAAAAAGATTTGCTTGAACAAAACCAGACTTACAACTAACGACATCTATTAAAAATATATATATTAATAAAACTTTAAACTTAAAGGTTTTATTAGAATTTTTTACTTAAACACTTCCACTTTTTTTTCTCTAACAATGTTGAATATGGTTAAATGATTAAACAAAACAAAATTTTTGGCAATATAAAAATAGAATATTGAATTTTTTTCTGCATGATAAGTAGAAATTGAAATAGAGAAAAATATATAAAAATTTTATAAATAACTGATGGTACCTAAAGTCGAGCATAATTCGTGCACATACATTTATTCTGTTCGTTTTTAGAATCACAGAATCGTAACTCATCGCTATCACGTAAGAATAGAGAAATGAATACTAAAATAATTATTATTCCGTGCGTTCATTGTTTTATGTTTCATATTTAAATAAAATATTCGCATTTGAGGCCAACCAATTTCATGTAATCCAATAGAGGAATTTGGGGAAAATGAATTTTTCCGCTTCTATTTATTATTAAAGATGCTAAAAATATACAAAGTTGCTTTTCCGACTATCTTAAATAGATTTGCGAGGATCGTACACGCTATTTTTCCAAATGTTTCAAATAAAATATTAAACTCACTTCGGAAAAGTATTTTAAATAATTTGAAAAAAAATTTTATTCAATAATTTCTCACTAATCAATGCTATCTAATTGAGCAGTAACAAGTAAGCAGCAACTTGCAACTCATATAATATGTTTTTAAAAAAAGTCGTAGAAATTATTTTTACCAAAAAATTATTTCACAAGCCACAACGTTATTTATTTTTTTTGCAGGTTTAAAAAAAAATCGATAAAAAAATGGTCACTTTTACCCTTAGTGCATAGTGAAAGTTCAAATATTTCAATAGTTTTAATATGACTTATAGTTGTCATCAATAGGCTCTAAAAGCTTACAGTAAATTACAATTTATCGACAATGAACGAGCATAGAATGAATAAAGGAGAAATGGTCAAACTTAATCGTTTAATGGACAAAAAAAAAATCAATCTAACATAAAGGAAGTGAGGTCTGAATATATATTATAAATCGAGCAGGGGCCTATCCATCCCGAAAGGTGGCGAATGTGAAATTATTTCAAACAATTCCTTTTCAAATCCTCTACGGTATTACAAAATCGGAAAATTTTCCCAGTTCTTTATGCTTCATGAAATACACTCTGTGCTTTGGGTCCGTTTTGCTTAACTACCTGTAGATTCAGGCAGATTATGATGACAGAAAAGAGTATAAAGTTGGACAGTTGCCAAGACTATTGAAAACTTTAAGCCTGTTGGTTGTGCTGAAGCTGAAGTGATTCCGATTTCTGACAGCAACCCCTGCAGAAAGGATTTAACATAAATAGTCTTTATTAGAATAAGAGCTTTCGGTGTAGTTGCAATAGAAATTCAAAACTCTATTCACATACGAGTACTGACATCCTGCTTGATAGTCCTGTATTGCACAATTCTTGAATATTGCGTTCGCCTTATTACCTGGAGGAGCACACTTTCTAAAATATTAAATTTTTTATATTTATCTACAATGAATATCATCAGCCATAGAAAAGTACAGGTATTCAATTTTTTCGTTGTTGTTGTAAAGTCAACAAGTAATTATGTTTGTCCGGTTAAGAGTTATAAATATAAGACCTACTGAGGATAATAGAAAATACAAAAAAGAAAGAAAATAAAAGAAAACTTAAAGAGGCAAAATAGTCTTTTCTATACTCGTAGTTTTGCACTTTTAACGATATCCTTTTCTCTATTCTTTCAATTTCTTTTCGTTTTTACCATTTTTTTCTTCCAACATTCAACAGATATTATTGCGACTATCATGAAAGGACTAATACTTCTCTCGAAAGCCAATGTGAATTAGATAAAATAAGCCATGAGTGGAGAGTATTTCTAACTTTTCCCCTTTTTTCAATGTTAGTATTAATTAAAGAAAATTAACATACTTTCGTGGAGCATGGACCAAATGACATTGATTTGGTCAATAAACCTAATTATGTGTACAAATCTAACTGGCCAATATTGTTTATTTATACAATTGAAAGGGATTAGATCTTAATTCTTGGAAAAGGGTTTTGAAAATACTTCAATCTGAACTGATGGGACTAACCACAAATTGGGCCTTTTTACCTTCTTTTATTTCGCTAAACAAAACTGTTGCTTTAAATTGACTTTTGTAAATAAAAAATTTATTTTCTGTCTATTTTGCGGAATTTTCGGATAATTTACAAAATTATTTGTTAAAAATTAGTTTAAAAGAATAAAAAAAAAACAAATTTATCTTCAAATATAATATAATCCTCATAGATTATGGAGTATAAGCATGGACAATTGAAGTGCCAAGTTGAGGCCAAAAATCGAATACAACCTTAAAACATGCACATGCACACTGCTCAAAGGTAATAACTTTCAAAATGGAGCAGTTTTTATTGCTTTGGCGCACATTTTAAAAATTATAGTTGTAGTTATTTTAATTAATTAAATAGTTACGATAATTATTAATGAAGTTTTTATATTGTTGTAGTTAAATTCATTTATTTGCCATTTAAAAGTTTACATTTCAAAACATGAAACAGGACTTGTACAATGCTTAGTTTTCTAATTAAATTCAGAAATTATATTAATACTCGTAAATTAAATTATTTTTGTGATTAAAAATTTACTCATATTGTCTTATTTCCCAAAGAGAGCAGCTTTAGCTTTAAGATGGAATAGTATGTCAATGATTTAAGTATAAAAATTCATAATTATCTTCTTATAAATGGCCAATCCAAGAGCTAATATGTATCGTGTAGACATACTTAAAATTTAAATATCTTCTGTTACTGTCAACTATATTCAATAAGGTTTGCAATTTATTCATAGAAGGCTATTAGGCCTCAACAACAATTTGGTAAATTATTCAATTTTTTTTAATCAAAATAGTCCTTCCTTTATTGCAACTTATCGTGCACTTTTTCCAATTTATGATCGTCATAATCGGCCTAGTGTGCTCACTATTCATCGAACTGTCAAGGATTATGCGTAACCACGGAGGGTCCAGATAGAGCCGACGCAGGCTTCTGCTCATAGCTAACAGGTATATGATACTCCACAAAGTCACTGTTTAGACAGAAGCTATGGTGACTGAAACGTATAAGCATCAGGTGATGGCGACATATTGTTGGAGCGTACTTTGAATCTCATACGACGCTGTCTGTGTTTTTGCTAACATACCGCCAATAGGCATTTTGGTGAATGAGGAAATTAGAATCCCATCATCGACGAAGGTAGGGATATGAAATCCATCGGCTCACTATCAGCAGGAAGGAAATAAGTGAGAAAGTGCTGAGATGGTAATGGCACTAGGATTAATCGACCAAAGAAAGATGGAAGCATCAACTCATTCCTGACATAGCCACGTGGTACGGAAGAGCCCATGGAGAAGTGGGCCACTATATGGCCAAATTTCTGACAGGTCATGGTACTTTATGGCATATCTGAAACGCTTTAATGTGGAAGTTAATGTGATATACTCTAATTGTCGGCCTATAATCGAGGGTACGGGACATGCCTTATTCCACTGTCCACGCTTTTGCGAAAAATTTGAAGAAAATTATCGGTGAAAAGCTACTCCAGCGCACGAATTATAACATTGCAGGAATGCTGGGCTGCAGTAGTTTCGTACGCATCCCGTGTAATAAAGAAGCTCTGCCAGTAACAAAGAATGAGGAAATGGCAGCCCGCAGCCTAAATAGCAGAATGGACTTGATGTCAGTCTATTCTCTGGCGGGTAAGCCACTTTTGAAGAGAAGGGACGTGGCTTTTAGTAGATTAAAATCCGACACGCTCTAAGGATCAATATCTCTATAGCGTCTATAGAAGATTTTCCCCTACCCACGTAAAAAAAGCAGTCTTCCAATTTATGGTCATCTTAATCGGCCTAGTGTGCTCGCTATATGTCGAACTGTCGAAGTGGCAATCTTTCTTTACACAATGTTTGCGTGCTAGTAAGTTGAAGTACCGAGAATATTGTTGCCGTTCAGACCCCAAAGTTATCGATTTCAAGGCGTTCTAAATATTTCGGACCGTCTGCCACGACAACATAAAGAATTTTTCGGTTGGATTTGGGCTAATATCCTTACTAAATTTTTATCACAAAAGAACTGAAGCCGTTGGACCATTGCAAACGCCGTGAATTTGCTGATTTTGATTTGGAACAACTTTAAAATGTTGGTGATTTTTCAGCATTTTCATCTTTCTGGATTGATGACTAAACCAAATTGTCATTACTGGGCTAAGGCCAATCCACAAATTATTCATGAGAAACCTTTAGATTCCGAAAAAGTGATCATTTAGTGCGGTTTACGGCGCGCTTGGCATCATCAGTCCTTTTTTTTTTTTCAAATGACAAAGAAGTTACCGTTACTGTTAATGGGCTGCGATATCGATCCATATGAAAACGAACTTTTTGTGGCCTGAATTGAAAGATAATTACTTAACGAATTTACAATTCAAGGCACAGTGAACAAATTTCCCAGCAATTTTACGTTATTGGACATCAAACCACCAACCCGTGTGCGTAGAGTGCATACAGAGGAAAATATTGCTGCCGTAGCGTCTAGTATTGGTGAAGACCGCAATTTGTCCAACTGTCGCTGACCACAGCAACTGGGATTGTGTTACTCGACTATGTGGAAGATTTTACGTAATAATCTTGGTCTGAAAACGTATAAAATACAGCTCGTGCAAGAACTGAAGCCAAACGACCTGCCAAAGTGAGTAAAACTTGAGGAAGATCGGTTTTTTTAGCGAAAAATTACGTTTAGCGTGAACGACATCCTACGACATATTGTATGTATTATCTAAGAACATCTATAGTGTGCATAAAATGGTTGAAAAGACGGAAATGTGACTTTTTGTGAAATTTAGGTATCTCTGGGCATTAATATGAGGCAAATGAACAAAAAATTCCATGATAATTAAAAAGTAAAAATATATATTTTATGCTCAATAAGAAGCAGACGTGAAATGGTATAGAGAAAAATCTCAAAAGATTCGGCGGCGGCAGTTTAAATTTGATCTACAGTTAGGACCCGCAGTACATTGAAAAAGATGATTGTGTCTTTCATGCTGGAAACAATTCTTTTAAATGACAGAAGGACAGTTAATGCTGAGTGTCAAACAACAATATATTGTTTTTGCGCGATTTGAGCAAAAATAATATAGAAAATAATGAATTTTCTTATTAGGATAAATTTGGAAATTTATTAATCACGCATCCTCTAAATGGTTTTTATACGTTTTTAAATAACAAAAATAAATACGTGATACGCGTTTTTCTTCACCTGAAGCAGCCATCGAGTTATACAATATAAGACCCATATTATCACCTTTTGAGTAGCAGAACTATTTTGACGGCTTCTTTGGACGTCTATTAGAATTCTTTTTTGAAAAGTTTGCAGCCTTAGTGTTTCAGGGCTAAGAATAGGGGATGAAACTAACTGAGACAAGCTATCTACCCTATAATGAGAATTTAGAATTTTCTAATTATATGCATTCAGTCATCTTATATCTAAACCTAACATAAAACATTTAATGGAGGATAATCGGAATCTGGATATTGGGTGAAAAAGGTAGAATGGTTGTCTTAAATTTTTTAATTTTTTGTTATTATGTATATACATAAATTATGTCGTAACAACAAAATTTATGTACATACATAATATCAAAATTGTACTACAATAAATTCAAAAATACAGCTTGTCTATCGGAATCTGATTTGAAATACAATCAATCGACTTCACAGAGTCTCATTGATTCAATAATTTTTGTCGTGTTTTTCATCAATTTATGTTTGCTAAACACGAAACAGTCATTTTTGATATAAAATAAAGTCGCCTAAAAAACTATTATAAAATCCTTTTTAGATAGAATGAATTCAGCATATCGTGATAGCAGGTAAAAATGTCATAAGCTTTAATGACCATAAAATATCCCTAATGAATAGTTCGGATTTCTATAGTTTATTGTTATTGAATTCCAAACATTCTAATTTGCTCTTTTTCCCCATTCGTTTCAAGCCAAAAGTTTATTCCATTAATTACACATCAACTTAATAAAATCTACTATCTATCGTAAAAATTGACAATAAATAAGACTAATTATGGTAGAAATCCAAAAAAAAAAAAATTCTAAATGGAATAAAATATATTTCAGTTCGGCTATGGCGTCATTTATTTATTGGATGGATCGATGCAGCAAAAATACTCGCATGTATACGTAATCGAATTCGAATAAATTCCCAAATTTTGATTTGGAGTTAATTATTTGTTTTTCTATTTGATAATAATGAGATAATGGTTGGGGTAGAAGGGTAGGCTTTCAGAATTTTCGGTAATCGCATTGATTGTAGATTTTTACTTAAAATTATACAGCTATTAGTGAGTTAATGGGAATATTTAGGTTTTTTTTTTATAATTATCTAGATGGAATTGATTTTTTGCATTTTAATTACGATTTTATAGGGTAGGTGAATGGACTTTCAAAAGGAGCATTGACCTTGAACGAAATGGATGTGTAAGTACGAGCTTTTGTATAAAAGTAATGAGACTAACATTACTGAGAGTGATCTGGTGATACTATAGCTGGGATGTAACAATTGACAGATTTTTTGGTAATACACGGTGTGTCCCAAAAACAACCGGAATGTACGAGTATATTTAAATCATACAACATGCAGCGCTATCAGTGTAGACCGAACTGCATTTCTATTCTGTACCAGTTATGAATAACAAACGATATTGGACAATTGTCTAGCATGACTACGTTTACAGACATCGATCTTTTTTCTAAAATATACACGTAATTGTGGCTCTATTTCACAGATGGCGCAGTTCATATTTGTTTTGACTTCTTGAATTGTATGTAGACTATTCTCATAAACCTGGTCTTTCACCAGGAGTGCAACGGCGTTGAATCACATAGTGTTGGTGGCAAATTGACATCACTAGAGAAATTAGAGGTGCATTGAATTTGGCTCTAAATAAATCGATTGTTTCTTGGGCAGTATGGCACGTAAACTAAAAGTCGTTACAATTACTACATCGGTAACTTCATTTTCAAAAAATACGGACCAGTAATGGCTCCGGCCTATAAAACGCTCCATTTAGTGGCACGTGCTAAATGTATTATTCGTAAAGTATCTATTTCTCGATTTTCCGATGCCCAAATGTATCAAATGACCTTCGTCCATGAAGATATTTTGTTCTAACCAACCAGCTGGCAGTGAAATTTCTACGTTGTGGTTTTAATTATTGTACTAGTTGGTCCTTATGAGGCTTAACAGCTAAATGCTTGCGCGAAATTGGGGGACAGGCCCAATTGTTGAGAACGTCGTGAAACCTATAAAACTAGATCCTCGGTAACACTGCTACCTACCGACTCAAATTTACTGACACAACTGTCAACATAGCCAATGTCAGCCCTTTTAGATTAAAGAATACCTGAATAGGTCTGTACATTAGATTTTCTTATATATACGAGTATACACAATTCTCTGTCTGAATTATTGCAAAAGCGGCAAGAAATCGTAATGCTTGCATACTTTTGTGTAGATGTTTTTATGTAGACATGACATCCACTGAAATCTAGTTTTCGTAATAGAAATTTATTAAATTCCAAAAGCATAATTTATATTCATTTTAATTCACTTATTATGATTTTATTTTATTTTTTGTACAATCTTTTGATATGAAATAGAATTTTATTTTAGGTTTATTATTTATTTCATAAATATCAAGCGTCTCAATTTTGGAGACTTTCGGAGAGTTTTAAAAAATGCCATTGTCCATGAAAGTGGTAGCATATCGTAATGCTTGCATACTTTTGTTGTTTGTCAAGTTGTTCTTTTGCCATTTATCGGAAAGTGTAAGTGAAAATGTGGTTTCGGAGCACGAAACAAATTGATTAAATTAACTGAATCGAATTTGAACCATGTAAACAGCGTGATTAAAATCTAATGCCACAATTTTAATCCGGACTTACTCGGGTATGCTTTGATCCACACTTCGCTCATTTTCTTAAAGTCTAGAATGGTCCTTGATGCAGGAGTTAGCATGACTCGATTGAAAATGAGGTCTACAATTGACCTTCTATTAAAATTGCTATGATAGGGAAATTATGCGCGCTGCTCGCTGAATTTAAGTCAATTTCTTATTGAATATTAGCTCATAACATAGCTGGTCTCTGTCGGTTTAATTTATTCCGCTTGTAACTTCTCACGATAAAAGCCTTAGAATAACGCTTGCATACTTTTGTGTAGATTTTTTTGATGTATACATGACACCCACTGACATCTAGTTTTCGTAATAGGAAGTTTTTGAATTCCAATGTCATAGTTTATATCTATTTTAACTCACTTATTCCAAACACAAAATATAATTTAAACACGACGAAAGACAATATTTATTTTTTCCAATCTTCTGCTATTAAATGCAATTACATTTCAGGTTTATTATTTATTTTGTAAATATCAAGCGCTTCAGTTTTGTAGACTTTCGGAGAGTTTTAAAAAACGCCATTGTCCATGAAATCGGCAGCATACCGAAATGCTTGCATATTTTTGACATTTATCGGAAAGTGCAAGTGAAAATGTGGTTTTTATTTTTTTTTTAAGTATTTAAGAAAAAGTAAGTATTTATATAAATAGTTATACTGTTGATAATATTTAATAGGAAGTTTTTATTTTAAAAAATGAAGTGTTTTATAAAGGGTTGCCGGTAATTCAACGGAATGAGGAAGCCGGGAATTTTCTTTCCTTTCGGTAAGTTCATATCTTTATTTTTACTAGAGAAATTAACAAAAATTTAGTTTAATATGTGTTTAAATGGCTTTTAATAATTTATTTAGTCCAAAAACTGGTTAAAAGGTAAAAAGTTCGTCATTCAATAAATGTAAACAAATGTGATGTTGACAGTTCAAAGTTTACCAGAAAATAGTTCAGTGCCGGTGTACGTAAAGTGCAAGAAATACTTTAGGTTTTGTTAATTGTTAATTGAAAAACGAAATGTAATGATCGTAATTCATATGTTAACATTAGAGAATTCTACAAAATTAATGGTTGAGGGAAAAGTGGATTATGGCAGCAGCATCGGGTATTCCCAGGAACCACGACATTGTGTGCTCGCTCCACTTTCGTAGACCAGACATTAAAGTAGGAACGAGCAGAAGCAGATTAGAAAGACATGCTATTCCCTCCGTATTTGGTATATGGAAGAGCCACACTGTAAATTTTAATACTACAAAATTAATAATTGCAAAATTATAACGCATTGAAATCATTTTTGTAGGAAATCGGGAAACCATCATCAAAACAAGAAAAGGATGAAAATTAAACAGTAAGTTGTACGAATACTGTTATATTTGTATTGTATTTTATTTTATTTCATTTTAAAAAGGAGTTCATGCAGGATTCTTGGAATGCATTTTTATTTGTGCACATAAATTATTTTTGTAAATAATCAAATATTGCTCTTCCACTTTATACAATAATTCTGTTTTAATAAATAATATATAGTGAAATAAATAATATTTAAAAATAGAATAATGTGTTTTAATGCAAATTTCCAAAACTAATTCCATTAAACAACAAAACCCGCAATATCAAAAAATCTATTTTGTTTATGCATAAATGACATTACACATTAAAATGAAGTTTAAAATTGGCCCCCAATGATTTACGCCGTTTCTGTTGTGCGTGCGTTCTTATGAATGTGTTGCCAATAAAATTTGGACAGAATTGTTGTGTAGAGGCCTATCCAGTTCTTCTATAATCTAAGGTCAGCCGTATTGATGAAAAGGTAGGCCGGTGTTACTTTTTTTTTTTAAACAAATATATTATTATGCCGAAAAAATATAGAATTGTAATTAATTGAACTTCAATGGAAATAATTGAAAATGATCGATTATTAAATATAATTGAAAATAATGCAAAAGAAGAACTAAGAATGAGTTAGAACACCATTCCAAAAATCTTTAGCTGTTTTTTTTGTATGTGAGACATTTTTTCCGAAATGAATTTTGTAAAATGTAATACAAGAAGTAGATTAACCAACGAATCCAGTTAAGCATGCATTTTACTATAAGTGGCGTCATATGACCCGGATATCAAGTATTTGGCATCGAATATACATCTAATAATTTAGAGTGTATTTTTTAAAGAAATTTTAAACAAATATTGGAAAAATTATGTTTTTGAGTAAAAAACTAATTATAGCGTAACTGCTAACAGTAGTTATTAAAATAAATAAATTTAAAAAAAAAACTGATCGGCACGTCAGACAGTCAACTTATACTTTTTGGGGATTTTTGTCACGCGCATATAAAAAAATGTGGAGAAAGGATATTCCATATAAATTTTGTGTTAAGCTTGCTGAATTCTATGAGTTTGACTTACGAAAATTACGAAGTAGCAACGAGCCCATGAGGAATAGTTCTTAACAAAAGCTCAAGCATTTCGATGTGGCATAAAACATTTTTGGGGCTGTGTACCTGCGGAGCACAAACTTCTCTCAAAAAGACTTTCAACATTCGATATTGATGTAAATAAGTAACGAGTAATTAAAGCTGATGAGTAGTCGTTAAAAGGCTCAGAAAAACGGTTTCTTATGCGTCAGATAGATGGATGCTGTCACCATTAACGAAATTGTATCGGTTCCGCAGACCCCTGTTCGTCTGATCTTACTTTGTGTGCCTTTTTTTTATTACACATCATCAAAAAATACTAGAAAGAACGTCATCTTAGTACTGTCGATAACATCCACAGCAGTAAATCCTAGGATTCCGTTGAGAATAATTTTAAAAAATTGTTGCTAAAAAATTCAGTCGCATTACTTTTCTATCACATCTCGTAAAGCAATCGACATGCGATTGTTAAAAATTTTGATATTCACATTGGTTTTCGTGGAATGTGATATTCACAATAATTTTAGGTATGGAAAAGTGATCGAAAAATGCGTTCGCTTTAATTTTTGGTAAATGGTTTAGATCAGGAATCCCGCATGTTGCACCATTGCACCGTGTATCGTGTATACTCTTACAACTAATTCTAAACAATATCTTTTATAAGTCAGAAGTCTCCTAACATAAGTGCAAATTTCTTCATCAGAAGAATTATTACATTATTTGTACTAAGAAGAATATCGTGAAGCATCGGTCTAATACGAATGGGAATATGATTGGTATAGTTGGGTTCTTTTTCGAGTTAGAATTAATAGTTCTAAGTTGAATAAGAACTGATTTAAAAACTCATCTTATTCATTTTAAATGGATTAAGAGACTTTCTTTTTTCAACTGTACTTTTCATTCTCGTTATGGGCACATAAGAGCTTACCAAGGAGTTAGAATAACATTTCCTAATTGCTGGTGGCATGGTAAATAAATGACGAACGAATACATTCCCAATAAATCTAAAGTAATTTTATATTATGGGGATTATGGTAGTCAACTATTTGAGGAGTTTGCAATTGTCAAATTTCGAGACTGTAAGTCCAAATAGGTTTCGAGATTTTATTGTATTATGTTCGATTACTGCTTTCATTGATTTCTTAGTAATGTATACAGTTTTTAATAACATTTATTGTACTCGAGTATTTACTGTAGCATGTAAAGAATGAAGATTAGTCAATTTTATAGATCTTTAGCTTCTATTCAGGGCAAAAGGTAGCATTATTAATAAAAAAATTATATTTAAAAGAACTTTTTAGGTAGTTGACTACTTCTGATCGCATCTGTCATGCTGATTTTTGGGATTCTTTACTTATCATTATCATTAATTCGTATTTATCGTAACGTCATTCTCACGTAGTTCTTAATTCAAAATTTTTTCCATATCAGCTAGATTTATATAAGACAGAATTCAGTATTCTTTTTTATGTAACGCATCTCATTCTAAAGCCTGTAGTACAGGGTCAGCAAAAATTATAGATGTCTTCTCGTAAAAATGAAAAAAATCTTTGCAGTGCATGCCATCACCTTATCTCTGTCTTTCGAGAGAAAAAAAAAATTTTCGGGTAATTATCTGGCTAGGACCTCTTCATCTTTTTAGGAGAGCTTTGGACCTTTTCATCTTTCTCGCCGATGTCAATGGCTTCGTTGATGATTTCTGGATTGTTTTTTTTTAGTTAATGGGTAAGTGAAAATTTCAAAAGACACCAAGACATATGCTTGTTACATCGAGTAGTGTGGGACTCAATTGTTTAGAAGAAATAATTGCCTTAGTAGAGGTTACCGTACTAATTCATAGGGCTTAGTCCTTTTTAGTCGACGTTTGTTATCGGTCACATCAAGGAATATGGTATTTCCATCTCAGGATTCCCATATAGGCTTTCTTTTTTATTTCTTCAGCTACTGAAATAATGTGCAAAGCCTATTACAGGTCACTGTAATGCTACGAAGAACTTTATTTGGAAACATTTGAATTATTCAAATATTCGATTTGCTTGTTATCGCTGATCCATACTGGCTTTAATATTTGCATGTAGATGAGAAGTTTATTCTATACTGCTAGCTCAGAGTCTCATCCTTACAGCCAATAATATTATCTATATTTAATGTTGAGCTTGTGCCATTTAATTTGAGTATGCTCTTTCCACATGAGTTTGGTATCTATTGTCATCGCTACGTACTTGGCTGTATTTCCATATGGCAATACCATGAACCTTCTACTATTATATTAACTCTGAGTGTCATCATAATACCTCATATTCTGAGCGTGTATCACATTAAACTAGATTACATTCTTTTTTGTATCTTCAAATATTGACAATGAAAAATATTTAATTTTTGCTAATTTAAATAAGTTTTGTTTATAAATAAAGACTATCTTAATATATTTATAAATTGTCACAATCAGATATTTTCCCCGAAGGCCGTAATCTTATCCCAAAGACAACAATAACACCAGAGATAATAATTTTATTCCATTCTAAAAATTTACGTAATTAGATATAACCGGAAAATTAATATATTTTCAGTACAATTCGGTAATAATACATATTATATTCAAGAATCTTCAAAAAGTCTCATTTTAAGATATTTTACGAAAGTTTGCCTGAATATCTTACCCTCGATTTTGATAATCCTAACCAATATTATGGCATAAAAAGTTCATAAGAAAATATTTACAATCCAAGTTTTATTGGTAAACACTCAACGTGAAGGAAAAGTTGGAAAAGAAATAATCCATAATGGGTTGTTTGTAAGTTTATGAGGAAAACAGCTTCGAGCCTACACAAATAGCAAAGGTTAACCAAAAGCAGGCGACACAAATGATTTCCACAAATGTGCGGGAGATCAGTAGGTGATGTGTTCCTAATGCGGAAAGCTCATTGCCTCAAACACAATGTTTTGTCTTGGTTTCATCTTACCTACTCGTACTCGTATTAGTTCCGATTCACTTCACCACCAACACTTCCTTCGTATAAACTTTATATGAATTCGTACGGATCTGTTGACCCGTTTCCGAAGGGCATCTACCAAAACCCTTGTTCTGTGCACGTTGTCCAAATACGCCAACGAATATTTATTGGCACTCATAATTTTCGGGTAGTGTTCCATAAAATGAATTCGAATGAATGATGAACCAATCAAAAAACAAGCAAACAAAAAACCAAAAACAAATTTCATAAAACCACATTTTGAATATATCCTTAGAAAAATATGGAAGATTTCTTCTTATTCTTATTCTTATGTTTATCTGCACTCGTCGATATTTATCATATCAGATCAAATATTTTCCACTTTTATTAAAATGGAACTTAATCAATGTACCAATATTTAAATATTGTGCAAATATTTAAATTTTAGTTTGGTTGGTGGGCGAAAAACAAATAAAATGAATATAAATGTTGGGTTTGATCTCAGAATTTGAATGCAAATACGGTGCTAAATAAGGAAATAAGAAGTACGTAGGTGGTTACTAAAATAATTGGTATCTAATAATAGATATTCCTTATATTATTTATTGAATAATTTGATATCGAATCATTTTGTTGGTAGCCCACCAGATCGAAGAAAATTATCTGCCCACAGTTAAGCCATAAAAATTAAAAGTACAAAGTATCAACAAGATTTGGTCCTTGACACATTAGTAACAGATCGCATTTGTAAATTCGAAAATTCTTAATGAAGAAAAGAAACAATCTCTCTCTTCCTAATATACTCTTCAGAAAATTCAGTTATCAGATTTTTGGCTCAATTCAGAACAGATCAGCATCTCAGATGTATTTTTTTTTATAAATTTGTTCCAGTAGGCAGCGATTTTTTTTCAATTAAAATATAGAACTATGTATGTGTGAATGTAGGACATTGTGACACTATCGGTATCAATACCCCGCACATGGGGGCTTCTTCTAGGAGAATAATCCACAAGGACTACACCAGAAGCTCCTACGGACTGCACCAGCAGAGCCTATCTTCTTATCGCATAGGAGCCTTTATGGTGAGTTGACCCATTGTGAAACTTTCGGTATCAAGACCCCGCACAAGGGGCTTCTTCTAAGAGAATAATCCAAAAGAACCACCCCAGAAGTGCCTACGGGTATTAGCTCATCCGCGTTCTGAGCTGCACCAGCAGAGCCTAACTTCTAGGGCCTTTATGTTGAATGACGTATTATGACACTCTCGGTATCAAAACCCCATACAACGGGCTTCTTCTAGGAGAATAATCAACAAGGACTGCACCAGAAGCTCCTATGGACTGCACCAGCAGAGCCTATCTTCTAATCGCATAGGAGCCTTTATGGTGAGTGACCCATTGTGAAACTTTCGGTATCAAGACCCCGCACAAGGGGCTTCTTCTAGGAGAATAATCCACAAGGACCACACCAGAAGCTCCTATGGATATTAGCTTATCCGCGTTCTGAGCTGCACCAGCAGATCCTATCTTCTAATCGCATAGGGGGCTTTTATGCAGAGTGACCCATTGTAATACTCTCGGTATTAAGACCCCGCACAAGGGGTTTGTTCTAGGAGAATAATCCACCAGGACTGCACCAGAAGCTCCTATGGATATTAGCTTATCCGCGTTCTGAGCTGCACCAGCAGATCCTATCTTCTAATCGCATAGGGGGCTTTTATGCAGAGTGACCCATTGTAATACTCTCGGTATTAAGACCCCGCACAAGGGGTTTGTTCTAGGAGAATAATCCACCAGGACTGCACCAGAAGCTCCTATGGATATTAGCTTATCCGTGTTCTGACCTGCACCAGCAGAGCCTATCTTCTAATCGCATAGGGACCCTTTTATGATGAGTGACCTATTGGACACTATGCCAGGAAGTGCCTACTTCCTGGCATAGTGGATATGCCAAAACTACGGATTTTGGGTGGCTTAGAAGTGCCAAAGAAATTTTCAAGATTCCAACTGTAGCGCTTTTAGCGCGAAGCACACTTACCGGGTGTCTTTAATGATAAAATCCGGTATCACGGGGATGGGGATGTTGAAATCCAGTACCATGAGGGGCGCCCGGACAACAGTAAGGAGCCATTAGCTGAAACGTGGTGGATGTGGTTTAATACCTACATCGCGGGTACAGTCTTAGGTGAGGGATGCTAGGATCCCAGGTGCTTTCAATGCAGATGACAGTAGAGGTTTAGATAGGTCTTGCTACCAACAGTTGGGTAACTATCTTGTAATTGGTAACTGACTGTTACAAGATAGTTATCCTTGTTTTGGGATAAGGTAGTTGCATAAATATGTGTGCCATAATGAAAAATTGTACGGATGTATTTCATGCGGTAAACATTACAGATGGCTAAAAAGAGATATGACAGTGGATGGTGATGAGGTATCAAATAAGGTATTAAATTAATTACTTTAAAGATTACTATAAGAGGAGCTGATACACTTCTCATAGGGAGATAGCCATACTGAGTGTATCCTGCATGATGGAGTCCATGTAGAAAATTCAATAAATGCGTTGGAAGGAAGTGAGATGGGTAGTCGGCTTAGCTAGCGAAATCCATTATAGACGGGTCTGTTTTGCGCGTTGATTGGGTCGTAGGCAGTCCATGGCTAAGTAACGTTATACAATATCGGCATCAAAAATGAAAATCATCAGTTATCATATGATACGGTAAGATTATAATTTTAAAAAGTTAAATTTTCTATCAAGTACTATAAATGAGTTTTTTTGTATTTAAAGAACTTGAGCTAAAAGAGAATATATGCTTGTGGGGCTCATTGAATAAATCTTGAGTGGATGGGGAGCTATCAATATTTTAGCTAATAAATAAAATCGTTTTTAGTCATTTTACCTTATGCAGGTTAATGATTTTTACTCCAAAATCTAAGATGGGGATAGAAACGATCTTGGACTAAAAAAAAAAAATGTTTTTGGAATGATTCTACATCAAAGGGGAACTTTGAACCTTTTGATGTAGAATCATTCCAAAAACATTTGGTTCTATTTGCACTGTGAGGAAACTTTTTTTAATATTATTAGGACTATGTAATTATTAAAAGTTAAGCTCAATAGATTGTGATAGCTGGGCTGATATCCTATCCGGAATATCTTCAACGGTTATAGTTATAGAAAATATGCCAGGATGTCAAAGATATACTAAGATTATCGAACTAGAGAACCATTTGGATCAGTAGGTCTAGTCTGGATATCAAATTTATAGTTACCGAAGGAAAATCCGATTAGAATTGATAAGGACAATTATTAGCCAAAGATTATTTACTCGTAATCTAGATTTATTTTTCTTCTATTTTTAATCGGGTAAAGACATAACTATAGAAACTTAAAATAGAAAGTTTTCTGTTTTATAATGAATCAGTTCCTTTCTGATAATTTCAACATGTCTCAGGATCCAGTAAAAGAATTACCTAGGATACGCAAATAAGCAGAATATTTGCAGAGCTTATCAATAAACCACGTCTATTTTCAAGGATATAAAAATAAATCTCAAAACTTTATTGTTAAAAATCATTGTAAGCTTTTGACTTTAAAATTGTATTAGAATCAAAAGAAGAACCATCAGAATATGAACCGAGACCCTTTAATCTGTTTATTGATTTAATAATTATATTTGTTTAAGAGAAAAATTTATAGAACATAATTTTTTGTACGAGGGTCGTTCAATAAGTCCTCAGAAAATCCGAGAAATTACGCTCGTAGTGTCGGTAAAGATTTTTTGTAAGTAGCATTATCCACAGGAAATCTGTCAAAATTTCAGCTCGATCCATAGCGTAGGTCAATTTCTATCGTCGATTAAAGTTAACGACATTTATTTGTGCATAACAATGGAAAAAAGCGAGTTTAGGGCTGTCATCAAACATCTCCATTTGAAAGGCTTAAGCCCGAAAGAAATCAAAGCCGGGTTGGATGCAGTTCATGGCACATCTGCACATGTGTTTGCGACGGTTTACAATTGGGTGAATAAATTTAAACGTGGCCGTTCATCCACAAAAAGATGAACATCGTTCAGGACGCCCAGTTGAGGTGTCTATTCCTGAAATCATCGACAAAATCCACGATCTGATTTTGAACGATCGGCGAATTAAAGTGCGCGAATTAGTTGAGGCCACGGGCATATCACAAGGTACAGTCGCTTCAATTTTGCATGAAAAATTGTCTGTGAAAAAAATTTCGGCAAGATGGGTGCCGCGTTTGCTCTCAGAGGAGAATAAGCGCAATCGTGTAGTGGACTCTGAGGCTATGTTGGCACTCTTTCATCGCAATCCTGCCGAATTACTTCGTCGATATATCACTGTGGACGAAACCTGGATACACTACTACACTCCAAAAACGAAGAGACAGTCATCACAGTGGATTTTCAAGGGTGAACGGGCTCCGAAGAAGGCAAAAACTGTGCCATCGGCCGGCAAGGTGATGGCCACGGTCTTTTGGGATTCGCAGGGCATAATTTTATCGACTACTTGGAAAAATGAAAAACAATAACAGGAGCGTATTACGCGTCGTTATTGCAACGGTTGAGCGAGGAAATCAAAGAGAAACGCCCCCATCTGAAGAAGAAGAAAATCCTCTTGCATCAGGACAATGCGCGTTTGCACACCTGCGCTGTTTCCATGGCCAAAATTGTGGAATTGAGAATGGAATTGTTGCAGCATCCCGCTTATTCACCAGATTTGGCCCCGAGTGACTATTTTCTTTTCCCAAATCTGAAGAAATGGGTTGGCCGACTACGGTTCACTTCCAACGAGGACGTCATTGCTCAAACGGATGAGTATTTTGCAGAACTTCCGAAATCCTATTTTTTGGACGGGATAAGAATTTTGGAAAAACGGTTGGAAAAGTGTATAGAGCTACAAGGAGATTATGTTGAAAAATTGAACGACCCTCGTAAATTCTAAAATCTTCTATTCTTCTTTAAAGTATTTTTACTTATTGTAAACTAAAACAAAAGAAGGCAATATCAACAAAGAAGAAAATATTTTGAATAATTATTTGTTTTCGAAAAGATTTAATAGCTCCATTGCGAATCAAAAAAAAATTCATCGGTGGCGCCATCTATAAGATTTTTCAGAAACTATAATTTTCATAAAACATTAAAATTGTTTTAGAATTAAAAGAATAACTATCAGAATATAAAGGGATACCCGTCAAGATCTGTTTATTGATTAACTATTTATACTTGCTTAAGACAAAAATTTATAGAAAATAATTTTTTGCAAATTTTGAAATCTTCTCTGATAACGGCTTCAAAGTATTTTTAAATGGCATATTTCGAGATGATTGAAAATAATGTTGGCTCGAAAGGAGGCAATATCAACAAAGAAGACAATATTTTGAATTATTAAGAAAAAATATTAATTTTCGAAAAGATCCAAACAATTTTAGCGGTAGCGCTATCTATTAGATTTATCAGAAACTCTAATTTTTTCAATAATATTTCCAGCTGAGTGACTAAAATCAGAACTAACTGACTATTAACAGAATTATAGTCTATAATTTAGAATCATATAGTAGCAAAATACTTGTTTTAAGCTACCTTTAAGGATATAAAAATAAATATTTTTATGACTACTCACGACTTTATTGGTAAAATTGATTGTAAGTTTTTGAGAAAAAAATTGTATACAAATTCAAAGAAGAACCATCAGAATATGAAGCGAGACCGGCTTCAAAGTATTTTTAAATGGCATATTTTGAGATAATTAAAAACAATGTTGCCTTGGAAGGACACAATATTACCAAAGAAGATAATATTTTGAACAATTTCAAACCAATTATGGCCATACCTAAATATTAAGAGAAAATATTAATTTTCGAAAAGATCCAATAGCCTCATTGCGATTGAAAACTTTTCAGCGGTGGCGCCATCGACTTTTCAGATTTTCCAGAAACTCCATTCTTTTTATATTGTTTCTAACTGACTGACTAAAATCTGTACTAACTGACTATTAACAGAATTATAGTTTATAATTTCGAATGGTAAATACCATTTATTTATTAATATGAAAACGGACAAAAATTTTCACAAAAATCTTCACAGAAATTGTTTATTTTATTTTATCGTTATTACTTTTTCTAATATAAAACTTTCAAGACGATTTGAATTTTCCATTTTTCTTAATAAATAAACTCCCACTTTTGGATTTATGAGAACTAACAGATCGGATTGGACAACAAAAATTGCAACGTAAACTAAACATTTTATTGATGGAACTTGAAAAAAAATTTCCTTTCGGTCAATGAATAAATTTGAGACTTTATTTTATGCAAATTATCAATTAGAACTTTTCACAACTCATCATTCCATCTTTAATTACTTGAATAATTACTTGAATAATTTCCGATTTGCTCGTAATCATTTTGAATTTATTTTATTTGAAAATTTTACATCTATATTCCGAATAAAATATTATATTGATTATTTCATGAGAAATTCAGAATAAAAATTAATTAATAAATTCTTTATTATTATGCGATTAGTATGAAAAAATACTTTCCAGATCTAAAGGGACGCAATCAATAATAATAATTATTAAACAGGAAACTAAAAAGGTCCCTCGTTTCAAATAAACTAGCAATTAGAAACTAGTTTGCTGGAACACTAGCAATTAGAAACTAGTTCTTTATTAAAATACGGATGGAAATTCTCATAAGATGTTATTGGATAGAGAATAGTAATTTTGTTACCTTTTATAGTATTTGTTAAGACTGAGTGACGTCAGTAGTAGTTTGCAAAGAACTTTGCAAGACTAGTTTTATAAAAATTGTACAAATGTTAGTGGAAATTTTTAGTTTAAATAAAATCTACATTTTTTTCTTTTTTGAAGGAAGGATTTAGGTCAAACCAACTACAATATATTATGGCAACCCTCCATAACAATTTTTTTAAACTCATTTCGATAATTTTGCATTATAGACAAAATTTTATAAAATTGTTTGAAACAAATAAGTTTGGTAGTTATTTTAAATTATTTTCCTATCCGAATTTTAAATCATTGTTCTACCGTTCTTTAACAGGTTCGATTTAAGTCGGTCTGCGTCATCATTAATTTCAAGAAACTACGAAACGAGACTTTGATTTTGGCAAGAAGTCCGGATACCATCTTAACTTACTTGAGGACACAGTCCCTCAAATAAAATAGTATAAAAAATAAAAATATTTGGCCATCTGTCTGAGGAGGACGCCGTTCCGTAAAAAGTTAATATTAGCTATATTTATGACTCCAGAAAATATGATAGGCCCGGTCTTCAATCGGATAATGATTACCAGGAGTTTGGTACGAAGCTGGGACGTTAGAAGCTATATCATTAACGGTGGACAACCGGGAGTGCGGTCTAGATATTTTATAATAATCTATTTTAATTTATTGGCGTTGTTGCCAGAACAATATGATTATTAATAGCAACAAGCATGCCCAGCAGAAACATGTGCTCTTTGAGTATGCTCGTCATTAGCCATACTCCTGTATAAATTTACATTTATTTTTATCGAAATTTTAGTAGCTTTCCGTACTTTCTTTTATCAACCATAACAATTCCTCAATAATCACCGCGTCGTAGAGTGTACCGACACTCAAAAAACTTTTTTTCATCCGCACCAAAATAGCAATAAATAAATTGCTAAGTAAATCTTAAAGTTCTATGGGGAAAAAAACTAACTTTATACATTTTTGTTTCTAAATAAATTAATAGAAGTGTGGTATTCTGGACTCCTCTGGAAACTTAAGAGCTTCCTTCCTTCAACATAATACCTTACCATAAATTTATATCTCTCCCAATTAACTCAGAATCCTCGGAAATATATCGTATTCTAGCCGGAGTTCCACAAGTCAGTATTCTTGGTCCCATTTTATATAATATTTATACCCATGACATCCCAGCTGATCCCATCTGGCCATATTTGCTACCCATACAAATCCTGACATAGCTTCCAACAATTTAAAATCTCATATACAACCTTCAATCCTGGTTTAACAGATGGAGAGTGAAGGTAAATGAACAGAAAAGTGCGCACATTACTTTCACTCTTTGTCAACGGAAACATATCCCTTTATACCTTAGTAGCAACATAACTCCACAATACGATAAAGTACGTTATTTGGGACTTTACCTGGACAAGAGATTAACATGGAACCCACATACTAGAATAAAAGAACTTGAAGCTACTAGACCAATCGTCGGCAACCTATGTATTTGAAGTGACCCACTTGAGTTCCGAAAATAAATTATATAATATAAAAATAAAAGAAATGAACACTGAAAAAAAATAACTAAAAAATAAACTGAAAATAAATAATAAGAATGAAATTTTAGCATAGATCAACACAGATGTCCAGGTCCCATACAAAATTTCGTGTCAAGAATAAATTTCAGCTCTAGTGGCATGAGCTTTTTTTTGGATATTCTTTGGTATTTCTCTATAAAAAAAATTATCGTATTATTTACCAAAAAACTGTTTTAAAATGAAAATACCACTGATCCAAAAGGTCTTTTTAATATTCACATTTTGGTTGATTTTGACCCGCAGCCAAAAAGGGTTGCGACGCCTGCACTAGACGTTATCTACAACTTCTTCGACTACTGGACAAATGCTTGAAACTAACAATAAAAAGTAAACTTTTAATAAACAATAAAACCTATTTGGATATTTGGAATTGAACTTTGTGGTTCCAATTCCTATCGCATGCAGGCCTTACAATCCAAAATCCTCCTTAAAATTGTTGATGCCTCCTCTTACGTTCGTACCAACGTAACACATCATGATCTAAATGTTCCCTTTATTCAGGACCTGTGCATTTCCCGCTATCAAAAATTTCACTCCTGTTTATCCTATTCATCATAATCAACTTGTGAGAGAATTATCGTGTACTGACCTTCATCGGAGACTTAAGAGACAATGGCCTAGAGATTTTCTAGAGGAATTCAACTTCCATTAGTTGGAGAAACGCCGATGTGTGTTTACTCCCACTTCATGATGCAGAAGATTGTTGCAGATAAAAAAAATAATAATATTAATATTGATCCTTTTATTTATATCCAAAAAAAACTCTACGAAAATTCCCAAATTTCGACCATTCAGACAAACCCCAGCCATTTTTGACCATTCAGAATTAATTGAGAATAATACAATAATTCCAATTGGTCAGATCAGATCCAATCTGGTTGGAAGTGATAGTTTTGCATCCGACAAAAATTGGATATCTGTAAGTGAAGATGTGATTTCGATTTATTTTTATAGGCAGTTTTTTTTAGCCTCTTTCCTATTGAAGTCAAAGGGGATCGTCATAATAGAAGTGATTCTATTGAAAACCGATTTAATGTGATTGGTTTATTCAAATCGAAATTGAAAATGACCGAACACAGTTGCCATAAATAAAGAATCCTGGAAATTTACTGCGACAATCACCCAACTCTGAGGTATTCGTAGATTCGCGTGAGTGCTAGAGGAGGAAGGGAGTGTTTTTTTTTTAATGGGCCTCAACTTGGACACAATAACAACTGTTTTCGATGTAATCATTTTTATTTGCAATTATTACTATTAGAAAATGAAAAATGTTCAACTTTTAATGGTATGTAAAAGAAGCCATGAATTTATTCGTCTACATTTATGAGAGCACATCGCGAGCCATTAAGGTGTAGATTGGCTTAAGTTCGAGCAGAGAATCTCGCAACGAGCAGGGCGCAACTCAGTAATGAGATGAATGGGGGGAAAAAGTGTATGGAATGAATAGGCCATATTTAATGGATAATTAGATTTCACTTCCTCAAGGTAATTTACCGGAGCTCCTTGCAGGATAACGTTCGAAAATTAACGACTTACTACTGGCAGCTGGCCCAATGACTGAGCAACTGACTGTGAGTGTGTAGGTATAGCTGAGTCTGCTGGTTTTGGTCTGAGCGAAGGCTGAGATGCTGAATAAGGGTGGTTGCTTTTCAATAAGGAGGAGGGTAGCTGGAAAAAATGAATTGCAGACTCTGAAAATTGTACAGCACACCAATTATATTAAAAAAACCGGTAAGGATACGTTGATCCTATATTTACAACCGAATGGCAAAACTGGAGGGGTAGGGGGAAGGGTCTGACTGGAAACAAAAGTAGTACGATAGCTACGAAGGGTAGGGTTTTATTTGCGAATTTCTGATTTTATTTGCAGAACCGAATCACACATTTTACACATCTTTTCTGTACAATATCCTTGACAGGGAAAAATTTAAATTTTTCGTCATATCCTTTTTCAAATTCAAAGGATTTTTTTTCTATTTCAATTTTCTTCTTTTTTTCTTCTTTTACAATTAATTTTTCGAGGTTAGCAGAGATTTAATTTCTCGATGCAACCGAATAAGCATTCGGTTTTGTTTTTTTGCAATGAATTTTAATGAACAAAATTTCTTCTACTTTAGATTTAGTGTGTCTTTGTGTGTGTGTAAATTTTTTTTGTTTTCCAACTGGAAAAGTAGATATTATATAATACATGTACAAGGGATAAGGTAGCCAAAGAAGAGATTACTGGTAAATATGAACGTTGTACGGGAATAAAAGAACGAGCAAAATATTTCCGTTAAGTAAGAAGGAGGGGGGGGGGGGTGGAAGGTTGTTTAAATAATTTTAAAAAACTTCATATAATTAGTAACAATGGTGGAAAAATTAATTGGTTCAGTTGAATTTTAACGAAATTAAACCATTCAACTATTCTGAGATAAAACGAAGCCTACAACTATATAAGACCCATTAGTAATTTTTATGTATTCAATTCAGAATAAAGATCATTAAGCATAAATAATAATTAAATTACGAATAATGTATTTTTGTTTGTCTCTTCGTAGAAACTCATTCTAAAAATTCGAAATGTTCAGAGACCAAATTATCTACTGTATAATTCCACTTACCATACGATATGTGGAGTAAAACATTTGATATTTTATGGAAAGAATTATTAGTTTCTCGTTGATAATAAATAGTTTTTAATAGTCATTTATTATACTAGAAAATACTTTATAACATCAGCACGAAAATACCAATAAATAAATTACTAAATAAATCTTTAAGTTCTAAGAAAAAAAAAGACTCATTTTATTAAGATAGTTTTTTAATTTACTTTATTGATCCTTTTATTTATATCAACAAGGAAAAACTCCCATGAATATTCATAATTTAGTCTTCTTTTACGTCTAAAATAATATTACTTTTATGAAATTTATGCAGAATTTATATTCTAAAATTATAAGGGATTTTCTCAGATGTCCTTACGTTCGCATGAATTATAAATGTTTATCTAATCATGTGTACCAGATGCTCTTCTAATCGCAGCTAATGTAACCCAAATTTTATTTTTAAGTTTTTTGATTAACAAAGGAAAAGCACATATTTTGACACCGCACGGAGCTATCAATAACTCTGACGATATATATATATAAGGACTTATTGGATCTATGGGATGATTTTTTTGCTGTTTGGTTTTTATGTTTTTATTTTTGTTAGATCACGCAAGACACGTGACATTTGACAAAGTCACAAGTGCTCGATTAGCATTGCCATTGCATCATAAGAAAGATTTACACCCGAACAACAGTGCGTAGAGAAGACCGCGCGATTTGTCCATCCCTTACCTTTCACAGCAATTGGTATTGTGTTACTCGACTATGTAGAAGATTTTACGCCAGGATCTTGGTTTGAAAATGTATGAAATACAGCTCCTGCAAAAACTGAAAGCTTATTGACGTATCCATTCAACCAGAAATGAGCCTTATTAGGCTCATTACTGGTTGAATGGATACGTCAATAAGCAAAATTGTTGCATTTGGTTTGATGGACAGCCACAGGCAAAACAAGAACTGCCTATGCACCCAAAAAAATGCACAGTTACAGTGGAATCATCGGTCCGTATTTTTTTAAAGATTACGCTAATCGCAACGTTATCGTCAATGGCGCCTCCTATCGCTCGGTGATTTCGAACTTTTTTTGCCGAAAACGCAAGAACTACATCTGGTCGACATGTAGTTTCAACAAAACGGCGCTACATAACACACAGCACATGAAACAATAGACATATTGAGAGATGAGTTCGGTGAGCAATTTATCTCACGTTTTGGACCAGCGACTTGGCCGCCAAATCGTGCGATTTGACGCCCCTAGCCTATTTTTTATGAGGCTACGTAAAGTCACTCGTCTTTACCGATAAACCAGCTTCATTTACAACCTTAGAAGATAATATTACACGTGTTATTAGCGAGACACTAGCCAAGATGCTCTCGAAAAAATGATTTAAAATTGGACCTCTTGCATGGATCACTTAAAACGTAGTCTTGGCCAATATTTACATAAAATAATTTTTTAAAAGTAAATGGCAAGCATTTATTTATAGACTCAAATAAAAATATTATATACTTTTGTAATTTTTCTGTTTTTTTTTTGAAAATTTTCAAATGAGACACTTAAAAAATCACCAATTAGTTCATTTACATTCTCCTTACAAGTACTTTGCTCCATCCCGGATATGATTTGTTATGGTAGACTTAGTGATAGTATTGTTCATTACTTTTATTTTAAATAGATGACGCATAGATCAGTAAGATTACGCATGGAGTTTTCGGTCAGTTTTGGTGCCTCTGGCAGCACTGCCTCCGAAAAATTGCATGATTTGATGACGCTTCGTCGAATTACTGGCGAGACCCGTCGTACGATCATGCTGTGTGCAAAAATATTACATAAGCATACGAAATGGTACGATCGCATGCACGAAGAATTACGAAGAGTACGTGTAAGCCGGCATCACCATAAGAAGTCATTCGGCGTTAGGCCGTCGAACTGATAGGTGCAAGGTAGGGCAATTGTCTATCTTTATACACTATAATCTAAGGATGTCCCTAGCTTACTCTTAACTTGCCCTTCTTAATTGTTTTTCAAGACCATGCAGAAATTTTGATAATATTTGATAAAGCCTTATTCAACTGATCTTAACTTGCTCCGATGCTCAGATAAGCATTAATTATTTTTTTCCAAATAGATAATCAGACGCAGCTATGCTTTGAAATTTTTCTTTTTCGAAGTAGACCTTTTCAGTACAGCTCATATCATATGGTGGATATTTAATAATTATTATTAAAATAAGCAATTATTATTTTGACTAATAAGAATATCTACACGTAATAAGGTGAATGTGATTTTTTTTCGGGTAGGAATGTGTTGGTTGATTGAATTTTGAATGCTCAAGTTGGTGGGAAATTTCTCGTCATTTCATTAAAACTTTAAAATTGTTTAATTACCAAATATACGATTGCAAACTGAATTCAACCGATATAAATATATAATTTATAAATAATAAATAGAAAAAAAATCAAATAAATGTAATTGCATATAGAAAATTTAATTCATATTTAATCAATTTTGATAAATAAACGTAGAAGTAAAGACATATATAAAAAAAAATGAATAAAGATGATAAGTTCATAGTAGAAGGAACAAAAAAAGTAGAAAAAAAATAAAAAAATATAAAGAAATTAAATAAATAACAATAAATAAAAATATTTTAAACAATGTTAACACTTTTACGTATCTTCACTTTCCTCCTAAATGTTTCGGTAAGATTTTTTTCTTGTATCGTGGATATTAGAGAACCACTTTTCACTAACTTCGAACTCCCACCACCTCCCTATAAAGCAAGCGATAAGCATGCCTAGCAAGGCACGGTGTTTCCTAAATATGGTCATTCCTGTTGAACTTAACGTTCATTTTAAATTCCAAATTTTTATATTTTCCTCTTCCCATCCAATAACCAGGAAATTTTTCATAAATGTTCCCTCGAATACCATTAAAGATTTGAAAAGCTCTGATATCCCAAAATAACATTTAATTATAAGCCAGTGGAGCACATCGGACATCTCCGGTGGAGTCCAGACTGATAGAGACTGGTCGAAAACCTATCTCTTTCTATCTTCAAAAAGATCGCCTAAATTTAATTTACAACAACCTATACCTTCCAAATTACCCCCTCCATACTTTAATCAAAAACATTATCATCTCCTACAGTTCCAAAAAGAATTCATCATCGCTATCGTTATTAATATCTCACCTTGAAAGCAATTCATCCATCCTCCCCTTATTTTCCAAACTTCCCTTCCACACCCAGTTTGGAAACCGTGGTTGGGAGCAAAGTTGAAAGTGATTGCTTCTCTTGACAGGTTTAAGAAGGCTAGCACTGATTCGTCCACATATAGGAAATTTTTCCTTGAACAGTTGGCGGATTAAAAGATCATCGCCTGTTGTTCAGGGATATCACCGCTGACACCGATACTACATCTTTTTCGGTCGTCAAACTTTTTGGTTGCAGCTATCGCGCACTATTTTGTGGAATCTTCCCTTATAGGGCAACTCCATATAACAGGGAGCTGTGGGCCATCAAAACAACGAATAAAATTGCGACCAATATTCCCAGCCAACGGAGCGCTATTATTTTTAGCGACAGGTGCCGGGGCATGTGGGAATTGTGAAACACTCCGTCGGTGGCGGGGCATGTGGGGCAATGAAAGTGATACACTCCGTCGAACAGTGATCGCAGTCATTCCCAATCTGCCTCGCCTATACTAACAGAATGGCAACTAACACTATTAGACATCCGCAAACACGATGACTGGACCAATAGTGACACATTTTTGTCAACTCAGTGAAAAACCACCAATAAACCAGTCTATTCAACATACATACTGAATTTCTGGGAGCGGAAATTCCTCAGAATCCGGATTGGGAATACTGCTCTCACTCATAACTTCCTTTTTGGCAACACCAATCGTCTCTTATGCCAATCCTGTAGCACCCATTATCACTATCATCTATATTCTACATGAATGCCACATAACTAAGAATTACTCCTCCTATTATGGAGCTCATGGACCCAATAACTCCATACCCATAGTCCCCTATTTAAACTTCTACAACATATGAATCTGCTCTACAAAATATAACAAAATTCTCAATATTCTATACTACTAACCACAGACCAGTGATCTCTTTCAGATAACTGCCCACACGTACTATGAAGTCGCCAAATGGTCTCACGGTCGTGGCGCTATAAAGTTGCTCCTGGCACATGTCTAAGGGACCTTACAAATAATAACAACAACTTTTAATTATATTTATTTACAATTGCATCCACCACACCTCACGTTTTCCCTTCTTCCCTATTGTCGAAGAAAGTGTGGGTCAGCATCACTTAGCAAATTTTAACAAAGGACCTATTGTTAAACGCCTACAAAGTTCAATTTACATAGGAGCTAATGTTAAACCGTTATTTTTTTTAAAAAATCGCCATGAATGATGAGGCACATTTCCACCTAAACGAATATGTTACCAAGCAGAACTGTCGCATTTGAGGTACTGAAAATCCACATGTCATTCAAGAATAACCTATGCAGCCATAACAAGTCACTGTTTGGTAGGTTTTTAGGGGGTACAGGTCTGATGGTTTGTTTTTTTTTGGTAAAATGATGCCGGCAATACTGTAACTATCAACGGTGTACGTTATCGTGACATAAAACCAAACTTCTTTTGGCTTTAATTGGATGAGACGGAGTTAGGTAATATGTGTTATCATACAACGCATTTAAGAAATTTAAGGCCCTATATTGCGAACGAAATTTTGAGGACGCATTATGTTACGAAAAAACGAGTTCTTCCCCTGGGACTATATACAAATTAGGGGTTAAACCAATTAGTTCGAGATAATTCCATAGCTGTAGGACAAAATCATATGCGTTATGAATCAAAAGCAATCCGAGATTTGTCAAAAAGTCATGGGAAATTTAATGACCTTTTACCAGGTGTTTAAGCTTAAATCCGCGGTTTTTTAGTCAAAAAAAATACATGTTTTTTTCATAGAAAGCAAAAACAAATTTATTCAAAGTACTTGCCGTCCCATAGAGAGCAAAAACAAATTTATTTTTCCCATCTCTCGGGCAATTTATGGATACCACGCCAAACAAATTCTTTCTCTTTCGAGGCAAACCACTCATCAGCCATTTTCGGACGTCTTCGTAAGAATCGAAGTGCTGCTTAGCGAGCACGTGGCCCATCGACGAAAACAGGTTGTAGTCGGAAGGGGCCAGGTCTGGTGAATAAACGGGGTGGGCTAGCTCCTCCCAGTTGAGTGGCTCCAAGTAGTTTGGGACCATTTGTGACGTGTGCGATGGTGCGTTGTCATGGAGGAAAATCAGCTTGTCATGTCTTTGTTGATAATCCGTCCTTTTTTCACGCAGAGCACGGTGCAATTTGATCAGTTGTTGGTGGTAGCGGTGGGCATTGACAGTTTCACCAGGTTTCAACATCTCATAGTAGACTATACTCTGCTGATCCCACCGAAGCGATTTGGTCTTGGGAAAGATGTTGATGGTTGGCCGGGATCAACCCACGATTTCTTGCGTTTAGGATTCTCGAAATATATCCACTTTTAATCGCCTGTCACAATCCGATGCAGGAACAACTTTCTTTTTTGTCTGGCGAGCAAGATTTCTCATGTGTTTTGGCGTCGCTCAATCTGCCTATCGTTCAATTCATGCGGCACCCATTTTTCAATCTTTTCAATCTTCCTCATGGCACGCAGACGCATAAGAATGGCTGGTTGAGTAACACCCAATTGCTACGGGAGCATTTTTTGCGATTGGGTATCGTCTTCGTCCAAAAGAGCCTGCAATTGATGGTCCTCAACCTTCCTAAGCCGATTTTCACGCTTCTTGTCCCACAAGTCCAAATTGCCGTCTTTGAACCGACGAAACCAATCTCGGCACGTTGTTTCCAATAAAGCACTGTGATTATAGGCCTACATAAGCATTCGATGCAATTCGGCAGCCGATTTCTTCAAATTGAAGCAGAAAAGCAGAGCTTGCCGCATATGCTCTTTTTCTGGCACAAAACTAGACTTGATTACCAAAGGAAAAATGTATGTTGTTGTACGAAATTGCTGACAATGTGCACTGATTAATGTTGACAGATGTCAAACTCATAAAAAAAGTATGGCATTCACATGTTAGCTTAATACGCTCACTCACGCCATCTATGACCAAACAGCGGATTTAAGATTATACATCTGTTAGTATAGTTCGGGCTGTATTGCCGGAGAGGTCGTATTGCTGCAGGAATCATGCATTTCATCGAATAAAATAGAAAACATGATAAAATAACAAAATAATCATTCCAAAAAAAATTTTTCACCCTGCTAGGTTTCTCAAGTTGGCGCAGTGTAAGCAGACTATTTGCATTGCTTTACTTAAGTGCTATTTAGATAAATTTCGGCAAGATGTCTCCCAAGCAGCAACTTATACAACTATGCAGAGAATATATTTTGATTTTTGTTTTCAAATTGGAATAACTGGTACTAAAAACATTACAGAAATCTTTTGCTAATGATATAATTTGACCGATAATTTGCTCGAGCATCCTTTTCAATTGATGTATTTCGATTTAACTAAAAAGTTTTAAAAAAAATTCCGCGACATAAAAGGGTCTTTCATGCTCGAAATCACTAAAAACATATTTTCGTCTTAAACGCAATATGAAATTTTATGATTGCAAGCCAGATAAAAAATAGGTATCCTGAAAAATTACGCTGTAATGTGTATTAAAGTCCTTTCATTAATTTAACTTTTACTATTTATGATCGACAGCATATTAAATTCTTAGTAGCTACTAGTTCTTATAGTCTTTGAGCTTCTAAAATAATGCCCATTAGAAGCTCAAGTTGAAACCGATATAATCGATGTTTTTTTTCTTCTACTACCAATAAAAAATTTACAAAAATATAGAATTTCTGATTTAAAGTGTCTACGCCAAAATCGCCAATCTTTTATGAAAATGCCCAATTTCCAAAAATTCTAACCTCACTAAAAATCAGACTTAATGATCCCGTAGAAAAATCTATAAAAGAATTTTCTCTCTTTTAGTTTTTCTTCCTGAATAAATATAATAATTAATTTTATATCAATATTATTTTATATGGAATCATTTTTAGGAAATTTCATGTGGAAAGCTTTATTTTTCTAATCAAATATTTTTACTTTGCTCGAATATGCATGGCAAAAAAAAAACGTTAATTTTTCTATACTTGCGCTAAAAGTGGTACTCATACCAAAATGGTAACAAATATAAGCAAAGCGATTAGGTATGCTTCATAAAATTCCAAATGATGAGGAAACAATGACCAAAGCATTTTTATATTAATCCAGTGTAGATTTTAGTGAATAGAAAAAAAGATACCATTGTGCATGCATGAAAATTTTTATAAACGACTTCATATATTAAAATTAATGAAGAACGTAAAAAGGCGCTTGAACAACTAATAGCATATACGAAGGTGGATAGACGGATAAATTATAAGGTAAAAAAGAAAAAATGAAACACAGAAACTGAAAAACTGAGAGTAGTAGACATTGTTCTATTCAACAATAGATGGCAGTTTAATGCTAAAATCAGCACTGATACCATGTATGGACGTATACGCACATCATTAACAAAAAATTTTATTGCGAATGTTATTTTTTCATATTTGCTATTGTAGTACGATTATTTCTATGGAACGAAGGGAAGGATTCTGCGAATCCTTATAGGGTCGAATTTCATTTCGTTTTGTAAAGTATACTTTCATATCGTTTCTATTGCATTATTGTCACTTTTGAGTAGAGCATAAAAATGTATATACTAAAACAATAAAGAAAAATAAATATATGCTATCAAAATTTACAAATATTAAATACACGAATAAAGGGGATAGCATTGAAAAAAAAGACAAGAGGATTTTCTTGCTACTATCTTGAGTGATAAAAAAACAAGAAGTTCAAGCAAAAAGGGGTTATTCGCACATTGTTTTTATTTGAATTTTCCTTTATTTTTATATAAGAAAAAATGGTTCGCGAAAAGGTTGAAATTTTTTTTCTTCCAAAGAATATTAAAAGAATATCCTTCGTACAAACCTTTTGAATAGAATAAGGAATTGGGACAAAAAGTCACTTAGCTAAAAAGGATATAGTCTTCTATTATTATTCTTCGTAATTTGAACTTTTACGAGTGCGAGTGCACATGTACACGAGTATAAAAGGATTTATGTTTGTAGATTCTTTTCATATAGGTAGATTTAGTATGCAAATAATTCTTTTATTATCTTTTTGTTTTCCATCATTCATTTTACTTCAAAAGGATTTATTATCATTCCGAATTAAAAAATATTTCAAATAGTCTTATTTAAATTATTACATAAATTTTTACTAGAAAAAATGGCGATTCTCAATTGCAACTAAAATTGTGTATTTTGCGAATTTATTTTAATACCTCTTTAGCTGTTATGATATTTTTTTTTGATTTTTCTTCCACTTGAAGTCAATATACATTTATAAAAACTGTTAAATGACTTTGGAAGAAAGATTATTGATTGAATTTCGTAAAGTTCATAAAGAGTTTTTGTAATTTTTTCAAGCATAGCCAAAATTTGAGAAATTCTTAAGAGCTGAATAACAATTGGGGTAGCATAAGAGGGTTATATGATTTATACCTAATTCTCGGCAAGAGATGATGCTGCCACTATTAAAACAACTATTATTTTTTGAAAATATAACCTTTTGCAAGAATCCTTTTATATTTTCAAGCAGCTGCGTCATTTAAGTTGCGTATGACATCCAATTAAAGTGAACAACTTTTGTAATTTTACAACAATGGAAAAAATGAACAACGTTTGTCGAGCAATGACAAAATCTTTGTTTTTGAAAAAGAAAATGAACGATTAGATAAAAGTGGAACTCAGAAAAGGGACTCGCACCTTCATTGTATTTAAATGCGGTAGTATACGATTTTTTGATGAAGAACGTCCATGTTGTCTCAATGAAGTCATTACATTAAAAATAATTGCAAATATACAAGATATGGTAATAAATGATTGGAGAGTGAAAGTCCGTCAAATTTCTCGCGCTGTGGATGTGTTAATTTAACGGGCGCAGAAAATTTTAAAAACTCATTTGGATATGAGAAAGCTATCAGCAAGATGGCTGTCGCATTTGTTAATACCTGACAAGAAACGTGGAGTTATTAAATGTTTTTAAGCGTAATCCGAATAAATTGTAGCGTCGATTCATACCAGAAACCAAAGTTCAGTCAAAACAATGGACTTCTTTTAGCAAACATGCACCAAAAAATGCAAAAACGGTTCTACGAGGGTCGTTCAATAAGTCCTAAGAAAATCCAAGAAATTGCGCTCGTAGTGTCGGTAAAGATTTTTTTTTTGTAAGTAGCATTATCGACAGGAAAGCTGTCAAAATTTCAGCTCGATCCATAACGTAGGTCAATTTCTATCGTCGATTAAAGTAAACGACATTTATTTGTGCATAACAATGGAAAAAAGCGAGTTTAGGGCTGTCATTAAACATCTCCATTTGAAAGGCTTAAGCCCGAAAGAAATCAAAGCCGAGTTGGATGCAGTTCATGGCACATCTGCACCTGTGTTTGCGACGGTTTACAATTGGGTGAATGAATTTAAACGTGGCCGTTCATCCACAAAAAGATGAACATCGTTCAGGACGCCCAGTTGAGGTGTCTACTCCTGAAATCATCGACAAAATCCACGATCTGATTTTGAACGATCGGCGACTTAAAGTGCGCAAATTAGTTGATGCCACGGGCATAAAACAAGGTACAGTCGCTTCAATTTTGGATGAAAAATTGTCTGTGAAAAAAATTTCGGCAAGATGGGTGCCTTGTTTGCTCTCAGAGGAGAATAAGCGCAATCGTGTAGTGGAGTCTGAGGCTATGTTGGCACTCTTTCATCGCAATCCTGCCGAATTCCTTCGTCGATATGTCACTGTGGACGAAACCTGGATACACTACTACACTCCAGAAACGAAGAGACAGTCATCACAGTGGATTTTCAAGGGTGAACGGCTCCCGAAGAAGGCAAAAACTGTGCCATCGGCCGGCAAGGTGATGGCCACGGTCTTTTGGGATTCGCAGGGCATCATTTTTATCGACTACTTGGAAAAAGGAAAAACAATAACAGGAGCGTATTACGCGTCGTTATTGCAACGGTTGAGCGAGGAAATCAAAGAGAAATGCCCCCATCTGAAGAAGAAAAAAATCCTCTTGCATCAGGACAATGCCCGTGTGCACACCTGCGCTGTTTCCATGACCAAAATTGTGGAATTGAGAATGGAATTGTTGCAGCATCCCGCTTATTCACCAGATTTGGCCCCGAGTGACTATTTTCTTTTCTCCAATCTGAAGAAATGGCTTGGTGGACGACGGTTCACTTCCAACGAAGACGTCATTGCTCAAACGGATGAGTATTTTGCAGAACTTCCGAAATCCTATTTTTTGGACGGGATAAAAATTTTGGAAAAACGGTTGGAAAAGTGTATAGTTGAAAAATAAAAAATATTTTTTTTTAAAAACCAGTTTTTTTCCATCTTTTTGTAAGGACTTATTGAACGACCCTCGTATATTAAAAAAAGAGTATGGCTACTATTTCTGGCATACAGTTGGTATAATCTTCATCGATTATCTTGAGAAATCAAGACAAACGATGCTCACGTGCGCACTGTATAATCGCCGTGGCAAAATTCTATAAGTTAGGATACGGATTACTTTCGCATCGCCATAATCGCTACATCTATCCCCCAGCGATTATTTCCTATTTTCACATAATGAAAAAATGGCTGGGCGCAAAAATATTTGACTCAAACGATGAGGTGATTGTTGAAACAAACGACTATTTTGAAAAGTTGAAGAGATTAATTTTTTTTAGATGGGATAAAAAAGATATATTACCAAAAAAATTGAATCTTACAAATAAAAATATTTTTTTTTGTCAAGGACAGGTATTTTGCATACAATCCTCGTATTTTAACTGTATAGCTATTGGAGAAAAAAACTAACAAATCTTTCTAACCGCAATTCAAAATAATGAGATCCTAAAATATTACTGAGCAAGAATTGCTGTTTTGCAAAAGCCACAACATATTGAAAAGATCAGTCCAGTTTCTTACAACATTAGTACTCATGCCAGCAAGGAGTCATTTCAGCATGAATAAATTCCAAAAATTAAATCTCTTATCACCCACCAATTTTCGATGCTTATAAATAATGAACAAGACCTAGTCTTCTTTGTAACTAATCAATTGTCCTTTAGCCAATTTAAGATATCAATACGATTTTAATGGAGACCAATTGCTTCTAAAAATCCATTCAAAACTAGAGGAGGTTTTTGAAGCATTATTCGGGGATCACTTTACTATCTGTCAAAAATAAAACAAAAACGATCCGCCGAAGTGCTAGACCAATCTTGTCTTCTGAATCCTAACTGTTTCCAATATAGACTATCGAGATGGCATCTTTTTTATCCCAAACAGAATCCCCGCGATATCTTTTCATGGTCGGAATTAGACAGAAATAGGAATTGTGCCTTCTAATCATTCAGAAGAAGTACTAATTAAAATTTGATAACGTTCCTAAAATATATTTTTAATTCTATTTACAAAACAAGACAACCCTGAATATACTGAATCAGATATCTTCGGACATAATAAAACTCGCATCGTTTAATTATGCTTCGCTTGTTGCTTTTCTTCTATGCTGTCATAGCACCAGTTTTGAGAGTAAAATAATGACGGCCTAATGAAACTTGATATTATTTGACATCTGAATTTTTTGTCTGACCATTGGAAATCAACTCATAAAAAATTATTGCTTTTTGAGGTTCCATCAACAGTCAGATAATTTTGAGTGAGGTGGTCGAATTTTTCTACCCCAACATCAATTTCGTACCACATTTTTATACAAGATCCACTTTCCCCGTTTCTATTCTTTTCAAAAATGGATCATTCACGAAAATAAATTAATCCTTCTTATTTTGAATAGTATTAATATTAGCGACAGATCCTCTAACATTCTCTCTGCACTTCAAAACTTCATTTCCGTATTCAGATTTTGTGAATTGGTTGGGAGCGATGTTGAGAATATATACGTCTCCACATAATTTTACGAAGGCTTTTACTGAACGAAAGACTTTTTTTCGAACAGTTGGATGGGCTCGAAGAATGCGTATGGATATGACGACCGAACGTGGTACAACTTCTTTTGCAGTTGTTGAGATTAATGGGACCTACTCGTAAATCCGTGATCTGTATAGTGGAGTCTTTCCATACAAGGCAGCTTCGTACTTTAGGGAGCTGTCGGTAATAAAGATCGTTGTTGAAATTGCTGTCGGTTATATCAGTCGATCCAGTATCATCATCTTTACTAACAGCCAAGCGGCCCATATGACGAGATTCGACATAGCGTCCTCATGAATAGGAGGTATCGGAGCATGTAGGAAATACAGACTAAACTTATAGTGAGACATTTTTAGCATCTCACCTGGTCAACTACCATCAAACTAGTCTACTCAACATCATTGCCCATATGCTCTTATCCATAACTATCTTTTCGGAAACCACACACATCCTCTCTGTTAATTCTGTGGTGCTCTGCTACTAACCCCAGATATATTAAGCAATTGTCAGCAGACTGAGACTAATCTAGCCCACTAAAGACAGATCAGCTTTTTTAAGCAAACTGGTAACGCCAACTGGTTTGTATCTAATAAACCTTACTTATAAGCAAATAAATAAACAAAACATGAATAATTTAAACAAATTTTTGCTGTTTACAAAAAAGTTGTTCTAATAGAAAAAACTGCTTTCAATTCAGCAATTTCAACTTAAAAACTTATTAATTCTGACTTTTTTTATAAAAGAACAAAACTCTTTTTGACCAAGGATCATTAAAATAATACTAACACTCCCCAACTCTAATGGAGGCGCTCTTTGTCAAAGTCTTTAACGTCATGACTTCAAGTTATATAAGAGTATAAGTGAATATCGTTTTTAAAGGATAATTGTCGGCAATTTACAGTAAATTTTGTTCAGATTTTTTTTTAGGGATTTCTTTTGACTTTTATTTTTTTCTTAAATAGTATTTTTAATAAATATTATTTATTATTTTTCTTACATTGTAATATGATAAGTTAAATATTCGTTTAATGATAATTTACAATCCTAATCAAAAGTTAATATGAAAGCGTTTGTGAGTTCCTAAAAAAAAAATTTCTGTTCACATATGCAAGGACAAGGTTTTTTTTTATATTAAGATCCCTAAAATTAATTTTAACCCTAAATTGAATTGTTTGCATTACTGTTTCCCTTTTGGAACTAGTTCTTAAGAGACCATAATTAATCCTTTTCGCTTCTTTAAAAAATTCATAAATCAAAAGGATTTTTTCAAAAGATTATTTTGTTGAAACAGCGCCTTTTTTTAATTATTTCTGAAGTATTGTAGATTTTAGTTTTTATTTTAATAATGATTTTATATTTTAACATGTCACCAATTTTTGGAATTGAGAAATCATACGAGTAGTACCGAATATGGCATTTCTTTGTACTTAGGATATATTTTCGTATTTTTTGAGTGGAACAGTGATACATACAAATAATACGTACGTTACCTAGGCTTAATATTTAGGTCTGATTTTTGGATAATTTATGTTCTTTTTCTATTTACCCCAAAGAAACCCAAAAACAGCCCATAAACAAAAAAAATCAAAAAAAAATTTTTTAATTTTTATTAATTTCATCTTTTTTGTAATTTTTAATTTTTTTTTTCATTTAAAATTCAACACTTTTTTAATAATATTAAAAACAAAAAAAAATTAATTTTAGTAAATAGAATTTTTTATAAGAAATCATCACAGAAAAGGCAACTTTTTGCAGACCAAATATTTTTTTTGAAAGAAAAAATGGTTTTTTTTTTAAATAAAGATAAAAATTAATTAATTAAGATATAATAATTTTAAATATTAATAATAGTGGTAATGACATCAAAGAGGCTGTCATATATAATTTTTTGAAACCTTATCGAAAAGAAAATAATATCAACTTACCCGTTCCACCCGTACCGCCCGACTCAGAAAATCCAATTAAAAACATCATCATTACTATCACTAATAAACACATCCAAGTGGGCATATTTGTTTTAAACATTGTTAACAGGATTTTTTACACTCAGTAAAAATATAATAAAAACAATATACCAACAACAAAAAAACAGGTGCACACCCCTTCGCACTTAGGCAATTAAAATGAACTTTATTAAATCTCCCCAAAGATTCCACAGAAATATTACTGAAAACTCTTCCTTCAAATACGATGAATTAAAAGGAATTTCATTTGATATAATTTATAAAAATGTTTTTAAAATAAAAAAAACAAATTTTTTTTTGTTTGTATATAAGAAAAAGGACACGAAATTCGACTGAAATCTGGCGACAAATTATTTTGATTAAAATCCACCCTCATTATTTTTATACAATTTTTTTTTTTTAATTTTTTTTTAATATTTTGCGATATTTTTCTGTTATTACTATTACAGGATTGTAGAAATTTTCCTTTTTTTATGTGTTCATATATTAAAGAGTATTAGTCAAAGATTTTCTATTCATAATCTTAGCGCATTTTTAAACATCGCAATTGTAAACAAAAAAACGCTACTTTGCACGGTAGTCGTCGCCGCGTTCTTCAGTTAATCTTTACAGAAAATCAGAAAGCAAAAAAACAACAACAAAATAAAACAACAATAACAATAACAACAATATTAATTATTTTTCTGTAAACACCTTCCCGAAATTTAAATCAATATTTCTTAATATAAGATAAGAAAAAATTGTATTTTATCACTTATCACTATTGACATTTTAGTTAATAATTTAATATTTGATTAGCATTCAGTTAAATAGTTAATAAATAAAAATATCTATGATTATATGGGTCCACGGAAAAGCTAATAGCCGAACGGACGAACTCAGACTACGTGTTGCCATGTTGGGCGTTAAACTTTTACTGTGTCGCTTCTGTGCTCCACACGAACACACCATGTCCTCGTAGGTAAAATGGGTTCACGTTAGTTGGCGCTTCTGCTTTGGCGCTGAACTGACTTTTATTATTGTTGATGTCATTTGGTCGCTCTCAAAATTATTTTCACTTTATACGGTAGAATTATATTCATTTTATCCTTAATAACCGTTCATAATATAACAACACTTCACAAACACTTTGAAAATGGAAAAATTCAAAATATCCAAAAACAAGAATTTTCGTTGAAACAATACCATTAAAAATTGCTAATTTGCGTTGCTACTAAATATTGAACGCGGTGAAAAATAGGATAAATACTAAAATCCTTAAAAGCATTCTGTGTAGTTTGTTTGTAAATCCTTAATCTCATTCGTCTCATACTTCCAAACTATTCTAGTCATTCCAGACCGAATGATACAGATACCGACTCTGGCGCCTCTCTTTGGGTTAAAACATGAATCCATCGAATATTTAACACTCATACAGGAAGTCGCCTGCATATATGGTGGGCACCACCCTAGGTTTTAGAAAACACACTCGTAGACTCATTCGTAACGTGTCTGATTTGTACGGTGGCACTTCGGAGAGTTACAGAAAGAGGTAAGGATAAAGCGGTTAAACCACTAAATGCGTATTAGTTTTCATACACCGGCGAAGCTACAAATGCTCTAAAGCCCTACAAGCCTATCTATGAATATCGTTCGGGTAATTTTTACATTTAAGGACCGCAATTCGGTTACCTTCTAATTACCAGAAAACTATTGACAGTTCACGAAGGAGTTCTGTGACTCGGTAACTCATTATCATTGTTCCAAATTGAAAGCTTGAGATGATAGTGTCCGAAGTGGCTCTATTGTATAGCCAGCACCCCTGTTAGCAGCATCTGAAGCGGGATCAGAACAGATGAACAGCGACGAATCCAGAAAATTATATACAAATACACCCACCCATACCGCAACAGTACGCACTACAACGAGTATTAACACCGCCGCACAATCCGGTACGAGCACATATCCTGGTAACCGTACCCGTAAAACCATATAACAAACAGTCACTTTTCCATGATGCCTTGTGACCACCATTAATGACAGCTAAAATTCCAGTGCGTGCGTCCCTTTTTTCTATGTATCCAAATGAGAAATTGTTAATCACACACACATATACATCCGTCAGTGGGGAAATTTGAAAAGTCAATAATTTACAAAAGGATTCCACTGTTTATGCATACACTGTTAAAAAAGTATTCATAGTTAAAATTATCAACAAAAAAAAATTAAATTTCATTAATTTTATTTTTAAATTTAGAATTTTTTTTAAATTTAAATATTTTTTTCCCCTTTTGTTGTTTGTAGGATAATTGGGCAACATGCGTTTTTTTTTCTTTTTGTTGTATATGCACCTAGACCGTAAGACCCAAATGGCGGCCGAACCTCAACGGATGCGTCCTTCATAAATTTATGAAGGACGGATCTAAATGTTCGTATTCGCTAACATTTAGATTCATATTCGCAAATAAATTGTGTGATAAGAAGTATAAGATTCTAAAGAAGAAAATTATTATATTAAAAAGGAACAATTTAGATAATAGTAAAAAAGACTCTGGAAGAATGTGCGTAAAGTGCAAGATGTCTTACCAAAAAAGCCCATAGTTAAAAATTTAAAAATAGTTTAAAAATCCGTTGGCCGATTTAGAGAAAAATATTAAAAGATATTTCTAGGTTGTTGGAAGTAGGCAGGAAGATGAAGGGAAGCAAATGAATGTAAAGTTTCAGAGGTGCCCTTATACCAACATAACAGGTTTACTTGGGACGCAAAAAAGTGTTAAGTTCTCAGGAGGAAGGAAGTGTTTACTTGGGACGCAAATAACCAAACTTTACTTGGGACGCAAATAACCGAACTTTATATTTAAATCATACAATATGCAGCGTCATCTATTGCAAACTTGCAGCATTAAAAAGATAAATTCATCTTCTTTCAAACGCATCTAAGTTCATGTGAATCGGATGACAGATGAGAAAGTTACAGCCATTTCAATAAAAGAAAAAGTGTGCTAATGTCACAAAACAAAAATGGAACAAAGAGCAAATATAAAATTTTGTGTTGAACTTGAAAAAAAATCGCTGAGACATACGAATTTGGTGAAAAAAGTTTATGGTGATTGTATGAGTCGTACTAAAGTTTACACGTGGTTTACACGATTTAAAAATGGTCGTGAGGCTTTAAATGACGACCTAAGGCCAGGTCGTCCAGAAGCTAGTAATCGTGCTGAATTGGTGGAATTAAATACGAGTAAAAACGCTATTTGGATCATTTTAACTGAATATTTGGGTAAAAGAAAGGTCTGTGCGCGTTTTGTTCCACATGAATTAAATGAAGACCAAAAAATCGTTTGTGTGGAGCATTGCATTAACATTGTTGAAACTGCTGAAAACGATCCAGACTTTCTTGATTCGATCATAACTGGTGATGAGTCATGGTGCTTTAAATATAACCCTGAAACTAAGCGTCAATCTGCTGAATAGAAGTCCAAAGGCGAGCCAAAACCAAAAAAATTGCATTTTCAGAAGTCTCGAATCAAGACAATGTTGATTACTTTTTATGATTCGAAGGGTATTGTCCACAAGGAATTTGTTCCAGAAGGTCGAACTGTTAATGGAGAATACTATTTAGGCATTTTAGATCGTTTGTGGAAAAAAATATCCAGCAGGAAAACAGCTGTTTTTATTGCACGATAATGCACCACCTCACAAGACCACAAAAGTGAATGAATTTTTGATTAAAAAAACGGATTTCTCTCATCAACCACCCTCCGTATTCGCCTGATCTATCACCATGTGACTATTTTCTATTTCCAAAACTGAAAACCAAGATGAAAGGAGCATTTTATGATGATATCCCAGCCATTCAAGCAGCTGTAACCGAGTTGCTGAAGAACATTCCTATAAATGACATAAAAAAATCTATGCATGCGCTGGTTGATCGTTCCAAACGTTGTATTGAGTCTAATGGAACCTATTTTGAATAAATAATAACTTTCAAAGATAATATAATGTGTATTTTATTCTCTATCGGTTATTTTTGGGACACACTGTGTATTGTACGAAAAAAAAAGTTAGGGTGTAGTTAGGGTGGATAAAAAATTTTGTAGGGTATAAAAATTGGGAGACGAAACAAGAACTTGTTAACTAAATAAAAAACTTGTGTAGTAGACTGCTAAGGCTTCTCTCTCTCCCCATGGCCATTGCACCGAAACCTTATATGGCACTTATTAAAGTTCCAGCGCTCCGAGCTAATATGACATTTACACAACTCCTCCGGCAACAATGTTATTTAGTTGAAGTCCAGTCCACTATTACTATCTTCAATTTATCGTTATTAAGAAAACTAAGCCGTTGCAGTATGCCTAATCCAGTACAGTATATACCATAGGCACCAGTACACTACAGCAATCCTAGTACAATGGCTTGGAATGCCCCTTGTATGCTACATTGGAATGCCCCTTCTATTACTTCATTTCAGTATAAATATTAATTCCTTGTATATGTCAGGGGAAAAAAACAATTCCTTCGCAAGACACAAAAAAAAAATAAACCTAAATTCACTTTTCATACTAAATGACTAAACCCCTTAAATTTTGCTAATATTTAAAAATTATTTTTTTTCTAATAATTTTTATACGTTTCTGAAGTTTTCTTAATGAATGTTTCCGGGGAGGGCGGTACAGGAAAATTCTCTCACAAGTGGATTATGATGATAGGATAAACGGGACTGATATTTTTGATAGCGGGAAATGCACAGGTCCTGAACAAGGGGAACTTTTAGATTACGATGTATTACGTTGGTACGAACGTAGAAGGGGGGGGGGGGCGTCAACAATTTTATGGAGGATTCTGGACTGTAAGGCCTAGACGCGATAGGAATTGGAAAGTTTCATTGAACCACAAAGTTCAATTTCATATGTCCAAAAAGGTTTTATAATTAGAAGCTTACTTTTGATTGTTAGTTTAAGAAGTTGTACGTTACGTCTATTAGCTTCAAATCTTTTTAGTCTTGTATGTGGGTTCCATGTTAATCTCTTGTTCAGGTAAAGTTCCAAGTAACCTCCCAAGTAATATACTTTGTCATATTGTGAAATCATGTTGTTATTAAGGTATAAAGGGGTAGGTTTTCCTTGACCAAAGTGTGAAATTAATGTGAGCACTCTTCTGTTAATTTACCCCCACTCTCCTTCTCTTTAACCAGGATTTAAGATTAACTTCTGATTACTAAAAGTTTTTTTAACCAAATTTTTATCAAGTTATATTCATTTTCTTAAATTAACTGATTTTGTCGTTTCTATATATTTTATATAATGTGTAAATGTGTATTGGGGTAAAATAAAGGTATTTTTTTTTCATTTCTACATGTTCTCAGGAATTAATAGAAATCTATCTTAAAAATATCGACAACTTCTCAAACTGTCCACGAGTCCAACATCAGAGCCACGATATTCTCCATATCAGAGGTCTACCGTCACACTTCGTCCTATCTCTCCACTCGGATTCGGGTAATCTGTTTCACGCTCTCCACCAACCCGTCACAATAAGGACACATTGGGTAAGCCCAAAAACATCAGCCATCGAAAGCAGCATCCCAACGTATTCGCCACTGTTTTTTTTGGGATTTCTTTACTTCTTCGGTACCAGGTAGCACAGTCGTTAGCGTGCTGGACTATCATACAAGGAGTTGTGGGTTCCAACCCCACTGTGGCATGATCCTACGCTAATTCCCAAAAGTCTAATTTCATTTCCTTATCTCGTTATCGTTTGTCGCCAAATTTGTCGCCTTTAGTGTCGTGGCGCTTAGAATAATACATTTCAGTACTAATATTAATTAAAATAATAACATCGCATCGCTCGATTGTATTTTAAAATAAATATATAAAATTTATATTTTATTGCTTGATTATATGGTCTTTAGCATTATAATGTCGGTCAAATGCACGCCTCTGGCCGCGGCGTAAAGGCGAGCTCTTTAAAAGCACATTTGTCATAACATTTTCGCAGACTTCTGGTGTTATTTCAGCAATTTCGTTTTGAATGTTATTCTTAAGCATAAAAGTTGTGATTGGTTTGTTACTGTACACCTTTTCCTTCAGATACCCCCATACGAAGAAATCGGGACGGTTCAAACCAGGGGATCATAGGGACCAGTTGATATCACCACTTTTTCAAAATTTGCATCTTAGCACGAGATGTGTATGATGTGACAGCGTTTTGTTGAAACTACATGTTCTGTAGGCCTAATTGATCCAATTCGGGTAGAAGAAAGTTTGCCAACATGTCCCAATAGCGGTTACCAGTAACTGTTACAGCATTACCCCCAGCTTCCTCAAAAAAATATGGCTCAATGATGCCGCCAACCCAAATGTCCCCCCATACAGTAACTCTACGAGGATGTAGTAGTCTTTCATGTGGCAGTTGAGGGTTTTTAGTGCCCCAATAGTAGTTATTCTGTTTATTAACAAAGTCAGCCAAGTCTAAGTGTGCTTCGTCGCTCATAATGATTTTTTGCCAAAAGTGGTGGTCTTCTATATGGAGCTGTAAAACTCGAGCACTCCAGTCTCGCCGCCATTCATGGTCATTTGTCTGCAGCTGTCGTGTCAATTGAATTTTAAAGAAGCAAATCTATTTGAGCATTTTTAACAAAGACGATGGAGATATTCCCAATTCTTTGTGCGCGGCATCAATGAGAGGTACCTGGACATTCGGGAACATTCTGCCTCACTGAATCAATCTTGTCAGGTGTACGTTGGCTTAATTGTCACCCAGTCTTCGCTTCATCTCTCAGTGTATGCATATTTCAAAATTATTAAAAGTCACATAACTTTCTCCGCGTATTCACAATTAAACAATTATTTAAATAAAAAAAATTATCGACCACTGTCATATGCCAACAGATAAATGTCATTCAAACCAAAACGGCGGCCAAACAAAATCGACATGGGACATAAAAACCACCCTGTATTATGGTTCGCGCAGAAGCCTATTAGTCATCTTTGTAAAATATCATTGTTATTACATTCATTCCTTAATTTTCTTAATTTTTATTTGAAGTATAGTAAGCCATCCTAATTCCATCTGCCCGTCATAATTCAAATCAATCTCACTTTCCAAGATATATTTTACTTCACGTTAAAGACTTCTTTACATGAAGATGAAGGACCTGTAGAAGCAGATGATCACTATAAAAATATACCACAGAGCTATTAATTGAATAATAATTTAGTGTTTCCAATAAATAATGAATTAAAAATATTAAATTATGCAATTATCTTCCAGACTTATGAATGGAAGTAAGTTATAGATAAAAGCGGCGCATATGATTTTTTATAATTTCGAAAAAAGATGGAGGATATTTTTTTGTACGGAAAATGGCCCCCTTTTTGAGATTTTATTTTACAATTTATTTGTTTCCATTCGATTTAACTTTTGAAACTGTAATGTTATTTAAGGAGTTAAATTTAAACTATCTATGTCAGTAATTATATTAAAATGTCATTTCAGTCAGATTTTGATGTCATATTACTTTTAAAAGCTATTCCATCAGGCTCAACAATTAATGAAACCAAAACCAACTACATGTTACGAGGCCTAAAAATAAAGTCAGTTACGGGAACATTCGATTTTGATAATTATAACTTCCAAACAGTTGACAAGTTTCAATATCTTGGAGCAAATGTCAACCTTAGGTGCCATGTTACAGCTAAAATTTAAAAACGCATTATAAAGGGGTATAGAAGCTACTTAATCAAATCTCGCGATCATAGTAGAATCGATGAAATATTAATTTCATAATATATTTCATATTTCCTAATGTTTCCTTAATATATTTGAAATATTCCCTAATGTTTCCTAACGTTTATCGATGTTTCCAAATGTTTCCTAATGTTTCTATATGTTTCCTTATATTGTCCTGAATTTTCTACTATTTCTTAATACTACCCAATGTCTGAGAATGTTCCCTTATATTACCTAACGTTTTCTAATATTTTACATATATTATTTCATAATTTCTTTTTTAATTTTCTATTATTTGCTAATATTTCTTTAAATTTGCTAACTTTTCCTAATGTTGTTATTTGTGCAAAATATTTTAATAATATCGTTGATAAAATACATATGTATGTGTATGTGAGGTATAACTGGAGTATAATATGATATCCTCATAGCTTTTCATCACTTCAAATGTAATATTGAGTTGTTCGGAAAGTAATTTTGTTTTTTCCACTTAGAGGACTTAATAGTATTTTTTCACAACCAACTTCACACTTAAGCCGCATAATTATATTTATTTTGACAGCTGACATAGCAAGGTTTGCTTTTGAAAAAAAACCGATTGATTCTGCATAGTTGTTTTTGGAAATAAAATTGTACCGTCGCATTGACGTTTATGATTTGCTTCTCAAACGCTAAGAAAATGATCCATTTTTGAAGCGTATTATCACTGAAGACGAGAAATACGTTATCTACAACAATGTTAAGCGCAAAAGATCCTGGAGTAGAAAAGATGAACTTCGAAAGTGAATATTCATCAAAAAAAGGTTATGCTATCTGTTGGGATTTCAAAGGAATCGTTTAGTTTGAGCTTCTACCGAGCAACACAACGATCAATTCTGAAGTATACTGTCGTCAGTTGGACAAATTGAATGATTCACTTAAAGAAAAAAGGCCAGAATTGGTCAATAGGAAAGGTATAGTGTTCCAACAGGATAATGCAAAACCACATACAAGTTTGACTACTCGGCAAAAGCTTTTATAGATTGGATGGGATATATGGTACTGCCATACCCAACATACTCTCCAAACCTAGCGCACCTTCTGATTATCATTTGTTCCGGTCTGTACAAAATTTTTTAGCCGGTAAAACGTTTAATTCAAATGAGGAGATCAAAAATCACTTGGATCAGTTTTTTGCCAGCAAAGAAAAAAAATTTTATGAGCGTGGAATCATGCTACTGTCAGAAAAATGGCAAAGGGTATTGGATCAGACTAGACAATATTTAATTGAATAAAATATTAATTCACTCTAAGAAAATCGTCTTTCATTTTTATTTAAAAAAATGAAATTACTTTCCGAACAACCCAATAAAAAAAGGGTTCATTTACCTCCTGACTTAAAAGCCTGTTTGGATGGCAACTGTAATATATTGTTATGACGTAAATTAATCAAATAAAATCAAAAATGTAACTTAGTTTGAAAATAACAACAATATGTAATAAAGCAATCTGAGTGCAATTAGCTTATATAAAATAAAGACTTTTCCTTACTCTATCCAAGGAAGCTACGTAGGATCGTAACAATGTATTACAGTTGCTCTTCTCTAAAATACCAGTTCCTGTCCACCGTATTTCTTGAAATGTAGCTATGTCAGCCTGGTACATTGACAGAGTATCGGCTAATTGCTGAGCAGCTCCGAATCTATATAGAAAGTGATCATTCCATGGAAAATGCGAAATTTTATTCGCTGGGTCAGTTGCCGTTTGTTGTTGTCTTTGTTTTGCTTTTTAAGATTTGTTTTTACAGGATACCGGAATCAACGCCAAGCCTAACCTGTCTAGAGGACGCCATTCTCGAAATTTCAACTGATGGAGGCCTTTTGCCATAGAACAAACTTTATTATTAAAATTACTATTTTTATTTATTGTTACTTTGAATTATGTTATGCAATTCAAAAAAAAATGCTCTTAAAATAATAGAAGGGGAAGACAATTAAAAATGTGGCAGTTGATGGATCCAAATTATTTGAAAAACAATAATTTTTTGATAATAATTTTATTATCAGCTCTTCGGAGACACAAAATGATATTTTTTAAATATCTAAGCAATATTGCACTTCTGTTTACATGATTTTTGAACACCAAAATTGTGTAGAAAATTATAATTCATTTATAATTTTCTACACAATTTTGGTGTTCAAACCGATAAAGTCGGACTCTCCATGAATAATACAAAAACCAAAGTAATGACTAATTCCGACAAAATCACCATCACAGTCAACGGCAACAAAATAGAGTACGTCGATGAATATACATACCTAGGGCAAAAGCAATATTGCACATAAAATATTTCGGGTACCAAATGATCTAATTGCAAGTAATCTCAAATGATCAGTGATCCATGTAAAAAAAATCTATTAAAAAATAGCAAATAGAAAAGAAAACCTAATGGTAATAAAATATTTTTTTGAAAAGGTCATATTCCCTTGCGCGCCACAAACCCGAACAAACCATATCAGTTGGTATTGTAACTAAAATAATCCTATGTTAAGGATAAAATTAAAAAAGCCAACGGTATATTTTACAGCCTTCTGAGAATATATCACTCAGAAATCCTACGCAAGGACATCAAACTTATTATTTATAAGCAATTTATAAGAGCGTATTTATGCTACGGCTTCCCCATTTGGTCATCTATTTCCCCAACAGTAGCAACAGAACTGCACAGGATGGAAAGGAAGATCTTACGAAAAGCCACAGGGCTCGGTGACAGGTTATATCGGGAGGCAGGCGTTTCCCCATTTATGTAATATGGTAAATGGGAATAAAGCACAAATGGGTGAAATCATTAGCCCCCTTCATCAAAACGGGGAAGTAAGGCAGCTGACGGAAAATAAATGATTGGAGATCTTGAGAAACTTCAAGTACCTGTAACCGTTACTTCAATTGGAGGACACATAAGCTCTGAAGCAACGTCTCCACATCTACAAGAAGAAGTCAAAGGGACAACATCGATGTTAGCGTTGATGTGTCCTTTTGATTCCCTTCGGTGCTTCCGACCTCGTATGATGTGTACAATACATCACACGAGGTCGGAAGCACCAAAGGGAATCAAGAGGACACATCAAACGCAGCAGTTGCTGGATTAGCATATAGAATATAGAATATAGAATTTAGGGTTTAGTTTTAAGAATAATTATATAAAAATGCATGTTTAGTTATAAGAGTAGATTTAAGGTTTAAGGTTAGGTTTAGAATGTAAGCATGTTTTTTTCAAATGTTATAATAAAGGTAAATAAAATATGACATTTGTATTCGATTAAATTCATGGATAGCAGAAAGCTAAGAACCAATAAATATAAATTATTGAGCTAGGATTAAATATTCTTAAGAGAAAATAGTATTAAGATTGTATGGGTTGGTGCAAAAGTTATGACGGTTTTTTATGATCCCAGGTAAAAAAATTTTTCCTTCCGAAATGATGAATAGTATCTTCTTTTAAATGATTGCATTATATAAAGGATGCTTTCCCTCAACTTTCTATTCAGTTTTGGCCTGGCCAGAGTACAGGGAAGAGCTCTTGTATTGTTTCAAAATGTCGGTCGATAAAGAGCATTTACGTCATTGTTTACTTTATGAATTCCGTAAAGACAATACCGCGAGCGTGGCAACCAAAAACATTTGCGAAGTGTATAGAACAGATGTCATCAAAGTTCGGCAGGCACAAAGATGGTTTACAAAATTCCGATCTGGGGATTTTTCACTAATTGATAAACCACGTACCGGGCGGCCATTGAAGTCTGATGAGGACAAGTTAAAAGTCATAATTGACACCAATCCACGTCTTACCACCAGCGAGATCGCGTCGATGATGGGAGTCAACCATACAACCGTATTAAGGCATTTGAAGCGATACGACGTTTGGATACCTCATCAATTGTCGGCTGCCATTTTATTGGATCGTGTTTCAACGTGCGTTGCTTTGAGTGCGAGACAAAAACTTGAACCTTTTTTGCATTGTTTGGTAACGGGAGATAAGATATGGGTCGTGTACAATAACGTGACAAGAAAAAGACATTAAGCTATACCTGGACAAGCCCCATTAACAAGTTCGAAAGCCGAAATCCATCAAAAAAAGTTATGCTTTGTGTTTGGTGGGATTGCAAGGGTATTGTGTATGTCGAACTCTTGGAAAGCAATCAGACAATTACAGCAGAACGATATTGTCAGCAATTATCCAAATTGAACATCGCCCTTCAAAAGGATAGACCAGAATTGGTAAACAGAAAAGGGGTAGTGTTTCATCACGACAACGCGTGACCACATGTGGCTATGATGACCCAATTCAAGCTGAATGAGTTGAATTGGGATGTTATCAAAAATCCACCGTATTTTCCAGATCTTGCTCCTTCCAATTTTCATTTATTCCGATCACTGCAAAACTTTTTAAATGATAAAACATTTCATACAAGAGAGCAGGTAAAAACATCCATTTCTACATATTTCGCATCAAAATCCAAGGAATTTTACACTAATGGTATTAATAAGTTGATAGAGAGATGGGAGGAGGTTATAAGAACAGATGGAAATTATATAATTGCTTAAATAAATAATATAAATTTAAAAAAAAATGTTTAATTGTATATGTAAAAAAACCAACCCAATATTATATGTAACAAAGTTAACTTGAACTTGAACTAAAATAATCCCTCAACCAATTAAGGATTATCATGTCTAAAAGTTGCTTTTGCTATTAGTCAATGTACAAAAAAAATCATATTTAAAATGTTACACTAGATTTAATAAGCTTCAAATGCATAACCTTGTTTTCGTATGAAAGAGAAAAGCCAAACACAATCCATAGAATATAATTCTTCCGTTTTTTTTTTATTTTAACAAAATATGAAATTATCACCAAACAATATTTCAATTATCAACTTACTTTTCACCTAAATAACAGAAAATAATATTTCAAATAAATGGAATTGTTTAATTAATTTAATTAACAATTAATTAAGTATGATTTTCGCGAACAAATATTAACAAACAAAAAAATAGCGCCTATCGAAAAGGTCCCTTTTTAAAATTCGTCATAATTTATTTATAAATCGTACATGTTGATTGATTGCTAAGCATTATTGGCCGCGAATTTTGTTTATTCCTAAATTTATTTTATTTGCCTTTTTTCTTAGAATTGTATAGCACCTTGACTAGAATAACAATTCGTATTTAATGTGCTAGGAGTTTATTTTTGATTTAGCATAAATTAATAGTCCGAATACGCTAACTATGAACACAGATGCTGGTATTGAGGATAGTAGACGATATCGCTCATCAGTCATAGCAGCACTCTTCTTCGAAACAGCCCAACCGAGACTACGTTGGACTGCTTTCTTCCATTTCGTATATCGAACGTCGCGCTCTTCGTCTGTTGTTGTGGGCAAAAACGCATCATATTCCACATTATCATAATGTCTAATAAAAAAAAACCAAAATTATCATCACTTAATTGAAATGAATTTGTACCTTTTTTCTGGTTTTAATTCACATGCATTGATACCATCTGCTTGACCGGCACACATAGCTATACCCAAAAGAGCGGGCTCCTTTGTTTGTGATCGCACTAAAAGAATTTTCTGCGTCAAAAATATTTATAATAATTCAATATCCCGAACTGCTGTGGGAATGTTCTTGTCAAAACTTACAAACAGGTACCCCAGATAAATCCGCTTGCAGTTGCATTAACAGATCATTTGCAGTCATAACTCCGTCCACATGCAATTTGGCAAAATCAAATCCGCTGTCTTGACACATCGATTCTAGAATATCACGCGTTTGAAAGCATACCGCCTCCAGAGCAGCTCGAATTATATGATTTTTCGTTGTGAATTGTGTTAGGCCGCATATAATTCTAAAATTAAACCGGAATCAATTTTATTAATAACTTTAAACGCGTTAAATAAAAAAGAAAAGTTTTTATCACTCTTTCAAAGCTCAGTTGCGATATAAACAATGGAAAATGAAATTTCTTCTACAAAACGAAACTTACCCTCTAGCATCCTTTCTCCAATAAGGCGCATACAATCCCGTAAATGCTGGCACAAAATAAACATCACCAGTCGAAAAGACACTGCCAGCTAAATGTTCCGAATCTTTTGGATCTTGAAGTATTCCTAAATTATTTTTTAGCCAATTCAGAGCCGATCCCGCTATTGCTACGGAACCTTCTAACGCATATATCGTTGGAGCATTCTTTCCTAATTTATAAGCTACCGTAGTTATTAGGCCGTGTGTAGACATTACTCTCTTGTTTATGGAAACATTATCAAAAAAAGAAAATGGTTTTCTTTTTATAAAATAATCACCGCAAATTTCTATGTTAGCTTACATTTTCTCCAGTATTACACAGTAAAAAACAACCAGATCGATAAGTATTTTTAGCTTGGCCAGGTTTAAAGCACATTTGACCTACAAGGGAGGCTTGTTGATTACCTAAAATCTTTATAATCAAATTTTTCGATATTAAAAATTCTTCTCACATGTTTTTATTTAAAAAAAAACAACTTTTCAACTTATGCAATTGAACTTTAACGAAAAATACAAAGGAGAAGGTGGGGGGGGGGGGGGTTCTAATATATAACAGCACTTTTTGATAATGTGCTGGTGGACATTCTTACTCCACTTATGTTAATCCCTTGCAGAACACTTCCATCTGCTACTTTTCCATAAATTTCCGATGAGCTACGAATTTGTGGCAGCATATCTGGATGAATAGAGAACGTTTTTGTAAGCATCTGTAATATTTATAAAAAAAATAATATTAATCTCTATTTTTTAGGAGGAAATATGAGAAAATATAGATAACTAACCGGATCCCAGAGCAGTGTTTCTATATTCATAAGAAGTGTTCGAGATGCGTTTGTAACGTCGGTTATATGAAGGCCACCATTAACACCTCCTGTTAAATTCTATTAAAAGAAAAAACAAAAGACAAACAATAATGAAAACAGACTAAAATATTGGTTTTTTAATTTTGGTATGCTTACCCAAACTATCCAGGTATCGACAGTACCAGCCAAACACCGTTGTTCTCGGCATGCTTTCCTCACCATGGTTACATTGTCCTTTAACCATCGCAATTTTAGTGCCGAAAAGTAAGGTGAAATTGGAAGCCCTTGAAAATTGTAATAAAAATCAATTATTTTTTTACGTAACAATTGAATTAAAAAGTTTAAAAATTCCAGATCAAAAATTGCTCTTTGTTTACATTTCCAGAGTGTGATTCTTATTTATTTTTTTCCTATTAAAGCACATTTCAACAAGAGCATATACTGTCCGATATATAAGGCCCTATCTTCTGAGACTCATCACTTGTTCGATAGATACGTCAATAAACAAAATTGCGCAATAAGAGGTTCTGAAAATCTACAAACGAATTGTCTAGAAGCCATTGTATTTTTATGTTTTTCCCCATATTTTCAAATTGTGCAATTTTATTAAAACTTTTATTTTTTTTTTGTTAATGTTAAGTAAAATTTAAGACAATTACTTTGTCTTTAACTATACGAGGTCTGTTCAAAAAGTATCGCGAATTTTGAATTTTCGCGGGTTACATATATTCGATTTTCGATTTTTTTTGGTGGCGTTCTGTTGGTACTCGTGTCTCTCACTTATGCCGACAAGTTCGGCCATTTTGAATGTTCAGTTAATTTTAGACAGCTGCTTTGCTTTCACGTGTTTTGGCTCGTCTTCGATTTTTGCCCATTCCAAAAAATGGATCAAAGAATCTGCTTCGGGAACAAGGAAAAGTCACAGGGGGCCAGATCTGGAGAATACGGTGGCTGCGGCATTATTAGTGTGTTGTTTTTGGCCAAAGATGGCAAAAGCCAATTTTTGTTTTTCCACAAATCCGGGCATTTCTGGCGGATTGCTTCGCGCAACTTGCGCATAACTTGCTGGTCATATTCCTTATTGACCGTTCTACCCTGTGGCAGGAACTCATGATACACCACGCCCCTGCAATCAAAGAAAGCAAATCCTTCACATTCGACCGAACTTGGCGCGCTTTTTTCGGTCTTGGTTCGTGCAGCAGCTTTCATCGATAAACGTTGCTTCGGTACAAGGTAGATTCACCATATGCCACAGTCAACATTCGGAATGCGTCCACGCAATTAATTTTGTTTTTCACACAAAATTTAATACAGATTGTCTGATCCATTTTTTGGAATGGGTAAAAACGGAAGAAAAGCCAAAACACGTGCAAGCAAAGCCAGCTGTCAAAAATTAACAGAACATTCAAAATGGCCGAACTTGTCGGCATAAGTGAAAGACACAACTACCAACAGAACGCCACAAAAAAAATCGAAAATCGAATATATGTGTACATAACGTACGGAAATTCAAAATTCGCGATACTTTTTGAACAGACCTTGTAGGTGATGTCAACAAAACGGTGAGTTAAGTTTCATAAATTTTTGATTTTGTTGCACGGAAAATTACCTTGGCGTGTAAGTTCAAGATTTGATGATGTCAATTGATCTCTAAGATCATACAATTTGACGTAACAAAATCGTATTTACGCAGACAATCCTCTAGTTTAAGAGCATTTAAAAGTCATAATACTTTCAAATTATGACCAAATTACAGACGGCAATATACAAAAGAGTCATTAAAAATTGTCTCAAAAGGATCGAGTCCTGCCAGAAGAAGTCTTGGAGTGTGAATTTGAATATTATTCTATGTATAATGGCCAAGAAATAAAATGTAAATTTGAATTTAAAGTTTCTTATATTAAACTTTACATTCGGCAGCACAAATTTGATATCTATCCCTTCAGTCAAAATAGAAATTAAAATTTAAAAAAAAATATTAACTTGAAAGTTGTGGCAACAGAGCCTGTCTGATATTGTTTATTTAGCAAGTCCATAACATGTTAATTTATAATTTCATCCCTTATACATGGTCTGCCCCACTCCTAATGTCAGTTCGCTTCTGTAATATTTACAAAAGAGAATATAGTTGGGGGGTTGCGGAGGGGTTGGAAATATAATCAAATGGAAATATTCATGAGTGCGGCATCCGATGTACAGCGATTGAAGCGAGTTTGGGGATGACAGTAAAACCAAATCTCCCTGATAAGTACTGGATTTTGGCTTAAAACTGTATATGTAACAATATGATAAGTACTGGATTTTGGCTTAAAACTGCTTTGTTTAAACATCTGCAGCCTAAGATATTTTGTATATTAGGGAATGTTTCTCACGCACCTTTTTCTAGTAGACTAATTTTGAGTTTCCTTGGGAATTATTATCCAAGAATCTCTCTGTTACCAGCATATCATGGATACACTCAGGTAACTGTATAATTAATTCCAATCGGGCAACTTCCTCAAAGGTAACTCTTTAAAAATTTCTTGTTTGGTTCGTGGTTTTTTTATAGTCCTGAATTTTTAAAACTTAAATTTTTTTGTTTATTAACAAGTAGATTCACATTGCACCTGAGCAATAGAGCAATGAAGCTCAAAACACTAAAAACAAACTTGAAAGCTATTTTTAACCTTCCTCCGAGTTATGACGGTTTTCCAGAGAAGAATGATTAATATTGTGTTGCCAACTTTATCACAGATAGAAACCAATTTATTAAAACAAATGGGGATCTCTGACAGTCAGAAAAACACATGTTTTTTTTTCGTAGAAAGCAAAAGCAAATTTATTCAAAGTACTTGCCCTCGCTAGCTACTCATTTTTCCCATCTCTCGGGCAATTTGTGGATACCACGCCAAAAAAAATTCCTTCTCTTTCGAGGCAAACCACTCATCAAGCCATTTTCGGACGTCTTCGTAAGAATCGAAGTGCTGCTCAGCGAGCGCGTGGCCCATCGACGAAAACAAGTGGTATTCGGAAGAGGTTAGATCTGGTGAATAATCGGGGTGTGGTAGCACCTCCCAGTTGAGTTTCTCCAAGTAGTTTCGGACCATTTTTGACGTGTGCGATGGGGCGTTGTCGTGGAGGAAAATCAGCTTGTGATGTCTTTGTTGATAGTCTGTCCTTTTTTTTCGCAGATTAAAATGCATTTTGATCAGTTTTTCATCAACTGATGGTAGCGGTGGGCATTGACAGTTTAACCAGGTTTCAACATCTCATAGGAGACTATACCCTACTGATCCCACCAAACGCACAGCATCGTCTTCCTTTCGAAACGATTTGGTCTTGAGGAAGATGTTGATGGTTGGCCGGGATCAACCCACGATTTCTTGTATTTAGAATTCTCGAAATATATCAACTTCTCAGCGCCTATCATAATCCGAAGCTTTCTTTTTTGTCTGGCGAGCAAGATTTCGCATGTGTTTTGGTGTCGCTCCATCTACCTATCCGATAAAGCACTGTCATGCGGCACCCATTTTCCGATCCTTTCAATCTTCCTCATGGCACGCAGACGCATGTAAATGGCTGCTTGAGTAACACCCAATTGCTCCGGGAGCATTTTTTGCGATTGGGTATCGTCTTCGTCCAAAACAGCCTGCAATTGATGGTCCTCAATCTTCCTAGGCCGATTTTCACGCTTCTTGTCCCACAAGTGAAAATTGCTCTCTTTGAACCGACGAAACCAATCTCGGCACGTTGTTTCCGATAAAGCACTGTCATTATAGGTCTCCATAAGCATTCGATACAATTCGGCAGCCGATTTCTTCAAATTGAAGCAGAAAAGCAGAGCTTGCCGCATATGCTCTTTTTCTGGTATAAAACCAGACATGATTATCAAAGGAAAAATGTATATTGTTGTACGAAATTGCTGAAACAAAGTCAATGCATCAGTCATAAAAAGGTGGTTGTTACAGTATAATAAAAAATCATTTGTTTATTTTTCAACGGTCAAAAGTAATCTAGTCCAGTTTTTTAATAGGGGAGGAAACGGGCAATCAGCTGCCATTCATTTCTAAAATGTTTATAAAGTGACGATGTCAAAAATAAATAAATAGAAAAATAAAAATAAAATAAATCTCATGAGATAATTGTGCGTCATCTCAATAAAACGCATAAATGATTTTCTTTTCGAAAAATCTGAAAGAAATATTTTTAAAAAATCCAATAAAAAGTTTCATTTAAAATCGATCTTGGATAGTCTACACAAATCTCATTATTTGGGATCCTTTAAGTAGCAAGATAATTTGTTGAATGAAAATATTCTCACCTGATATCTCCTTCAAATGATTCTTATTTTGGTCTGGTAGCCTCGCTAGAATTTTGTCAACAGTTACATCAGTTCTGATATCATTCCAGACTAGAAGTAAAAAGAAACTTTTTTACAAAACAAAAGCCGACAATTATTTGTCCATCACCACATTACCTATGGCATTATATAGCGGCTCCCCAGTTAGTTTATCCCAAACAATAGTGGTTTCTCTCTGGTTCGTAATACCAATCGTTACAATATCACTCACCAAATAGCCCAGTGATTCTAATCCCATACATGCTTCCGACGAACATAATCTAATCGCTTCGAGAATTTCGTGCGGATTCTGTTCGAACCATCCTTCTTGTGGCGTTATTTGTGCTACCTCGACTTTATGGTAACACAACTGTTCAAATTCGGGCGTTTTATAAATCTAAAAGATAAAAGAGATTTTCTTCTCGTTTACAATTGCATTTCTTATTAAGAATTAATTATTATTCAAGAACTTACAGAAAAACTAACAGTATTAGTGCCGGCATCAATGACACCAATAAGTTTATTTCGAGTAGCCGCCATAAAAGCCTAAAAATTCAAAAAATCATCAACTGATAATATTATTTGAATAGAATAGAAACTTTTGGAGGTATTCCAAGTATATGTATTGTATATTAGGTCACAGCTGTTAGAAATTATTCAGGTAAACAAAAATCAAACACGAAATCCAAAACGTAAAGTTTTGACTTTTCTTTTTTATTATCATCGACAAAATCGTTTAAATAATCTTATTTACCTTCTGCAAATACGACTTAGGAGAAGAGCGGTAAAATCATAGAAGAAGCGAGTATTTACTATAGTTTGCATAAAGATACGATTCACAGGTAATGAAGGGATTTGTTTTTGTTCTTTTTTCATATACTTTATTGCTGAATGCATGTTAATTTGGTATTTGTAATTATCGAATAGTGTACCATCATCCATCATGCGAGAATAAACATTGCTCTACACACTATCTAATCTTGTGAGTACAAGCCAGGGCCTGGAGTGATAAAAGTTAAATCTAATCTTATCAATATTGTAGGATAAAAATAAATAATTGGCAATTGACACGTAATTATCGAAATTCATGTTCAAATAAAAAATTACATTCTGAACCAAAGAAAAAAATTATAGCAAACTTCTTAAGAAAATCAGACATTTCGCAGTTTGTCCCAAAGAATTTTCCTTTAAATAAAAATAAAAGGAACATTTTACAAAATAACAATCACCTCGGGTGAGTCAAGGAAGTCCCAACTATTATTGTTTGTCATTGTTAGGCTTTTTTTAGACCTTTTATTTTTAGTTTTATTTTATTTCTCAAAAAAAAAACACTGTCGTTACACAATAACTTATATTTTGATAATTTAATAATGTAATAATTTGCACAATGTACACTGCCGAAAATAATTTTAATATTGAAAACAGTTCATTGTAGTTTCTTCCAATTCTTCAAATTTATTCTCTCAAAAATACTAAACGGCAAAATTTGCGACGTTTCCTGATAAGGCCCTCCGGTCCACTATTGTACCGACATCGTTACTCTTTGAGGTTATATTGGACACCAAAAGCCACAAAGCAAAACACTGTGCGGCCGAACACACACTCTCTACGAAAACAACTCTCGCGTTCAGTGACGTAACAAAATTGCAAAACTCAAAAGCATGAAGTAGAAAAACACGTACACCAATATAATGACTGCACATGGCGTACGTAACTGAAGCTAAGCTTTTTCGCTCGTGGATTTGTGTATCCAAGCACACACAGTCGAATTATCTAACATTGAATTATCTCTGAAATGGGAATGTGTGCACGTAGTGGAAGAGAAAACGAATTGCGTACAGTTCCTACGTTTCGCACTTGTGTAGATAATGCCTAATGTTTGCGTTGAAAATCCGATTTCAATGCGGATTGTGCAAGTGTACGTGTTTTTTGTGTATGGAGGCTTGGCTGAGATGACTTGCCATGTGGTTCTGCGTCCCCTCTAACGCAACGAGCCCCTTTTTTTACACTTGCGCATAACCTCGCATTTGCTAGTAGAGCCTTTTCGAAAAGTTTACAAAATTTCTATGAAATACTTTTCATATATTTTTATTGTGAATATTCTTGATATTTTTTTTTGCGTTTAAAAATATATTGCGCAATTTTTTCTTCAACTTTATTTTTATTTTGTATGGTTTTAATGAGATCATAGTTCAATGGAGAAAACCTGCACAGTAGCGGACACAATTTCGTACGGTGTAAGCGTTTTATTGGGTATTTTTAGAGGTAGTTCACAGGAAGAGCCTTCTCACTTTAGACATCTTTTCTACACCTGGTCCCCAAATTTCCTTACTCTAAAGTTGATTTTTACGGGAGACGGTGTAGAAAAGGTGTGCGACAACAAGTGTTGCGGTTAACACAAGTACTAGTGCGAGAAGGCCCCTAACATCAACAACATGCCATCAACTGCGTCCGCAATCTCCCGTAAAAAGTAATTTTCAACAAACTGGTTCTTTTCTATATTTTCTGTATTTTTATACGCACATTTATTGGTTTAATGCATAAATACCGTGCATTAGAAATAAGTTTTGATGCCAATTATGTTGACGGTTAATACGAAAGTCTGCACTACTAAAATAATGGTGCAGAGCGGGTGTATAAAAGGTGTACGAGGGCAAGTTTTGTGGGTAAAATAAATTCTACTGTGAAAAGGATTATTTTTTCTTATGTCCTATATGTAGAACACTTATGCAGAAATTGAAATTTGGAAGCAGTTTCGTCTGGAAGATTTTAGAAAATTTCTTTTTAATAATTTCAATATTTTGCCTTATGAAATCTATTATTTTAATTTATTAATTATTCGAATAATTTTGATTAATTTATTTTCTTAAATTTAACCACTTAAAGCACATGTCATTAAATAAAAACAGCGCATGTTACTGTCAAATTTGCACATGCCATGGCATGGCCACATTTCCGACGAGCGATGATTTTAACGCTGTTAAAATTTTTTTAAACTTTCACAATCTAATGGAACTTAAAATTGATATCGTAAATAAATAATTTAAATTTATACTTAAAATTAAATGAATTATGATTTATATTTTTTTTAAGAATAAAATTGTAATGTTCTTAATGGAAAAACCTGTTAAAGCAGTGAAGTAACACGAGGTAAAGCATAAGAAAAAAGGGGTTCTATGTAAAGGCATGATTATGGGATGAAAGTGGAAAAAAAGATAAGGTTTTATTTGCATAAATTGTAAGGTAGTTTTCCTTACTTCATCTTTTATAATACGCAATGTATGGGTTAATAAAATATATTAGCAGCGTTACTCTTTTTGATTATAAAAGCCATGATTTTTGTGCAAATTTACAAGCAAACTCTAATTTTCATTAAAATTTCTGGAACTTTTAAAAATAAAAATGTGTATTAAATGGTCAACAAAAAAAGCTGCTCCATTTTTCATATCCTAAAGTTCACTTTACCGGACGAACTATTTTCTCATAAATTATACGCAGGAATTGACATCTGGTGGCAGGTTCCTATCGGAGAGTTTTTGCAAACATTCTAAATATTTTTTTAAAAATTTATTATTTAAATTTGAAATTTTTTTAATGTTTTTAAAAACCGGTTTCTTCGATAGTTTATCGAATGCGATACCTAAAAAAAACCTGCGTTGCGAACATAAAAAAGGGAGAAGCAAATTGGTACGAAATCCGCATCGCAGTGGAAACTAGATGGCGAAACAATTTCGTGTGTCCACGGCAAGTATGAACCGAAAAGAGTTGATGGTCAAGCCTTTTTAAAATGCAAAACGTTCAAGACCTTACAAAGGCTCAGAAAAAATGCATCAAAGCAGAGCGACTCGTTTAGGGTGATTGGTTAAAAATTACGTATTCTTTTATGAATATGGATTACCTGCGGGAATATCGTAAGCAAAAATTAGCGTCCGTGATGGGGTTCGTCTGGGATAATCGCAAATAGACGCACTCCACTTCTATTTGGCAGCCAAAAAATTCAAATTAGACTACTGGGCGTACCGGTAGGACTCTGTATTCGCTTACAAAGCCAATATAAACCAGGCTTCATTCAACAGTGGATTGTCTTTTGCCGTCGCCTGATCTCAATCCAATGGACTTTCACATATAAGGCATTTTAGAAAGTACGGCCTGCAACAAAAATTGCAACAGCATTGAAGTCCTCCTGAAGCGTACACTGGTCCGTGAGTTACGAGTATATTCTAGCTTCTTATAATGTGTTCGCAGACAGCTTGGATACAGTGATCCTATTCGAATGCCAATTTATTATATTTTAAAAGAATTTTGTTGACAACATTTTAAAAGTGTTAAAAATAAATATATTGAATATTTTTATAGATAATTGAATTTTAATGCAGTTATTAGCAATAGTAAAGAATTCGTACAGAAGTTTTCCTTGAAATTTTACTTATTTTAATTTTTTAATGCAAGAATGTATTTATTTTATAGTTTCATGTCAAAAAAAAACAAATTTTGGTATTAATTTCTGCAAATATTCGTGTTTTAAGATATGCACAGAATTTCAAAATAATATTAAAACTTTAAATTATTTCATTAATAAATAGTTCAAATTACACAGGGTGCGTTTTATGATCCAGGTCAAAGTTTTTTCTTATTAACTTTTAAATAAATTACAATTTTATAATTTATATTTTATTGATTGATTATATAATCTTTAGCATTATGTATGGAATATAATGTCCGTCAAATGCCCACCTCTGCCCGAGGCGTAAAGGCGAACTCTTTTAAGCATATTTGTCAAAACTTTTTAGCAGACTTCTGGTGGTATTTCAGCAAGTTTGTTTTGAATATTGACCTAAAACAGCAAGTTTGTAGTTGGTTTGTTAGTGTATAAATTTTTTTTTAAAGTACCCCCATACGAAGAAATCGGGAGGGTTCAAATCAAAGGATCATGGAGGCCAGTCGATATCATCACTTTTTTCAAATTTGCATCGTAGCACAAGCTGCGTGCGATGTGGCACCGTCTGGTTGGAACCAGATGTTCAGTAAGCCTAATTAATCCAATTTTGGCTGAAGAAACTCTTCCACTATGTCCCGATAGCGATCACCAGTAACTGTTACAGTATTGCCTCCAGCATCCCCAATAGATATGGCCCAATGACGCCGCCGGCCTAAATGCCGCAACATATAGTTACTCTACGAGGGTTTAGTGGTCGTTGGTATATCAGTTGAGGATTTTCAGTGCCCCAATAGCGGCGGTTCTGTTTGTTAAAAAAGCCAACCAAGTCGAATTGTGCTTCGTCGCTCATAATGATTTTTTGCCAAAAGTGGTGGTCATCTATATCGAGCTGTAAAATTCGAGCACTCCAGTCTCGTCGCCATTCATGGTCATTTGCCTACAGCTTTTGTATCAATTGAATTTTATACGGGTAAGAAAGCAAATCTTTTTTGAGAATTTTTAACAAACATGATGGAGATATTCCCAATTCTCGTGCACCGCGTCGATGAGGAGGTACCCGGACATTCATCGAAGCAGTGTCGTTCAATAAGTCCTTAGAAAAAAATGGAAAAAAACTGTTTTTTTAAAAAAAAAAAATTATTTTTAACATAATCTTTTTTTAGCTCTATACACCCAACCGTTTTTCCAAAATTTTTATCCCGTCCAAAAAATAGGATTTCTTAAGTTCTGCAAAATATTCTTCCGTTTGAGCAATGACGTCCTCGTTGGAAGTGAACCATCGTCCGCCAAGCCATTTCTTCAGATTGGGGAAAAGAAAATAGTCACTAGGGGCCAAATCTGGTGAATAAGCGGGATACCATTCTCAATTCCACAATTTTGGCCATGGAAACAGCGCAGGTGTGCACACGCGCATTGTCCTGATGCAAGAGGATTTTTTTCTTCTTCAGATGGGGTCGTTTCTATTTGATTTCCTCGCTCAATCGTTGTAATAACGACGCGTAATACGCTCCTGTTATTGTTTTTCCTTTTTCCAAGTAGTCGATAAAAGTGATGCCCTGCGAATCCCAAATGACCGTGGCCATCACCTTGCCGGCCGATGGCACAGTTTTTGCCTTCTTCGGAGCCCGTTCACCCTTGAAAATCCACTGTGATGACTGTCTCTTCGTTTCTGGAGTGTAGTAGTGTATCCAGGTTTTGTCCACAGTGACATATCGACGAAGGAATTCGGCAGGATTGCGATGAAAGAGTGCCAACATAGCCTCAGAGTCCAGTACACGATTGCGCTTATTCTCCTCTGAGAGCAAACGCGGCACCCATCTTGCCAAAAATTTTGTCACAGACAATTTTTCATGCAAAATTAAAGCGACTGTAATTCGCCGATCGTTCAAAATCAGATCGTGGGTTTTGTCGATGATTTCAGGAGTAGACACCTCAACTGGGCGTCCTGAACGATGTTCATCTTTTGTTGATGAACGGCCACGTTTAAATTCATTCACCCAATTGTAAACCGTCGCAAACACAGGCGCAGATGTGCCATGAACTGCATCCAACTCGGCTTTGATTTCTTTCGGGCTTAAGCCTTTCAAATGGAGATGTTTGATGACAGCCCTAAAATCGCTTTTTTCCATTGTTATGCACAAATAAATGTCGTTAACTTTAATCGACGATAGAAATTGACCTACGCTATGGATCGAGCTGAAATTTTGACAGCTTTCCTGTCGATAATGCTACTGACAAAAAAAAATCTTTACCGAAACTACGAGCGCAATGTAGTCTCGGATTTTCTAAGGACTTATTGAACGACCCTCGTATGTACAAGTAAACTGAATCGGGGACTTACTGTACCTCAAATAAAATAAAAGCCATTTCAAAACAGTGGCGAATGAGATCTGGTGGTCTGTTTGAATGCATGGCAGTAAGGAAAGACTGAATTGGGCTTCATTCCACCAAAATTAGATTGCAGTGGACTTTAAATATGTACGCTGGACGGATGAGTCAAAGTTTCAGAATTTTGGAATGCCGAAGAAAAAAATACTACCGGACGCTGTAATGCCAACCGTCAGCCAAAGCGATTTTTTTATGGTTTTTTTTTCATAAAATTATGATTTGGGATTTCTTCTCTACGGATGGAGTAGGAGACTGGGTGCGAATTGAAGGAATTTTAAGAAAACAACAGTACCTAAATATTTTAGAGACCAAATACTCTTCCATTAGGAGTTCGGTGGAGGATTGGATATGCAGCAGGATAACGAATCTAAACATCGTTCAAAATTATGTAGTTGACAAAAAGGCATTTTTGCAAAAATACACAGAATTTAAAAATACTATAATTTGAGGCAATTTGAAGTACAGAAAATACCCGAAAGATGAGGATCTGTCTAAATTTGTGTGTCCTAACGTGGAATTTTCTACTGCAAGACCACAAAGACTATAAAAAACGGTCAAATTTTTTAAGCAGTTTATGGTTTGGTATGAACGCACAGCTACGATCTTAGAAGGTTAGGTTAAGTACGCGGAGTTTCTCTAGAAGCCAGATTATCCTAGAATGAGAATATTGAGAAAGAGATTCTAAAAGCAACACAATGATTGTAAGACCCGTAATTGGTACAAGCCTCAGTGATATAGTGGCAAAAAAAATAGGTGAATGCCTACATCTTCGGAATGTATATAAAAAACGAGATAAAACAAATTTGCATCTTATTGGATAGTCCCACTCTAAAATAATGGTGCAGAGCGGGTGTATAAAAGGTGTACGAGGGCAAGTTTATCGACACTACGAGCGCAATTTCTCGGATTTTCTAAGGACTTATTGAACGACCCTCGTACGTTGGCTTAATGTCGCCTAGTCTGCACTTTATCTCCCAGCGTATGCATATTTTCAAAATTATTCATCACACGCTGAATGGTTGACTTGTTCAACATATGATTAAAATAAAAAAAGTTAGGTAATTATCTCCGCGTATTGACAATTGAACAATTATTTAAATAAAATTTTTTATCGACCACTCTCTACAACTGTCAAATGTCAACAAACAAATGTCATCGAAACCAAAATGGCGGCCAAACAAAATCGATCTGGAACATAAAAAGCACCCTGTATTTACTTTTTATGTAATTTTAATCCATTTTTTTTTCTTTTCTAAAGCACATCAGGAAAAAATAATTATACAAATATTGATAGCATCGAACATTTTGGTATTAACTGTTTTCAATTTTTTTAACCAAATTCAAACAAACTGTTTTTATCAACGATCAAACTGAAATGTTATTAATTATTCCTTGATTCAACTACTGATTAAGGTAATAAATTTTCCATTCCTCTCTCAAGATTTATGAAATAGCACAATTTTAACTATTATTTCGAGGCTACCAATATGAGTAAAAATAGATGCGAATTCTATAGAAAGAATAATAATAAAGAGAAGCTCCAAAGAATATATTGACTTTTATCTCAGAATAACTTATAGAACGTTTAGTGCCAATATGAAATGCTTATTACCACAATATTTTTATACTTAATTCGGCCAAAAAAGAGGTTAAATTTTAATATAAATAGCATCCTTTTTTTAAATGATTCCAGTCACAAGGCTCTAGTCACTAAATATGAAAGCAATCTGAATTTTAAACATGTTATTAAAATCAGGTTTGGCAACGATAAGACTAATTTCGATATTTTATTGGATCTAGATGTTATTTTTTGAAGATGCAAATAAGTACTCGTATTTTAATAAAGGGTAATAACGAAGAGTTGCCATTAGAAAAATTTTATAATAATTGTTTTGTCTGGGATACCTTTAGGCACAAAGAGGATGTATGCATATGTGAATGTTTGTTGAAGATATCTCAAGACATATCCGTTTTTTCTGGGATCCTTTTCGTCTCTTTTTCAAGGGTCTAAATTTAGTCAGATTCCCCTTTTTAATTTTTTGTACTACCGCGGTCATTTATTGAAAATTAACTGAGTAATCGTCACCTACTGAAAAAAGTCGATAATTGGCGCAAAATGTTCGTGGCAGAGTCCCTCATTAGTGCAGTGTACAGTTCTAGGCCTTTAAGTATTTTGAAAGGACATCTGCGATTTTATTCCCAATCATTTATACATAGCCTCTTAGTCAGATTACTCCAAAAGGAATAATTTTGATGCTATCAAAGTGAGAAGTACCAATTTTTGTAACATTTGTATATCTTCTAAAAAATACGTTAATGAATAATACATTATTTATCATGAAACCATCATTTAAACTTCTTAATTAATATATTGTAATTATTATTGTAGTGATAATGTAAGGAAAAATTGCTTGAATTAGTTTAATTTAATTTATAAATCATGTACTTGAATTTTATCTACAAAAAAAGCATTACATTTTATGATAACATGGCGGCTTTTTTTAATTTATTAATGAACATTGGCTCTTTTAGAAAGAAAAAAACCTCTTTTATCGTAAATATAAATTCGACAAAAGATTATAAAATTACGCGAACATTTCCAGATTGTGGTAGTCAGTATCGAAAGCCGACAAAAATAATGTTCATTATCAGATGTTATTTTAATTTTATTAACTGGAATTTTGCTAATTTTTAAATTTGTACTTTTTGATAACAATTATTTATCAACTTAGTAAGCTATTCATAATAAAATTCTTGAAAATATATTTAATGTATTTTAATTTTAAAAAAAATCTTTTTCTTTAGAATATTTACAAATGCACAACGTAGGATTTTCAATCTGAGAATAATTTTCAAGCATAGAAAAATCAGGTTACTGGGTTATTGTAAAAATTTGCATCGACAAGGTTTCTTAGTTTTCCAGTTACCTATCTAATTTTGAACTGCAAAAATTTTCCAATGACTAATAGCAAGGGATCTTAGCACTAATAGATCTGCTTGCAATTTGCTGGTTGTGCGACGCTCTCCAATTTTTGGGAAAAGAGTTTGCTATCAGGACCCTATTTTAAAAAGCGTAATAATCGGTTTTGCAATAAATAACAAATAACCTCTCAGTCTTTGCAATATAAGTTATCGGAGACACTTTAAAGTTGGAAGTTCACATAGAGCTCTATCTTAACCCTAACACTTTTTTTAAGTTATTATACCATGGGTATAAGCTTAAATCCGCTGTTTGGTCATAGATGGCGTAAGTGAGCGTATTAAGCTAACATGGGCATGCCATACTTTTTTTTATGAGTTTGACATCTGTCAACATTAATCAGTGCACATTGTTTCCTTTGGTAATCATGTCTAGTTTTGTTCCAGAAAAAGAGCATATGCGGGAAGCTCTGCTTTTCTGCTTCAATTTGAAGAAATCGGCTGCCGAATTGCATCGAATGCTTATGTAGGCCTATAATGACAGTGCTTTATTGGAAACAACGTGCCGAGATTGGTTTCGTCGGTTCAAAGACGGCAATTTGGACTTGTGGGACAAGAAGCGTGAAAATCGGCTTAGGAAGGTTGAGGACCATCAATTGCAGGCTCTTTTGGACGAAGACGATACCCAATCGCAAAAAATGCTCCCGGAGCAATTGGGTGTTACTCAACCAGCCATTCTTATGCGTCTGCGTGCCATGAGGAAGATTGAAAAGATTGAAAAATGGGTGCCGCATGAATTGAACGATAGGCAGATTGAGCGACGCCAAAACACATGAGAAATCTTGCTCGCCAGACAAAAAAGAAAGTTGTTCCTGCATCGGATTGTGACAGGCGATGAAAAGTGGATATATTTCGAGAATCCTAAACGCAAGAAATCGTGGGTTGATCCCGGCCAACCATCAACATCTTTCCCAAGACCAAATCGCTTCGGTGGGATCAGCAGGGTATAGTCTACTATGAGATGTTGAAACCTGGTGAAACTGTCAATGCCCACCGCTACCACCAACAACTTATCAAATTGCACCGTGCTCTGCGTGAAAAAAGGACGGATTATCAACGAAGACATGACAAGCTGATTTTCCTCCATGACAACGCACCATCGCACACGTCACAAATGGTCCCAAACTACTTGGAGCCACTCAACTGGGAGGAGCTAGCCCACCCCGTTTATTCACCAGACCTGGCCCCTTCCGACTACAACCTGTTTTCGTCGATGGGCCACGTGCTCGCTAAGCAGCACTTCGATTCTTACGAAGACGTCCGAAAATGGCTGATGAGTGGTTTGCCTCGAAAGAAAGGGGATTTTTTTGACGTGGTATCCACAAATTGCCCGAGAGATGGGAAGAATGAGTAGCTAGCGAGGGCAAGTACTTTGAATAATTTTGTTCTTGCTTTCTATGAAACAGCAAATTTAAGCTTATACACCTGGTATAAGCGTTTAAGTTAATTGCGGAATTTAATATTTTTAATTCATTCTTCATTGGAAACACTAAATTGTTATTATTTATTTAACAACAGGTCCTTCATCGTCATGTAAACAAGTTTTTAACGTGAAGTATAATATGTCTTAGGCAGTTGAGATGGTTTTGACTTATGACGGGCAGGGCGGGTTAAGGGTGATTTACTATACTTCAAATAAAAACTAATAAAATTAATGAATGAATGTAATAAAAATGATATTTTTATTACAAAGAAAAAATCTGCGCGAAACATAATATAGTTTTTTATGTTCCATGTGCTTTTTATGTTCCATGTTGATTTTGTTGGGCCGCCATTGTGGTTTGAATGACATTTTTCTGTTGACATTTAACATTCGTAGAGAGTGGTCGATAAAAAATTATATTTAAATAATCGTTTAATTGTGAATAGGCGGAGAAAATTACGTGACTTTTTTTATGTCAATCAGTAGCCGAGCAAGTCAATCATTCAGCGTTTAATGAATAATTTTGAAAATATGCATACACCGGGAGATGAAGCGAAAACTGTGTGATAATTAAGTTAATGTATACCTAAAAAGATGTATGCAGTGTTGCTAAATGTCCGGGTATCTCTCATCGACGTCGTACACAAGACTTGGGAATATCTCCATCATGTTTGTTAAAAATTTTAGCGGATTTAAGCTTATACACCTCGTAAATCTATCCAATCTATTGTTTTGCTGAAACCATTACCCACAGTTCCTCAAATTCTTTTACTTTTGCACGTACGTACTGTTTGGCGGTGGAATTGAAACAGCAATATTAGTTTAACTCACCAAACTCCGATATAGTCGTTGATAATATATTATGAAGGCTGTATGATTTATACCTAATCCTCGGCAAATGATAGTGTCCCTACCATTGAAATAATTCTATTTTTGTTAAAAACAACTTCTTTACAAGAATTCTGTGAAATTTTTAAGCAGCTGCGCTATTTAGTTTGCTAGTGACAGCCATTTAAAGTGAAACACTGATAAAATAATTGTTTTTGAAAACGGACACGAATGATGCGGAACTCAGAGAAATTTACGGCGACTCTGTACTCTCGCTATACTTTTTAAAATATTGTAAAGCTGAAATTAATAGTGGCTAAACAATTATTTTTGGTGAAACACGTCCAGATCGTTCTGGACGTGTTTCACCATATCAGAAATGATTGAAAAAGAGGCAATGATATGCTTATAAAAGATCGGAGTCTAAAATTGTGTGAGATTACTGAGGCTCTAGCCAACTCAATTGAATAGGCGCAGAATATGCTAACAATTCATTTGGATATGAGAAAGCTTTCCGCAATATGGGTGGCGGAAATTGATGAAAATTTACAATAAACACGCACCTGTGTCAACTTTAAAATAATTTTTGGCAATTTTAAAGCACATTCCGAATGATTTTTGGCACCGATTCATAACTGTTGACGAAACATAGATTCCTCACAGCATACCAGAGACCAAAGAATATCCAAACAGTGGGTTTTCCATGGCGAATCGACACCAAAGAAGGTCAAGGCAACAAGGTCATGGCAACAGTGTTTTGAGATTCATGCAGCATAATTCACGTCGATTATCTTGAAAAGGGCGAAATAATTAATGGCGAGTATTATGCAAAGTTATTGCATCGTCTGAACGACGCTGTCAAAGCAAAAAAATTATCTTTCATCAGACAATGAACCCGTGCACACGTTTGTGCCATGAGTTAGGATATGAGTTAGGATCAGCATCTACCAGATTAAGCCCTCGGCGATTATTCCATATTTTCGTATATAAAAAAATGACACGTGGAGGTAAAAAATGTTAGAATAAGTGTATCGACCTAAAAGAATACTATGTCGAAAACTAAAATGGATTTTACACATAAAAATGTTTTTTTCTTGTTAACGCCAGGTATTAATCATATAACCGTCATATCAAAAAAGATGTTCTGATCATTGACTAATAATTACAATACACATAACGATATAATCTGCTGGGGTATTGAAAGAAGCTAATGAAAGTGATCTCGACAGTTTGGATATAAGTGGAAGAAACTCTTATTTATAGAATACGCCATCTGTTGGTTTTTTATCAACTTTCAAAATATGTGTCGAACCATACTAGTCATGTTTTTTTTTGGTTACTAAGTATAAATTATAACAATGTTTAGCATGGGATCATTTGCAGCGCAGAACATTCCTCATCTAGATAATTGAAAGACCTGTACATTTTTCATCGAAAGCCATCTTCAGCAAAGAAGTACATTTTCACATAGACCGCTATATTAAAATTTACTGTACTGGCCTCTTCACGATAATTTTCGAAATAGAAACGGTCAAATGATCCCACCAGCCGGTTTATTCAAAATGATCGTGAAGAGGCCATTACACCGAATTCTGAACCATGTCGTGACATATTAACTGACTTGATGTGGCCGAAATAAAATGAACTGAATGTAAATAAGCTTTGTTTTCAATAATACGGCAGTAAAAGCTTACATCATGTCAAAACACTGGTTCTTTGTCACAAAATTCGTTGATCGAATAATCTCACCAAGATCTTGCGATTTGACACTGTTGGACTTTTTTCTTTAAAACTATTTGAACGGTAAAATGTATGTCAATTGGGGAAGATTATCAAAAATTTCGACGTCCGGATGCAGGTCTGCAAAGATATTGTTTTCTATACGTAAATGTAATACGTGTAGATTCAACCTTTCATTTTCAATAAAAACTTTTGGTGTTTGCGAACAATATGCATGCTTTTTCTTCAATTTAAAAATAACAATAAAGATGGCGCAGCTTTATATTTCCAAAAGAAATTATTTTAAGAACGAACATCAAAACTTTTTTCAAATGAACCTACAGAAAAATTTTAACTAAGTAATCAAAGTTCAGTTAAAAAATATTTTTAAAGTAAAACAATTCGTTTTTGTTTCGTGGGAGATATTGACTTATAAGACGAATCTTTCTAAGAATAATTGGCAGCAATTTATGAGGTTATGCATTTTATAAAATTTATGAAGTTATTCACTGCATAAATATTGAATTAAAAAAATACTCTCTTATATAATTTTTTTTTGTTCCTATCCACACAAAAATCGCATCCAAAAATAAACTGCATTTAAAACACGAAAACTCTTCGATGGCACTTAACTCAGACTTGTGCACATATTATTAGATACTGAAAACTTTATCTTTGGTAGGCAAGAATCTAAAAATATATTCAAGTTCATTGAATTTAGTATTTAAATGTAATTAGGCATTTTCTATAGTCCTACAAATATGCATTAAATGTAGTCCAATTGAATGGAATAATTATTGTATAATTGCCAGAAAATTGATACTGACGCTTCTGTTTTTATCGGTGGATTTTTCAGAAGCAAAGAATTTGAATTTTTTCTTACATAATATTTTGAGTTCATTCATTTTATTTTAATACCGTGTAAGTGGTTATAATTTGCAGTTTTAATTCCAAAGCTATTGAAGCCTAAACATACTTTCTTGTAATCCCAACCACCAAAGCGAGCTTGAGTTTTATTTTAGAATTTATTTAATTTCTTTTTTTAAAGTGTTTAAAGTCTAGATTGAGGTCCCTATTCTACTTAATTTTTATTATTCTGATCTTAACATTGAAGTTACTGCTAAACAGGACAATAGTCTTCCCAGTCCTCTTGTATTTTTTGTAAACTTGCGTTCTCAGCAAAAACCATTGCAAACTCTTGTCCCGAATTCGGGAGAACGATCCTTTACGGAATTTTTAGCTCCCTACAAAAGAATGGACGATTCCGAGCCTATTTAATAGCCGACCGTCCTGATTGTGGATAAAATTTAGCCTAATAGGTTGCGGTAGATGGATGAGGAAGATCCTGCCCGGAAAGTCTTCACTGGCTCTATTTATGGTCTCACAAGAGGTGGTAGGCACTGTATTCGGTGGTGTGACAGCGATAGCCAGGACGCCAACAATACCATATGCTAAGATTGTCGAACTGTAAAACCACGTCGCGAAGCCGGGATGCCTGAATTTTTTTGATTTAGCAGTTTTTGAGTTTTTTTTAATTTTCAAAAATTTCCTTTGAAGAGTATTTTCGAAGACTATAGAAAGAGCACAAATAGCTTAGACGTTTATATCTCGTAGACTTGGAATATTTCGATTGAATCTCGTATTGCAGGACTACCCGACCCTGCAGAGCAAGGTAAGTGAAGTTGCGTTTTTATAGTGCATTACGCATTTTATAAAATGAAAAAGCAATAATTAAAGTAACGATGAGCAATCAAGTTTTGTATTAAGCATAACTGATAAAAATGGGATACGAATATTATAGGCTATTGTGAGGTCAGACCGTCGATTAATATTGAAGTTCAAGATTTGGGCATCAGAAAGGTATGCGCCCAGACGATGTCAAAAAATCTCACAGAAACAAAATGATCGGAACAATAAATGTTTGCCTTGACCTTCTCCTGTAGTTTCTGAGCACCCTATTCATTTGAACGCAAATCGTGTGCCGTTTTTTTTTGTTTTCCAATATCAAGAAACATATGAAAGGATATCATCGGGGTACTATCAATAACATCCAAAAAGAATATTACTGAGGAGCTGAAAGAGATTCTACTTAAATCCTTCCCAAAGTAGAAATAATGCCTCCGTGATATAAAGCGACCCAAGACAACTACTTTAATAAATCATTACTTTTCTGGCACACCTAGTATATAAAAAAAGCTCGGTTGTAGGTTTGGTCGAAGTTGGAACCTTCAGTGCACCTCAACGCTCAAGACTGTCTTAGTAGCATTACTTCATCGTCAGGCGAGTTTGATCGTTGGCTTAGTAATCTAAGGGAATAATATAACTATTAAGACACATTAAAAGGTAGTGCTTCAGGGCGCAGAAAAAAAATTACATGGATATCTGCTCAATAATCATTGTACGAGTAATCCACATATGAACCACTGCTAAATGGTATAGATCTGGTCTTGCAGAGTTGAAGTTGCTTTTTTGGGGTTTTTATGAAATGATAGACAAGCTTTATCTCTACTTTGAATGATGTCGAGAATACTATCTCGTATTCTTTCAATTATTCCTTCATCACATAAATAAGATTGGAAGAAGGACGGCTAACTAGCTTATTAAGTATGAGTTACGAGGGTAATTACTTTTTTTTATATCTACTTGACTATTTTAGCGATAATTAAATCGAACTATGATACTTTATGCGAGGATTGTATGATTAATACCTGGCCTCGACAAGAGATGACACTGCTTCTATTAAAGCATAGGGATCAGGCTTTACCAATAGGTACAAGACAAGGAAATAATTTGAAATTAACGATGCTTAGAGTCAAGTACAGAATAGAGTTTAGAGAGTATTGTCTTGTCAAAATTTTGCCTAATACATCTATTGGAAGAAGGGCGGCTAACTGGCTTATTACATTTAGAAATCTCTTTTATTAAAAAGTACTTCCAGATGATCGGGTAATTACTTTTTTTGATAGCTCTTTGACTATTTAAGCGATAGTTCAATAGAACTATGGCACTTTATACGGGGATTGTTTGATTAATACCTGACCTCGACAAGAGATGATACTGCTTCTAGTACAATGTGCCATGAGGTACATTGTATGCTTTGATTGTATGATGATAACTTTGTCATTTCTGTCCACAAAAATTCTCATTAACTTTTAGTGTAATTTTAATATAGTAATTATTAAAGTTCATTAAGTTTACGTGTATCGTTCGATGACTGCATCTATTTCCAACTATTTTGAGTGATACTCAAATTAGTACACAAAGGGACCATTTTCACATTTTTATCCTATATATTAATAAATAGAATTTTTAGTAAATATAATTTAATCTATTTAAAGTTTCCTAGTTTGGGTCTTAAAAATATTCACTTTATTATCTCAAATATTGTCCATTTTGTGTTTTTCTTATTTTATATTAGGATATGGTCAGATCACTTCTAATTGATTAATTTGAACAAATTTTGCATGCTTAAAGATTATTTGACAGGAGAACTATACAAAAGTATAATAAAAAAATAGCTGTTCTTGAACCAAGTATCCAAAACTCTGAAACCTAATTCAGTTGGGGCAACCACAGCCAAAATTACCTTATTCAAATAATAAAAAAAATTACTTTTTATTTTTATTTTAGAGTTTAATATTTTAAAAATTACAGAAATATAAATCATCATAATTTTAAAAATACTTAAAGCTACAACAAAGTTGAACTTTAATCTTTACTATCTGAAATCACGGATTTATTACTTTCTTATCAGCTAAATGGAGAAAAAAAAATGGGATTTTACATTAAAATCGTAAAAGTCCAATAAATTTATAGAAGATCCAATAAATCGAATAGGCAAATTTTTACTCGTATGTGGTTGATAACATGTAAATGTTGATAAGCGAAATTAATAATTAAATCTATTTCAAAGCCTCATAACAATTAACGGCCAGTAGTCAACACAAACGTTGTGTTCTAAGTCTCCATTGAATTCGAGTCTATATTCAGATGAAAAGTATTTCTCTTACTATTTCTGATGGACTTTTCACTGTACAATCTTGAATATCGCAGTCTTGAAATTCCTTTTGTATATTTGCAAAATACAGTTTGTCGAATCTTGCGACATACACTTTTAGGAGAAGGGCATTGTTATCTTCTTTTATACAACGCACGTTTTATGTTCCAGATTGAAGTTTTTTTTTTAAACTTTTAAATTAAATACAATTTTATATTTTAAATAAAATAATATTTTATTGATTGATTATGCAATCTTTAGCATTATGTATAGAATATAATATCGGTCAAATGTCCGCTACTGGCCTCTTTCCATAACATTTTCGCAGATTTCTGTTATTTTAGCAATTTCGTTTCGAATGTTGTCCTTATACAGCGACAACATAAGAAACGAAATTGCTGAAGTAACAACAGAAGTCTGCGAAAATGTGCTGAAAAGAGGATAGCCTTTTGCTTCAAGTACCCCCATACGAAGAAATTAGGAGGTTTCAAATTAGGGGATCGTGGGAGTCAGTCGATAACACCACTTTTTGATATCGACTGACTGCGGCCGGGAAAAATTTCTCTTAAACTTAGCATACTAGCCAATGACTATAATATGCCACGAAGAAATTCATGCACGGATGCCAAGTGACAAGAAACTGTACTAACTACAATGAGAACTGAAACAAAAAATCATCAATTACAGCAACACATGATTTGCTGAATACACCGAATCGCTGACAACTAATAAGTCACTCTGAACAGCTCCCAGACAAATACTTTAATACAAAAGAGCTACAAACACTTTTAAACCAAGCGAAGACATCCAAGCCATTCAACATGATAAAAAGATTTACAGAAAAATATCCACTCATTTGCCTATAAGTCCACCTCCGAAGTTTTTCACTCCTTCCGATAACACCTATCCGACAAAAACTTCTCAAAATATGACCCCATTACTTCAGAAATACTTAAGCAAATATCCAATTAAACCCTTGTCCTAATAACCTATATTTATAATAGTCTCCTCCGCCCATCATTTTTTCCTTACCTTTGGAAGTTTTCCAAAATCAAAATGATCCCAAAATCTAACAATAAACCAGAAAACCCCCTACCTCATACATAGAAAAATTAATCCTAAACTGCCTTTATCCCATTTCTGAAACCGAGGGTGTGATTTCTTAGCATGAGTTTGGATTTAGAGCTAAGCATCCATGCGTACTCGATTACATAGCACGTTCGTTAGAGCGAAAGAAATACTTCCCAGGCGTATTTTGCACGCTTTGGACCGTTTATGGCATGCTGGATTGCTTTGGAATTTGCAGCTAGTCCTATCCTTTGGTTATTTCTACATCCTAAAATCCTATCTCAGACCAATATTTTCAGGTAGCTGAAAATATTGAGTTTTCTGACATTTATCCTATCTCCTCCGGTGTCCCTCAGGCAAGTGATCCTTTACAATATTTTTCCCATGATATTCCTTGTCACAATGATATCCTAACTGTAATATAAGCTAACGATATAGCCATCGTAACATCACAAAGATCCTTTCATAGCCATCATAGAACCACATCCACTCTTTAGAAACCTGGTTCAAAAGGTTGAGAGAAGCGATAAATAAGCAAAAATCTGTTCATGTTACTTTCACACTTTGCCAAGGACAGACGCCTGATATAACCTTAAACGGCAGTAATATTCTACAAATACCGAGCGTGCGTTACCTTAGACTTATACTCGACAAACGGTTAACCTGGAACCCTCGCACGAAAAGTGAAAGATATGAACTTAATGGACGATACAAACAATTACTACCACTGCTAGGCATAGGCCTCTCTACACATAAATTCTATCTAACAAAATTTGGATAGAATTTATGTGTAGAGGACCTATCCAATTCTTCTGTAATCTAGATACCACCACTTTGTGGACAATGGCTTTTCAAAATAAGTAAGTTTCAACGTGTATTAATTACGCTTTTGGATTTTAAGAAATTTCTAATACGAAATGACTAAATATCGCTAGGAGTAACATGTATGCACATAAATATGCAGGTTGTTCCATTTATCGCCGCCAGGTGTAAATATGGTGAATTAACCTTACGTGTACGTATAGTGAAATATAATAAAAGGATCTATCCAGTTGCGTCGATTCATAATTTTTTTGAAATAATGAATTTCTACTAGGAAAGGTTAAACAAAAAAAGGCAAAAACGCTTCCATCGGCAGGAAAGTTTATGGCTACTATTTTGTGTGATGCACAATGTATAATCATCATTGACTATCTTGAAAAAGTACAACGAATAACATAACATTATTAAACTGCATTATTAGGTTAGTTGAATTATCATAATTTCGAGAGATTGTATTTTTTAGATGAGATACAAATGATGGAAAAGTATTGGACTAAGTGTATCGAGCTAAAAAAGGACTATGTTAAAAAATAAAATTACTTTGACACATGAAAAATGTATTTATCGTGTTAAAGCCAAGTATTAATCATATAACCATCGTACAGACGAAAATATGCCATAGGGGCCTATACAGGAGTTCTTAAATTCAAGGTTGAAGATTAATCTCTTCATCGAAGAACATAAAACACATTCACTGTATAAGACGAATTTCCATGCTTGGAAAATTATTCCAAAAAACTTACTAATATACCGGAATCACTCTCTAAACTTTTAAGAAAATTTTGTTATTTATTTAAAAACTAAACATTATCTTAAATATTAATTTGTAAAGAAAAATCTAAAAATAAACTTTTAAAAAATAATAAAATTCCCAATTTGATTAAGAAAACCCAAAAGCCATTTATCAATTCTCACTTCTCATTTTATTCGTACTCAACTCACTAGTAGTGCACATGAACACACAATTGCATAATGCACTGAGTCTTACTTTTGTATTTTACATTTAAAAAAAAAACTCATCAAACACATGTAAAATTAGTTAAGTAACAATTAAAAATACGTCAGTTAAGTTAGCTATTATATAACTTTTGGATAAAAATCTTTTAAGTAATTAAAAATAGGAAACAATCTGAACTTTTTAGACTTACTTTAGTGTTTGAAATTTACTTATTCAATAGAAAATGAGAAAAATATTATATAAAATTATGATCTGCTATTCGTGGGAGATCCAAGCATAATTAGCTTTTGTACAGTAGTTTTTTTGCTTTTGTTACTTTTTTTTTAATGAATTATTCACTATTGAAAGCTTAGTTTTTCTTTGACTCACTCAAAATTATGTTTATGCAAAATAATGATCCAAAAAATTGTTCTCTTTTAAACTGGTTTTGTACAATATTTTGGTATTAACATAAGCTACACGTAAAGATACACTTTTGCTAATAAATATGATCGACCGCTTTCGTTTTTGTTGAACTTTTTTTTAAATAATAAAACAATTTGTTTTTCTGCTTTTCGATTCTTTTTTTAAACTTTCACTAGAAAGGAATGAGTTAGTTTCTATTTCCAAAAATAATTTTTACAAATTTTATGTTCAAAAAAAATATGTTCGAAAATAATTGGAAATTTTTGAAAGAAAACAAAAAACACCGCCGATTTGAATATTGATACGTATAAGGTTTGGTAGCCGATCGGGACCGCTATTCAGACCTCAATGAATTCGTACACACTAACCCGGAGACGGTCATCTTCTTTGATCGAAACGAATCGATCGACACTAAAACCAGTGTCACACTACCACAGTCGCATAACGAAATTCCGATAACCGAAGCGGCTATATTACCATCGAGGGATTAGTAGTTCCACTAATCAAACACACCCAGATGGGGGGAGCTACTTTTCCGTTTTTGTTTTTACTTTTTGCTCGTACAATCCCCACTATGTAATGGGGGATACTCTTGATAAAAACACAGTCTCATCATTTTAAATATTCGATAGTGTGCATAGCCTAACGCAAAGTAATTGTAAGTAAGCACTTTTAATTATAAACACGTGTTCGATGTAGAGACTCTATCGTCCTCAGCACATAGAAATACCGATTATGTAAACAATTACATATGTTTTAATGATAAATATTGTATGCTTGTCCCAATCTAATAAATAAATAAAAATTACTTTTTACCAATGAAAATCTTTAAGAATAAATTTCTTACCTGACTTTAATTTTAATTTAAATGTTGTTTTTTTTTATGTAAAAATCTCTACTACCGTTTATAAAAAGATTTTTTTGAAATTTAGGATCAAATCTTTTTAAATATTGCGTCTGATCTAAAGTGCAATCACAATACCAGATGTAGGGTAGACTGGCATCATTCCGAGTGATCTGGCAATACTACCAGTACTTCCCCTCCACATAGCTTCTGTGTTAGACATGCAGTATAAGTTTATGCCTGGTCCGGTAGATAAACAACCCAACGTGCTAAGTGAAGTTGTATTTTTGTAGTTCATTATTGGAGCAGCGATATGCCATTAAATTTTGTGCTAATCTTGGCGACTTTGACTTACGAAAAGTTGCAACAAGCCCTTTAAACGACATTCCTTATCAAGAGTACAGGTTTTTTGGTTCCATTAAGCATTTTTAAAGGGGCAAGAGGAAGTGGATTTTAAAAACTGATGAAAATGGTGAACAAGTGGGGGCTCTTCAATTCATATTAAACCTAATAAGTAGTAAGTTGAAAGGCGAATAATTAGGGTTCTTCACATCAGTTTGGACATGACAAAACACATAAATGAGTTTTTGTTGGAAAAAGAAATTCCTGTGATTCCCCAGCCTTCCTATTCAGCTGATCACAAATTGGCGGAGTTTGTTTATTCTTTAAGAATAGTTACTATCCAAAGGAGTGTTTTGGAAAAGCCGGTTGCAGTCTTCCAGCACTGCTATGAAGGGTACGCAAACTTAACCTCCGCTGACGTATGGCTGCCCAAGAGAACTACTTTGAAGGGGACGATGCTATATAAAAATAAAATTCTTGTTTCGGTTGGCTTAGTTATTTTGTTTTTAGTTTTGTATAAGGAGTGACTTGAAACAGCAGGCACGTACGGGTGGAATACAGTTTTCTTTCGAAAAAAACTACTGATTTAATTAGGTTTACCATATTGCGTTTCAAGCAAAAGAGTATTTTCTTGAAATGTTCTGCTAAAAAAGAGTACAACACGAAAATCGTTCAAATATTTTTTAAATAAAATAAAAAAGTATATAAATACATAGGAACTTTCAGTCCGTTAATTAAAAAATAATTTTTATTCTGGTAAAAGCCGGTTCCGGTCGTCAGTCCACTATTTATTCATTAGGCTAAATATCGGGTTTTTCAATAGCAACTTGACACTTTTGATTTCTTACTTTCGTTCTTAAGTTAACTTGATCTTAAGTTCTTGAGTCAACTTAAGATCAAGTTAACTCAAGAACTAAAGCTACTTGATCATATGAAGCAACACACGTTCTCAGATTGGGCTCTAGAGAAGTTTGCCGAAAATGACGACTTTCATCGCAAAATCATCGCATTTTTGTTTGTATGGCTTCGTCAACAAACAAAACATGCATTATTGGAGTGCTGCAAACCCTCATGTGCTTCATGAAACATCACTTCATCCACAAAAACTGACTGTATGGTGCGGTTTTCATGCCGGTTGCGTCATTGGCCCATTTTTCTTCGTTAATGAAAATGACCGTCACGTTACAGTCAATGGTGAACGCTACAGAGGCAAGCTGCAGCGTTATTTCTTCGATCAATTGCATCGGCTGAACATTAGTGATATGTGGTTTCAACAAGATATTGCCACATCCCACACAGCGGGAGAAACAATCGATTTATTGAAGTCCAAGTTCGGTGAACGTGTTATATCGAGAAAAGGTCCTGTCGATTGGCCGCCGACATCTTGTGATTTAACACTTTTAGACTTTTTTCTGTGGGTCTACCTTAAATCGATAGTCTATGTCAACAAGCCATCTGTGGCTGTGCCGTCCTGGATCCACCGGTTCTCGTCCGATCACCGAAGTTAAGCAGGACTGGGCGTGGTTAGTACTTGGATGGATGACCGCTTGGGAACACCGCGTGCCGCAGGTTTTACCGTGTGTGTGTCGACCAACTCACACTCGGTAGGTAGCGGGTTCGATTCCCGCTGCCGCCATCTCGGCCATGGTGCCGGGGTGAGAGGCCGACTACAAGCCTTATATGTAGTCCGTAGGGTCCCCTAACGTCACTGGAGGTTACTTCGCTGGCCTGATAAGCCGCAAGCTATAAAAAACCACCTATCAAGAAACAGCACAAGAAGAATCAACCGGACCGTACCTCAGATAAAAAACTCATCTGGTTTTCATCGAACAGCCCGAATAGGTACCTGGAACGTGCGGGACTCTCTCCCAAAAACTTCTCGACTGGCTTCTCTCCCAAAAAAAAAACGCTTACAACCTCGATATCCTGGGAATCTCCGAGACAAGGTGGAAACATCAAGGGAGCCCTCACAACGCAGACGGGTAAACGAACACTTCATCTACAGCGGAAACGACAGCGGCCACCATTGTGGAGTCGGATTGATCCTATCGGCCAACGCAAAAAAAGAGATCTCTCATGGGCTACAAAACGGTCTCCGACCGCCTTCTGACAGCCAGTTTCCACTCGAAGTTCCAAAACATCACATCGTGCAGTGCTATGCCCCAACCGAAGAAGATGATGACGCCAACAAAAGGAAGCCTTCTACCACCAACTAGAAACGTGTATTCTCTGTGCCGCTATATGCTCCATAGGAGCGACTGTGTCTCATGACTATGTGTATGTATATGTGTTATAATGTAGAAATGAAACCTGTCAAATAAAAAATAATATTGTAAACAAGCCGGCGACGTTAGAGGACCTAAGAGCCAACATCGAACGAGATATAGCGGCCATTGTGAAAAAAAACAGCAGATTTTTAAAAATTCGGACGAAGTCCCGAAATTGCGCTTCGTGAAATACGCCACCCACTTATCACAGCTTTGTTGATTTACAAAGTTTTCGTTTTCATCCATTTCTTTCAAAAACTCAATTAAATTAAGATGTTGGTCAAATAACAGTGAATCGTTGAAACGGATCCATTCAAAAACTTTATATTCATTTAAAGCGTCAGTCCACAGTTTCAAATATTGTAAGCAGCGATCATACATCTGTAATAGTTCTTTTTTGATAATTTGACTCCTGGGAGGATCGTCATTCTGTCTGATTATCGTCTTTACACTAAGAGGAAGAAATTCATGCGTCTTACGTTCCAACAACGTATTCTCGACCGATCGTAGTAAATAGCTTATTTCCATTAGAGAATTGTTTTCCTTTTCGATTGATTCAATTTTCGCATGAAACACGAACATTAACGTAAATCAAGTACAGTTTTTTTATTATGAAAACTTACCATTTTAAATTTTAGTAACTTTTTGAATAATTTTTCAATCGCTTAAGACAAAAGAGAATGAGAAGAAAAGAACCAGTGAAAATTTATTTGAAAATTTGTATTTGATTGATGCGATGCGATCACACAGCGGTGAGCACGAGAAACTTTTATTACATCATTTCATCATAGATGGAGTACATAAAATGTAGTAAATAACATTTTTGATGTTTTTCGACTTAAACATGCATTTACTACAATACTTTTTATTCATTAAAGTTAAAGCTATTATACAATGGCGCTTGAGGCGCAAACGTTTTTGCTTTTTGTAAGTAATATAAAAAAAAGAGTACAAAGTCAGAAAAGTGGAGAGTATATAGTTTCATAGGTCAAAAAGAGTACTTGTACTCTTAAAAGAGTAGATTTAATGGCATATGAGTGAAATGAATAACAAAAAACAACCTACAAACGGCATGGAATATTTTTAAAGGACCATCAGATCGTGTGAGAATATGTATACATTTAATGGCCATGTAGATCACCGAAGTTCAGTAGGACCGGGTGCGCTATTAGTACACTGAGTGTTGCAAACAAAACCAGCCTAACTAGTTTTCTACAAAACGTCTTATGCAGTATAATTAATGATTGACATTGCAACTTGAGTTCAAATCCAGCTAAGAAATTAGCCGAGGCTACTTGAGTTCGCTCCAGATGGCTGGATTTGTCTTTTCAGGTGAAGACTTTTCATTTCATTACAAATTTCAATAATAAATACCATAAAAGCAATGCTTTCTGTCGTGTTTAAATTATATTTTTGTTTCCAATAAGTAAAATAAAATGAATATAAATTATGCTTTTCCTATTCAATAAATTTCTATTACGAAAACTAGATGACAGTGGATGTCATGTTTACATAAAAAAATCTACACAAAAGTATGCAACCGTTACGATTTCTCGCCGCTTTTGAAAATCGGACGCTAGGGCCTATCCAGGTATTCTTTAATCTAAGCTGTGAATTTAAAGATTGTGAATCTTTGAAGCTTCGGCCAATAGTAGTTCCGCTCTTCACAAAACGTTTTCCAAAGAGTTTCTCCCACACTTATTGTCGGATTTCACTTGTGGGTGGCAGCTTTACCTTTTTATATGTTAGGTATCACTTATATTATAGAAGCGTCTTCCTGATCAGTTTATTATCTGTATATTATGTTTAAATCAATTTTAAAGTTCACTTAACATAATATACACCTTGTTTTGGTTCCAATTTCAACAATGCTGCCATATGAAACGATATTTAGAATTGTGAAAAATATAGTAGCATTTTGTGGCTATATCTTGCACAGAAGATCCGTTAGCTGTTTGTAACGCCACCATAGTGATTTTACTGAACCCTTTACTATGAATGCCTTAAAGATAAATAAGATTTTATAAAAAAATCACTCGGTGGCTCTAGAATAAATTGCATGAATATTTTGTTTTAAAAAATTCCTAAGCTATTTTCTAACCAATTTTTAAAAAACGCGTATTATTCGTAGTTTCTTTTGCGAACATTTTTAAGTTCGAAGGTATTTCAGGGTATGTTGAACACTTTTTGATCACTTAACCAGAAGAACACGATCGTACCTCCGTTGGAGTTCGGTTTTCCATCTCGATTATGACAGTGGCAGTGATTGTAAATTTGTTTATTTATAAGGTTATTTTGCGGTAAAGCGAAAGGATATTCTGTAGCGTAATGACGATGAGGCCATTTGACAACTTCATGTTATATGTGGATTGGCATTGTCGTTAGTTAGTTAAAAAGTACAATTAGAAGTGATTAACTTTTATGAATTACTCTGTATTTAGGAAAAGCGTTGAAATGGCTAAATTGGATAAAACAGAACCACTTTTATTTGACTCCAATATTCCAAGAATATAATACTTACTGATGGAGCTTATTTTTGGCTCAATGAATGGCTTTGTTAACAGCAAAACTGTTGGACTGGTACAAATGGAAATCTTCGTAAGATGGGAAAACGATGCTATCTGAAGAAAGTTAATTTCTGGTTTAAATATTAATTTGGTTTAAATCTTAAGAAGTTAATTTCTTGTTTAAATCTTAACCTGCAAATGTGCCACGCATCCAAATTTTATTTATTTTGTGGATACACTACTACACTCCAGAAATGAAGAGACAGTCATCACAGTGGATTTTCAAGGGTGAACGGGCTCCGAAGAAGGTAAAAACTGTGCCATCGGCCGGCAAGTTGATGGCCACGGTCTTTTGGGATTCGCAGGGCATCATTTTTATCGACTACTTGGAAAAAGGAAAAACCATAACAGGACCGTGTTACGCGTCGTTATTGCAACGGTTGAGCGAGGAAATCAAAGAGAAACGCCCCCATCTGAAGAAGAAAAAAATCCTCTTGCAAACACCTGCGCTGTTTCCATGGCCAAAATTGTGGAATTGAGAATGGAATTGTTGCAGCATCCCGCTTATTCACCAGATTTGGTCCCGAGTGACTATTTTCTTTTCCTCAATCTAAAGAAATGGCTTGGCGGACGACGGTTCACTTCCAACGAGGACGTCATTGCTCAAACAGATGAGTATTTTGCAGAACTTCCGAAATCCTATTTTTTGAACGGGATAAAAATTTTGGAAAAGTGTTTAAAGCTAAAAGGAGATTATGTTGAAAAATAAAATTTTTTTTTTTTTAAAAACAGTTTTTTTTTATCTTTTTCTAAGGATTTATTGAACGACCCTCGTAGGAAGAGCGTTGAAATGGCTAAATTGGATAAAACAGAACCACTTTTATTTGACTCCAATATTCCAAGAAAATAATACTTACTGATGGAGCTTATTTTTGGCTCAATGAATAGCTTTGTAAATAGCAAAACTGTTGGACTGGTACAAATGGAAATCTTCGTAAGATGGGAAAACGATGCTATCTGAAGAAAGTTAATTTCTGGTTTAAATATTAATTTGGTTTAAATCTTAAGAAGTTAATTTCTGGTTTAAATCTTAACCTGCAAATGTGCCACGCATCCAAATTTTATTTGAAAATTAACTTAAACAATTTATTTTCTATTCACTTTTAGTTGATTTAAAAAAAAACAGTTGTTATTCAAATTGTGTCTTCTTCGGACTTCATCTTAAATTCGTTGTAGTGATCAATCTCCCTCTATAAGCTAAAATTGCAGTACCCTTAATTTATTGTGATACAAGTTGAGTATGGATGAATCAAAGGTTATTCAGGGTGTTAATTTCTTAACTCTTAAAATAAGGAGATTTTCCATTCCTCATTTTTCTATACTCTAGATTAAAAACGTTTGTCTAGGCCTGCATCATACTGCCATCCAATTTCAATAAGATGGCGCCACATATGAGCCGTTTCATTTCATGAGTTAAAAAATGTATTAAGTTTTCGGAAATTTTGTCTTATCTCAAAATAATACTGAGGCATAATCAACGAAGTGGTGTACAGCGGTAGACGTTAGATATTGGGTTGTGCTGAAACTAATTGCATTGTTTCCCAACAGAGGACTTAATTGTATTTTTTTCACAACCAACATCACACTTAAGCCGCATAATCATATGTATTTCGATAGCTGACATAGCAAGGTTTGCTTCTCGGCATATTTTACTTTTTTTACTATAGAAAAAGGTTGATACCCTTTTAAATATGGAAAGTGACAAGCAGCATTTTTGGCATATTTTACTTTTTTACTATAGAAAAGATAAAAATATCTGTTCAAGCAAGAAAACAATGGTAGAAGATTTGTTAAGTGGGCGCCAGTGCCAAAAAGTGGTTTGGAAAATTTTGATCTCAAAGATGCACCACGTTCTGGAAGGCCAGTTGAAGCTGATGAAGACACAATAAAAATATTAAATTAGTGTAAACCGGCGAATAACAACTCACGAGATCGCTGGGAGATCAAATTTATCAAATTCGACCATTCATTATCTTTTGAAACGGCTAGGTTTTATGTCGAAGCTCGGCACATGGGATCCTCATCTTTTTACGGAAAAAAATTTTGTACCATCGCATTGACGTTTGTGATTTGCTTCTGAAACGCCAAGAAAATGATTCATTTTTGAAGCATATCATCACTGGGGACGAGAAATGGGTTAAGCGCAAAAGATCCTGGAGTAGAAAAGATGAACCGGCTCAAAGCACTTCGAAAGCCAATATTCATCAAAAAAAGGTTATGCTATCTGTTTGGTGGGATTTCAAAGGAATCGTTTGTTTTGAGCTTCTACTGAGCAACACAACGATCAATTCTGAAGTGTACTGTCGTCAGTTGGACAAATTGAATGATTCACTTAAAGGAAAAAAGACAGAATTGGTCAATAGGAAAGGTATAGTCTTCCAACAGGATAATGCGAAACCACATACAAGTTTAAGCACTTGGCAAAAGCTTTTAGAGCTTGGATGGGAAATACTGCCACACCCAACATACTCTCCAGACCTAGTACCTTCCAATTATCATTTGTTCCGGTTTGTACAAAATTTTTAAAGACGGTAAAACGTTTAATTCAAATGAGGAGGTCAAAAATCACTTAGATCAATTTTTTGCCAGCAAAAAAACAAAAATTTTATGAGCGTGGAATCATGCTACTGCCAAAAAGATGGTAAAGGGTATTGGATCAGACTGGAGAATATTTAATTGACTAAAATATTAATTCACTATAAGAAAATCGTCTTTCATTTTTATTAAAAAAACGAAATTACTTCCCGAACTACCCAATTTTTAAAATATTGGTTGTATAACTTAAAAATGCGGGATTGACAACAGACGGCATAACTTTTACACATGGTTTGTGTTAATAATAACTCATATGGCATTTTGGAGGTTAAGCATCTGTCATTCATTCTCGATTAGTCATTGAACGAAATAGTGTTAACAACAAAGTTTTTTTTTGCTTCAAAAATGTCGAATTTCGTACCAAAAAAGTCCCATTTGCGGGAAGTGTTGATTTACTTCTTCAATTTGAAAAAAAGTGCAGCTGAAGCACATCGATTGCTCACCGAAGCTTATCCTGAATATGTTCCATCGATTTCAACGTGCGAGAGATGGTTTGTGCGGTTCAGAAGTGGTGATTTTGACACGGAAGACAAAGAACGACCAGGTCAGCCAAAAAAGTTTGAAGATGAAGATTTGGAGGCATTACTCGACGAATACTGTTGTCGAACTCAAGAAGAAATTGTAAAATCATTGAGAGTCACTCAAGCAGCCATTTCAAAACGTTTGAAAGCAGCAGGATTCATCCAAAAGCAAGGAAATTGGGTCCCATATGAATTGAAGCCGAGAGACGTTGAAAGGCGATTTTGCATGTCCGAAATGCTGCTTGAACGGCAGAAAAAGAAGTCGTTTCTGAATCGAATCATTACTAGCGACGAAAAATGGATTCATTACGACAACCCAAAGCACAAAAAATCGTATGTGAAGCCCGGCCAACCAGCCAAATCAACGCCAAAGCCAAATATCCATGGCTCCAAGGTAATGCTCTGTATTTGGTGGGATCAGAAGGGTGTGATCTATTATGAGCTATTGAAATCGGGCCAGACGATCACAGGCGACCTCTACCGAACACAATTAATCCGTTTGAAGCAAGCATTGGCCTAAAAACGCCCGGAATATGCGACCAGACACGAAGCCATAATTTTCCATCATGACAACGCTCGGCCTCATGTTGCAAGACCGGTTAAAAATTATTTAGAAAACAGTGGCTGGGAAGTTTTGCCTCACCCGCCTTATAGCCCAGACCTTGCCCCGTCCGACTACCATTTGTTTAGATCCATGCAAAACGCCCTCACCGGAATACGCTTCACTTCAGAACAGGGCATCAAAAATTGGCTCGATTCATTCTTGGCCTCAAAACCAGAGAAGTTTTTTTGGCGCGGAATCCATATGTTGCCAGAAAGATGGGAAAAAGTAGTGGCTTCCGATGGACAATACTTTGAATAAAATATATTGTAACAATTTTTCAAAATAAACACTCAAAGTTTGCCAAAAATCCCGGATTTTTAAGTTATACACCTAATACGTTTACATTCATTCCATTTATATTGGATTGTTTGTTTTCTTAACCAAAATTTAGAGTCTTAACATAGCTGAGATAACCGGACGAGTACTGACTGATATTGTTAGTATTCTGTATTATCGATTAAACGTTCCTCCTTTTTCGAAATTTCTTAAAAACCCAGGTCACCTAATTTCGAAAAGATTACAATCGATTAAAATTAATATCATTTTCAAAATAAACATGTTTGCAAATACAATAATCATAAGAACCTGCCATTACGTAAATATAATGGATTTTAATTTCTTTGATCATAAATTATTTATCGTTAAAATCGCCACTTTCAAAAATTTTTGCACTTACACCACTTTCGAAATTAACAGCTTCTATATTCAAATACAACTTAAATGGGTGCCGCAATGATTTTTTCATATTCGAAGACACGATAAGATTTCGGAGGTCAAGTGATTTTTATGCCCTACGATTTTAGCAATATCACTTGGTTTAGACAAACAAATTAATTACTAAGATTCTTTAGTGAGAATCGGAAGTACAAGATAACACTATTAACAATTCGCTTTCCGACTAAAGAAGCTTTTCCATTAAATAAAAATAATCGAATTTCGAACAATCAATGATTTTTTTTGCATTAATTCAACGTTACCCAAGTCCTTATTAGAAAATTCCCAATAAAGATAAGGAAGACATTAAATTTATTAGAAGTTCACTTTTCTTTAAAGTGTTAAAAAATTTATTTGAAAAAGTCAAGGTAAGCAAAGACAACAAAAAAAAACTAAGTTAATAAAATGTAAAGAATTAAATATTATTATTATTATTCACATTCTTATGAGTAGTAATACTTTTTTTTACGTAAAATTCAACGAATATAAGTAAACTTAATTTAATAATTCTTATTAAATGCATATAAATAAATCAATTTCGAATTTTCAGAATAAAATGAATTTCAAGTGTTGTTGAGGCAGTATATAAGATTCGAAGCTTGCAAAGTGACATCTCTTGGAATGTTGGAAAAACAATATGGAGCCCCAGCTCCAATGTCTGTAAATTAATAAATTCGAACAAATCATTTTATTGTAAAATCGTACCATTGAAACGAGAAATTAAAAACATTGAATTTTAATGCTAAGGAAATATGATAAGAAAAAATAAAAGTGTCTCCGTGTAAAATCCTTTTACAATAGAAAAATAATTGAAAATATTTAAATAATCTCAAGTAAATTATTCTGTTTATAAAAATCATTGATTGAAAAAAAATTATAAATGAATATAGAAAATTGTTCAAATTAATTGAAGAAAATTTCAACAAAAAAATCAAAGTATACAAATTTTAATCGAATTAACGTTGCTTTAATTCATTTTAGTTAAAAATAATTAAATAAATATTTATCAATTGCAAAATTTTCGTAGTTATTTTGATTAGGATTGATTTTTTTTTTTTGTATGTTAGAAAAAAGTTCATCCTCTTTTGAATTTATAACAATTTCGTTTTTAAATGAAAAATAATAAACTGAATATACGCGAATTTGGTAATTTCCATTTCTGCCATCGAACAAGTAAGTTCGATAGCTTTTACTAGTGAACATCAGGGTACGCTGTCTGATTACAAGAGTTGTTGGCTGCGTGATGTACTAGATTTTTCACGAACATTCTACTCGATTTTCGAATTGAAAGAGGACGGACTGATTAGTTTTTGTCATTGTTGCGCCTTCAGGAATACAATAGGCCAGACGAGGAAGGAATGCGTTTTCAGTTCGCTATTCGAACAGAGTAAACTGGTTATGCAAAAACGAGCGAGAATTGAGAATTTTTTGGGTGTACCAGAAGTCAGAATTGCAGGAGATAGATCGAATAGTGCCTGTGCTGTCAAGGATCACGAATAGAAGAAATCAAAAAAAATTTCTATATTCACGGGAATTGAATTGAGTGTCAGATTAATGGGTAATAAAATAATTTACCGCCCAAAATTGCAATTAATTTAATTGAAAGTTTTACCATAAATGAACAAATAAAATAAGAACAATTGATTTGGGAATTATCGGATTGAGAGAGGGTTGTGAATTTGAACATATATTATAATCGAATCGAATTGAATTGAATTGAACTGAATTTAGTAGATTACGAGTGTTGTCTTTGAATTATAATATAAAATTAATAGTGCAGTAAAAGTTAAATTTAGGAAAACTTTTTCTCTATATGTGCATATTAAACTATATAATATATATACACATATATGGATATATATAATTAATGCATATATAAAAGTGGTATTTTTGATCGATGTATGAGATAAATCCGATTCTAGTGTATAGGTGCGATAGACTATATTGTGCATTTGTTCACACAATCGTGTAGTGGAATAAGCGGTGCTCGAACAGAAGAGGATAGAATTAGATTTCACGAACACATCAAAAAGGGGGCAAACATTTTACACGAAATAGGAATAGTGGATGGATTTTTGTGCGTATGAATTTAATTCCATAAAAGATTTTTTTTGCTAATTCGTTTGAAAAAAAAGTTCTAGTGTTCTGAATTTTTTTTTCTTATTTAACATAAGATACCTTGTATTTTAAGACATTATAAATATAGAGGATTATTCCATATATTCTATAAGCAAAAAAAAGTGATAAATCTCTTGTTCGGATTATTGATAATAGATATAATATTTTTTTGTTGTAATAAGCCAATTTTTTCATAGCACAAATAATAATCGGTTCTTGTTTGAAACTATTTTTTTTTCTTTTTTTTTCTTAACTAATAATTATCGGATAATAATCGTTGTGTTTAGAATATTTAATTGTTATAATATATATACATAGTATAGATAATATGTTTTTTTCCTTATTTTTCACAGTTGCGTGTTAGTGTATGTAGTTTTTGCACTAAAAATCATCGAAAGGAAAAGATTCTATTTGAACGGACGACAATTGTGAGAATAATTGATTGTTGTATAAAAAAAAAACACAAACGCCAAAGAGAAATGCAGATACGGAATTAGAAGTTATTCACAAAAATTAGGTTAGGAAATCTAATTTATTTGGAATTTTTTTTTTCGGAAATCGCAGAAAGAGCTCCGTTTGAAAAGGTTGAATAAAAAAAAAAATAAGTAAGCGTGCATCCTTTCATTATTAAAAGCGAAAAAATCAACGGCGGCGACAGAGCGAAGGCAAAGTGTCAAATCTAGTGGATGAGAAAGTGTGGTGTTTTTTTTTAGTGTGTTGGTGCAGGAGAGCCATTGCTATTCTTCTTCGCGCTCATTGGTAGAGGCATAGTGTTGCTCTCTTCTAGTCTGAACGAATTGTTTCGAAGAGGCGCTGAACGAACACGAAGTAGGTGTTAAAAAAAATTTCTTCGTTAACATCACATTTAACCGCGCGTTTTTAATTTTACCGGCTACAAGCGGAAAATTACAGAAAAATAAATTGTATTTTTTTCTTTTTCTTCTTGCAATTACCATAGCGGTGATATTTTTGCTTATTTAAAAAAAAAAAAAAAAAAACTAGTGCGTCATAATATTGGAGAGATTCGAATTGTTATCACTTTGCGATTCATAAAAAAAATTAATTGATTAAAATAGGCATTTTTTTTTAAAGTGAATAAAAACAGAAATTGCATTTGTTAAGAGAATAACGGTCGTGAAAATTGTTGCGTTGCTTGGCATATATGTGCACGTGTCTTATTTCTTATCCCCCCTCATCAACCCTTCGAATTTAACATAGTACAGTTTATAGTGTTTTCTTTTTGATAATTAATATGAACAATTTGAATTTTAATGCGTTTGTTTTGAACTATAATCGATAGAAATTGTATTTAGAAACGCATTTGTCAAAATAACAGTAAAAACCAGTTAAAAACGTTTAAAAGAGTAAGTAAAACGGGTGTTAATTATTTAAACGAAGGAAAACAAAAAAAAAAATCCCCATTCTAAAAAGGAAAAGCAAACAATAGTTTTTATTTTTCGTGTGTGTAAATAAATAAATAAATTAATTAGTGCTCCCAAGTTAGTTCTCTATATAAATAATATTATAACTATATCGAGATAATGTTTTCAAAAACGTATTTATAGAAATTTCAATTAAGTTTCTCTTTTTTTTTTCATTATCAAAATAATAATAAATAAAAATAGTTTAAGTGCTACGTTTTAGTGTTAATAAAAAAAAAATATTTTTTCCAGTCTAATAACGGAAATAGAAATAAACGAAAATATAAAAAAAAAGAATCAATTTTAGAAAGAAGGCAGATTTTTTAAATATATTAGATTCATATGAATGGATCCATTTGTGGGTTGGTTTCAGGAGGAACAGGAGGGTCCAGCATCACGTACTTGGTTAGCCATTTGGGAGACAAATTCAGCTGAAATGCAACAACAGTTAGAATATCAACAACAGCAGCAGCAACAGCAATTACAACAGCAACAGCAATCACAACCACTACCACAAAATTTATCAGCAATAGGAAAAAACAACTGTAGTAATAACGGCAATAGTGCAAGCAATAATATCAATATTGTTGGCATTGGATTAGGAATTGGCGGTGGAGGTGGTAATAATAATAATAATATTGGCGGGAATATATTAACAAGTGTTACCGGTGGACTAAGTGCTGGTAATAATAACAGCGGACTATTAATAAACATCAACAATAATAATAATAACAATAATAATAATAATAATATTACTCTAAATATTAGTAATAATAATAATATGCATCATCAAAATAATCGAGAATCAGCAAATGCTGCATTCTATTTCCATCATTTTGGCGGTGATCTAACATCAGCAACGGCTGCCGATCGAGAAAAAATTGTAGCGCACGAACGTAACTATTATAATCCATCGCGAAGGAAAGCTGGAAGTACAGTTGATAATAAAGCGAGCACATATAATATGAATAAATATTCTCAAAGGCTAATTGGAAGATATGGCGGATGCCCATGGCGACCACCAAACTGGCAGTACGGAAGAGGCGTTCTTGGGTAAGTGAATTTTAAATATTTCTATTCTCAAATCAAATAATACATAGTACAACACATGGATAGATACATACAATATATAATCTTGAATTTTGGCATATTTTTGCTGTACCCATTTGGTGAAGTTTAATGTTATGTTTGCTACTCTTTTTCTTCTCATTGATTTTTTTTTATATTGACTTCATAAATCAATCGTATTTAAAATTGAAAAGTGTAATTATGTCCAAATTCGTATGCACATACACAGAGGTACATTCAAATCGCAATATTAATCTTCTCATTTTGATTGTGTAATAAAATAAATTATTAAAATAATCCAAAAAAAAAACATAAATTTTTTGGATTCTTTTCTCTCGCTCATTTTCTACGCCGCACAGCAACAATAGATTTTTTTTCTAAGTATTTATCTAGCAGGAAAAAAGAGCAACAAAAAAAAAGAGAAAAGAATATATTTACTACACTCCCTCGTGGTTTAATCATAGGAGCATCAGATCTAGTGTAGTGTACGTACGTTAAATACTCTTCGTGCGTATATAAGAAAATGAGTAAAAATTTTCAATAAAGTTCGTCGTATTTATTCATGGCGAATGGATGTGCGTGTGTGTACTACGATTGTATTTGACACAGAAGTGTATGACAATTTTACATCGACGGTAGGCTTGTGTATGGATATAGATTGAAAGAACATTAGAACAACGTAAGTGAAGTAAACCTGTTTTTGCTGTGTCCGCGGTTCTTACGCGATACGATTTGCATCTCTAATATGACCATACGTACGTGTGGTTGCATGCACGCAATCTATTACTATGAATAGTGTACTAGGTCGCTTCGCCCGCTTGCTCGCTTACTCTTCTGTCTTTGTCGTGCATTTGCGATTTAAATCGATGAAATTGTATTACATCACCTAAATCCATCTCGTTCTTTCGTACGGTCGCAATTCGTTTATTTCTAATACGACATCCGTACAAAATCTACAAACGGTTTTGCGGATGGATTTATTTATTTGCAGAGGAACACAATTGCGAAAAATTTTAAAATTTTAAAAACTTCACAGCCTTATGGGAATGCGCAGCTCTACGGCTGTTTTTTTTTTTTGCCGAAATATATTTTATTTTAATTTTGCTGCTGTAGTTCAAGTACTGCCATACATATTGTTTTGTTATATGATAGGATTGTTGTTTAAAAGTTGAAAATTGAAACAGAAATATGGTCAGTGAATACATTATTTGTAGTTATATTAATATAATGAATGAAACATCAATTATAAATGATTTATTTTGCAGCAATTGTATTTGTTATTTTTTTGACACATTTTGCAATTCAGTTCAATTGTGTTCCTACCGAATGTTGTTTTAATTTTTTTTGCGCGCTTATGAATGCATAAAATTTGACAGAAGAAATATTTTGTGAGCAGGCCTTAGATTATAGAACTGGGTAGCCTAGCCCCCTACACAAAAATTATGGTTCAATTTTCTTGGCAATACATTTTTGCAAAATAACAGAAACGGCGTAAATCAGTGGGGGCCAATTTAAAACATCTTTCTCATATGTGATGTCATTTATGCGTAAACAAATATATTTTTTTTAAATTGCCGGTTTTGTTGTTTGATGGAATTAGTTGTAGAAATTTACAATAAAACACATTATTCTATTTTTAAGTATTATTTGTTTATTTATTATATATTTTCATATTATTTATTTCACTATATATTATTTATTAAAACAGAATTATACATTGCAAGCTATTTGATTATATCAAAACAATTTATGTGCACAAATAAAAATTCAATCCAAAAATGTAAAATAAATTAAATGAGAGAATATGATACTATGTTGAAATTAAAACCACAACTTAATGTTAAAACAATCATTTGTAGATATTAAAAACTTCTTTATAATATAGACGTGTGTTTGTGAATTGAAATGGTAATTTAAATTAAATTAAAAAATATAACATTAATTACATAGAATATTACATCAAATTCTTAATAATATAGAAGTTAATTGTATACAACATTATAACAAACGCTTTAAAACTAAATTACCAGCTGGAAAATTTAAATAATATTCTAAAAAAATTAAAAACAACATTATTTACTAAATGCATTACAAAATGGCCCTATTTTAATGTCTGGTCTACGAAAGTGGCGCGAGCACACAATGTCGTGATTCCTGGGAATACCCGATGCTGCTGCCACAATTCACTTTTCGCTCAAATATTTATTTTGTAGAAACCTGTAATGTTACATTTACTTTATCAATTAAGAATTAACAGTATTCTTGCACTATTAAAGTATTTCTTGCACAATTAATAAGTTTTGTTCCCTTAAATTTTTCTACACACACTTTAAAACATGAAAATTACACTTTCACTTGTACTTTCCGATAAATGCCAAAATAACAACTGGGAAAAGAACAAAAATATGCTAGCATTTCAGTATGCTACCACTTTCATGGAGAATGGCGTGTTTTAAAACTCTACAAAATTAAGGCGTTTTTCATATAAAAAAACTGTACAAAAAATAAAAATTGCCTATTTTTGTGTTTAAATTGTATTTTTGTTTTCAATAAGTGAATTAAAATGAATATAAATTATGCTTTTGGAATTTAATAAATTTCTATTACGAAAACTAGATGTTAGTAGGTATCAATAGGCGTTTTCCTTTGGACCAATTTTGCTACTACGCGGTAGATAACCAAAGGAAAGCCAAATTCTGAACTCTAGTAGAAATATAACCTCAAAACAGTCAGAAACAATACTGAGTTTACTCACACATAAACAAAAAAAACTGAGTTTATTCACACATAAACAATACTGACAAAAATATGACTCTTCAACATAACCAACTATCTATTTTCACTTTAGCAACTAGAATCCACCTAACGTAAATTGTATGCGTAACTCCTAGTTCAATGTAGTCGTTTGTTCGAGGTAGAGTAGATGATGACAGCTACAACTACCGCGTAGTAGCAAAATTGGTCCAAAGGAAAACGCCTAATGTCTACATATAAAATATACACAAATATATGCAAGAGTTACGATTTCTCGCCGCTTCTGCAATAATTAAGCCCGAAAATTGCTTATACATATACGAAAATATGACGTACGGGGTTATTCAGATATTCTTTAATCTAAGTTAGTATATATATATTTGGTAACGATTAGCTTGTGGGTAAGTGTGCATAGATACGGTTGCCATTTACATATTTAACTAATTATTATTATTAGTAGCTGTGTTCGAATATTGAAATGATATGTACAATATGGAATTATTTTATATTATATGTATAATTATGACGAATAAATTCAAGTATGCTGAAAAGTGTATATAACACACACCTGGCACATATATAAATGATTGATACTAACGCATACACTTGGGAACTGATTCATTAATTACCTGAAATTACGATGTTTTCGAATAATTGACCGTGTATAATAGCATATGTGTCCATATTTATTAAGACTCACTTCGTATTTCATATGCCCTTTTTTCTGTATATGTTATAAAAAATTAGGAGGAGGGGGGGAGGGTTGTTAGTCCTCGAATAACTAACAAATAATAATTTTTATTTTTGTTTTATTATAAATTATAAGTAAAGAACCAAAGAACCTTCAGTAATCTACAAAAATATTCGCAACTATATTGCATTTGTTTTAATAAAATAAAAATTATGAAAATTTAGTTTACACAAATTACTAATTTAACAAAATTCCGATTATGTAACATTTTTAACTCTCCTCAAAAACATTCACAAAAGCTTTTTTAATCGTATTTCAAAAAACTGACGTGAATTCATATTCGGCAATCTGTAATAGTTCGTTTATAAAAACAGCCACATTAAAAAAAAAAATTCTTATTAAATTGGAATTTTTTTGGACACGTGCCGAAAAGAACTTTTATTTAAGCGACGTTAGCTGGGAAATACCAAAAATTTCGCATAAAATGTTTTGCTTTAAATTTACTTTCTTCGGTTCGGACAAAAGGTAGAAAGTTTATTGTACCAGAAAAATTATGTACTTAGCCCACGAAATTTGATTCCAACCGTCAGATACAGAGTCAGTGCAGCATTGGTATGATTCTACTGTAGATCACATGGATTTATATTATTAACATTCCCTAAAAAAAGTAAGTCCAAAGTAGTCATATCACTTATTCTAGACAAAATCCTACAAGATCCTATCGTAAACCCCAGTTTCCTTATGCGAAATACTAGGTTATCTAACATATTTTTCGATTTTTAAGCTGTTAAAAATATGATTGGTGTACTTAAAATACAATTTTGACTTTCTTTATTAATCAACTTTGACGTTTTTAAGAAGACAAAAAATAGTACAAAAATCTCAAGTAAATATCGTGTAAAACAAGAATAGAGCAAGTAGATTAAAGAAACTTACTACGGGAAAATAAATTTAAACTAATAATTAATTATACCGCTATTACCCATTGAATAAAACTACTTACGTAGTTCGCAGCGGAATCCTTTTTACTATAAGCCATATCCTAAAAACTTCTTTTCATTTTTCCTTGAGCGCTTGTTTAAGATTGCTGCCTAATCATTGACTTATTTTCAGTTAGGATTTCAATTTATAGTTATTTATTGAGCTGGTTTAATTAATAAAACCATCGGAAATATACACAACCGAATCTAAACGTGAGATTCAGGTATCACTTTATGCTGATACGAGTATGTAACTATGTAGCACATCAGCTTTTAAAAAGTTTTATGTACAAGTGAGTGAGTACACTTAAATTATGTTGTATAGCATTAAATGGACTTTTTCTGTTCTGCTTTTCAATGGTTCAAAAATCCCATTTGGGGAGCAATTTTAAGTAATTAAAAAAAAATTATATATAGAAGGAAATAAATATTCGCAAAACTCACCTTCCAAAATAAGTCACCTTTTTTTTTTTTGATAGCAAATGAACATGTTTCTATGGAAAACTCTAATTATTTCTAATATCGATTTTTTGTACTTTCGAAATTTCTTTTAAATTAAATTAGTTCATTGCCATTGAATATTAAATATCTTTGCTTTTATTGATAATTAATAATTTTTGCTTGGTAATGAACAATAATAATAATAATAATAAAAAATAATATATTTTATAATTGGTCTCTTTAATCTTAATACCAAAAAAAAGAAGAAAATAACAATAAACTCATTAACTTTTGACATAATTAGAAATTGAAGAAAAAGTCTTTAAATAATTACCAATAATAAAATAACAATCAAATAAACAAGAAAATAATATAAATAATGTTTAAATGACGGAATAGAAATTTTTATATACCTGAAAACTATTAAATGCAGTATTGTAAAAATTTGTAATAGAGTCTCTGCTGACCCACATAAATGTGTGTGTACGTGTTCGATTAGATTCAGCGAAAACGGTGATTCCCCATTTTATTGTTTGCGTCTGTTACTATTTCTCTCTACCAGAGAGTTTGCCAAAGTTGAGTTCTCTTCTCCAAGGGAATGCACAACACAGAAAATGAGTAAATACTCGTTATCAGCTTCTGCATGTTTTTTTCTTCCTCTTTACAATTTTTTTAAATTGTAATTCTTTTGGTCATCTCCACATTGGCAGAGGCGCCGTTTCTACTCTTCGGAGCAGTCATAGAAGGTATTACTTAGAATCGCCTTCAGCTGCTTAATTACATTCCTTTGCGTGTTATTGACAGTAGCAAGATAATGCCCTTAATTAGGTGTTTTTTCATTTTGGAGAGAAAAAATGTCCCATAGACTGATAGCTTGTAATTAAGGATTTAAGGAACTGCAGGAGTCTCTTTTGCAACAAAATCTCGTTTCCGATCTGACACGATGCAGTCTTTTTCTGAGCCTAAGAAGACTTCCTTATACAAGGTCTGTTCAAAAAGTATCGCGAATTTTGAATTTCCGCGGGTTACGTATATTCGATTTTTTATGGCGTTACGTTGGTACTCATGTCTCTCATTTATGCCGACAAGTTCGGCCATTTTGAATGTTCAGTTAATTTTTGACAGCTGCTTTGCCTGCACGTGTTTTGGCTCGTCTTCGATTTTTGCCCATTTTCGAACAAAACAGCGTCGCATTAACATTGCTAAAATGCTGTTGGACTCTGTCCGCGACGACCCAAATTTGCTCCAGAGGGTGATGACTGGTGGCGTGGAAACCAAAGCTCAATCATCCTAATTGAAGCTGCCGCACGAGCCAAGACCGAAAGAAGCGCGCAAGTTCGTTGGAATGTGAAGGTTTTGCTTACAGTTTTCTTCGGTAGCAGGGGCGTGGTGCATCATGAGTTCTTGCCACAGGGTAGAACGGTCAATAAGGAATATTACCTGCAAGTTATGCGCAAGTTGCGCGAAGCAATCCCCAGAAACGCCCGGCTAATAATGCCGCAGTAACCATATTCCCTAGATCTGGCCCCCTGTGACTTTTTCTTGTTCCCGAAACAGATTCTTTGATCCAATTTTTGGAATGGCCAAAAATCGAAGACGAGCCAAAACACGTGCAAGCAAAGCAGCTGTCAAAAATTAACTGAACATTCAAAATGGCCGAACTTGTCGGCATAAGTGAGAGACATGAGTACCAACATAACGCCACAAAAAAATTTCATCAGTTTTCGGTGTTGAAATCCTCCATTAGCAAGGTTTATTTTGCATTACTCCATTGCCTTTCCGCATTCCACTGCTTCTCAATCCTCCACTAATATTTGATCCTCTACGGCCTTCCACTGCTTCTTGGCCCATCACTACTGCTTGGCTCTCCACTATAACTTAATACTTCAATAATTTTTTTTTTCCTTTTTGATGTAGAAATTGCATTCATTTTACAAATAATTTTTTAATTTTAAAATTATCAAATACGTTCTACTCTACATGAATATTATACCTTACTTGCTTATAAAAATAATTATTCATACAAATGGGAATAAAATTAATAATTTTTATTCATAACAAATTTTTAATATTATTTTTTTTTATACAGAAAATTATATTAAAAATTTGAAAGAGAAACAAACATTATTATTCTTATTAATGCATTTAAAAAAATATTTAATCAATATCAATGATATTAAAAATTAATAATTTTTAATATTATTTTTTACTGAATGGATTTGTTTATTTTTAACTAAGTTATTTGTATTTTTCATTTAATTACAATAGTTTTGAAAAAATCGTGTTTATAACGACATTAATTTATTCTGAGTTATTTTTGATCGAATATTTTTTCATTAAATTATTTTAGGTGTTTTCAGTATTTTTAAAACAATTATAATAATGGTGGTTTTTGTTGAAAAAAAAATTCGGTAAAGGAGGAAATTATGTCGGTCAGTTGATCATCCAATGCGGCTAAAGGATCTAGTTATTTTGTAAGAATTCTGAAAAGCATGATTGGAAATTATCTGAATTACTTGAAATTTGACCAATAGCAATTCTATTCGGTTTGTTAGTATAGATATCGCCATAAAAAGAAGTTGCAATAGGTCGGATAACAAGATTTGAGCGTTCAATTGCCCTCCAACCGCTCCGAAAATTTCTCGATTTTATTGGACTAGAATATTTACTAGTTTTTTTGGGCTAGTACTTCTAAATTTTTTGACAGGGAGCAGTTTTTGTGTGGATTTTCTTGGAGTTGATCCTTTTCTAGATTATCTTGTACTAGAAGTACAACTAGATTTTTCGACACTCAATTTCTAGATATTTTTTCCTGATATTGATTTTCTTGGATAAAAATTGGATGAATTTTCTCTTCTTCCATTGATTTATTTTTCTATAGAAAAGTAATGCTTACATTTCAATGTAATTTACTTGAAAAAATTCACACCAAAAAAAATAGACAGTTTAAAAGAAAAATACATTTAAAAATTGATGGTTGGAATTTACAGTTTTAAAAAAAAAATAATTGAAATAAATATGATTAAATATTTATTATTTGTTTAAATAGAACTAAATAATAAAAGCAACATTTTAAATAACGATATTTGGTAACGCTACCGCTATTGGCAGCGTCGACAACACACGCCCGTTTCCGAGCACAACCGAACTAAACCACTCAAAAGTAAAGCGCCGCACATAGCGAGTATCGATAACTAAAATCAATGTCAAAATTGTATGGGAATTGGACCTTTTTTCTATGGTTATGGTGGCAGTACTGTCAAAATTAAAAATAAAGGTTAAATGAACTTAAAAACTGAATGAAACATCAAAATTTAAATAATCAGATGACGTTTCCTTACCCGTTTCAATTGTTTAATTTGTGAAATTGGTCGAAATTTTTGTATAAATTTTCGTTATCGTTACTAGTTCGAGCCGAAATTTTGTTCGAACCTTAAGTGTTAGCATTTTTTAAAAATAATTTGAACCAACAGTGATTAACAGCTCAATAATCGAAAATCAAAAATTTTAATGAAAGCCTAATTTTTTTATTATTTCTTGTTTTTTTTTTTATAAAATATTTTAATGTTTAAATGTATTTTGCATTAAATTGTGGTATTGATAATAAACATATTAATAACTTGTCAATTAGATATTGACTATGTGTCAGCATTTTTCTATTATTAGTACAGAAATGAATGATAGTCGTATTACTTATTTCTAATACATAAAAATTTAAAAAAAAATACAATATCCAAATAAGTAGTAGCCTATGAGAGTCACTTCGACGAATGAAAATGGCCGCATAATTGTAGGAAATTAGATTAGAGAAGCTTTGGATAGGGCCCTGCACAAAAATTCTGTTCAAATTTTATCGAGAATACATTTGTAAGAACGCACACATTTGAAAAATAATCTTTCAGGAAACACTTTGCATTCTAAAATAGAAACTTTCTATTTGCTGCGATGAAGAATAAAACTATTTATGGCAATGTATTAATTTTCACTTGTTCGTAAATTATTTGGAATTTAATAAAACCGCTTAGATAAATATCCAAATGTAACCAATGTATGCAAGCATTTCGGTATGCTACCACTTTCATGGAGAATGGCGTGTTTTAAAACTCTCCGCAAGTCTACAAAATTAAGCCGCTTGATAAATAAATCTTTTTTTTTATTACATACCCAACACCATCTACCAGATAATTTTTTTGTTCATTTTGTATACGTCTATTAAAATTTCAAGAAACTATTTTCTTTATTTGCAATAATTCAGACAGAAAATTGCTTATACATATACGGAAATCTGACGTACAAGCCTATCCAGGTATTCTTTAATCTAAGGTTATGAGCAAAGTATCTTTGACAATTAATTGCCGCCATATTGGTCTTTTTTGACAGCTAATTGCTGCCTGACTGATAACCGGTAGCAAGAAGCTAAATAGTCGATTTATTGACATAGAAATTCAATGCGTTTTTGATTTTCAGATTTAGGGGCTCGACATGGCCTCCCAAAATCATATGATTTAACGTCTCTTGATTATTTTTGTAAGATTATGTGTATAGATCTCTGGTCTATGAAAACAAGCCATAAACTGGATAAGATCTCAAAACTAATATAAAACGCATCCCCAATCAGATGAACAAGCTGCGTATATGATAATGTGAGAAAAACTAGGATCTTTTGTATGCAAGCTCTCAAATAAAATCTCATAAAACCAACTTCCAATTAAAAAAAAAAATCGACTTTCAAAGTACAGAGGTTTATAAAAAACTAAATGAAATTAGGACTAAAAAAATGGAATTTATGCAATTAATGAATGAGTTTTTATATATTTTTGGTGAACAAATCCGATTTTGGCTTTTCGAGCATTACTTATTTTTCGCGAAAGAATGCCTATTTCAGGCAGTCTAGATTTTTTAACCATAAAATCGGTACTATTGTACTTAGCCATTTATGTATTCTTCAAGATTAACCAATTCTTGTATTCCGTATTTCTGAAGTCATAATACTTGATAATTATAGTCAAATTCTGGTGATGAATTTTTATTATTCCGAATCTAAAATGGGCGGAGAATGTCAAAAAATAAAACTGAGTTTTAAGGAAATTATGGTATCAATCCAAAAATTTACATTTTGAATAGGGTGAGAAAGAGTTAATTTCAATATGCCAAATTGTATTATAAAACAACTATATTTCGCTTATTGTATATTAATAATCTCCCCCAAAACTTGAGTCCCATAAATTCATTCTAGCATCATCTACCAGGTGTATAAGCTTAAATCCGCTGTTTTTGTAAAAAAAACATGTTTTTTTCAAAGAAAGCAAAAACAATTTTATTCAAAGTACTTGCCCTCGCTAGCTACACATTTTTCCCATTTCTCGGGCAATTTGTTGATACCACGCCAAAAAAAATTCCTTCTCTTTCGAGGCAAACCCCTCATCAAGCCATTTTCGGACGTCTTCGTAAAAATCTAAGTGCTGCTCAGTGAGCGCGTGGCCCATCCACGAAAACAGGTATTAGTCGGAAGGGGCCATGCCTGGTGAATAAGAGGAGTGGGATAGCACCTCCCATTTGAGTGTCTCCAAGTTGTTTCGGACAATTTTTGAAGTGTGCGATGGTGCGTCGTCGTTTGGGAAAATCAGCTTGTCATGTCTTTGTTGATAATCCGTCCTTTTTCCACGCAGAGCACGGTGCAATTTGATAGCGGTGACAGTTTCACCAGGTTTCAACATCTCAGAGTAGACAATACCCTGCTGATCCCATCAAACGCACAGTATCGTCTTCCATCCGAAACGATTTGGTCTTGGGGAAGATGTTGATGGTTGGCCGGGATCAACCGACGATTTCTTGCGTTTATGATTGTCGAAATATATCCACTTTTCATCACCTGTCACAACCCGCAGGAACGACTTTCTTTTTTGTCTGGCGAGCAAGATTTCGCATGTGTTTTGGCGTCGCTCCATCTGCCTATCGTTCAATTCATGCGGTACCCATTTGCCGATCTTTTCAATCTTCCCCATAGCACGCAGAAGCATGGAAATGGCTGGTTGAGTAACATTTTTTGCGATTGGGTATCGTCTTCGTCCAAAAGAGCCTGCAATTGATGGTCCTTAATCTTCCTAGACCGATTTTCACGCTTCTTGTCGCACAAGTCAAATATGCCCTCTTTGAACCGACGAAACCAATATCGGCACGTTGTTTCCAATAAATCACTGTCACCATAGGCCTCCATAAGCATTCGATGCGATTCGGCAGCCGATTTCTTCAAATTGAAGCAGAAAAGCAAAGCTTCTCGCATATGCTCTTTTTCTGGCGCAAAACTAGACATGATTACCAAAGGAAAAATGTATGTTGTTGTACGAAATTGCTGACAATGTGCACTGATGTCAAACTCAAAAAAAAAGTATGGCATGTCCATGGTAGCTAATACGCTCACTCACGCCATCTATGACCAAACAGCGGATTTAAGCTTATACACCTGGTATAAGAAAGCTTATTTAGCACTATTCAACAAATACGAAAATAAAGAAATTCCCAAGTTTAACCGATTTTTGACAGTATCAAATTGACTAATTTCGTTCGAATTAGTCAATTAAATTATTATTTATAAATGATATTTCATTCATTTTTTTTTCTATTTCAATTTCAACTGACAACAAATAATCCTGTCACACAATAAAATACTGAAATGTATGGCAGTATTTGGACTATAATAACACACCTATTTCGGCGATAAAACAGTCGTGGAGTTGTGCTTTCTCATAAGACTGCGAAGGTTTTAAAATGATACTCGTAATAGGCCCGGCCCGACTGGATGGAGTTTTCAGTTTCAGTCGGAATTGTGTATTCCTGCCTTTATTAAGTCATTTTTGGTAAATGTTGATAAATAAAAGCAAAACTAAGTTTAATTAAGTGTGTGTGTGTTTCTGTTGATTGATTTAATTGAAGTTTGTTTTTATTAATATTTGAAGGTTAAAGGAGAGTTCAATTTATAGAAAATAGTGTAATGATAACATTATCATGGATAGGCTGGAAAGAGAGGGTGCGATGATGGTGTGCTTATAGTTTGGGGCTAAGGGTTTGTTAAGGAAACGTTCAAAATAGAATAGCAGATTGTCTTGTCAATGTGTTAACGGAATACAAAGAAAAGTAACTAAAATTGCATGAGGGTAAATGAGAAAAAAAACACAACGAATAAACTCGGCTACAAAACAAACACCGCTGAAACTACGTGTACGTACGTAGGAACAATCGGCACACAATCGATGGTGTTATTATGCAAACAGTGTTGCTATGCTTTTCTTCTTTGGTGCTTGGACATTTTGACGTGCAATAATTCTGTTTGTATCTACAATACAATACCTATAAAAATAGTATTTATTTAATTATCAGGTTTTTATTTGTAATCTGCCACAATTCACATATACGAGCATATATTAGGGAAAATTTTCTATTTTAGATGAAAAGAAACGTAAAGTAGCTTGTTTTGTTAATCGTGTATGGAAAGGTGGTGGTGGTAACAGGGTAACCAATAAGTATGAGTTGATAAAAAAATGTAAGTTCACGTGTTCTAAATATAAGAATGAATTTTTTTATCTAACATTTCTGTTTAAAGTAATAAATAAATTAATATTTCAAGTCAAAAATATTGTTTTGAAAAGGGAAGGCAAACAACAATATTTTTGACTTGAAATATTAAATCAAATTGTGATTTGAATGAATGTAAATTGCGCAATTTCACACATTATTATAGTTCACATATATAACTACAATACTTAATTGCTGTGCTGAGGAAAAATGATAATAATTAAATAAATTTTATAAGTAAAAATATTTTTAAAACAAAATTTAATTTTTTTCCGAGTGCTTGTTTGTTTTAATTTACGAGCGAGTAACATTTTATCGGGAAATATTTGAATTTTTACTTTTATTTACTTGATAATTGGTATTGAGAGCTTTTGAATTCTTTAATTTGACATTTGTTATGTCAAATTTTATTTATTATCATCAACGATTTAAACTGTTTCTATACTTGTACACTGTATGCCAAAAATATTAGGCCACCTTAATAACAAATATATATTATTCTCTTGTTGAAATTTATGAAGATTAACAAATTATACTGCATATAGTAAAATAGTATAAATAACAGTTTAAATATACCATATACTTAATTATTTCCTAATATATTAAAAAGGAGTTGTAATTTACATTTTTTTCTCTATAAAAAAGCCAAGTAGAATTAAAAAATTTAAATTTTAATTATGCTGTTTAGAGAAGTTGAAGTATTTCTTTCACTTTCTTACTATATTAAAAATTATCCTGTACAGATATAAAACGAATAAATTTGATACTATAGAAAAATTATCAAGTTTTATTCGACTATAAATTTAAAAACGTGAACAAAATTTCGTTGGAATTAGTCTTGATAAATCGGAGCGTTTTTTTTACAGAGTTGCATTTAAGAACAACAATTATCCATGATCTGGTAACTGTAAAATTACTATTTTAATTGAACATAGCTTAATACGAGGGTCGTTCAATAAGTCTTTAGAAAAAGATGGAAAAAAACTATTTTAAAAAAAAAAATTTCAACATAATCTCCTTTTAGCTCTATTTTTCCAAAATTTTCCAACCATTTTTCCAAAACTTTTATCCCGTCCAAAAAATAGGATTTCGGAAGTTCTGCAAAATACTCATCCATTTGAGGAATGACGTCCTCGTTGGAAGTGAACCGTCGTCCGCCAAGCCATTTCTTCAGATTGGGGAAAAGAAAATAGTCACTCGGGGCCAAATCTGGTGAATAAGCGGGATGCTGCAACAATTCCATTCTCAATTCCACAATTTTGGCCATGGAAACAGGGCAGGTGTGCACACGTGCATTGTCCTGATGCAAGAGGATTTTTTTCTTCTTCAGATGGGGGCGTTTCTCTTTGATTTCCTCGCTCAACCGTTGCAATAACGACGCGTAATACGCTCTTGTTATTGTTTTTCCTTTTTCCAAGTAGTCGATAAAAATGATGCCCTGCGAATCCCAAAAGACCGTGGCTATCACCTTGCCGGCCGATGGCACAGTTTTTGCCTTCTTCGGAGCCCGTTCACCTTTGAAAATCCACTGTGATGACTGTCTCTTCGTTTCTGGAGTGTAGTAGTGTATCCGGGTTTCGTCCACAGTGACATATCGACGAAGGAATTCGGCAGGATTGCGATGAAAGAGTGTCAACATAGCCTCAGAGTCCACTGCACGATTGCGCTTATTCTCCTCTGCGAGCAAACGCGGCACCCATCTTGCCGAAATTTTTTTCACAGACAATTTTTCATGCAAAATTGAAGCGACTGTACCTTGTGATATGCCCGTGGCCTCAACTAATTCGCGCACTTTAATTCGCCGATCGTTCAAAATCAGATCGTGGATTTTGTCGATGATTTCAGGAGTAGACACCTCAACTGGGCGTCCTGAACGATGTTCATCTTTTGTGGATGAACGGCCACGTTTAAGTTCATTCACCCAATTGTAAACCGTCGCAAACACAGGTGCAGATGTGCCATGAACTGCATCCAACTCGGCTTTGATTTCTTTCGGGCTTAAGCCTTTCAAATGGAGATGTTTAATGACAGCCCTAAACTCGCTTTTTTCCATTGTTATGCACAAATAAATGTCGTTTACTTTAATCGACGATAGAAATTGACCTACGCTATGGATCGAGCTGAAATTTTGACAGCTTTCCTGTCGATAATGCTACTTACAAAAAAAAATCTTTACCGACACTACGAGCGGATTTTCTAAGGACTTATTGAACGAACCTCGTATGTACAAGTAAACGGAATCGGGGACTTACTGTACCTCAAATAAAATAAAAGCCATTTCAAAACAGTGCTGAATGAGATCTGGTGGTCTGTTTGAATGCGTGGCAGTAAGGAAAGACTGAATTGGGCTTCATTCCACCAAAATTAGATTGCAGTGGACTTTAAATATGTACGCTGGACGGATGAGTCAAAGTTTCAGATTTTTGGATGCTGAAGAAAAAAATACTACCGGACGCTGTAATGCCAACCGTCAGCCAAAGCGATTTTTTATGGTTTTTTTCTTTATAAAATTATGATTTGGGATTTCTTCTCTACGGATGGAGTAGGAGACTTGGTGCGAATTGAAGGAATTTTAAGAAAACGACAGTATCTAAATATTTTAGAGACCAAATACTCTTCCATCAGGAGTTCGGTGGAGGATTGGATATGCAGCAGGATAACGAATCTAAACATCGTTCAAAATTATGTAGTTGACAAAAAGGCATTTTTGCAAAAATACACAGAATTTAAAAATACTATAATTTGAGGCAATTTGAAGTACAGAAAATACCCGACAGATGAGGATCTGTCTAAATTTGTGTGTCCTAACGTGGAATTTTCTACTGCAAGACCACAAAGACTATAAAAAACGGTCAAATTTTTGAAGCAGTTTATGGTTTGGTCTGAACGCACAGCTACGATCTTAGAAGGTTAGGTTAAGTATGCGGAGTTTCTTTAGAAGCCAGATTATCCTAGAATGAGAATATTGAGAAAGAGATTCTAAAAGCAACACAATGATTGTAAGACCCGTAATTGGTACAAGCCTCAGTGATATAGTGGCAAAAAAAAGTAGGTGAATGCCTACATCTTCGGAATGTATATAAAAAACGAGATAAAACAAATTTGCATCTTATTGGATAAAACCACGGTGATGTGTATTTGTGTCACATATAATGAAAAGAGTACACGTGGCAATTAGAAGATGAAATGGCAGATGCGCTGGCAAAACAAAAATATTCACTGACTTAAGTAAAGAATGGTTACAGATGTAGTCCACCAATAGGTCACTAAGGGGCATCAAACAATTTAGGGGGGAAATATTCTAAAATGGCCATTAACACTATCTGAAAAGCACGGTAACTTTGGGTATCACGTCAAGAAGATATGGGAAAAAATTCGCTGGACGCCCATAGATGTAAATTTAGAAAATTGATTAGTTTCCAGATATCACTAGAAATTGTTCAGTCCTGGATAAATAATGGCCTGTGGTAGTGAAACAAAAAGAGACTCCAAACATGGAGCTGTGGTTTGACATATCCACAGTATTTATACATACCATACGCAATCAGTAATGTTTAAAATAAGAATCGATAGAAATTCAAGTGGCATTGAACTACACAAAGAAATGTTGGATCGTAGTTTGGGCGAATATAAAGGATGTGGTAAAATATATATTAATAGTCAACTATCTGAACAGGTTTATAATACGTCACTTAACTTGAATTGGTTTCAAAATGTTTTCAGAATACTTCGGAGCCGTTTACTCGTAATTTTATGTTCGTGTGCTTCTTTTGCAAGAGATGGCGCTAATATCTATCAATTCAGATGGTTTTCGTGGCAAGATCAAATTTCCTTTTTTCAAATATGTGTACGATACCTTTTTCTTGTTTTTATTTTCTTCCATTTTTGGTTTATCTATTGTTAACTTTTTAAAAATAAATTATACACAGTCTATTTCGAGCATTAATTTTATCCAATATTTTTATTATAAAAAATAATTTATTTTAATTCCGTTGAGTTTTTGTATTTTGTTAATCTGTTGAAGCGAAGATTGGGCGAATATATAAAGGATGTGGTAAAATATTCTAGTCCGAGCATGACTGCATAAATTATATCAGATTTGCTCACTGTGTTCTTTCTGTAGGTTAGTTTGTGATTTTGATTACTATTAATTTGAAAATCATGATTTCAAAACAAATCAAAAACATTAATTTCCGTTAGTGAATTCATATTAGTAGTCAACTATCTATCTGAGCAGGTTTATAATACGTCACTAAACTTGAATTGGTTTTAAAATGTTTTCAAAATACTTCGGAGCCGTTTACTCTTAATTTTATGTTCGTGTGCTTCTTTTGCAAGAGATGGCGCTAATATCTATCAACTGAGATGGTTTTCGTGGCAAAATCAAATTTTCTTTTTTCACATACGATACATTTTTCTTGTTTTTTCTTCTCCCATTTTTAGTTTATTTATTGAGCAAAATCTATTGTTAACTTATTAAAACAAATTATACTTCCAAATTATACACAGTCTATTTGAGCATTAATTTTATCCAATATTTTAATTAATAAACTATGTCGAAATTTATTTTAATTCCGTTGAGTTTTTAGCATTTCTAGGTTTCTAGGTATTTTATTTTGCTTCAAATTTGATATCTAAAAAACCTTTGATGTTTCAATTTATGGTGCATTCATATTCATTTGATAGCAATTTAATCTGAATTGGACGATATTCTCAAACCGCCAGCATAAATAAAATTTACGACATTTAATTATTAATAAAACTTTCTTCAGAAATTATAAATGTTCCTGCAAATTTATGAAATAATGTTTAAAATTAGACTGAACGTTTGGTTAAAAAACTTGTTGAATACTAATAGTTGGTAAAGATTTAGAAATGATACAATGTTCCCATTCTATTTACGCTTACTTGTGTAGTTGAAAGTTTTATTTATTCTATTACATTCCACATTGAGTGATTACTCATTTTTCTTGTACCAATAATTAAGATTATGGACAGAATATATGTACTTTTGGAGTTATTTAGTGAGAATGTGTGCAACCAGTACGGAATGGAGTCATTCGGGAATCGATTCAGAAAAATTGCATTGGCAGGCAACAAGTACTTCCGCTTCAAACTGCAAAGTTGCTTATTCTTTTAAGCCAAATGTTGTTAGTCTTATTAAAAGTTTTTCACTTGAATTTTTGTTACATCTGATTTGATTTATTATGAACTTGTTAATTTTCGCTTTCCAAAAGAATCAATTTCAATTTCAGGTTGTTTTCTTTTTAAGTAGAAAGACTTCTGAAGTAATCACTTACGAAATTTTCTACGCTTTTAGATTAGTTAATTAAAGCGTACACAATTCTTATGTAAGAACATAGCATAAAATTCAGATGATAATTCAAGTTTAATCTGACTTTTTGGCTCATTTTGGGTTTTTATTATCGAAAAGGTCAAGAATGTATGCCTTTGCGCATGTTTTGCGTATTGGACAATCATAATTGCTGAATTGGTATTAATTAAAAAAAATAATCATTTTTGAAGAAGAAAAAAGTAAAAACTAGTAATTTCTGATAAATTTGATTTAGTTAATAATGCAATATTAAAATTTATTTTTGCAGTACTTTTTCTATTGTCAAAACATTTTATTGAAATAATTAAGATTCATGAAAATTTAATAAGAAATTATCATTTTCAAATTAATGGAAATGTTTGGCTTTCTTTCCAATAAACTTCTGAAAAACGAAATTGCTGTAGTATCTCATTGGAAAAGTCCAGATTGTATAGAGTACGCCGTATTATCTAAATATCTGGACTTCTTAATAATCCTTAAACCTTACATAAAGACCATCTTAAATGTTTAACCCCTACATAATAATAATCATCAACGAGGCGACAACCGAGAGTCTGATCTAAGTCTGTTGAATCAAAGAACTCAAGACGTCCCAGTTTTGCGACACGGTCTTACATTTCGACAATCCGAATATATTTTTAGCCCCTTCGTGAAAGCCGTCGCACCCCTCGTTTTCTTGGGCTATAAATGACAGCGCTCTAGGCTTTCTGAGCAGGATCTACGTCATATTTATACGGACTAAGTGTCCACTCCACTGCAGTCAATTGAGTTTCATTTTAATCGTATCATAGCGTTTGTGGTAGTGCTTCACAATCTCATTGTTAAATAGGAGGTCAAAAGTTTTTGGAAGACCATTCTCTAGAAAGCGATTTCAGGATTCGCAATAGTTTCTCATATCCTAACCAGCAGAATTTCGTTGGAATTAGTCTTGAAGTTAAACTTCGATCTGTTATGTTATTTAATGAAGATAAATCGGAGCGGTTTTTTTCCAGAGTTGAATTTAAGAACAAGAATTACCATGATCTGGTAGCTGTGAAATTACTATTTTAATTGAAGATCGCTTAAGTAAAAGGAATCGTGCACTTACAGCACCTCAAAAGTCATTCCAAACCAGTGGCGATTGAGATCTGGTAGTTTCAATCACAATTGAGCCATGCGTCGTGATCTCAAAGTTCCCTTTGTATGTGAACCAACGGTTTATCGTTATAAAAAGTTACATGCTCGTTTATGCCGTTGCAAAATATTTATCCTCAGTAGCCCTGAGACGGCAAAGGCCGCGAGACCTATGGAGTTTCTCGAAGGTTGTTAGCTGCTCCTTAATGTTGTACGATATTGTAATGCCATCTTTAACAACAAATTTGCTTGTTACCTGCAATAGTTGTAGACATCGAACATATTAAAATAGAAACAGAACATACAGTTTATCACATTACAAGCAATAAGTTTTCGCTCTAAATATTGACTGTCTGATAACTATTATACCGATTTGAGTCATATGGAAAATAAATCACTTAACAACTTATGCAGGTTTTTTTAAAATAATATTTTTAAAGATATTCCACAAATCAAACTTATCATGTATCTCAGAATTGCTTATGGACGATAAAAAGAAAGAAAGAAAACTATCGCGCTAATATGATATAACAATAAAAATTGTTGTTGTACAGGGTGCGCCATCTAAATGTGGTCGATGGAACTATTGAATAACTTTGACAGATTTAAACCGATTGCCGTCGTCGAACACATTTCGGAAAGGTTATTGCATTACAATTTTAACCATGAATCGATTCACGCCCAAAGAACGCGCGGAAATAGTGACAATGTTCATTAAATGTAATCGTTCAGTTGTTGCAACACAGCGTGCGTATCGTCAAAAGTATCGCGGTCGTTCTGCGCCTAAAAGTGACACTATTCGTCGCTTAGCTTCGAATTTCGAGAATCACAGGTCTGTAGCGGACCGTCCACATTCAAATCGACCACGTCCTCGACGATCAAATGAAAATATTGAAGCTGTTCAACGGAGTGTTGCAGAGAATCCTTCTGTCTCGTACCGCCGCCGGTCTCAGCAACTAAACATCAAAGGAACTACTTTGAGGAGGATTCTGAAAGATGATCTGGATATGTTTCCATATAAAGTGCAGTTAACCCAAAGATTATTGGAAACAGACAATCCGCGACGCGTGGCTTACGCCAATAACGTTATTCGAGTGAGTGAATCGGAGCCCGATTTTTGGGAGCAAATTTTAATGACTAATGAGGCCCATTTCACGCTATCTGGCACTGTAAATAAACAAAACTGTCGCATTTGGGGGAGAAAATCCTCATACTATACATCAAACTCCACTGCATGATCAGAAAGTGACTGTTTGGACCGGTGTCTGCTCAAAAACCATTATTGGTCCGTTCTTCTTCAGAGTTGGGGAAACTGTCAATGGGGATCGGTATCGATGGATGTTGGCACACTCTGTTTTACCAGAAATGTGTGAAAAAGGTCTTAAAGGCTTTTGGTTTCAACAAGCCGGCGCGACATGTCACACCGCGAAATCAACGATGAACTTCTTGCGTCAAAAGTTCCCAGGACGTGTGGTATGAAAAGGGGCGGATATTGACTGGCCACCGAGATCGCCCGATTTAACAGCACCGGACTTTTTTTTGTGGGGATTTTTAAAAAGCAAAGTGTATGCCAACAAACCGAAGACTTTAGACGAGCTTAAGGACAATATTCGAGCCGAAATCACTGCGATATCACCCGAGATGCTGGCAAATGTCATGGAAAATGCCAGAAAAAGAGCTGAATTTTGTATCCGCAATGAAGGTGGTCATTTGATCGACGTTGTTTTTGGAAACTGAATGGAAAAAATTGTAAAGCTTCAAATTTTATAAAAATAAATAGTTTTCCAAAATCGATTGAAATTTGTTCAAGTTATTCAATATTTCCATCGACCACATTTAGATGGCGCACCCCATACTAGGGTTGTACGATTAATACCTGGCCTTAACAAGACAAAAATATTTCGAGGGTTGTACGATTAATACCTGGCCTTGACAAGAGAAAAATAAACAGTTATGTGTAAAATTCATTTTATGTTCCAACAAAGTCTCTTGGCTCAATACACCTATTAGTCCAATATTTCGAACTAAGCAATTTGCAGCGTTTTTGTTAAAGGCTACATTTGCGGAAAATAGAGTTGTTTTTAATTGTAGCAGCACTGTCTTGTCGAGGGTTAGTTATTAATCATACACATACAGCCCTCTATTACTTTAATTTATTTAATAGTTGAAAAATTCCTCTTTGTATTCAATCAAAATTGGTCAAGTTTCAATATCTTGCCACGGCTCTTTAAAAACCATTTGTTAATTCATAAATTATTCAAAGAAACAATATCTTCTCTAGCATTGCTAACATTTTAATATGATTTTAATAGCGAATTATATTCCAAAATGGCTTCCCAATTTTGGACATGAACAGAAGGTAATAATGCTTAGCGAATTATATTCCAAAATAGTTTCCCAATAGCGCCAACACTTAAAATCATCTAACGGATAGTGCAAAAAATTCAAAAAATTTTGACAGTTCAAAATTTTATTATTTTTTATTCAAATATTTTTGGTGCAATATTTTCACCGCCGACTGTAAATATATATTATTTGTAATTAATACGAAGCGGTGGGATTTTCAATTATCCAATTTGGTACAGACCCTGTCAATTAATATGAAATTCTTAACATTCCCCATTCAATTTTAATGTTGCACGGTGTTTTCTATTTTAACGAAGATATTTTTCTTTTTGGTTTCAATTGCATTTAGAACTTGCTTGCTGCCAATTGATTTTACGGTCGATTATTAAATTTAAAATTTGGGGGGCCAGAAGGCGCTCATTTATTTTCGTTGTTTTTTTTGCTTTTTTTTTGAAAATTTTCTAAAATTACTACATTGAATAAAAATAAATCACAAAATAATAATATTATTGTTATTGAAGAGTAGTTAAAATAACACAAATATAAATTCGTTATTCGATTGGTTACGCGAAATTGGGTTTAATAGGTTGGTGGTCAGTTGGTCCGAAAGTTACATATATATTGGGAAACGTGTCAATAAAAATATAGAAATGGGCAAGATTCGGCAAGATTAGGACATATACATATATATGTAAGGCATAAGCGGTGATGTATTAATAAAAAAAAAAAGAAGATTACAATATGTTGATAACGGGAAAACTTTAAAATTCATCATGGCGAGAATAGTTTACGCCACCACTGCAAATATTTTCTGATCATGTTATTAGCTCGTCAGATCTTACAAAAGATGCACTAAGATGCATCACTGCACGTAGTCTGTTCTTTCATGGGTACTCATTTAAAATATGGCCGTGAAAGAAAAGGTTGACTACCGAAATCATACCGCACTTATCCATGATTGGGCTGTAAAACCAATTCGGATTCTGATGTTTCCTTGTCCAAAATTTCGGAATGGTTGTTAAGTAGGCTGGTTTGGTCAAGGTGTGTCCCAGTCTATGACATTTGCTTAGTAGCTGCGGCAATTTGCAGTGGGTAATTAAGAAACAGAAAGGTTATTAAAAGTAATTTTCATGTGGGACTCGTAGAGAGAGTATACGAGAGGTTTTCGATCAGTTTAAATAAGAATCGAGTCCACCAGAGAAGTCCGTTAGTTAATCTAATTGCCCCAATTTGTCTAATTTATAACAACTTCAGACAGTTGAGCACTCTGCACATATTGTCGGATGATATTCTCCACTGAAAGATACAGATTGGCTTTATCTTTTCTTCTTAAAGTCTAGCCTAATAATTTCTTTGGTTATTTTTTACTTTTATTTATTCCATTTGCAGGTATTTATTATAGTAAAAAAAATACAGGCTAGATACTATTTTCATAGAATGATAGTTTTACTTTGAGTATAGTCTAGGTACTCGTTTTGATGTTTTTCTTATTGTAAGGTGTAGAGTAGTTAAGCTAACATAGAATAAAATAAGTAATTTTATTCAAATTCGTCCAGAATTGAAAGATGAGAGACAACTTTTCCCCTTCTTTTGGGTATTAACGGATACCCCAATGAAAAGATTCAGATTCCTTTGCTTCGGATCCATTCGTCAAGTCATTTTTCGATACTTTCATGAGAAGTGAACTATTTTTCGAAAATGGCCGACTTAATGGAGCAGAACAAATGGAAACCTGAAGGATTCACATTTCACTCTTTGCAATTATTTCTGCAGCGTATATCTGACGTGTCATCGGAAGAATGACCTTTTCATATCTATCGTCCCATTCCAGCCGTTTTTCTTTCAAAGCCTCTAATTCAGTTTTATTAGTTGCAGTCGATAACGATCACCAGTTAAGATTTTTGACGATTTGAGAAGTTCATAATAAAAACGCTCTGATTCCACCAAATACGCACTTTGACCATCGAATCGTCGATATTGTGCTTTGGCGCCGTAGGACCTTATTCGCCTGGCTTTGTCCATGCTTTAGATCGTTTAGGGTTGTCGTAGGTCAACTTTTGATCGCTTGTTACAATACGATGCAAAAATTCCTTCCTTTTTTGTCGTCCAAGCAGCATCCCGTACGTGACTAAACATGCCACATTATGGCGCCATAGGACCTTATTCGCCTGGCTTTGTACCAATTTCCTACTTTTTGGACCATTCTCATTGTATGCACAGCTGACTAACAGAAGATCTATCAAACCTAGTTGACGAATTTTTGAGCGTTTGAGCTGGATTTTTATGAAGATCTGCGTCTTCGAATTTTTTTGGTGGTCCTAAGGCTAAGGTGTTTTTTTTACCACTGACCAGGATTCCATACGTTTCCGCAGCACTATTCTCAAGAATATACTTAAGAACTTCTCGCAAATGCTGCTTTGTCGGAGAAATATGGATTTTCCGGGCAGGAAGTTTACACATGCACTCTCAAAACAAAAGTGCAACTGTTTCAGCAAGCATGTATCTAACACCTTAAGCGACATCAATAATCTCCTGAGCTTTTTTTTGTAAATTTTTGTTAAAGACTAGTTATTTTTCGAATAACATTTTTTTTTAAAAGTCCTTATTTATTTCAAGGTAATTATCTTAGTAAATTTTTAGTCGTGTTTCTCTCAGCTTTAGGCCTACACATAGCTACATGTAAGTGGTTATTTTTACTATAAGATACAATCAAGAAAAGGTACCTATCCAGTTTAAATATTTAGTATTGTTATCTGCTCAGGTAATTTTTTAATAGGAAACCTATCTTTTTAATTTATACTAAACTTTATGAAGAATTTTTTACTTTGAAGGATATGTAAACTATTTGGGATAAGTTTTTTTGTTTTGTGATTAAAGGTTTCCCATCTTTTTAGGATTTTTTTACTCTTAACGCTTTTATTTTTAGATTCTTACGCTATGAATACAAAAAAAATTAAAATAAACCAAAACTAACAAGTTAATAATAAAATTGAACATAACAAGTTAGGTTAGGGTTCTATAGTGTGGCTGAGATTTTTTGAATAATAAACTTCACTAAATAATTTGCATAAATTTTATTCGAGCATTTTTTTCTATTTATTAATTTAATTAATTATTACCATACATATATACAAGGATAATAAACAAATGTCATTATTAGTTTTATTTAAACTAAATCCGGCTTGTTGGGGCTGTTGTTTCTGTTTTGTTTTTGGTTTTTTTTTTTTATCTAAAACTACTTTTTTTTTAGTCGAAACCGTGTTTTTTCCTTATCATAAATTTAATATTATTGGTAAACGCAAACGTGCGTCTGTGTTTATATGGGTTTGGATAATTAATTAAAACGCTTAAGTTCGTTGCGATCGAACAAGAAAATAGAAAAATTAACAAATTTGAAGACCTTGACATTTTTTACTATTTTGAATTTATTATTTATCGATAGATGTGTTATATTAGATAGAAATGTTAATTAATTCTCTTGCATTTTGGGGCTATCACTAAATAAGATACTATTTTTTGAATGTGTGTATCGCTTTTTTACTTTTCTTGTATTTATTTAAACAGGTAATTTCTCAAGAACATAATATTTGATTTTTTTTTTGTTACTAATAGTTTTTTTTTTGGTAGATTGTGGAAGCCGTGGCCTTTTTGCTATATAAAAAAAATCCACTTCATGTTCATAAAACTTCATTTAATGGGAATATCAAAATTTATTTATACCCGGGTGGGTACCCTTTTGAATTTTGTTGCCAGTAAAAAAAAACACGAATATTGTCGGTATTTGTGGAGTAAAAAAATTAATCCCATCAGATTCTTGTTGCGCAACGTTCATATTTAGTAAACTGCAACTTTTATAATATTACTTTTTCTGATATATGGTATCAATGAAAAATGTATTAACGCTTTAATGAAAGTTGTAATATAATTTTTTGGTAAGGTAAGGATTTTGTGACATAATAAAATTTATATAAATTAGTTATTTATTACAATGCGATTTTTCAATTTATTTTATTCAATTCAGTTATTGGTTAGATAATATATATACAATAATATCATTGATACGATCGTCTACGAGACTTTTAGTAGGACTCAATTCTTTTGAGATTAATTTTTGATGATTTTTTCGCATATTTCCGGATGTAATTTGGCTATTACTTGATAGATTTTGATTTTTAAATGTTCTAAAATTCAAGGAACTTCGTCTGTGCAAAGACGATTTTATTGCATTACATTGATTAGGCCTTACCAATTATCACCTTAGAATATAAAATCATATCTTGATCTTGATCCTTTTGAGCAAATTTTTGATGATTTTTTCGCAAATTTCCGGCTATTATGTTCTATTAGGAAAAGTTTACAAAATCTCAAAATTAGACCAATATTTATCATTGTTGTTTGGGTTCTGGTTGTAATTTTATATAGTGTATGGTAGATCGAAATTTTCAAATTCAGGATAAAAAGTTCGGTTATCGCACGACACTATAGCGCTCAGAATTGTCGATATCCATTACGCTTTTTCTTCATTTAAAAAAAAAATGCGGGCCAATAACACATACAGACTAAATTGCACAATAGAAAATCTTTTTTTTGGAAGAAAAATTTGGTTATTGATGTATCCATCTAGCTATAAACGGTCCTTATCATTGAAGAAAAGTTGTTCAAAAACTTGTTGTTCCAGCACCTGCTCGACGTATCTTCTGCACATTCCATTGGCCGGTTAAACGATCCATAATGCGAAATGGTAAACCTGAAACTGTACAAATGTCACCTGGGATTACATAAATGTTGTTATTGTTTGTAAGGTCCATTAGACATGTGTCAGGGGCCACTTTATAGTGCCACGACTGTGAGGCAGTTTGGGGACTTCATAGTACGTGTGGAAAGTTATCTGAAAGAGACCACTGGTCTGTGGTTAGAAGTATAGAATATTGAGAACTTTGTTATACTCATATTTTGTGGAGCAGATTAGTATTTTTTAGAAGTTTAAATAGGGAACTAGGGAATGGAGTTGTTATGTCCAGGAGCTCTACAATGGGAGGAATCCTGTTCGCGAAATAATTCTTGGTTAATTGGCATTCATGTAGAATATAGATGATAGTGATAATGGGTGCCACAGGTGTGGCATAAGAGACGATTGGTGTTGTTAAAAAGGAAGTTATGAGTGAGAGCAGTATGCTCAATTCGGATTCTGAGGAGTTTCCGCGCTTAGAATTTCTATATGGATGCTAAATAGACTGGTTAATTGGTGATTATCCAATGAGTTAACAAAAATGTGTCGCTATTGGTCCAATCATCGTGTCTGCAGTTGACTAATGATGTTAGTAGGCGAGGCAGATTGGGAATGACTGCGATCACTAGTCGACGGAGTGTTTCTCCAGCCAACTTGTTAGCACTTTCATTGTCCACAATTCGCACATGCCCCGACACCCATTGCAACTCGACACTTCTATTGCTAAGTAGACTATGACGAATTGCACTAAGTACTGGGTCACTCGATGGACCGAAAAAGGCTTTACGGGCGGCAAAATTGTCCCTAAAAATAATAACGCTCCGTTGGCTAGGAATATTGGTCGAATTTCAATTACTGTTTTGATGGCCCACAGCTCCCTGTAATATGGAGCTGCTCTATAAGCGAAGATTCCTCAAAATAGGGCGCGGTTGCTGAAGCAAAACGACCGAAAAAGATGTAGTATCGGTGGGCGCGGGTGCTGAAGCCAACATATGACGCGGGTGCTGAAGCAACATAGGGCGCGGGTGCTGAAGTTCGACGACCGAAAAAGATGTATTATCGGTGTCAGCGGTGGCATTCGTGAACAACAGTCGATGATCTTTTAATCCGTCCAACTGTTCAAGAAAAAGTCTCCTATATGTATTTATAACATGTGAGATATTTCGAGCAGGATAGCCCAGACTTACTGAAATAGGTGTTCTGTTAGCTGCTAAAGCCGTGTGCTGATTAAATCTTCCACATACCATATCTTTTTCATGAGTGCCCTAGGCAAGAGTCGTTGCTTCCTTATATAAGAATAGACGCTTTTAAAGACTTAAAGCCGAGTAAATATTAAAACTGGACATTATCAACTGGAAGATTCAATTCGAATGTGTTGTTCCGTTCAATTGAGCGATGTCGTATGTCTGGTTGGTGGATGCTGATTTGGATGACCTTGGCATAAAATCAAGACTGCAACACTTATCTTTTATGAAAGACCTAGACGTACGATTTTTACTCTACCAATAAATATACGCACATTTTGCAAAAATACAGTGCTGATTGAGGCTTGTGCAAAATATTCGAAAATTGAAGGGAAATGTTTCGTTGTGATCTAGTCTCAATGGTAAACTTAATTTTTATAGATTAATTTCACAAGATGATGAAATTCGTTAACTTTAATTATTGTTGGTAAAATTAATTTATTTGAGGATCATTTATTGTGATCAGACCATAGAATGTTTTTGGCAAAGTGCATCGTACTCTTTTTGTGAAAAAATATTAGAATATATATAGTATCTAAGAACGCTAATTTTATTCGACCTTAATAACGATGTGTTTTAATATAAAATTTCAATCAAGAATTTTCCGCATAATAGAGATTGGTCGTCTGTGTGGTAGCATCCCATAAATGGAAAAAGCTCTGCAAAGTAATTCGAAAGGAGGATCGATTAATTATTAATTTTGTTTGAAAAAACCCTTAGGAATATTTGCTATTACTTATGAGGATTTGACTGTGAGACAGATGTGAAAAGACCAAACGGCCAAAGACTTATCAAACAAACATTAAAGCACTAAATCACAGTAATGATTCGAATTACATCTTTGGACAGGGTATTCGTTAAGGTCTCAAAACTATAACAAATTTGGAATAAACATTGCTTCAGTTTACTGTGAATACAAACACAGCTTAATAAACCGTTCCATGTTCTTTCCAGTAAAACCTTAGGGATTTGTCATTGAATATTAGTTTTTAATTATTTTATAACCATTATTGTTATTATATAAAAACGTTTTGTAAATAAATTCGAAGGTGAATGTTTTGTTGATAAACCAACAATTATACTGCATAATATTTTGACATTATGATAATTTGTTTGTAAGAAAGATTTTTTTCTCGTTTATATTCTCTGAATTTTATCCTATATATTCAGAGTGATAGTAATATTATTTCGAAATTAACTTACAAAAACACAGTGGAAAACTATGTTTGATATACTCTCGATAGCATTTGTATCCATTTTATATTAAATTAAATAATTTAAATAAACCAGTTCTGTCTAGCCATAACCTGTCATCATAATAAGCATATAAATAACAGGAAAAGTGGTTTTTTCGAATTTTATTATTATTAAAATGCAACTAAAATTATATGACCGACAATTTAATACAAAAATCAGGAAATTCGATTTTGTGAGACCACAAAAATAAAAACAAACCACCACACTTTCATAATAAAGACGAAGCGTAAGAAGAAGGGAGATAGAGAGCAGTTTGCTTGTTGGATAGACAAGAGACGACCGATGATAACTATTGGCAGCGGCTAACCGACTGTCGGCGAAAGTCGATAATGCAGTGTAGTCTGGTGATAATATGTTGTGTAAAACGATTCCTTAGAATACATTCGTAAGAACGCACGCGCATGCAATATAACAGAAACGGCGTAAATCAGTAGGAGCAAATTTTAAACTTTGTCATTTATGCGTAACCAAAAAGTTTTTTTTAATATTGCGGATTTTGTTTGATGGAATTAGTTGTGGAAATTTGCAATAAAACACAATATTCTATTTTAAAATTATTTATTTATTTATTGCACTATATATTATTTATTAAAAAAAGAATTATAAACTGGAAGAGCATGTAAAAATATAAATTGCAAGTTATTTGATTATACCAAACTAATTATGTGCACAAATAAAAATACATTCTAAAAATGCAAAATGAATTAAATGAGAGAGTGTGATATTATTTTGTGTACAATTAACTTCTAATTCTTAATAATATAGAAGTTAATTGTATACAACATTATACCAAAAGCTTTAAAACTAAATTACAAGGTGAAAAATTTAATGTACATAAATAATTAATAACTAATATTCTAAAACAACTGAAAACAATATTATTTAGTAAATGCATTACAAAATGGTATAATAAAGGAGCAAGCAAAAGCACAAATGCAAACAAATTTATTTAAATAATAATAAGCCTACCGAATATACTTTATTTATTTTAACACAATGAAAAACAGACTGAAAAATTCGTTCCCTTAAATTTTCTTACACACACTTTACGTGCGCCGGCGCTAAACTAGTTTCTGGTAAACATTGAACTGTAAACATCACATTTGTTTACATTTATTCAATGACGAACTTTTCACTTGTTAATTACTTTTAGGACAAAATAAATCATTAAAAGTCATTTAAACACATTTTAAAGTAAATTTAAATGTTACCAACAATAAAAACTGTTTATGTAAATACTTAAATACACATACTTCACAAAACATAAAAACTACACTTTCACATGCACTTTCCGATAAATGTCAAAATAACAACTTGAACAACAACAAACGTATGCAATCATTTCGGTATGCTACCACTTTCATTGAGAATGGCGTGTTTCAAAACTCTCCGAAACTCTCCTAAATTGAGCCGCTTTTCATATCGAAAGATTGCACAAAAAATAAGCATTGCCTGTCGTTGAGTTTAAATTGTATTTTTGTTTCCAATAATTGAATTAAAATTAATATAAATTATGCGTTTGGAATTCAATAAATTTCTATTACGAAAACTAGATGTCAGTGGGTGTCATCATATCTACATAAAAAAATCTACACAAATATATGCAACAGTTACGATTTCTCGCCGCTTCTGCAATAATTAAGCCAGAAAATTTCTTATACATATGCAAAAATCTGACTTACGGGCATGTTCAGGTATTCTTTAATCTAAGAACGATTCATTGCCTCTTGACAGTGAAACACAAAAAAAATTTACACTATTAATTGTCATTGATAGTCAAGTCCGGGAAGCGATTGCCAACAATTCAATAATTTCATGATCTGATAAGCTCAAGAAAATTACATTTTATCATTTATTGCAAGACAATTTTTTCTGCTCACAAACACAAAAATATAAATGCGAATAAAAATAGCAAACAGATGGATACATGAGGGCGGGCATATATTCAAATATTTTAACAAGTTCTTATTAATAATTTTCAAATTTAATACTTTTTTCGTACCACACATTTTTCATTAGCTCGAAGATCTCGTATCCGTTGTACATACCCAACACCATCTACCAGATAAATACTGTACTCGTATTAATTTTCTTCTTTTTTGTTCATTTTGCATATGTCTATTAAAATTTCAAGAAACTATTTTCATATATTGAATAATTTGATTTAATGGTTGGTCTTTTCAGACTAGATTGAATGTACAAAAAGTAAGCCACAAAACGTCATTATGTGTCGATTACCAGAGCATCAAATGGTGGTGTACTTTTCATTTAAGTTGCACAAAAAAAAAGCTTTCTCTTTTGTATTTGATTTTCAGAATAGAAAATTATAAAATACATTTTTAATAAAAATGAATATTTTGAAAATTTATTTAAAGAGCTAATATAGTTGCTTTACAGGCCACTATATCGATCGGCGGGATTTCTTTCTTTCGTTTGCAGTTGCAATAAAAACAGTTCAACGTAACGCGCTAGTGAGTCTTTGAAAAGAAAAAGATCTTGACCTGTAAACGTCAATGCGTTCGATTTTTAGATAGCCATATTAAATACTACCACACAACGTTAATAGACTCTAGGTACGGTGTAATAATAGTGATCGTAAAATATCTTTTCTATATATACTCGTATACCATATGTACAAGCAAACAGTAGTAACAGCCAACCAGCCCCCTGGCACTAAACTTTTCAATCAACTTGAAGGTTAAATATTTGATCTAATTTTTAAAATCGCTCGATTCAGTTAGTGTGGCATATTTTTTTGAATTGTTTTTTTTTTTTTTTACTTTTAATTGCTTTGGTTTTTTCTTATTTATTTATTTATCCAACAAGTTTTATTAACAATTATTGTTTATAATTTACTCGAAAGTTTATTTGATCTCCAAATAAAAGAAATTCACATGCTATTAATTAGGTTTATTTAACTACAATGTAAAATTCACTGATGAATGATGCTAAATATAAGTAATTTTGAAAACAGGTATTGCGGAATTATTGAACATGTCTTTTGATATAAACGATAGTAAAAAAAAATCTTGTCGTAGTTTGCACAAATGATGTTCCAATAATTATATGGAATTCTGTTGCTATAAAATATGTAGATCCATAAACTGCATCATCAGCAATAGTAAATGGGGCTTCAAATATATATTCATATACTTATAAAACTGTAAAATAAATTACTAATAATACAGTAAAAAAATAGTCCCTGTGTAGTTAGTTTGTGAGTGATTTCTTTCTATTAAACTATGATTAGCTCAAGTAAGTGTAATTATTCCTGATGATAATAAGGAAATTTGGAAAGTTTTAAATGGATTAATTCCTATTGGGGGGTCTTCTATGAAAAAATGCTCATAAAAAAAAGTCTGAAACAATAAATAAATTTATTCCTTATCGAAGGCCAATTGTTACAGGAGGAAATGTATGTGGTCCTTGAAAGATCACTTCTCGTGAAATAGAATCACGTCATCATTAATATATAGTTTAGTGATGTTATTAATATAAATAATGAAATATTATGATCAATAGCTCCTGTTAATCGTCAAGAGTCCAACAGCTCCTTAGTAATATTAATGCGATGCTGTTTTTGGTCGAAAATGTGCAAAAATCGAAGACGAGCCAAAACACGTGCAAGCAAAGCAGCTGTACAAAATTAACTGAACATTCAAAATGGCCGAACTTGTCGTCATAAGTGAGAGACATGAGTACCAACATAACGCCACAAAAAATATCGAAAAATCGAATAAATGTAACCCGCGGAAATTCAAAATTCGCGATATTCTTTGAACATACCTCGTAAATCTGTTTGTTACAATAAAATTGTAGTTGCAGATAAAAAATAAAAAAAAAGAATCTAAGAAAACATAAAATAATTCCTAAAACTAGGAAAAAATAATTTTTAAATTTAAAACAAATACAAGAAAAAATGTTGTTGGTTTTGTTTTTTTAACCAAATAAAAAGTTTGTAAGCAACAAAAAAAATCAAATTTTTGTGTACAATTCTTCTTAATCCCGCTTGTATATGGGTCTTTTCTTTTCCCGCGAAGAACTGATCCAAGTGCTATTCGATGGCATCTTCAAAACGAAACAAATCTGGTGGTGCAAGATCTAATTGTTAAGGTGGGGAGGAGGGGGTAACCACCGTCATTAAACTATTATGAGTTATGTCCTTGTCATTATGGAAGACAACTCCTTTACAATTGCTCAATTCTGGATGGTTCTGTTTAAGGGCTCTCTTCATATCTCCCAATTTATCGTTTAGTTGCACAGCAGAAGTTCATGTCTTATGCAGGTTTACGTTACCAGCTTCCTTAAAGAAACTTACCGATAGTTAGTTGGAGAATCAACAATCTCTTCAATCAAATTGGATTAAAAAGGAGACCTAGACTAGGTATTTTTTGGTCTACGATCGATCTCCACGATGGAAGGAATCCTATTCAAAACGAAATTCTGAATTAAATGACATTCATTTAAAATATGGCGTTTGGTGAAGCCGCAGGAATAATATGAAGGACGAGATTGGTTATCGTAGAGAAAATCCTGGGTAAGTTCGGTATGACAAATTCGTATTCTGGGTTTCTTGACCAGAATTTCGGAATGGACTGGTTTTTGCGATATTTGGCCATTATTTCATAGTTGGTCCACTTTGTTTGTCTATGCATGACTAATGATATTAAGTGTCATTTTACCAGCTGGCGGAACAAGTTGGGAATATCAATGAGTAGAAGACTACTTAGGATGCCAACATGACTGGGAATCGCATGACCAGTTTCTGTTGGTATAAAAAATGAGTAAAAATGTTACTAAAAATGACTACGTTGTTGTTGACGAGGGTGATCCCATTCTCAACTGCCATTCTAATTAGATAGCTTTTAAATTGAAAATGCCACTGTATAACTCACGGGCCTATTGTTAACAAGCTGGATGACAGCAAAAGATGTTATATGGTAAACAAAAGCTGCATTCCTGAGTCATTAAACTGACAGTTCTACAAACAAAATTCCTGTAGCAAGGTGGATCGGAGGTACAGGAAATTTTTTGAAGAAAAAAGAGTTTATGGATCTCTTTTCAAAATTAGGAAGTGGAAATAATTAGTTTTAAAAAAATAATTAGGGTTAAACGGGATTTATTAAAATAGTATTGGCTTGTTCGGAAAGTAATTTCGTTTCGTAGCTGATGAAGACACAATTAATTGATGCAAACCGGCGAATAACAACAAAAAATTCTGATTTGCTTCTCAAACGTCAAGAAAATGATCCATTTTTTAAGCGTATCATCACTGGGGACGAGAAATGCGTTGTCTACAACAATGTTAAGCGCAAAAGATCCTAGAGTAGAAAAGATTAACCTGACCAAAGCACTTCGAAAGCCAATATTCATCAAAAAAAAGGTTATACTCTCTGTTTGGGGGGATTTCAAAGGAATCGTTTATTTTGAGCTTCTACCGAGCAATACAACGATCAATTCTGAAGTGAACTGTCATCGGTTGGACAAATTGAATGATTCAATTAAAGAAAAAAGGCCAGAATTAGTCAATAAGAAAGGTATAGTGTTCCAACAGGATAATGCGTTCCAACTCGGCAAAAGCTTTTAGAGCTTGAATGAGATATAATGCCACACCCACCATACTCTCCAGACCTAGCACTTTCCGATTATCATTTGTTCCGGTCTCTGCAAAAAATTTTAGACGGTGAAACATTTAATTCAAATGAGGAGGTCAAAAATCACTTGAATCAGTTTTTTGCCAGTAAAGAACAAAAATTTTATGAGCGTGGAATTATGCTACTGCCAGAAAGATGGCAAAGGTTATTGGATCAGACTGGACAATATTTAATTGAATGAAATATTAATTTACTATAAGAAAATTGTCTTTCATTTTTATTTTTAAAAAAACGAAATTACTTTCCGGACAACCCAATACAAGATTTTTCAAAAATTATTAATAAAACTTCCCCAATAATAACATTCATAACTGTTATTATATCGTGGGAATTTATTTGAAAGGCTTTGAACAATTTCCTTTTTTTTTTACAACTTCCTTTGAGTTGTATTTTGATAGTTTTATTATAACCTTAAATTCGGTTAGTACAACATCCGAGGTTGGACCCAAACTGTTCTCCTCATATACACTGTCGCCAATTATCAATAGACAAAACATTATCTTCACAATCGGTAGTGAAGCTTGGGTGTAAATCTTTCAAATATGAAATTCCATTTACATTAATTATCAATATAACGGATGCATTGCCGCCCATTTACTTTTGTAGATAAAATAAAATTACTTCAATTAACTTCAATATAATTGCTATTTTATATAATTGAACATTCTCTTCTTCTGGGTATGGGGATTTTTCTTTGTCAACTTCAGATTCAGTAAATCCACTTTAACTGTACCTCCTCCTACTCTTCTTCTTCTTCTACCATTGAGAATTCAATTGAAAATTAAACAAATGAAAAATCTTCAAAATTTATTTAAAAAAAAAATGGAATTTCTTGTCATTGATGCACATGGGAGCAATTGACAAGACGGGGCAAATAAATCGAATATGGCAAAATGTTACATTGTATTAATAAATTTAAGAAAATCTTCAAAGAAAATAGCTGTAAAAATTATGCCAACAAATTGAAGTGGCTAAAGTAAAATTTTAAACTAAAAACACAAAATTTCTACAATATTTGTACAGTCAAACATGAAGTTTTTGTGATAAAATTATCGGAAGAAGCTTGCGTGATTTATGGACGATTTCTTTTTTATGAATGAAACTGACGAAGATAAAAGCATCCGGAATGTTAAGTATTGAGAAAATACTATTCCATATCTTTATTCACTCATTCAGTTATATTACTCCATTCATTCGTTAATTCATTTATTTATTTGCGCGTTCATTTATTTATTCAGTCATAAATGCTCACAATATGGAATTGTTCCGTAAAATTTAAATAAACTTCATTCACTAAACGCAAACACATACAAACAACAACTATTTATATAACTGTCTCTATGAAGAAGCAGAGAAGCATTACTAAATAATGATATTCAATTATTTCTGCTTTATAAAAGACTCACTGCCATATTTAAATGGTTTAATTTTGATTTCAATTGATGGAATACTCATATGTACACTGCAGTGCAAAAGTTATATCCTCTAGAAGTATTAATGGTTAAAAGCCTAATAAATCGAACATTCATAATAGTTCGAAAAAATCGTACCAATAATTCTTGATCTAAAGATCTACCTAGTCTCAAAACAAACCACAACAAATATCACCTCGAAAGCATTTCCTATCTAAATATTAGTGGATGTATCATCATTAGTAAAAAAGACAATAGGCTACCTCGTCTAGATGACAGAATTCTTCTTGACCTCCCTTGAAAACACGACTTCTTTCGTTTTCAAGGGAAATATCTAGATCATCTCAAAATCCGGATCACCTTCGTTTCGGAGGCAGTATCACATAGTGAAAAAGATGTCGTGAAAGCAGTAGGTCCTATTGAATTTATTTAAGAGCAAAATTAAGCTATACAACGCTGCTGAACAAACAGCCAAAAAATTCGTACGAATAGCATTCTTTTAATCAATCATATTTTGTTGCTCAGCAATGTCAAGTTCTCCCATCGATTTTTTTTGTGTATAAAATATCCTTTCGTTGTTTTTTCTTTCAAATATCATAGATGGCGCGACAAACGAGAGTCCGATCTAGGCCTGCTGAATCAAAGAACTTCAGTCGTCCAGGCTCCGCGTTCTAGTCTTCCAGATCAACGTTTTTGTCATCCTTGCTAAGACCTTGCCTCCCACGAAGGCATGGCCTTTTTCGTTTTCTGGGACCATAAATGGAGCCACTGTAGACTCTCCGGGCGGAATCTTCTTCATCCATACGGATTAAGTGCTCTTTTGAGCTTGATTTTGTCAACAACCAGGCGGTAGCGTTATTGCTCCAGGATCTCATTGTGAAAATAGGCTCCGGAATAATCAATGTTGAACTTTGACCCGAAATAGGAAAATGATTTAACTCTTTCGAAGCTATAATCAACTATTTTTATGCACCAAGTGCCAAATAGTTCTTTGTTTTGCCTTCATTTATGTGCAGCCCAATTTGTTCGCCGCCGGTTCAATCTTGATGAAGGTCTCCCGTACAGCTCTTTCTGATCGACACATAATGTCGATGTCGTCGGCGTATGCTGTAAGCTAGGTAGACCTAATAAGGGCAGTACCCCTTATACTATTGATGAGTCATGAATTATTTGTTCCAACGTCAAGTTAAAGGGAACGCACAAAAGTGGCAGTGATTCGATTGCAGTGATTCGATTGCTTTTACTTTTCCTCTCATACTTAGTCAATCTAATCAATTTTTCTCTGGGATGCCCAACTCTCTCATGGATAGGTACTGCTTAATCCTGACTATGCTATCATAAGCGGCTTTAAAGTCAATGAACAGTTTTAACCTCGACTGCCACAGATGGTAAAACTGTTTTAATGTGGAAGATCTGATCTGATGTTAAATTTCCTGAAGTAAAGCCTCTCTGTTATGGACCAATAATTTTTTAAGGCTAATGGGACTATCCTGAATAGTAAGACAGCAGATAATATCTTATAGATGATATGTCCTTTTTTCGGTATGGGACAGATGGACCGTGTTAATGGAGTGTTTGACAGACGGAAAGCCCTCAAAGTGTCGTTTGATAGACTTTTCGGAATCAAATTAATATTCACTTAAAGGTCTTTTTAGGGATCGGAACAGGTGCTTATTGTAAGGTGGTGGATTTGGCGACATTGTGACTGCAATAAGCCCTACCGAGATGTTATCGGTTGTCATCATGCAAAACTATATAGAAATTTCGTAGAATGGGCTAGATAGGAAAGTACCTCTGTCTATATTCAAAGCTACACTTGCGCAGCCTCTTTTTTCGATGAATAAACCACTTTTAGGCATTATTTTCTGTATTGTATAATATTTTTAATTTGATAATTTTATATATGTTTTTTTTTTTTATATATAAAATCAAAATATGAATGTTATTATTTATTATTAATAATATTTATCCCAATTCTCTCAATTTAATTTTGGCGAGTTATTCCAATTTTCTCTAAAAACCAAGGCAGTTTGATACTTTTGGTCTCGGGATGAATTTTCAGTAGATATTTTCAGTTAAAATTTTCTGTAGGATTTTTCAGTTAAAATTTTTGGTAGAAATTTTTAGTAGCAATTTTCATTAGGAATTTTCTGTAGAAATTTTCGGTAACAATTTTGAGTAGGAGTTTTCAGTAGAAATTTTCAGTGGAAATTTTAGGTAAGAATTTTCAGTAGAAATTTTCGGTAGGAATTTTCAGTAGGAATTTTTAGTAGAAATTTTCAGTAGGGTTTCTTAATAGAAATTTTTAGTAAGAATTTTCGGTAGGAATTTTCAGTAGGAATTTTAGGTAAGAATTTTTAGTAGGAATTTTCAGTAGAAATTTGATTACAACACCAAACAAGCAAATTCTGTATAATAATTATAAATGATTAGGTTTAATTCATGGTTTGTATGGCTCTGTGCAATCTTATACACTTCAAATTATTCGGGAAAAAATGTTATAATTCGGTCAATGTTAATTCTATAAAAAACAAGAAACCCCAAAATTAAAAGCTTAAATTCTGATGCCAACTGATAGTGCTGAACAAATCCTCGCAAGGTTCTTCCCCTTTTTTTGTCTAGTCTCTCTTATTTTGCATATGCACAAGGTTCACGTTGTCTCTTTCTTATTTTTGTTTACAAAAAAAAAACAAATTGAATAAACCTTAAAAATGGTATAAACATATTTTTTTATGCCAAGTAACCACAAACAATTACCACGAAAAAAATTTAATCACTCCCACTCATAAGATCAATCGATGTCAATAACATCCCCCAACAGACTGTAATGGTGTGAATTTCGTTAAAGAAAAATGTATTTTCTTTCATTGATTTTCTGTTTTTTTTTCTTTAGAATTTCGATGACGTTAATAATTGGTCACTATTCAAATATTTTGTGCTATTTTTAAAATGGGCATGCGGTTATATATGGTACATTTTGTGAGACTAATCTTAAAATAGACTTCGGACTTTTTATGTAGAAAAAAGAGCAACAACATTTCGCACTTGACGAGAGCATACAGTGACACTGAAGTGTATGCATTTTGTTGCCAAAATATTAAGAATGAGAAAAATTTCTTTCAGTTAATATATTTGATGAAAAATTCATGTGAGTGCTTACTCTAGATTTAGTGCATATTTAAATTGTTTACACGTGAATAAGGAATATCATTTTTATGAGAAGACTTAACTTAAGAAGATAAGTGATAATCTATTTAAACGATGTAAAAGCTAGAACCGACGTGGTGCGGAAAAGGTTTTTTTATCATCAATAATAAGACAAATAAAGAATCGATAAAACAAACGTGATAATCAGTTGGCTGGAGAATCGTTCCGGCAAGTCCACTTTTTAACTTGGCCAGACATACTACAATAACTTGTTCCATTTTAGTTAAAACAGACCAACTTTGTTTAGGAAACTAATACCGACCACCCGCACGAAACTTGAATTCGCCAAATGGCATCATGGTCGTGGTGCTATGAAATATAAGCGACCTAACATACAAAAACCAAACAAACAAGTTAAATTTAATAATTTCAACAATGATGACATTCTTCTATCCTCTTTATCGGAATGCGGGATGGCCAAAGCCACCACGTCTTACAGGTAGGATCTACCTCATCTCAAGGACAGTTACTACACAGAAAAGACCTATCATCAATGCCTGGAAAGACAGGATTTGCCTTGTCATAAATGTTGGCGCTACTACACTTCTAAGTCAACCCCCTATTTTGTTTCGAGCAAAGACAAATCGCGTCTTAAAATTAAGATTTAATGCACCTCGAAGAAAAATTCTATCTTGTCTCGAAAGCAGTTCTTTTAAGGTAGGATAATGGAGGCAAAAAGACAAAATCTCTATTACCGTAAGGGCGGGATATATACTTCGCCTAAAAAGCCTTTACCTATTTTGTCTCGAAGCGATAACCATTCCGTCTAGAAGGTAAATATCGTCTCGAACACACAAAATAATCATATTTCGTTTGAAAGGGAAGACCTAATCTCGCCTTGAAACGCAGCGAAAAAATTTAATATTACTTGAACTTTGATAAAACTACGCTAAATACGCTAAGGTAGGTGGGTCACTGAACCCGTATAGATTAGGTAGACCCTGCTCGGAACGTTTACAGTGGATCCATTTAGAGTAGAAAAATACGAGGCAGACCCTACCGTTATTGGCTAGGATATCGAAAAGCTATTGGGCTGATAGCATCTCGGAAGCAGTTCCTATTTATTAGTGGATCAGGATCATATAGTGAAAAACACAAGATCTACCTGATCTTAATAGCGTAATTTACCTGGTCGTGATTTGATTCTAAAACAAATATTATTTCGTTTTAAAAGGAAACCCTGTCTCGCTTGACGACAGAACCTACTTCGTCTCGAAGATAGTAGTACCTCTTTTGCTATTACAAATAATATATTTTCATGTAACTCCTCACACTAAACCAAAAAACATCAAGGAACAAATTTGAAGAAGAATAAAAAACACTACGAAGAGCTCGGGTCGATGGAACTCTTCGTAGTTAATTTTTTCGGTTTAAAATTTGTTCCTTGATGTTTTTTGGTTTGGCGCTAAAAATATTTTTTTTTTGCATTGTAACAAGTAAATTTACCAAACATTTTAATTTACAATCTTAGCATCATGTAGTGGGAGTAAACGGAAGTTAGAGCCCTCTAGAAAATCTCTAGGCCATTGTCTCTTAAGTCTCCGATGAGTGTTTTCGGGGAGGGCAAGATAGAATAATTTTCTCAAAAGTGGATTACGATTATAGGATAAACGGGAGTGGAATTTTTGATAGTGGAAAATGTGCAGGTCCTGAACAAAGGGAACATTTAGATCACGATGTATTACGTTGTTACGAACATAAAAGGGGGCATCAACAATTTTACGGAGGATTTTGGATTGTAAGGCCTGGACACTAAGAAGTTGTAGGTAACGTCGCGTGGCTTCAAGTTTTTGTAGTCTTGTACGAGGGTTCCATGGTAATCTCTTGTCCAGGTAAAGCTCCAAATAACGTACTTTATCATATTTTGGAATCATCTTGCTATTAAGGTATAAAAGGGGTAGGTTTTCCTTGACAAAGTTTGAAAGTAACGTGAGCACTCTTTTGTTCGCTTCCCCTCACTCTCCATCTCTTAAAACAGGATTGAAGGTTGTGGATATGGCAAGTATGACCGTATCATCTGCATAAGTAGCATTTTTTTTATTATATTAGGATCAGATGGGATGTCATGGGTGTAAATATTATATAAAATGGGACCAAGAATACTACCTTGTGGGACTCCAGGTAGAATAGAATATATTTCCGAAGATTCTGAGTTTTTTGCAACTTGGAAATGACGTTGGCAGAGATATGAATTTATGATAAGGAAGTATGTTACTGGAAGAAGGCCTTGCGTTCCCAGACAAGTCCAGGATGCCACACATGATCAAAAGCTTGGGAGATATCTGAAAATACTCCTGGGCAATATTCTTTCCTCTCAAGAAAGGATGCAATGTGATCAACAACAGATCGGAAGACAAATTGATAATCAGGAATAATTTTTTTATTAAATAGGACTGGGTAGAATCGTTTTAATAGGAGTTTTTCAAAAAGCTCACCAAGGATTGGTAAAAGACTGATAGGTCGATAGGAGGAAGGAGAATTAATGGGTTTATTTGGTTTAGGAAATATTGTAATGGCAGTAAATTTCTAGAGTAAAGGAAAATAGGTTGTGCGCAGGATACCATTGAAAATGTATGTAATTAAAACTAAAGCTGTTTGGGAAATTTGCCTCAGAATAGGAGCTGTTATTAGATCATAACCAGGAGCTTTTTTATTGGGAAGGCGCAGAATAGTAGAGATTTAATTTCCGAGGGCTTAAAATTTTTTTTGGAGAACACTCATAGGGGACTGGGAACTTTATTAGTTCTTCGATTATTTTGTTAGTATACGATTTGTCTTCTATATTATCATGTGGAGCAAAAAAAAAGTATTTACCAAATGTTTAGCAAATACTTCAGCTTTTTCTTTGTTTGCTTTTGCCCAGTTACCGTCATTTTGTTTTTTAGATTCTTAAAATAAAAAATATATTTTGTAATATTGTATATTATACAGTTGAGATAAAATCCAAAAACCATTTTTTAAATTTGTGTTAGTGGCTGTTAGTGCTGTGTGATTTTGAAAAGACAAATTGAAATTCTAGTAAAAAAATTTATATTTTTATAAGATCGTGTAAATGCCCAAATACTGTAAAAGCAAGTGTATAAATGGCTCAATATTTTCAAAAGGTATAAAATTTTTTTTATTAAACTAAAAAGTTTGCCCTTTCCCCCTCCCACTCTTTAAAAAAAAAAAAATGTCCATAAAAAATAGTGATGAATTTTGGGAATTTTTATCGAATCGAAAATCGGTTCTCAAAGCTTTAAATAAAATTCCATACAATACAACATTTTTATATATGCCTGACGATAGGAACGTATATGAAAAATTTATTAATAAATACTAGAAAATAAAGATAATCGTCTCAGATCAAATATACACTTTGTTAGTACGACTAGAAAAGAAAGTATTTTTGTCAAACGTAATCGTCTCCATGTACACACAACCATTCGAGTATACCGTGCGAAGGTGAGCCCACGTTAAATTAGCTTCTAAAGAATTCGTAATATTCTCAAATTTATTTGGCGGCGAGTCTCTTTATTCCACTATAATTATGTGGACATTTTTCCGAAAAACTTAAATCAAAAATAATTCTCTGGCGCAATCGGCGAAGGAAAATTGAATTTCCTCTCTTTTCATTATTCATTAAGAATGCATACAAATTATAGGTGATGAAATATCGATCTTAGAAATGCCAAAATCATACAAGAGTATAACTGCCAAAATACATAGACCGCCACTAGTGTGTTAGCTTGTGAAATCCAGACTTTCCTAGAGAAAATAAATGCAAAAATTCGTAATAATTGTAAATAATAGATTTCGCAAATGATTATACTCTAAACATAAGATGAGTAAGGAAAATATATTTAACGTCTTATTAAATGTAAAAAAAATATTGTGTAATAAAGATGAAAATTATCAGTGCAATGCCCCAGTATACGTTAAAGTCTAAATTTAGAAGTTGGCAAAATAAAAATATAGCAGAGCTTTACTCAAGAGTATTATAGATTGAGGAAAAATTGCTTTATGTGTGGGCAGATTAACAAATTTTACATAATAATGGCAGGGGATCACGTACATCCACACATATATACCTATTGTATAATAATTGAATTTGATCTAAATAATTATATCTTAAGGCTTGAAATTATCCGGAAAAGAAAATTCAATTTAGTAAACATTGGGTGAACGATGTCATAAGATCTTTAAAAAGGGTCCTTTTTTGGTAGATCACGAAGTCATAGTCTCATTTGGGCAGAGTCTGAACAATACCAGATCAAAATATATTCGCGTACTTGTGACTTTTAAATTAAATTATAAGTTGTTATTATCGCAATCTCTATTATAAAAATTACATAAAAACCAGCAAGTTCATTCTTCGCTTCAAATTCCACCCCCTGAATCCTTTTGTACAAAAGGAATCCTTTATTTTCCGGGCTTCCCATCAGACAAATCCCACTTTGCTGTAACAGGTGGAAGCTTTCCATATAGTTTAATTGTCATACTCACCGCCGTTGATTGTGACAACTCTTATTATGAAATATGCGTCAGACTCATTCATCTTTTTGCGGGGGGCTTTGGGAAAGTGGTTCAACTAATTCTTCGAATGAAGCCCCCCTCTTAAATGTAGCCAAGTTTTCGAAAAACTTGTACAAAAGTAGCCTTGACTTTGCAATGACAGACTTTTGTGTTATTTGTTTCGACAGATGTTTTTGTACTTTTGACGTTAGAGAGAAATCGCACTTCATTAGGCGCTCTCCAATCGTAACAGCTGATCCTTTGTTAAACAAGTTTAGTCCTTCAACCAACTCCAAATAATGTTATTCATTGTTAATTTCCCAACATGCTTCAGGATTTGCGTCTTTTCACCAGTCTTTCCTTATGCGCTAGCCTGTGTTTGTTTTGCACTGTGTTTGCACTCCACGCTACCACCATGTCAAGAGATCTTCACTTTTCATTTGAACTATTAATGTGGGCTCTTTTTGATGATCGATCGGTAACCAATTTTATGCTAATTAAAGTTCATTTTTATAAATTTCTTTTTCAAACCTTTTGGAGATTAAAAATAATAAAATTTTTCGAAATTTTTACAAAATTTCAGGCATCTACACTGCAGGTCAAAAGTATGTGTCGACCACCTTGATAGTAACATACACGTATCTCTAGAAATCTTTGGTTAAAATCTTAATAAATTGAAAACTTACATTATTTCTTCGGATGGGTAATGTACGAGTATTGTAATTTATAGTTTAAATATTTTATTTTTTCCTTAAATATTAAAAAAATTGGTCATGATCTTGGGTTTTTGCTGACATAACAGGTCAAGTGCAGTTCCCGCCTCCATTTGTGTTGGGTAACAATAAATATAAAATTTTTATGATGCCGTTTAGAGACTAGTTTAAGCGAGGATCGCTTTATTTGCACAAATAATAGGAATCGGAAACCTACTATAGCACCTCAAATTTGATATGAATTAAATAAAAACCGTCCAATCGGCAGTCGGTAGACTGGAGAGCGAGCGACGAACCGAATCCAAAGCGTGGAAAGACGCAACAGTCGGTTGGCAAGGTGATGGCGTCTGTATTTTGGGATGCGCATGGTATAATATTCATTGACTATCTCCAGAAGGGACAGACGATCAACAGCGACTATTATATAGTGTTATTGGATCGTTTGAAGAAAGAAATCGCTAAGAAACAACCTCATTTGAAGAAGAAAAAAGTGTTGTTTCACCAAGACAATGCACCGTGTCACAAGTCGATGAAAACGATGGTCAAACTCAATGAATTGGGTTACGAATTGCTGCCCCATCCACCGTATTCTCCAGATCTGGCCCCCAGCGACTTTTTCCTGTTTGCAGACCTCAAGAGAATGCTCGCTGGCAAAAAATTTAAGACCGATGATGAAACTGAGGCCTATTTTGAGTCAAAACCGAAAGAGTACTATAAAAATGGTATCGAAAAGTTGGAAGATCGCTATAATCGCTGTATCGCCCTCGAAGGCAACTATGTTGAATTATAAAAATGAATTTTGCAAAAAAAAATATTTCTACTGTGTTACGTTATAAACTTTTCAGCCGAACTGTTATGTTCCAATGCTGGAGAAAAAATGCGACCAGACGCTGTAGTGACAACTGTCAAGCAAGACGATAGTTCGGTTATGATTTGGGATTATTTCTCTACGAATATGGTAGAAGACTTGGTGCGAATTGAAGAAATATCAAATTAATACTCTTCCATCAGGGCTTCAGTTAATTGTCTTTCGGCATTTTGAGAATTTTTTATATTGTATTTTTAATTGGAAAATAATTAATAATAGTTTTTTTTTTTTAAAATCGCTGTAGTGTATATCCCCGATCTTTTGAGGTTAAAACAGCATTCATTTTAATCAGAATTTTACTTGAGTTGGCTCGGAGAGAAAAAAATATGTAAATGTGGTGCAAATTTAAAAGTTGCTTTTAAAAAGTAAATTAAAAAAAACAAGTGCATATTTTTTCAAATTTCCGATTTTATTTGAAAGATTGAACTTTAATTTCGTGTTTAAAGCGCTCAATTATCTCTGGATGGCTTGCAAAACATTTATCCTCAATGGCTCCCCAACAGAAAATAATCCAACGGGCTCAAATCACAGCTCCGAGGCGGCCAATTGACATCAGAATTTCGGCTGATTATTCGGTTTTCGAAAGTTCTCAATATTTCCCAGTTTTCTGGGAATGATGTGTTTCATTCTTAAATTTCAAGGTTAAATCTTTCCAATAAAACCGAAATTTGAAAAAATATACACTAGTTTGTTTTTTATTTACTTTTTAAAATGCAACTTTTAAATGGTCCACCCTTCACTATGATTTTACGCCTCGACTGTCTATTTTTAATATTTCCAGTCGAAGCTAAATCGATAATACTTTAGGCATGATCAATTAACAGCTCATCAAAAATAGTCTAAATTTTCTGACAGCAAAGTACTAATCTGAGAATTGTAACACCAAATTGGACTGATTTCATAGCAAACCGAGTTACACTACAAACATTCATATTTGCATATTGAACTAATAAATACATATGTATTGTCATTTTGTGTGCGTAAATTTTTATCTGCCCCAAGTGTGCGTTAAGCTGATAAGTGACTGTATCAACAAAAAATTCTCTACAATTCATTAACAATTTTTGTCGTTTTTTTTCCTCTTTTTTCTGTACAACATTTTCGAAATGAAATAATTTGCTTCTGTTATATGTTTATTCAAAAAATAAACGAGAAAGAAAAAAATTTGTCAAAGCGGAAAGGAGAGCAAAAATGTAAAACTTGAGATCCGAGCGAAAATCAAGTGAGTTAGTTTTCTTGTTGAGGCGATTACGCAATCTGAAAAGTGATTCGCGTCTCGTGTATGCGAACCGTGCAAACCACATGGCAACTGTTACCGTTGATGATGCCGACAGAAAAACTGTACACACCGCGAATGCAGGCACGATTTATGTTTGTGGTTGTGATTGTTATTTTAGCGCATATTTTGCGGGGGTTCACCATTAAAAATATTGGCAAGCATTTGTGTGCGAGTCAAGATAATTTATGCGATTCGCAAAGACTGAGGTTATGTTCGTCCGAATCTTAGATTATAGAAGAACTGGATAGGCCGAATTTTGTTGGCAATACATTCGTAAGAACACACACATAAGTAAAATGACAGAAACGGCGTAAATCAGTAGGGGCCAATTTTAAAGTTCAGTATGCGATTAGTTCAAACCCATTTTCTAATGTGATGTCATTTATTTCATAAACAAAATAGATTTTTATAATATTTCGAGTTTTGTTATTTGATGTAATTAGTTTTGGAAGTTTGCAATAAAACACCGTATTCTATTTTAAAATATTATTTATTCATTTCACTATATATTATTTATTATCATAAATTAAAACATAATTATAAAGTTGACGAGTATATAAAAATATAAATTCCAAGTTATTTAATTATATCAAAACAATAGTGTGCACAAATAAAAATCCAAAATGAATTAAATGAGAGAATGCGATGTTATTTTGTATACAATTAACTTCTAATTTTTAATAATATAGAAGTTAATTAAATACAACATTATATATTAAATAAAAATTTAATGTACATAAATAATTAATAATATTCTAAAAAAAACTAAAAACAATATTATTTAGTATATATATGCATTACAAAATGGTCTAATAGAGGAGCAAGCGAAAGTACAAATGCAAACGTATTTATTTAAATATTAAGCCTACCGAATATATTTTATTTATTTTAACACAATGAAAAACAGACTGAAAAATTCGTTCCTTTACATTTTCATACACACAGTTTACATACGCCGGCACTGAACTATTTGCTGGTAAACATTGAACTGTCAACATCACATTTGTTTACATTTATTGAATGCCGAACTTTTCACTTTTTAATCACTTTTTGGACCAAATAATTAATTAAAAGCCATTTAAACACATCATAAACTAAATTTTTGTTGAAGATGTAAACTTACCGAAAGAAAGAAATTCCCCGTTTCCTCTCTTCCGTTGAATAACCAGCAACCCTTTATAAAATACAACATTTTCTGAAATAAAAACTTTCTATTAAATATAACTATTTATATAAATACATACTTTTTCGTAAATACTTCAAAAAAATAAAAACCACATTTTCAGTTGCACTTTCCTATAAATGTCAAAATAACCACTTGAAAAATAACAAAAATATGCAAACATTTCGGTATGCTACCACTTTCATGGAGAATGGTGCTTTTTAAAACTCTCCGAAAGTCTACAAAATTGAGGCCCTTTTCATATCAAAAGTGAATTAAATATAATTTATATCAAAAGTGAATTAAATATAAATTATGCTTTTGGAATTCAGTAAATTTCTATTGCGAAAATTAGATGTAAGTGGGTATCAATGTCTACATAAAAAAATCTACACAAAAGTATGCAAGCGTTACGATTTCTCGCCGTTTCTGCAATAATTAAGCCAGAAAAATGTCTATACATATACGAAAATCTAACGTACGGGCCTATTGAGGTATTCTTTAATCTAAGGTCCGAATGTGAACAATATCACCATTTAGCAGAGAAAACGTTCTATGTGCGAGTCGAATTATAAACAATCTAAATAAAAGGTAACTAACCCTAAATATGGGAAAAAACTGGAAAAGAGAATGGATTATTATATATTTTATTAGGAGATATTTATTTTGATAGAAGTTACTAATCGTAATATTGTTTTTTCCCCCTCTAGGGCATATGATCAATTAGGATAATGAAATTTGATTATTATTATTTATAACAAAATGTTTTCTAAAAATTCTGATAAGTGCCCGAAAAAACTATTTATTAAGATCAGAAAAATAAATGTTAGTACGAGTAAAAAGATGTATGAGACAATTTGGTAGTTAGAGAAGATTAACTAGTTTAAAAAAAATAGAGTAGAAGAAAGGGTTTCTTGAATATTGACTTATCTTTGTATCCAAAAAGAAAGAGTTTATAATGGGTCAGCCATTTTTTTTAGGTATGATTACCCCCTGCAGAGGGTCGTCAGTAGAAAAATACCGATTCGAAATTTTCAATTTATTTTCCCAAGTAATGTTTTGGGGTACCCAAACCTATAATATTGATGGGTAAAAATAATCTTCTTCAATATTATTTGTCATGGCTTTTTTTAAATTTTTTTAAATTCGACACTTTTGTTTGAAACCTTGTGGAGTTGTTGTGTCCTTTATTATTTGGAGTTGTTGTGCCCTTAAAAAATACACTTGCATTTCAGTACAAATTATTATAAAATTTCCAAAAAAATAAGTACAAAGAAACTTCTAAAGTAAAAAAATACAAAATTTTTTTTGGAAAAGTAAAATATTCAATGGGACATCCAAAAATTACTTCTGTGCTGATTATCAGGTACTCATTTTTTTTTTGAATGGACAAAAATGTCTAGCTTTCTCCGTCTATCATGGTTAGATGCGATAATTTTTGAATATTTTTTTTCATTTTCTCTTTTTTTCAATATACGAGTATTTTTTCCGCATGCACACATTTGTGAATGAAAAGATCACAAGTCTGGCATTAAAAAAAAACTAATTAAAAAATTGATAAATGATTGGCTGGGAATTAAAAAAAAAAGGTATTCACGTGAATATAATATAATTGGTTGTGAAAGTATTGATGTGAACACTTTCAGAAATCAGTCTCACAGATCTAGATATACAAATAGGTGCGTTTGACGATATGAGTGCCGAAAACAAACAAAAACTCTTCAAGCAAATGAGGTAATAATTTTAAGGGTATTTTCTCTCTCTCTCTTTTTATTTGTGTTCAGTGAATTTATTTTAATTTTTTTTTATCTATGATCTTTCGAGTTGTTTCGTCTTTTACGTTTTTTCTTCCTTCGGATTTTGCTATCGGAAATACGAACCGCCGAGTAGTTGGTACTAGTAGTGGGAGTGGGAGTAACAGTTTTCAATTTAAAAGGAAATATTTTCTAAATATTATTCGCTGCTGTTGCATTATTTATTTATCTAAGATAAACTGGACGTGGGAATAAATTCTATGGAAATAATAAAAATCAGGGAAGATAAAATAAAAATGTTCTTCAAAGTCGAAGAAGCATTTCAATTCATCAGATTTTAGAATCTTGAAATTTTTTCCCCGTTTTTCTTCTATTTTATTAAAATTTGCGTTTTTGTTTTACCCAAAAAAAAAAAAAAAAATTAAAGATACAAAAATAAAAAAACGAGTTTAATTGAAAAGAAATTTTCGATTCTCTTTCAATGTTTTTTCTCTCTGCGCTCACACGTTTGTGCGTACGTGACTTTATTATGACTGAACAGTGGACTACAAAATTGTCAATGCAAAATTTGATCCAAATAAGAAAAAAGATTTTATTTTTATTGTAGAAAAATATTATTGTATAAAAAGAAAAATCCTGAAAATTGTAAGAGTAGGAGAACGAAATTTTTACGATATCAAATATGTGCATTTTGAAATGGGAAGTTCTTATTGATCACAATGTTAAAATTGTATAAACAATTTTTATTTAATTAACAGATATCTATATCTATAACTAGAAGACAGTAATAAGTACATTTTGATAAAAGTATAAACTAACATGGAACGTTATAAGAAGTGTAAACATCCATCGAAGTTTTCCTAACCAACATGTTCATTAATATTTTAACAAATCACCGATGCAGTGAAAATACGAAAATGAATCTTTTTTATAACGAGACAGTCACATTACTAATATGTAACCCATCGATGCTACTCTTCAACTAATGGGTCTTAATAAAATCTGTTACTGGAGAGGGTCACTGAGAATAGCTATTATAAAGGAGTTAACGAGCATGAAACTTTTTATAACGAGAAACAACTAGTTTACGTACGAAAGAAATCTTATAATCACGATGTATGACAGTATTATGAAGATAAAAAGATGCATGGAGAATTTTACGGCTCAGAATTCTAGTCCAAATTTGACTGATGGGTCAGAATTCTAATCCGCGAGCTCATATCTTTTTCAGCAGGGTATTAAAGCGTTTGTTTAGGTATCGGAGTGGTTGTAGATATTGTTTATTTTGGTGTAGTCTTTTAAGAGCCTATTTAAGTACAGTCCGAGCGATACCGAACTTTTGTATCCTGTGGTATTGACGTTTCCATTAAGATATATGAAAATTATGAAATAGGCTCATTTAGACTCATTCATCTTCATGCGGGAGGTGGGAGGGGTGGTTCAACAAATCCTTTGAATGATGCCCCTCTTAAATGTAGCAGTTTTCGAAAAACTTGTACAATAGTAGCCTTGACTTTGCAATGACAGACTTTTGTGTTATTCGTCTCGACAGATGTTTTTGTACTTTTGACCTTAGAGAGAAATCGCACTTCATTAGGCGCTCTCCCATCACAGCAGCCGATCCTTTGTTAAACAAGTTTTGTCCTTCAACCAACTCCAAATAATGTTATTCATCGTTAATTCGCCAGTATGCTTCAGGATTTGCGTCTTTTCACCAGTCTTTCCTTATGCACTAGCCTTTGTTTTGCACTGTGTTTGCGTGTCAAGAGATCTTCACTTTTCCACCATGTCAAGAGATTCTTCATTTTTCATTTGAACAATTTTGTGGGTTCTTTTTGATGTTCGCATGGGTAACTAATTTTGTGCTAATTAAAGTTCAATTTTATAAATTTTTTTTTTCAAACTTTTTGGACTTATTTGAATAATAAAATTTTTCGAAATTATTAGAAAATTTCAGGCCTACACACTGCAGGCCAAAAGTATGCGACCACCTTCATGGTTGAACCGTGAAAAGTTCATGGTTTGTGGCAGAGTAAACAATACGTGGATTTACAATTTTGGAGAGTTTCAGTTAGAATGTTTTGCTTTTGTATCCAGGTGTTAGGACAGATCGGAATATCGAAACTATAAATGCTGTGAAGGATGGAAACAAATATTCTCTGCCTTGTAGAATATCAGTGAATATGGAAAGAAGATATCTCGGGATTTGATAAATTTGTTACTTGGAAATGCCGGCTTAAAGTTATGGTTTTTTATTAGGAGATTGATCTATTTAGGAGATTGATCTATCTTGTATAACCTATTATCTGCGAAACCATTTAAATTTTTTTTATTAAATTATTAACCACAGTTAGAACCTAATGACAGGAGACTTCTATTTTTGGAATATAAAAAACAAGTCGCTTGTTAAGTAGATATTCTTCGGCTTCAGCATCATTATCATCAACTGCGCGATGACCGCAAGTTCAGCCTCGGCGTGCTGAATCAAAAAAACCTCCAGACGTCCCGGTTTTTCGTGCCGGTCTTCTTTTAGTTTAACAGTGTGTTGGGGGACCATAAATGGAACCACTGTCGACTTTCGGGGCGGGATTAAATGTCCAGTCTAATTCCAGAATAAACTTTCCCAAGGCAATGCCTAAAATAAATTGCCTGCAAAAACTAATACTGATGTTTCCAATAAAAAAATAAAAAATGTTTGCAAAAAATTTAATTTTTTAATTCTATTTTTAACCTTAAAGTTTTACTGCGCTTTTAAAAAAATATCCGAAAGAGGATTATATCCAGAAATCATAGTTGTTTCAGTTCAGTAAAAAGCATTGCTTTCTTGATAGAATTTTAAAAGTTTGAATAAAATGCAAATTTAAAAAAAAGCAGCCTCAGAAAGTCCTCCTATTGTATATTTCTTCAAATTTCACTTTGACACAAAAATATTTTTACATAGCATACTTTTTACAATAAAATAATTTTTATTATTAATTTCCATATGAATTCGAGAGAGGAGCATACTTTTACTTACTTAATTTACGATCTTTTTTTTTGTCTCTAATTAATATTTGATTTTTAGCATGTGTGCTTTTTTTTATTGGTAATATTTACTTTCTAAGTTATACGAGAATGAGAGTATATATATAAAAAAAAATGCTTCCACTATTCCAAAAAAAAAAAAATGAAATAATTAAAGAAAAACCAAATCTACTAAACGAACCTGTTTCGAATGAGACGAAATCGGAATGAAACCAAAATCGGAATATAATTAAAAACTAGCACAAATTACGATGTTTGAGTTTTTTTTTAAAAGTGTTTCTTAAAGATTTTTACTAAATCCATAAATTTTTGCAATATAATCAAAAATACCAAAAATGTGATGAAATTGTTGCAAAAAAGAAACTAGAATTTTATATGAGGTGGTATTCGAACAGGTGTTAATTTTGTTTGGACAGTTTAAGGTGATAAAGTTGCTCACGGGAATATTAGAAGTTAAATCGGAACTGGGCAATGTTGCATCGGCGAATAACTCTTTTGTATTAAATTCGATAATAACTATTATAATTTTAACTTTTACGAGTAGTACTGTTCGAAAATTCGTGATGCATTTTGATGAGGAAGTGTTCTTGAGAATAGTAAAATGTTACAAAATGTTAGTGTGTGATTTTTTATTTAGTAAAAAAAAGTAGTGTTAACAAAAAATCTGGTTTCCTATCTTCTCCAATTATAAATAAGCTATAAACTCTGAAGAAATTTTTGATAAATCAAAAGAAATTAATTAAGAGCTACTAAATATGATTGTAGCTGAAAATGGCATTTAATTATTTAGTTTTTATGTTTAAAAAAATGGAAAATATTGTGTGGTGTGCATGATTGTGTGAGGATTTAATTGAGAGTATTTGAAATTTGAACATGAAACTGCAGAATTAGATCGGAAACCTCCCGAAATGCCTACCATTCCAAAGTTCGCTTACCACAAAAAGTATATTTTACGTCAATATTTAATAATTATGTGGGAATTATTGAAGTGAATATTTAAAAGCAGAGATCCCATGTCTTCCTAGAAATTGCAAGTTGATCAGTTCTACTTGGGAGATGTTTCGCTACCATAGGATACGGGAGCCTTAAAAGCACATAGTGTACAGTTCTTGCTCTAATAAGAGTTGTAGGTTACCTATTGAGAGTATCATGGTGGCTGTGCGGTAAAGAATCACTGAACTAGTATTAGAAAGCTACTTGCTCATGCTCAAAATAATGGAATATTTTTCGGGAATATATTTACTTCATATTTTCCGATTACCAGATAGTTAAGGATAGCTATTGGGTTGTTCGTTTTTTTTTTTTTAAATAAAAATTTAAGACGATTTTCTTATAGTGAATTAACATTTTATTCAATTAAATATTGTCAAGTCTGATCCAATAACATTTGCCATCTTGGCAGTAGCATGATTTCACGCTCATAAAATTTTTATTCTTTGATGGCAAAAAACTGATCCAAGTGATTTTTGACCTCCTCATTTGAATTAAACGTTTTACCGTCTAACAAATTTTGTGGGGACCGAAACAAATGATAATCGGATGGTGCTAGGTCTGGAGAGTATGGTTGGTGTGGCAGTATATCCCATCCAAGCCCTAAAAGCTTTTGCGAGTTGGAATGCATTATCCTGTTGGAACACTGTACCTTTCCTATTGATCAATTCTGGCCTTTTTTCTTTAAGTGAATCATTCAATTTGTCCAACTGATGACAGTACACTTCAGAATTGATCGTTGTGTTGCTCGGTAGAAGCTCAAAATAAACGATTCCTTTCAAATCCCACCAAACAGATAGTATAACCTTTTTTTTGATGAATATTGGTTTTCGAAGTGCTTTGAACCGCTTCATCTTTTCTACTCTATGATCTTTTGCGCTTAACATTATTGTAGACAACCCATTTCTTGTCCCGAGTGATGGTACGCTTAAAAAATGGATCATTTTCTTGGCGTTTGAGAAGCAAATCACAAACGTCAATGTGACGGCACAAATTTTTTTCCGTAAGAGATTAAACCTAACCGTTTCAAATGATCATAAACGGCCGAATTCGATAAATTTAATCTCTCAGTAATCTCACGAGTTGTTATTCGCTGGTTTGCATTAATAAGTGATTTTATTGTGTCTTCATTAGCAAACGAAATTACTTTCCGCACAACCCAATAGATTATGATACCTAGTATATAGTATTCGACTGACTAAAGATGCGCCGTTTAGAGAATATTCTCCAAAAAACTCTGTAGACAAACGTGTAAGGTTAATGGGCTACGTCGAGGAATAGCTGAACAGCCAATCTCTTAATTAGATTCAAATAACCTCTAATTAAGATTCAAAAACGAACACCAAATAACCGGTCAAAAGAGTTTTTACGTTTAGCTTATAAATTATTAAAATTTTTTCAAACAATGCCTTATAAATTCGTATAAGTAAATATTGATGGACGTTCGAAATAACACAAACTGAAATAGATCTGACTAGGTTAGCAAAATCAAATAATTTCCAACTTCTTTAATCAGTGCTTAGGCTCTTTAAATTTGCTCTTTCCAACATTTTGTTGGTATCCTCCTCGTTTATGCCATTTGCTCACTTATATCTTCTTCCAACATTTTTAACAAATCGCGGATGCAGTGGAAATATGAGAGTGAAAGTTTTTATAACGAGACAGTCACATCTCAAATATATCTATCGCTGCTACTCTTCAACTATTGAGACTTAATAAATCTCATGGCCATTATCGTCTCAAGCGACGAGGGTTGTTAATGGAGAGGGTCACTGAGAATAACTATTATAAAGGAATTAACGAGCATGAAACTTTTTATAACGAGAAACCTTAAAAATCACGACGTATGACAGTGTTATGAACATAAAAAAATGCGTCGAGAATTTTAGAAACTATCCTTTGATTGAAGGGATTAAATTTCACGTAATTTGAAGATTTAGATTAGATGTTCTGCCTGGCACAATAAAACTTACCTCAGTAAGTACACCGCAATTGAAGTGCATTACGAATTTGCACAATAAAACTTACCGCAGTAAAACACCGCAATTGAAGTGCATTACGAACGAAATGGAACAACGAAGCGGTATCAAATTCTGAATTAAGCTTGGTGAATCCGTAAGTTTGACTTATAAAAAGATCCAATGAGTCAATGGGGAGCATTTCTTATCAAGCAAGACCACCAGTTTTGTGGTGACATAAAGTATTTTTTACTCGTCAGTTTTCAATGAAAATGTGTAGCGAGTGAGAGCTCTTCTAAGGTCAAACTCTTGATTAACATTGAATCTGATGAGAAGAGATTAATAAGTTCAGAAAAATTGTTCTTAAGTCCATATGGGATATTGGAGATTCTTAGATGTATGCTGTGATCCCTTCCGCCACGTTACATGGCCATCTCCAAGGAAACTAAGGAAACTAATTTTAATGTATAAAAAGTGGAATACTGGAAAAAATTGAGTCTGATTAATTTTCTGCTATTAGTACGCAGATTTTTATCCACTTTAACCCACTTGGTGGCGTCAACGAGTTTATAATTGATGAAAGTTAAGTTAATACTTGGTGACTCCTATTCGGCTACGATAATACAAACTAATACTAAGAAATATATTTTTAACGATATTTAAAACCGATTTAAGACAGTAACGCGAAAAATGTCACTCATTATCAGGGTCAAATATGGCTCCAAAAACGATTTAATTGGGCAGACCATGATGAAATATTGAAAATTAATTTAATTCTAGAACATCGTTCGGTTTTGAATATTCGAATTTAAACAGCAGCAATCAGTTAGTCATATTCTTTTATGGGTCTAAAAAATGTGCTTAATATTCTTAGTGTTCCGCCATCAACAAATTTGATTTTTTTGCAGTTTTTTATATGTTATAGTCACGTTAAAACGAGTGTTGTAGGTCCACGGAGTTACTTGAGATTTTTTAACGTGTCAAAATTTGGAGAGAAAAAAATATATCAAAATTTAACCCCATTGATTTAGAAAGAAATTTGCAATCTGTAGGGAGATTTTGGCTAAATTAGGGCATAATAAATATTATTTAAAAAATTAAATTTTTCAATAATTACTTTTGGATAAATCCGGCTAGTTTCACAAAATTTTACGAATTTTACAAAAAAAAATTATTTAAACTATTTGTTTATTATAAAAATAAATATTTTCTAAATTTTTGTGTGATATATTTAACATTTTTTTGTTTTAATTTTTTTTCCAGATTACATACAGAAATTCTCCAATTCTACGAGTACAGTCTACCAACATCCGCCGAACATTTACTTCGCAACGAAGTTGTCCATCGAATCGAAGCCGTTGTCCATTTGTTGTGGCCAAATGCACGTGTGGAAATTTTTGGATCATTTCGTACTGGACTATTCTTGCCAACATCCGATATTGATTTGGTTGTAATTGGCCTATGGGAAAAGCTTCCACTTCGGACACTTGAGACTGAACTAATCGCACGCGGCATTGCTGAACCATTGTCGGTACGTGTCTTGGATAAAGCATCCGTACCAATAATTAAACTGACCGATCGTGAAAGCCAGGTTAAAGTTGATATCTCATTCAATATGCAATCTGGTGTTCAATCGGCTGAATTAATCAAAGAATATAAAAATAGATATCCAGTGCTATCGAAATTGGTTCTAGTCTTAAAACAGTTTTTGCTGCAACGTGATCTCAATGAAGTTTTTACAGGTAAAATTTTCATCACAATCTAACTAAAAACTAATAAAATATAAAAGAAAACATATTTGAATAAATTTTCTTTTCAATTTCTGGCACTATTATTTAGGTGGCATTTCATCGTATTCGCTTATATTAATGTGCATCAGTTTCCTTCAACTGCATCCTCGTCAAATCGATTACGAAAATACTAATTTAGGTGTTTTACTTTTAGAGTTTTTTGAACTTTATGGTAAAAAGTTCAATTATATGAAGACTGGTAAGTAGAACCTCTCTATTATATTTTTAATTATTTTGCCAATAGTAAAATGTAGAAAAAGAGACCAAAAAAAACCTAATTTTTTATAAATTTTGATACTTTATGTTACAGTAAAAAGTGGGATTTTTTATTTTGAGATTCTTTTATTATTGAACTGGAAGACTTTAAAATATTACCCATATCACATGAATGTGCCCCCCTCCCCCACCTATTTTGAACCTTAAATTAACGTAAAAAATTGTGATCAAGTTGAATTTGTTCGTAAAACTCCAAATTGCATTCATCTGGAGTCTATTCAAAAAAAAAAATTACGTCAACTACCATATTCTGGTGTCTATTCAAAAAAAATTCTAATTGTGTCTATTTGTCACTAGATGGCACTACTAATATTATGGTTTGTGTCAATTTTCAGATGCAATTTCAATTATCAAAAATAAATATCAACAAATATTTAACCAGATTCTTTTATTAAAAATAATAATAAATATTTTCTATTAATTTTAAAAAATTATCCGATTATTTTTGGACGCTTTGCTAATTTTTGAATAAATTTATTTTTTTCATTTGTTACTTTTTGATGATAATTTTATAAATTCTTCTCTCCCTTCTTTAAAAGGTATAAGTATAAAAAATGGTGGCCGTTATATTCCAAAAGAAGAATTGCAACGAGAAATGATCGACGGCCATAGACCTTCGTTGCTTTGCATCGAAGATCCTTTAACACCTGGCAACGATATTGGTCGATCGTCGTATGGCGCTTTGCAGGTGAAGCAGGCATTCGAATATGCGTACATTGTTTTGTCGCAAGCCGTATCACCTCTGAATGCCGGAATGAACAATTGCACGCGAACTTCGATATTGGGGCGAATAATTCGAGTCACCGATGACGTTATAGAATATAGAAAATGGATAAGGGATAATATTGAGCCCAGATTGATTGTACATCCGGCCGTTTTACCAATGACCCCATTCATGAATCCACAAGGTCATCCGATTAGCGATAGTTACAAAAGGCGTGGCAGCACATCCAGTGTTGACGCATCCGAAGAGAGTACAGACAGCGATGTTGATTCGATAACAGCATCACGTGACATTTCACCAGCTGGCGTTTCCCGATTTAATACGCCCGGACCTATTATGATGACAACACCTTCCGATGAGCTACAATCGATTGGAGAAGAGGGTCAACATGTTGGACAAAATCAAAAAATTATGGTATGTACAAATATTAATTCAATGTACGCGGGAGGTCAAAAATATCAAATGAAAAAATTGGACAAAAAGGAATTCAGCAAATTGGATTTTCGCCCACTTGGAACGCAGACAACTGTTTGTTTAGCCAAAAAATATTTTCCAAATAGTGTTAAATCTAAATAACATTTTAAAACTAAAAACAGGTTAAACTAATTATAAACTCGTAGCACTATGAGGCCAAGATGTGGCCTGTCATCCAATCACAAGCATAAGCGCGATCAACTCTGGTGGCAAAAATGTTCAACAATGACTATTATGAGAAATTGTCATAGTCAAAAACAAAATTTAAAAATCGAAAGTAATGAAACGTTTTAATAGACAATTTGTTGTTAACTTTCAATTTAGTATTCTTATGGACACCCCACCACCCCCTTTTCCTTATCGATGTCATTTATAAAAAATTAAAATTAACAACTATAAGAAAGTGTTGACACTAAACAAATGATATTATATAAATTGTCGATCGAGAGTGAACCGTTACGTTCTTTAAATATTTTTCCGTTCAGTTTTTAAAGAAAAGTTTTTTTAAAAATAAAATTAGTTTATTTTTATATCGATTAAATTTCCAGAAAATTTTCATCCCTGAAAAACAAAGAACCTTTTACAGAAAATATAATTCAGAGTAATGATAACTTACGATCGTTTTTATAATTTTAATTGAATTTCGAAGAATTTTTCTAATGGGTCTCATTACTTAGAGGCGAGGATATAAATTTCCATTTGTACTTGAAAATTTCAATTACTCAAAAAAAAGTTATAATTTTAGGCGAATACGTCCCAAAAGCGATTTTATTTGAATTATCGTGAAAAAAAGGACTAAAATTTTTTGTTGTACTTCATTTTATGACTTTTATAAAAATTGTTAAAATATCGACGGTATCCTTTCTATTATCCAGATCGACTTAAAGCGAAATGCGAATTCACCATGTGACCAATACATGAAATCGCGGCCGCATTATAGCCGAAACTCACCACCATCGATGGCGAAACAAATGAACTCGGGTAATGGTGTTCCAACACAATTGCAGTTGGTGCAACAACAGCAGCAACAGCAGCAGCAACAGCAGCAACAGCAGCAACCGCAATTGCAGCAAAGATCAGCCGCCTCCCAAACAACGCCACCAAACGCCTTATTAGGTGGTGGTATGACAATGCCCGTCGCAGGTGGTACTGGTGGCAACAATCTTTGCATCGGCCAACACAATCCTCCATCATCCCGCCCAAACAATCACAAAAACAATGGATCCGGATCGGCAAATTCCAACAACCGACGTAATAGCAATGGCACCAACATTATGACGGCGTCATATGGCAGCAGCAGTAGCGGCGGCGGTAGCAGTAATCAAGAAAACAATAAATATTATAGTAGCCAGCAACAAAAAAAAGTAACCGGTAAACGTAAAAAAACAATTCCAATGCAAACAGACAAAAAACTAAATCAGAACAACAATAACAATAATAATCATAATAATCACAATAATAACAATAATAATTGTAGCAGTAGCAGCAGCAGCAGTAGTTGTAGCAGTAGTAGCCAGAATAAAGACGGTGTTCAGAGTCGATGATGATGTGATAATGATTACGATTATCATTATTTTGATTATAATAATAAATTATTATTAATTAATAATAATAATAATAATAATAATAGGATAAATACTATTAATACTAATAATATTCAACGTTATATAAATAATAATTATTATTATTATAATAATTATAATAATAATAGTAGTAACAATAGTAATAATAGTAATAATAATAATAATGCATATAATTATTTATATATAGTATTTTTTTAAAAATACCCCCCAAATACAATAATTCACAAACTACACCTAACTAACAGCAACTATTATTATTATGGTATTATTATTATTACAACAACAATACTATTCATTATTTATTATTATTCATAAAGTTATTATAATTAATATCTTTATTATCACCTATTTTGTATTTAAAGTGGAAAAAAGGGTGGGAAATCAAAATAGAGAAAATACATACGGACACATATAAATATAATGTAAATATATATATATATACATTTGGTTAGCGATAAATATAAAGAGAAGGAAATATTAATAAGAATACGGTTAAGGTTGGCAGATAGATAGAGATAGGTTGGGCAAAAAAATTGAGAAATATCTCAAATATAAAAAAAAAAGTTGAGTGATTGATGGGAAGAAAAGAAGAAAGAGAGCAAAGGGGAATGTAGCCAACCAACATGCATTGAAAGGCGACAAAAAAAATATTTTTAGAAAGTACGAAATAATATATAATATTCGCTCGGGGAAACAGAAGAGAATCGTAGGAGGGAGAAAAATCTATGTCCGAAACTATAGTAGTAGAAGTGAGAAAAACTATACCATCCATATTTTCTCCTATTTTAATCAATTTTTTTCTCTCCTTTCTCTGATTTATTTTCTCAATTTTTGTAAATTAATAATAATAATAACAAGAGAAATGTCAAAAAGATTATTTTCGAACAACCAGAAAAACAAATAACAAACTTAATATTATTAATAGATTAAAAACTAAATAATAGTAATAATAATAATAAAAAGAATAAGATAAATAATCAATAAGACTTAAGAGATAAATAAAAATTAAAATAATATAGAAAACAATAGAATGGAATAAAATATTTAAATTAAAAATAGAATAAATTAAAATTTAATTTATGAAAGAAAAAAAACTGATAGAGTTAATCAATTAATTTAATACTAACTAAATGGCGTGAATTAATTATTATTATTATTATTATTATAATTACTACTTACCAATTATTATTGTATATTTAATAAGGTGAATAAAAAAAAGTGATTAATATTATTTATGGATTAATAAAAAAAGGAAAAAAAGAGGGAAATTAATTTAATAATATTATATAGAAATATAACCGAATACCTATTATTATCAATCATCATTATTATTATTATTAAGAAAATTAAACAGAAGAAAGAATGACTAGGAATAAAAAGGGGAAAATGGAAATAATAACAGTAATAATAATAATAATAATAATAATAATAATAAACAGAAATCAAAAAATGAAAACTATTGGAAATATGAATGAAATTTTTTTTATATAACACTCATGCATGTGTACAGTACCGGTCATAGTTATTCAGGCATCCCCCTCGTACTTGTTTAGAAAATTGATTTTTTTTAAGCTATTTATTTAAGTAAATTTCGAGTATTTAAAATTTTACTATTTACTTTTTTTTATGTTGAATAAGTTTTCCAAACAGACTTTTTACGTCTTTTTAACTATTTCGAAAAGTTCATGCACAATTTGGACGCCATTTTTGGTATCATTATCTTATTGGAAAGTAATCCTTAAGCTTAGATTACACGGTGCGTCTAATACAAAATCTTAATATAAAATTAACCCCCTTCTGGCGCGAGCACTCACTCACTTTGCTCGTGAATGGGATTGTGCAGATTCGCCGTAAACGCTCTTTTTGTGTTTCATGATCAGTCTAATCATAGAGTAATCGCTTGGACGAACATTTGCAAGAATAATTAATTGCGATGCACGCGCAATTTACGCGAGTAAAAAGATAATTTCGACGTGTTTGATTTCCATTTTGATCGCGCGTAATGGTTTGTGCATTTTCTTATTGATAAATTCTCCAGTTGGTCGCTGTTGTTCTCGTTTCATTTAAATTTGTATTATGAATGACGTTTATTTATGTGAGTAAACATTTTATATTTTATTTCAATATTAATACTTCATATTCCACTGATACTGCCATTTTATTAAACATATTTATAAATATATACGCGAACGTTTTTTTAGTTTACGCTATACACCACACTACACATATACTAGTTTTTGGTACTTTTTCTTAAAAATTTTGTATCAGGTAATTTCTTTTTGCATATAAAAAAAATAACTCCTATGAAAGTAAGAAATTAAATACAATTTATTCCAAATAAAATAAATAGGAATGAATGAACATGCAGGCGCACAGTAAATATGGGAACTGTCAAATGTCATAATAAACGACGCGCAAATGATCGAATTCGCAACCAGCAACATCATATTGTTCTTGTAATATATTTATGAGAACACGAGATTCGTGTATATGTTCGCTAAATTTCCCCTTCTTTATTCTTGCCAGTAAGAAAACTTGCACGTCTACGCGCAAAAATCGCTTACTCACACGATCAGTGTAAATACCAACGAACTGTTCGTAGAATTAAACGATTTGACAGCGAACTTTTTGCAGGAGAAAATCGTATATTAGACGCACGGTGTACTCTTAAGCTTTAATCTTACAATTATGTTTCCCTAATTTAGATCTGTTATACTGGTGCCCGTAAAACCACCACTGATCTTTTCTCCCTTAGTCCCATATTTAATACAGCTTATTACAAAGGATAAAAACACATCTCCTCGAGAGAAAAACCTGATAGTATTTTTTCCCAATCAGGAATGCTCCAGTTTTTACGTACAATAGCTGTCTTCCATTGGACCAATTTTTGCTCCTGAGCAGTACTTCGTAGTAGATGCACAATGGAACGCAAAATTTACTGACAGCAGTAAAACATAACCTCAAAATAGTCAACAACAATACTGAGTTTACTCACACATAAACAATAAAAACTGAATTTATTCACACATAAACAATACTGACAAAAATATGACTCTTCAACATAACCAACAAACCCGCTAAGCCATCTATTTTCATTTTGGGAACTAAAATACCCTACCGTAAATTGTATGGCGTAACTACTATTGCAATGTACTAATTTGTACGAGGTAGAGTAGATGATGACAGCTGGAACTACTGCTCAGTAGCAAGATTGGTCCAAGGAAGACAGCTAATAATTCGATTATGACTAAAGTAGTAAAATACAAAAGTAAAAATTAATTTGATTAAATTAAGCAGAAAAAATATTTTATTATAAATTTGAGAAATTAATGAAGAAAAAGAAAATAAAGTAAATTTTAATAAATTCATAATTCCAGTGCATGTACTCTCTTTTCTGAATGCACATTATTCACTAATATTAAATTCGTTTAAAAAATGCATTATTGGATAAGAATAAAAAAAAATTGTGAATTCCATTTCCTTTTATTGACCTAATTAATTAATTACTGCTGCTACTACGTACGTGTTCTGATTGCGAATACATAGTGTATGGCCGGCCAATCCAATCCCCGATAAATGCATGCGTAAAAAGGATATTTTTGTAGTTTAATACTAAGCACATAAACAAAATATATATATTTTTTTTTGCTCTCACAGGAATGAATGTTGTTCTTATTAACATACCCACAAATAGTGCCAGATTAGAAGGTAAAATTAATCAAATTCAAATTCGAATTCACACATTTGCAAACACATTTTTCGTAAAGTTTATATAAGAAGTACAAATAACATAAATTATTAAAAAAGAAAATTATTCTATGGCAAAAAAATTGTCATAAAACTATTCTTCTTTTAAAAAAAAATATATTTAAATATTAAAAAGCGGAAAATTTAATCTTTTCAAAGTTTTTGAATAACATTTACTACTTTTTGAAATTTCAATTCTTTGGTATAAAAATTTTTACATATTAAAATTTTGTATGAATTTTTCACCAGTTTTTTTGGCAGAAACTTTTTGGGTATGAATTTTTTTATAAATAAAATTGTTGGCAATATTTTCTTGTTGATAAAACTTTTTTTTTGTTTGCACGTGCGTTTTCTTCAAAACTTTAACTTAAAATAACATAATACAAAATAGAAAGAATAATTTTTATACGAATAAGAACAGAAATATTTAGAAAAAAAATTAATTATCTTTCCGAAAAAAAGCTAATTTAAAAATATCTAAAAAAAAACCAACAAAGAAAAACAAATTTTTATAATTTTTTTGTGTTGTTTTATAAACATTTAAATATTTAAAAAAAAAAAGCTTTAATACTATTATGAGTGATTGCTAAATATTACTATTCCCATTTACTGGAAATAATATTAATCTCTAATATGAAAAATGTCTTTATAACTATTATTTACAAATTCTGTTATGAATAAAAAAGTTATTTTTGTTAGTATCTTCGAGAGGTAGTCAGTAAGTAACCTCTTTGATTGTTAGTATTCATCTATGTGGGATTACGATTTATCTGAGAATATTTTAAACTTCAAAGATGCTTCATTTTTTTTATGATAAACTCATAATAAATTATAAGTTATCCTACATAGCTTATGTCAAAGATTTAAACAGTGAAGTAATTTAGGAGTTTTTTGTAATAACTTACCACAAGATCATAAAACTGAACAAATTTAAAATTACAAAACCATATAGAAAATATTTAACTTAAAAGTAACCTAAACACTCTAAATTCACGAAGGACATGCACGTTGAAGAAAGGTTTTTTTTACGAGAAGGATATGAAAAGAAAAAAAAAATATTTTTACTATTCCCTCGATTGTTGTTAGCTTTAATTTGATTGCTCAAAATGCTTTCTAATTAAATCTTTTATAAAAACTTTTATTTAACGTAAATCAGAAAGTGAAATTGTTTTTTTGTTCATTAAGCATAAAAATCCTTACTGAGATTAAAGTAAAGTTATTTAAATTTTTTTATGCAATATTAGTTCTGTTAAATCTGGATTGATTTTGGTCAGTATAAAAAAAGACTTAATTAAATCCTTTTTTAAGAAGCACTTCTTGATATCGTCTTCAGCTCAGATTCATCTATGAATATTCATTTACGGACGAAATCTTGTTCAATGAACTGAAAACGTCTTTTCTACCAAATGGTAATTTTAGCTTGGGTGAACAGAATAAAGTCCCATGGAGCTTTCTTGTCAAAAATTCATGTCACATCAATGATGGGCAGTTAGATGTCAAAACTTTAAAAATAACAATTAGAGCGGTATCATAAACCGTACATCCTTTTTACTATACGGAGTTCGTTTTTCCCATATTCTCTAAAATTTCACTTATCCATCGATTCATTAATATACATTCACTAAAGGACTTTTAATTTACTAGAAAATTTTGCAAGTAAAAAAAAAAGAAAAAAATTAGATCAGCACAATCCAATTTACTTGAGTTTTTTTATGCCTACACAGTGTGTCCGAACTTTATATTTAAATCATACAACGTGCAGCGCCATCTATTGAAAATTTGCAGCATTAAACAGATACATTCATCCTCTTTCAAACGCACCTAAATTCATGTGAATCGGATGTGAAAGTTACAAGCATTTCAATAAAAGAAAAAGTGTGCTAATGTTACAAAACAAAAATGGAACAAAGAGCAAAAATAAAATTTTGTGTTAAACTCATCATTTAAATCCTCACGACCATTTTTAAATCGTGTAAACCACGTATAAACTTGAGTACGACTCATACAATCATCACCATAAACTTTTTCCATCAATTCGTATGTCTCAGCGAATTTTTTTTTCAAGGGGCACACTGTGTATTAGATTCATTATTAATAAAAAAATAAAGTTCACCCTTAAATTTCTCTTTTTTTTTAGTCCAAATCAAAAATACCTTAGCACCATTTATTTGGTTTTCATTTTATCCATAGATATCGAGGACAAATAATTACTGTTCTCAATCGGAAATACGAGTATGTGAATTTATCCTTGTCTCGTGGTTGTAATTTAGTTCTTTATAATGGCTCAACTATGGGTTAAGAACGTGTATATTGTTTTGTATATTAATCTTGAAGTTAATAAAACAAAAACTCCTCCATTTCCGTTTAGTTCATAAAATATAATTTATATTTAATTCAAATAAATTTATAAATCTTTCTACTGACTAGGAATACTTGAAATATTTTAATTCACAGGTGATATTGTGTATAACCAAAATTAATAAAATTAATTGAAATTTTTTTTCTGATTTATTCTGGTTTTTCCGTAACTTTAAAGCAGGATTCAGTCCTCCATGTATGGCCGTAAATTAAGCAAATAGTACTAATCATCGTCAGGGGATGGATGGGCAGTCTCAGTTTTTATGTCACCAGAATAGCTTTTTCATTTGATAGTCAATCACCAGTCACAGTATAATGGACCCTATTCATTGCGGAATCATTGATCGAGTAGAGATCCAACCCGTTCGGAGCTCATCGCTCAAATCCGGTTCAACCAAGTCTTATATGAGCAGCTTAACAAAAGTTTATATTGTTGGAAGAAAATTATTGGCTTGTTCGGAAGTAGTTTCGTTTTTTCCCAACAGAGGATTTAATTGTATTTTTTCACAATCAACTTCACACTTAAGCCGCGCATAATCATATGTATTTTGACAGTTGACATAGTAAGGCTTGCTTGTGAAGAAGTTCGACTGTTCTGCATAGTAGTTTTTGGTTGATACCTTTTTAAATATGGAAAGTGAAAAACAGCATTTTCGGCATATTTTACTTTTTTACTATAGAAAAGATAAAAATGTTGTTCAAGCACGAAAAAAATTATCCGATGTGTATGGAGAAGATGTGTGGTCAAGCAAAATTTTGATCTCGAAGATGCACCACGTTCTGGAAGGCCAGATGAATCTGATGAAGGCACAATAAAGGCATTAATAAATTGATGCAAACCGGCGAATAACAACTCGTGAGATCGCTGAGAGATTAAATTTATCGAATTCGACCATTCATGATCATTCGAAACGGCTAGGCTTAACCTCAGCTCGGCATATGGGTTCCTCATCTTCTTACGGAAAAAAATTTGTGCCGTCGCATTGACATTTGTGATTTGCTTTTCAAACGCCTAGGAAATGATCCTTTTGTGAAGCGTATAATCACGGGACGATAAATGGGTTAAGTACATAAAGATCCTAGAGTAGAAAAGATGAACCGGCTCAAAGTACTTCGAAAACCAATATTCATCAAAAAAAAGGTTATGCTATCTGTTTGGTGGGATTTCAAAGGAATCGTTTATTTTGAGCTTCTACCGAGCCACACAACAATCAATTCTGAAGTCCTTTTTCCTTTAAGTGCATCATTGAAGATAAATTCAATGATGCACTTAAAGGAAAAAGGACAGAATTGGTCAATAGGAAAGGTACAGTGTTCCAACAGGATAATGCGTTCCAACTTGGCAAAATCTTTTAGGGCTTGGATAAGATATACTGCCATACCCACCATACTCTCCAAACCTAGCACCTTCCGATTATCATTTGTTCCGGTCTCTACAAAATTTTTTAGACGGTAAAACGTTTAATTCAAATGAGGAGGTCAATTGGATTAGTTTTTTGCCAGCAAAGAACAAACATTTTATGAACGTGGAATCATGCTACTGCCAGAAAGATGGCAAAGGGTATTGGATCAGACTTGACAATATTTAATTGAATAAAATATTAATTCACTATAAGAAAATCGTCTTTCAAATTACTTTCCGAACAACAAATATATTGACAATTTACCATTAAAATAATTCTGCAATCTAACTTTTTTTATGTGAATATTTTAAAAAAAAAATTGTACTTATTTAAAAAGAACGATTTATTATACCTTCTAAAATATAAACTATTAATTAATAATCATTTCATACTTTACAAATTATATTCGCTAGATTTAAAAAAAAAATTGTTAATCCACGTGGGAATAATAATTATAAATAAAAAAGTAAAAACAGTTTATTACTAAAAAAAACTTTTTTATTTGAATCTATTATAAATAAAAAAGTTTTAAGTTTATTACCTAAAAAATCAGAGTTTATTTAGTAATAAATAAAAGAGAATAGCTTTATTGAAAATTGTGTAAACATTGCTGCTACTGTTACTACTGCTAATTAAATAAAAATCTAAAATAATAAAAAAAAGACAAAAAAAAATGGTATTGGCGAAAACAAAAACATGCAAATAATTAGTTGCTAATTTAAGTAATTTTCTTAAATAAGATGATTTTATTGCTTTTTGACTAATTTTAATAAGCAAAAAGAACCAAAGCAATCCCTATAAAAGGAGTAAATTTAAAAAAAAAACGAGGCACTATATATATTTAAAAGCTTGTTTGTTTGTTTGCTAACCGCTACGTCACTAATAAAGGCCATTTTGGCGGCAGGTATTTAAAAGCTTTCTTTATAAAAGAGGATTTTTAGGAAGAAAATTTATTATCCAGTTATTAATATATAATTAAGATCATAATGTTTATTAGGTTTTCTTCTTCGGAAAAATACTTCTTAACGATCTAACTTTAACGACTAAATACTTAAATAGTCTTTCGCGTTTACACTTCTCGTGGTTTACTCTATCAATTCCCGACTATAACCAGTCGTTCCTGAGTAGCTTTATTCAGTTTGACAGACTCGTTCCTGAGCAACGCTCCTATTTATTCCGCCACGGCGAGCTTTTATCACATTCCAGAACCGAAGCTTCTCGAATACTCTGGAACCGTTTTTTCGTAGAATGTTCCCAGATCCATGGTACGTCGTAACATTCTTTTCTTTTTACAAAAAATATATGAGATAATTTTCATCCCTCTATCCTGAAAAGATATTACTAAAAACTAAAATTACAGATTTCAGGGGAAAGGCTATCACGTCATATCTATAATTCTAAATTTAAAAAAAAATGCAGTTCTTGAGTTTAAGTCCTTAAAATTAAATATCGACATTTAAAAATTCTTCATATTACCCTAAATAAGACACGGCTGCAGCAAGAAAAGAAGCTCCATGAAAAGAAAGGCCGTTAATTTTCAACAACAAAAAAATGAAAAATATTAAAAATTTGAAAATAAAATAATATCGCTATAAAAAATTCCTTTAAAAAAAATCTATTTTATATTTAATAAACTTATTTTTACACTTGGCTTAATAGCCACTCGTTAACAAACAAATTTAACGTTCAGTTCGTTTGTTTTAGTTTCCATTTTTATCGAAATTTATAAAAAGTAAATTTTCTTATTATTTAAGAAATAACTACATTGAATAACAGCAAAAAACATATTTTTTTACATTATTATACATAATTTTTTTTAGCTCATAATTAATTATTCATATCTTTTTAATGTGCTTACGATTTTTTTCTTCACTTTATTTTTTTGTTTTAATTTATGCTGATAGTAAGTAATTTTGTAATATTTTTAAATTTTTCTAGAATTGGAAAATGTTTTTCGAAAAAAATATATCTATTCAATAAGACATAAATATAATTTATTAAGAAAATAGGTTTAAATGGAAACTATATAAGAGTTTTAAAAAAAAAGCAAATAAGATGAAGAAAGGCGAAAAAACAAGTCATGTTATTAAAAAAAGAAGAATTTCCAATTAATAAATTTATTTGGAAGACAATTAATTATCAATATTATATTTGGCAATTGTTGAAGATAAAAAAATAATTTTAGAAAAAAACTGTGCGAAAATATGAAAATTGTACCATTTTTTAAAAAGCGCCTTGCTCTTAAGGCTATTTTCCATAAATTTTCTATTGGTTGTACCTTAAAATTATTTGTTTAAATATTAAATATAAATGATTAAATCGAAATATTAATAGAAGATGAAAAATGGAATAGAATAATGTTAAAAAAAAAGATTTTATTATTCTCCTTAAAAAATATTTCTAAGAAGATAAATTTAAAAAATCATAGATTTTTGATATTTTTGCTTTGCTTTAATTAACAAAAAAAAAGCTTTTAAAAAAAAACAGAAAGGAGAAGTAGACAAAATTTCGGAATATATTGAAATAGAGCTGAAAAAGCACATTTATTAGAGGGGGGAAAAAACAAGAAAATTTTTGACATAAATACAAATTATTGTTAATAATATCGTTGATAAAAATTACTTTTTTTCCCTCCAAAAAGGAAATTTATATTGTAACGCTTAAAAAGAATATAAACTGGCGTAAATTAATTTTTCTTTATCGATTATGTAATATTTTTGTATAAAACTAAATTAAAATCGAAAAAAAACTGTGAAAACAAATCGGCATGCATATAAGGGTGAAAAGAATTTACAAGAAAAAAGCAAAAAATTTAGATAAAAATATCTAACAATATCTATTGTGGGAGTAAATATTCGAAAAAATATTTTACAGAAGAAAAGAAAAATTTTACAAAACCACTCATTATCACATTTACACACGTACACATACTTCAAGAAAAAAAAATTAAAAAAAATGTAAAAAAAATCAAAGTTTGTGATTGAATGAAAGAATGTAAAACAAGAAATTATGATTAAATATTATTATTATTAATTAATTACTTCAAATTACAATTAATTATTATATTTATTCGATATATTATGAATATATGAAAATTATTATTATTACTATTATTATTATTATATAAAGAAAACAAAAAAAAAATAGTATAAAGTCAGATTGATAATAATTATTATAAATTATAAATTATAAGAAAAGAAAAATGCAAATAAAAAAAGTCTATATATATTAAAAATAAAGTAAAAAAAAATCGCCCGCTTTGCGGCCGATCAAAGAAGAAGAAAAGAACATGTTTTATTCTTTCATTTTACCGTTTTTTGTTTTTTACCTCTTTAGATTTCAATCTGATTTTAAAAAAGGAACTTTAATTTTTTACAAACCAAAAAATCAAACTTTATTGGCCGAAAATGAATAATTGTTGAGTGACGGTGTCCGACAATAGATGGCGATGGTAATATAAAAACTCATATTATAGAGAACCGCCATTGTAAAAGATATAAAAAAAAACGACACTGTGGTATTTTGAATTTCCGCGGGTGACGTATATTCGATTTTCTATTTTTTGTGGCGTTATATTGGTACTCATGTCTCTCACTTATGCCGACAAGTTCGGCCATTTTAAATGTTCTGTTAATTTTTGATAGCTGCTTTGCTTGCACGTGTTTTGGCTCGTCTCGGATTTTTACCCATTTTCGACCAAAAACAGCATCGTATTAACATTGCTAAGGAGCTGTTGGACTCTGTCCGCGACAACCAAAAATTGCTCCAGAAGGTCATAACTGGTGACGGGTTTATGGTTATGACGTGGAAACCAAAGTTCAATCATCCCAATGGAAGTTGCCGCACGAGCCAAAACCGAAAAAGCGCGCAAAGTTCATTCGAATGTGAAGGTTTTGCTTACAGTTTTCTTCGATTTCAGGAGCGTGGTGCATCATGAGTTCTTGCTACAGGGTAGAACGGTCAATAAGGAATATTACCTGCAAGTTATGCGCAAGTTGCGCGAAGCAATGCATCAGAAATGCCCGGATTTGTGGAAGAACAAAAATTGGCTTTTGTACCATGATAACGCCCCTGTTCACGCATCGTTGCTTGTGCGAGATTTTTTGGCCAAAAACAACACACTAATATGGCCGCAGCCACCGTATTCCCCAGATCTGGCCCGCTGTGACTTTTTCTTGTTCCCGAAACAGATTCTTTGATCCATTTTTTGGAATGGGCAAAAATCGAAGACGAGCCAAAACACGTGCAAGCTAAGTAGCTGTCAAAAATTAACAGAACATTCAAAATGGCCGAACTTGTCGGCATAAGTACCAACATAACGCCACAAAAAAAATCGAATATACGTAACCCGCGGAAATTCAAAATCCGCTATACTTTTTGAACAGACCTCGTATGTGTTGTGTTTTTGATATATCGTCGATGCTCGAGAATGGTGACAAGTCAAAAATGTGAACTTTTCAGGGTAACTGTTTAAAAATTTCTTCTTTGGTTCGTGGTTTTTTTATAGTCCTGATTTTTAAAGACTTAAATTTTTTTTTTGTTCATTAAGAAGCAGATTCACATTGCACCTGAGCAATACAGCAATGAAGCTCAAAACTCTAAAAACAACCTTGAAAGGCAGGCTATTTTTAACCATCCTCTGAGTTAAGAAGGTTTTCCAGAGAAGAATGATTAATATTGTGTTGCCAACTTTATCACAGATAGTAAGGAGATGCATACAAAACATTAATTTTCATTATGAAATTTTATTAATAAAAACCAATTTATTAAAACAAATTGGGACCTCTTCAAAAAAATTTTAAATTTAAATAAAAAAAAATACAAAATTCTTTTAATTATCTAACGTGGTATTTCCTGAATTTTATAATTTCTTCTTAACTAAAAAAAGGAAAATTGATTAGAAAATTCACAGGGTTTTGAAAAATCCTTGTAAGTACAATATCTTACATTGCTTTCTTTTTTTATTTGAAAAAAATATAGTCAAATGTTCAAAACTTATATTTTAAATCTATACATTTTCATAAAAAATTCCATGGGATTTTGGAATTATATTTTTTTTTCTTCAGTAATTTAAGAAGACCGTGTTTTTTAGTTGCTGCCCCCAATTTGGCACTATACTCAGGACGAACGCTTCTTGATTTTGAACGGGCTTCTTTCAAATTGATAATGGTGTAATTTTTCTGTGAATAAGTTTTGTAAAAAAAAATGTTGAGGACTATCCTTTTTAAAACGAAATACAAAGACGCTCGTTATTCTTACAACGTCACCATTTGAATCCTTAAGATTATTCGTAATCAAAGAGTGTGCAGCATGTAGGACTTTCCGGTTTTTTTTGCACCACGAATTAGTGTTACGTATTGAGCTGGTATGGAAATTGGGCCCGATGTCTTTGTTCTACACAAAAGCGATGGATGCTCTCTCGTTGGAAGTCGGAGCAAACTAGAAATATGTCGATCTTCGTGATCGCAGAATCGCGACTTCGTCCTGGAGGAAGAACGACACAACCGCTTTCTAGCGTCTAATTTTGGATATACAAATGTGTCGTTTTTCCACATTAAAATGTGTTGACCATTTTTACAATAAAATCGGTAAAATGGCAATTTTCGAGCATCGACGATATTTTGCTATGGCGGTCCTAAGAACGCAGAACTTCTACGAGTACAATGAGTTAGATTCGCGGCTATTTTTTTATGAAATCTTCGTTTTATTTATAAAAATGACCTCTTTTGGGATGCTTACTTTTCCACATTACCAAGCAAAACCTTAATTCCATCACGTTATGGGGAAGAAATAATTTCTAAGGGTATATAAGCAGAATTTAAAGTTGATTTGGTCATTGGTGCTGTGAGAACTTCAATCCCAGTGCCCTCTGTCAGTATTTTACGATATTAATATCACAGATGGTCTGGAAATCGATCATGTCTACCTGATCGTGTTGTGTCTTGGATTCCCTACTTCGAAGAACTGAGTATGTTATGCCTACAGTAAGTACTGGATATAGGAAACACCTTTTTTTTTAATTATAGTATTTTTTTTAAAATTAAGTCAGCGCGTTTTATAAACGAAATTTTTAATGTTATCGATTTTATTTGCCTTTCACAGCTCACTCTTTGGTCACAAGAAAAAGACTAATTAAAATAGTTAATTACTACCATCGGTTCTTATCGAATTTAGCTACAACTTTAATGCTATTTATATAAGCTTATGGTAAAATTGCGTTATGGAAAAACTAAATTTCTTTGGTTTTAACTATTGACTGACGCTACTATTGTAATTTGGCATATCATATTGCAGATGCCAAATTTAGCATGACTACGGACGCATCTAATTCAGCTATTGGTACAGTATTAAATCAATACGGTAAGGATATTCATTCACAATCTCTTGTTTTGTACTCTCGCAAGCTCAAAAAATCAGATATGAAATATTCTACCTCCGATAGGGATCTTCTGGCAGTTAACGACTCAAGTATTTTCATTTTCAACTTAGATTATAACGCTAAGCACATACGTGCAAAATAACCTTTCACGAAACACTTCATATTCGAAAATAGACGAGTAACTTCCTATTTGCTGCCGTGAAGAAGAAAACTATTTATGCAAATACATTAAATTATTAAAAATTTTATAAAACCGCTTAGATAAATATCCAAATGTAAACAAATTTATGCAAGCATTGCGGTATGCTACCATTTCATGGAGAATGGCGTGCTTTAAAACTCTCCGAAAGTCTACAAAATTGAGGCGTTTGATATTTATTTGATAATTACGAAATAAATAATAAACCTAAAATTCAATTCCATTTCATATGAAAAGATTGTACAAAAAATAAATATTGCCTGTCGTTATGTTGAAATTGTATTTTTGTTTCCAATAACTGAATTAAAATAAATACAAATTATGCTTTTGGAATTCAATAAATTTTTATTACGAAAACTAGATGTCAGTAGGTGTTATGTCTACATAAAAAAATGTACACAAATATATGCAAGCGTTACGATTTCTCGCCGCTTTTGCAATAATTCGGCCATACATATACGAAAATTTGATATACGGGCCTAACCAGGCATTCTTTAATCGAAGATGCCTACACTGATTACTAGAAACCGGAAACAGCAGTACCTCAATATACTGCAGTTAATTATAAAATTTTTATTTTAATTAAGTTAGCTGAGAATGGAAATTTGTAGTAAGATTAATAATGAAGTCAAGTTAGGTGGTTGCAAAAGATGCTAAAAATAGTGTCAAATAATATTAATAAAAAAATATATAAAAAATGAAAAGGATAGTTTTTATAAATATATTAATACAAGTAAAAACTATAACAATTAATTACAGAATGTATTTTAAAGAAATCATGAGAAATTTGCTCTCTTAAGAATCGTTTATAGAATGAATTGAAAACTTATTACTGATGTCAGTATTGAAATATTTTTATTTACTGTTAGTTGCTTTTTCTTGATTATACAATAAAAAAAATATTTTTGTATATTTTTGCAGTTCCACAACTGCTTCCTAACGAATTAGAGCAAATTTTTTTTAATAATTACGTTGTTAAAGCTACTGTACCAGGGGTATAAGCTTAAATCCGCTGTTGGGTTATAGATGGCGTGAGTGAGCGTATTAAGCTACCATGAGCACGCCATACTTTTTTTTATGAGTTTGTCATCTGTCAACATTAATCAGTGCACATTGTCAGAAATTTCGTACAACAACATACATTTTTCCTTTGGTAATCATGTCTAGTTTTGTGCCAGAAAAAGAGCATATGCGGGAAGCTCTGTTTTTCTACTTCAATTTGAAGAAATTGGCTGCCGTTTCACATCGAATGCTTATGGAGGCCTATGGTGACAGTGCTTGAACGGAAACAACGTGCCGAGATTGGTTTCGTCGGTTCAAAGACGAAAATTTTGACTTGTGGGACAAGAAGCGTGAAAATCGGCCTAGGAAGCTTGAGGACCATCAATTGCAGGCACTTTTGGACGAAGACCAAAAGTGCAATTGGCTTACTCAACCAACCATTTCCATGCGCTTGCGTGCCATGGGGAAGATTGAAATGATCGGAAAATGGGTGCCGCATGAATTGAACGATAGGCAGAGGGAGCGACACCAAAACACATGAGAAATCTTGCTCGCCGGACAAAAAAGATAGTTGTTCCTGCATCGGATTGTGACAGGCGATGAAAAGTGGATATATCGGACGGAAGACGATGCTGTGCGTTTGGTGGGATCAGCAGGGTATCGTCTACTATGAGAAGTGAAACTGTCAATCCCCATCGCTACCACCAACAATTGATCAAATTGCACCGTCCTCTGCGTGAAAAAAGGATGAATTATCAAGAAAGACATGACAAGCTGATTTTCCTCCACGACAACGCACCATCGCACACGTCAAAAATGATCCGAAACTACTTGGAGACACTCAACTGGGAGGTGCTACCCCACCCCGCTTATTCACAAGACCTGGCCCCTTCCGACTACCACCTGTTTTCGTCGATGGGCCATACGCTCGCTGAGCAGCACTTCGATTCTTACCAAGACGTCCGAAAATGGCTTGATGAGTGGTTTGCCTCGAAAGAGAAGGAATTTTTTTGGCGTGGTATCCACAAATAGCCCGAGATATGCGAAAAATGTGTAGCTAGCGGGGCAAGTACTTTGAATAAATTTGTTTTTGCTTTCTATGAAAAAAAAACATGTTTTTTTTTTGACTAAAAAACAGCGGATTTAAGCTTATACACCTGGTACTATATATTTTATATGGACTTGAATAATCTTTTAAATTTCTTACAACTTTAACTCTATTATCGTGCTCTTAGTTTTATGTTAGGAGCAAAATTTCGACTGAAGCTAAAAACTGCATGCAATCGGAATATATCTTGTTCTAATTTTGCTATTGTAGTCCAAGTACTGCCACACAATTTGGTGTTTTGTTATGTGGTAGAATTGTTGTTTGACAGTTTAAATTGAAATACAAATAAGGTAATTGAATACATTATTTGCAATTATATTAAAATTGAATTAAACATCTATTATAAATAATAATTCGTTAATTTTTGATACAATTTGCAATACAGTTTTCAGTCGCTGTTAGAATTGTGTCGCTATCATTAGTTTCGTCGATTTGTTCGTTGACTCTGGCAGTACTACCGGTAGAAAATTCCATAATTCGACTGACACTATGGCGGCAACTGCAGATCTTTACAATCTTCTGAACATGAACAATATTCCGACTGCGTAAGGTAACTGCAAGCGGGTTTATGGCCAAAATAGATCTTATTTTAATTTTGCTGTTGTAGTATAAGTACTGCCATACACTTCATTCTTTGGTTATGTGGCAGAATTTATATTTGACAGTAGAAATTGAAATAGAAATAAGGTAAGTGAACACATTATTTGCAGTTATATTAAATAATTGAATGAAACATTTATAAATATTTAACTTTAGTGCTATTACATTTAATTGGTTGATTCGGACAAATTCGTGAATGTTAACAGCAGCAACTGCGTGAGTTTGCAGTTGGCGTCGGAATTGTGTTGGCCTACGTCTTAGATTAAAGAATACCTGGATAGGCCCTTACCGTATATGTATACGCAATTTTGTGTACAAATATTTACTAGGGGGATATGACTGTCAAAATTTTTTTATGTAGATATGACACCCACTGCCATCTATGTGTCGTAATGGAAATTTATTTAATTGCAAAAGCATAATTTATATTTATTTTAATTCACTAACTGGAAACAAAAATACAATTTAAATACAACGATAGGTCATTTTTATTGTTTGTACAATCTTTTGATACGAAATGGAATTCTATTTTAGGTTTATTATACATTTCGTAAATATCAATCAAATATAAACCGCCTCAATTTTGTAGACTTTCGGAGAGTTTGAAAACTTTAATTCTCCACGAAAGTGGAGACTTGAGGGGTTAGCTTTGTCATTTGTGAATCCGATGTTGACAGTTCAATGTTTACCATAAAATAGTACAGTGCCGGTGTATATAAAGTGTGTGTAAGAAAGTTTAAGGGACCGAATTTTTCTGTCTATTTTCCATTGCTGTTTTCATTGTGTTATAATAAATAAAGTTTATTCTTCGGTTAGCTTATTATTTAAATAAATTTGTTTTGATTGCTCTATTAGACCATATTATAATGCATTTACTAAATAATATTGTTTTCATTTTTTTTAAGAATATAAGTTATTAAATTTTAATAACTTATATTCTTTAAAAAAATGAAATAATAACATTAAATTTTTCATTTTCTATTTTTGTTTTAAAGCATTTCTTTTAATGTTGTATACGATTAACTTATATATTATCAAGAACTTCATGTATTGTAAGGTTCTATGTAATTATTGCTTTATTTTTTAATTTAATTTAAATGCACAATGCCTATTTCAATTACTATTTCCATTCATAAACACACATTTATATTATAATTAAGGTTTTTCCATCTATAGTGGTACTTATGCTTGTTTAAGATTAAAATTTATATTTAATAAGTTGCGGTTTGGTCTGATTTCAACATAAACAAAATATCACATTTTCTCATTTAATTCATTTTGCATTTTAGAAATTAATTTAAATTTGTACACATAATTGTTTTCATATAATCAAATAACTTACAATTCATATTTTTATATACTATTCCCCACTTTAAAAATTCTGTTTTAATAAATAATATACAGTGAAATAAATAAAATGAAAATACATAATAAATAAATATTTAAAAATAGAATACTGTGTTTTATTGCATATTTACAAAACTAATTTCATCAAACAAGACCCGCAATATTAAAAAATCTGCTTCTTTACGCATACGTGTATGTGTGAATGATATCACACTTGAAAAATGTTTTAAACGAACCGCTTCAATCGCATACTGAACTTTTAAATTATCCCCCAATGATTTACGCCGTTTCTGTTGTATTGCATGTGTGTGCGTTCTATGAATGTATTGCCAACAAAATTTGGACAGAATTTTTGTGTAGAGGCCTATCCAGTACTTCTTTAATCTAAGACTTGATCTTAAGTTCTTGAGTTAACTCAAGAACTAAAGCCACTTGACCATATGAAGCGACGCACGTTCTCAGATTGGGCTCTAGAGAAGTTTGCCGAAAATGACGACTTTCATCGCAAAATCATATTCAGTGATAAAGCTCATTTTTGGTTGAATGGCTTTGTCAACAAACAAAACATGCGTGATTGGAGTGCTGCAAACCCTCATGTGCTTCATGAAATACCACTTCATCCACAAAAACTGACTGTATGGTGCGGTTTTCACGACGGTGGCGTCATTGGGCCATTTTTCTTCGTTGATGAAAATGACTGTCACGTTACAGTCAATGGTGAATGCTACAGAGACAAGCTGCAGCGTTATTTCTTCGATTAATTGCATCGGCTGGATTTCAGTGATATGTGGTTTCAACAAGATGTTGCCACATCCCACACAGCGGGAGAAACAATCTATTTATTGAAGTCCAAGTTCGGTGAACGTGTTATATCGAGAAAAGGTCCTGTAAATTGGTCGCCGAGATCTTGTGATTTACAAGACCTCCAGACTTTTTTCTGTGGGGCTACGTTAAATTGATGGTCTAGCCAACAAGCCGGCAACGTTAGAGGACCTAAAACCCAACATCGAACGAGAAATAGCGGCCATTCCCGTCTAATTGTGTGGCTGAGTCATCAGAAAATTGGCTTCAACGAATCAAGCGCTGCAAGCATGTCCGTGGTGGACATGTTGTCAAGTTCTTATTCAAGAACCCTTTATTATTTGTTAACTATAAAATGAATTTCATTAATATTATCTCTAATTAATTATAATTATTCATTGTGACAAGAACATATGAGAAATATTGTAGTATATCGAGATATTGTACACCCAGCCATGACTATAAACCGGGTGGCGTGATGTTTCACACACATCAATGCCACACAGCAATGGATGAGTCAGTCATGTAGACACCGTCATGCAGTTAACATGTCTCTGTATAAATAATAAGAATTATACATAAATAAATAAGTCTAATATATTACATTGGCGACGAGGTAAAAAGTAAAAAGTGAAAAAAGAAAGTCAAAAGGTGTAGTGAAATCAGTGCGGGAAATCTCGTAAGAAGTAAGAAGTGAATTTGTGATTGAAGTCGAAGGCAAAAAAAAAAAAAAAAAAGGTTCATACAAGATGGATGAAGCCCAAGCACGAGAATTACAAGAACAGCTTAGAGTCAGAATGGAAAGAAACAAGGCAAATGCCGTAATAGAGGATATGGAAAAAGATTTGCTGAGGTTAAATAACCAGCGAGGAACGCACATGGACACAACACAGAATAACGCAACAGGCGGAAACGGAGGAACGCCGGCACCGATACAAAACGTGCAAGTATATTCAGCCACAGTAGGGTGTGTCGCAGAATATAATGAGCACGAGGATTGGAAAAACTACCAAGAAAGATTAGAACAATACTTTATAGTAAATAACATACTGGAGCCACGTAGAAAGGTGGCTACGCTCATAACGGTCATTGGGACAAAAGGTTATGGAGTACTCGCAAATTTGTGCGACCCAGTATTACCATCGCAAAAAACATACGAGGAATTATGTGCTATACTGAAAAATCAATTCTCAAAGACAATATCGGTATTCCGTGAACGCACGGAATTTTTCGACTTAAAGCAAGGCGAGAATGAGTCGATTAGCCAGTGGTATATACGCTTGAAAGATAAAGCCAGCACGTGCCAATGGGGTGCGCAGCTCGACTTGATGATTACGAATAAGTTTGTAGCGGGTCTATTGAAAGGCAAGATTTTAGATCGCGTGTGCGAAGAGGACCATAAAAAGAGGTCTGAGCAAATCGTCGAAATTGCGAAGAAGAAAGAGGTAGCTCTTATACAATCGCATCAGGAAATTAACGTACATAGGGTAAGCTTTGACAGAAAAAGTAAGCAAAGTGAAGCCATAAACCAAAGCAAAGCCGGTAAAGAAAGCTATAAAAAGAAATTTAACAAGGAGTCAAAGGGCGGCAAACAATGCAATCATTGCGGTTATAGCAACCACGAGTCCGCAGACTGCAAATTTAAATCCTATAAATGCAACCGTTGCGGTATAATAGGGCATTTAGGAAAAATATGCCAGAAAAAAGGAAAGGAACAAGCTAAACAGCACTTCGTGGAGATAGAAAACCACGACTGGACGAGCGAAGAGGTTCACTTTCAAGCAACAAAGGCAGGATACGTCAAACCGACGCAAATCCAAATAAAGATAGGAAACAAGCAATTGCTAGCTGAACTTGATTCAGGAGCAAGCAGATCGGTAATTCCGGAGGAATTATACAAAAGGCATCTATCACAGCATAAATTGCAACCAGTGAATACTACGTTAAGATTCTATGACGGGAGCGCAATTGCACCAGAAGGTCAGATCTACGTAGAAATAAAGGCGGGTAGAAAAAAGGCAAAATGTCAATTAATAGTCGTAAAAACAGGCTGTAGATTATTGTTGGGTAGAGACATGATGGAAGCACTAGGACACAAGATTGTGGAAATCAACCATGTTAGATTAAAAGTACCAAAACTACAAGAAATAATCGACAAGCACAAGACACTTTTCGACGGCAAGTTCGGAAGGTATAAATACGGCAAAATAGACATAAAGATGCAAGATAATGCGAAACCAGTGTTCTGCAAACCCAGGGCGACACCGTTTGCTTTCAAGAAGACAATCGAAGATCAGCTAGACCAACTGGAAAAAGAAGGAATACTCACCAAGGTAAAGCACAACGAATGGGGCACACCATTGGTGCCTGTGCTAAAGAAAGGAGGTGGAGTAAGGATCTGTGGCGATTACAAGGTCACGATCAATAAATACATGCAAGATGTAAAACACCCCGCACCAAAAGTGGAAGAAGTATTCGCAGAACTGGGAGGTGGAGAAAGGTTCACGAAATTGGATATGTCAGCGGCCTACAATCACCTAGAGCTGACTGACAGATCAAAGAAATTGTGCGCATGGAGCACACCTAAGGGTATTTATTTGCACAACCGATTACCCTATGGAACGAAAACGGCAGCAGCAGAGTTCGACAAGGTAGTAGAAAAAGTATTACAAGGGGCCAAAGGAACTGCAGCATTTCGAGACGACATAGTGGTGACGGGCAGAAATAATAACGAGCATATGCAAAATTTAAACGAAGTTTTGCAGAGGTTAGAGGAAGCTGGACTAAAGCTTAACCTCAAAAAGTGCCAGTTTTTCCAGGAAGAAATCAGATACCTGGGGTACATCGTAAGCAAGAATGGGTTGTCCAAGGACCCAGAAAAAATCGCAGCAATGGTCGAAGCAAAGAGACCAGAAAACATAACAGATGTAAGAGCATTCACAGGACTGGTGACATTCTACGGAAAATTTGTACCGAGATTAGCTAAAATGTTGAAGCCGATTTATGAAGTACAAAACAAAGAAAGATTTCAATGGACAAGAAATGCAGAAAAGGCATTTATTGAAGTCAAGAAAGAACTAGCATCGGACAGAAATTTGGTACACTATAACCCAGATTATCCGATAAAACTAGTGACAGACGCATCCGACCAGGGCATAGCAGCAGTACTAATGCACGAAATGCCAAACGGAGAGGATAGACCAGTTACCTTCATATCAAGGACGCTAACAAAAGCGGAAGGTAATTACGCAATTTTGCACAAAGAGGCTTTAGCCATTTATTGGGCTTTTCGGAAATTGTACCAATATTTGGCAGGTATGCATTTCAAGTTATGCACTGACCACAGGCAATTGATAACGATTTTTGGCGAGCATAAAGGCATACCACAGATGGCAGCAGGAAGGTTGCAAAGATGGGCTTTGTTTATGAGTAGATTTGACTACCAGATAGAGCACATAAAAGGCAAGAACAATGAGCCAGCCAACACATTTTCGCGTCTACCCAGAAATAAAAGAGATTTAGTTCAAGAGGAAGAGGACTATCTACATTTCATGGTGGAAGACCAGCTACCGCTAAGGTCAGAAGACTTAGCGAGAGAAACTAGAAAAGATCCAGTACTGAGCAAGGTATTTTTATACACGACAACTGGATGGCCTAGTCAAATTGAAGAGTCAATTAGGCCTTTCGCACAAAGAAAGGATGAAATCTTCATAGAAAAAAATGTGCTAATGTGGGGATACCGAGTAATGATACCGGAGAACTGCAAGCAAATATTGCTGAAAGAAATACACGGAGGTCACATGGGCATCAGCAAAATGAAGGCGATCGCTCGACAATATTTTTGGTGGCCAAAGTTGGACAAAGACATAGAAGGCTACGCAAAAGGTTGCATGGCATGTCTGACAGAATCCAGCAGTCCGGAAAAATCAGGATTAAAGAAGTTTCCTGACAGCAAATATGTGTTCGAAAGGGTGCACATAGACTTTCTAGGACCACACAGGGGCAAGATGTATCTGATACTGATAGATGCATACTCCAGATGGCCAGAAATTGTCCACATGACAAAAACAGATTCGACAAATACGATCGAAAAACTGAGGGAAATATTCGCAAGATATGGTATACCAGACACACTAATCTCAGATAATGGAGCACAGCTGGTGTCAGAAGAATTCGAAAGATCTTTTAAAAAAGGCTTAGAAAAAGCATTAAAAGATAACAAGGCTCACGACAGCGCAAATAATCTAATCAGCAAGTACTTATTCGCCTACAGAAACGCACCACACCTAACAACGGGCGAATCACCAGCGAACAAATTTTTGGGCAGAAGCTTAAGAAGTAGATTAGATTTGCTAAAAATACCAAAAACAGCAGAAAGAATCCAAAAGCAAATACAGTATTTCAGAGGACACAGAGATGTCACATTCTCAAAAGGAGAAAGGGTGATAGCTCGGGATTATAAGAATCCTATGAAGCCAGGTTGGCAACTAGCAACTGTGGAGGAAGTAATGGGGGAAAAGACATACATATGTAAACCCGACTTTCAACCAAATCTAAGATGGAAAAGAGGTGACGATCAGATGCGCAAATCGGGTCAATTCTACGAAGCAGCTACAAGAGTACTCCTGGAACAGGAGGGGGCAAACGAATATGAAGAAGAGCCTGACACAATGGAGGAGCCAATCATATCTGAATCGAACCTAGAGAAAGCAACAGAAGACTCAAAAGGAGTAGTTGAAGAACCAACCGTATTCCAACAAGAAGTACAACAAGATGGCAATCATCCAGGGGAAATCCAACCGACACCCAAGAAGGGCAGACCCAGAATCAAGTACGAACCGGATCCAGGTTTAAACGTAAACCAAAGGGAGCCTCGAGTTCGAAAACCCGTCAACAGAATGAATATGTAGGGTTCAGGCTAAGCGGGGAAGAGTGTAGTATATCGAGATATTGTACACCCAGCCATGACTATAAACCGGGTGGCGTGATGTTTCACACACATCAATGCCACACAGCAATGGATGAGTCAGTCATGTAGACACCGTCATGCAGTTAACATGTCTCTGTATAAATAATAAGAATTATACATAAATAAATAAGTCTAATATATTACAAATATATTTATTTAAGATATATTGTAGATAAAAATATAAAATTAAAAAAATGTATAAACGATTTAGTTCCGGGGGGATTGTACAAACAAACCTGGGCATAAACAATGTGCAATAGACAATTGTAATATGTAAAATTCGTTTGTGGAAAATTTTTTTTTATTGAGATTTTCTTGTCCTGTTAATTCTTTTATATTTGCGTATATAAAAATAGAAAAAAAAACCGTTTTACCATATCAGAAGAATAAAGAAGAGCATTTTTTTAAAAGAAGAAATTAATTTAAATTTATAATAAGTACAGAGCAATATTTTTTAAATTTAAGTTTCCTTTCCCCCTAAAGTTCCCAGTCTGCCTGGCCTAATTTCGAATTATAGGGATGCCGTGAAGAAGATCACACCATCGAGGTTGTCATAAGGAACACTCCAAAAAATCGACTTTCAAGTGTCATGGGAGATTTGGGGATGGTCATGAAGAGAAGTACCATCTTACTCTCTCCCACATTAGTTAACGGTCCCTTAATTTGGGTTTCTCGATTTTTATATAGATAAATTTTTTGTTTTAATTTATTTTAGGCCAAATATTTTTTTTGTATCCAAATTTTTACCCTCTTTCCAAATTTGTATACCCTCGTCATTCCTTAATCCTCTTTAACTCGGTCTTAATTTTATTTGTTTTATTCTTTTTTTCTGACTAATTTTTTTTCTTCACCGGCTGATAATCTTTAAATCCTTCATTGTGTCCGGAATGTTAGCAACAAGTATGATGACAATAGTGGCAAATAACATATATGTTCCCTGAGTACTGTCATAACTCGCCGTATGCCTCTGGAACTTCGCGTTGTTTCTTTTCTTTGTTTAGCTTTCACATCCTAATCCATAAGAAATATCTTGTACTATTTTTAAATCATGTGTCACTTCTACTCGCATTAATGCGGTTGTCGAAATTTATGTAAACTGTGCAAAATTACGAGGGTCGTTCAATAAGTCCTTAAAAAAAGATGAAAAAAAACTGTTTTTAAAAAAGAAAAAATTTTATTTTTTAACATAATCTCCTTTTAGCTCTATACACTTTTCCAAAATTTTTATCCCGTCCAAAAAATATGATTTCGGAAGGTCTGCAAAATACTCATTTGTTTGAGCAATGACGTCCTCGTTGGAAGTGAACCGTCGTCCGCCAAGCCATTTCTTCAGATTGGGGAAAAGTAAATAGTCACTCGGGGAAAAATCTGGTGAATAAGCGGGATGCTGCAACAATTCCATTCTCAATTCCACAATTTTGGCCATAGAAACAGCGCAGGTGTGCACACGCGCATTGTCCTGATGCAAGAGGATTTTTTTCTTCTTCAGATGGGGGCGTTTCTCTTTGATTTCCTCGCTCAACCGTTGCAATAACGACGCGTAAAACACTCCTGTTATTGTTTTTCCTTTTTCCAAGTAGTCGATAAAAATAATGCCCTGCGAATCCCAAAAGACCGTGACCATCACCTTGCTGGCCGATGGCACAGTTTTTGCCTTCTCCGGAGCCCGTTCACCCTTGAAAATCTACTGTGATGACTGTCTCTTCGTTTCTGGAGTGTAGTAGTGTATCCGGGTTTCGTCCACAGTGACATATCGACGAAGGAATTCGGCAGGATTGCGATGAAAGAGTGCCAACATAGCCTCAGAGTCCACTGCACGATTGCGCTTATTCTCCTCTGAGAGGAAACGCGGCACCCATCCTGCCGAAATTTTTTTCACAGACAATTTTTCATGTAAAATTGAAGCGACTGTACCTTGTGATATGCCCGTGGCCTCAACTAATTCGCGCACGTTAATTCGCCGATCATTCAAAATCAGATCGTGGATTTTGTCGATGATTTCAGGAGTAGACACCTCAACTGGGCGTCCTGAACGATGTTTATCTTTTGTGAATGAACGGCCACGTTTAAATTCATTCACCCAATTGTAAACAGTCGAAAACACAGGTGCAGATGTGCCATGAACTGCATGCAACTCGGCTTTGATTTCTTTCGGGCTTAAGCCTTGCAAATTGACATGTTTGATGACAGCCCTAAACTCGCTTTTTTGCATTGTTATGCACAAATAAATGTCGTTAACTTTAATTGACGGTAGAAATTGACGTACGCTATGGATCGAGCTGAAATTTTGACAGCTTTCCTGTCAATAATGCTACTTACAAAAAAAAATCTTTACCGACACTACGAGCGCAATTGCTCGGATTTTCTAAGGACTTATAAAACTAAAAAATGCTTGTGCAACATTGAATGTAAACAGGCGATTATTTGTGATAAAATTGACGTGTCAGTGACGGTCGTCTGATTATTTCCGATGGGGGTTTTATTGCAGAAATATATATGGTACCTGGGAAAATTCCAAGGTAAGTGTAACTTCGATGTACAAATAAAAAATTGACTCTATTTGAAAGCGATGCCTTTGAGCCAGTATGCATGTGCGAAAAACTTTAAGGTTGCAATTCCGTATTTTGGCTTCAACTTGGCGCTTCAATTGTTTAGTCTTATGCTCCATAATCTAAGGGTCTACTTCTTGCATATATATCAACTAAAATAAGTAAATTATTTTTACAAAGTCATCTATATTAATTCGCATGCTATGTTCTAGCAATTATAGTTACAATAAATAAATAGAACAATTCGTGTGTTAGCGGTTCAAGATCAAGTTTACTTTATTGCATATCCTTGACATTTTACATTTTTCTTTTAATACAATCTTAATACTATTTTCTCTTAAGAATATTTAATCCTAGCCCAATCTCTGGATTCTGCTATCCTTGAATTTATTTCTAATACATATATAATATTTTATTTACTTTTATTATGACATTTGAAAAAAAACATGCTTACAGCCTAAACCTAACCTTAAACCTTAAATCTACTCTTATAAACTAAACATGCGTTTTTATACAAATATTCTTAAAACTAATCTTGAAACTAAATTCTATGTTTGAATCGGCAACTTCTGCGTTTTTTGTGTCCTCTTGATTCCCTTCGGTGCTCCGACCTCAAGTGATGTAACTGCTAACCTCGACGTTGTCCATTTCGCTTGTAGATCTGGAGATGTTCCTTCAGAGCTTCTTCTGTGTCCTCCAATAGAAGTAACGGTGACAGGTACTTGGAGTTTCTGAAAATCCCCAGTAATTTGTTTTCCGTTAGCTGCCTTACTGGCCTGTTTTGATGATTGGGTAATGTTTTAACCCATTTGTGCATTATTCCCATTTGCCATACTTTTTTGTCTGTCGAGCTCTGTGTCTTTTCGTAGGATCTTCCTTTCCATCTGTTGCTACTGTTGGGGAAATAGATGACCAGATGGGGAAGCTGTAGCATACGTGTAAATACACTCTTATAAATTGCTTACAAATATTGAGTTTGGCGTCCTTGCGTAAAATTTCTGAGCGATACATTCTCAGAAGCCTACAATATTTGCCGTTGGCTTTTTTAATTTCATCACTGACAAAGGAGTTGAATTTGAGGTTCTTGTTAAGAGTGAAGCCTAGATACATAAGATTCACCACGCGCCTCATTATCGAGACACCCTTATCTCCAAAACCGGAGTCTACGAATTTCTTCTTCCCTGACGGTGTGAGGCACAAGCACTCTAACTTTGTAATGTTTACTTGAAGACCCCATTCCTTATAGTATTCTGTCAGTTTATTGACTGATATTTTCATAACTTCTAATGCTACTTTAGGTCGCATTGATGCACTGTAAAATAGGGTATCGTCTGTGTATAATACCACATGAGTATTTTCGTTTAATTGGCCCTTACAAATATCTGCAATGTAAAGGTTATATATCTTAGGACCAAATGAGCCTTGGGGTATGCCTGGCCATATCTCGAAGAACCGCGAGTATACGTCTCCACATTTCAGTCTGTCTTTTTTAAAGCCAGAAAACTGATTGTTAGATTAATCAGATATTTTGGAAATTTTATTTGATAAGTTTGAATATGATACCCAAGTGCGGTACGCTATCAAATCCCTTTTCAATATCTAGCGAACGGAGCCATGTTAAACGGTTTTTAATTCGTTCCAGTATTACGTCTGTGTGTAACATAGTGTAAGCGGTCCATTTTTTTAAAAATGTTTAATTTTTCTGAAACTTTCAAAAACTCGATATAACTCATTTTCGTTTATATATAATCGATAAAAATATATATAGAAGTTAAATTGAGTTATTGTCAACCGAATTTGACAAAAATCAAAACTAAAGGAACGATTTTTAATTAAATGGAATTTTGGTTTAATACAATCAAAAAATTTATTACATTTTTTTATCTAAAATATTAATTTTACACTTTCCCTGAATTTGTTAACTTTAAAAAATGAAATAATAGAAAATTTGACGATAAATGTGAAAATTAGTATTATTTGAAATTATGAACGTCCACACACCACATGATCTGTCAATTTAGATATTCCTTTTGTTTTATATAGATTTAAATCACTCCATTATTGAAGGAAAAAATAAACAAACATATTTTTTTTCAAAATTTCTTGTTTGTTTTTTTAAAAAAATGTATTTCTTTTATTTGGTACCAAAAATTAATTGTATTTGTTTTAATTTCGTCAAAATATTCAAGTCGGTTTGAAATTGATCAGCAGTAATTTTTTAAAATAATTATAAAGTCAAGTCTCAGCCCTTGTTAAAGTATTTTTATAGTAAAAAATATTACTCACAAGTTTGAAATTAATGCAAGATTTTTAATAAGACCGGATATTATTCTAATAACATTGTTAAGGACGCATATTGAAATCTTGTATTTCAACAAAAAAAGTTTTAAAAATTATTTTCTCTTGGAAAGATTGTTTTGTCTTTTTTTCGAAGAGAAAAAATAAGTAATCTAGTATTTTGACTAATTATATAATATTCTGCTTAAAATAAAACTCTAAAAACAACATATCCTATATTATTTCTGTTAAATATAAAATAAAAATTGCAGATGATATTTCAGTCGTTTAAAAGCGAAAATATTTTCAAACAATGCCTCGAACCATTATTGTATGTGCTTAATGCTGTCATGTGCCTTGATTGCTGATTTAAAGACAATTTCATAGTAGGTTGGTAGCTATGACTCTAAGTATGCTTTCTCTCATTCACTGCTTGGAATAGCAGAAAGGAAAGTTGTCAAAAAAACGAAGAGAGGAACGTTGTCGCTTTGCCGAGTTTTTGAGTTCGTTTCGACCGTTTAAATGAAGCGGAGTAGCTCCGTTAAGTGTTCCAAATTAAAACGAATCGAATTGCATTGTAATTGCAGAAATGTAAAGAATATTATGGGTATTTAATTGGTGGGCTGAGCAAAAAATAAAAAGGAAACATTTAAAATTTTCCCACGGTCGTCGAATACTGTTGGGTTTCGCCTTTCGGATTATGGAAAAAATTTGCTTTGACATTTCGATAGGAGTTCAGCTGAGTGTATACACAAAAGTGTCGCGTTTTTTCATTTATTTCCAATCTTTTTTAAATTGAGAAAAAAAATATAATAGAAAAGAAAAAGCCGAATTTTTTTAAACTATCGGATTTTTGTGTTGTGATAGTTTTTATCGAAAAGCTGAATTGTAATTCTATACGGCAACCCCGAATCAAAAGAGATTTTTAATGAACATGAGGTAAGTAAAGTAAGAACGGGCGAAAATAAAGTTTACGGGAATTTTATGCACATAACTTATTTTTGAGTTGACCCCAAAAGACAAGAACGTGGAAATAGAAAAGCCACAAGCAGTCACCTTAAAATACTACAATTTACGAAATTAATAAAATGATATGAGAAACAAAAAATTAACTACTCTTCTTATTATTTAATATTTATTTATGGTATGTACGTGCCTACCACGAATTCGATGTGGCCCCAAACGAAGGTTGATGACAAAATTATTATAGGTATTCTTGATTCTTCGATTTTTTCCACCTAACCCAATTCTTATTTAATGGAGTGCAGTGTGTTTGTATGTTCAGAACTTAAAACATTCGGTAATAGTCGAGAATAGTATAAGCAAAATAAAATAATAATAATAATAAAAAAAGGTTGAAATAAAAATTGGGAATCGAAAAGAGAAAACTTTTTTTTCTTGTTTTTCTTCAGAAAACGTTTTGTGTGCAGGAGAAAGAGAAGAATTCTGCAGCAGCAGCGGCGACAGTTAGTAAAAAATACAATAATTACGATTACGGAATAGCAAATTAGGCGGTAATATAAATTGTGTGGAATTCAATACAAATAAATAAATAAACAAAATCTATAGAAAATACGGAAAATATATTTGCTTTACTATTGAAAACAGTTGAAAACCAATTTTATTCTATATAAGCAAATGTAAAAAAAAAAAAATTACGGTGTGTGCGTGTGTGTATGCATTAAACAAAATTACGTTCTTATTCATGCATGCATACACATAGATAGCAAGAATGGGTATTCAAAATACAATATTAAAAAAATTGCTTGAAAAGAGAAGAAAACTTGCCATGATTATCGAAATGCGGTAAAATTGTTGGAATTTTTGCGCTTCTGTCATATTTTTGCTTCTTTTTCTCCGACTTTTTTTACTTGTGTTTTCCTCTTCTCACTATGCATTATCAGATGTCATCTCATCAGTTGTGTCCGCGCGAACTTCTTTTACGAGTTTTTCTGTCAATAGAGTAAATATTATTTAATCGGCCACGTTTTGTTTTTGTTTCAATATTAATATTTTTTCTCCTATTTTAATCATTAATTTTAGATATAAAAACATCAATTATCTAAAATTAAATATTAAATCAAATATTTTTGAAATACATTTATGTAATTGTAAAAATAAAAATTAAATATTGGCTATTTTTTAATATTCTTTAATTCTTACAAAATTGAAGAATTACAACGATGAAAATAATTTTTATTAATAAAATATTTTATAAATTTAGTTGGAAAGTTTATAAGTACTAAATTTTTCCGTTCTTTTTTTTTTTTGCTTATGTATATACCCTTTTTGAATAGTCAAGCACTCATTCTCTCTCTGTTTGTCTTATGGTTTTTGAATTAATTTTTTTGTATGGCTATGTTCAATGTTGTATGTTAAAATGTTAACAGCATTAAACGAAAAATGAGAAAAGCCGAGGAAAAGAAGATGACATGATAGTATAAACATGTGAGAAAACCATTTAAGGGGAAGAGAAACAGAGAACAATTAATGATAAAATACCGTTGAGATTGTAATATTGCTAAACATTTAACAGTGTATTTATTCGGAATATTTTTTTTTATTACAAAAATTACTGTTTTGATAATTGTTGTATTTTTATTGAATAAAGTTTGTACGACGATTGCAATTTAGGAGCCTAATTAAAAATGAAAAGTGGTTACGGTGTGGAAATTCTAATGTTTTCCCTCATCTTATTATCTTTTTTTTAATATATATTTTTTTTTAAATTTTCGAATACTTATTGCTGTAGGTACGGTCACTTGGTTTTAATATCAATTTTTGTTAAAAATAAACAAATTATTTTAATGTGTTGCCTTTCTGCTCAAGTTAATAGGTGGGGAATTTCTTTTTAATTATAATTTTAGTAAATTTTCGAAAAAAAACAAAATATAAAATTGAATAAAAGAAATTTTGACCTTTGTTTCATTAAAATACAATTTTTGGACATGAATTACAGTAATTTCCATCGTTTGTTCAAATTAAACTGTTCGAATGGTTTCTATTTTGTTATAAACTTTTCGAATTGTTTCTTGTTCCTTTTTTTAAAATTATTGTTCCTTTTTTAAATAAATAGCAGGAATAATTAATTTTTTTGTAATTCGAATTAATTAGAGCTGCTTGCCAATCGATGCAATTGAAATAAAAAATGTATAAATGTATACAAAAAAATGTATTACTTAATTATTACCGACATCGAGAGACCTAAGAAAATATTTTTTGGTAGCAAACCTTTAAAAAAATATTTGAATAAGAAATGGCGTTTATCTAAGTATAGCGAAAAATTATTTAAAATTATTATTTAAGTATTCTTGTGGAAAAAAATATATGAAATTCCATAAAGTATATTATTATTTTAAACATTAGATTAAAGAACTCCTCGAAAAGCTCCTACGTCATATTTTCGTATGCAAATATAGCTAGCTGCCAGACTGATATGTCCTTAGAACTGGATAGGCCTCTACACAAAAATTTTGTCCGAATTTTGTTGGGAATACATTTGCACATGCAAAATAACAGAAACGGCGTAAATCATTGGGGGCCAATTTTAAAGTTCAATATGCGATTGAAGCGGTTCGTTTAAAATCATTTTGATATGTGAGATGTCATTTATGCGTAAACAAATCTATTTTTTAATATTGCGGATTTGGTTGATTGATGGAATTAATTTATTTATTATATTTTAATTTTATTTATTTCACTATATATTATTTATTAAAACAATTATAAAGTGGAAGAGTATACAAAAATAAAACTAATATAAATTAATCGTATACAATATTATAGCAAATGTTTTAAAACTGAATTACAAGATGGAAAATTTAATGTGCTTAAATAATTAACAACTCATATTCTAAAAAAATTTAGAACATTATTATTTAGTAAATGCGTTACAAAATGGTCTAATAGAGCAAGCGAAAGCACAAATGCAAAAAAAAATTATTTAAATAATAAGTCCACCGAATATACTTTATTTATTTTATTACAATGAAAACAGCAATCGAAAACAGACTGAAAAATACGTTCCCTTAAATTTTCTTAGACACACTTTACATACACCGGCACTAAACTATTTTCTGGTAAACATTGAACTGTCAACATAACATTTGTTTACATTTATTCATTAACGAACTTTTCAATTTTTAACCACTTTTTGGAGCAAATAAATCATTTAAAGCCTTTTAGGCACATATAAACTAAATTTTTGTTAATTTATGTAGCAAAAATAAGGATGTCAACTTACCGAAAGATAGAAATTCGCGGCTTCCTCATTTCGTTGAATGACCAGCAACTCTTTATAAAATACAACATTTTATGAAATAAAAACTTCATATTAAATATAACTAATACTTACTTTTTCGTAAATACTTCAAAATATATAAAAACGACCTTTTCACTTGCACTTTCCGATAAATGCCAAAATAACAACTTGAAAAATGACAAGCGAACGCAAGCATTTCGGTATGCTACCACTTTCATAGAGAATGGCGTTTTTTAAAACTCTCCGAAAGTCTACAAAATTGAGGCAATTGATATTTACGAAATAAATAATAAACCTTAAATACAATTGCAATTTAATACCACAAGATTGGAAGAAAATAAAGAGTGCCTATCGTGTTTAAATTGTATTTTTATTTGGAATAAGTGCATTAATATGAATATAAATTATGCTTTTGGAATTCTAAAAATTTCAATTACGAAAACTAGATGTCAGTGGGTGTCATGTCTACACAAAAAAATCTACACAATAGTATGCAAGCGTTATGATTTCTCGGCGCTTCTGCAATAATTATGCCAGAAAATTGCGTATACATATACGGAAATTGACACTAGGGCCTATCCAGGTATTTTTTAATCTAAGGCCCTAAGATTAAAGAATTACTGGATAGGGCTTAGATTAAGGTTGCATTTCATTCCTTGGCTTCAAGCGTCAAGTTGAAGCCAAAGAATGAAATGCAACCTTAAAATTACTCACTCGCCCATGCATACTGCTTTGGTGCACATTCTTAAAATAATAGTCAAAATTATTTAAATTAATTAAATAAATGCGATGATAATTTCATTTAATAAATTTAGAATTAGAAACGAAATAAAACAATTTTATTTGCTGTAAAAATCATTTATATTTATATAAAATTTTACAGTTCAAAACATGAAACAGCACTTCCGCAATACTTATTTTTCTAATTAAATACTGAAATTCAGGTTGAAGTTTTACGATTCTTATGCTACCTCATGCTTTGAAGACATTTAAGTTAATTGGCTATCATACTCTACTCTTCCGAAGGGGGATGGACCTAGTATTTCGGGAATGATGAAGGACTCCTTTCATTACCAATGGAATGAAACCCTAGCTAGTCATTTTGGTAATCCACAGCCACTATGCTTCTCCCACTAAAGATCCGATATCTCCGACACCACACATCAGAACAAGAGAAAAAATACATTCTTCGATCTCTCAAGAACAGTGCAGAGGCTGAATAAATGAAGAAATAAGATTTGGCCTCATACATAATTTTCTTTTTAAGGTTATTCTGTAAAGTGCAACTCACTGTTTGTCCCTCATATTCTAGTAGAATGTAACTTTATCCGAAATTTCTATTATAATCAGTTTATCGCAATTATGGAGCTTTAAGATCTCTCAATACCATTTTCAAGTTTGGAAATGCTTATCCCGAACACTGGAAAGTCGCCATATGGCATCATGATGGTGACTCTGTATCCTGGTTATTGACTCATATCGTAGGGACGTTACAACCAGCAAGCGCAAGAAACAAAGAAATCAAGTCAGCGATGGTAAAGCTGTCCGGATGCTGCTTCCAATGGCAGATGGACTCATCATCTGATTCCTACGGTGAAACCATGGATTGATCGAAGACATGGTAAGATTAGCTACTACCTATCCCATTTTTTGATGGGACATTGTTGTTTACTGGCTTACCAATACCGCTTTATATTGGTTTGTAGCCAAATATCGGGGATAGCGCGGAACACGTGTTTTTCACTGCACCCGACTTCCAAAGTAGGAGAAAGATGATCTACAGAAGTGTGTAGCAAGGTCTGCGACGTCGGAGGAAATCGTGATCTTCTTGTTAGTGTGGCGGACAACTTGGGAGGTTGTCAATTTTTTTCCTGAACGCAGTTGTAAAAAGTCTCCGCCTACATGAGAAGGAGTGGAGATGTTAGAAATAATATATCAGAGTAGTGATTTCGTTCAATCCCTGCCCTACGAAGTAATGCCTGGAAGAGGTTCCACTGAGAATTATAGGCGACTAATTACACCCGCACTTCGTCCAAATCCTGAGTAATATTTATCCTACGAGTCCATAATGATTTACAGTCAATACTCGTGTATGTGAGCTTGTAGAGCACTGAAGATGCTTTTTGACATTTCAATAGTATACGGTCCTAAATACAACCAATGGACGACATGGGGTCACTGGGTTAGTTCCTTGATTGTACCGAAAATGTACTTTAGAAGAACTTTCCGTTTTAGTTTATAACATCACGAATTATTTTAAATATTAATTAACAAAATTATTAGATAATATTCATCATGTTGAATAGTTAAAAATTAAATAAAAAAGCTCTTCTTTTAATAGATAGGTAAAAAGAAGAAACCGTAACATGAATAAATTGAAAAGAAGTTGTAAAAATGTGTATAGCTTTTTTGTATGATTGTTACGTAAACTTAATTAATAATGCGTTATTTTTATGTCACCAAATATTATTTAAAAAAAACAGCCAATGTGAAGACGTTTATTGAAAGTAATCGGACGTCTAAGAAATGAAAATAATAACCTTAAAAGCAAATTGCAGAAAAATTTAATGTCAACACCTGCAAATATCGGATTTTGGATGATGAAATCTTACCTTGACATCGGGCAATAGATCAGATAAAACTGCTCCTATGAGTATCACAAAGCTACACAAGAAAATTTCATGGATTTGGTATAAAAAATCAATTTATTGCATGCCATTCTATTTTTCTTTTATTTTCACAATTATTTATAGTATTTTTAAAAAAAAAATTTTTTTAATAATAAATAATTTTGCTGAATCGTCTTTGGATTAAAAATTTTTTTATAATTAATAGAAGGGAAAATCTTAAACCCCTTATTTCCATGCCACATACAGTGGAGTATATACAAAAAATTTTAACAGAGTTCAAAATCGTTCCATGTAGTGGAAGCTATTAAGAAGTCTTAGCTTTTACTAGTTTATGTTGTTAACCTACATTAGGCCAAAAAAGAAAATAAGTAAATAAATAAAAAATAAACATGAAATAGACGAGAAAGCATTTCTTTGGATGGGAAATGTATTGTTATCCATTCGATGGTAATTCTTAATCTGACGCTTCCGACTTTTGACGAAAGTCTCATTAGATGAAATGGAATTCAGAAGTGGTCTAAATTTTTAGTGGAGTCCATTTTTGAAAACGTTTTCTCTTAAATTTTCTTGATATATCATGATTATTTGTAATTGAGAATAAGAAAAGTTTGACGGAAAAGAATACATGAATTCGTTTCTCTTTTGTGGTCTTCACATTTAAATTAAATACATTTTAATCTGTGCATTAAATTATGTCATTAACTTAAATTTTCAGATTGTATTAGGCTTTTTATATATCGATTATTTAATAGAAAATTGAAATGATAAAACTGAAAAATTTTGGTAAGTAAGTTCAAATTTACTTTAAAAATAATTTCAGAGATAATTTGTTGTTTCTCCAATTTTTGTTGTTGTTATTGTCAACAGAGTGTTTAATAAGAGAATTCAAAAAAAAGAATATCAAACTTACTAATAATTTACGGTAGCCATGATTACAAAACTTATACGAGGTCTGTTTGAAAAGTATCGCGAATTTTGAATTTCCGCGGATTACGTATATAATCACGTTGGTACTCATGTCTTCCATTTACGCCGACAAGTTCGGCCATTTTGAATGTTCAGTTAATTTTTGACAGCTGCTTTGTTTGCACGTGCAAGCAAAGCAGCTATCAAAAATTAACTAAACATTCAAAATAGCCGAACTTGTCGGCATAAGTGACAGACATGAGTATCAACATAACACCACAAAAAATCGAAAATCGAATATAGGTAACCCGCGGAAATTCAAAATTCGCGATACTTTTTGAACAGACCTCGTATAGTATCGAGTAAGGTGACTCTGGTGGCCGAGATATGTCAAATACTAATTTTTAAAAAAAAATGTTTTATTGTAACAAAATGATAAAAATAGTAATTTAAAAAAAAAATAGAAAAAATATCACATCCTAAAATAATACAACAAATAATATTCTTCTTATAAATAAAATTCTACCATATTCAGCTAAAAAAACCTCTTCTATATTCTACATTAAACTCTAAAACTAATTCTGATTCAGCTAAACAAGAAGCAAATCCAACTAATATTAAAGGTATTAAAATTACTGCATATCAAATATATAATTAATATAAATAAAAATCAATTAAATTATATCTACTAACTAAAATTAATGCTAAACTAACTTCACACGAAATAGTTTGAGCAACAGCTCGTAATCGCCCTAACAATGCATAATTACGAGGGTCGTTCAATAAGTCCTTAGAAAAAGATGAAAAAAAACTGTTTTTTAAAAATAAATTTTTTTATTTATCAACACAATCTCCTTTTAGCTCTATACACTTTCCCAACCGTTTTTCCAAAATTTTTATCTCGTCCAAAAAATAGGATTTCGGAAGTTCTGCAAAATACTCATCCGTTTGAGCAATGACGTCCTCGTTGGAAGTGAACCGTCGTCCGCCAAGCCATTTCTTCAGAATGGGAAAAAGAAAATAGTCACTCGGGGCCAAATCTGGTGAATAAGCGGGATGCTGCAACAATTCCATTCTCAATTCCACAATTTTGGCCATGGAAACAGCGCAGGTGTGCACACGCGCATTGTCCTGATGCAAGAGGATTTTTTTCTTCTTCAGATGGGGGCGTTTCTTTTTTATTTCCTCGCTCAACCGTTGCAATAACGACGCGTAATACGCTCCTGTTATTGTTTTTCCTTTTTCCAAGTAGTCGATAAAAATGATGCCCTGCGAATCCCAAAAGACCGTGACCATCACCTTGCCGGCCGATGGCACAGTTTTTGCCTTCTTCGGAGCCCGTTCACGCTTGAAAATCCACTGTGATGACTGTCTCTTCGTTTCTGGAGTGTAGTAGTGTATCCAGGTTTCGTCTACAGTGACATATCGACGAAGGAATTCGGCAGGATTGCGAGGAAAGAGTGCCAACATAGCCTCAGAGTCCACTACACGATTGCGCTTTTTCTCCTCTGAGAGCAAACGCGGCACCCATATTGCCGAAATTTTTTTCACAGACAATTTTTCATGCAAAATTGTGGCGACTGTACCTTGTGATATGCCCGTAGCCTCAACTAATTCGCGCACTGTAATTCGCCGATCGTTCAAAATCAGATCGTTGATTTTGTCGATGATTTCAGGAGTAGACACCTCAACTGGGCGTCCTGAACGATGTTCATCTTTTGTGGATGAACGGCCACGTTTAAATTCATTCACCCAATTGTAAACCGTCGCAAACACAGGTGCAGATGTGCTATGAACTGCATTCAACTCGGCTTTGATTTCTTTCGGGCTTAAGCCTTTCAAATGGAGATGTTTGATGACAGCCCTAAACTCGCTTTTTTCCATTGATATGCACAAATAAATGTCGTTAACTTTAATCGACGATTGAAATTGACCTACGCTATGGATCGAGCTGAAATTTTGACAGCTTTCCTGTCGATAATGCTACTTACAAAAAAAATCTTTACCGACACTACGAGCGAAATTTCTCGGATTTTCTAAGGACTTATTGAACGAACCTCGTAGAATTAGAAGATCAACCTGCAATTATTACAGTATAAACACCTAATCTTGTACAACATAAAAAAAATAAAATTCCCAAATTTAAACTATATAATTTAATTAATAAAGGAATACATATTCATACAGATAATGATAAAAATAAACAAATAATGGGAGAAATATAATAAGAAATATAATTTGATAATAAAGGATAAGTTTGTTCTTTTGTAAATAATTTAATTGCATCACAAAATGGTTGAGGCAAACCAACTAATCCAATTTTATTAGGATCTTTACGAATTTGAATATAACCTAACACTTTACGTTCTTATAAAGTTAAAAAAGCAACTCTAACTATTACACAAACAACTAACAATAAACTTCCAATTAAAGGTAAAATTAAATCTAAATAAAACATAGTACTATCTGTAATTTTATTACATATATAAATTCTAAATTTATTGCACTAATCTGCCAAAATATTGTATTTTAGTATAAACAATTAATAAAATTCAATTAAATTAAAACTTATATTTTAAATATTTGGTCCTTTCGTACTAAAATATTTTATTATTTATAAAGATAGAAACCAACCTGGCTTACGCCGATTTGAACTCAGATCATGTAAGAATTTAAAAGTCGAACACACCTAACTTATTTCTTAATCCAATATCGAGGTCATAATTTCTTTTATCGATATGAACTCTTCAAAAAAATTATGCTGTTATCACTAAGGTAACTTAATTTAATAATCATTACTAATGGATCAATAAACCAAAAATTAATGTATAAATATTATAAGTTTTTTAAAATCTTATTATCATCCCAATAAAATATTTTATACGTAGGCTACTATATATATTTCTGGCCTAGGCAACACTAAGTGTTGCCAGGTGCGATCTGACATTTCCATTGGAAAGTTTGACATTTTTTAGCATAAACGTACTCAGAACGTTTTGACGTACGACTATCATTTGTGTTGTTTACAGTGACTTGAAAAAATCAATTTGGCAAAAAAATGGAATTAACTCGTGAACATTTTCGTGCGATCATTTTTCACAACTTTCGACGTGGATTATCACGACAAGAGTGCATCGATGAACTTAAATCTTTGTATGGCTATGAAGCACCATCCTATAGCACTGTGAAAAACTGGTACAACGAATTCAATCGTGGCCGACGCTCGCTCAAAGACGAATTCCGTGAAGGTCGTCCAAAAACAGCCGTTGTTCCAGAAAACATCGATGCCGTACGTGAACTGATAATGCAAGACCGTCATGTGACATACCGTGAGATAGAGGCATGCCTAGGCATTTCTCCCACCAGCATACATTCGATATTGCATGAACACCTGGCCGTAAAAAAGGTTTGTTCTCGTTGGATCCCGCACAATTTGACAATCGCTCAAAAAAAGGCTCGTGTGGATTGGTGTAAAGAAATGCTGAAAAAATACGATCGCGGTGCTTCAAAAGACGTTTATAAGATCGTCACAGGTGACGAATCATGGATCTATGCGTATGAGCCCGAAACAAAACAGCAATCGACCGTGTGGGTCTTCCAAGACGAGTCAAATCCAACGAAAGTTGTTCGTGGAAGAAGCACTTCGAAGCAAATGGTCGCTTGTTTCTTTGGCAAAACTGGTCATGTGGCGACTGTTCCGCTTGTGCAACGTAGGACGGTCAATTCTGAGTGGTACACCACCATTTGTTTGCCTGAAGTCTTCGGAGAAATTCGAAAAACGAACAAGAGAAGTCGAATCATTGTGCACCATGACAATGCGAGCTCTCACACATCGGCTCAAACCAGCGCCTTTTTGACCGGACAAAACGTCGAATTGATGGGTCATCCTCCGTACAGCCCTGACTTGGCACCCAATGACTTCTTTTTAATTTTCGTCGCCAGAAGATGCTGTTGAAGCATTCAAAAACCATGTTTTGGAGGTGTCTCAATCGGAGTGGAAAAAGTGCTTCGAAAATTGGTTTGAGCGCATGCAAAAGTGTATAAATCTTGATGGAGAATATTTTGAAAAACAATAAAACCTTTTTCGTTGATAAATATTCGCATTTTCATTATTAGGCCAGAAATATATATAGTAGCCCACGTATTATCCAGCTATTGAACCATCTGACTATCATTTGTTCAGGTTGTTGCAAAACTTTCTGGTTTTGATGGAAATGGATACATAAATTATGAGGCAGTGGAAGAATACTTTGTGTCCAAAAAAACACTTTATATTTTTTGTAATTAAATAAAAATTACAAAAAATATAAAGATCTATATGGTCTTCTTGTCTTTTACAAAAATTTTAGTTTTTTAACTAAATAAAAAATAAAATTTTCTAATAATATAATTAAGACAGAAAATATCTCATCCAATCATTCATACAAGCCTTCAATTAAAAGACAAATGATTATGCTACCTTTGCACAGTTAAAATACTGTGGCTATTCAATTTATCATTGGGCAGACCAGACTTTATTACTTGATTTTTTCTTTAAAAAGTATGCCATATTGAATAAGAAAATCTTAAATGCGTTTGAATTGTATCTACAGACACTTTAGTGATTGTATTATAGTCTGCAATAACCCGTGTGGTTGTGATATTTGGACCACATGACTGGTATAGTTGCGTCTATAAGCTAACATAAGTTTAGTAAAGAGTAAAATATTCTAGAAATGTTACCGATCACAAATTTTTAATAAATATTTTTAAAGATCTCAATAGAATCATTGCGGTCTCAATAAAAAACCAAGGATATAAAACAGTAATTTTCCACTGTAACTTCAATTGAAACCCAAAAAAAGCAGAGGTAGTCGCTAACCAATAAGGATAAAAATATTAAATTGTTCGATCCGGATGTATTATGCCTCTTTCTTAATAAAACTTTTTGTTTCTTTTGATCGATAGGAAGTTTCGAAATTCTGCTTGAAAAAGCAGTTTTTCATCATTTTACTGTAGTATTTCGAAGATAGACTATAATAGTTCTCCAATAGTACAGTTTTCGTATTCTTCGCATAGAATAAACGTACGCCTTTGAAAGGTTGTTTTTCAATCGCTTTAATTATGTCCAGTATAAAATTTGATAGAGCAAATTGTGTTTGGTTATGTGAATTAGATCAGTAGTCTGCTACATCCTATTTAAGGTTATTAATATTAATAACTGAGTAAATGTGATGTTCACCATAGAATGTAATTTTTTTATAGGCTCTAGTATAAGTAGAAATATAGTTTAAAAGTTGTCAATACTAAATCTTGTAGCTCCGTAAATTCAATGACAAAGAATAAATGTAAGAGACCAAATTTGTTAATATACTTGTACTGTTAATTTTAGGAACTAGATTTGTAGGCAAATTAAAAGAATTTATGACTTATCGACTAACGATAAGGGTGGTTTTTACATAATCAACTGATGACAAATGAGACAGGAATCAACTTTAATAAAAACAACTCCTGGGCAGACTCTTTTGTTATATTTCCCCGTATATGCACATGTAATTCAATGTCGTAACTAACATAATTAAGCAGGTTGTTTGATATATTGTGTGTATAACTTAAAAATGCGGGATTTTTGGCAAACTTTGAGTGTTACAATATATTTTATTCAAAGTATTGTCCATCGGAAGCCACTACTTTTTCCCATCTTTCTGGCAACATATGGATTCCGCGCCAAAAAAACTGCTCCGGTTTTGAGGCCAAGAATGAATCGAGCCAATTTTTGATGCCCTGTTCTGAAGTGAAGCGTATTCCGGTGAGGGCGTTTTGCATGGATCTAAACAAATGGTAGTCGGACGGGGCAAGGTCTGGGCTATAAGGCGGGTGAGGCAAAACTTCCCAGCCACTGTTTTCTAAATAATTTTTAACCGGTCTTGCAACATGAGGCCGAGCGTTGTCATGATGGAAAATTATGGCTTCGTGTCTGGTCGCATATTCCGGGCGTTTTTCGGTAGAGGTCGCCTGTGATCGTCTGGCTCGATTTCAATAGCTCATAATAGATCACACCCTTCTGATCCCACCAAACACAGAGCATTACCTTGGCGCCATGGATATTTGGCTTTGGCGTTGATTTGGCTGGTTGGCCGGGCTTCACATACGATTTTTTGCGCTTTGGGTTGTCGTAATGAATCCATTTTTCGTCGCCAGTAATGATTCGATTCAAAAACGACTTCTTTTTCTGCCGTTCAAGCAGCATTTCGGACATACAAAATCGCCTTTCAACGTCTCTCGGCTTCAATTCATATGGGACCCAATTTCTTTGCTTTTGGATGAATCCTGCTGCTTTCAAACGTTTTGAAATGGCTGCTTGAGTGACTCCCAATGATTTTGCAATTTCTTCTTGAGTTCGACAACAGTCTTCGTCGAGTAATGCCTCCAAATCTTCATCTTCAAACTTTTTTGGCTGATCTGGTCGTTCTTTGTCTTCCGTGTCAAAATCACCACTTCTGAACCGCACAAACCATCCCTCGCACGTTGAAATCGATGGAACATCCTATTCTGATTTTTTAATTATTTTGTAAAAATAAATCAAATATTTTGAGCGTCAATTTTATAGCCTTTCGGAGATAGTTTAGCAACGCCTTTTTCCATGAATTGGTAGCATACTGAACATCGAGCATATTTAATCCTGGCTTACATTTTTAATTTTGACAGATATCGAGAAGTTAAACTTCAAGTTTATTTTTAGTGGATATCTAATAAAGTTTCGAACAATGAAAAATAATAAAATGTTCATTATAACATTTGTACTAAAATGCGTATTATAGTCACCACGGCGCCACAGGCCATGTCAGCACTTAGATTATAGAAGAACTGGATAGGACACTAGATGAAAATTCAGGCCAAATTTTATTGGCAATACATTCGTAAGAACGCACGCACATGTAAAATAACAGAAACGCCGTAAATCAGTGGGGGGCCAATTTTAAACTTCAGTTTGCGATTGAAGCAGTTCGTTTAAAACCATTTTCATAGGCGATGTCATTTATGCGTAAACAAATAGATTTTTTAATATGGTATTGCGGGTTTTGCTGTTTGATGGAATTAGTTTTGGAAATTTGCAATAAAACAATTTTAAAATATTATTAACTTATTTATTATATATTTTCATTTTATTATATTTCACTATATATTATTTATTGGAACAGAATTCTAAAGTGGAAAAGAATACAAAAATATCAAAATAATTTATGTGCACAAATAAAAATCCATTCCAAATTTTTAAAATTAATTAAATGAAAGAATGTGATATTATGTTGAAATTAAAACCACACCGCAGCTTGTGTGTACTTAAATAATATACAACTCATATTCTAAAAAAATTTAAAACATTATTATTAAGTGAATGCATTACAAAATCGTCTAATAGAGCAAGCCAAAGCGCAAATGCAAAAAAATTATTTAAATAATAAGCCCAACGAATATACTTTATTTATTTTAACACAATGAAAACCGCAATGGAAAACAGATTGAAAAATTCGTTCCCTTTAATTTTCTTACACACACTTTACATACACCGGCACTGAACTATTTTCTGGTAAACATTGAACTGTCAGCATCACATTTGTTTACATTTATTGAATGCCAAACTTTTCACTTTTTAAACACTTTTTGAAAAAACATATCACTAGAAGCCATTTAGGCACATCATAAACTAAGTTTTTGTTAATTTATGTAGTAAAAATAAAGATGTCAACTTACCGAAAGATAGAATTTTCCCGGTTTCCTCTCTTCCGTTGAATGACCAGCAACTCTTTAAAAAAACACTTCATTTTCTGAAATCAAAACTTCCTAATAAATATTATCAACAATATAACTATTTGTATAAATACGTACTTTTTCGTAAATACTTCAAAAAAGATTTAAACCACTTTTTCACTTGCACTTTCCGATAAATGCCAAATAACAACTTTAAAAACAACAAAAGTATGCAAGCATATCGGTATGCTACCACTTTCATGGAGAATGGCGTTTTTTAAAACTCTCCGAAAGTCTACAAAATTGAGGTGCTTGATATTTAATTGACATTTACGAAATAAATAATAAGTGAATTAAAATGGATATTAATAATACTTTTGCAATTCAATAAATTTCAATTACGAAAACTAGATGTCAGTGGGTGTCATGTCTACATAAAAAAAATCTATAGAAAAGTATGCAAGCGTTACGATTTCTCGCCGCTTCTGCAATAATTAAGCCAGAAAATTTGCGTATAATTTGCGGACTGACAATGTTATCACGAAAATAAATAAACAAACAATTTGAATATAAAAGATTTGACAAGGTTTGCTTGAATTATGTTTATATAAATAGTTCGAATGATATCTTCTTTTTCTACAATATATTAACTTTTCGATTGGTTTCTTTTTTTCGCAGAGAAACTGTTAGAAAGTAATTTTACCGCCTTTATTTATGAAATATTAACACAGTACTACTAACATTAATGCCGAAATTGAAACGATTTGCAATAAATGAAATTTTAAACTACATCTTTTTTAAAGAAAATTCTTATGAATTATTTTTGATAAAATATAAATGATTTAAAATGTTACTTTTTTATGATATTATATGGAATTGTATTTTGAAGAACATCAAATCAATTAAATAACTTAAAGTATGGACAAAGCTAGGAGAGCCAGGTCCATCAACGCCATAACGCAATATCCACGGTTTGATGGTCATTATGTGTATTTGGTGGTATCAGAGCGGTGTTATTAAGAACTCCTGGAATCGTTCCAAACCTGGTGATCGCTATAGACTGCACCTTGCAAGACTGAATCGGTTTTGGAATATAAACGGCCAGAATGAGACAACGATAGCCATGACAAGGTGATTATGTGAAAGACAACGCCAGACTCAACGTTGCAAAACAGGTCCAGAAATACTGAGAAGGAGTGAAATGGAAAAAAATTTCTCCATCCACAGTATTCGCCAGATATTTGCGGAGAGTGGTTTACTTCATGTGAAAGTATCGAAAAAATGACTTGATGAATGGATCATCATTCATTGATCCCGAAAGATGGCAAAAAGTTGTCGCTCATCCCGAAAGATAGGAGAAAGTTGTCGCTTCCAATAAGGGTACTTTGCCTAAACTCACTTTATCCGTTATTATATAAAAAAACGACAAAATTTTGGTCCAAAAAGGGCAAGAACTTATTCCCATACTCGTAAATGACTTTACATCCTGTTTTTTTTAAAGGATATAAAGTCATTTATATCGTGTTGGTTAAAGAGCGTTGCAACAGTTTGTTTGATCAATAATCGTATAATTTGTTGTAAAGGTCTACCAATCTATTTAATGGATGTACTTTTGATAGTTGTAAAAACTTTATTGAGGTCTTTGAATATTTTTTACCCTAGGTGGAAGGTATCTGAAATAACATTTTTTTTTAAATTGTTTCACATGAGTTCATTATTTTTTATATTTAAGTTTGTTTCTTATTAATTTAAAACCAATCAAAATAAAGCAAAATTAGTTCAATTTACTATAAAATAATAATGATCACACATAATTGTTTTGAATTAACAAAAGTTGTGAATGCGAGGCTATTTAGAGAGTCAGTCGACAATAATGAAAAAAAAAGAACAATAAAAATCATTAATGTCATCTAATTGCCAAGCCTAAACAGTTTTGTTTTTCATTTTTATAGTAGCAATAAATAAAATAACATTAAAAAAAGGTGCAGTAAGACCCAAATTATGCTAAATTTATAAAGTAGCATTTTTTTGAATGAATTAAATTTAAACTCATTGTACATAGCAGCCACCGAGCTGTGTCTGAGTCAAAATTTAGATTTGCACTCTTCGCGGATGTGCGTCCTTAAAAGATGGAATTGCAAATTTTTTCAGTCATATTCAATAGATTGGATGTTTTAAAGGATCTTAAATATTCTTTAATTTTGTTACTAAGCACAGTAGTCTGTAGTGATTCATGAGGATGTAACATTTGGATCGCATAACGTACATACTTCAATCTAAAATGCTCTAGAACGGTTATCGAATATGTCATAAAATATGACACAAAATATTCTAAAACTGTCATCGAACGTTATTTTCATTTAACCAATATTTCTAAATATATTGTTTTTAATCACAATCAGGTTCACAATGAGATTAGTGCGACCTGAACTAATAACATAGGATATATTGTTGTCAAGAAAGTAATTTTGTTTCTTTACGAAATTACTTTCCGAACCACCCAATAGTTTATTTATTGGGCTTTTTCCTTTAAGTGAATCATTCAATTTGTCCACCTGATGACAGTACACTTCAGAATTGACCGTTGTGTCACGACACAAATTTTTTTCCGTAAGAAGATGAGTAACCCATATGTCGAGCGGACAATTTTTTTATTGCTTGAACAGCATTTTTATCTTTTCTATAGTAAAAAAGTAAAATATGCCGAAAATGCTGTTTATCACTTTCCATATTTAAAAGGGTATCAACCTTTTTCTATAGTAAAAAAAAGTAAAATATGCCGAGAAGCAAGCCTTGCTATGTCAGCTGTCAAAATACATATGATTATACAGCTTAAGTGTGAAGTTGGTTGTGAAAAAAATACAATTAAGTTCTCTGTTGGGAAACAACGAAATTACTTTCTTGACAATCCAATAAAACGTACTACCTTGAATAATATGCACCTATAAAAGTAATTTTCTCCTTTGACTTCAAATAAAATCTAAAAAAAAGATTAAGTAACCGCCAACAAATAAGGCTTAAAAGATTGAATTTAGAATTAATAATTTTACTTTTATCTATAACTACATATAATTTGTAGCATTCGATGGGAATCGGAATGCTTAGTCAAACGCCAAAGTTCGAGTCCGTATGTCCTTATTGGTATCAGTTTTAACCTGCCGTCTGGTAGTCGTAGTAATTATTTGTATTTATTTTTATTTTAGGAACTTTATCGAATATTTTAGGTCGTATTTGAATTTAATGATCGTTTAATTCAAATATGACTTGAAAATTCGATAAAGTTCCTAAAATTTCGGTAAAAACTGAAAATATAAATCGTACATAAAAAGTTAAATATATCAAAAAAATATAACCTAAAAAGTAAAATAAAACCTAAAAAAATAAAATCAAAAATTTAAAAAAACGTTTCGCCTAAAAAAAAAATATTATTTATTTATAATATCACATTTTGCTTTATGGGACCCTATTTTTATGTAGAAGTTTATCAAAAAGAATGAGTCTATAGAGACTTACGTGTATCTCAACTGTTTTTGCCATAAACAAATTTTTACTGTATTGCATGCATCTGTCACTAGAAATATTCGTGTTCTTTTGAAAACAGTGCAATTTTATCGTAAACCAACAATTGATAATTTCTCATAACCACCTTTTTTGTGTTCGGAAAAATATTTAAGTTTTGTCGGTAATCATTTTTAAGGGGGAATCTTACCATGTCAGTAAACATTTTTAAGGGGGAATCTTGGAATAATAATGGCAGATTTCTTTTATGGGGATTGGTGGTAATGTTTGTGATTTACAAAAAATAACTTTTTACGTTGTCCTTGCAGCAAACAATCGATGTGACGAGGCACACTGTGATACTCGTACTTTTTTAAAAATGTAGTCAGTCAATTTGGAAAAAACTTGCAGTTGTTTTTAAGAAAAGAATACGCCAACCTTTAATAATTGTTGATAAAAATTGTGAAAAATAGATTGAGTTGGGACAAATGCATCTGCTGTATTGAAATTTAATAGATTTTAGAAATTCTGCAAAATGAATTAATTTTGATTTAATCAAATTTCTGTGAGTTAAAATTGTGAATATTTTAAAAATCAAATTTTATGTTTTCTTTAAGGGAGTCTTGTGTAGTTCTTTCACAGATGATAAGTTTGGCCATTCTTTGATCAATATTGTTTAATTTATGGTCTTAATGACCCTGCGACATTGAACGCAGTCGAATGCAGTCTATTGTTTACCCAGACTGATAGTTTCGCGGATAGTTTCTGCTAATTTAAGAGAAATCGCGATGTGCAGGAGGGTCAGTTATTCATTTTCGAATAATTTAATTTTGATATCGTTAAGTTAAAATCTTAAAAGTAACCAAGGTGACCATAATTAACGTGCAAATTTTTGACAAAGGTGTCGCATCATACTAGGAGCTATTCAAAATATGGTATCCGACATGGAAATCCATCTTCGACAATTCTCTTTAATTTAACGCTAGATAAAACGACATTGTGCATTAATTAATGAAAAAAGAGAAATGCAAACGTATTATTACCGTCTACGTACAAACATAAACTTAATCGACTACAACGTGAGCTGAACATAACAATTGAAAAGTACTATAATGAACGGATTGACCTTTATATAAGTTCACTTAATGATAACATCTCTTTATGGGAAGCCACTAGACGAATAATCTCGTACAAAAGAACATCACACCCACTGAAACAAAATGACGGTACAATTACCGGCAAAAACAGACAAAGAAAAGGTTGAAGTATTTGCTAAACATTTGGTGTAAATACTTTTGCTCCATATGATGATATAGAAGACAAATCATATACTAACAAAATTATCAGAGAACTAATGTTGTCAGTCCCCTATGATTCTTCCTTCTAAAAGGAATTTTTTTAAATTTTAAGCTCCCGGAAATTAAATCTACTATTCTTGGCCTTCCCAATAATAAAAAGTTCCTAGTTATGACCTAATAACAGCTCCTATCCTGAAGCAAATTTCAAGAAAAACGTGAGTTCTCATTGAATACAAATAAACCCGTGAATCCTCCATCTTCCTATGAATTATTTCTAAACCTATCAGCTTCCTACCGATTCTTAGTCAGATTTTTGAAAAAGTCCTATTAAAAAGATTTTTGAAAAAATTCCTATCCGATCGGAACACTCCACAATCCAGCAATGCCAGCGCATTCTTGATTCAATGTAATCGTCTCTTGACGCATTCTTGATTCAATGATGTGCATCGTCTCTTTAGAGGAAATAGTATTGCCTAGCAGTATTTTTAGATATTTCCCAAGCTTTTGATCGTGTGTGGCAGCCTAGGCTCCTCTGGAAACTCAAGACCTTCCTTTCTTCAACATACTTCTTTATCATGAATTCATATCTCTCCCAACGTCATTTCCTAGTTCCAATTAACTCAGAATTCTCAGAAATATATCCTATTCTAGCCGGAGTCCCACAAGGCAATATCCTTGATCCCATTTTCATATAATATTTATACCATGGCATTCTATCTGAATGTAATACTTTCCTGGCTATTTATTCAAATAATACAGCCATACTTACTACTCACATCTTCCAATAATTTACAATCCCATATCCACAATATTCAATCATGGTTTGAGACATGGAAAGCGAAGGTTAAGGAACAGATAAGTATTACTTAGGACTTCACCAGAACAAGAGATTAACATGGAACCTACATAAAAGATTAAAAGGAGTTGAAGCTAATAGAGTACTGGACAAGCGTTCGAAGCTATTTATAAATACTAAACTTGTAAGATACAACTCAGTCAGTCATAAAACCTATTTATACCTTATGGAATTGAACTTTGGGGTTAAAAGAAACATTCTAATTCCTATCGTATCAAAGTCTTACAAGTCAAGACGCCCTCTTTTTTGTTCGTAATAAGATAATACAATTTGACCCTAGTGTTCCCTATATTCAGGACCTGTGCATTTCACATTACTAAAATTTTTACTTCCGTTTATTATTATCATCATAATCCACCCGGAAGAGAACTTTCCTTCTATTACTCTTCCCAAAAATACTTATCGGAGACTAAAGAGATGAATCCTTCTTGGCTTCATCGACAGAGCAAGCAGTGGTCCAATTAGTAGAGCCTTGAAATCTGGGCAATATATCGAACACATTTTGGAAGGCAACAATTTGTCATTATGTGAAATGACCTAAAAAATATATTGTTATTAGATTCAGGGTTCATGTTATTTCTTCCATTCTTGAAGAAATTCAGAGTTCATGTTATTTCTTCCATACCGCAGGATTTTGTACAAAACTTAACTAGTTCGATAACGAACCGAATGGAAGAGTCCCTAAAGACAGGAGGGAACGTAAAATATTACAACTAAACAAATTTGCTCAACTGAAAGTGCAAGATGCACCGATGCTTTTGGACGGCAGGAAAATTTCTACAAAAATTCTCGCGTAAAAATTGCGTAGACTGTATACTTTGTTTTGATCGGCGATTGTAGCAGAATTGAAAGTTTTGTCTAGCCCGGCTAAACTAAATAACTCCTGACAATTCTCCGTCGACCATTGCTTAACGTTATTCCCAATCCGTCGCGCCTACTAATAAAATAGCAATTATCACTATTAGCCATCTGGAGGCACGATAACTATACCTATAGCGCCCCATTTTTTGTCGACGCATTGGGTAACCAATCTATTCAACGTTCATACCGAGGTTCTGTGCGCGTACGCTCCTTAGAATTCGGATTGATTTCCTTTTTGGCAGTTAAACTCATGATTTCCTTTTTGGTAGTATCAATCGTCCTTTATGCCAATCCTGTGACACTAATTTCACCATCTTCCATATTTTATATGAATAGCACATGACAAATAATTACTTCCAACAACTCCCCCTATTTAAACTTCTACAACAAACTAATCTGACGCGCCGGCACTCCATTGAAGGCAGCGCCTGCCTAGTCTTCTGTGACCATAAATTACGTCACCATAGACTTACCGGGTAGAATCTTCCTCATCCATGCAGATTAAGTGTACATCCCACCGCGCTACTGAACTTGCTTTTAGGCACGACCTAGCAGGTATAAAAAAATCATTGAGTAGAGTTCGTAATGTTTTTTTGAGACGATCTAAGTTTACGAAAAGTACAAGAAGACTGACAAGCCTAATGTTTTGTACAGCAAACGCTTTGATTTTACCTCTAAACGAGTATGGGTGTAAAATAATTTAGATTGACTAGACAAGGTGTGCTGCACGACATCATTCAACTCGTTTGAATCTATAGTCTCCTATCTGTATAATTAGTCTTGTATACACTTTAAGGACTTTTTTTTATAATACTTTTTACTCATTTTACTCAAAAAAATGATTTTTTCTTTTAAAGATATGGACGGGACCTAAATTGGAATTTTATTTCAAATGCGCATTGACTACGTGAGAACGGTGAGCGACTTGTTATTAGATTGTTAAAAGTGTCACATCTCCGTGGAGGAGATGCTCGAAATGGATCAGAAGGCACTTTTAGCGAGAGCATCCGAAGAACGGGAGAAGATATTCATCCGATATGAGCACGGTAGAGAGCCAGGCGCGGAAATCGACCCATGGGAAGATCCCGGTTTTGAAGTCTACCATCAAATGGATCGATACGGTTTCATCCATGACAAACGTCTTCCGCAAAAAATCGATCCACACGAAGCCAAATCTCGTGCCATAGAGTTGGAACGCGTCAAGAAATGGCTGAAAATGCTCAATTCATGGGAGAAGAGCAAAACTCAGGAAAAACTACGTACCAGAATATTTAAGGGAATCCCAGACAAGCTACGACCAGCGGCCTGGAGAACAATGCTGGACATTAAAAGTATCGTTGAAAAGGAGCGCGACGTCTATCGCAGCATGTTAAGACTAGCAAGGCAGCGAAGTACTGAAGTTAGACAAATCGATTCTGATGTAAATCGACAATTCAGGGAACATGTCTACTACAGAGAGCGATATGGTGCGAAACAACAGAGCCTTTTTAATGTTTTGACTGCCTACAGCATGTATAATACAGAGGTAGGTGGTATTGGCTTACTTCCGACAGCCGTCGGAATTATCGAAGTTTTTTCCGAACAAATTTTTTTTTCTTTACTATCACTTTTTTCCTGTTAAGGTCGGATACTGTCAGGGAATGTCTGGTGTTGCCGGTGTTCTATTAATGTACATGGACGAAGAGGACGCCTTTTGGGCACTGAACACCCTGCTCGCCGATAGACGATACGCAATGCACGGCCTCTACATTGAAGGATTTCCAAAGCTAAACCGTTTAGTCAATCATCACGATCGGATTGTTGAGAAATTTTTGCCAAAACTTAAAAAACATTTTGATATGCACAACTTAGATTCCATGATTTATTCGCTTAAATGGTTTTTTGTGATTTTCATCGAAAGGGTAAGTCAATATATCCAACACGACCAACAGATCCTAATTGAACATTAATTTAGGGATTAATTGATAAAAATGATTTTTTTTTTGCATTTTCAGATTCCATTTAGTTTATGTTTACGGGTTTGGGATATTTACCTTTTCCATGGTGAAAAAGTCGTCAGCGCCATGGCGTATACGATATTGAAGATGCATCAGAAAAAATTGTTCAAATTAAAGGACATGGACTTGTTAATACAGTATTTACAGGTATTTTATACTATTTTTCTCCAAAAAATTATTTAAAGGTGTTTGGAATTATAAAGAAAAAAATCGTCTTCCAATAATTTTTTGTGTTTATTTATAAACGTTTTAAGATTATTCTCAAAGCAGACTGCGCCTTTCTTCCCATCCATCGTGGAATATTCGCAGAACACAATATAAAAAAAAATTCGTAAAATTTATTGAAATCAACAAAATTACAATTTTCACTTCGTCAGTTTTTTTTAATCTGGTAGAAATATGACAATTATGAGTATTAACTTTCAGTAATATTACACTTCCATTAATATTTACACTTTAAGAGTATTAATCAATAACAAAACAGGGAAATTATTGAGTTGTTCGGAAAGTAATTTCCGTTTTTTTCCCAACAAAGGATTTAATTGTATTTTTTCACAACCAACTTCACGCTTAAGCCGCATAATCATATGTATTTTGACAGCTGACATAGCAAGGCTTGCTTGTGAAAGAATACACAGTAGTTTTTGGTTGATACCCTTTTAAATATGGAAAGTGAAAAACAGCATTTTCGGCATATTTTACTTTTTTACTAAAGAAAAGATAAAAATGCTGTTCAAGTAAGGAAAAAATAATCCGATGTGTATGACGAATATGTGTTAAGTGAGTGCCAGTGCCAAAACTGGTTTGTGAAATTTCGATCTGGCAATTTTGATCTCGAAAACGCACCACGTTCTGGAAGACCAGTTGAAGCTGATAAAGACACAATAAAGGCATTAATTGATACAAACCGGTGAATAACAACTCGTGAGATCGCTGAGAGATTAAATTTACCGAATTCGACCGTTCATAATCATTTGAAACAGCTAGGTTTAATCTCAAAGCTCGTCATATATGTTCCACATCTTCTTATGGAAAAAAATTTGTGCCATCGCATTGACGTTTGTGATTTGCCTCTCAAACGCCAAGAAAATGATCCATTTTTGAAGAGTATAATTACTGGAGACGTGAAATTGGTTGTCTACAACAATGTTAAGCGCAAAAGATCCTAGAGTAGAAGAGATGAACCGGCTCAAAGCACTTCGAAAGCCAATATTCATCAAAAAAAGGTTATGCTATCTGTTTGGTAGGATTTCAAAGGAATCGTTTATTTTGAGCATCTACCGAGCAACACAACGATCAATTCTTAAGTGTACTGTCATCAGTTTGACAAATTGAATGATTCACTTAAAGAAAAAAGGCAAATAAATAAACTATTGGGTTGTTCGGAAAGTAATTTCGTAATGAAACATAGTAAATGAGAACTCATTAATTGTCTAATTCGTATAATACAATAGCAAGAGTACTTAAGAACTTCAATATTGACAAATTCGCCTGGCTAAGATGTGGTCACCCTATAGTTCTGAAGAAATGTTCCGCGAACATTTTTGTTTTTTATTGTAACTTTTAGTTAAATTTGTACTTAAAAGGAAATTCTTCAGAACCAAAACAGCTCAAACTATTTGGCGATAGCTAATGTCACAGCGCTGCTAGATCAAGCTACACTCTTCGTAAACTTTTTTTTATCTGTCCTATTATTCGATACTCTTTCTGAGTGAATGTAAAAAAGCATTTGTCTAACCATTTACAAGGTAACAAAATGCTGATAAACTGTCAGCTTACCTAAGATCTTGAATTGTGAAAATTCTTAAGAGACCAACAGGAGTTATCGTTGTAATACATCCACTATCTCACCGAAAAGTGAAACCCCACTCCTCATTTTTCTGGTTATTTTTCTGAAGAGAATATAATATTCAATGATTGATTTTCGCCAATGGATAAGAAATTATCTTTCGGGCTCTTCAATACAAATCAAACCTGTAGTCTACCAAATAAATGCTTGTGTTCCTCAAAGCCCCGTTTTACCTTCAACGCTTTATCAAGTTTTTACTAATAGGGTGCCTGTTATATCTAATCCAATACTTTTTTTGAAATTCGTTTCCCGACTCGCATCCCAGCTCTTCGATGGTGGAAATGGAACGGCAACATTTGTTAAACTCATTAAATTCCGAAATAGTCAGAAATCAATAAAAAAAAACCATTAAATTCTTATATAGACACGTTGGCGTCGAAAACAAAACCAATTTGCACTAGTCGCATACACATAGGGCCAAGGATCGCGGCCGATAACAACATGGCGGAAAAAATCAGTCTAATATATTCCGCTCGAAAATTCGGACCATAGTATCGAAGCTTCTGCTGTACAGGGCACTAGGCTTGTCAGTCGTCATGTATTCTTCGAAATCATGAATTCCCAGCAAAAATTATTGTGAACTCTTGTCCGCGTTCGAAAGAAGAATCCCTCCTACAATTCTGGACTGGCTCCCCAAGACTTTATTTTTCATGTTATACTAGACGAAATCAAAAATCATACGATTAATAAGTTTTTATAAGCGACAAGAGCATGCGGTGTCAATAGACTCATGAGAAAACCATCGCAATATCCCCAATAGACTCATGAGATAACCATCGCAATATTATATTCTACCCTTTTAATTGATTCACTCAATACTCCCGTAGCCTTCAATACTTCATAAGTTATTCCTGAAGACGTTTCTTAAATATCGAATTTGCTTCTTCAATCGTACAGAGATGAATAAAAAGGGAATGCCTGCCGTATCTGGATTTTCCGAACAATTAATAACTATTAAAAAGCAAAATGCACCGGTGCACTTATATCCATAACATTAATGATGACTTCCGTTCATGCTATGTAGTAGTAGACTTCCGTACTAGAATTTTATAAAGACTGTCACCAGTCCTTAAGCGTAAATTTACTATAAAAAAAACGAAACAGCCTCTAGAGCACATTAATAAACCTCACCCACGTTTTAGGATGAGGATCATCGTTTTTATTCAGTTTGTTTGGCTTTTGGTGACCGGCAAAAGTTATTTTAAAAATAAAAAAAGTCAATTAAAAATAAAACTATTATTAAAATCGAGAATAGGAAATCAATTAACGTCTGCTATTAACCAATAAAGTTTCTGTCAGTCGGAATAGGTTACTTCGCTTGAAAATTCCCCCCTTTAAATAGAAAACACTTCAATGTTTTTAAAAAAAAGTATTGCAATATTTTGGAAGTGTTCGAGAGGAGAATCTACCGAATAATGTTCGTTCATTTATAAATTTAATTCTTTCTTGTCGTCTAAGAGATTTTACATAAAAAGAAATACTATATTAAGACCATTGCGTTGTGTTGGACACCAACTTAATCAGCGAGATCCTTGTCGGGCAAGTCTACAGTTCTACCGTCGATGGAGTTATGGGATCAGTCAGGATTCCAAAGATGTTTTCATATTATTTAACTTTAGGATCTCTGTGCGATAGCGGTTTTTTTTGATTCAGTAAAAAAAACCTATTAACTGAGGGGATGCTTTCAAATCCCCTCAGTTAATAGGTTATTTTTAAATATTCAGTAATATTAGTTTTATTTTTATAATGTCCATAATTGATAAAATATCGTTCCCAAATAAAGGGTTTTCGAATAAGAGTGATATAATTTCTTTAAAAAAAAACCACACTAATTGTTAAGGAAATTCAAATGTTTTTTATTTAATGTGAAGTACAATCGATACAATTAAGTTTTGAATAAAACGTCATTCAAATGGCCTCCACGACTTCTTTTGCAGGAACGAATTCGATGAACCCAATTTTTGAGCACTTTTTCCACTAAATCAATTCGTATGTCATTAATAGCACGTTCAAAATTGACTTCTAAAGCTTGAAGAGAGTCTGGTTTATTGCCAAAAACCAATGACTTCAAATAACCCGACAAGAAATAGTCTAATGGTGTTAAATCACCACTTCTTGGAGGCCATTCAATATCACAATTTCTTGAAATAATCGAATCTCCAAAATTTTCTTGCAATAATTCGGTTGTTGCACGTGCTGTGTGGCACATAGCCCCGTCTTGTTGGAACCAGATGTTGTCAAGATCAACTTCTTCCAATTTCGGCCATAAAAAGTTGGTTATCATCGATCTATACCGCTCTCTATTGACAGTAACGGTGTTACCAGCTTCATTTTGAAAGAAGTACGGACCGATTATTTCACCAGACCAAAAACCACACCAAACTGTCAATTTAGGTGAATGTAATGGGTGTTCATGAATAATTTATGGATTTTCTTCGCACCAGAATCGACAGTTTTGTTTATTTACCGCACCACTTAGATGAAAGTGAGCCTCATCGGAGAATATGATTTTCTTTAAAAAAATCGTTATCGTTTTCAAGTTGTTCCAAGAGAAAATCAGCAAATTCGCGACGTTTAGGGTGGTCCAATGGCTTCAGTTCTTAAGTGATAAAATTTTTATACGGATGCAAGCCCAAATCCTTTCTAAAAATCACCAAGCTTGTGGTTTGAGACAGTCCCAATTCTTGAGAACGTCTTGGAATCGACAAATTGCGATATTCAGCAATACTTGCCTGAACGGCAGCAATATTTTCATTACTTCGAGCGGTTCTTTGTTTTATTGGCACTTGAAAATTATGTAAAGAAAATGTACGTTCGAAATTTTTAACAATTCGACGAATAGCGAGCACAGGCTGACGATTATTACGACCATAAAATGGCAAAAGCACACGAAAAGTTGCAATTGGAGAACGATTATTTTGATAATAAAATTGAATAATTTGTAAACGTTGTTCTTGCGTATATCTCTCCATGATGAAATTGTAAACATTACTGAATACAATGAAAAAGAAAAGACAGATCATGACATATTACAAATGGCTGAAACGTCACTTAGAAATCATATCACTCTTATTGGAAAACCCTACATATATCATCCGTTTAAAATTTTTGGCATATAATCGAACACGCTGCGAATAACTTTTCATAACTAGGGATTTCGCAGTCTTGTAAATAGCAGCAATTCATATTTGGTGGTCTACCTTTTGTACTTATCTGTTTTCAATTATTCAAACGCTTACCAGAACTAAATATTTTATTGAGCACTGATTATCTCTCATTGAAGGTTAAAATAAGACGTCGACATTAAATCCACTCGCGTGCAAATAATTTTTAAACAAAATTCAAAATAAAAAACAATTTTTAAGCATAAATCTTTTTCTATTTATTTACCGAATTATCAATTTATTTCCATGTTAGACAAAATTACACAAAGACTTTGGTTACGATGATGACTATGTAATAAAGGTCCTTGAACAGTCGTTGGATGAATTGAAAAAAGCCAAATTGGACGTTGCACCGGCTGCAGAAAATGAACTGCCGCGAAGGCCTTTTGGTGAGTTCATCGAACCGGCGGTTGAGACTAAAATAGGCCGAAGGAAATCGAGCTTTACTGAAACAGAAAAAGAGGTCACCGAAAATGTTATTTTAAGGTGAATACTTTTTCTTTAAATAAAATTATTTTTTTTCTCTTATAAATAAAATAATGACACATTATCAAAAGCTTTTTTTAACAAATTAAAATTTTCTTGTTTATTATAGAAATGAAAAAGTACAACAGGACTTGGCAGATTCAAGACTATCTGATGGACCGCTGGGAGGCTCTAATAGTCAATTGAATTCTGGTAAGCCAAAAACCAAATTTGTTCATACACATTTTAATCTAATCGCTGTCATCTAATCTAATTGCATCATAATAACTTTTACAAGTTTTCTTTTTAATTTTTCGCATGCATTATTATTATTATTTTTTGTTTGTATATTCAGTTAATTTTTTGCACAAAACACTGCAGCAGCGTAGAATTATTTTTGTTGGTTGGTCAGAAGGCTTGTTCGTATTTCGAGGATAGAAATGAAAATCATGTTGTTGGATTATGTTACACGTATATATTGACCATTTTGTTGTATGAGCAAGATTTGCAAATCGAGGCTGGATGCGGCAATATAATTCTGCATGCCTGTATTGATTTATGCTGTCTCGCATAATCGTGGCGAAAGACGACATCCTTCCGATGATGGACCAGTTCTGGGTGTGATAGAATAATAGTAAAATCAACATTTTAGCTTAATAAGCCAGGTTCAAATCGTTCGAAAATATTCCTATCACCGGAGTGCCATTTCCCATGAATCTATCTGTCAAGATACTAATGTCTTCCAGCTTCCCACAGTAATATTCGGATCCCCAATCCCAGTCCTACAATCTTCTTTCGCGAGAATTTCGATGCGCTGTTGCTCCAATTGTTTTCTTAATAAAATAACTAAGCAGCAGTAATCTTACAATAGTTTCCATTGAATACATGGGCCACTCTGTGAATTATATTCGGATGCCTCTTAACTGAGCAAAGGAGAACTTATGCCAACATATTTTCGTATAAGTTTCGCTTCTTTTATTTAATATTTCAGAGAGTCTGGAACCTTTTGCCGGTGTTGAATGAAATTATAATCGTGGCGAAAGATTACATCCTTGTGATGACGGACCAGTTCTGGATGTGATATAACGATAGCCTGCGTTAATTGTATCATTTATATATAAAATACGAGGCTTATGTTCGGGGGCCAGGATTCCTGTTCGAAATTTTGCAAACAGCTTTTCGCACATGCATTTTATTGGATCATTATGCCCATAAGCTAAACAAATTTTTCGGTGAGCTTCCGTAGCGTTGCTTCCTTTTTGGAAGCAAAAAAAAAACAATATGACAGGAAAATGCATTTCTTGATCCTACATTTTCAAAACCTAATAAAAAATCATAACTATTCAACCGATTATAATTTTGAATTATAATTTCAAATAAAATGCGATTCGCAGCCGATCTATCGATGAGTACGGACGTGAAATTAAGCAGTGCTATCAATTTTGATATATAAATAAAAATAAATAAACAGAAATATTTAATTAGTGTTGAGAATTTTAATATAAAGTGAAATATATTAAGGAAAAAACTTGAATAAAGTGTTTATAATCATAAGCGATTAAATAAATAAAAATAAAAATAAAAAGTGTCATATATAGAAAGGAAAAAAAAGAAAGGGAAATATGAGGTCACTGACCAAACACGTGACGTCGACGACAATCGACGAACGGTTATCGCAGCCAATCACAATGTCGTCCCAGCTGCGACTTTTTAAAAACGGTTGGACGACGTCGGCGTCCAAAAACAACAAAACGAGATGTAACAACCATCAGCTCGCCTGACGCATCACCGAAGGTCAAGAATCAAAAGAAGACAAAGAACATGCTGGTATCGGTGCCAACAGAAAAAGGTACAGGCAATAGATTTGCAATATTGCGAATACCGACAACACGTTTAAGCCACCACCAATCTTCGTTACTAATGTTACGAATTTTGCTGACTTAGGTCGTACCATTGCCAAACGTATCGGTATTGACCAATTCGTTTGCAAGTCAAATGCAAAAGGGCTTGCAATACAAGCCAAGTCTGGTGGTGCTTATAGAAGCATTGTTCAATTGCTTGAGGAAACGAAGCAAACGTTTCACTCGTATTAACCAAAGGCAGAAAAGGCCTATAAGGTGGTGATTCGTCATCTGCATCACACCACATGCGTCGACGAAATTAAAAGCGAGCTAGAAATACTAGGACATACCGTCACTAGTATTTCCAGTGTAAATAAAGATACTCCTCTTCCACTATTTTTCGTGTCTTTGAAACCGGCACCCAACAATAAAGACATCTTCAACGTCGAGACACTTATGTATACAAGAATCAAAGTGGAGGAGCCTTATCCCACTAATGACATAGTTCAATGCCACAGATGTTAACAGTACGGGCACACCAAATCATACTGTCGGCACAAACCAAAATGCGTTAAATGTGCAGGGGAACACCTGAGCACAGAATGTTCTAAAACGCGGGACAATCCAGCAAAATGTGTACTTTGTGCTGGAAGCCACCCGGCAAACTACAAAGACTGCTCCACATATAAAATGCTCCAGACAAAAAAACGCCCAAATAATAATAATAATACATTCACAAATAATACGGGACTAACATCATTGCCAGTGCGACGAAACCTGACATTTGCTGAGATTGCATCGAGGCAGAAACAACATCAACAACAGCAACAACAACCTCAACAACAAAACCTTTCACATCAACCTCCTCATCAACAACAACAGCAACCACAACATCAGCAGCAGCACCAACAACAGCGCCAGCAACATCACCAACACCAGGAACAGCAGCAACAACAACAACAGCAAAAAAATTGTAGTTATGTTCCTATTCCTCCCCCATTACCCTCCTCCTCAGACCTAACAACACTTCTTTCTACAATAACTAACAAATTAATTCAAGAAATTACTCTTCTTCTCACTCCTCTTTTAACTGCTTTAACAGCCGCCATTTCCTCACTAATAACCAATATGAATAAATACATGTTCTCGTCAACCGATAAATCCCTATTCATCCTTCTCTGGAATGCCAACGGACTGACTTTACACCGACAAGAACTAGATATTCTCTTACACAACAAACGCATAGACGTTGCACTGATTACAGAAACTCACTTTACCTCCAGGTCGTTTTTTGCTATACGTGACTATAAAACATACAGAACTGACCATCTAGACAACACAGCACACGGTGGAACTGCCATCCTTATTAGAAACTCCTTAAATCATTCCTTCCACTCACAAACTGCCACCGAATCCCTTCAGTCAATAGTTATTACCCTTCAATGTAAATCATTTACCTTTAACGTTGCATCCGTTTATTGTCCTCCAAATAAAAAATTAACTCCCATACAATTTGATTCCTTCCTCAAATCAATTGGAAAATCTCTCATCGCGGGAGGAGATTAAAATGCCAAGCACCCTAAATGGGGTTGCCGTGTTTCGACTCCCCGAGGAAAGATTCTACAAGAACTCCTCTTCTATACCTTTCTTGAGGTCCTATCTGCTCCCATGTCCACATATTGGCCGACCAGTGCCAGAAATCTTCCCGATATTCTAGACTATTTCATAACCACACCTATCCATTCCATTAATACTACCATATATACACTCCTTGACCTGAATTCCGACCATTCCCCGGTTCTCCTAACACTAGACACTTTTCCTTCCTTAAAATCCTATCCTGCCAAACTTGTAAATGGGAAAGTTGATTGGGACATTTTTAGACAGAACTTAGACCAACAGATTCATTTACAACAAAGCCTAAGAACGTACAAGAAATAGACGATGTCGTAAACGACTTGACTGTTCGCATACAGAACTCAATCACTAACGCCCACATAACTCATAATAAACCAACCATACGAGAAAATGACTATAATCTTCCGCAAAAAATTCGCAGCTTGATAAGCGAGAAACGTCGAGCCAGGGCCCAGTGGCAACGTTCAAGAATGCCAAATGAGATGAAAAAACTGAACCAACTACAACGAGAACTGAAACAAGAAATAATTAATTATAACAACGAACGATTTACTGAATACACAGAATCACTGACAACTAATAAGTCACTCTGGACAGCTACCGGACGAATTCTCAAATACGAAACCGCTACACACCCGCTCCGGAAGACCGACGGAACCTGGGCAAAAACGGACAAACAGAAAGCCGACATCTTTGGCAAACACTTAGAAAACATCTTTAAACCTCACGAAGATGTCCAAGACATTCTGCATGGCGAACAAATATTCCGACAAATATCAACTCAGTTACCCTTAATTCCACCTCCTAAGTTTTTCACTCCTTCCGAAGTTAAATTCACAATAGAACACCTTTCCAATAAAAAAGCCCCAGGATATGACCTAATAACTTCAGAAATCCTGAGGCGAATTTCCAAAAAAACGCTAGTCCTGATAACCTTTATTTATAATAGTATCCTCCGCACATCATTTTTTCCTTCCCTGTGAAAGTTTTCCATAATTAAGCTGATCCCAAAACCCAATAAGCCCAAAAACCTTCCTGCCTCATATAGACCTATAAGCCTCCTTCCCATGTTATCAAAAATCCTAGAAAAATTAATCCTAAAACGCCTTTATCCCATTTTTGAATCCGAGGGTGTCATTCCTCAGCATCAGTTTGGATTTCGACCTGAGCATTCCACTATCCAGCAGTTTCATCGCGTAGTCGACTACATAGCGGGTTCGCTAGAGCGAAAGGAATACTGCCCAGGCGTGTTTCTTGACATTTCGCATGCTTTCGACCGTGTATGGCACCCTGGATTGCTTTGGAAGTTGCAGCGAGCCCTACTCTCGGGTTATTTCCACATCCTTAAATCTTATCTCTCAGACCGATATTTTCAGGTAGCTGAAAATATTGAGTACTCTGACATTTTTCCAATTTCCGCCGGTGTCCCTCAAGGAAGTATCCTAGGTCCTATCCTTTATAACATTTATACCCACGATATTCCTTGCCACAACAACATCCTAACCGCAACATATGCTGACGATACAGCCATCCTGACACATCACAAAGATCCTTCCACAGCCATTAGTATCCTACAGAACCATATCCGCTCCTTAGAAACTTGATTCAAAAGATGGAGAGTGAAGGTAAATGAGCAAAAATCTGCTCATGTAACTTTCACACTCTGCCGAGAACAAATTCCCGACATAACCCTAAACGGCAGTAATATTCCACAAAAAAAATAGCGTACGTTACCTTGGACTTATATTCGACAAACGATTAACCTGGAACCTTCATACGAAAACTAAAAGACGTGAACTTAACGAACGATACAAACAATTACTACGTCTCCTAAACAGTAAATCAAAACTTACAACAACAAGTAAACTATTACTATACAATACGGTTCTGAAACCAATATGGACATATGGTCTAGAACTTTGGGGTTCGACTAAGCATTCCAACTCCCTTCCAATCCAATCCTTACAATCCCGAATCCTTCGTAAAATTGTCAATGCCCCTTTTTATGTACGAAACACTGTTATCCACCGTGACCTAAATGTTCCATTTGTTCGTGAACTGTGCATCTCCCGATATAAAAAATTCCATTCGCATCTATCCTTCCACCCTAATCCTTTAGGAAGGGAACTGTTCATTCCTACCTTTCCAGTATACACCCATCGACGTTTAAAACGGCGATGGCCGAGAGATTCTCTAAAATTATAAAATAAAATTACTCTGTTCTGGAGGTAACATCGATGGGTGTTTTCCTCCACATGTCTTCATGTCCTTGTATATTCCCTTAAAAAATCTGCTTGTTACTAGCATAAGTAGTTGTAGGTAACATTAAAATAAAAAAATAAAAAAAAATAAAATGCAAACTGAAAAATTAAATTAAGAAGAAGCTAAAAAAAGATGGTGATCTGAACAACGTCTATTGAAAAAATACCAACCAAGTTTTTTGACCAACAAAATATAAACTGAAATCTAATAAAATTTGAATTAATACCCCATCTCCGTTTTGTGAAAGTCAGCTAAGATTTTCTTTTGTATATAAAAATACATTTTTTTTGTAAATTAAATTTTCCTCTCAGTTGTACAAAACTAGATGCTTCGAGAGATAATTTTTCTCTTAGAGCTTTTAGGATTAATTAGTAGAGGGCATTGTTGTAGTTAATTAGTTTTAGTTTACTTTCCTCCCATATACTCACTAAAATTGCATTTGTTGTTGTAGTTTTTTTTATTTTCAAATATTTCTTCAAACTACCTTCTAGAATTGGTTAAAGTTTTTAACATTTCTTTTATGTATGAAAAATCACTTAATTATTATTAAAACGATAGAATTTCATTTGCTTTTATTTCATTTAATTTTTTTCTATTTGCTTTGATAGTTAATTTTTATTTATTTTAGTAAAAAGTTTTTTCGCGTTTTTAAAAAAAAATTAAAATAATGTAGGTAACTCATTTGTTAGAAAAAAATAAGAATGAAATTCTTTAATTTTAGGTGGAAAAAGTACTAATCAGCATAATAGAAGGGTGGATGATATCTTTCTTTTCAGTTAAGGGTCTAATTATAAGTTTTTAAATTTACCAAAGATAATTTTTTGGGACATTTAAAGTTTCTTTCTGAAATCGCTACCATTTTATACAAATTGAAAGCGATTTTCTTTTTATGAATCAATTTTACTATTTTAATTGAGCAGGAAGAATTTTTATAAGACATCCACAATCAAAGATTTGGGAGTATCCTTATAATGTTCTATTATAGAGCGCGAGTGCAAGGCATAAAAGGGGATGAAGAAAGAGGTACCTCTGCACTTTCCTCTTAAATAGTTTATGACTAATAACTTGGTAAAACCATACGTGTATGTGCTAGGCATTCTTCCTTATTTGCTCATCTATTTATGGTTAAAGAAGCAATTTCGATATTTAAAATACGTCGTCTTCAGGATTAAATTATGAGTATTCGATAAAACAAGACAACAGCAGGGGACTCCGCTATGTTCTTCTTGCATATAAGTTTAATCGTATGATTTTTGACCCTGTTTAAAAAGCCAAATAATATTTTTGGGAAGCCTGCTCAGACATGTGTTTTTAGACATTGACTCCGTAATGCTCCAAGATCTCGTTGTTAAATAGGCTCCGGAATGGTCCATCCTCATATAGGATGCCAAAAATTCTTTGGGGAATGCTTTTTCAAACGCGGACAAGAGTCCGCAATGATTTTTTTTCTCTCCATATATTAAGAAAGCTAGAGTTGAAAATTATGTACATGTAATTGGAAATTACACAGATTTGCAATTTAAGAAACACTTTAGATTGACAAGAGTTGTCGCAGAAAGGATTATCGATATGTGGTTTTCATTTTACACAATAATTTAACGAATAAGTGTTGTAAATATCACACTCTTTTAGGCGAATACAGTATGTTTTTATACCGATCAAGTCATGGAGGACGTACTGCAGTTGGTTTTGATCTTACATTATAGGTTTTATTGTTGACTATTTTGAGGTTATATTTTACTTCTGTCAGTAAATTTTGCGTTCCATTGGGCATTTACTCGCAAGTACTTATGAGTAACAAAATTGGTCCAATGGAATACAGCTAATGTAATAAGGTACATATGCGTTGCATGCCGTATAACAAACATGTGTGACATGCGAAAATTGCCATAAACATGGAATCTTGCCATGCTATCTAATTCTAGCTTTACTAAAGTCTACCTTGCAGTACGTTCTTTCGACTTGATCTCGTTCCATTTCCATTTTATATCCAATCGTCCGGATTATTTATGTACTAACCTGAAATTACAATATTTTTTTATATTGTGTACTACAGAACTTGACATATCAGCTTCCACTGCCATATCTTGACATGACACATCGGGATTATGGAGATATATTTCGTACTACCAACTGTTACAGTAATTTTAAGAGCTTCTACTACTTTTAGATAAACATTTTTTCACCTTGCCTATAACTCATTGAATAAGTATTAACTAATAATTTAGATATTTTAAAAATTTTTGTTTTCGAATAAGGCCGCCATTTTTATTAATGAGTATATATTGGGTGTACGGAAAAGTTCTGTCGTTTCTTTCTAAAGAAAAAACTAAATTTTTCTTTCACTTTTTATTCAAAAATTAATCCAAAATATAGTTTCCTGAATTAGTTAAAACTGTCTGCCAGCTTTCTGGCAGTTGTCCAACCCCCTGGAAAAGAAGTCCTCGTTTTTGGACGCCAAGTATTCTTCCACTGCCTCATAATTTATGTATTCATTTCCATCAAAACCAGAAAGTTTTGCAGTGACCTGAACAGATGATGGAGAATATGCTGGTTGAGGTAGAGTTTCCCAACCCAACTCTGCAATTTTTTGTACGGTTTTTCTTGCCACGTGCGGTCTAGCGTTGTCATGGTGAAGAATTACACCCTTTCTGTTGGCCAAATATGGACGTTTATGTTGAATTTATTTATTCAAAACATCAAGTTTCGAACAGTAACGATCAGCATCGACCGTATAATTTTCTTTCAGCAACTCATAGTGGACAATACCTCTCCGATCCCACCAACAACACATCATAACTTTCTTTTGATGCACGCCAGCTTTGGATGTGGTCAATGGTGTCTCCCCTTTGTAAACATATGCCCTTTTTCTTACCACATGTTTATAAACTATCCACTTTTCATCACCAACAACCAAGCGGTCCGAAACGGTTCCCTTTTGTGACGAGCAAGATTTCAAGAACATATTGAAATTCGATCCATTAAATTTTTTCCGCTTAATTCGTATGGCAAAGAGAGTTTGGACACAAAACTAAGCCTTTTAATGTGCTCTAAAGCAGTACTCTGATGAATTCCAAGCTTGAAGGCCACTTCTGTGGAATTTAACATGGGATTTGTTCTCATCATACTGCGTAGCACTTCGCCATTGACATCTGATGGCCTTCCTAATCTGGGTTCATCTTTCAAAGATAGATCACCCGAACGAAATTTCGCAAACCATCTCTGGCATGTTCGAGCTGTTATTTCGTCTTCTCCAAATACGCCACACACGTTTTTTTTTGCCTCCATCGCGTTGTTCCCTTTTTGGAACTCATACAACATACAATGTCTTAAGTGCACTTTTTCTTCACACATGTTGACTGTTTTACAAGTTTAAAAAAACTGACAAAAATACGAAAAAATGGGAATAATCTAACGGTTTAAATCGATTTCAGTTGAATCAGAATTCTCGCTAAGAATCGACAACACACACAAGTGCAAGTGTTCAAAAACGACAGCATTTTCCCTTACACCCAATAGTATGGGAAAAGTTGATACCTAACATCTAATCCAAATTGTTTTTCCTGTGCCAGTCCTTCCTTATATTAATATTCTTTAATGATAATATAGCAACAAGTATTGCTGTGAAAGGGAACTTTTCAAAATAATGAAATTTTTTCTAAGATTTTTTGCTTTATTTATTCATTTTCATAGTTACATGCTGACACATAAATTCATAGTTACCTACTAGATTTGTTTGATTGAATGTGCATCATTTTTTGCTTATCATACACGTACGTATTAATAAATGTTCTCCTATTTTACGTGTAGTCGCCGCCTTTATTAGATAATTCTCGTTTTGTTATTTACCAAATAAAAAAGAAACTAAAAAACTTCATAGTATCTATTTATGTGTTATTAAAATTAAAAAAAAAAAGTAAATTTCCTAAAAAACAATTATATATGCACACTTTTGTGTCTGTGCGTGTGTGTGCCATAAGTTTTATGATAATTTTTTTGTATGAATTTCTCCACAAGTTTTCATTCTTTTAATTTGTTTTTTTTTTTCATTTTCTATAAAAAAATTCCATTCGAATAAAAAAAATAATAATAAAGCAACAACAGTTGATGAAGAGAATTGGGAATTTATGCGTGTATACAAAGCACTACCCTCTCGTATGCATGTACGGGACAAACGCCTTAACAGCCTTTTGGACACTAGTGATGCTTATTCTTCGCTTCCAACACGATTATTGCATGGTATTTCTCTAAAATAATATTTACTATAAATCAAAATGTTTACTTTCATTTTTGGTTCTGTAATAATTTTTGTTTATTTTAATAAAAAAAAGAGATTTCTTCATTTATGTTTAATTTTTTTTCAATTTTTTTTTTTTTAACTTAGAACGTTTTTAGTCTATTTTTCGTTCTCTTTCTCTCTGTTGTTATCTCTCCTCATTGTTTAAAGATTCTCTTTATTTGCTCTTTAAGTTTTTTTTTAGTATTATTTTCCATTCATTTCGTTTCTGCTCTTATTACAAAAAAATTAATGTACAATAATCTCGTCAAATAGGCAACATTCCTGAATCAGAAGATGGTGGATCATTATTGGGTGGCTCCAGAAAGTCATTAGCAGACACATCGGTGACATCGACAGCTGATTTGAGTGTCTTCTCAACAGGACAACGATCTCAACAGTTCGATATATGCGTTGACGATATTAGAAGCGAACGAAGTTATATTGGTTGCGAAGATGAAAGTAGTCCAGGGTACGTATTCCTATTTCGAAAATAGAAATATTATTTTGTTTATGTTTCAAAAAATTATAAAAATAAGTGTTCTTAATTTGGATGAATGCAAAAGTAATGCAGGCATTTTTGCCCAGTTCCATCATTATTTTTCTTATTGAAACTTTTTATATTTTTAAGTATAATTTCTATTATTTTCTATAATTTTTTGACAACATTCTAGTAGCTTTATTATGCATCATCTACAGAAATGCTTATTTTTCTTCTTAAGGAACTGGTCGAGATATATTTTTGATTATTCTAAGTTTTTTTTTTCAATTAAAAGAGTAGCTCTGTAGAGACCGGAGCAAATTTTGTGAAGTGGATGTGGCCAAACTTCTCATCCAAGTGAGTAAGAAAAGTGCTCTCGGTTAGTAATTTCTTGAGAATTTCTCTCAATTGCAACTCGTTGTTTTTCCATCTGATGGCAGTTTTATCCGGATTTCGTTTTGTGATTAATTAGCTTCTCTGAATTGTTATCGAATAAGAGACACAAGACCAATTAGCACCACTGAAATTGTTGGATGTAAGGGAAAGTTCTGTCGTTTTTGAACACTTGCACTTGTATGCGTTGTCGATTCTTAGCGAGAATTCTGATTCAACTGAAATCGATTTAAACCGTTAGATTATACACATTTGTTCGTATTTTTGTCAGTTTTTTTTTAAATTTGTAAAATAGTCCACATGTGTGGAGAAAAAGTGCACCTAAGATATTGTATGTTGTATGAGTTCCAAAAAGACTATCAACGCGATGGAGGCAAATAAAATTTGTGTGGCGTGTTTGGAGAAGCACGAAATTTCGTTCGGGTGATTTTTCTTTGAAAGATGAACCCAGATTAGGAAGGCCATCAAAAGTCAATGGCGAAGTGCTACGCAGTATGATGCGGACAAATCCCATGTTAAATTCCACAGAAGTGGCCTTCAAACTTGGAATTTATCAGACAACTGCTTTAGAGCACATTAAAGGCTTAGTTTTGTGTCCAAACACTTTGTTTGGGTGCCACACGAATTAGGCGAAAAAAATTTAATGGATCGAATTTCAATATGTTCTTAAAATCTTGCTCGTCACAAAAGGGAACCGTTTTTGGACCGCTTGGTTATTGGTGATGAAAAGTGGAAGTGAATAGTTTATAACCATGTGGTAAGAAAAAGGGCATATGTTTACAAAAAGGAGACACCATCGACCACATCCAAAGCTGGCGTGCATCAAAAGAAAGTTATGTTGTGTTGTTGGTGGGATCGGAGAGGTATTGTCCACTATGAGTTGCTGAAAGAAAATTATACGGTCGATGCTGATTGTTACTGTTCTCAACTTGATGTTTTGAATAAATAAATTCAACATAAACGTCCATATTTGGCCAACAGGAAGGGTGTAATTCTTCACCATGACAACGCTAGACCGCACATGGCAAGAAAAACCGTACAACAAATTGCAGAGTTGGGTAAGGAAACTCTACCTCAGTCAGCATACGTAGGCTACTATATATATTTCTGGCCTAGGCAACACTAAGTGTTGCCAGGTGCGATCTGACATTTCCATTGGAAAGTTTGACATTTTTTAGCATAAACGTACTCAGAACGTTTTGACGTACGACTATCATTTGTGTTGTTTACAGTGACTTGAAAAAATCAATTTGGCAAAAAAATGGAATTAACTCGTGAACATTTTCGTGCGATCATTTTTCACAACTTTCGACGTGGATTATCACGACAAGAGTGCATCGATGAACTTAAATCTTTGTATGGCTATGAAGCACCATCCTATAGCACTGTGAAAAACTGGTACAACGAATTCAATCGTGGCCGACGCTCGCTCAAAGACGAATTCCGTGAAGGTCGTCCAAAAACAGCCGTTGTTCCAGAAAACATCGATGCCGTACGTGAACTGATAATGCAAGACCGTCATGTGACATACCGTGAGATAGAGGCATGCCTAGGCATTTCTCCCACCAGCATACATTCGATATTGCATGAACACCTGGCCGTAAAAAAGGTTTGTTCTCGTTGGATCCCGCACAATTTGACAATCGCTCAAAAAAAGGCTCGTGTGGATTGGTGTAAAGAAATGCTGAAAAAATACGATCGCGGTGCTTCAAAAGACGTTTATAAGATCGTCACAGGTGACGAATCATGGATCTATGCGTATGAGCCCGAAACAAAACAGCAATCGACCGTGTGGGTCTTCCAAGACGAGTCAAATCCAACGAAAGTTGTTCGTGGAAGAAGCACTTCGAAGCAAATGGTCGCTTGTTTCTTTGGCAAAACTGGTCATGTGGCGACTGTTCCGCTTGTGCAACGTAGGACGGTCAATTCTGAGTGGTACACCACCATTTGTTTGCCTGAAGTCTTCGGAGAAATTCGAAAAACGAACAAGAGAAGTCGAATCATTGTGCACCATGACAATGCGAGCTCTCACACATCGGCTCAAACCAGCGCCTTTTTGACCGGACAAAACGTCGAATTGATGGGTCATCCTCCGTACAGCCCTGACTTGGCACCCAATGACTTCTTTTTATTCCCACACATCAAGAAAAAAATGCGTGGTCAACGATTTTCGTCGCCAGAAGATGCTGTTGAAGCATTCAAAAACCATGTTTTGGAGGTGTCTCAATCGGAGTGGAAAAAGTGCTTCGAAAATTGGTTTGAGCGCATGCAAAAGTGTATAAATCTTGATGGAGAATATTTTGAAAAACAATAAAACCTTTTTCGTTGATAAATATTCGCATTTTCATTATTAGGCCAGAAATATATATAGTAGCCCACGTATTATCCAGCTATTGAACCATCTGACTATCATTTGTTCAGGTTGTTGCAAAACTTTCTGGTTTTGATGGAAATGGATACATAAATTATGAGGCAGTGGAAGAATACTTTGTGTCCAAAAACGAGGACTTCTTTTCCAGGGGGGTTGGACAAGATGCCAGAAAGCTGGCAGACAGTTTTAACTAATAAAGGAAACTATATTTTGGACTAATTTTTGAATAAAAAGTGAAAAAAAATTTGGTTTTTTCTTTAGAAAAAAAAAACGACAGTACTTTCCCTTACACCAAATAGTGCAATCCGAGCTGTTACTTTTGCCAATTCTTATGTATTCTTCGTCCTCAGCGGGAACTGTTACGTACTTTTAACTGTGTTCGAGAAGAGGATCCTCCGAAGAATTGTTGTCACTCTACAAGAGAATCGGATAGTTCCGTAGCTTGCTTAAAAATAGGACCATGGAGCGCACCCTCCATTTCTACATTATACATTATGACACATGTACACATGGACCATAGGTTTCATTTCTACATTATACATTATGACACATGTACACATAGTCATGAGACACAGTCGCTCCTATGGAGCATATAGCGGCACAGAGAATACACGTCTCTAGTTAGTGGTAGAAAGCTTCTTTTTGTTGGCATCATCATCTACTTCGGTTGGGGCCCTGCACGATGGTGATCTTTTGGAACTTCGAGTGGAGCTTGGCTGTTAGAAGGCGGTCGGAGACCGGTTTGTAGCCCATGAGAGATCTGTTTTTGCGTTGGCCGATAGGATCAATCCGACTCCACAGTGGTGGCCGCTGTCGTTGCCGCTGTAGATGAAGTGTTCACCCGTCTGCGTTGTGAGGGCTTCCCTTGATGTTTCCACCTTGTCTCGGAGATTCCCAGATGTCGAGGTTGTAAGCGTTTTTTTGGGAGAGAAGCCAGTCGAGAAGTTTTTGGGAGAGAGTCCCGCACGTTCCAGGTACCTATTCGGGCTGTTCGATGAAAACCAGATGAGTTTTTTACCTGAGGTACGGTCCGGTTGATTCTTCTTGTGCTGTTTCTTGATAAGGTGGTTTTTATAGCTTGCGGCTTATCAGGCCAGCGAAGTAACCTCCAGTGACGTTGGGGGACCCTACGGACTACATATAAGGCTTGTAGTCGGCCTCTCACCCCGGCACCATGCCGAGATGGCGGCAGCGGGAATCGAACCCGCTACCTACCGAGTGTGAATCGGTCGACACACACACGGTTAAACCTGCGGCACGCGGTGTTCCCAAGCGGTCACCCATCCAAGTACTAACCACGCCCAGTCCTGCTTAACTTCGGTGATCGGACGAGAACCGGTGGATCCACGACGGCACAGCCGCAGAAATTAAACTTTACTGCCTTGAAAGTCTACGATGGGATCTCAGAAGACGAGATAGGCCCAGACCAGAAACATGCTTCTGAGAATATTGTTTCAGCACAAATTACTTTTAGTAGCGCACCATCTCTTTACGTACTATTTTTTTTATAGATATTTTGTTGTTGTAAAAATATCTTACAATAAAAAAATGAAAAAGATGATTTAAAATTATACGCGAAATTCGCGCGTAGAAAACCTTTCATTATCCTTTAAACAGTTAAAAATCATCGAGAAAAATATAGGAACAGTAAAAACATTGACTTTAAAATGAGAACCGAAAACGGAAGCAACAGCAAGTCGGTATTTTTGGATCAGATTATTACTGGATATTTTCATTCAAGAATAATTCATATTCACTTGGGTTATAATTGCAACGCATTTTAAGGAGAAGACGAATATTCCAGTTGTTGATAATAGATGGCGTTGTAGTGATATTGGAGAAGTATTTCTATAATCGTCTATGAAGGGGTGATTAATGCACAACAGAATTGATCTGGTTTACAGAAATCATGTTGCAATATATACTGTTAACAAATATGGTCACCAAATATAAGTCTCTACCATATAGTCTAAAACTAGTCACGAAAAAATATTATTTATTTTGATAGATGAAAAATAATTTTTACAGGCAAACATTTCTTGATAAGAGAGTAATTATCAAAACATAAAATTATGCGAAAAATTCACAGGCTAGTAGTTTAACCTTAACAAATTCCAAGTCGAAAAGATAATTTATATAAAATAATGGCTGAAAAGTGAGTAAACAATAACTTACGTGATACAGCGGCATTCAAATTGCCACGGATTAGTAGAATTGAATTGTATAGATTAGAATATTTAGTAAGAATTTTTATTATACAGGGTGGCATAGAATGAACGTTGGGGTTTGAATTCCCTATAATTTTTTTTAATTGTTTTATTTTTATTTCAAACAATATGTTGTAAAGAAGACTTGAGCAATGAATCGAGGTCATAACACCTGAAATTTTGCGAAAGATTATGGGAAATATTTTGGAAAGAGGCCGCACGATTGTGCGAAGCAGAAAATTGTTACCACTTGCGAGATATCCAAAAATATATTATTGATTATTATACTATATTTATAAAAAAAAAATGCTAAAAATAATTTAAGCCACAACGTTTATCTTGCGCCGGCCACTCTGTATTTGATGAAAATTCATAGAAATGTTTTCTTCAAATTATTAGTTTTGATATTATTTAAATAAATGATTATTTTTAGCTGCAGGAGATTCCCAAAGCGCTTATGAAATATTTTTGTAAGTACGCGATAAAATTTTTACTAACAATCCGTAGAAAAGCAGAATTAAGTGGACACAAATATATGTGATTTTTTTTGTTAGTTTTTCTTTCTTCAATTTATTTTTATAAAAATTTAAATTCTAGAAAATACGAAGTCTGTTCAAAAACTATCGCGAATTTTGCGTTTTTTCAAAAATTATTTATTTATTAATGAATATCTATTTTTTCCCCTTCAAAGTAATCCCCACCAGATATTATACACTTGTGCCAACGTTTTTTCCAATCCACGAAGTACTTCAAAAAATAATTTTTTGTGATCTTGTTCAGCTCCTCCTTCGATGCCGTCTTTATCTCCTCAATCCTAGCATAGCGTCGTCCTTTCATGGGGCTCTTCAGTTTCGGGATCAAGAAAAAGTCACAGGGAGCCAGATCTGGAGAATACGGTGGCTGCGGTATTATTAGTGTGTTGTTTTTGCCGACGATGCGTGAGCAGGAGCGTTATCATGGTGCAAAACCCAATTTTTGTTCTTCCACAATTCTGGGCGTTTCTGTCCGATTGCTTCGTGCAACTTGCGCATTACTTGCAGGTAATATTCCTTATTGACCGTTCTACCCTGTGGCAAGAACTCATGATGCACCACGTCCCTGCAATCGAAGGAAACTGTAAGCAAAACCTTCACATTTGAACGAACTTGGCGCGCTTTTCTCGGTCTTGGCTCGTGCGGCAGCTTCCATTGGGATAATGCAGCTTTGGTTTCCACGTCATAACCATAAACCCATGATTCGTCACCAGTTATGACCCTCTGGAGCAAATTTGGGTCGTCGCGGACCGAGTCCAACAACTGCTCCTTATCAATGTTAATGCGATGCTGTTTTTAGTCGAAAATGGGCAAAAATCGAAGACGAGCCAAAACACGTGCAAGCGAAGCAGCTGTAAATATTAACTGAACATTCAAAATGGCCGAACTTGTCGGCATAAGTGAGAGACATGAGTACCAACATAACGGCACAAAAAAGTTAAACATACGTAACCCGCGGAAATTCAAAATTCGCGATACTTTTTGAACAGACCTCGTATACCATTTCATTGAGCGAAAACATCACTCATTTTTATTTAACTATTTACACAGAAAAAAGCAACAACAAAAATATCGCTTTTGTTATAATAAATTTTAATTCATTAAAATTATTTAGCTCTTTAGTGGAAAATAAAATTCAAACAAATTTTTTATAAGATCAATCATGCCGGGCGTAATATTCGTTTTTTGTTTCTTTTTTATAATTATTCTAATTTTTATCGCGTTTAGCATCGAGAATCGGTTTTTTTTTGCAAGTGCTTGCAAGATTTTACAAACACCACCATTTATTGGGTTATTTGTCGTCTTTCTATCACGGATCCTAAGCTAGCCAGATATTCTTTCCGAGTTCATCGAAGATTTCTTTGAAGTAAATTTTCAAGTTTTGGTTTAAAGTTGATTGGAAAATTCTGTGAGTAATGTGACACTTCTGTACATAAATCTAGCATCTTCTGTTATTAGTGGTATTAGCCACGTCTTTGGTGTTCTTTCGTGACCTTTTCATCGACTAGGTCTTTTACCATTATTCTGCTCAAGTACCATTGCCAATGAAAATCAACTGCTGCCTTCTGTTTTGTCAAGTCGTTTGCCATTTTTACGTTGAGTTTATAGACACATTCCGACGTCAGTGCTGTATTTTATCAGTCTATTTCACACCCCAAAATATCGTCTCATTATTCAACGCTGTTACGAGTAAAATTAACATTTTAGCTTAATAAGCCAGGTTCAAATCGTTCGAAAATATTCCTATCACCGGCTTATCATCTCCAATGAATCTATCTGTCAAGACACCAATATTTTCCAGCTTCCCACAGTAATATTCGGATCCCCAATCCCAGTCCTATACCTTCTTTCGCGAGAATTTCTATACGCTGTTGCTCCAGTTGTTTCCTTAATAAAATAATTAAGAAGCAGTAATCTTACAATAGTTTCCATTGAATACATGGGTCAATCTTTGCATCATATTCTGGTGCATCTTAATTGAGCAAAGTAGAACTTATACCAACATATTTTCGTATAAGTTTCGCTTCTTTTATTTAATATTTCAGAGAGTCTGGCAATTTTTGTCGTTGTTGAATGAAATTATTGGGAAAATTTTATAAATGAGTTTAGATAATTACAAGAATCCTCAATAAATAAAAATATTGAGAACAAATTAGCATCTGTAATAATTTATCATATATTTAGCACTAAAAATTTGCTCAGCTCTGAGCACAAATATCTTCTCTATTAGAAAAAAGTAAAAAATTATAGAAATATTTTGCCTGATTTGTAAAAAAAAAGTTTTTTTTTCTTTTATTAAATATCCTTTTTGGTTTTTAATTTATCTTCCATCACTCAGAATCATATTATATCATTTAATGAAGTTTCTTTGATCATAACCTCAAATTATCGCTACTTACTAATTGATAATGGAAAGCTTTAATATATTCTAAAAGAAACAAATCGTTCAGACTAAAAAAAAATATACAGATGAGATGAAATAATAGTTTTTTTTTTGTTTCGTAACTTTACAGATCAGCATTTGGCTCCTTAAGTATTGTTGGCCGAACACCATCCGCAATGATGATAACTCCAACACCGCGGGAGATATCACAATCAGATATAATTCGTATTCATGTTCCGGCAGCTACTGTAACAGATCAAACAACAAAATCCAACGACTTCAATACAATTACATCGAATTCTGGTTCGGTGTTACCAGCTACGGCAGCACCCTGCTCGCCGTCATTATCGTTTACACAACAACAACAGGTAAAATCACCAACGAAATTTCAGAAATTTTCTACCAATAGCAATAGCATCGATGATTCGTCGATTCACACTTCGGGTAGCACCGGAAACGGTGGCAGCAACCGGAATTCAATACTCTCCGGTGAAATAACACCAACACGAAAATCATTCGTGTACAGATCGGAGGATGAAATAGCGTACAACGGACAGAAATCGTCGTCTTCATCGCGACGAGGAAGCCTTTCGCGCAAAAGTCCGTTGCTGCTAAGCGATCAGGCCATCGTTGTTGACTGTGAGCATATGAAAACCAAGCGGCATTCTATCAACGCATACGACGAAAGTCAGCTCGATCGATGCTCTGAAGAGATTAGCCGGAGTGTGGGGATCAGCGAACGGAGGAGTAGCGACTCGAGCAGCCGAAGAGGAAGTGACTCTGCTACAAGAGGCATTCGACAAGGAGGTGCTGGCGCTGGCGCTGGTTCTGGTGTTGGTACGAGCGCGACTGGTGAACGGGGTAGTGGTAGTATTTATAGCAATAACGGAAGTATTAACAATGGCCTAAGGCGCAATAAACTTATGACATCATTCGAAGAGCTTGCCCGCAAAGAGCAGAGTAGTCGTTACACTGGTATGACGACGACATCGGAGACTCGTATGACTCGCAGCATACACACTGAACGTCAGAACACAATGACATCCGATGACGATGATCTCTCGCCAAAAAGTAAGTACGGTAGTGATTGTAACATTCAGTATAGAGCGTTAACAACATCACCCAGTCCAATCGAATCTGATTCGGTTCAAGTAGACGTTGCAAAGGCCTTGCGTAAGAAATCTGACAATTCCGATGAATACTCATCGTCTAGTCCATTTACACGATCAGTTCTTACAACTCCGGTCAATGAACAAATTCCAACATCGATTCTGACTACATCGCAATCCACTCAGAAATTATTATATTCCGAAGAGGATGTGCCCACGTACACGTACGGTGGTATGCATTCGGCATCAATGGCTGGAATGGTTGGACTTTCGAAGTCGTCCACTGTTAAACCATTACCATCTCCATCATCATCATCAACATCCCCATTATTTATAGTAGAATCTGCATCATCATCTTCACCACCACTACCACCACAACCATCATCATCATCATCATCTTCGACTCAGAAAAACACAAACAACAAGAGTACAAATCGTTTCAGTGCACCCGACTACTACTATTCTGATAACGACATGAGCGATGTTTTAAAAACCAGAACAACTAAAACCACACAAATTTGCACCACAATCACCACAACCACCGGCACATCTGGTTCTAATTTAATCAACACGAAAAATTCCATTCGAACGAATAGCGCCAATGCGATATCTTCGCTTGGCAGAGGCACCGCCGACATTCGCAAATTGTCGTCATCATCGTCGTCATCTTTGATTTCGACAGCAACCCCGACATCCGTTCACATATCGGAGCAACCCAAAAGGTATTTTAGCGATGTTACTACTAGTCATCAACAACAACACCAACACCAATACGATCGCCAACAATTTCACCAAGGCCATCAGCAAACTGTTCAAATGGCAAATCTGAATAAACACACAAATACAAGTCCTAGTAGCTATGTAGTCGCACAACAATCACATAACAATAAAAAGACAGCAAACGTTTTCGATCAAAACTATGATATTTACCAACGAGACATTAACAATAGTAGTTTTAGTAGTAGTAGCAACGGTAGTCGAATGACACGATCAACTGATACGTGCGCCAATAATAAATATTCCCAAAAGGATTTCGATCATAGAATAGCAGCCAATCTTGGTGGGCCGTACGATTACAAAAGTCACACCACTGCTGTAGCAAAAGAAACGAATAAAATTCGTATTAAAGTACAACAAAATCAGTAATAGTCAAAAAAAAAAAAATCAAAATTTTGTGAAATTGAAAATCAAAAAAAAAAAAATTTAGAAAAACAGATCTTGGAACGAATGTGATGTGACTTCAAAAGGCATTCGAAAAGCTACGAATTTTAGAACAACATGGACACTACTCATTAACTTATTAATAGATGACTTGATATACTCATCAAAAAGTGATCCTGTTAATATATACTCCCGTTGTTGACTATAGTTTTTCGTGTTTACGATCGAAAGGCTTTTTCTTACATCCAGGATACTCCCATGCCATTGGATACTAGCATTAAATGAGCAAATTCATGACGAATAAAAAATAATTTGATTTTCAAAATAGTCTCGAATGTAATCAACATTAATTAAGCTACATTCTTATGAATTCAACGTTTAAATATGCATTTATGGAAGTGAGTAAATTTTTTTAATTAATTATATTATATTTATTAGTCAAAAGTTAAGCAAATACTAACAAAAAATCAATAAGTAGGACAAGGAAAAAACCGAACTGAACAGAAATAATTAATTTAAGTTTTTTTTTTGCTAAATCCTAAAATAGAAAGAAAAATAAATTCCGAAATAGGGAAAAGTGGGTACAGAAACGTGTAATGAACTTCTTTTTAAATTGCTTTAATCTTTTATGACAAACTATAGAAATGTGACATTTTTGTCGGATTATGAACAACAGAAATCACTCGGCTATTATTTTAATTATATTCATTTATTGTCGCTGAATTTATATAACTTACATATTTGATCGAGTATGCTACTTTTAATGTACAGAATATTCTGTTTTGTTTACGTGGCATACCCGTCGTTTATATGCCACGTACAGAATACTACCACGATTGGCCTACGACCATAGGTATTGAGTTACACTCAATCAACGCACCACCATTACTAGCAGTTTACAGTCAGTAACCAGTTACAAACCGATTAATTCAACTGTTAGTGGTGAGGCCTATCTAAACCTCTACTGTCATAAGCAGTGACAGTGCCCGAGATAATTACCATTATCTCCCACCAGCAATATGGGTATTAACCACAGCCACTACGTTGCTGCCTAAGGCGCCTCACCATTGTCGGGCACAGTGTGTTTTTACAGCATGGGGCACCCCAACTACCGTAGTACCAATTTTTTATTTTAAGAGTACTTCTGTTTGTACTCCGCTCATTGAGCTACGATAAGGCATCTTGTAAATCCCTAGGCACCGCTAAGCCACCTCAAATACGCGGGTTTTTCACCCGGTTGTAGCCACCTTGCGTGTCATTTACACAATCATTCACGGACCATTCTCGCTCTCCTCAAAAAATGCCACGGCAAATCTATTGGAGAATTCATACCGTTATCTCATACCTCACATCCACACTATCATCATTCACCACGATTCCACATGCACCTAAGTCACGCAAATTCCCGCACAGGCCACACTCAATGAGCAGGTGCTTGGCACTCTCCTCCACCGCCTTACAAGGGCATCTAGCCTCCCCGGCCAGGCTACGCCCGTACAGGAACACATTCATACCGCCATGTCCCGTGAGTAAATACCCAAGGTACAAACCAAATTCAAATCCATACGCAGACGCAAAGAACACATCCGAACTGAACATGTGCATTTCAGAATGTATTAAATTTGGCAATGTCGATGGGATGACTAAGATCTTGAATCTCTTCATTCATATTTACGAGACGGTAGTAAATGCTTCCACACAGCACGTCCAGGTCCCATGGAATTTCTCCCATGAGAACTTGCATCGTATTGGTTGACACGGTTCTACATACATTCAAACATGCATACAAAGCCAGACGCTGAACAGAATTTATGCCTACCCTTGCATACTGGTAACGCATAATGTCATATATACGCAATACACACGAAGCATACATAGCACACGGAACAAACACACCCTTGTACAGGACTTTCACCGCTCTGCATCGAAGTCTCCATTCTTTGTGAAATACTCGCACTAGCGTACCAACCAAACCGGCCCCGCGCCCCCTTAGATGTTGCAAGTGAAACCGAAAGTTCAGCTTCTCTCCAAATTTCACTCCAAGGTAACGTACTTCCCGCGCGTATCGGATCCTGACCGCCTCTAAACGAGTATTGGGCATCCTACCAGGCGCCAAAAAATCTCTCAACCACATACACACAGGCTTCCTTTCTGAAACATTCACTCCAATTCTATTCCTTTTAATGTACAGTAGTAATCCTTTGATATCGTTTAATAAAATATACATGAAAATTCATGGAAAAGTTAATAATTTCCGCATATAATGAGACAACGTTGCTATGTTATACACTGTACAGGCGAAAATTTTTGAGCCTATGTATAGTAGTTTGAATGAAAATATAATTATATAAAGAACTATCAAAGAGTCTCCTTAATTCGTCCATAGAGCTTTTAAAAGCTGTGATTTTTTTTCATTTGTTAAGTTGGAAAATACAGCGTTTATAGATGATAATATATAGACAGTTTATAACAATGTGATTTTCTGATCAAACAATGATCACTTTTAATGGCTTAGTAGAAATATCATCGAAAGGTATATTCTCAACAGTTAGGTTATGGTTTAATCGTAATTAGCAACACCATCGCTCATAGCGGCAATATTTTCAACTGAAAGTTCAGAATATTTCTAATAAAGAATTTATACGATCATCATTCGCTAAATTGTTCTTTTCTTATGACACCATACATGGATGCAACCAAAGACAATCATTAATTCTCGATAATCAGTTGTGCAGATTGATGTGTGCTTTCTGTTAGATGAAAATGGTTTTTCGTGATACAAAAATACCAGCGGATTCAACCAAACACTTAAGTGAGTAACTGATCTTCTGAGCTTCCCTGATCTTCTGAACATTTACTTTCGTTATAATCGGCTATTACTTGTTCTTCCGATTCTATTATTTGACATAAATCAGCAGGGACTTTAGGATTCTCTAAAACTGCTATATTCCTTTAAAATTGAGCCATTTGCTCTTCCTAATCAAAATTAATTTATCGCGTTTATTTAATAACTTCTGATAGTGGGATGGTATTTATATCCCTTCTGCTGCAATGAAGAATGGTGTGTTACGGTAGTTATGATATAGTCTAAATGTAATATTTCAGCTAATTGTCTTCTGGCACATTTTATTTTTCGTCTACAACTAGAAAAATCGGCTTGTTTTATTCGCAAAGTATATATGAGAAATAAAATATAGAGAAATGTTATGGGCATTTTCCATCGTAGCTGGTTTCGCCTTGGCCAATTGGTGTTGAATGGTTTTTTTTCGGATATCTAAAAATCTTCATCTTTAATTGTGTTGTGTGAAGACTCGAAGAGGTCAGATATCTCAAAATTTCCATTAGATTCTTGGCATTGTTAGTCGATAATTTGAATGAGTTTGACAAAAGTCGCTATTATAACGAGACGAACTTAAAAAAATAATTATTCTCAGTGCGGCCAATTAGTTGACAAGTAAGAAATTTGAGGGTCCAATGGGAAAGTCATTACCTGCTCGTAAACTGAAATTCTGTACGCAAATTGAAATTTTTTTTTTAAACTGTGTTTTCGTAACTCGAATAATTTGTCAGCTAAATTGTTTTTTTTATTGTATACTTAATACAATAAAAAAAAAAACAATTTTAGCTGAGAAAATCAACTAAATTGTTTTTTTTTATTATTGTATACTTATTTTTTAGCTCTAACGTCGAATAGATTTAACGTCGGGATGTTACGTGAAGATTTTGTAAATTGAAGTATTTTTAATAGTTGGGATTCGTTTAATAAGATATTTTTACGTTCAGTAGGCGATAGTTCCTAACTCAAAATCGTTTGTGTCACAAAATTTCTCTTTTCAAATAATAACACAACTATAATTAATTTGTTTTTATTTCGCAATAATTTTTAGCAATTTAAAAAGAAAATTCATAATAAATTCCTTAATAGATAGAAGGGGGGATTAGAATAGGGGGCGAAGAGTGAAAAAAATAAAACTTTAATCGAAAAAATATTAATAGACTTTATAAAAAGATCGAATATTTTTTGAATGATAAAAAAATGCATTTCTGTTCAACAGTACCAAAAAATCCGGCCAATAGTAGCTGTACAAAGTTTTAAATAAGAAAATATATAATAAACAATGTAAGGAATTCGGAAAATATAATACGATAGTTATGGTATATAAATAAATTAAGTTTATTATTATTATTATTATTATTTTATTTATTTATGTTGTTATTTAAATTTTTAATATTATTGTTTTTATTTTTTATAATTTTTATATAATCAAATTTTTTTTATTATTAACGACTCTATATTGAAATTATAGAAGTATAATTGTTAGAATTTTATAGTGTTTATATTTAATTACACAATTTGTTTGACAATAATTAAAACTTATTTACAAAACAAAGTAGGAGGCGTTGTAATGTATTCTTGTTTTTTTTTTTTTAGGAGTTTAAGAAATAATTATACAAAAAAAATCCTCTTACTACAAATTTAGAAAATATTTACTTATCATTCCAAAAGGTAGAATTATTTATATATAATTGGTTATTAATTATATAATTGGCTACACATTCTCATTAGAAATATTAGAAATTTTTTTTTTATAAAAACGGAAAGAAAATATTTAAAAAAAATTTTCTTCAAATATTTATACGCACTCATATCTAAATATGCCCAGCATATTTAGTTATTCTTAATTTAGGATTTTGTATATATAAAAAAAGTATATTCAAAATATAAATTCAAAAGTAAAAATTTCCAAAATAATTTTTATCATGCGTTCAAGTATTTATGTATAGAGGAGCAATTTAGAATTTGACTTAAAAAAAAAACAATCAAACTAAATACATATGATCAAATTGATATTTATTTTAAAAATACAACAAATAATAGCAATAAACATGTAAATACAGAAAACAAGTGTTCCAGTAAGTATAATTACGAGTATTAATAATTAGTAATAGTATAAGAAAGAGAGAGAGAGAGAGAGAGAGAACGATTGCTGAAACAGAGAGGAAAATAGAAAAATAATATATAATTTTATAGTAATTTCTTTTTTTTTTGCACTATAACTATTGCTCTTCGATCTTAAAAATAGTGTGATGAAAATGACAATATACAAAAAAATTAATGATATTATTTCTAATAAATTGATTTATTATTAATTAATATTACTACTCCAATTACATTTAAAAAAAATAAGTCTAATGAAAATTGTAAAAACAAAAAAAACCAAAATAAGATATAAAAATAAAAGTGAATCTCAAACATGAGAAAAATTCAAACTATAAAAATCTCGAATACTGATGAAAATACTAAAATATTTTCGATGAAAAAATACTATTATTATTAATTAAGCTCTAGTCTTTACAATGCATTCTAATATAAATATTAATTAAAACAAATCAAATATTAGTCAGTTCCAGAATATCATTGGTTAAATATTTTTAGTTGATTAGTAACTAAATTACTCGATTATGTCTCTAGTAAGTAAATTATTTTTGGAATTTGTCTTAAAAAAAATATCATATTTTAATTGTATATGCTAAGATTTACTCGTGATAATTATTTTGGTTCTCTTTACTCTCAAATATGTTATTTTAAGTAATATTAGTGCTAATTAATACACCAGGATAAACTTAACAACGATCGTTTAATTTTCTGATAATAATCGTCAGTTTATCGATAATTCTTACCAGAACTTGAACGATTATTTATTTATTTATCGATCATTTCCATTACTATTAGCCATTATTAATCCAGCATCATCGATAATTATTACGGTCATTTGTTAATATCGTCCACTAACGTTCATTAATAGCTTCCATTATTGACAATTATAATCGATTATTTCTGTCACGGTGCAGCAGCATGTGCTTCCCTTTATCGACACCCTACCCAATATTCTATCCGATATCGGAGAATCCGATAACCCGAGACCAAGACTATTTTTCATTCAATAAAATTGCCTCAAACTAATAAGTATAAAAAAGTTCACTCGTACATTTAGATCATGATAGATAACACTGTTTAGTATTGTACATACAAAAATAGTATTGACAATTTTTCGAAGAATTCTATTCGAGTCCGTATGTCCATTGATAGTTTTCTATTGTCTAGGAGTTGTAGTAATTATTTATTTAAGCTCACTTCTTTTTACTTTCGTCTGAGGGTCTGCGGCTGTGCCGTCCTGGATCCACCGGTTCTCGTCCGATCACCAAAGTTAAGCAGGACTGGGCGTGGTTAGTACTTGGATGGATGACCGCTTGGGAACACCGCGTGCCACAGGTTTAACCGTGTTGGGAACACCGCGTGCCGCAGGTTTAACCGTGTGTGTGTCGACCGCTTCACACTCGGAGGTAGCGGGTTCGATTCCCGCTGTCGCCATCTCGGCATTACAAGCCTTATATGTAGTCTGTAGGGTCCCCCAACGTCACTGGAGGTTACTTCGCTGGCCTGATAAGCCGCAAGCTATAAAAACCACCTTATCAAGAAACAGCACAAGAAGAATCAACCGGACTGTACCTCAGGCAAAAAACTCATCTGGTTTTCATCGAACAACGCAGACGGGTGAACACTTCATCTACAGCGGCAACGACAGCGGCCACCACTGTGGAGTCGGATTGATCCTATCGGCCAACGCAAAAACAGATCTCTCATGGGCTATAGACAGGCTCCACTCGAAGTTCCGAAAGATCACCATCGTGCAGTGCCCCAACCGAAGTAGATGATGACGCCAACAAAAAGAAGCTTTCTACCACCAACTAGAGACGTGTATTCTCTGTGCCGCTATATGCTCCATAGGAGCGACTGTGTCTCATAACTATGTGTATATGTGTCATAATGTATAATGTAGAAATGAAACCTGTCAAATAAAAAAAAACAAAAATGAGTTCACTCGTACATTTAGATCACGATAGATAGCACTGTTTAGTATTGTAAATACAAAAATAGTATTGACAATTTTTCGAAGAATTCTATTCGAGTCCGTATGTCCATTGATAGTTTTCTTTTGTCTAAGAGTTGTAGTAATTATTTATTTAAATAAATAAATCACTTCTTTTTACTTTCGTCTGAGGGTTATTTGGATAGAATTTTTGTGTACAAATCTATCCAGATCTTCTATAATCGAGGCTTTAATCTAAGGTGTAATCTAAGCTTAAGTCTCCACCTTTTGAACATTTCTAACTACGTTATTGTAATTGATTATTTTATAGACTAGCGACAATCTGTTAAAAATTACAGTTATTTAACGAATAAAACTAAAACATACAAATTAATACTACAAACTAATACTAAAAACGAATATAAATTATTGCTACATGTTAACTTATATATATATTAAATTTAATTTAATTGTATAGATATGACAATATTTCTACTAATAGAGCAACTTTTGCTTGTCGTCCATAAATAATTTGACTGAAAACACAATGTTCACCAATTAACTATACAGTAGACTCGCGGTAACGTGAACTATATAAAACCAAACGAGTTCACAGTAACGAGATTGTTCATGTTTACGAGAGTTAAATTTTAGTATATACATAATTCAGTATTCCTCCACGAATAATAAGATTGAAAAAGAAATATTAACATAAAACATAAACATACAATTTATTGTATGTTTGTGAACATATATTTATTGTGAACGAACATTTATTGTGAACATACATTTATGTGAAAATATTTATATATGTAAAAAACATTAATTTTTTGTATTAAAAAAATCCTTTACGCTCGTTTGACGCGTCTTGACTTCTAAGCTTTTCATGAGTGCTCTTTCCCGCAAATTCCTGAGTACGACAAGCTCTTTGGAGTTAGCTTGATTAACTTCCGCCCATTCTAAAGCATTATTAAAAATTTTAACAGCCTCTTTTGCTGTAATTTTACAAGTATTTGACTGTTCAAAATCAATTTCTTCATCAGATGTTTTGTCGTTCCCATCTCCGGAAACAGTTTTTTCAGTTTCTAAATTGTCCTCATTCCATGTATTAATATCAGCAATAGCACACTCTTCCTATAACCAAAATATTTCATCAAAACTAACTTTTTTAAATACACAATTTTATACAAACCTCCGGATTAATTATTTGAAGAAGATCAATGTTATTTTGTATAGCTAATGGTATTTCTGCCCAACGATTCTGCAATACACTTAAAGGGATATCCTCCTCAGAATCAGGATTATTGTCAACAAAGCTAAAAATAGTTTTCCAGCATTTGGCAATTGTTGTTACTTCAAGTCGGTCCCAAGCAGCTTTAAGAATCAATATTGCATCTTTCAAATTTAGCTTTTTGAGTGTTTCTGACACATTTGATCCTTTAGCTACAACTGATGCCAATAAACTGTTTCTATAGTAAAGTTTTGTGATTCTGATCGCATTCTGATCCATTGGTTGGATCAGGGGTGTGACATTTGGGGGCATGAACATGGTAAAAATGCAACCATCTTCTGATATTAATTCACTTTCTGCAGGATGCGATGGTGCGTTGTCCAGTAATAAAAGAGCCATAACTGGCAAGTCCCTACTTTTCAAAAATATTTTGACCTAAAAAGGATAAACTTTTTCAGTTTATATGACAAACATTTTAATGGTTGATTTACCTGTGGTATAAATGAATGATGAAACCATTCGGTGAATATGGTGCATGTCATCCAAGCAGATTTAGAATTTTTGTAGTCAACTGGACAATGAAAGTTCTTGAAGGAGCGAGGGTTCTTTGCTTTTCCGATGACTAGTGGTCGCAGCTTATGTAAACCAGTTCCATTTGTACAAGCAAGAAAAGTTATTCGCTGCTTTTCTATTTTTCTGCCGGGGGCAGTTTTTTCCCTTGAAGAAACGTATGTTTTGTCTGGTAAAAGCTTCCAGTATAAACCCGTTTCATCAGCGTTATAAATTTGATCAGCACACAAATTAAACTCCTTCATTTTAGCTTGCAACTTTTTTTTGAATGGTAACACAAGCTCTGGTTGAGAAGATAATTTTTCACCGCTGACTTTTAAAAATCTTACCCCAAAACGAGTTTTAAAACGTTGAAGCCAGCCATCGCTAGCATTAAATTGAGCATGATTGTTTTCCTTTATTTTTTCATGTAAAAACTTAGCTTTTTGTTTCAGCATATCGCCACTAACTTGAAAGTTTTTCTCACGCTGCCGAAGAAACCATCGATAAAGATGCTTTTCCATTTTGGGTAGTTGCGACAGTTTCAGGGTTTTCCTTTTAGTGGATCCAGAAAATGTATCATTCACACATCTTAAAATTTTTCTTTTTTATTTCTTATTGCACAAATAGTGGATTTCGCTACTCCAAATTGTGTTGCCAAAGAAGTAACACTTATTCCGCAGTTAAGCTTTTCTATTACTTCCGCCTTTGCTGTTAAAGTTAAAAACTTTGGGTGTTTTCCGACCATAATTAATTTATATTTACTTTTCACTAAATTTGAAGCAGAGCAGACAAAATTTAAAAGAATACTAGGAGCGTACGATATTCACTGCTTCAGTATCTTATACGTATACAAACATGCATATTACTTATCGTTGTTCGCTCTGTACTATTTACATGGAAAAATTCTACTACTTTACTATTCAAATACATACAGATGGTATTAGAAATAGAAAGAACCGTTTAAAAAAAGTGTTCACGTTACAGGGCTGTCGAGCATTGTTCACGATTATCACTGACTTTTAAGGTATCTACTTTACTAAATTTATAAATTGGTTATTAGTTAAAATATCGTGGTCCACTTCTTTCTTCTCCACTGTGTTCTTTTGTCAACAATGAATTGCCGCCAACGCATCGTATCCGTTCAGTTTAGGTTGTTTCTCCAATGACGATCGATTCACACTTCGTCGAGTTCAAGCCGTTTAGAATAGTGGATGACTTTTTCTTGAATGAGTTGAGTGATATTGCGCGCATGGATATCACAAAAATCAAGCAATTTACTCAGAATGACATCAGCCTTGATGGATTACGTAATATCCCAACGGACCTAATTTCGGTCTATGCGTTTTGACTGAAGCAGCGAGCAGCCTTACCTAAAGCCAGAACCCAATAATAAGAACTCAGATTTCATCTTTGGTTTAATTTGAAACTAGCTACCCATTGCTCGGGCTTATTCAATTAAAATTAAAACATGTTTTTTTGGTTTATGCCATTAGCAGATATAAAATAATTGTTTATTCAAATTACTCAATACAGTACAACTTCGCTAATCCGGACACATATAGTTTTGGCTTCGGTCGGATTACCGAGTTGTCCGGACTATATACTTAAAAAAATTTGCTCTAAAAAAAAATTAGCAGTTTCGAACAAAACATTATTAAAACAAAAGACTTGCATTATATGAATTTTTTTATTAAAGTTTCCTTTAAAAAATTACATGTAGGGATGGTATTATTATGCAATAGAAAAAAAGAACTAATTTTGGGCTGAATAATTTTATTATTGTAACTTTTACGTGCTTTCTCCTCTAGCCTCTTTAATAAGACAATGTCCTGCATGGAAACATCATTTTCCTCAGCCCACTGAGCGCAAATTGCAAATGATTTCATAGCATCATTATGAGCTATCTTAACTTTAACACCCATTGCAATATCTTCATCTTCTTCAGAGTCTACAAGGGATGCTGAAATTTCTTTTGGAGTAGCGTGCTCTATTATCTCTTCATCGGTTAAGTCCATTAAAAACTCATTCACACCCGTTGCCCAATCATGTATTTCTTTTTCAGGAATGTCATCTTTTGGATTTAAAGTAGTGATTATATGTTGTATTGATCTCAAGTCGGCAAATACGGAACCGGACAGTATTTCATGGCGTAAATCTTTAAGCGGAATCAAATCTTCATCTTCCCACTGCGATGCAAGCTGTGTCCACAATGTAGACCAGCTTTTCTGTATGTTTTTTCCGCTAATGTTTTGCCAAGCTAGGTCCAAGAAAGTAACAGCAATCTTCAAGTTAAACTTTTTAAGAACTAGCGCTATGTTCCCATCGTTTTCTTTTAAAATATATTCCAGTAACTGCTTTCTGTAAGAAACCTTAATATTTTGTATAAGATTTTGGTCCATAGGCTGTAAGATTGCCGTACAATTTGGTGGTAAAAATAGCACCCTGAAGTTCGGGTCAAAATTAATATCTTCCTCTTTGGGATGTGAAGGTGCATTATCCAATATTAATAGTGCTTTCAGTGGTCTATTCACCTCAGCTAAATATTTTTTTACATCTAGTATAAAATAATTTTTGAACCAGTCCAAGAAAAGTGACGTTGACATCCATCCCTTTTTAGTTGCTTTATATACAACTGGAAGTTTGGCATTTTGAAAAGCTCTTGGCTTAACAGATTTTCCAATAACCAAAAGAGGCAGTTTGTGCGTTCCTGCAGCATTTGCGCAGGGCATAAATGTGACCCGATCCTTGGAAATTTTTCTACCAGGGGCTGCTTTTTCATTTGCATGCACCCATGTGGTACCAGGCAAAACTCTCCAAAAAGCAGCGGATTCATCTGCATTGTAGACTTGCTCTTCAGTCAAGTTCATTGCAGCAATGATGTCGGTAAACTTTTTTTGAAACGGCTCAACGGCGTTGATATCGCTCGAAATTTTTTCACCACATATTTTTAGAAATCGAATTCCATGTCGTTTTTTAAATTTATCTAGCCAGCCTGCACTGGCTAAAAAATCGTCCTTCCCAGTCATTTTGAAGTAAAAAAATTTTGCCTTGGCTCTTAAAATTTCAGATGAAATTGGGATATGGTGATTTCTTTGTTGTATAAACCATGTATACACTGCTTCCTCAACTTCCGGATGTTCTGCTTTTTTAATAACTTTTTTCTTGCCTAAAATAACTTATTAATTAAAAAAATGGTTTAACATATTTAGATTCAAATTTACCTGCTCCATGATAAGTATTCGAAACAAATCGATTAATTTTTTCTTTATTTTTTTTAATGTCTGAAACAGTTGACTTAGGTATTTTAAATATGTCCGCCACCTGCCTAATAGTTTTGCCTGAATCAAGGCTTTGTAATATTTGACACTTTTCTTTTAACAATAACGTTTTATGCTTGCGTTTACTATTTGAAGCCATGACTTTAAGGAACCCACTTCAAATTTAAAAATTTTAAAATTATGTAAACCTTTCCGAACATGCTCTTACAAGAAAACAAAAATTCAACTGCTATGACTTTAATACAATACTTACACGTACACATATATGTATACTTACTTATAACGTAAAAAAAAATTCACAGAATTCAACACAGAAAAAAAGTAAAAACGGTACAATAACGATTTTGTACTCTTTCAATACGCACGAAAAAATTTGTCCGGACTATAGAGGTTAAAATTTGAAATTGTCCGAATCATGGAATGTGTCCGGATTACTGGAGTGTCCGGAGTGGCGCATGTCCGGACTAGCGAAGTTGTACTGTATTCAAATTAATACTCCATCGCTTTTGGATATACAATATTTTTCATTGTTCCATTTGGTGCATAAACAAACAAATCAGATGGTTTTCCAACTCTTGAACATGCTACATATAGTTGGCCATGTGAGAAGCAAGGATTTTCTAGATTTAATCCACAAACTTGTAACGATTATCCTTGCGCTTTGTGGATGGTCATTGCAAAAGCGAGTCGAATGGGAAACTGTAAGCGCTTTAATTCAAATGGCATATCAGTTGGTATCATTGGTATTCTTGGCAACAATACATATTCTCCTTTAAATTTTCCATTCAAAATTGTTGCTTCAATCACTTTATTCATCAACTTTTTCACCGTAAGTCTAGTCCCATTTCAAAGACGCGGTGGATTAATATTTCGGAGAAGAATGATCGGCACTCCTATTTTCAACTTCAATACATGTGGTGGTATTCCTGGGAAATCCAATGAGTTCAGAAATTCAGTGGGATAATTCACTGCTTCCTCTTGCTCCAAAACTGTATCAATCGATTTATATGTTGTAGCTTCTTCTGGAACATTGATTGGAATGTTCATGTCAATTTCATTTACATCGATATTTTTGGCGGCTAATATTGCTCGGGAACTAAACCAATCGTGATTCTTGTAATTTTGGGTGATGTTTGGAAAAACTTTTTGAATCAACTCCTCTTTTGACGTTGTCAAATTGCAAAAATCTGGTGGGAAAGTAATGCAATTTGTGGTTGCATCAATTGGTATTTTTCCATTTCCAAAATCCAATAATTGTTCTGAGAAATTTGCTGCAGATGGATCATTTTGTAATTGCACTCACATATTGGTAGTCAATGTTAATTTATGCACTCGTGACCATAGATTCGATGCTTTTAGACATGCATTCAGTTCATCAGCAGGTGTTGAACATTCAGTTCATCAGCAGGTGTTGAACGTGGTATAACAGGCAGTGTTTGACGGAAATCACCTGATAACAAAATAAGTGCTCCACCAAATGGCTGTTGATTACCTCGAGATCTTGCAATGTGCGATGAAGCACTTCCAATGATTTTTTATGTACCATAGTGCACTCATCCCATACAATGAGCTTGCATGTGCTGAGTACTTTGCCCATTCCAGAATTTTTAGTAATATTGCATATTGGAGTGTCAGTGTTTTGCAGATTCAATGGTAACTTCAATGCTGAATGTGCTGTTCTACCACCATCTAATAGAGTTGCTGCAATACCAGATGATGGTTTTGCGATCGTATTTTGGCCAATATTAATGAAATGAGGAATTTTTTGCCTGTGCCAACGGGCGCATCTAAAAAATGCAACCACCGCTTTCGTTCTCAATTGCCGTCATTATTGTGTCGTATGCATGTTTTTGTTGAGTGAGCAATTTTGGCTGATTCGATTGTACAAACGTATTCAATTCCGTAGGGGAGCAGCTCATAGTAGATGATTCCCTGCCAGTCTTACCAAACACACAGCAAAACCTTCCTGGCTTGACCACCGTTTCCGCCGGGTGACCGCGATTTGACCACGACCGTTGTCGCTTGACATTGTCGTAAGTGACCCACTTTTCATCACCAGTACCCTTCCGCTTCAGAAATGGATCGATATTGTTGCGATTTAGCAGCGATTCGCAGATGGAAATTCGGTCCATGAGGTTCTTTTGCGATAACTCGTGTGGCACCCATACATCGAGCTTCTTTTTGTATCCAGCCTTATTTAAGTGGTTCCAAACGGTTTTTTGTGCAATGTTTAGCTCCTGGGCAATCGAAACAGTGCTTACGTGACGGTCGGACTCGACGATTTCCATTATTTTATCGATATTTTCGACAATTGGCCTTCCAGAGCGTGGTGCATCTTTGACATCAAAATTACCAGAACGGAATCGACGAAACCAAAATTGCGCGTGATTGGCTGTTACAGTATCAGGACCATAAACACTATTCACATTTGCAGCTGCCTGGCTTGCGTTTTCGCCTTTATCGAAGAAAAACTTTTCATTAGCACGTGATTGTGTTGTTCGTAATCTGTTCATTTCATTACGTTGTTCACGTTGTTCTCGACTTTCATTATTTCTCGCAACTCTGTTCTGTTGGATCTTTCGTGTATTTCGACCGATGTTTTGTCGTTTTGGCGGCATTTTTTCAATTTTAGTCTTTGAAATATAAATAAGAATCAATCATTAAACATTAGGATTCATAAATTCTCTACAAATGAACAATTTTACCTCTCTTAAGTTTTTTTGCTACCGATTGCCGTTCCTGAAATGATAACTAACCTCAAAATTACTTCGGTGTTCCTAAACAGTGTGCAGTAAAAATCGAAATGCAAAATATGATGCATTATTGTTGAAAAATTGGAATACAAACAGTTCTACTAATAATTACAATTCTGTTTTTTATTAAATTTCATGGATTTTTTTGTTTTAGAATTCTAATCTATATAGTAATTTTTTATTCCGATAAGAATTTCCAATCGCATAAACAATTCAATAAAAATGCAATCGCATAAACAATGCCAATTAGTATTGAAATTGTCAAATTTTTCGTTATACTTGAAAAACTGATCAGCGCCATCCACCGGTAGCTTTTCATATATATACTCTGAACTTCCCTGGTATAATACCGAATACAAATAGAAGAATATTTAGAAAATAGAAGATTTTTATTACTATTATTGTTATTATAATAAATAATAATAATAATGTTTGCTATTATATTTATTATTAGTATCTATTTATGTTCTCATTTTTTTCATACTAAAATAATGTATGTTTGAAAATTGGGATATACAGATACCGCCACCTACCGGAGGGGTGTCGGAACTATATAGAAACCATTCTCAAGACTCAATGAACAAATTGGTATAATGGTTAAGTATGATTTTATGCATAGTGTTCGAGTCTATAAACCTCACAAAAACGGACATTCTTTTTTTTTTTTTTTTTTTTTTTTGTAATCAGTTTCATTTATTATATATTCATTATTCATTACTTGTTCTGATGAAACTTAAAACTAAAGAACTACCATATAATTAGACTAAATTAATGATTCACATTGGAATGCTCTAAGTTAAACATTGTATTTATATTTATTCTTACTTGTTTTTACCAAAAATTATAATTATATCTTACTTTTTCTAGTTCCGTATTGTGTATATATTCTACTATTAAAAAGTTTAGAAAAACATAGTTGTTTTTGAATGGTTTTTATTTTACTTAAAACTAAAAATTGGAAGTAACTACCTAACTAAATCTAATAATATTACAAACTAATGACCGATCATAGTTCTACTATGTTATTATTTTATATCTTTTTATATTCTATTTTATTCATTATTTTATTTTTACCCTTGTGCAAGCCACCAGTATTGCGATTTTCTATTGTGTTTGTTATTAATAGAAATTGCGGTGCTATATTGTAGTGTGTTTATGTGGTTAGGACTTTCAGGATTAAACTTTATTGATTTGTCGGTTGCTCTGCGTTTAACATGGTAAAGAATGGGGACGTTTTCAGGGTTTTGTATGAAACCGTTTTTGTCTAAGGAAATGAAGGCTTCTGGTGGGATAAAACTTGACTTCATACCGAATTGGATATATTGGTCATTGGGATAATTAACGTGGGCTATCAAGCTATTATTTGTATGGAGGGATGTTCGTGCGAAGTGTTTTCTACACATCGATATAATAAAATTATCTATTCTAATTACATTGGCCCAATTGTATATATTTTGGTTTGAAATATAGTGCTTGAATTCGGAATTTGGTTTTCTGTGTTTGCCTAGACATTTTCTTAGGCATTTCCTTTCAAATATTCGAATTTTTTCCATTATCGATGCACTTATGTTGTACCAAATTTGGCAACCATAGCATAAAATAGGCCTGATTAACGCTTGATATGCTATTATTTTTACTCTCGGTATAATATGTTTAGATTGAAAGAGTTTGTTCGCTATACCGAATGTTTTATTTGCTTTCTCTATTGCTTTATTAACATGTTCCGAGTAGTTTAGGTTACTTTTTAGTCATATACCAAGAAATCGTACACTAGGCTTATTATTGTAAATCGCCCCATTCTCCGTTCTAACGCGAAATTGTCTCCAATTTTTCCGAACTGTGTAATGCCGTCCGCAAATGCAAGTGTAAATGTTTTACTCTGTAAATTGTTTATTTTGTTTAGAAGTTCGTTAATATATATTATGAAAAGGATTGGTGATGTTACAGTGCCTTGTTGTAGGCCATTATTTATCTGGTATACTTTATCTTGTATGGAACCATTTATTTCCATTTTGAACGTTTTATTCGTAATCGCACTTTTGATAATTTTTATCAGGTGAGGTGGGAAATTATAATTAATTAGTTTGTATAGTAGTCCTTCGGTCCATACTGACGTGAAGGCATCAGAAAGGTCGACAAGGATTGCACCTATGCATTCTTTGTTATTGATATACCAGCATATATCGGACAGTAATTTGTTAGCGGAGTGAATCGTGGAATGTCCCGACCTAAATCCAAATTGATTGTCAACTAAAATGTTTTTTGTTGCTATTGTGTGTAGAATCGAGTCTTTGATAGTTTTCTCGACAACTTTACTAATGTTTGGCATTAGACTTATTGGTCGGAAGTTGTTCGGGTTAGTTGGGTCTTTTCCTGGTTTTCGAATGGGTATAACTTTCGCAACTTTCCAGTCTATGGGAAAGTAATAATTGTTCAATGCGTTATTAAATATTGTTGTGTATTGTAAAATGACTGTGTCGGTCAGGTGTTTAAGGATACTATTTGGAATATTATCCAATCCTGTAAAATTTTTTGCTTTTAGGTTTCTAAACTGGTTTAGTGTGTTTGTGGGGGGCAGTTTATTAGCTATGAATGTGTCCGAAAAATTAGTTAAGTTATTGGTGCAATTTTGTTGGTCGAACTGTTGAATTGCATTAAGTACTGTGTTGTTGAGTGTCTCATATGTACTATCTTTTAAAGTGTGTTTTGTCTGGAATGTCCAACCTAGTAGTTTGCCAATGTGGTTGTTGTTTTCTATGCTATAGTCATTCTGTTCGTCTTTATCCAACTCGTCTATGTTTATTTCGGCCTCAGTTAATGTGTTTAGAATGCTCACATTAGTTTTTAGGGGGTATTTTATTCTGGTATCCTTTCTCCTAAATATTTTATTTAGTATAGGAAACATGTCGGTATTCGACGGTGATATTTTACTTAATTTGTTTTCCCAGTGATTGCTGATTATTATAGCATAATTTTGTTTTATTAAGGAGTCCAAATTAGAAATTAGAGCTTTGGTTCTTTGAAGCATTGGATCGTCGCTATTACGGTTGTCTCTGTAAATTTTGTGTAGGTCACGTATCAGAGTTTTTTTTAGTTGTTGTAACTTTAGGATAAGTGGTGTATTAAAGTTGTCTAGGTGGTTTTTTATTTTTAGTTTAGGTACAGTATCCTCTATTGTTGTTTTAATTAGTTCGTCTAAGATGTGTATGAAGTTATTAATTTCTTCGTTGTCTAGATTTCTGTTGTTCGGAACCATGTCGTTTCTGTTCGCTGTTTGTGACATATAATTTTTGGGTAGTTGTTTTTGAAATTTTTTCCAGTTTGTCCGTCTGAAGTCATAAATATGTTCGAAGTGTGGCGTGTTTAGTATGACTTCGTTGTCATTGTCTGTCTCTATTTCGAATAAGAGAGCGCGGTGGTCGCTGTCGTACGTGAGTGTTCTTAATAACTCTGTGGGTCTGTCCATATCAAACGATATCCTATTATCAGCGATGCAAATGTCTAGGTAGGATCCACATATAGGGTAAGTGGGCTGTTCACTATAATATAATTTTGGTTTATATTTTATGTTGTTTTTTTGTAGCCTCATTCTTTTTTATTTATATAGATTAATGACATTTATAAAAGTTCCCAAATATTTTTTGTTTAAATTAAATAACATTTTCATATTTAAAGAAACTTACTTTTATTTTGATTTTACAACCAATTCTTCTGACAACATATTGAGTTGAACTCAACTATTCAACATATTATTTTAATTTAACAAACACTTATTAATTATTAATTGCCATTTTACTGCACAATTCAACTGGTGGTTTTTTTTACTTTAATTTTTAATTTATTAAATTAACTAACTATTTTAACAAACTTTAATTTTAACGTAGACTATTTCGTTCATATCTCAGGCAACTCGATTTAAAAAAAAGTAATTATATTTATTCGTTTTTTGTTGTTGTTGAGTACAGTGTATACTATCTCCAGTTTACACTATAGTCATCGAACTACTATAACGATAAAGTATCGACGATATACGTACTTACGTGCTTATGACCAGAAAAAGGAAAGTTTGTAGTCGGAATGCTGTTTTTATACTGATCCCAACGACATTAATAACCGTTTTCCAGCTAAACTGTTATTGGGATTAACACCGTCTTACCGATTAGTTCAGTAGATGCAACACTGAACGGAAATACACTGCCATTAAATAAGACACTGTCATCAACGGATGAGCTGTATCATTTTTTACCCGTCCTTATTAACATTAGATTAAGGGATTTTACTGGGGAAAACTGCTATTTTATTTTTCTTCACTTGGATATATTCAATATCAAATTAATATTTCTAACGTTTGAAAAGTCGACGCTGAATTATTTTTTTTTTTTAAATATTACCAAATGATCAGTTGTTATTTTAAATTTTTTCTCTCAAAGATATTTATTTATATTACTAACAAACAGAAAAGTTTGCACACACATATCTATGAAAATTTGAGTACAATTTATGTGTATTTTGATTATTGTTGGTCAAAAATTGTTTCTTCTTCAATTTATAATCATAATTTACAAATATATGCGAATTTTTCTTTTACATGAATTATCTAACAAGCACTCAGTACTAATATACGATTTTGTTTGTTGAATTATGTAAGCTTATGCATTAATTGCTTACGATTTTAAATTAACAATCAAATCGCTTACGATTTTAAATTGCGGGGGTTATATGATTAATACATGATCTTAACAAGAAAAAAACATTTTTTTGTTTAAAATTGGTTTTATTTTTCAACATGGTCTCTTTTTAGCATGATACATCTAAGAAATGTCCATCTAAAAAATACGATCTCTACAACCCTTCAAAAAAATCATTTGTTTCAGAAATTACCTCATCGTTTGAACGAAATCTTTTCCCGCTGAACAAATATTGAATAGTGTCAAATTATTGTTACCATAAGAGCAGTAATTTTCACTGTTTAAAAAAAATCTCTTATTTTTCACAGGTATTTTAATTGGTTTACATTTTATTTTAATGCCACAAATTATATGTTATAATTATAATTGCTTTATTTGTTGTTAGAGGAGTTAGGCGAAGATTGAATTGTCTTTGATTACTATTACTATAAATTTAATGTAATTTTCCTATTTAGCTATATATGATTTATGAAATTTTTCATTTATTGATATCTAAAACTTCTTACAACTAGTAACAAGCAGATTTTTGTAAATGTAAATTCAAGGATATGAAGACATGTAAAGGAAAACACCCATCGATGTTACCTAATTTTATTATTGTAAATTAATCTGTTGGTCCAAATTCCGTGTAAAAATATCCCAATTAATTTTCCCATTTATAAGTCTGGCAGAATAGGATTTTAAAGAAGGAGAGGTGTCTAATGTAAGGAGAACCGGGGAATGGTTAGAATTCAGGTTAAGGAGAGTATTTATAGTAGTTATAATAAAATTGATACATGTGGTAATGAAATAGTCCAGGATATCAGGAAGTTTCCTAGGACTAGTCGGCCAATCTGTAAGTGTGGAAAGAGTTAGGACTTCAAGACTGATAAAGGAGAGAACTTCTTGGATAATATTTCCTTAGAGATTCGTTATAATCGGGGTGCTTGACGTTATAATCTCCTTCCGCGATAAAGGATTTTCCAAATGATTTAAAAAAAGGACTCAAATTCTATGGCAGTTAATTTTTTTATTAGAATGGACAATAAACAGATTTACATTGAAGGGTAATAACTACTGACTGTAGGGATTCCGTGGCAGTTGGTGAGCGGATGGAATGATTTTAGGAGTTTCTAATAAGGATGGTCAATTCTGTATGTTAAATAGTCACATATAGTATTTTTGTACAGTGGAAAGTTCAGATGCAATCGCAACGAATGATACGTTTTGAAATACTCACCAGGACTTTAAACCCGTATTTGTTGTTATTGTTTTTGAAAGCATTTTTTATTGCAAAGTTTTATATGTGAAGCAGCCATAATTTTTCGAATTGTTTTCAGAAACTTGCTGAACTGTCTAGCATTTTTGTACATTCTGTTAAGTGTTCCCCTGCACATTTTACGCAATTCGGCTTGTGCCGGCAGTTTGCTTTTGTGTGTCCTTATTCTTCACATCTGTGACTTTGTATGATGTCTTTGGTAGGATAAAACTCCTCCACTTTAATTTTTGTATATATAAGCATTTCCAGATCAAAAATACTTTTCTCGTTAACCGAAGAAGTTACTTCGTGACCCAGTATCTCCAATTAATTTCTAATATAATCTATGGGAGTGGTAAGATGTATATTTCGGACTACAATTTTGAATTGTTTTTCTCTTTGGTCTGATAAGTGTGGAAGTTCGCTTTTAATTCGTCCAAGTATTGAACAATGCTTCTGTAGGCCGTCCTACTTTTTATGGCAAAAATGGGCAGTAGTCTTACAGTGTCATTTGGTGTGGTGTTTTCGTCTGGCTCATACTTGCCAGTATTTGGAAGCGATTGGAGGTGCTAGGTGTTGGTTTTGGTATTCCTGTTCTATTTGTTGTCATTTTCTTTTTAGTCATTTCGAGGTGCCGATGCAGATGATTGTTTTGGAAGCGTTTTTCTTGGCCTACCGACCGCTCGCGAGAAATTTTTAAATTACCCCGTGTCTGCTTCGCTGTCAGTAGCAGTTGGCACGAGACACATAGGGGTACCTACAGGCATTTTTAGCCAGTATAGTTCACTTTTTGGTAATGACCAGAAATGTGGGCTGATCATTCACTTGTTTGTTATAAGGTCTCTGAGACAAGAGCTAGAGGCCATTCTGTCGCGCCAAAACCATGACGCCATTTGGTAACTTCATATTACGCGTAGGTTGAATGTTTGTGTTGAAAAGGGTAGTTGGCCCGGGTTAAAGCCAGAATCTCAGAAGGAGAATTCTCGGAGACTTTTTCTTGGATGAGTTGAATGATATTGCGCGCATGGATATTACAAAAATCAAGCAATTTCCACTCACTTCAAATTGGTTCTCAGAGTGACATCAGGATGATTACGTGGTATCACAACTGACCTAATTTTAGTCTATGTGTGTTCGACTGAAGCAGTGGACAGTCTAACCTAAAACCAAATAATAGAAATAACAATTATTCTGTGGACCAGTGTCTAGTCTATTACCTGCGGGGATTTCGTATTATACATAAAATATGCAGGGAGCGTTACTTAAAAAAAACAACTTCCGGATACTAGCAAAACTAAATAAAAACCACTTATTAGTCCCTTTATTCTCTCTATTCTATTCAAAAAATAAAAAATGGCCGACCGAACACCATTTTTTTAGTGTTACTCCTACAATGTATTGAGATTAGTTCAACTGATTAAATGACACAAAAATGTTTGGCTACTTTACTGAAAGCAGCGTGACCTGTTTAGAAGCAGAGGCTCCTTTAGGCATAGGTACGATTTACCACAGCATTGGCAATTAGCAGCATAGCATTCAATATTTTCGTCAACAATTAGAATTTATTTTTTTCTTCTTTGAAAAACTACACTCACATATTATTATTCAGTCTATTATTTTCTCTTATATAAATTTCATTGTATTTTGTATTGTTTTCTTTCACAATAAAATATAACAAAACATAAGAAAGACTATTGTTTCCGCGTTTTATATTGAATATAGACAACTCGTGCAGAATCAATTCTTGTTTGTTTTTCAGACAACGAAGCCGACGAATCTCTTTTTTTACGACCGATTTGTGGGGCGCATTCGTTGAAATGTGTTTTATTTTGCTTAGAAAAATGGACTGGTTTTTATACAATTTAATACTGTATACAAAATTTAAATTTAATTAGTTAAATTTTGTTAATTCTAATTTCGTTGAATGATAAAGTTTTTAGAGTATTTTTAAGTTATTACAGTATTTATAGATCACGTCAGAACTTACCATTTTAGATTAATGATTGATCGAGAACTAAGCATATTCTCACATATTATTGCGATCAGTTGTAACCCAAACAAAACCCTCCATTGTCAGAGTTCCATTTTTATACTGATCCCAACCATAGTAATGATCGTTTTTCAGTTAAACTGACGTCCTACAGATCAGTGCAGCATCTATGTTTCAGTAGATGCGACACTGAACGACAGTAATTAAATAAGGCATTGTCATTAACGGGCACTTTCAGTAACATCCTCCCGCTGGTGAAATATTATTTCGCAATGTTATGATTACCTTGTGGCTTACTAGCTACGTATTTATAAGTAGTGTAATGGTTTAACCTAGTTATCCTTTGCTTAAGAACTAATAGTCTACAAATATTAATTATATTTCATTGCCTTAAGATATCAATTTCACTTATTCTCATTATCTTACGAGCTAGCTGATATAATATTGTTTGTGTAAACCTTGCTTAACATAATACGTTTCAAAATGTTTCTTCTTAATTTCCTTATCACTACATGTGATAATATTTTTTTATTAATTATAATGATTTTGAGGGACTCTCACTTTTTGTTATGCTAAGTGTACCATATCACGCGATGATTTTTTAGTATCTTCAACAACATTTGGCAATGCCCCTGTAGGTGTACTATCCATTTTTTTTGTTTGGCGAATCCGTGTCCTTGGTATCGCGTCTATCTCAGAAGTGATGATTTTTACTTTAACACCTTCTAAAGTAAAGAGATAATACGTTATTTTGGAGCAGGGATGAAAAAATTGTTATGGTGTAATACATCTCGATATTCTGTTATTAAATGTGAACACGAAATTCATTTTTCGTCCGAAAACTCTTTCTTTCGGAGAAGATGATATTACCTCTCAACCCAGACTCAGGTTGAGCATGTAGTAATTGTATGTTTGCATCTATCCCTTCGGAGTAGCATTGGATAGCTCTCGGGCCGGTAGGATTCCTTTGGTTCTGAATCACGTTTTCCTTGTATTCTTGATCTTGCATCACCTCAAGGTCGGAAAGGCTGGGTTCTAACAAGGTATCTGTCGTAATTTCGGATATAATAGCTTGGACACACAACCGAACAAGAAATGACAACAAGAAATTGTCGGTAAGGGGCACAGATTGTGCACTGATCGAGTAGGACTTCCGGTTGAGGTTTTCAGTTCAGCTAGTCTTCGGATAGAAGCCAGATTTGGAAGGAGTGCTTAAATCTTTTAGTAGGACTAGTTCCCTCAGCTGTAAGTTGGTCAATTATTCCTAAGACCAACGTTGCTTAAATTGACGGCTTTTCTGTCGTACCACCCTCCATCTAGATCGAAGTAACTCACCTAGAGCGACATTAAGTTCATTTCCTGCGGTCAACGGAGCACCGATGAGAAAATATCCTGGGGAAAGCGCGTTTAAGTCTTGAGGGTTATCTGAATAGGTGTAATCGGTCTTGAGTTTAACATTGCACTAGTATAGTGCGAAGTTCTGCACCACTAGACTTATGTCCACTTAACACTCGGCAAAGATGATGTTTCGCGGAGTTGACTGCCATAATGGCTAGTAACTTTCTCAGTTCCTTTTCATCTCCGACAAAATTTGTGGTGTTGACTGGCTTAACTCGGCGCCCAATGGAACTTCTTAAGGCTCCGAGAAAGGCTTCGATAGTCAGATCAGACACTAGCTCTAAGTGAATCGCCTTAGTAGCTAGGCAGATAAATAGCACTACAACGAGAAACTCTTTGCGTGAAGTGCGTCCATATCGGATCAATATAGTCCACTCCGGTGTGGTGAAAGTGTCCAGCTGGTCTTACTCACTCTGACGGTAGTGTAACCATTAAAGGCTATATTGATGGTGCTATGCAGCTGAAGCATCGAATACAGTTTCGGACGGTTGTCTCACAGGTCTTGCAAGCTTACACATATAATATCCATACTGTTAACCGTGTGAAAAATTTCTTGTGCAAAATCTTTCACCCATAATTTAGTCAGAAAATGCGCAGGTAAAATTTTAGGGTGACACACATTAAATGGAAGATTAGAGTTGGATAATCTACCACCTACTCGCAAAAGATCATCGTCATCGAGAAAAATGGTCGTAAAGTAATCAGTCGTGATCCTGCAGTTAATTGTTTTATTCTTACACAAGGCTACTAGTTCCTCTGAAAAATGTGTGAACTGCAAGTAGCGCCAAATTAATTCTTGTGACCTTTTTCTTTCTTCCACTTACACGTATAATATAACTACCGAGGAATCGTTTACTGCCTCTACTTTAGAATTTCTTCGTATGAAACCCAAAACAAACCCGATTACATGGACTAAAAATCTGAAGTTATTTCTGTGATTTATTCGGTATAGTATATAATCTTTTTTCACAGCTAATAATATTGACAACGTTCTCTTAACCTCCGGGAGATCCGTTATCGTTGTTTGGTTGACAGGCCAAAATTCTTCACCCTGACAGACAAATTCTTGCTTCAAATGAGAATTCAGTAGTGCTATCGATTTGCTATACTAAATTATGGATTGCACTTATTTGCACTCTTATTTTTTCTGCTTGAAGTTTAGGTTGAGTCTGATGAATTCTTATGCCAACAGTAAGTTGCAACAACTTCTCTTATAGTTATTGATGAATTTTTTTATTTCTTTGAATGCCAATTATCTTTGTTTAAACACCTTTTCGAGCAAGCTCTTATCGTCTTCTTCACCTATTAATTTCTTTAACTGTTCGTCACTACAAACAAACATCTTCCAGTCCTCCTCTAATTTTCTGAGTTCTTATTTGAGACTATATGCGGATGGTCTAATATCTGTTTTGATTCAATAGTTGTCTGTTCGGCCAATAACTGATCCATGATGGCTGAATTTATTAACTGTAATTAGTGTGTCTGATTTCCCGCAATTTAAATTTCTCGAGAAGGAAAAATCGTAAATCAATTTCCCGGGAATTCTCGAGAAATATTTTACTAGAGAAACAAAGAAAATAACACATTTTTCTGTATTAAAAAATCTTTAAAGTCAAATTCATACCAATTAATAATAATTCATATCTTCCAAAATTTTGCATTACAAGCGGTACCATCTGACATAACACACACTATTATATCTGAATTCATTTGAATCCCGAATGCATTTAATTTTTGATCCAGTCTCTGCTGAGCAACTTCCTGTAATCGGGATTAGCCCCAAATTATCCGATTTAAAATTATTATAATCTTTTGCTTACGCTCGTCCACTCATTTAATGATACACTAAATATTTTCTTATTAAATTTTAGTAGTTTAAATTTATTTGACATTAAATTCATTAAATCGGATGAATTTTTGTAAAACTGCTAAAACCTTTTACAATCATACTTTGTCTAATGAACTCGCTTTTAACAATTCCATTAAAGGAAAATCCATCAATTGCCGCCAAATGCCTAGTATACCTCTAATTACACACTTTAACTATAGAATTACTTTTTTATCTAATTACACGTCTTATCGGCTTAGCAGCCTAACGCAGATTGCCTAGTCTACCTTGTGTAAACTACCACCATGCTATGCTGCCGACTGCATTTGTCTTTGTTTGAACGATCGTAAGCAAAAATTTAAAAAAAAATTTCAGCTTAGACCCGCCATTGATCAAATTATTTTTTTAGACCCGCCAATATTGGCACTGCCAATATTCACTTTTATTAATGTTACTATCACAACACAAGCACTGCATGCTTACGTCATTGCAAATCGATGGGCATCATCTAGGACCACGTGGATCCTGTAGACAGTTCTTAAATAAAGAATCGTGGGATGATAGACTTCTTCCACTTCAGAAGTTTTTGAAATAAACAAGCAGTTAAACAAAATCACCAAGAATTTGAATCTTTGGCATCATGATGCCGGCTCATACGTGCTGTTTTGTACTCTTTGGCAATATGATGCCGGCTCATAAATACGTGCTGGTTTCGCAATTCATCCGATGAAACGTCATCGGATCATGGAATTTCCTGTGAAGATACCACCCATAGCCTTGCTGATTTGTGCACCACCTCTTTTTAACAACCAAATTATCAATGACATCGAAAAGGCTACCATAACACATTCTAACACTCGAGTAATGAGTTTTGCACAGCCTACTAAACGTTTTGTCACTGATAATATACAGCTGTCCAACGCTTATGGAAAAAAGTGATGTATTGCAGCGAAATTTTATGTAAGCGTCACTCTTCCGGAGCTTTTTGTCGGCAAAATATATTTTCTAAGATTAAGTTGGAAAATTTTTAAACTACCTTTCAGCACACATATGCAGTGCGAAACCCAAATGCAATACTAGATAGTGGGAATGATAAGTTCCACAGGAGTACGGTCTATGACGACCATACTCAGAGAGCACATGTTTTAGCTGGACATGCTTGATGATAGCTTTTGGGTAGATTCTGGGAGGGTTCGAAATTTGGGCTGGTATGTGCTCTCACTCCATGAACAGAAAGATCATGCCAAAACATAAAGGGTATAATGGAGTCACCCGAGAGTGTGAAATTTTCCACGAGAGATGAAGTGAGAAAAACAATAGAAAAAAATGAGAGGAAAAAGAAATCAAGAAAATTAAAAAGAAAAACGCAAAGCGAGTGTGGAATAGGGACTGAGAGGGAAGGGGAAAAGTGACAAAGATAAAAATGGATAGGCGAGAAAACATCCATTTTTATTCTTTGCCACTTTTAAAACTTAAAAATAATTAGTTTTCTTAAGGGAAAAAGAAAATAAAAATAAGAAGAAAGGAAAAAGGAGAAGAAAAGAAAAAAACGGGTGAAGCCTTCCGACAACCTGGTTAGGAGAGCCATAGATGGACCTGATCTCCCTGGTCTGCCGCAATCACGCTATGGCACTCCCCGGCCAAAATATAGTTGGAGTGCCCCTTTTGTATTGGGGTAGTGATATGGTAGGACCGGGTACTTAAGTATGGGTAGGAGGAATTCTGAACAAAAATACTGTTTAGTTAAATTCATAAATATTTTACTGCTAGTAAATTACTGATCTTTTTTTTCAGACCATCTTTGGGTAGTGATATGGTAGGACCGGGTACCTATGGGTAGGAGGCACCCTGAATAAAAATACTGTTTAGTAAAATTCTAAACATTTTACTTCTAGTAAATTGCTGATTAATATTACAGCATAATAATGGCTACCAAAAAATAAGACTTATTTAATCATAATGTATAATTTTAATATAATCTGAGAAAAAAAAATCGTTTGCGAGATTTCGCTTTTTGGTTTTGATTTTTACTTATAATTGCTCAGAAGTGATTGAAATTTTGCAATTTAAAAAATAAAAAAATTAAAAAATATTTGTATACAGATCTGATTTTACTATTACGTTATATTGTAATTAAAAGGTGCCATTATGTTATTCATATTTAATGTATTTTGATAATTTTAAACTCAGCTTTACTTATCTTGATAAACATTTCCATCTCTTCCGGCAATTAAATTTTATTTTAAAAAATTTATATTTTTTTCTGTTTATTTTTATAATTATTTTCAAGTATGTAATCAACACTTCCTTATTTATTGGAACAAAAAAAAACACGTTGCCACGGACTGACTCTCTCTACGACTTAACACCGAATCACCTGCCTGTCGTCTTTTTGGCATCATGATGCCGGCCTATTCGTGTTGTTTGGTACGTACGATCGTACCATGCTGTCTATGACATCATCATTATGCACACAGCACTATCGTACGATTGGTTTCGCCGTGGAATTTTATAGGAAGATCCAATACATGTCCTTGCTGATTTGTGCGCACACGTCGGGGCCACCAAAATGTTGCGTAGAATTATTGTATTCTATTTTAAGGACTGAGATTGGAAAGAATTAATTGAAAAGCGATAATTGAAATATTTCATGAATTAAACAGTTTTTTTAATTTCAATGTTATTATTAATAAATATGTCTAGTTAAACTATACTATTGTCATCAATTAGACCGGTGGAATTGGATTGCTGTGCGAATTTCTATTTGTTAATTTGTTTAGCTGGACGTCTTGTCCAAGCTTCTTACCTAATTATCGCTGGTTGAAAATAGAGTGCAGAATCACAAATTGATTGGCTTTTATAGTCAAATTTTGAACGGTCTGGTTTTCCGCTGGTTACAAGGAAATATTACGACTTGAGAGTAATAGTCGGAATTCTTCGATTACGTATCATCAATGAACAGACGAACCTACTGAACACCGCGCCATCTGCTAACAAGTAATAGAGACGGTATTATCAATTTCGTCAACATTACCGAAAAAGAGAAATTCCCGGTTTCCTCATTTCGTTGAATGACCAGCAAGTTTTTATAAAACATTTCATATTCTGAAATAAAAACTTCCTATTTAATATCATCAACCCTAAAAGAATTTATGTACATACTTACTTCTTCGTCAAATTTTCAAAAATGATAAAAATTACACTTTAACTTGCAAATTCTGAAAATTGACCTCATTCCGTTGAATTACCAACAACTTTTTATAAAACACTTCATATTCTGAAATAAAAACTTTCTATTTAATATCATCAACAATAAAAGAATTTATATAAATACTTACGTCTTCGTCAAGTTTTCAAAAATGATTAAAATTACACTTTAACTTGTAAAATTCTGAAAATTGACCTCATTCCGTTGAATTACCAGCAACTTTTTATAAAACACTTCATTTTCTGAAATAAAAACTTCTTATTCAATATCATCAACTATAAAAGAATTTATGTAAATCCTTACTTCTTCGTCAAATTTTCAAAAATGATTAAAATTACACTTTAACTTGCAAAATTGTGAAAATTGACCTCATTCCGTTGAATTACCAACAACTTTTTATAAAACACTTCATATTCTGAAATAAAAACTTTCTATTTAATATCATCAACAATAAAAGAATTTATGTAAATACTTACTTCTTCGTCAAATTTTCAAAAATGATTAAAATTACACTTTAACTTGCAAACTTCTGAAAATTGACCTCATTTCGTTGAATTACCAGCAACTTTTTATAAAACACTTCATATTCTGAAATAAAAACTTCTTATTTAATATCATCAACTATAAAAGAATTTATGTATATCCTTACTTCTTCGTCAAATTTTCAAAAATGATTAAAATTACACTTTAACTTGCAAAATTGTGAAAATTGACCTCATTCCGTTGAATTACCAACAACTTTTTATAAAACACTTCATATTCTGAAATAAAAACTTTCTATTTAATATCATCAACAATAAAAGAATTTATGTAAATACTTACTTCTTCGTCAAATTTTCAAAAATGCTTAAAATTACACTTTAACTTGCAAAATTCTGAAAATTGACCTCATTCCGTTGAATTACCAGCAACTTTTTATAAAACACTTCATTTTCTGAAATAAAAACTTCTTATTTAATATCATCAACTATAAAAGAATTTATGTAAATCCTTACTTCTTCGTCAAATTTTCAAAAATGCTTAAAATTACACTTTAACTTGCAAAATTGTGAAAATTGACCTCATTCCGTTGAATTACTAGCAACTGTTTATAAAACACTTCATATTCTGAATAAAAAAAAAAATAAGTCACTCGATGGGCCACAAATGGCTTTAAGGGCGGCAAGGCTGTCGCTAAAAATAATAACGTTTTGTTGGCTTGGAATATTGGTAGCAATTTCAATTGCCGTTTTGATGGCCCACAGCTCCCCGTAATATGGAGCTGCCCTATAAGGGAAGATTCCACAACATAGTGTGCGGGTGCTGCAGCCAAAAAGTTCGACGACCGCAAAAGATGTAATATCGGTGTCAGCGGCGGCATCAGTGAATAACAGTCGATGATGTTTTAATCCGTCCAACTGTTCAAGGAACAATTTCTTATATGTGGATAGATCAGTTCTAGCCTTCTTAAACCTGTCAAGAGAAGCAGTCACTTTCAACTTTGGTCCTAATCACGGTTTCCAATCTGGGTGTGAAAGGGAAGTTTGGAAATCGACGGGGAGGATGGATGAATTGCTTTCAATAGGCATGTTGTTGGGGATTGAGTCTATTGGCAAGCGCCTGGTTAAGTCTTGTAGCTAAGATCTTTTCCAGGATCTTGGAAGTGCAAGGCAGTAATGAAATTGGTCTAAAGTTGTTAGCCGAAGAATGGGAGAGATTTTTTTTGGGAACTGGAATGGCTGTTGCGACCTTCCAGGAATTTGGGAAAATAGATTTTTCCAGAATTTTGTTAAAGAGGTTGACAATTCTAATATGAAAGGTCGAAGATGCCTCTTTAATCATTTTAAAAGAAACCTTGTCCCTACCAGGTGTGGTTCCCTTGAAGGAATTCAACGAAAAGTTGAACTCCGCAAGCGTTACTGGCTGGCTCAAGATTAGGGTGGAGGCTGACGGTATAGGCGAGAGATTTTCCGTGAAGTATTGTTTCTCTCTACGACATGAATCACTAAGGTAGTTGTTGGATGAAAACGAGGCCCAGGACTGTGCCAGTTCCTCAACGATAGCTGTCGAGTCGGATATAACTCCATTCTCAGACTCAATAGATGGGATAATCCCATTTTTTGGCGACCAAGAATGCAGTTAATACCTCCCCATGCTTCTTTCGGTGAAGTACGGGAATCAATTGAGGTGGTGAAGTTATTCCAAGCTGTTCGCTTGGCTTGTTTCACTGCTCTTTTAACTCGAGCAGTCCTGAGTCTCAATTCGATGAGATTAGTCGTACTGGAAAAACGAGAGTAGTCTTTCCAGGCCATATTTCTTTCACGTCGTAATGTTGCGATTTCATGGGTATACCATTTAGGTTGTTTTTTAGACATGCCAGCTGAAGAGGGAATTGTCCCAGCACCTGCACGTCTGAAGATTTTTATCACGTTTTCTGCCTCAAGGTTAGGAGATTGGGCAACGGGTAGATCAGCAGAAGCTTTGAAAATCGCAGCTCTGTAATTTTCCCAATTTGCGCGCTCTTCTATGAACCGTGACAGTGGTTTTATTTTAACGTGCGCAACATTTGCCTCCACAAGTATGGGCAAGTGGTCACTTCCTTCAAGCAAGCCATGAACTTTCCATGAATATAATCCAAAGTTCCGTGTAGGAACGAAGGTGAGGTCGAGAACAGAGGTAGTACCTGTGGTTGAGAAAAAGGTTGGTGGGCCATCGTTTAGTAGAGTGAAGCTCGAATCGGTAGAGTTGACCCATTCCTCGAAGATTTTCCCGCGCCAACAGGTTCTTGGGGAACTCCAAGCATGACTGTGGGCATTGAAATCTCCAAGGACTATGGTGTTTTCAGGTAATTGGCTAGTTAGACCTTGCCAATCTGCTTGAGAAAAACGCAGGCTGGGTTCAATATATATATTCGCAATGTGGACTTTGGGAGAAGTATTTACAGAAATAAGGATTGTCAAAAAATTTGTTGAAATGTGAATTTGTGAGTAGGATATGGAGGGGTGTATGAGGAAACATACACCACCTCTTTTATTGTTGTTGGTTTTGTTGTAAAACAAACATTGGTATTTTTGATAAAATGGTTGGTTGTAGGAGTGAGGTAATTTGGTTTCTTGCAAAGCAACTATTTTTGGAGAGTACTGATTTAGTAGCAGGCTCAGACCTTCTAGGTTATTAAGGAACCCGTAGATGTTCCATTGCAAAATGGATCATCTGGGGTTGTTACTTATACCATTTCTATGGATATTTACCATAGTAGAAAGTTAGGCAAGTTTTTAAACTAGGACAGTAATCTGCCCAGAAATAGTGCTGCATGAGGGGAGAAAATAGGAGAAGAACTGGACTGTAAATCTGTGAACCATAAGGGGATTGCCGAAAGGCATATCACTTCCTGTTCACCAGATTGCAGGCTCGTACTCTTAGAAAAAACATTAGCAATGTTATTTTTTGGAGCTTGTGCCTGGTTTTCCAGACTTCATTTTTTGGGCTAAGGTTAGAACGGTGTTGCGATCTTCTGGATCGAGGTCTTTCAACGTGCTTATTAATATAGCAACTTGTTCACTGGTGGATCGGGGGTGGGTTGAAGGTGTGTGGGAATTTGAGGGTGGGGATTTAGATGGGGTGGTAATAGGTTTACCAGAAGTGGCGTTGATTTCTGTATTTGTGAAAGGTTTCTTGACAGTTGGCGTTGAAGAATTTGATAGCTTACGCTCAAAAGCTTTTTTGGAAGGCTTTTTTTGGTACAGTTTTTTTGGATGGGCGAGGAGATGGTGGCAATGGTGCGGTGGACGAAGAAGGCGTTAGTGGCAATGATGAGGATATTGGTGTATCGATGGGATGAGATGACGCACGGACTGCTTGTGCAAAGGAGTTGTTTGATTGAATTGTAGAGGCATCCATTTGGTTTTTTTTGAAAATAGTTGTTGCTGCAGCCATGGAACATTTGTTGTCCGTCATTATTTTGAGAATGGTTTTTCTCTCAGCATAAGAACGGCAACAACGGTCTCCTGAGGTGTGTGCGTCTGTTTTGCAGTTGACGCAAAAAACAAGTGTGCATGTTTTTTCAGGACGAGGCGCAAGTCCACAACTAGCACATACCGTCGAAGCTTTACAGTATTTAGCTGTATGGCCCAGTACTTGGCAGTTGCGACATCTCATGGGGTTGGGGTAATAAGTTTTCACTTGGAATCGGTGAAAAAGGATATTTATGTTTGAAGGGAGTTCATAGGTGTCAAAGGTTAGGACCACAATACCCGTAAATGACTGGGTACCGTCGCGCGTAGAGATTATTTTTCTTGCCTCTACCACGTTGTACTCTATGAGATTGTTGACGATTTCCTCTTCGGACGTGTTTGCAAGCCACTTGCAAAAAATCGTCCCCTTTAGTTGGTTGAGGGAGGAGTGAAGTGTGAAATTCAATTTGATGTCACTGACAAAAACCGGTTTGGCATGAATGAATTTATCAGCCGAAAGTCTCGATTTTGTTGTCAGCAATAAATCACCATTACGGTAATCATTTATTTTTAGAATATCATTGCTGATATTCTTGAGAGCCAGACTGGTTTTAAAAGGACAGAGTTCGTTTGCTTTAAATTTTGCCTCGGGTGAAGTGGAAATTACTAAGAACCGAGGATGGTCGGTAGTTTTAGTCGGAAGGGAGGGGAAATTGATTAGTTTACTCAGTAGAGAGAAATTGGTGTTTGTTTGGTTATCGTTGTTGTGATTGTGATGTACTTGTTTTGTTGTGGTGTTATTGTATTGATTCAGTCTGGAAAAAAGTCAAGTGAAAACTATGAAACTGAGAACAAGCACTGATAAAAATTTCTATCGAATAGAGACTATTCGATATAGGAGAGAAAAAAAGTACGTCCGAACTGGTACGCAGTGCGGACCGGAATGCACTTACAGCACTTGAAATTCAATAAAATCTGCCTCTTTCTGGCTTAGCTGCCGAACACCGAATGCCCAGCGTATCGCCTTTTGGTCCACATGATGCCGGCTCATACGTGCAAAAAAGTTTTGCACACGGCACGATTGTACAACTGGATTCGACAGTCATCCGATGAAACGTCATCAAATCGTGGAATTTTATAGAAAGATCCCATGCATGTCCTTACTGATTTGTGCTTCTCCTTTTTGGTGACACCCAGATCATCAATGCCATAGTCAAGTTTACCATAACAAATGACTACCTTCAATGAATTTTCTTCCTTTGACTGATAAGTGTGAAAGTCAGTCGTACTTGCTTCTGTACGCATCCGCCGTTTTTGCATGTATAGTATAGCAAGTCCTTCAGTATTGGCTTTGCAAATGAATTTATCTACGCCAGGAGAAATCGGTTTGCAGCACTAGTTGACGATGTGCTCATCGTTTTGAATGTTGGTAGTTTTCTTCTTTAAGAGCGACATACGAGGTCTGTTCAAAAAGTATCACGGGTTACGTACGAGTACTCAGTTTACTAGCAGCAGATAACCTCCTTTTTTACGAGTTCGTCTAAGCCTGGGGTGAGCAACCTTTTAAATCCACGGGCCAATTTAAATTGTAAAATTGATTAAACTTATCTATCCAGAGTTGTCCTGTTAAGTTTTTATATTGTTGTTCATGTTTTGTATCTTAATGCCTTTTTATGTTATATTATTTTAATGTCGACACAGTCTCTGAGCATATTAAGCATACAGCTTTATCTTTGGCGAAAGTGAAAAAAATCAAATTTCCACTTTTCTTGGAAATACCCGTGCTCATCCGCAACCTTTCGTTTTTTTGTTTGCTTTTCCAACATGCTATTATGGATTTAAAATTTTAAAGTTAAAAAATTTTTGTAGGAAATCTTAATGTTGAATAAAAAACTCTAATATTACCTTTTTGACAATATTGCACTCACGCCTATCAAGAAACACAAGAATTGCTAAAATTGCTAGTTAACAGCTTACCAGTCTGACTGATTGTGTGACACAAGCAAACACAAACAAGCACAGACGCGTGTTGCTCATCCCTGGTCTAAGTGGTGTACTGAATTCACTTACGGATTTATCATGTGTGTTTTTGGCCGCTTAGCGGTAGCACGTCACCTTGTAGGCATGCGTGTCATATTCTTTTTCTTTTATATTTGGAAATTTGTCTATTTTCTCACTTTTATACAATTTATTGTATTTGCATAATATTGATTTTTTTGTTATTATAATTATGAACATGAATTGTACAGAGAAATGTCATTGTACTGATGACATACATCCCAACCGAACTTTATATTTACATCATACAACATGCAGCGCCGTCTATTAAGACGACGTGTTTTAAATATCAAAATTACTTCTTCAATCACAAAGAGATGAGCAAAGAAAGAAGAATGCCTAGCACATATGGTTTTGTCAAATTATTAGTCATAAACTATTTGAGAGGAAAGAGCAGAGGTACCTCTTTCTTCATCCCCTTTTCTGTCTTGCACTCGCGCTCTATAATAGAACATTATAAGGCTACTCCGAAATCTTTGATTGTGGATGTCTTATAAAAATTCTTCCTGCTCACTTTAAATAGTAAAATTGATTCATAAAAAAATCGCTTTCAATTTGTATTAAACGGTGTTAAACTCGTCATTTAAATCGTCACGACCATTTTTAAATCGTGTAAACCACGTATAAACTTGAGTACGACTCATACAATCATCACCATAAACTTTTTCCATCAATTCGTATGTCTCAGCGGTTATTTTTGGGACACACTGTGTACAGCAACTCTACGTGAGATTTTTCCGTAGTGTAAACGCCTTTCGGTAGATCGCTCTACGTCGTCTCTACATTCTATCGAACATCCTAAATAAAGTGTAGAACTCTACATATGTTTCTGCTCTGATGTGTGTGTATTATGCTGATGGCATTGGTTTTTCCTGATAATTGTGATATTTTAATTTAAATTTTGGTGTTCGTGATGCAGTAGAATTTTAATTTGATTCTATTTAGTTTGTTTTGCTCGATTTGAATGTTTGATTTCACTCAGTATTGCTGCCAATCTTTCACCACTTATTTCTGTGGAACCTCTATCAAGGCAAATGTTGTAGAGTATATCTCTGCTCGAGAGTAGTCAGTGTAGACGGCCGGTAGACTGTTTAGTAGATATCTACCAGAAATTTCTCTACAAGCACTCTACGTAGATTTGTATATTTTATGGTACAGACGCATGCAGTGTAAACGGGTTTGGTAAAGCTCTACCACTTTTTTTCTATAGTGAACACAAATCTTTAGAATCACATATACACCAGCTCCCTCGATAATTTTTCAGACTACGATTGTATAGATTGCATACACAGGACAGTATACAGAACAGTTTCAGGATGTAATACTGATAACACTATGTAAATTAATACATTTTTCTAGCGGTCAAAACTCTCCTTACGGTAGATAAGAATCATCAGGAAAAACGAAAGAATAATAAAGATTGACATTAGAAAATTAAGCGCATTAATCACACTAGGCTATAAACTGCACCAAACAGTGATTTTTTTTAGGATACATCAATTTTTCTAAATCACATGAGAGTTTTCCGCGCCCCAGATTCAACAATTTTGTTTGTTAACTTAACCGTCGATGTGAAAATGTACTTCGTCGCTTAAGATGAATTTTGCGAAATGTACAATAATTTTTACAGAACGCCCGTTTTCGTAGTAAGTTTGAATAATTAAAATGCTTTGTTCTGTTGTTAATGACGAAAATTGTACTAATTTCTGCTTGTGTGGTGCAGTGGTCAAGTCGACCGACTCACACTCGGTAGGTAGCGGGTTCGATTCCCGCTGCCGCCATCTCGGCATTTGGTGCCGAGGTAAGAGGCCGACTATAAGCCTTATATATATATGTAGTCCGTAGGGTCCCTCAACGTCACTGGGGGTTGCTTCGCTGGCCTGATAAGCCGCAAGCTATAAAAAAAACAACTTATCAAGAAACAGCACAAGAAGAAGCATCCGGACCACCTCTCCATAGCACTCAAACTTCGAATATTCAGTTCAAACGTCAAGCCTGTCCATTTGTGAACAGATGCTTGAGGCGTATAATCGTTTCAATACGACTTTTTTCTATAAGAGGTGTGAATTAACTTTGGTATTTAAGTGATAGGGTTTCAGATTGTCTTCAACATATCTCAATCTTGAAACCGTACTTTTCGTGAATTTTTTGATCCCAACAGTGCTCAGTGCTGGGATAGTTTGATCCCACCAGTTTCCCAGTCAGAAAGTAGTGCTAAAGAAAAATTAATGGAAATTGAAAAATAGATGCTTGTATTCCACAACAATTTTATTAAAATAAAAAATATGGTTTTACAAAATTTAAGTGTGGCATTTGGTGAAGCAGCTTATACAATAGGGGATGTTGCATGCCCTGCAAATGTATTTGGTGCGCCTTTCTCTCTTTTGGTGCTTGCACCCTTCGCGGCGACTTCTTTTTGCGGTGATTATTGGCAGGTGATCTCCAACATTTTTCAATAATTTGGACGTTTTGGATCGTCGCCCTTCTTGTCGCATCTGACGAACACTCGCTGTTTTTCGCCCTTCTTCTATCAAACCTTCGGCTACTTGAATTAGAAAGTCCAAGAATGAATTTTTTTTTGGATTTCGTTGTAATTGTGTATAAATGATCCAGCTATTCACAGCTGAAAACATCATCATCCTGTAAAATACCTTTTTCCACCATTTATTAGTTTTTCTATCAAATTCGTACAATCCTGCCATCTTATCCGCCAAATCAACCCCGCCCATCACTTGCCTGTAAAATTTTATCATTTCCGGACATGATACCGCCTCTGTTGTTCCATCTTTCAACTTCCTGTTTACTGTAGACATGCTATTGTCATGGCAATTGCTCATAATAAGAACATCTTTTGTGTCTTTCCACATAACGGCAGTTAAATTTTCAGACACTTTGAACTCTGATTCACGTCTTTTTAGTTTTTTTTCAAATCGCGGAACATTTTTCCTGTTGAACATAACAGTTCCGAGTGCCGCATATTTAATTTCATTCAGCATTTTGGTGGATGTGAAAAATCTGTCGAAGCACAAAGTGACGTCATCTTCTTTTATGGAGCCTGCTAGAGTATTGACCACCCGCTCTCCTAATGTTCCTTGTTGGAGTGTGATTTCCTTCCCAGAATAGATATTCATGTCATAGACATATGCAGTCAAGGAATCACACCTCATCCAAGTCTTAATCCCACGTTTGACTGGTTTGAGGGGCATATATTGCTTCATACCCGATCTTCCTAAAAACTTAGTCATGGACTCATCTATGCTTTGATAAACAGCATTCTGCCTATATTTCTGAAATGTTGCTTTCAGGCAATCAATCACATTATCGATGTAATATGTTTTTGATGAATCACTTGGTTTTTCAGGTGGTGAAAAATATAATTTCGAAATAAGCATCTGAAATCGATCGCGGGATATTGTTTCCTTTATCAGGGAATTACCCATTGATTTTTGCTGGGACCAATAATGATGGAGGGCAGGAAGCTGGTTGTATGACATCACGAACATGCATACAAGTATCATAAAAATTTCACCACTATCTGTTCTTTTTATTTCCTTTTTTAACTTCTTTTCCAATATGTCAATGAAATTTATTAGGCTTTTCGGAACGATTTTTGTAAAAATATCGAGTGGTTTCGATAACCTGGTAAAGTTTTTAGATATGAGAGGCTCTCGGAATGTTCCAATTTGTTTTCTCGGCTGAAGACGAACTGGAGGATCCCGTTGTAACAACTCATCTGGATTCATCCATATGATATATTCATTTGAAGATTCCATTTGTGTTTGAAGATTTTCATCTTGTAGAGACTGTATGTTTTCATCAGTATTACTTGTACTGTCTTCTTGCATATCATCTGGCGACTGATTATCATCATCTGGCAACTCATCTTCACTCCCACTTGGTTCGTAAATATCATCACTCCCAACGGATTCTTCAAAGAGCGAGTGTGAATCTGATGTGTCACCATCTTCCTCTAAGTAACGTTGTATATCATCACTGTTCAACCGTTTTGTCATGATCACCTAGAACAAATAAAATAAATATGCCTAATTTTGATATTGAATTTTCAACACTAGTGGGATATAAAAAACCCACAGTTTAATACTGTTGGGATAAATTAATCCCATGTCATTTTACAGCGAAATATTCAGGTGATCTGACAAAATAACTTAAGAAATTTACAATATATCTATAATAAATTATCTACATAACATAAATAAATAGGGATACTCACGTTTGGTTGATAATATTGTACAATAATTGCAAATATTGTATCACTCCGATGCAGTGCGTGTGTCCCCGCCGAATACAAATGATGAACTGACCGTTATTATTTGACATATTACACTGATGGCGCTCCAAACGCATTCAATAAACTACAAGAAACTTAATTGGACAATTTATACACAAATTATATGAATTTTTTAGAGTTCAGTGCTGAGATGAAATTTCTAGGGATTAATTAATCCCTAGAGTGCTGAAACTGATAAGCAAGATCTTCTGGCCGAACTGGATAACGAACGATGTGCTGCATCTTCTCATGAAGCAAATACCCCTGCTAGCTGACATCAAACGCAGGAAATGGAGTTGGATTGGCCACACCTTGCGAAAACCACCTACGGACATAGCAAGGATGGCACTAGATTGGAACCCACAGGGCAATCGCAGTAGAGGACGATCAAGGACTACTTGGAGAAGATCAGTCGAGCGCGAACACCAACAAATTGGTAAGTCATGGTCGGAAGTGAAAAGGCTAGCCCAAGACAGAAGCAGATGGAGAGAGTTCACAGAGTCTTTAGTGCCGCTATATGCTCCATAGGAGCAACTGTGTCTCATGTCTATGTGTATAAAATGCATATGCATTTTATATGTGTTATGTAAAAATTGTACAATAACGTAGAAATGAAAAACCTGTCAAATAAAAAAAATAAAATTCTACTTGACAGCTGCAAAAAAAAACCTCTTGTATTATCTGAATTTAAAGTCTATCGACAAAAATAAAATTTCGCAACCAACCACAATCCGTTAAAATGTGGCTGAGGCTGCCATAAGATCATCGACTACCCACGTGATCAGGATAGCCTCGCCGTTACCCAATAAAGCCTCAGTCGAATCATGGAATTTTCTACTGGTGATGCTGCCAGAGGCAACAAAAACAACCGAAAAATCCATGTATAGTGTCGTTGAGTTAACAAGTCTCCAAAAATAATTTTTTTTTTCATCCAAAGTAACTACAATAACAGGAACGGAACCCATCGGTGTTTCTCTACCTAAACATATATTTTAACATTTCAAGAAATCTTTTTAACCGACGAGAGTTTAAATCGGAAAGAGTTTCAATTCTAGAATTCATGGTAATTGAAGGAGTGCTAATGAAGTAAACCGGGATATCAGGTTGGATTTGGAGTGGAAGTTATTTGGTATGATGTATGGGAAAGAGCTTCTTGAAGAATCTTTCCTCGAGGGTTAGCAACGTGGCAATCCCATTGAGGGTGTTTAACATTGTAATCACCTTCAAAAGTTCGAAGATTTTCCCCTCGTCCCTGCCAGCGACCAATCCATCATCTACAAATATAGCCACAATAATAGTTTTGTTTTTGTTGTAGAATACACTTGGGTCGTCGTCCGAACTTTCCAATCCCATTTCCTCTAATGCACTAGTTATTTCTTTGTTCCATTGTTTTGGCGCTTATTTGATACCATAAATGGCCTTGGACAGCTGACACACATTTCCAGTCCCGTCTTCGAATCCTTCCGGTTCCACCATGTGGAGAACCTCCTTCAGCTTGCCGTACAAAAATGCTATCTGCTTCCACTTTTCTGAAGTGACGTAACTTAGGATAAGTCTAATCGATGCATAACTTGCCACTAGACTAAACGTTTCCCCATAATCGATTCCTTGCTGTTGCTCGAACCCTCGAGCCACCTGTCTCGCCTTCAGCATACCATTTGATTTCTCCGTCAAGACCCATCTGCAGGTCAATGGTTTCACTCCCTTAGGGGCATTTCACCAACTTCCATGTCTTCCTGTCAACCAACGATTTGTATTCCTCCACTACCTCTACTGTACCACATCATTGAGTTCCTCTTGTCGAACGAACTAGTCTATTTCGAGTTGTAACTTCTTTTGCACTTTCTTTTTCTACACTTTCATCTTCACCTGTGTCGTATTCTTCCGTTTCAGTCTCACTTTCTTCCTTGGCACTTTCTTCGTTTGGCATTTCAGCATTTGTCTCCGTCACAACGTCAGTCTTGCTTCACTCACATTCTTCATTGAAGTTCACGTTTGCCTCGCTGACAATGTCTCGATGTCCAGGAATGTAGACCCGATAAGTTGGCGAGTTCAGATCGTATCCAACCAGGTAGCCCTTCTCTGACTTCCGGTCGAACTTGCCTCTTTTGTGTTCTGGTAGAAGTTCGTAGCACTCGCATCCAAATGTTCTTAACTTATTCAGATCCATTTGCCGTCCAAACCATAACTTAGCTGGAGATTTCCCCTTCAAAGTACTCGTCCCAGTCTGATTAATTGTAAACACAGCGTATGAAACTGCCTCCGCCCACAGTCTTATACTCAAGTTGGCTGCTGTCAGAGCTGAGCGTGCAGCTTCAACGATGGTTCTCATCTCACGTTCTATTCTTCCATTTTGTTGTGGCGTGTGAGGATTTGCAAATGTGTGAAAAATCCCCAAGTCAATCAGAAACCCGTCGGTGGCTGCATTTCTTATCTCCTTTCCATTGTCAGAACGTAGGCATTTCATTTTCCTTCCAAGTTGGTTTTCCGCCATCCTCACGAACAACTTCAGTTTGTTCGGTGCTTCGTTCTTTGTTCTCATAAAGTAAACTGTTCTGTAATGCGAAAAATCATCTTTGAATACTAAGTAGTACTTAGCGCCACCTAACGAAGGTTCCCTCATCTCGCCCATGTCCACATGTACCAGATCTAGGGGTTGCTTGGCCGTCTTTTCATTTGCAGGGTGAGATTTGCACTGGTGTTTGCCATAATCACAACCTTCACAGCAGTAATTGTTCCAGTCGTCGACGAATTTAATGCCTCTTCTCTTCAGAACGTCTCTCACATACTTCACATTCTGATGCGCCATCCTCTCGTGCCACGTTCGAATCGAAATTGCTGCCATGCCGGGAGTTCGTTTCTCACGTTTTAACATCATTGCATAAAGGTTGCCATGCCTTTTTGCCACACCAACAGTCGTCATTTTGTCTGCCCTCAAAAATTCTGCTCTGTCCCTGTCTGATCTCATCACATAACCTTGGTCGAGCATATGGCTGACTGAGAACAAGTTAAACTTCAGTTCTGGAACATACACAACGTCCTTCAGGACGATCGGGTGCCGACCTGACTGTATCCATGTTGGACACGTGACTCAACTTTTGAATGTGACTGTACCTACAATTTGGGCAATTTTGTGTTTTCTATTTTCTTGACAATTGTGTACGAATGGTTTGCAACGTTGTTTTCTTGTCGGTTGGGCCGTTGCTGACTTGTTGCAAAGCGATCCTGCTCGCCTGACGTGTGAACTCGGCGTGCCGGTTCAAAATCTGTCCAACTTGATTCCTCCAATTTTAACCTGTCTTTTTCCAGTCTCCAAAGACGTTTGTTCTCAAAGATGCCACTTTATTGTCGTTCTGGGCCCATAACCTGTTGAAATTTCTTGTTGGAATCTTCATTAACAACAGACTTCTTATATCTTGATAAACAAGATTCTGACAAAACTTTCTGTCGATGAACAATATTAATACGCAGATAACAATTCGAGCACACCTGTCACTTTTTACATTCTCTATCAGGAATAAATTTATAGGTTAAGTTTTTCAAGACTGCCAACTACAAAACTTTCACTTTTATTTTTCTGCACAACTGTAATTGGTGGAATTTAAATGGACAAATTTTTGGTTAATCTCAACAATTATTCTTGGTAGTTTCTCAACAATTAGTCACGATTCCAGTGAGCGCTTGATACTAGTTATAAAATTATCGATTAATTTGTCTATTTTGTCATTCGTGTAATTTTCTTCATCCGATATATGAACTGTTTTGAATTTATTCCAATTTACATTGTGAAGATCATTCTTTGGATGGACGTAATTCCAAAGTAATCTTACACTGCTACGTAGATTTAATGATAAATGTATTGGAAAATGGTCTGAGTGGAAGGTAGACGTCGAAATCTCACCACGTTCTATAAAGTTGTATATTTCTGCCGATACAATAAAAAAGTCTATTATAGAACCGCTGCTCGGGCGTGTTGGCTCGCGTGGACTGATTAGCTCTAAATTATTATGTTGTGTGTTTTCCGCTAGCCACGTAGCGATTCTGATTCCATCAATGGGCACCAGCTAGTTTTTTGAAAAAGTTAAATAAAAAACCAAATCCACTATGTATAATACATTTATTCAAAAAATATAAAATTATTACATATTTATGTCTTTCATTTGATTTATTATATCATATTCACTACAAGTGCTATCCTCCGATACAGAAGTCGCAGGTGTTGGTTTACTTATTGTTTTCTTTTGGGCTACACGCGTACTTTTTTTAGTTTGTTGAGTCAATCGTTTTGTTTGCTTACCGTGCGATACGTTACCTGCTTTCGTATCTGTCATTCCGAACAAAGTTTGACCATCTGTGTACTTATTTGTTAAGTTATATATGAAACTGACATCTTGAGGCCAAGAGATTGCGGGGCCTTTAGCAAATGCTGAATTAATGTCAATCGTTATTGATATACCAGTGGAAATTTTCCAATAGGCGCAACTGTTCAAATAATTGGTATCGTTATTGCTTGGGTTAATTTTAGGTGTGGCTAAAATGCCGACATGAACTTGTGGTTGTGCGCTGAAATCGCTACTTCCATATTTTGGATGAAAAGAACCATAGTTTTAAAGTTGTCTTATGTATGTTTCGTCTACTTGGTTTATACATTCACTGTTAGTATGTGAACTTGCTAAACCAACATCACCACGTACAGGTTTACCTCTAGCATCTTTATAGAATTGCAATGCTATACTTATATTTCTTGATTTTCCGGTTTCAAGTTTATTACTATTACGATTCCAGGGTATGTAATGTTCTTTTTGTTGTTTAATCCATGAACATTTTGGTTTATATGAATAATTAATGATAGGCTGACCGATTGCTTCATTAATTAAGAATTGATTAACTTTCTCGTCCATTCTCGTTACACCTGCATTATGAACAATATATTCAGGCACAGCAGCAGGATCCGGATTTGAACTTTTATTCCACTCATGTACAAAATATTCATCTATATGTTGAGGCACACATAATGCATTCGATTTAACGTGATTATAATATTTAGCTGCCATTTCATTTGGATTTATTATTTCTGTACCAGTAGGCAACATTGGCTTCGCTGAATTTGTAGTATAGGTTCTGTTTCGACCATAAAACTCCTTATTAATACCAGTTGCACAAATACCAATAGGTATATATTCGGACGTTGCAGTACCGCTTAAAGTTGTGCCCGTATCAAAAGATGTTCGTGTACCTAATGGTATCACGGTGCAATGAACTTCATTGACTCTAGCCCCGAAAGGCAATGCTGTATATTCCGCTTCTGATAAATAAAATGGTAGAAAGTCAACTGGTATTAAAGCTAATGACGTTGTTATATTGTCAGTATAAACAGGTGCTTGCAAGCTTATATTTTCAGTTGAATAACCATACGATATTAATATTCGAGTTTTCGAATAACTAATAACATTTGATTGTGATGGCCTTGATGGTGTTATCCATTGTATGTCCGCTGGTGCCGCGGCCGTAGTGGCACCTCCTCCGCTAGCTCCACCTCTGGCTCCAGTGTTCGGTCCTCTGCCAGACCCACTCTGATCAATATCCATCGGTAAACTGCTCGAATTAGCGCTCTCTCCTGTATCAGGAAGATTATCAAGATCAATATTACCAAAATTACGAGGTATAGAGTTGATGATGTGTTGCTCTTGTCCTGGTGATAATATAGGGCTTCCTGTATCTGGTGTACTTGTCTCAGGATCTCCCTTAACAGCCTGACGTTTATTGTCTGGTTCCCCGGTATCGGTGTGGGAGGTATCATCTACAGGTGCTGGTCGTTTATCGGGTTCTCTTGCAAGTCCAGCTTCGTCTTTCTTAGCCTGATATTGAGCCTTGAGTTGTGTCCAATAATGGCCTCCTTTTTGAAAATGTGGTTTTAAGTTGTTGGCTTCGTCCGATTGCTTATACCAATTTTCGTAATTTTTATATTTTTTTTTATTATCAGCTAAATTGTGATTGTAAACTTGCGCGAAATATTGATTTCGACGAGCAAACAAAAAATTTTGAAATGTATGCGTATTTATATCGAATTTATCTTTTGGTTTACGTGGCATATTTGGATATATGACGCCGAAAAAACTTTCGAAACCATATTTTATGGTAAGTCCAGCAAAACCGAGTAGATTATCTAATGAACCGTCCTCTCTGTAGTTTGAAATGAAACTGTGAATAGCGTCTCTGTCTGCTTGCCTTATATCTTTATCTGTTTCAGCGAGCGTATATTCTAAGTCATTTTTGTATGCTATAAAGTCAGCTTCTGTTAATATGTCTTTATCATCGTATATGTCGTTGCCAGGTCCCAAATAGTTATGGCCAGGTAACGTTCAATCACTCCAGTTTCCCCTTTTACGTCTTCTTGTGTGTTTTCTCGCATTGAACTCACATCCAACGATCAAGCCATCAAGAGCGGCGTATATTGTTCATGAAGTCCATGAATTTGTATATTTCTGATTGCTGAGCGTTGCCTCTTATATAAAACACGCTACTAACATAATTTGAAGGATGGAGCAAAAGTTATTAATATTGTTGAACCTGATGTGTTTAGGCTAAATGAGTGCCGTTCCCGTTACGGAGTCGTTTCTTATGATGTTCAATCGTTTAATAAGAAAATATTGATCCTGTCTTCAGTGCTTTGTTCATTCAAAAAGGTTTGAAGCTCTATTCTTTTCTCATGGCTGACTATTGAACGCGCATTCAATGCTGTAATATTTAATTTGTTGCAGCACATCTTACGTTTTCGGGTTTATGTCCGCATAGCTCAGCCGTAAGGAGGAGATAGGATAATTTTTTCTCGTATGGGTCGACCATGTTGTTGCATTTTTGTATACCCTCATTTATTTTCTCCATCAGTGATGAAAGTGGGCAGCCAAATAGCGTGATCGATTGGTTAAGGAAATCTTATAAACCATTACTGGCCGTTAGTGGATTAGCTGTAGGTTGTGGTGTGACATTTTATATTGTACGTGGTCTGGTTATGTCCGCAAATGTTGTAGTTTCGGTAATCCTTCTGTTAGTGGATTGCCTAATGAATGCTTGTCTGCTTGCTCTTTCTTCCTCCTTTCTTATTTTGAGAGAATTTATTCTTACGAGGAGATAAGAATAAATTCTTTATAGAATTTGCACCCCCTGTAGTTAGCCGGATGCCCAAATTCTTTGCAGTTAGTGCAATATGGTACCTCCTCATCATCTGACTTCCTTTTACACTCGTCAGGTAAATGTTCCTCGTTACACTTTATGCACTTGTACTTCATTAGGCACTGTAGATGCAACGTGTCCAAACCGTTGACAGTTCCTACATTGTGTAAGTTTTCTGTCCTTGATTTCCGCGTTTGCAGTCGAGAAATCTTTACAATGTTGTCGGGTTCATAATGTTCCGAGAGATCCTGTAAGATTTCATCTTCCGATGTTGTATAGTGTAATCCTTTTATAACAATTGCACTAATTTTTTCTGATTTACATGTGTATGTAAACGCTTCAATTTTGCTTTCCTTCATACCCCTAAGTGTTTTGTCATGGTCTTCCTTATTTTGTAATCTAATGATTGATTTTCCATCACGAGTATTATTGTTTTTAGCCACCCTCACAAATTGCTGGACATTTAGATCATGACAAATAATAGGAGGTGGCCTTGATGACTTCTTGGAGACTGCTGGAGATGACTCTGCACCACGTTTAGTAGCACCATTATTTTTTGCTTCTATTTCAATGTCTTCGTGATTTGACGGTTGTTTGCTTGATGTTGGGTTTTCTTCCAGTGGTCTGATTTTCCCTTCTGGGATACTGTTACATATGTCTTGATCGTCAATTTGATCGTTTAACATACCGTAGTAGTTTGTATCGCTGGCCGGTTTTTTTTTATTCTCTGGGCTGTTCGAAATTTTCCTCTTATTTGATCTTCCCACTTTTTTATTTGTCTGGGTCAACTCCAGCCCATATTGCCTGTCGACTTTAGCAATAAACTCGGAAATGTTGACTCCAGACCTCTTCATGTCTGATAGAAGTTCACCGAACATTTTAATTTCATGTTCGGTAAATTCCTTGGACTTTGATTGGATGACACTCATTTGCTCGACATCATCCATCTCCATATTGTAAAATTCCTTGGGGGTTTTACTAAAACTCCATAAGGTTAATGGTGTCTTTTTACCGGAATTAGGTTCGGTATAATTTGATTTTAGTTTGATGCGGACCAGTGTTTTATCGTACACCGTCCATATCCAATTATTTAATTTAAATGTCACCCGGTTGACAAGTTCACCACTTCACTATTTTCACTTAAAATCTCTAACAAGCTTTCTTTGCTCAACGCTTCACTCACAAATTAACGACAGCTCTCTGTGCTTGTTGTGACTCGACTCCAATCAGTCTGTTGTCTGTGTCTGTCTGTGAACCTTTGAAGGGATATTTTGTAGTTCCAAGTTTCAATTTAGATTTTGTGTAATGTTTTGAGATGTTTCACACGGCTTTATGGGTACTATTGTTTACTATATATCACAGATAGATAATATGCACAAATATAATGAATGATGTTAGTTTCTTATATGAGTGCATATTAGAAGCGTCTTATATCCATTAATAAAGGTAAAGGGCTATGGTTTTAATAATCTTGTTGTTAATTAAAACACATTTATTTAATTGTAATATTTATTTATTTTGTTTCTATTTTAATTTTGATAATCTACACGTGTTGTTAACGGATGCTCTCGTACGACTAACTATGCAACGCACATATGTATGTTGCCATTGTGGTCAGCCGTATACAATCCAATGTATTTGTATGCATGTTGTGTGCATGTGTCAGTTTTAAGTGCACTTTGCCACAGGGCATATCATTTACAAGAATCTTTGAACAGATATTTTGTAGTTCCAAATTTCAATTTAAAAATTCTCTGCTTGCTGTGGTATCCTCACCGGCGCAGACGACATTGTCATTGTCTGCGATAACAGTTAATCGGTTATCGTCGACATTTCTCGCTTGGTCAGTAACCGCAGATTTTTTAACTATTAATGACACTTTTTAATTAGTCACTTATAATTATATTATTTGTGTTTTTTATTCACTTTATTTAATTATCTAACTTTGATTTTTTTTTATTCATAATAATTCACAATAATTTATACAGAACTAGCTGACCCGGTAAACGTTGTTTTGCCATATAAATAATTTCCTAGTCATTTCTAGTGTAGACACAAAATAGCTTACTTATTGTAAGTATGTATGTATGTTAGAATATGTATATTGTATGTATGTAAGAATGTGGTATATGCGTGAAATAAGCATGGAGCGCTGTGAACGATGAGGGAATATAAAAATAACAAAAGGCAAACATTATTTTTAAGTTATTATAATTTATTCCTTAAAATTATATATCATTAATTAAACAATTACGACAGTAACACTATTAAACAATATCAATCTCTTAATGCTATAGCGTGAACAATATTTTTTGTTAGTCCATCTCTAGCTAACACAAACAAACTGGATGGTTTACCCACTCGAGAGCATGCCACGTATAATTGTCCGTGTGAAAAACATGGTGTTCTCAAATCTAATCCACAAACCAACATCGTTTGACCTTGGGATTTGTTGATAGTCATTGCAAATGCCAATCTAATCGGAAACTGAATACGTTTGAATTGAATTGGCACATCTGTAGGTATAATAGGAATCCGTGGTATGAGTATATTTTCACCTCTGAACTTGCCATTTAAAATTCTGGCTTCGATCACGTTTTTCATTAATTTTTGAATGACTAATCGCGTACCGTTGCACAGCCGGGGCGGGTTCAAATTACGAAGCAAGATAATTGGAGATCCAACCTTTAATTGTAAATTATGCGGTGGCATGCCTGGCAAATCCAGTGAGTTCAAAAACTCTGTGGGAAAATTTACTGCTTCGCTGTCGTCGCAAACTGTATCAATAGATTTATATGATACCAAGTTCCCTGGCAACAACATTTGTATCTTCAGATTTAAATTGTCAACGTCTACATTTTTTGCCGCTAAAATCGCTCTTTCTGCAAGCCACTCATGATTTATGTACTGTGTGTGTACATCGGGAAATATTTGTTCAATGAGAGTATCTTGCGAATCAGCGATTGTGCAGAAATCGGTCGGTAATTTTACGTATCCAGTTTCATCTATAGCAACTTTTCCATCACCGATATCTAAGAGTTGTTTTGAAAATGTTTCAGCGGATGGATCTTGAAGCATTTGAACGCGCATATTTATTTTTAGCTGTAATTTTTCAACATTACGCCACAATGGAGATGATTTTAAGCAAGCGTTGATCTCATCAGCGTATGTTGAACGTGGAATGACTGGAAGTGTTTGTCTGAAATCACCTGAAAGGACGAACAGAGTTCCGCCAAATAGTTTGTCACTGTTTTTAATATCTTTCAATGTCCTGTTCAACGCCTCAAGTGAATGTTTGTGTGCCATAGTACATTCATCCCAAATAATAATTTTACACCGTTTCAGCACAGTGGCCATGGACGATTGTTTCTTAATGTTGCATACTGCGTCAGGGTTATTCTGAATATTTAGTGGCAGCTTAAATACTGAATGAGCTGTTCTACCTCCATCCAATAAAGTTGCTGCAATGCCCGATGATGCAACGGCCAATGCGATGCCATTATTTGATCGTATTTCAGCAAGAATTAGCGAAATAACGAATGTTTTGCCAGTTCCACCCGGTGCATCCAAAAAGAAGAACCCACCTTGTCCAGCTGAAACTGCGAGCATAATGCGATCATAAATGGTTCTTTGTTCCTCATTCATTAGTGGGACATTGCGGGCAACAATCGCTGCCATTTCTACAGTACTGTACTGCAGTTCACGATTCATTTCAGTATTCATTAAATCAGATGCAGTTCGATTTGGCGAATTCATACCGAAATTACTAAGTGGTAAGTTGGCAATGACAATGCAAAGATCCTCAATAGCAATCAATGCTTCATTGTACATTTCATCGCTGAATGTTATGGTTAGATCGTGGCACCGTATACGATGTTGATGCAATATATCATCAGTCATTGAATCTTTGTGATTTTCCCATAATATCTGTGCTCGGGCTGGGAAACATGTAGTTAACACTATAGCGAATAGTAGACGAATTTGTATTGCTGTACAGTTCAATGCAGCTTCAGCAAGCATGCATTCCCACTGGTTGTCGTCTTCCAGCAAGCCGAGTGCAAGGCATGCATCTTTATACGTTGGATATTGTTGCCCATTCACTTTACGTATATCTTGAAATGATAATGGGCCAGTAACATTAACCAACAACAGTCGAAGATAAAAGCACTCAGTGTGTCTTGGATTGACTGTAAATAATCGCCCCAAGGCGTTTGATTTAAATAAATTGAGACATGCAGCAACTGGTGAGCCTTACTTGCGGGGCATCCATGTTTTTGTTTGAGTCCATGTGAAATAGCGTGGTACTTGTGAATAGAGTAATGTTCGTGCAAAGGCACCAAAATCATCCGCACGATTACACAATTCAAAAAATGCAGTGAGTGTAGTTTTAGGTGGATTTATTGCACGATCAATCGCTGTCTCGTTCGTGAAAAATACACGCTGACCGTTTTCAAGATGGATGGCTAACTGAACAACTGCTGGATCCCGTTCATGAATTGGAAAACCAAAGATACGCCAAGCAGCTTCATTGGAGCTGATGTACCGACCAATTTGGTAGAGCGTTATTTCATCGTTTTTATTCATTGGAGGAGCATTCACATTAGTATTTTCCACTCTAAACACAGCCATATCACTGCCTTTATGGACATACTTGCAAATGTATTTGATGCTCTTCACAGAACTGCAGAACTCAACATTAATATGAGCATTATATGTCTTGCTCAGCAGAGGCGAATATGGCACCACCCAACGATTGTCAATATCAATGTCTGTGTTGATGATATTTTTAATAAATGATTGTCCGCCATTTTCAGGATTTCTTCGACGATATATTGGGTATCCGTCGACATTTGTGACCGTATCATTGGTAAAATCTTTAGGGAAATTTTTAGTACATTTTCCATCAGCCATGCAAGGCGATGAACTATTAAGAGTACCACATGGACCATGAATCATGTTTGTTGTAACAATATGAAACAGCAGTTGGTCAGTGGATGGATCTGGAATTTCAGCAGAAATGATACTATCGATTTCTTCAGGACGGAGTTTGTCGATGAACCAAACCAAAATGTGTGCATGAGGTAATCCTCGCTTTTGCCACTCAACCGAATACATCCAGCAACGTGTGGGACCGAATACATGTGATTTAGTAATGAAACTTATTAAAGACTTCAACTTTTGTCTGAACACACGTGCTGTAATGTCATGGCGATGTATTGCATTTTGGCCAGGCAGTAGCAAAGATGTAATCTCTGGCCATTTTGGATTACATGTGAACGTGATAAATAAACATGGTCGTCCATATTCGCGCACGAAAGTCAGAGCATCCTGTATATATTCTTGCATATGACGTGGACTGCCTACGTACGATGATGGTAAAATGACATGGTTACCAATTTCGGCGACGTCGGCGTTGTTGTTGATAGCGTCTCGCAAATGAATGTACTCTTCCGCGCGCAGCTTTTGTTGATTATATCGTAAGTATCGTAGTCGTTCGCTCTCAATCTTCGCGTACATGTCGACCATGAATTGTTGACAAAGCTCACGACATCGTAAAATGACGTTGTCCAGGCCACGTCTAATCATTAATCGGTACGCATAATAATCCTTTGAGCTAACGTTCTTGTTTGTTTCAGCTCCTGTAATTTATTCATAAAAATTAATTTAAATTTATTACGTTCAATAATTTAATTGTTTTGTTAAATGATTAATGATCAAATTAATAATCAATGAAGTACCTGATACGGGATCTCGTTGTTTTATGTTTATGCAATATCCGTCTTGTCCCTTCCAAAATATTAGCGGATATTGGAGAGCGTCATATGAACGATGTGTGTCAGCAATGAACTGAAGATTATTATTTCTTCTACGAATCACAATTTCTCGTGCAGCTGTACAATCGCCAACCATGATTCCAGCAACATCATCAACAACGGGTGCATTGAATCTACGAATATGCTCTCCAGCTGGTGTTTTATCAGGATTAATGACGATAGCGTGATTATCGCTTTGTAATTGGTGCATATGTGATTTGAATATTTTCAACAACTCGTTGTGCTCGTTCAAAAGAGCATCTAGCTCACTGACGATGCGCCTGGCATAAAGTGAATCAAGGTTATTATAATCACAACGTGCATTCACGCGATTGGCAAGTGCGTTTCCGGAATCCTCGCCGCCCATAAAGTAGATTTGTAAAAATTTATGTGGTTCGTTTGGCATTGGCAGCAGTGAGCCCATTTTATGATAAACTTGGCCTCTGATTTTGAATGTAGAATTGAATTGTTGAGCATTTGCATTAGTATTTCGAACTATTTCTGTTGCACCGAACGATGTCATTTGAAAGCATGAATTGAATCTTCGAATTGACTTCAGGAGCACGTTAGAATCTGGATCCGTGCCGATAAGTAAGCCGTTCAATGGTTCAGGTGGTGTTTCAATTTCAGGTAGTTGCACTTTTCCTGACGCGCAACACATCCCAGCTGGCTCATTTTTGAATTTTAGAGCATGACAATGCGGACATTCCTTGTCCATAGCACCAATTACCACTTTTGAATGAGCATAATATTCAATATCGGGCTCATACTGGAATGCTAGACGCAGGAACGAATCAGATATAAATGCTCGATGTATCTGTTGTCGTTGTTGGTCATTTGTTCTGCGTCTATTGACTGTGAAACGGCGTGATTGTCGTTGTTCTAATCTTCTGACTTCATTGCGTTCAGCTCGTGTATCGTCTGGCTCTTCTTGATGCAATTGCGCCATTCTGACACGTGCATCAGTATTTTGTTGCTGGATTTCTTCTTCGTTTCTTTCGGATCTTCTATTTCACAAGTTTCGAGACTTACTTGTATTACGGCTCAAATCAGCCCCTTTGCGTTTTCTTGGCATTGCTCACTGTACAAAACACACATAAATAGAATTATTGAAATTACTTAATGATGAAAAATGTTAAAAGTATAATTAGGGCCAGGATTTTTGCCACAGTTTTGAAATGATTAGTTTTAATTTATGAAAGTTTAACAAAAATATAAGTTTTATGGAAAAAATTTTCAAACAAAAGTAAAAAATTAAATTTTATGAAAACATTGTCTCTTATAATTTTTTCATACAACCAATATTTCCATTGACATTTCAAAATAAAGATTCATAATGATTGAATTTTTGGAAACTATGAAAATCTTAATTGTTCAATTACATTTTTTTAATAAAATTAAATTAAAATTACATTTTCATAAGATCAACAACATTTTCGATATAAATAAAAAAAAGTATACTTACAACACAAAATCCGTTGTTATTGGAAGCTCGTGTCACGTGTTGAGTACTTTTGTGGTTATAAAATCACTTGATAAACTAATCGTGCAAAATACACTCAAAATTGATAATTTAATTATTATTGATAAAATAGGAATGATTAAAAGTTTATATGAGAGTTACACTGAGATAGCAAAATGATAATTGTCAACGTTACTACTACACTTGATGTATAAACAATAATGATGGCCGACAACTGTGTAGGGAGTGAGAAAGAAAGGAGACCGGCACACTGAGATAGCAAAATAATAATTGTCAACGTTACTACTACACTTGATGTATAAACAATAATGATGGCCGACAACTGTGTAGGGAGTGAGAAAGAAAGGAGACCGGCTTCGTTCTCATCCCTACTCCGTGAATTAAGATTTTCATAAGATCAACAACATTTTCGATATAAATAAAAAAAAGTATACTTACAACACAAAATCCGTTGTTATTGGAAGCTCGTGTCACGTGTTGAGTACTTTTGTGGTTATAAAATCACTTGATAAACTAATCGTGCAAAATACACTCAAAATTGATAATTTAATTATTATTGATAAAATAGGAATGATTAAAAGTTTATATGAGAGTTACACTGAGATAGCAAAATAATAATTGTCAACGTTACTACTACACTTGATGTATAAACAATAATGATGGCCGACAACTGTGTAGGGAGTGAGAAAGAAAGGAGACCGGCACACTGAGATAGCAAAATAATAATTGTCAACGTTACTACTACACTTGATGTATAAACAATAATGATGGCCGACAACTGTGTAGGGAGTGAGAAAGAAAGGAGACCGGCTTCGTTCTCATCCCTACTCCGTGAATTAAGATTTTCATAAGATCAACAACATTTTCGATATAAATAAAAAAAAGTATACTTACAACACAAAATCCGTTGTTATTGGAAGCTCGTGTCACGTGTTGAGTACTTTTGTGGTTATAAAATCACTTGATAAACTAATCGTGCAAAATACACTCAAAATTGATAATTTAATTATTATTGATAAAATAGGAATGATTAAAAGTTTATATGAGAGTTACACTGAGATAGCAAAATGATAATTGTCAACGTTACTACTACACTTGATGTATAAACAATAATGATAGCCGACAACTGTGTAGGGAGTGAGAAAGAAAGGAGACCGGCACACTGAGATAGCAAAATAATAATTGTCAACGTTACTACTACACTTGATGTATAAACAATAATGATGGCCGACAACTGTGTAGGGAGTGAGAAAGAAAGGAGACCGGCTTCGTTCTCATCCCTACTCCGTGCTGTTTACTGGGTCAGAAGTGACACCTGAAGACATCTGGCGAGGTTAACTAATTAAATGACGATTGATCAGTTTTCGACCGGAGATAAAAAATGATTAAATTACTAAAATGGCTATTAAAAAATGAGGGTTGATCGTTGAAGGGTAAAAATTAAGGATTGTATGTATTTTTGTATGTTGTATCATAAAAAAATAGAAACTAAAAATTTTGTCTAAAAAATAAATAAAAAAATTCAGGGGTGGACTACCCCTAACATTTAGGGGGATGAAAAATAGATGTTGGCCGATTCTCAGACCTACTCAATACGCTCACAAAATTTCATGAGAATCGGTCAAGCCGTTTCGGAGGAGTATGGGAACGAAAACTGTGACACGAGAATTTTATATATTAGATTTTAAACTGGATATTTATTATTCACTTATAGAGTTGAATTAATAAAAAAAATCACTTCGGACCAACTCAACTAACGTCCAATATAACTTTAATTTTGTTATACTGTTACGATTTTACGTAGATTCAATGGATAGAGTAAAGGACTGTTTTTGTTTAAATAGGATTTTCTTTATTTGACTTAGTTGTGTTCGACAAATATAGTCACAAGTGTTTGTTTGCTTAGGACGCTCAAATCCTAATTAATTTTTTTGCTGTATTTCCACTTCACATTGATCAAACTTCATCCACCGATCACTTAAGTAGCGTTTTTAGTTTACACCTTCCGACTTTATTCGTTGTTCGCTCTATTACTTCCCAACTTTTACCAGTGGTTCTTGAGTCACTTTTCTGACTAGTGTTATCAGTCAAAAGGCAATTTGCATAGTGGTGCTGCCTTACCTGACCTATCCGCACTGAAAGTTTTTTACTACAAGCCTCATAGAATTTAATTCCACCTTTGTTCACGAACATGTGCTTGTATCAATGGTGAAGGGTATACGTATCCGTTCCGGTATTGCATATTGGAGTAAATTGCCCTAGTGTTTTCATAGTCTTACATATATCTAGATTGTATTCTATAAGTGGGTTTAGCGCCGCCGTCCTGTATAATTGGCCATTTGAATAATACCTTTTGTTATTTCTGCGGTACAAGCCTGTGCAATGTCGAAATACTTTCCTTTCGAATTTCTGCATTTTGGACACACTGGGCTCCAGAAAGGAAGAACCAATTCGGAAATCCATAGCTGAGGATTGGCCTAATTAGCTGTTTTTCACTTTCCATATTTAAAAGGGTATCAACAAAAAACTGCTGTGCAGAATCAATCGAATTTTTTCACAAGTAAGCTTTGCTATGTCAGCTGTCAAAATACATATGATTATGCGGCTTAAGTGTGAAGTTGGTTGTGAAAAAATACAATTAAGTCCTCTGTTGGGAAAAAATGAAATTATTTCATTTCTATGTTTTTTGACTATTTTTGTTTATTTAGGATTTTATACTTCAGAAATATTTCACAGATTGATTTTTTGCTGCAGCTTTTTAAAAGGACTATTTTTGTTTATTGAATAAGTTATATTTCACAAATATTGTCGCAAGTGTTTGTTTGTTTAGGACGCTCAAATCCTAGTTAAATTTTTTTTGCTGTATTTCCACTTCACATTGTATTTCTATGATCTAACTTCATCCACCGATTACTTAAGTAGCGTTTCTAGTTTACACCTTCCCACTTTATTCGTTGTTCGCTCTATTACTTCCCAACTTTTACCAGTGGTTCTTGAGTCACTTTTCTGACTAATGTTATCACTCAATATGCAATTTGCATAGTGGTGCTGCCTTACCTGACCTACCCGCACTGAAAGTTTTTTACTACAAGCCTCATAGAATTTAATTCCTCCTTTGTTCACGAAAATGTGCTTGTATCAATGGTGAAGGGTATACGTATCCGTTCCGGTATTGCATATTGGAGTAAATTGCCCTAGTGTTTTTATAGTCTTACATATATCCAGATTGTATTCTATAAGTGGGTTTAGCGCCGCCGTCCTGTATAATTGGCCATTTGAATAATACCTTTTGTTATTTTTGCGGTACAAGTCTGTGCAATGTCGAAATACTTTCCTTTCGAATTTCTGCATTCTGGACACACTAGGCTCCAGAAAGGAAGAACCAATTCGGAAATCCATAGCTGAGGATTGGCCTAATTAGCTGTTTTTCACTTTCCATATTTAAAAGGGTATCAACAAAAAACTGCTGTGCAGAATCAATCGAATTTTTTCACAAGTAAGCTTTGCTATGTCAGCTGTCAAAATACATATGATTATGCGGCTTAAGTGTGAAGTTGGTTGTGAAAAAATACAATTAAGTCCTCTGTTGGGAAAAAATGAAATTATTTCATTTCTATTTTTTTTGACTATTTTTGTTTATTTAGGATTTTATACTTCAGAAATATTTCACAGATTGATTTTTTGCTGCAGCTTTTTAAAAGGACTATTTTTGTTTATTGAATAAGTTATATTTCACAAATATTGTCGCAAGTGTTTGTTTGTTTAGGACGCTCAAATCCTAGTTAAATTTTTTTTGCTGTATTTCCACTTCACATTGTATTTCTATGATCTAACTTCATCCACCGATCACTTAAGTAGCGTTTCTAGTTTACACCTTCCGACTTTATTCGTTGTTCGCTCTATTACTTCCCAACTTTTACCAGTGGTTCTTGAGTCACTTTTCTGACTAATGTTATCAGTCAAAAGGCAATTTGCATAGTGGTGCTGCCTTACCTGACCTACCCGCACTGAAAGTTTTTTGCTACAAGCCTCATAGAATTTAATTCCTCCTTTGTTCACGAACATGTGCTTGTATCAATGGTGAAGGGTATACGTATCCGTTCCGGTATTGCATTTGGAGTAAATTGCCCTAGTGTTTTTATAGTATTACATATATCCAGATTGTATTCTATAAGTGGGTTTAGCGCCGCCGTCCTGTATAATTGGCCATTTGAATAATACCTTTTGTTATTTCTGCGGTACAAGCCTGTGCAATGTCGAAATACTTTCCTTTCGAATTTCTGCATTCTGGACACACTGGGCTCCAGAAAGGAAGAACCAATTCGGAAATCCATAGCTGAGGATTGGCCTAATTAGCTGTTTTCCACTTTCCATATTTAAAAGGGTATCAACAAAAAACTGCTGTGCAGAATCAATCGAATTTTTTCACAAGTAAGCTTTGCTATGTCAGCTGTCAAAATACATATGATTATGCGGCTTAAGTGTGAAGTTGGTTGTGAAAAAATACAATTAAGTCCTCTGTTGGGAAAAAATGAAATTATTTCATTTCTATTTTTTTTTGACTATTTTTGTTTATTTAGGATTTTATACTTCAGAAATATTTCACAGATTGATTTTTTGCTGCAGCTTTTTAAAAGGACTATTTTTGTTTATTGAATAAGTTATATTTCACATATATTGTCGCAAGTGTTTGTTTGTTTAGGACGCTCAAATCCTAGTTAAATTTTTTTTGCTGTATTTCCACTTCACATTGTATTTCTATGATCTAACTTCATCCACCGATCACTTAAGCAGCGTTTCTAGTTTACACCTTCCGACTTTATTCGTTGTTCGCTCTATTACTTCCCAACTTTTACCAGTGGTTCTTGAGTCACTTTTCTGACTAATGTTATCAGTCAAAAGGCAATTTGCATAGTGGTGCTGCCTTACCTGACCTACCCGCACTGAAAGTTTTTTGCTACAAGCCTCATAGAATTTAATTCCTCCTTTGTTCACGAACATGTGCTTGTATCAATGGTGAAGGGTATACGTATCCGTTCCGGTATTGCATATTGGAGTAAATTGCCCTAGTGTTTTTATAGTCTTACATATATCCAGTGGTGCTTACCTTTGCATCGTCCTGCACGAAGTGGGTCGCCAAGTAAACTAAAGCGATTTGGGTTGTGAAACCCGCTGCAACCGCTTGCCCCTCCAACTTCGTTCTCGTCTTTACTGGTTTGTTCTCCAGATTTGACAGCACGAACTTATTAACCTCTATCACAAGTTCGCTTTTATCCACCATGTTTTTTCTCTTCTTTGCCCTTAGAAACTTCACTTCTTCGAGTTCCTTTTGCAGGTTAAAATGAACTCCGACTTAATTTTTTACATCAATAATGTTTAAATGTACACTGGAAGCTGATTAAATTACGATAAATAATTTACACAATAACTATAATAAGTCTCTTGGCAATAAAAAAGGAAGTGAAATCTGCTAATGAAGTAAGTAATGCCAAGTGGAATAAATACCAGTAATTGTTGTGGGCGTGTTTGTTGTTGTTCTGTAGTTGGCATTGTTGATGCTGTTGTTGAGGTTAGGAATTTTCAGCGGTGTGTTTCTATGATATCAGAAGCTATTGCCGCAAAAGATATTCCTGGGGTGTATCTATTGGTGCAGTTGCTGGCTGTTGAATATCTGGCCCGGATTTTTCTTTATGCTGGTATACCTTCTTTCGCAGCTTTTTATAGGAAGTGTACCTCTTGTAGTTGGCGGGATGACTATATCCACAGAGTGCAAATTTTGCTGGAGTTGTTTGTTACCTTTATGTTTACCTCTAACTCTAATAAAGTTAGTATTTCTTTTTCTATCGGCTTCTTTCACTTTACTTTTGGTTTAACATTGTTTTTCCCATTACACTTAATTATTATTTTATATAATAATTTACCTATTATTTTATATAAGAACTATTCTTACTCGTGGCCATCCACGTTGGATGTCAGTAGGTAAGAGAGCGATCCATGCGGATTTAGCGTGCCGTTACTTTAATTTTTTTTATATTGTTACGATCTTACGTAGATTCAATGGATAGAGTAAAAGACTGTTTTTGTTTATTTAGGATTTTCTTTATTTGATTAAGTTATGTACCACAATAATCACCAAGAACTCTTCGAACTCGTGGGCATCCTCGTTGGATGTCAGTAGGTCATAGAGCCTACTTTGCGGATTCGTTCCCATTCTTTCTCCTGCTATGGCAAATCACACCATTTAGCGTACCGTTAGCCTCATTAACTAATCCGGTTAGACCGGTAGATGGCGGTTACGCCTCCGGTTATTCGGACAAGGAGTTGATTTTTGAGTAATACGAAGTCTGTCAAAAATGAACTACTCGAACACATGACCGATTTATTATTTACTTTTTATTATTTTAAATAATACTAAGTTTGAGGATGCCAAATGGTAATTCCAATCCTACCACTTAAACGGACTTAGTATTCGCTTTTTTATTTATTTTAGATTGATCGGCAGTTGAAAATATACTCACGCATTATTTCGACGCAGTTGTATCCCAAAAAGAAAAGAAAAAGTCTACGTTTTCGGAGCGTTGTTCTTACATTGGTTTTATACTGATCCCGACGATAGTAATAACCGTTTTCCATGTAAACTGTCATTGGGATTAATGATGTCTTACAGGTCAATGCAATCAGTAGATGCGACATTAAACGACGGCGCATTGTCATTAAATAAGGCACTGTCTTCAACGGGAACTTTCAGGAACATCCTTACCCTGGTGAAATATTATTTCGCAATGTTATGATTACCTTGTGGCTTACTAATGTTATGATTACCTATGTACAATGAGTAGCATATGGTTATCCTTTGCTTAAGGACTAATAGTCTACAAATATTAATAATATTTCATTGCCTTAAGATATCAATTTAACTTATTTTCATTATCTTACGAGCTAGCTGATATAATATTATTTGTGTAAACTTTGCTTAACATAATACTTTTCAAAATGTTTCTTAATTTCCATATCACTAAAGATTTAGTTACGGTACTCTCACTTTCTGTGACTCTCATTTTTTGTTATGGTAAGAGTACCATATCATGCGATGATTCTTTAGTATCTCCAACAACACTTGGCAATGCTCCTGTAGATGTACTAGCCATCTTTTTTTTGTAAGCGAATCCGTGTCCTTGGTATCGCGTCTATCTCAGAAGTGATGATTTCTACTTTAACACCTTCTAAAGTAAAGAGATAATACAATATTTTGGAGCAGGGATGAAAAAAATTGTTATGATGTAATACGTCTCGATATTCTGTTGTTAAATGTGAACACGAAATTCATTTTTCTTTCGAAAAATCTTTGTTTCGGAGAAGCATTTGGGAATTGTACGTTTGCTTAAGCGAAAGTAAAAACAACAATTGTATGAAAGAAATTCGAAGAATTCTTGGGTGTTGGAAAGGACGGGAAGTTCCCACACCCACCATAACCAGAAAAAGTCATGCCGAAGAAAGACTGGGGAAAACTAATAAAACAAATATAAAAAAAAACTATTCTGGCAAAAAGGGAAGGAATAGGAATGGAGAGGAAAGGTATAAAAGTTGAGAAGCTTAAAATTTATCGAAAAGAAAATATACTTAAACAAATTTTGAAGCTATATAAAAAGAAAAATGTTTAAATCGCCCAAAAAAAAAACAAGGGAAAGAAAAATGAGGTGAAGCCGCATGTCTTCGTAGGTGGGAGAGACTTAGATGGTCCTTCTCTCTATGGCCTATCCTCAAAATGGCCTATCCTAACCCATTCCGGGCATCTTTTATCCCCTGATGCGTGTGCCTCCTTGCAGCTGACACATTTTGGTGCAGTGGTACATTTGTTCTCATGTCTCGTATCACCGCAGTTTCTGCATACCTCCTGGGTGACACTACATCTATTTTTCGTGTGGCCATATCTATACCACTTGTAGCACAGAAGTGGGTTCCTCTGGAAGGGTTTTAGTCTTCTCAGTGCTCCCCAAAAAGTGACTCTTTCTGGCAGACTATAACCATGAAACATAACCTTCACTGTTTCTGTCTTCACGTACTTAGCTAAAGTATCCGCTGTCCCCTCGTTACGCTCCTTTCTTGTTAGCCTGGAGAGGCTGTGAATTTTTGCACTCGGCTGCATTTCACACTTTAACTCCTCCATATCGAAGTCTAGTGGTACATCGTGTATGATGCCCGTCCTAATTGTGAAGTTCTGTGGGATGAACCAATTGTATCGCATCGCCTCGCTAATGTGTATAGCCGGTGAAGAGACCAAAATATTGGCTGCTTCCCTGGTCACAATTTTGCACTTATAGGGACTTATTTTGTGCACTTTCACTTTATGGTTTTTTCCTAAAATATTTCTAATGATCTTGCCCATGCAAGTATCATTGATATAACCACTATCCCTCTTATTTTCTACAATGACAAAGAAAGGCTCCTTGGCACTTTTGTCATACTTTGTCACCTCCTGCCCCGTTGTAATTGGTTTTTTTTTAGGCAGAACGCCTCTGTTTCCGAATAATTAAAACACTTTTTAGTTAAATACTTCATTTTCTGAAAATATTTTAACACATTTAATTATTAAAATTATAGTTTGTATAAATATTAACTTGTTTCACTTCACTTTTTATAATAATTGCACTTTTAAAACGACTTAAAACACAATATCAAAATATTTTGAGAAGCCATTGTTTTCGATTCTGTTTGTTTCGTATCAGATTCGGGAAGGCTTTCATAAATCATTTGGCTGTTATGATCAGTGTCTCAATTGGACAGTGTTCGTGCGACCGTCATTGAAACGTCATTCTGATCACAACTAATCGTCTGTTTATTACCATCAATGTTGCAAAATACTTATCTGTAAAATTAAATTCGACACGCCTCTGTTTCCGAATAATTAAAACACTTTTTAGTTAAATACGTCATTTTCTGAAAATATTTTAACACATTTAATTACTAAAATTATTGTTTGTATAAATATTAACTTGTTTCACTTCACTTTTTATAATAATTGCACTTTTAAAACGACTTAAAACACAATATCAAAAAATTTTGAGAAGCCATTGTTTTCGATTCAATATTGTGGTTTTTAATATAACCAACTAAATATGATAAATATATTTCACATAAATGAACAAATATTACTTTTTAACATTATTTATTTAATTGTTTCTTAGAAAATCTCTAAAATAAAAACTATTATTTGTCAATTAAGTATGTATGTGACTTTATGTTAAGTTAACGCGTATTACTGCTGAATGCTATCGTGCGACTGACTGCTCAACGCACATTTATTGCCATGGTGCTCCGCTGTGTACAAGTGAATGCTAATGTGCATGTGGTATGTGTAGTATGCATGTTGTGTGCATTTTTGTATAACTGTTTGTATGAATGTTTTATTTTTTTAATCCAATTGCCACATACTCCCCACATACATAAAAATTGAACGAGTCTGTTCGGTGGACGAATAATTCTGCCCGAACGGGTTTGTTTTGGTAAAGAATCTTTGGAAAACTCAGTGTCTAAGGCAATATTCTTATTATTATTGACAATGTCCGTTTCTTTTGTCGAATCATTGATTATATTGGTTGGCGGTTCTATAAAATTTGCACTGGGTGGTTCTATTGGTTGGCGGTTCTATAAAATTTGCACTGGGAGCGCTGCGCTCGATATAGTCTTCACTAGTGCTGGTAAGTGAAGCAGAATTGACTCCGTCCAAACTGTGACAAACAGGCCTAATAAACTGATCTGCCCTTTGTCCACTGCTGTCATCTGCTCTATAATTACTTCCTCTTCCGCTTCGGAGTCGACACTTTCTACTCCAATTCTTCTTCTATGAAGAAGTCGATGGAAGTTGACTTCGGAGAGAGGTTCTGTGTCCGAAACCAAATTTTCTATGTCCGGAGTCGGTTCCACTAATTGGCAACTGGCCTCGAACGTTACCTTCTTGCGGCTGGGTTGGCTTGGCTCTTCTGAGTCGGGTTGGTTGGAATGCTACTAAGTCGAAGGCCTTGGCAATATCAGTTGAGGCCAGAAACAATTGTTGAATTTTCTCTCTTTGGTGACGTAATACCAGGTCAAGCAAGAAGATGTTCTCGGAGCATCCGTCGGTGTTACCGAATGCTCTTTGCCGCTCGTCTATTTTAACGAGACGGAGCCTATTATTGAGGATCTCGTGGAACGTACGCGTGTTTACTGATGATATAGTAATCGGTCGGAAATCACCAGGTTCATTGGCACCATCCTTTTTTGGAATTAGGATAGTTTTAGAATTTAGTAGATATGATGGTATCCTTCCACAGAGTACGAAGATGTTTAGCACTCTTTGCAGGATCCCTATAGGTACAGCCTTCAGGTCCTTCGTGGAAAGGCCATCCAAGCCTGGTGCGGTATTTGTGTCAGGATAAGCATTCCTAATATCATTTTCGCTTATCGGACGCCAGAGCCAGTCATGGGTGATGCCGGGTTTATTGAGGCTTATATTGGATGCAGGCTTACGAGTGAAGACTCTTTCCCAGAAAGGAGCCATTATCTCTTTCGGGAGTGTTTCCTCTGCACTATTGAGTTTTCCACTGTCGATTACTCTCCAGCAGCGTCCTCTATCTTTCTTCCACAGATTCTGGACGCGCGCAAACTGATGTTTCCGTTTGCTTTTCTTATTAAATGGCTTAAGAGTGGCAGCTGGTTTGCGACGTGATCCCGTTTTTGGTGGGAGAATTGTACGAAGGTACAACTCGAGTTCTCTCATGATGTCATCGGAACTCATGTTTCGCAAATTAGTGCAAAGCCTGCATAGGCGGTCGCTATTGAATTTGGCGGCATCTGGCTCGCTCAAGTTTGAAATATATTTCAATAGATTTTCGCGCCGGAGGACCCGACTGTTCAGTCCTTCCTGCGTCACTTGGTCGACTGTATTATTACGCTCAGTGTTCGACTCTCCGCCTTGGTCGCTTTCTTTTTCAATATCCGGGCCGAGGAAAAATTCAACTCGTTCTTTATGACTAGGTCTGCGTCGAATACCTTTGATGGCCTCGACCGTACGCTCAGTGAACGTTGCTTGGAGGCGTTGATTTATGTTGGTTGAGACTTTAATTCCTTGCCGACTACCATCGGCAATAATTTCGGCTTCTCTTTTTGAAAGGAGAATTTTCTCCTCCGTCGACCATCGAGCTCTTCTGTTTCCATTTTGCAGACGACGTTCGTCAAACCAGACAGGGTGGTTACGTAGGTGGTGGACGCCCCTGCCGGTTGTAGTAGTAAATGTCCTTCCGCAACCAGGGAATTCACAAGTGAATTCTGAGCTTGGTCCGTCATCTTTTCGGGAAGATGAACTAGTTGGGGTGACGGGGTCAGCTGACCCGCCTTTATCTATCCGAGGCAATTTTGTATTCTTTACACCAACTGAAAATTCAGTCGAGAGGGCTGGTAACCCCCAAGACCTACAGACCCACCAAACATATGGTGGGAGACTGGGGAAGGAGGGTTCGTCAAGCCCTTGACCCGACTCAGAAGAGCCAAGCCATCCCTGCCTTCATCTTGAATATTACTTGCTATTCTGTACTGATAATTTGAATCATCACTGAAGAACTGATCATTAGGTTTTTTTGTAATATTTTCTTAAAAATGGTGCCGGCTGCCAAACGAATTTGTACATTCTTGATCTGAATACCTCTTCATGTGGGAAGACATCTAAATTACTACAATCATATTGAGGATGCTCAGGATCTTGTCAAGTTCTGAGCTTTTATTTGGATTTGCCTGCAGTGGTGTGGGATTATTCTCTCTGAGTTGCTCTTGTATCGGATGCGAATTCCAGGCAAAATTTGACCTGTTCGGAATTCTGAAAGTGGTTCTCCGTTCATGTACCTTTTCATTCCTTTGTTTCACCAAATTTGGAAAGTCGGTCCTGTTGTTTATTTGCAGTTCCCGTAAATATGATGTATTTTCGACTGTCCCATTTATGTTTACCCGTTTGATTGCTTCACCATAGGTGAGCAGTTCATCATTCATCAAGTTTTGGATGGTCATTTGTTTTAGATATTCAGGGCATTGTCTACTGGTCGATGCGTGTTTGTTTTTGCAGTTTATACAGTTCGCTTTCTTATTACAGGGTTCCTCGTGCCTGGCTTCACCACAGTTTCTACAAATTTCCCTGAACTATGCTATTATTAGTATCTGGCTTACCTTTTGCGATTATTGTTATCTCCGCTGGCACATCCTGATTAATTTCCTTAATTGATGCCTAATTTTTAGTCCTCATTTTTGTAGCTGGTGTACCTGCCCTGGCAGATGCTACAGGTGCCGATGGTGTAGTTAGCGACGGGCTTCCTACAAAATCGTCATCGCTAGACACCATTGGTGTGACCGCTCTTCTTTTTATCATAGCCAAGTTCAGTCTATTAGGTATTCTTTTCCTTCTTTCGGGGAAGGGGGGGTCCCTCTCGGTTCGTCCATTTTTCTTTTCAACACAATTTGTCCAAGAAACTCCAATCACAAAAGGTCGAAAAAGTCTCGGAAGTAGTAACTTCTCAATTCGATGCTTGTTCATTAAAGCACCATAAATCCGAAAAAAGGAACTATAGTAAAACTATAGAATCAAAAACCTCAGTCTATTTCACGCCTGTATTATCACAACGACAGAGCTAATAGAAAATCGACCGATCACTTCGAAAGTTGAAACTAGACTGGCAGCAATGTCGTTCCATTTATCAGCGGTCGGTGGTACCGGTATAAATGATCACATAAAATGGTATTCCTTATTTTCCGATGATGGGTTACACCAAAGTTAGGGGGTAATGAAAGTCGTCTTTTGGCATACGATGAAATTTTGAAAACAGTCATTGTTCGATGGGCCTTTGCCATTTAATTCCGGCACTAATTTTTCAAAGCCACCCTCTTCATCACGTTTTTTTAAATTTATTATTTAATAATCACGTTTTTTTATTAGTGGCAGTTCATCTTTGTTTTTTTTTTCTCATCGCTATCACTCGGTAATGCAAGTATTGTCACAATGGCTTTTAAATGTTCCACTGTCATCTTATAAGACGTTTTTATAAATTTATACGCGAACGATTTTTTGCTATGCACTATACTACACTAGTTTTTACTACTTTTTTAAAATTTTTATTAAGTGACTTTCACTTTACATATATTAAAATAACTTTATATTTTAAATATTAAATGTTAAAGTAATAAATATCACAAATAAAATAAATACGAATGAATGAACATGATGTAACGCACAGTAAATTTGGTAACTGTCAAATGCCAAAATAAACGAGTTCGCAATGAGCAACAGAAACGACGTTATACCACCCAAACGCAAAAATGTTCGTCTAGCTGAAATGTTCATGCAGTATTTGTAAGTAAAAAGTTTTTTTTTCAGTTCAAAACTGGTTTTTTTGTTTATATTTTAAGATTTTTAATAAATAAATAATAAAAATTTTCGAATTCTATAGAAAAAAAAACAAAAAAAATTTTTTCAATAACAAAATATCACAAAATTAAAACTGCAATTCGATGTAAAAATGTTCGTCCAGCTGGTTTTCAGTGCATAAATGTTCATCTATAATACAATTAATTTACGGTATTTTTTGAACGCGATCAATTTATTTCACCACTGTGTTGCGTCTCCTTTTTGTTTTAAAACTGCTCGTAGTCGCCTCGACATTGTCCTTGTAAGGTTTTGACACTCCCTTGGTGTAAAGTCACGCCAAATTTCCTTTAACTTGTTCTTTAGATTTTGTATTGTTGTTGGGGGTCTTTTTTTTAAAATTATTTTTCATTAAACCCCAAATGGACTCAATCGGCGATAAGTCTGGGCTACTGGACAGGCCGTCACTGTTTTTGCCGTATGGCATGGAGCTCCATCTTGTTGGAAAACATATTCTCCTTCCGGTGACTGAAGCGTTGGTAGAACCGGAAGGAGATCTTTTTTTAAAAATTTTTTATATTTTTCGGCATTAATAATGCCCTCCGCGAAATGCAAGTTGCCTACAACCCGTGCAGACATGCATCCCCCCACCATTACCGACGCTGGAAATTTAACCGAACGCTTTAAGCAATCTGGCCTGAAAGCTTCGGTTTTCTTTCTAATGACTCGATTTAATGGAGCACCAACGTTCAATATAAATCGAGCTTCATCGCTCCATATGACAGAGTCCCATTGTCTTTGGGTCCAATTCAAATGATTTTTTGCCCATTTCAACCTATTTTTCTTTTGCCTGGTGGTTAACAATGGCTTCTTCTTTGCCTACAGTCAATAAAATTGTAACGTTTTGTACTGACGTTAACAACAAAATCATATTTAAATTTACCTTATAAAATTTTAAACCAATTTTTTTTAATGAACGTTTACAGGTGTCTACCGAAACGTCTTTATTAATGACTTCCCTCAATTTTACCGTTATATTTGCGGCCGTTGTATGACGGTTTTGTATAACAATTATTTTTAAAGCCCGTAAATCACGATCATTTCACATAGGGGGGCGGCCAGGATTCTTACGCGGAACCACGGATTTAGTTTTTTTATACACTGTTATTATTGATTGCACAGTACTACGTGGTAAATTCAATTTTTCTGCTATTTTATAAGTTGAAGTACCTTTCTTAAACTCTTTTATAATCAAATTTCTCAAATCAATGCACACTATTATATATCAATGGTATATAATAAATCATGTAAAGGTTCGCCGAATTTCTCTTTCTACGTTCTTGCTACGGGGAAAATTTGCGCGCCTACGCGCAAACATCGTACACTTACACGATCAGTGGAATATATCGGCGAAGTTTTCGTAGAGTTTAACGATTCGATAGCGAACTATTGGCAAGGAGTGTAAGGAATGTTATAAGGTCTCCTTTGGGGTCAATCAACTAGTGGAGAACATTCGGAAATTTCGAATAGAATTTTTATTCTACTTTAATCAGAAACGGGAGACGTCTTGTGAAGAAATAAATAATAAAAGGCAATTTGTCTATTTAAATCTACCAAAATCGCATTAATTCTTTAATTTACAAATCATTAACGATTTATAGATTTTTAGTTGGCAAGGTAGGATTTTTAATTCTATATTATACTAAATTATTTGCATCAGTTACACCGGTGGTCAACCGAGTGTAATTAATAAATAACAATTCAGTTTCTGAGTATTCTACCTAACTATTTATATCAAATCAACCGGTAGTCAACCGAGTCTATTTGATTATATTAATTTAGGTTTTACAATTATTGTTTTTAGACTGGACTGATAAAGTCCGAGTCTTCTTACCTCATTAATTCGAAATGAAAACCTAAAGAGAGGGCAATTACAAATTCTGGGTGCTCATATATTAATAACTTAACGGCATTTACAAACCGTTTCATACAAATTTTGTTCGGGCAAGAAAAATATTACTGACCTAACAAACAAAGATTTTCAGATCCAAATTAAACAAAGACCATAATTGGAAAATATAACATAATTATATTTTTTTAGCAAATATGTTATAGTACGAAAAAATAGCTGTTATTTTTTTGGGGAGTTAGAAATGACTAGCAGGTATTAAAAAGTTGGATAAAATTTAAATTTCCATGAATGTGAAGTTCCGCAGGAGTATGGCCAATGACGACCACACTCAGAGAGCAGATTTTTTTGCTAAGCATGCTTGTCACTAGCTTTATGCGAAGATTGTGTGGCTAGCTTTATGCGAAAATGTGTTTGCACACTCACAATAACCAGAAAAACTCATCCTGGAACATATAACTCCTTCGTAATAGAGACATCCGTAGGTGTTAAGTTCTCCATCGGAGGGGAAAAAGAAGAAAGAAAAAAGAACGGTGAACACTAATAATAGAATATATATCTATACATATATAATAATAAATATCTATTTGACTTCCTTTTGATTTGTCGGAACTTCCTAGTCAGGTTTGGCAGTAAAAACACTTACGATCATATTTAAATTAAATTATTCTTTTTGAATTTTACTTATTCTTAATTATACTTTCTTTTTTTGTTTTATTTTATTAATCACGAAGGTTTAATGCTAGTCAGATACACAAAACAGCACCGAACAAATTGAGCATTTTTAACCGCCTCGTGTAGCTTTCTCTCATGTAGTTTTGACTTTAGAAGAGTTTTAACTTGTCACTATCTCTTTCGCACCCAAAAAGAAAATAAATCATATCAGGGGAAAAGGATGTAGACTAAAGAATGGGAAGGTCATAAAAAATAGAAACAAATAGAGGAAAAAAAATTAGAAAACAGAAGAGAAAATTCTTATTCCCTTTATTGGCTTCTCTTAAAGTACGACAGGCAGCAATTGAGGAAAGATAGATATTTCGGAAGGCGTCCTGGTGTTAATTGCTCCTTCCTTCTTCTTCTATAATGCTACAGTTCGTTTTTGGGTCTTGGCTTCCTCAATTTACATTTTCCACACTGGTCAATCTACTGCCTACTTCCAGTTTTGTTCCTGGAGTAGTACGCAAGCGTGTTTTCGGATTGCATCACACCAACGATTTCGTGGCTTCCCTGGTAGTCTCTACCTTTCTACCCGACCATTGAAGACCTTCTTGGGAATGTCATACGTTGCACATGGCCAGCCCATCTAAGGCGCTATAGTTTGATATATGTAATTACCTCACTATCAACGAGAAAACTCGACAATTCTTTACTGTATTACAGACAGATATGTACGTGTCTCCTCACCAACAACAAACAATATTCGTAAGTGTTTTCCTTAATCAAATATTTAATATTTATAGCCAATTAAAATAATAACTAAATATAGGTTATTCACAATTTACAATTAAATCTGCTCTAATGGTAATTATACTTTTTCTTACTTCCAAAAATGGAATAATCTGTTCATATATTTGAATATACTATAGAAATAATTAAATTTATAGTAAATTGCCTCTCAACAAGGAAATCTGTCGATCTAGTCAGCTGGAACATTCGACCAACAGTCTCTCTAATTTCTCATGGACCTCCAGTACTCGATCAGCTTTGGTTGAATTTTGGATTATTTCAATAATAATTAAATTATTATTATTGAAACCTATCAGGGCACCATACCAGATTTAGGTGTTCTTATTTAGATGAAGTTTAGTTGATTTGTGCGTTGCCAAATTAACGTGAGCCAGTCAACAAATCTCCGAACCACCATTTCACTTTGCCTGTTTCCTGTCGGAGTTTCTCATCACTACTGTTTAACATTGTACTAATTTTTTTCTGACTGCAAATGGGAAAGGATGATACGAGTAGATCGGGGTTATTGGGCCCCTGATATGTTTGTTTGTTTTAATTTAAACCAAAATTAAAACAAACAAACATATCAGTGTCCAAAAACATCAATTTACTAAAAACAATACCTCTCAAAAATTTCGCATTTTTTAATCTTTGTCACACAACAATGAAACTTGCAGGTCAACAACTTAACAGAGCCACATAAACTTATCCTTGAAACTAGAGCATCCTGGAGGTACAGACATAATATAGCAGAGATTAATTAATGTGATTTTTAAAATTTAGACTATGTCACTAGATGTATTAATTTTTTTTCATTGATTAAATTTTGTTGCAATATTTAAGTTTCTGACTAGCATAACAAAACAACCAACTTAGAGAAATAACTTGTGCGTTGCCATGGTCAAGCTATTGCGTAACGCTACTGGATAAAGAGTTTCAGGGTTATCTTCATATTTAACGTACTCAGCAACAAGTAATACTCTCTTTTATGAATTATTTTGTGTCCTTTTCTAGTCAGTATTTTCTTTACTCTACCACGTTTTGCACTTGAATTTTGAGAATTTTTAGCACAACCATTTCATGACTGTGTTCACACTCAAAAGTATAACAGACATACGCTCATTTCTTCCTGTTTTATTAATAACAACGTCAACCAAAGTAAGCGCTCGAAAGTAAAGAGTAAGTGATAAAAAAAATCATGGAACTGCAAAAAAAATGAACTTTTTCTTAAGTGGATGGCCGGTAACTGGAAATGATCGTTTCTCTTTTTCTACAAACATTAATAAATATCGATTTACCCTCTCTTCTAAGCTAAATATTATTGTATAAATACATAAAAAACTCTTTTCTCTTTGTTTAAAATAGGTAAGAAGTTGAATGAATGCTTTATAATAGTAAAAAATAAAAACAAAACAAAATTTACAAGAAAATGTATGAGAAAAAAAATATCAAAAACAAATAAAAACGCAAAACAAGAAAATGTTGATTCGTACTATTATTAAGATTGAAGAGAAAATGTAAAACAGGTAGAGTAAGTAAGAGAGAATTATTATAAGAATAAATCAAATTTATAAAATAAGAAAAAAAACAATAAATTGAAAATTATTTACTCAAAGTAATAATCCTGTTGTTGTTAGACTGGCTCTCTTTGTAAAAATGCTAACAAAAGAAAATCAATAATAATAATAAGAACGAAAATGACTATGTTGTATAAGTGTTAATAAATATATGTTTAATTATAATAACAATAATAATAATTAAATGATTAAGAATTTATTTTAATAGAATGTAAAAAATTAAAAACAAATCTTATATTGAATAAATAAATAAATAAATATATACATATATTATGATTAAGAATCACTATAAATATATACAGATAAATGAAAATATATAAACATACGATTATATTATTATATACTATTTGAAATTGAAAATGTGAAAACATGCAATAAAACTGTTAGAATTATTTTTTTGATTTTTATTATGACTTTTACTCTGAAGTAACAACAAAGAAATATTAGCGTAAGTAAAATATATTGATTATAGTTTTTACTTTAAAAAAAGGGAAGGCTAATCCGGTCTTGTACAACGCTAAGTAGACAAATTCACATATTCGAAGTCCATCTCGAAGTTTTGACACACATGTGAGGATTTTTTTTTACAGGTGTCAAGTGTAAAGTATTGGGTGTAAGGGAAAGTTCTGTCGTTTTTTTTTCTACAACTGTCTGCCAGCGTTCTGGCAGGTTATGCAACCCCTGGAAAAGAAGTGCTCGTTTTTGGACGCAAAATATTCTTCTACTGCCATTTGGACACCCTCATAATTTATATATCCTTTTCCATCAAAATAAGAAAGTTTTGCAGCGACCTGAACAGATGATAGAGAATATGCTAGTCGAGGTAGAGTTTCCCAACCCAACTCTACAATTTTTTGTACGGTTTTTCTTGCCATGTGCGGTCTAGCGTTGTCATGGTGAAGAATTACACCCTTTCTGTTGGCCAAATATGGACGTTTACGTTGAATTTCTTTATTCAAAATATCAAGTTGCGAACAGTAACGATCAGCATCGACCGTATAATTTTCTTTCAGCAACTCATAGTGGACAATACCCCTCTGATCCCACCAACAACACAACATAACTTTCTTTTGATGCATCCAGCTTTGGATGTGGTCGGTGGTATCTCCCCTTTGTAAACATATGCCCTTTTTCTTACCACATGTTTATAAACTATCTACTTTTTATCACCAGTCACCAATCAATCCAAAAACGGTTCCCTTTTGTGACGAGCAAGATTTGAAGAACATATTGAAATTCGATCCATTAATTTTTTTTCGCTTAATTCTTGTGGCACAGAGAGTTTGGACACAAAACCAAGCCTTTTAATGTGCTCTAAAGCAGTAGTCTAATAAATTCCAAGCTTGAAGGCCACTTCTGTGAAATTTAACATGGGATTTGTCCTGATTATACTGCGTAGCACTTCGTTAGTGACATCTGATAACTTCCTGATTTGGGTTCATCTTTCAAAGAAAAATCACCCGAACGAAATTTCGCAAACCATCTCTGGTATGTTCGAACTGTTACTGCGTCTTCTCCAAACACACCACAAAAGTTTTCTTTGCCTCCATCGCGTTGTTCCCTTTTTGGAACTCATACAATATACAATGTCTTTTCTTCACACATGTTGAATATTTTACAAATTTAAAAAAAAACTGACAAAAATACGAAAAAATGTGTATAAACCATCAATCATACAGTAATCTAACGGTTTAAATCGATTTCAGTCGAACCAGAATTCTTACTAAGAATCGACAACGCAAACAAGTGCAAGTGTTCAAAAACGGCAGAACTTTCCCTTACAGCCGATAGTTCAATTTTAGTCATGGAGCTAATCTTAGATTAAAGAAGACCTGGATAGGGCCGTACGTCAAATTTTCGTATATGTATACGCAATTTTCTGACTAAATTATTGCAGAAGCGGCTAGAAGTCGTAACGGTTGCATACTTTTGTGTAGATTTTTTTTTTTGAAATGGAATTGAATTTAAGGTTTATTATTTATTTCGTAATAAATTTCACTCCTTCCAAATATTTCTGGACCTGTTTTGCAATGTTCAGCTTGGCGCTGTCTTTCGCATAATTGCCTTGTCATGGCTATCGTCATCTCATTCCGGCCGTTTCTCTTCCAAAGCCAATTCAGTCTTATTAGCTGCAGTCTATGGCGATTACCAGGTTTGGAGCGATTTCAGGAGTTCATAATAACACCGTTCTGATACCACCAAACACACATCATGACCATCCAACCGTGGATATTGCGTTATGGGGTTGATGGACCTGGCTCTCCTAGCTTTGTACATACTTTAAGTTATTTAATTGATTTATGTTTACAAAATCAATAACAAATCAAAATACAATTCCATATACGTGTAATATCACAAAAATGTAACAGAATATTCTTTAAAAAAAGTTGATTTATTGCAAATCGTTTCAAGTTCGGCGCTAATTTTAGTAGTAAAGTCTTAATATTTTATAAATAAATAAAGGCGGTAAAATAACTTTCGAACAGTTCATCTGCAAAAAAAAGAAACCAATCGAAAAGTTAATATAGAAAAAGAAGATATCATTCGAACTGTTTAATATAATTCAAACAAACTGTTGCAATCCTTGTCAAATATTTTATATTCAAAATTGTTTGTTTATTTATTTTCCTGACAACATTGTCAGTCTGAATACTGCGTAACTCTTGCATGCATTTGTGTAGATTTTTTTATGTAGACATGACACCCACTGACATCTAGTTTTCATAATAGAAATTTATTGAATTGCAAAAGCATAATTTATATTCAGTTTAATTCACTTATTGCAAACAAAAATACAATTTAAACAGGCAATTTTTATTTTTTGTACAATCTGTTGATGTGAAATGGAATTGTATTTTAGGTTTATTATTTATTTCGTATATATCAATTAAATATCAAGCGCCTCAATTTTGCAGACTTTCGGAGAGTTTTAAAATACGCCATTGTCCATGAAAGTGGTAGCATACCGAAATGCTCGCAAACTTTTGTTGTTTTCGAAGTGGCTATTTTGGCATTTATCGGAAAGTGCAACTGAAAGTATGGTTTTTATCTTTTTTGAAGTATTAACGAAAAAGTAAGTATTTATAAAAATATAATAGTTACCAGGTGTATAAGCTTAAATCCGCTGTTTTGTAGCCATAAAAAGCAAAAACAAATTTATACAAAGTACTTGCCCTCGCTAGCTACACATTTTCCCCATCTCTCGGGCAATTTATGGGTACCGCGCCAAAAAAATTCCTTCCCTTTCGAGGCAAAGCACTCATCAGCCATATTCGGACGTCTTCGTAAGAATCGAAGTGCTGCTCAGCGAGCGCGTGGCCCATCGACAAAAACAGGTGGTAGTCGGAATGGGCCAGGTCTGGTGAATAAACGGGGTGGGGTAACACCTCCCAGTTGAGTGTGGGTAGCACACCTCCCAGTTGACGTGTGCGATGGTGCGTTGTCGTAGAGGAAAATCAGCTTGTCATGTCTTTGCTGATAATCAGTCCTTTTTTCGCGCAGAGCACGGTGCAATATGATCATTTGGTGGTGGTAGCGGTGGGGATTGACAGTTTTACCAGGTTTCAACATCTCATAGTAGACGATACCCTGCTGATCCCACCAAACGCACAGCATCGTCTTCCGTCCGAAGCAATTTGGTCTTGGGGAAGATGTTAAAGGTTGGCCGGGATCTACCCACGATTTCTTGAGTTTAGGATTCTCGAAATATATCCACTTTTCATCGCCTGGCACAATCCGATGCAGGAACGACTTTCTTTATTGTCTGGCGAGCAAGATTTCGCATCTGTCGTTCAATTCATGCGCGCAGATGCATGGAAATGGCTGGTTGAGTAACACCCAATTGCTCCGCGAGCATTTTTTGGGATTGGGTATCGTCTTCTTCCAAAAGAGCATTCAATGCGATTCGGCCGCCGATTTCTTCAAATTGAAGCAGAAAAGTAGAGCTTCCCGCATATGATCTTTTCCTGGCACAAAACTAGACATGATTACCAAAGCAAAAATGTATGTTGTTGTACGAAATTGCTGACAATGTGCACTGATTAATGTTGACAGATGTCAAACTCATAAAAAAAAAGTATGGCGTGTCCATGGTAGCTTAATACGCTTACTCACGCCATCTATGTATGATACCAAACAGCGGATTTAAGCTTATACACCTGGTATATTTATAAGGAAGTTTTTATTTCAGAAAATGAAGAACTTTATATAGAATTGCAGGTCATTCAACGGAATGAGGAAGGCTAGAATTTCTTTCTTTTGGTAAGTTGACATCTTCATTTTTACTAGAGAAATTAACAAAAATTTCGTTTATAATGTGTTTAATTGGCTTTTAATGATTTGTTTTGTCCAGAAAGTAGTTAAAAAATGAAAAGTTTGTTATTCAATAAATGTAAACAAATGTGATGTTAACAGTTCAATGTTTATCAGAATAGTACGTAAAGTGTGTGCAAGAAAATTTAAGGGAACATTTTCTTATCCCTTGCCTATTTACGGAATACAAATGTGCTTACATTCTGAGAATTTATTTTATTCATATTAACGGAATCATTTATTGCTATAATTTTTCAGTCTGTTTTCCACTGATCTTTTCATTGTGTTAAAATAAATAAAGTTTATTCGGTAGGCTTATTATTTAAATCAATTTGTTTGCATTTATTTGTGCTTTCGCTTGCTCTATTAGACCATTTTATAATGCATTCACTAAATAATAATGTTATCAATTTTTTTTTAGAATATTAGGTGCTAATTATTTAAGTACATTAAATTGTTCACCTTGTAATTTTGTTTTGAAACATTTGCTATAATGTTGTATAAAATTAACTTCTATATTATTAAGAATTTGATGTAATTAATGTTTTATTGTTTAATTTAATTTAAATGCTCATTGCCTATTTTAATTACCATTTCAATTCCCGAACACACATTTATATTATAAAGAAGTTTTTAATATCTACAAATGATTGTTTTAACATTAATATTTATATTTAGTAAGTTGCGGTGTGGTTTCAATTTCAACATAATATCGCATTTTCTCAGTTAATTATTTTTTTGTGTGCACACTATTGTTTTGATATAATTTAATAACTTGCAATTTATATTTTAATATGCTCTTCCACTTTATAATTTTGTTTTAATAAATAATATATAGAATACTGTGTTTTATTGTAAATTTCCAAAACTAATTCCATCAAACAACAAAACCCGCAATATTAAAAAATCTATTTTGTTTACGCATAAATGACATCTCACATATCAAAATGGATTTAAAGGAATCGCTTCAATCGCATACTGAACTTTAAAATTGACCCCCACTAATTTTTTAATTGTTATCCTTTCAAATTTTATTTTCAGTGTATGTTTTCTTTCAGTTTAAAAAAAACCAACAGATGGTCCCTTCTACTATATGTTTGAGAGATTTCGAAACAGGCCTCCTTTTCTTGGGTTCCATGGTCGTTTTACCATGGCGTTCTATACAAGTGTATCTTTGACTTTTAGTCAGTCTGCTATCGTAAGTATTTGTTTAAAAGTTAATCAGGAATATAAAATCTATAAATTTCCATCCGCAGATGTCCAGTGACCTATTTTATTCTGATGGAAAGAGTTCGAATTTGAGACAATATATGAGGTCTGTTCAAAAAGAATCGCGAATTTTGTGTTTTTTTTTCAAAAATTATTTATTTATTCATGAATATCTATTTTGTCCCCTTCAAAGTAATCCCCGCCAGATATTATACACTTGTGCCAACGTTTTTTTCCAATCCCCGACGCACTTCAAAAAATCATTTTTTGTGATCTTATTCAGCTCCTCCTTCGATGCCGTCTTTATTTCCTTAATCGTAGCGTAGCATCGTCCTTTCATAGGGCTCTTCAGTTTCGGGAACAAGAAAAAGTCACAGGGGGCAGATCTGGAGAATACGGTGGCTGCGGCATTATTAGTGTGTTGTTTTTGGCCAAAAATTCGCGCACAAGCAGCGATGCGTGAGCAGGGGCGTTATCATGGTGCAAAACCCAATTTTTGTTCTTCCACAAATCCGAGCGTTTCTGGCGGATTGCTTTGCGCAACTTGCGCTTAACTTGCAGGTAATATTCCTTATTGACCGTTCTACCCTGTGGCATGATGCACCACGCCCCTGCAATCGAAGAAAACTGTAAGCAAAACCGTCACATTCGACCGAACTTGGTGCGCTTTTTTCGGTCTTGGCTCGCGCGACAGTTTCCATTGGGATGATTGAGCTTTGGTTTCCACGTCATAACCATAAACCCATGATTCGTCACCACTTATGACCCTATGGAGCAAATTTGGGTCGTCGCGGACAGAGTCCAACAGCTGCTCCTTATCAATGTTAATGCGATGCTGTTTTTGGCCGAAAATGGGCAAAAATCGAAGACGTGTCAAAACACGTGCATATATCTTCTTGAAGTTCTTCATATATCTTCTTGAAGCGATATCCAAAGCTATCATGTTCATTGAAGGTCGTTACTGGTCATTTAAGAGTTTTCCATGTGGTACTTGGAAAGCATCACATAGAAAACGCTTAAAATGATATATCTGACTAGAGCCTTCTGATGCTTCAATTGGCATCTTAGGTTATCTACCACCATCCATAATAGAACCGCCTCCACCCCCTCCAAGATGTTCTTTCATGACCCGTTTGTCGACTGAGTCTTTGACCATTCTCCTGATTTACGCAGTCTATGGTTCTAAGCCATGAGATTCAACGTATTTTTAAGGTGCCTTTCGTTTAATTTCTAATTATTTCTACACGTAATTTCAAGCATACGAGTGCCGGTCCATTTTAAATGGGAAATTCTTTCAATTTATGGACACATTTCTACATCATACATCTTATCACAGTTTTGTTGATCCCATACTGAACACTCATTCCGAAGATCCAGAATAAGTGTTCAGTATATTATGCAATAAAGTCACTACTTTAGGTTAATATACTGGAATTCTTTGTTCTAAATCTCGATGATATTCAAGGTTGAAGTCCTCTGAATATATTCCTCTGTCGACTTTGTTGTGCCTTATTCATCCTTATGTGAAGGTCAGCTGAATTATTTCAAAGTTCATCTAACTGACTCGTTCACCAGGCGAGAGAAACGGGCTACCAGAAGATGAAGCGACAAAAAGATCCATGCGTCATGTTCCAGTTGAAAGGTGGCATGGCCTTGCTTTTCTTTTATCTTAAGATTTTGGTGCTGTTCGGTTGAAGATATTGTGGCTTGCTGAATTTTTAATTGAAGTTTAAATTTTCTTTATTAGTAATTTGCCAAATTATATTTTAATAGTGAGAATTTTTTTAAATTGGTGTATCAGTTGAGCGTTTTCAGTGCCCCAATAGCGACTATTCTGTGTATTAATAAAGCCAGACAAGTCGAAGTATGCTTCATCGCTCACAATGATTTTTTGCCAACAATGGTGGTCGTCTATACAGAGTTCGAGCACTCCAGTCTTGCCGCCGTTCATGGTTATTTACCTGCAGCTGTTGTGTCAATTGAATTTTTGACGGGTACAAAACCAAATTTTGTTTGAGAATTTTCAACAAACATGATGATGGAGATATTCTTAATTCTTGTGCATGGCGTTGATGAGACGTACCCGTACATTCGGCAACACTCTGCCTCACTGCATCAGTCTTGTTAGGTGTACTTTGACTTAATTGTCACCCAGTCTTAGCTTTGTTGCCCAGTACATGCATATTTTCAAAATTATTCATTACAAGCTGAATGGTTGACTTGCTCGACATATGATAAACACAAAAAAGTCACGTAATTTTCTCCACGTATTCAAAATGGACTAATTATTTAAATAAAATGTTTGTAGCGGAGTTAGATGCTCCATAATAAATTGGTATCGACCATTTCCTACGACTGTCAAATGCCACAAGACAAATGTCATCCAAACCAAAATGGCGGCCAAACAAAATCGACTTGTAACATAAAAATCACCCCGTATTTTGTTATCATCTTCATCAACCGGACGTCCAATCTAGATCTGATAAATCAAAGAACGCCAGACGTTCACAATTTTCAACCACGGTCTTTCAGTTGGACACACCCACCATGTTTTTAATATTCTGCCTAGCGCCGTTCCTCCATCGGAAGCGCTCCCTGATATGCGGGATTGCCTATCCTCTAACAGTAAATAATGGTTATTACTGAGGACCGAAGATTCCGAGGAATACGTGATGAATTATATCATTCATAGGCATATTCATTGCCTTAAGTTCGGTGCCTTTCACTTCTACTATCGTCCTATGTCCAAAAATGGTTCTTTATATGTTAAAAAAATGGTGATACGACTAAAAATTATCCCAATAATGTTGAATTTCACCAGCTCTTCGGTGATCAGATTTGTCCAGGAATTGCATCGCTCTCAGTACTAAGTGTTGCCTTATTTTAAAACAAGATAAGAGAACTTTTTAAATTTGATAATCGAGGCAGTTTTGTACGAAAACCTTATTCGAGAAAAGATTTATCAACAAAACTCTGTGGATCAAATTACTGTGAAATTCTCATAAGGAAAGGCAACGAGACGTGTCGTTGGAAAGGTTCCTTATTAAGGACACACAAAAGGGAAGCGATTACAGTCAGAAATTTTTCAATATAAAGGTAAACTTACGTGTATATAGTATTTATTATTTGAATGCAAACATTTTTTTTAAATGTGGTTTTAATAATATACGTTTTGATCATTTCATTTATTGAAAAAACAAAAATGGCCAAAATACTTTCGCGAATTATTATGTTATCACTGTGCAAAATTTCGAAACCCATGGTACTCTAGGAGCATTCGTCAGCATTTTATAGAAATAAAACTAATAGAAAACGTACAAAAGGACGAAATTTAAATATCTCTGCCTTCAAGTTTAATTATTACGATGCAAAAATCTTTGTTCTCGTTTATATTTTATTTGAAAATAATGCTTACTTAATATTAAGTTGGGTATCCTCTTAATTTTTAAAAACTTTTTTTTAGGTATCAGATATAGTCCGACTGTGTTAACTTTCCAGTATACTCATTATTTGTTGCCATTCTGCCAAAATTATTTTTTTATTTCGTGCTTTCGTAAATGGTTTTCGAAATGACCTCATATTCATATCTGGACTAGAAAGGTAGTATAGCCCCAAACACAATACCAATGACAACAGAAAAACGGCATGTAGTTGTCGCTGTCAAAAATTTTAAAATTTCACAATCTTATGGGAATGCACAAAACTCCATATTTTTTATCGCCAAAATAGATCTTGTTTTAATTTTGCAGTTGTAGTATAAGAACTGCCATACATTTCAGTGTTTTGTTATGTGGCAGGATTGTTGTTTGACCGTTGAAATTAAAATAGAATAAAGGTAAGTGAATATATTATTTTTAGTAATATTAGAAAATAGAATGAAAACATCATTTATAAATAAAAAATGGTTGTTTAAATTGTATTTAGTCGGTTGATTGCGGTGCAGTTCGAAAAATTTTGACAGCAATTGCAGTTGTCGTCAGAATTGAATTGCTATCATTATAATCTTAACAGTATTCTTTTAGACTATCGTTTCAACCAAATTCGTGGCTTTTTCCGACAGATGGAGTTAAAATCAAATAACTCAGTAACAACTGGTCGCATTGCAATAACACTAGACGCGCATTTGAAAAGTGACACTTAAAGCTTTGTGTAGCGCAAAATTTTATGAAATCGGTGTAGTATATCAATATTTATTCAAGTTCATATATAGACCAGAATGAAGAGAAAATTCGCTATATTTTACAATACCACTTCGACAAAGGCGACTATGCATCGCGGCCTTTTGAAAAAAATTGTGGTGTTTATGACTGAAGGTACTGCATCAAAATCAGCTGTACCCAAATGATTCGCTTGCTTTCGTTCTTGAAAGGTGAGCTCCATTTTGATATCAAAAAAAATGATGAAATTCTCGAAAAAAATTAGCAACACCGGCTTATCAGCAGTCATTACATTGCTTATGAATTAAATATTCATCATCCAACTGTTTTGAACCATTTTTGAAATGCTGGGTTCAATCAACAAAACTCGATATTTGGGTGCCAAATTAATTGTGCTAAAAACAAGATGGACTCAATAAACATAGGCTATAACCGATAAGAATATCGTTCAAAAGAGATATGAATGTTCACGAACAATTTTAAAGTCAGGATTGACGGCCATAAAGGTATGTTCAGTCTATGGTGGGACTATAAGGGAAACTATTAACTCAATACTGCACTGTGAGCAACTCAAGAGATTACGCCAAGGGATTGAGCGATAACTGTCAGAATTGATGAATAGGAAGGCTGTCGTCTTTCACCACGGTGACGCTCGACTACACACATCTTTGATAACCCACCAAAAATTAAGACAGCGTGTCTGAGATGTTTTGATGCATCCACCGTTTAGCCCAGACCTGTTATGGTTTTTGAAAATATACGAGGTCTGTTCAAAAAGTATCGCGAATTTTGAATTTCCGCGAGTTACGTATATTATATTTTCGATTTTTTGTAGCGTTATGTCGGTACTCATGTCTCTCACTTATGCCGACAAGTTCGGCCATTTTGAATGTTCAGTTTATTTTTGACAGCTGCTTTGCTTGCACGTGTTTTAGCTCGTCTTCGATATTTGCCTATTTTCGACCAAGAACAGCATCGCATTAACATTGCTAAGGAGCTGTTGGACTCTGTCCGCGACGAACCAAATTTCCTCCAGAGGATCATAACTGGTGACGAATCATGGGTTTATGGTTATCACGTGGAAACCAAAGCTAAGTCATCCCAATGGAAGCTGCCGCATGAGCCAAGTCCGAAAAAAGCGCACCAAGTTCGGTCGAATGTGAAGGTTTTGCTTAAAATTTTCTTCGATTGCAAGGGCGTGGTGCATCATGCCACAGGGTGGTTCTTGCCACAGAGTAGAACGGTCAATAAGGAATATTACCTGCAAGTTATGCGCAAGTTGCGCAAAACAATCCGCCAGAAACGCCCGGATTTGTGGAACAACATAAATTGGCTTTTGCGCCATGATAACGCCCCTGCTCACGCATCGTCGCTTGTACGCGAATTTTTGGCCAAAAACAACACACTAATAATGCCGCAGCCACCGTAATCCCCAAGTCTGGCCCCTTGTACCTTTTTTTTGTTCCCAAAACAGATTCTTTGATCCATTTTTTAGAATGGGCAAAAATCGAAGACGAGCCAAAACAAATGCGAGCAAAGCGGCTGTCAAAAATTAACTAAACATTCAAAATGGGCGAACTTGTCGGCATAAGTGAGAGACATGAGTACCAACATAACGCCATAAAAAAATCGAATATACGTAACCCTCGGCAATCCAAAATACTTTTTGAACAGACCTCGTATATATAAATTTCTCCTGAGTGTTAGAAAAGGACGAGGGAAGGCATTAATATTTGAATAAAAAGTTTTATGAACGTCCAGCTCCACAGGAGTTTGGTCAATGAGGGTCATACTCAGAGCGCAAATTTTCCAGCTAGCCATGCTTGGAAGCTAGCTTCATTGACAGATGGTGGGGGGGTTCAAAATTATAGCTCTCATACCCACCACGAACAGCAAAATGCATACCAAAACATAAACGGGATAATGGAGACACCCAAGAGTGTTAAGTTCTCTATGGGAGGGGAAATAAGAAAAAAATAAGAAAAAGGAAAAAGAAATTATAGAAACATTTTAAAAAAAAAAATAGAAAAAAACTATTTTGGGAGATGAATAGGGAAAGAGAAGAGGTAAAAATTTGCAAAGATGAAAATGAACAGGCGAAAAAAGAAAGAAAAAAATAAAAAGAAAAAAAAATAATAAAAAAATAATTAATAAAATAAAAGAAAAAAAAACGAGAAAAGAAAGGACAAAAATGGGTCAAGCCGACCGACGACCTGGTTGGGAGAGCCTTAGATGGAAATGCTCTCCCTGGTCTGTCCCAACCGCCCTGTGCGGCCAAAATATATCTGGAATGCTCCTATTATTTTTGGCGATAGTCTCTCTTTTAGGCCATTAGAGGGAAACCAAGTACCTGTGGGGAGGAGGAATCTTGAATAAAAATGCTGATTAGTTAAAATTCATTAGATAAAATTTTTAATTAGCTTGTTTTACATAAAAAAAATTAAATCAATTTTTTGGTTACTTTCATCACTATTTCAGTTCAGTTTAAGTTAGTTCTCATTAAAATTTCTATTCGTTTATTCAATTACAATATAAATAAATGTTCTTTTTTAGTTATGGCAAAGAAGTCGAGTTATAGAAAAGAAAAATAAAACTGCAAAAAAATATTTGTTTGAAAAAAAAACTACAACAGTTTTTACTATCATGAAAATTAAATCCGTTAATCAGGCAACAATCTTCAAAGGTGAACTTTGAGTTTTCAAATAGGTACTATAATAGTTAGCTATTAAACACCTTTTTACACTTATTTCAGCGTGCCTTTTTGTTGTTTAGTGGCTCTGTTTTTATATTCGCCTCGACTTGTCGATCCACTTTTCTACACATTTTTTCATTTATTTCAGCTTGCCTTTTTGTTGCATAGTGACTTTTCTTCTGTCGCGACTTGTCGACCCACTTCAACTATTAAATCATTTGTCCGCTGCCCTATTATCTCACTTTTTATATTCACACAAAAATGTTTTTTTAAATATATTTAATTTTTATTCCATTATATCTTTATTATAATATTTACTGCTAAATGTTTATATTTTCTTTAATTTTTTTAAAATGTTCTCTTCTAAAACGAATCTTCTGAACAAGATGTTGATGCCACCAATTCACTACACCATTTTCCGGCTCAGCAGCCCAACACCGAATCTTTTCATGGCTAAAGCGTGCCTATTTTCTTGGTCGCTTACGCACTTTTGCCGGTTTCGCCATTCATTCGATGAAAACGTTATCGGATCATGGAATCTTCCGTGAAAATCGCTTAGATTATAGAAGAATCCAGGCCTCTACACAAAAATTCTGTCGAAATTTTTTCAAGAACACATTTGTAACAACACAGATACTTGCAAGATAACCTTTCATGAACACAACTTGAAAAATAACAAAAGTATGCTGGCATTTCGGTATGCCTACCATTTCATGGCGAATGGCGTGTTTTCAGTCTCCGAAATTTTACAAAATTGAGACGCTTGATATTTGATTGTTATTTACAATATAAATAAGAAACCTAAAATACAATTGCATTTAATATCAGAAAATTGGAAAAAAATGAATGTAGCCTTCTGTCGTGTTTAAATTATATTTTTCTTTGGAATAAGTGCGTTAAAATGTATATTAATTACGCTTTGGGAATACAATAAATTTCTATTTACACAAAAGTATGCAAGTAGTACGATTTCTCGCCGCTTTTGAAATCATTTAAACAGAAAGATGCGCATACTTATACGAAAATTTGACATTCGGCCCTATCCAGGCATTCTTTAATCTAAGGAAAATCCCATGCATGAACTTGCTGATTTGTGCGCCACCTATTTGGTGACATCAAAATTATCAATGTTATAGTCAAGGCTACCATAACATATCCTCAGAATAACAGAATAATTTTTCGTTGTCTTCAGAACTGTCTAAATGAAATCAAGCTGGCTTTAAGAAAGTTCTGAACAGAAATTCTATACTGATAGAAGCATGGCTCTGCCCGAAAAATTGCGCAACATCGTGGATTATAATGAATATTTAATTTGAATAAATTAATTTTAACACTCTAATTTTAGCGCCTCTACTTTATTTGCCCTATAATGCCATGTACTTTTTCACCTACCACCAATATTAAATTTGACCTCATCTGAAAAAATAACTCTATTCTAAAATTCCACAACCTATATTTTTCTAGGTTATGTCAAAAACTACAAATTTTTTCCTATTAGTCTTTTTTCAGGCAGTACAAGAAAAAAACCACACTTCTATTTTTGCAGCTTTTCGCGTACCAGTTTCAAAAGGTGTTTGCTGGATAATTTTATACCTTTTTCTAGTTGTGCTACTATTTTTTTTAATATTTCCTCGAATTAAAATCGATTTATAACTTTTTGTATTGTTGATTGGCTTTTTTCAATAATAATATTATTTTTTTCATACGATTTGCCATATTGGTGCCACTTTACAAAAAATTTTCTCTCCTTTTTAGTACGAGGGTCGTTCAATAAGTCCTTAGAAAAAGATGTTCAATAAGTCCTTTTAGCTCTATACACTTTTCCAACCGTTTTTCCAAAATTTTTATCCCGTCCAAAAAATAGGATTTCGGAAGTTCTGCAAAATACTCATCCGTTTGAGCAATGACGTCCTCGTTGTAAGTGAACCGTCGTCCGCCAAGCCATTTCTTCAGATTAAGGAAAAGAAAATAGTCACTCGGGGCCAAATCTGGTGAATAAGCGGGATGCTGCAACATTTTCATTCTCAATTCCACAATTTTGGCCATGGAAACAGCGCAGGTGTGCACACGCGCATTGTCCTGATGCAAGAGGATTTTTTTCTTCTTCAGATGGGGGCGTTTCTCTTTGATTTCCTCGCTCAACCGTTGCAATAACGACGCGTAATACGCTCCTGTTATTGTTTTTCCTTTTTCCAAGTAGTCGATAAAAATGATGCCCTGCGAATCCCAAAAGACCGTGGCCATCACCTTGCCGGCCGATGGCACAGTTTTTGCCTTCTTCGGAGCCCGTTCACCCTTGAAAATCCACTGTGATGACTGTCTCTTCGTTTCTGGAGTGTAGTAGTGTATCCAGGTTTCGTCCACAGTGACATATCGACGAAGGAATTCGGCAGGATTGCGATGAAAGAGTGCCAACATAGCCTCAGAGTCCACTACTCGATTGCGCTTATTCTCCTCTGAGAGCAAACGCGGCACCCATCTTGCCGAAATTTTTTTCACAGACAATTTTTCATGCAAAATTGAAGCGACTATGCCTTGTGATATGCCCGTGGCCTCAACTAATTCGCGCACTTTAATTCGCCGATAGTTCAAAATCAGATCGTGGATTTTGTCGATGGTTTCAGGAGTAGACACCTCAACTGGGCGTCCTGAACGATGTTCATCTTTTGTGGAAGAACGGCCCCGTTTAAATTCATTCACCCAATTGTAAACCGTCGCAAACACAGGTGCAGATGTGCCATGAACTGCATCCAACTAGGCTTTGATTTCTTTCGGGCTTAAGCCTTTCAAACGGAGATGTTTGATGACAGCCCTAAACTCGCTTTTTTCCATTGTTATGCACAAATAAATGTCGTTAACTTTAATTGACGATAGCTATGGATCAAGCTGAAATTTTGACAGCTTTCCTGTCGATAATACTTACACAAAAAAATCTTTACCGACACTACGAGCGCAATTTCTCGGATTTTCTAAGGACTTATTGAACGACCCTCGTAAGCAAAAGATGTGCAGAGCATGTCTCAGCTCTACGTTTTAAATACCATGTAAATATGTACAAGTAATATGGAAATAATAAATGCTCTACTTAAATTTAAAAAAAAGGGATACAATCCTTTTGCATTGCAATACTTGAATACAGAGGCACAGTTTTATTTGCTTGTAAATAAAATATTTGTATTTTTATTTTGATAGAATATTATAGAAAGTGGAAGTAAAAAGCAAAACAATAATAAAAAAATATAATTTTGCTGTTATTAGTTTTGTTTTCATACAAATTTCATTAATTTTGTAAGAGTACTAAAACTAAAAAAATTTATACAATACGTATATAACTTATTATCCAATCAATTATATATATTAATTGCAATTTTTTTATTATTTTTTCGGTCATTTTTAGTAACATTTGTAGTGACTTCTAAATTCGTAGCGTCATGATAACTGAGGCTATTTGGCAATACTTCCTAGGTGTCTACACAACATTCGTTAATTATTATTTTCTAAACAAAAAATACAGTCATACCCCGCACTTACGTACACTTTGGGACCGGAGCGTGTACGTAAAACGAAAATGTACGTAAAGCGAAACTACTGCTTTTATTGATGAATATGTATGTTTGAAACAAACTAAAACAATAAGTATATAAATAAAAATAAAAAGAGGGATATATGTATGTAGTTTTACACTTTTATTTCATACGTTTATATTTTTTTAATGCTATATTTAACGTGTATAACAAAAAAACAAAAAACAAATTCATATACATACATATTAAACAAAACTTAAAAAATAAACATAAACTTCAAAATTCAACAATATGTACTACATATTTAAATATAGAATTCAATTGGTATAATGTTGTAATTCAAATATAATTGCTCGATGACGTAGAGAATGATGTATCATCTTCATAAGTGGTGTAATCAACCGCTAAACGCTTTTTTGCTGGTGAGTCAGGAGATGTAGATGAACTTATTGAAAAAGTCTTGCGACTTCCTGAAGTGGATGCCAAATAACGATTTTCTTTTGATTTTGAGCTAGGTGATATAGTTTTTATAGCAAAAAAATCTTTTAAAGAGCTTTGTTTACTATATTTTTTCATTTCCCTGTATAATTCTGAATAACACGAATATGCGTCCATAATGTCTTTGTTAACCTTTAAACTCCTCTCAAAATCTGGATCGTATTTTTCAAAAAGAGCCTTTCCATTTTGAAAACATTAGAAAGCATCTGATAAAATTTTGGATGTTAGTCCTTCGGATTGAGTGGATTTTTCTGCGACATTGCATACTAAATTTTCAGTTTGTATCTGTTCATTTAATTCTAAAAGATCTTCATTGTTGAGAGGTTCATCGTAGGATGAATAAGTTCAACTACATCATTTGAATCTACTTCCAACTCTAGATGTTGCGCCATATCTATAATATTGCAAATGATTTCAGCGTTATTATCTTCGCAATCTTCCCTATCTTTTGGCTCCTGCGGAAATAATTTATTCCAGGCCTCTTTCATTGTAGAAACTGAAATATCATTCCAGGTGTCTCGAATTGTTTTTATGCAATCTAAAATATTGTATTCCGCCCAAAACTTTTTTTAAAACTTCCCTACCTGAACCTTCTTTACTGTCAATTGCAGCAATTATTTTACTGAATGTTTTTTTTTAAATAGTTCAGTTTAAATGACGCGATAACATACTGGTCCATGGGTTGAAGGATAGATGTGGTGTTTGGAGGTAAAAATTCAACTCGAATATTATCGTTGCCTAAATTTTGCGGATGGCCGGGGGCATTATCGATAACTAATAAAATTTTATACGGTATTTTTCTGCTTCTACAATATTCCTTAACTTCAGCCGTAAAATATTTGTTAAACCATTCCTCAAAAATATATGCAGTAACCCATGCTTTAGGGTTATATCTATAGTAGACTGGCAATTTATCTTTCGAATAGTTCTTTAACGCTCTAGGGTTTTTATAGCGATGCAAAAGCATTACCACCTAATAAAAGAGTAATTCTCTCTTTGGCTACTTTATATCCTGGCATAGTCTTTTCTTCTTTAGAAATAAAAGTTCTAGCTGGCATCTTCTTCCAAAAAAGACCTGTCTCATCAACATTAAAAATTTGGTCTTTTTTATATCCTCCTTCTATCACAATTTTTGCAAGTTTTCATGGATATATTTTTGCAGCCTCAACATCTGCAGCTGCTGCTTCACCGCTGACTTTAATGTTGCGTAAGTTGGATCTGTTTTTGAATCGATGAAACCATCCACGACTAGCACAAAATTTAGTCTCGTTTGCGCCTTTTTTAACTTTTAAGTCATTAAATAAGCTTTGCGCTTTACTTTGAATAATTGCCTGACTTAAGGGTAGGTGTTGTTTTGTTTGATTTTCTATCCAGATAACTAGTAATTTCTCCATATCTGCAACAAGACCGTGTTCTTTTCTTATGATGGCACTATTTATTGGTGTAGCATTTTTCACTTCAAAAAGAATTTTATCGTTGTTCTTGACTACAGTGTTTATAGTAGAACGTTTCAAACCTAGTTGGCGGCTACTTCAGCTTGAGGAGTTCCGTCATCGCACATTCTAATTATCTTAACTTTGGCTTTCAGCGAAAGAACATTTCGAGTTTTTTTTACTTTTTTATCTGCCATTTTCTTTAGAAATTTTATTATTTTAGGAATTTTTAAAAAAAATTACACGTATTTCTACTTAGTATGCAAGTTAATATTTCATAAAATGAATTGTTCAAAGAAAAAAACTATACATAAATCAAAACAGAAAATTTTATTCTTTATTCTTCTAAAGTCGAATTAATTATGAATATGTTTTATGTTTTTCTATTTTACAAAGGTTTCTATATTATTCGTATATGTATTCGAGCGCATTCGCTCTGATTCGTTTTTGTTCTTATTCCACTTTACAAAGATTTTGTTTTAACTTGTTTCTACATGCATTCAGTCATAACAAAATTTAGGTTTCATATAAAAGGGGACTTTCCGTTTTTATACGATAACAAAATTTAAGTTTCATAGAAATAATGTACACACATACAAAAACACGTTGTTACAAGTGTACATTCATAATTTGTTATTCTAGTACATAATTTTTTTTCTCTATAAATTGCAAAACAAGAAAAAATGTAAGTAAAAAAATGTACTTGTACGTAAGTGTAAATCATTGTACGTATTATGGGCAAATGGGGACAAAAATGAGATGTACGTAAGTGCGAGTGTACGTAAAACGAGTGTACGTAACACGGGGTATGACTGTATACATACACGACTGAAAAAACTGGAACTATAAAATCAATTACTAACATTATTAGATAAACGATCTAAACTGTCAATAAATGGTAAACTTCTAATTTAAAACACAGTTTTCAAACGCATATGGACTTACGCACTTGAATATCGAGGGTTCAACCAAACATTCTAACTTTTGTCTCATCCAATCCTTAAAGCCGAAAACCACTTATCAAATTGTCAATGCCATTTCTACATCCGAAATAATGTGATCCGCAATAATGCAAAATATTTTCAATATTACTAATATTCCGTTGTTGTTCCTGTGGTTGGTTTGCCCCTTATATCAAATTTGTTTGTTACTTTTATGGTAGTTGTGAATATCAAATCAAATAAACAAAATCAAAATGTTAATAAAAAATAGTACCAGTAATAAAAAATTAATTGTTAATTTTCTTTGATAAATTTAGTTATTATTACTTTATAACAGAAACATTAGTATATCTGAATTAATATAATTGTATTATTGTTTTGTACGAAAATGAGTAAAATGGAAGATATTTTAAATCTGGTGGAATTTAGTTGCAATAAATTGAAGTTAGCAATGTAACCTAATATGATCAGCTGTTTAACAGATGAGCACAACTACTCGTACGCGGATAACGTCAACAAAACTCACGCACACCAATTAGAAACTATTGACAGTTCTCGATTTTCCCCTATCTGGGCATTTCTAAATGCGATAAGTAAATGTGTGCAGGCTTTTATACATAGTAGGGGGGATAGTAACATTTGAATGAACGATTTTCGTTTGGCTTTTGGATGGCTGTGAATCGAAAAACGGCAGGACAAAGAATTGCGCGTCTAAAGTGAATTGAAGTGAATTTGCAAATAAATTGTCTGGTTTTATTTAATTTTATTGTTGATCAGAATTAAAACAGTGATTATTTGGTGTTGTCGATTATCTAGAACGTTTGTTCGATTAATTGTTGTTGATTTGAAAATTCAGTGACCACTGGAATTCGATTTTTTTGTGGAATTATCGTTTGATAATAGCGAATTCTTATTAATAATTGTGCTGAGGAGCTTTGTGAAGCAAAAAGGAATCATTTGAAAAACGGAAAAGAGAAGCGTTGGGGCAGTGGTCACGGCCGTCATCGTTGTGGACTAAAAGAATTTTTGGGGTGCAGAGAACAAAGCAAAAATGTTGGACCTTGAAGTTGTGCCTGAACGGTCATTGGGTTGCGATAATTGGGAATTCATATTGGGTAAGAATGTTTGCAGTTCTCTTATTCGACGATATTTGATAAGAACCGTAGTGAACACTCTTTTTCATAACAAATCGACTTAAATCAAATAAAATCAATTGGAATCCGGGGGTGAAAATTTTCACAAATTATGTACTCGATGAAGTGTGCATACATTTGCGTCCCAAATATGTACACACGAAGTGAGCAAGTAGAGGCCACTCTACATTAACACAATCCAAATTGAGTCGGCTATGAAAACTGACTGCGCGCACACATTTTAACAGGCATGCGTATAACAATAATACAAGCTCAACACAATCGCACAATTTGTCATATGGGCAGCAGTTATTGTACATCTAAGCAATGGGTACGATTGTGTAAAATATATAATTTTACAAAACAAATGCTATGACAATCAGATGTTATGCCCTTCCACAAAATATTTCATTGCCATCAAATGACGTTTCTTCCCCTAAATGTCAAATCTTCAATTTAGCAAAGAAAAATAAACAACAATCGTCGATACACAAACACATGCACGTCTATAATGAACATGAATAAAAATGATATTTTATTCAAAATAATACGCGCAATAAAGCAAAACAACAGCTGTACGCCTGAGGATGTCTCTTTGCGTCGCAGCCTTCTCCTCTAAATATTAAGTTTTTATCTGTTTTGTTTTCTCTCGTTTTGTTGGTAAACGTCAAACGTCAAACATTTGTTATTGTTTTGGAAAATTTGTCGTCAGTAAAGAATTTATCAGATCATATCCGTTTATATACAGTCGAATATGAAAAAAAATGTACATTTTTGAAAATGCAACAAAGGAAAAATGCACAGAATTTTTAAACATTATATTAAAACGAGTTTCTCTATATTTCGATATACCTATGTGGATTTATAGTATGAAAATATTTGTTTGTGTGTAGGTATGATAATTTCTTTTCAAAATTCCGAATATCATATTTGCGTTGTTGTTTACGTCTTTTTTTGTCATAGAAAATAAGTTTTTGTAAAGGAAAACGTAAATGATTTTATTTTGTTATTATTTCGATAGCCGTAACTGATAATATGGACAATAAATAAAGTTTTTTTTTTAGTATTATGATGTAATTAATAATAGAGAGTTCGTCATTTGTCCACTATACGTGCGTACATATATGTTGTATGGCAAATGAATCGCAAATATTTACAGTTCTTTGTTTTCAAAAACAATAGTCTCTGCGTTTTTTGATTTTTCTTTATCATACAAAGGCCTCATTAAGACTAAATCGAATATATATTTTTTTAATAGTACATTCAATTATGATTTATTTTTAGGAATGCAGTTATTTGAAGCATTCGTATATATAGCGAAACAAGCGTTATTGTTGTAGCTTTATTAAGAACTAATTAGTAATTGTTAAATAGTAAATAATTAATAATTACGTACCTGAACTAACATTTACACTCAGATATAATTAAAAATATTAAATAATTGGTCATAACTGGATTTTTTTGTAATAAAATGACTGGTTTTTAAAACCTCTAAAAAAATATCTCTTTATTTTTCTGAAATTTTTTTTAATTCTTTGAATTATTGTTTTTCTAATTTTTTTATTGATGACTATAAATCTGGAAAAAAGTCTAGTTTTAAGGTTTGTGCAACCCCATTATTATTTGGAGAATATAAAATATTAGGAATCATAGAATGAAGAATTGTTCTTTTTTCTTATTTTATAAGTAATAAGGCAACGGTAATTCCAAGCGGCGGTTAACCACTATATTTGATTGACTAACCATTAGGGCTCACCGAAATTCTAAGGTAGACTTTATTTTTAGTGAAATTGGTCGAAATACGTTTTACACTATCCTTACTTATGCCGACTTAACCTGATTTATAAAAAAATTTGCTCTCCGGAATATCTCCGTCACAATCATCTTAAACAAATATCAACCATATTTTCCTATTAATCTCTGAATTACAATAGAAAGGGATCCATCCAATCTTTCTCTCATTTTAAATCCCCAACCCAGCATACGAACTAGAAACAGCGGTTAGGAGCGAATTTAAGAGTGTCTACGTCGCTCAGTTACAGTAAGGTATATACCAATCCATCTAGCTACTAAAAACTACTCCTAGAACTATGTAGATAGACTACATAATTCGGTTATAATGTTTATGGATAATTCAGCGAAATTTCTATGGTATTTCGAATATCGCAGCGCTTCAAGTTATTCGTGGATCGTCAAAAGTTCCTCGTCATGTTGGTATCCTGGGTAATGAATGGACTGATCGTTTAGCCGCTGAGGGCTCTCCACCGTCTTTGCTCATTGAGATTTGAACTTGCTCTGCCTGCTAACAAAATAACACTTTAGATCATTAGTCCAAATAGACTAGCCCAATCGTAGAAGATTTCCTTCCACACATATGTAAGAAATAAAATCCATATAAAGAAAGTAAAATACTCTAACTTTCCCAAATAGTATCAAACAAATTTAATATTTATTTATTCTTATCTTCTACTTATAGTGGTGCTAAATTTGTAATTTAACCTACTTGCCGTATCATAGGGAAAAAAGCACCCGAATTGAATTGAACACTTCTTCCTTTTATATTTCAACGAAAATCCAAAGAAATAAGACAATTTTTCGGTTCATTATGGCTCTGAATATTATGACGGTTCCATACTTTTTGCCTGCAATGTTGGTTCTGCGGCAAGCTTTAGATCAGTTTTACACTACCACATTTTGTTAAATAGTGTTTTTGATAAGTGCCGGTAATTGGCTAAGGTCATAAATTATTGTGTGAAATAGTGAGACTACTTGATGGAACTAGTTCTAAAACAATTATTTAAAAATAAAACAAAAAATATTTTAAAAAAAATTAACAGTCATTTACATTTACTAATAACTAGTCTCTCATGCCTTCTGTTCATCTTATTCAAATTTTTATTGAATTTTTCTGTATGCATTTTTTGCAATTTTTTTATATAAATCTTCAGAATAAAAACAACAACAAAAATGTCTATTTACGTAAGTAGCTAAAAGACTAGCAAGATGTTCGTCTGAATATTTTCAACATTTTTTTCACAAAAGTTTATAGTTAATTTGCATGCACATTTTACGAGAATAGAATTATTGAAAATTTCCTCATTAATATGTGTAACATATATTATCAGTCTGGAAAAAATGGCATTGTATAGAATATTAATTATTTATTTACAAATTGTTTTAACATGATTATTTATCAATTATATTTAGTCGAACGAATGTGTTGAAGTTTTTATAAAATAATTTTACTATCTGATCGAAAGTGCAATAATTTTTTTGATTGCGTATAAATATTGGCAAGAATATCCTTTTGATTAGATTACCACATCGCAAAATGTTTATCAATTAATTTTCTGTCTTACCAAAAAGATTCGAAAGAACAAAATCGGTTTTAACAGAAAGTTTAATTTTCTGTCTTACCAAGAATATACTCGTAATTTGCTTAGAGTTTAGAGATATTCTGAAAAAAAATTGTCAAAAAGGCATGAATTTCTTTATATGTTATCATGGGAAATCTGTTATACGGAATTACAATAGAATAAGGACCATCAATTTCTGTCCTGTAAAAAAGGCGGCGATTCATCGCTGCAAAAATTTAAAATAGATTTTCTATTATTAAATTAAACTACTACCTACCAATAGGTGGTGGTAGTAGTGCAAGGATTGTGTTTTACTGCGTCCTCAAATGAATGCGCATTTCCGCTTATGATTAGCATCGGTTTTATGATGTGATCGGTAATTTTTTTAATAAAAATAACCAAGCATTGAATGCGTAAAAATACAATTGCCAAAATTATTTTAAAAAAAAGTAATCAATTATTTGATTTATTTATAGTCATTGTTTCTTAAAACAACGGTCAATAGGTGGCATTACAGCCAGCAAGTGATCTTGTTTAAGGATCGGTCAGGCCAATAAATTGGCTAACGTGAAGTTGGCCGTAGCCTCTTTTTATTATATACGAGGGTTGTTCAATAAGTCCTTATCATCCGAGAAATTGCGCTCGTAGTGTCGGTAAAGATTTTTTTTGTAAGTGCATTATCGGCAGGAAAGCTGTCAAACTTTAAGCTCGATCCTTAGCGTAGGTCAATTTCTATCGTCGATTAAAGTTAACGACATTTATTTGTGCATAACAATGGAAAAAAGCGGGTTTAGGGCTGTCATCAAACATCTCCATTTGAAAGGCTTAAGCCCGAAAGAAATCAAAGCCTAGTTGGATGCAGTTCATGGCACATCTGCACCTGTGTTTGCGACGGTTTACAATTGGGTGAATGAATTTAAACGTGGCCGTTCATCCACAAAACATGAACATCGTTCAGGACGCCCAGTTGAGGTGTCTACTCCTGAAATCATCGACAAAATCCACGATCTGATTTTGAACGATCGGCGAATTAAAGTGTGCAAATTAGTTGAGGCCACGGGCATATCACAAGGTACAGTCGCTTCAATTTTGCATGAAAAATTGTCTGTGAAAAAAATTTCGGCAAGATGGGTGCCGCGTTTGCTCTCAGAGGAGAAGAAGCGCAATCGTGTAGTGGACTCTGAGGCTATGTTGGCACTCTTTCATCGCAATCCTGCCGAATTCCTTCGTCGATATGTCACTGTGGACGAAACCTGGATACACTACTACACTCCAGAAACGAAGAGAAAGTCATCACAGTGGATTTTCAAGGGTGAACGGGCTCCGGAGAAGGCAAAAACTGTGCCATCGGCCGGCAAGGTGATGGCCACGGTCTTTTGGGATTCGCAGGGCATCATTTTTATCGACTACTTGGAAAAAGGAAAAACTATAACAGGAGCGTATTACGTGTCGTTATTGCAACGGTTGAGCGAGGAAATCAAAGAGAAACGACCCCATCTGAAGAAGAAAAAAATCCTCTTGCATCAGGACAATGCGCGTGTGCACACCTGCGCTGTTTCCATGGCCAAAATTGTGGAATTGAGAATGAAAATGTTGCAGCATCCCGCTTATTCACCAGATTTGGCCCCGAGTGACTATTTTCTTTTCCCCAATCTGAAGAAATGGCTTGGCGGACGACGGTTCACTTCCAACGAGGACGTCATTTCACTTCCAACGAGGACGCTCAAACGGATGAGTATTTTGCAGAACTTCCGAAATCCTATTTTTTGGACGGGATAAAAATTTTGGAAAAACGGTTGGAAAAGTGTATAGAGCTAAAAGGAGATTATGTTGAAAAATAAAATTATTTTTTTTTTAAAAACAAGTTTCTTTTCATCTTTTTCTAAGGACTTATTGAACGACCCTCGTACTGTACTTGTTTCCCTTTAATTTCTAATTGGTGTGATTCAAAAAAAATGTTGCAATAAATAATTTAACATCTCTGAATTATGTAAACAAATAAAAAATAATATGGTAAGGTTGAAGTTTTTGAACAACTCACCTTATTAAAAAAAAGGCATTCCTGAATTTCATACTGCTTAATGGAAATTAATTCTACTAGGTTTTGTACCGATTGGAGCAATCATATATATTCTAAATTAATTAAACTGATTAAAAAAAAATACAATTATAAAGATATCTGCACTTTTTTCGCAAAAAAAAAATTAATCTTTTTCGGTTTTTTTTATCAGCACGAATAGAAATAAAATCAAATTCGAATCAGAATTAAAAACAAAGAAATTCATTATTTTAAATTATGAATTTAAACAGATAAAAAAATCCCAAATTTAATTTGAATTAAAAAGAAAAAATATTTATTAAAAAAAAAATAATAATTAAAAACCCCTTTTATTGGTGTGGGGGTGGATAACCAAAGCGAAGTAAGTACCTATAAAAATTTGTTCAAAAAAAGTGTTTCGTGTTGCAATTTGTTCGGTGCTGCATCTCAGATAGCTTGTTTGGTGGAGTTAAGTGGACATTTTATCAAAATAGATTTTATTGTAAAATGTTAGATGGTAAAAATGATACTTTTGTATATATTTAGATATTCAGGATATTGAAAGCAATCAAAACCAAGCGGTTCATTTGAATTTTGACCACAAAAAATAATACGCCGGAATTTTGAGCTAAGATTGCTGATTCATTCCTCAATTGTACCTTAAGTCGAGCCTAGCTCGTAGAAGTATCAAGTTTCTAGTGGGATGAGATTATGAAGTCATTTAAATATATTATGCCTTATGATAAATATTTGATTTTATAAAACATTCTAAAGCTGAGATCACAAGATCTTCGTATAATAGGCCTAAAAATCTCCGCCCAATTGTTCGATAGCCGAAATTTTTTGTACGAACCTATAAAAATTGCCGGTTTATCTGATGTATTTGACTCGCGGGAGGAAATTTGCACGAATCAAAACGTCCGCCACTCCAGAACGAACCAAAGTCAAGTCAGAGATATTTTTAATCTGTCAAACTTTTTGACGCATCCCAACTGATGTTTTTAGCGCGGATTCCACTTATTTTAAATTGTTATTTTTGTGTTGTGAGTGATTTTTATATTAATTCATTATTATTTTTATTGTCTCAACTATTTTATTTAATTTTTTTAAATTTAATTAAATTAGTTAAGACAATAATAATATTTTATTAATTAATATTAATAATAAAATTATAAATAATAATAGTTTCACAATTCATCGAATTTATCCGTAATGATCTTCTATTCTTCTGCAGTGGATGGAATCTATTTAGCAGTGAATACTATGAAATATGAGTATATGACTTGTCGCTCTTCCATTTTCATTTGATGCTTGTCGCTCTTCCATTTTCTCTAGTACAAACAAATGCTATTTCCATTTCACTTGGAAAATAAAATTATAAAGAATATTTTTACAGAAGAACTCACAGCATCGGAAATCAAGTGTCAAGCGACAAAAATTGACATTTGCAAATGCTTCAGAATAGCTGCACGAACTTTTTAGTACGTACAGATGCATAGAAACGTCAGACCGTTTGATGTACACAGTGTGTTTGAAAAATAACCGAACTTATTTTTAAATCAAACAACATGCAGCGCCATCTATTGAAAATTTACAGCATTAAAAAGATTAGCACATTTTTTCTTTTATTGAAATGGCTGTAACTTTCACATCTGTCATCCGATTTACATGAATTTAATTCGTTTGAAAGAGGATGAATGTATCTTTTTAACGCTGCAAGTTGTATGATTTAAATATAGAGTTCGGTTATTTTTGAGACACACCGTGTATGTACGAACCGGTTCGTCCACTGGTTTGTGAAGTACTTTTTCCCCAGGTTCGTGCTAACCAAAATTTCGTGCAGTTTCAAAACAAACAAGTCTGTATACTTTTTAAAATTGAAAGGACTTCGCACAAACTATTTTGTGCAGTTGCACGGATCATGCGATCTCGCCATAAGGAAGGAGTTTCAATTGAAAATATACAAATTATTTTATACCCATGGGCACTTATACTTTTCTATTAATTACACATGATTTTTCACTATTAGTATTAGTTCAGTTTAAGAACTCTTAAAGTTTATCGATCATTTTACTAAGCCTAAAGATTTTTCAAAAAATGATTTTTAAGTCGTTGATCCTACGATATCGACATCAGTACACTGTGATTCTCTATTGTATTAATCGCAAGAGTCTATATATAATATAAACAACAATAAATATTGAAATCAATAAAAATACCAATAACTAATTAATTTTCTCGAATTTTTTTTCTTCGAAATTATCAAAATAAAACTGATAAAATAATCGAGCCATGTTGAAAAAAGGCATCTTAAATCCAAGATCAACGGACGAACGAAGTAAATGAAGTTCTGTACCAAACGAACAGAATTTTATGTTTCGGTACCAAATTCTTTTTTAATCTATGGAAAGTCAGATCAACTAGCAAAAAAATATAAGATTATTTATTTTTAATGTTATTTTTTTAAATAAATAATAATAATAAAAGCTATAAATTAAATTGATCTGTCAGTCATTAAATTAGTATACATTTTTTTTATCATTAAATTTGTTGTTATGATGAAATTATTTTTTCAATTTTTTGTTTTGACTAAAAAATTGTCCGGAAAGAAATCTTTCAAAACGATTATGAATAAAAATTTAATATGTCTCGTTGGAATTCCAATCAAGAATTATTCTCCTATTCAATCATACTGAAATCATAAAAACATATTCACTTTTTGAAAGCTAATGCTAATATTATAATAGCGAATAAACGAGGAATTTTAAATTCCATTTAAACGGCCAAACAGCTGCTGTACTTTGCAAATCGATAGCCAAAATCTTTGTGACTGGTTCATAAAACGGAAAGTGAAGGAAAATAAGCAGAAGAAAGTAAATATTAACTTAACTCTCTTGCCGAAAACTACCCATTGGAAATATACTTTGACCAAATGACTACTTGGAACCCTAACACACGAGACCTAAAAGATTTAAACTTAACAAACGTAATCGACCACTACTCAAAATTTTACCTAAAAGTTTTCAACTTAACAAACGCAAATCGACCACCACAAATTTTCAATTCACAATATAATTTTAAAACCAATCTAGACTTACGTATACTAATATTTTAAGGTTATTTTAATCGTTCCAACTCCTATCGAATCCGATCCCTTCAAACCAGAATCCTCTAAAAATTCATTTTATTATTGTTCATGAATTGTTCATTCCTCGTTATGAAAATATAATTTCCGATCAACCTACCCCTACCACTTCAACCGCCGCATTAAAAAACTTTCTTTTGGCACGTTTTTCATAAACACACACTCATCAGTGCCTAAATAGAAATGGGTCACTATTTTTTAAAACGTTAAAATAAGTCGCTAAATACGGAAACACCAATGCAAGTTTTGGTCTCAACTCAGTGGTTTTTTTTCTGTAATTGTACACAAAATCTTCTTTGTACAATATTTCTGGGGTTGTTGGTAGTGAAAAATTCATTTGTATTTGTCAACATCGATAAACAGCACCATTAAAAAAATATTTTCATGATGATTTCTAAAAAAATATTTCAAATTTGACAAAGTTTAATAAAATTTAAAATTTTCTATTAAAATAATTTATTATCGATTTTTTTTTGTTTATCGAATATTCTTTGTTATACATAACCTCACGTTTCGGATTTGAATATTTTTAAGAAACATTCAATTTTTGAAAAGAATTCCATATTTTATAGTAAATAATAATTAAATATAAATTTTTTTTCACTTTTTTTTTTAATTTTTCATATTTAGGAATGCACTTTTCCCAAGCTGTTGCTATAATACAATCACAGGTGGGAATTATCAAAGGTGTTCAGGTGCTTTATTCAGATACGGTAAGATTTAAAATAATATCTGTTTTGTTATTAAATTATAGAAGAGGAGGGGCAAAAGTAAAAATTCATAAATAAACTGTACGAAAAAAAAATTCTAATTTGTTTTTCTTTTCGAAGAATCCTTTGGGTGTTGACATAGTAATTAATCTGCCGCAAGATGGAATCCGTCTAATATTCGATCCGGTTGTTCAGCGATTAAAGGCCATTGAAGTATTCAATATGAAATTAGTTAAACTGAAATATTGGTAATATGATAGGTGTTTTTTTTTTTAACTGACTATTTTTTATTTCTTCTTCTTTTTAAAATTTATAGTGGACTATCGTTTAATTCACCAGAGGTGGCGCCATCTATCGAACAAATCGAACATTCTTTTGGTGCTACACATCCTGGTGTCTATGATGCTGCCAAACAGCTTTTCGCATTGCATTTTCGCGGTCTCAGTTTTTATTTTCCTGTCGATAGTAAACTGCAACCGGGCTATGCTCATGGATTGGGCTCATTGCATTTTCCTAATGGGGCATCTCCAGTTGTGTCAAAAATGGCGCTCTATTGTGGTGGCAATATAGCCGAGAGCCGCCCGCCCCCACTGCCACTCTCTTGCTACAATCAACAGCTCTACCTGGAATCAGCAAGTGTTCTACGAAATTCGACTGGCACTCGAGGACTGCGCCTTCAATTGTACACGGAGGGTTCTGTTCGAGTGCTGGAACCGAGAAAACAGTGCTTAACCAAGGAGATATTGTTTGGGGATAGTTGTCAAGATGTTGCTAATAATTTAGGTGCGCCAAACAGGTAGGCTCCCATGAATCCAATTGATAAGAATTTTCATGATCGCATTGAATTCCATTCCATCGTTGGTCGTAGGGTGTTCTTTAAGAGCGAAGACAAAATGAAAATACATTCACCGAGTGCTCATCGGCGGGTGCAAACGAAACGAAGTGATTTCTTCTTCAACTACTTCACCCTTGGAATAGATGTGCTCTTCGATGCTAGAACGCAAAGGTGCAAAAAAATAATCCTTCACACTAATTATCCTGGACATTACAATTTCAACATGTACCACCGATGTGAATTTCAATTCCAATTAGCTCCAGATAAGTATGTATATTTTTTTCGCTGTTTTTAATTTTCATTTAATTTTTCTAACTGGTTAATTACTGAGATTTTAATTTTGTTAGAATTGCAATAGTTTTTATGCTAATTTTTTTTCTTTCAATAAGTTCGTGTATGTTTAATGACTATCTTTTTGAAGAAGATATTATCTAGGAAATTTACTAAAATATTAAATAATTCCAAAAATATCCGATAATTCGAATATCTTGCAAACTGCTTAGAATTAATTCCAAAAAAATAGTTATCAGTTAAGTTTTTGAATAGCGAATTTGAATCAATTGTTCATGGATCGATAATATCGATTTCTTATATTCAATTCAGTTTCTCATATTCGTTTCAGATTTCCGTTTCTGATCTTTGGTCGAGGAAAGTGAATGAAAACATTAATTTAAATTGTGAAATTTTTACCTATAAAGCACATGGTAGAATTGAATGCTTTCAAAACTCAACGTTTCTCTAACCTTGCAACACAATTTTTCTCCTATTAATCTGTATAATATTTTCACCTTAACCTAATATATAATCATTATATTTAGGCATTCAATAAAATACCGCCGCATTGTCTCTATTTTCCATAAATAATGTTCCAGTAGCCTAGGCAGTTGCATTCTGTTTCTTCAATTGAAGATCTGTATAATATTTTCACCTACTGTACGAGGTCTGTTCAAAAAGTATCACGAATTTTGAATTTCCGTGGGTTACGTATATTCGATGTTCGATTTTTTTTGTGGCCTTATGTTGGTACTCGGGTCTCTCACTTATGCCGACAAGTTCGGCCATTTTGAATGTTCAGTTAATTTTTGACTTTTTGGCTCGTGTTCGATTTTTGCCCATTTTCGACCAAAAACAGCATCGTATTAACATTGCTAAGAAGCTGTTGGACTCTGTCCGCGACGACCCAAATTTGCTCCAGAGGGTCATAACTGGTGACGAATCATGGGTTTATGGTTATGACGTGGAAACCAAACCTCAATCATCCCAATGGAAGCTGCCGAAAGAGCCAAGATCGTAAAAAGCACGCCAAGTTCGGGCGAATGTGAAGGTTTTGCTTATAGTTTTCTTCGATTGCAGGGGCGTGGTGCATCATGAGTTCTTGCCACAGGGTAGAACGGTCAATAAGGAATATTATCTGCAAGTTATGCGCAAGTTGCGCGAAGCAATCCGCCAGAAACGCCCAGATTTGTGGAAGAACAAAAATGGGCTTTTGCACCATGATAACACCCCTGCTCACGCATCGTTGCTTGTGCGCGAATTTTTGGCCAAAAACAACACACTAATAATGCCGCAGCCACCGTATTCCCCAGATCTGGCCCCCTGTGACTTTTTCTTGTTCCCGAAACAGATTCTTTGATCCATTTTTTGGAATGGGCAAAAATCGAAGATGAGCCAAAACACGTGGAAGGAAAGCAGCTGTCAAAAATTAACTTAACATTCAAAATTGCCGAACGTGTCGTCATAAGTGAGAGACATGAACTTGTCGGCATAAGTAAGAGACATGAACTTGTCGGCATAAGTGAGAGACATGAGCACCAAGATAACGACAAAAAAAAACGAAAATAGGATAAACGTAACCCGCGGAAATTCAAAATTCACGATACTTTTTCAAAAACCTCGTATATTCATTTCACCAGTTTACTCTAAACGGACGTACTTTAAAATTTGCTGATCTATTTTAAATTGAAGGGACATGATTGGAGAGTAAAATGCTCTATCTCACTCGGAATTTGAAGTTGTAACGATGTGGCGACTGTTTTAAGAACAAAGACCATCGGTACTTCCCCGTTAGACTCTTGTGATACACTCATTATAAGGATAAGAGGGCAAGCGTGATATAAAAAAAAATCGTCCACATTTTTAAAAACTCCAGCGTGAGAGAATATCTACAAAGCACGTGAGAATAAGCTAATAGGAACACCGTAAAGTGAATAGTACACAACGGATGAGTATCGTTGAACGCGTACAGAATATCTGCGCTCAGAGAACAAGAAAAGACAAAATCTGAATTAATTTATTTTATTGGGTTGTCCAGAAAGTAATTTCGTTGTTTCCCAACAGAGGACATATTGTATTTTTTCACAACCAACTTCATACTTAAACCGCATAATCATATGTATTCTGACAGCTGACATAGCAAGGCTTGCTTGTGAAAAAATTCGATCGATTCTGCACAGTATTTTTTGGTTGATACCCTTTTAAATATGGAAAGTGAAAAACAAAATTTTCGGCATATTTTACTTTTTTACTATAGAAAAGACAAAAATGCTGTTCAAGCAAGAAAAAAATTATCCTATGTGTATGGAGAAGATGTGTTAAGTGAGCGTCAGAAAAATTTTAATCTCGAAGATGCACCACATTCTGGAAGGCCAGCTGAAGCTGATCAAGGCACAATAAAGGCATTAGTTGATGCAAACCGGCGAATAACAACTCGTGAGCTCGCTGAGAGATTAAATTTATCGAATTCGACCGTTCATGATCATTTGAAACGGCTAGGTTATATATCAAAGCTCGACATATGGGTTCAATATTCCTCAAAAAAAGGTTATGCCATCTGTTTGGTAGGATTTCAAAGAAATCGTTTATTTTGAGCTTCTACCGAGCAACACAACGATCAATTCTGAAGTGTATTCTCATCAGTTGGACTAATTGAATGATTCACTTAAAGAAAAAAGGCCAATAAATAAACTATTGGGTTTCGCAATGAAGCGAAATTACTTTCTGGACAACCCAATACTTTTTTCTTTTTTTTTTAAATAAAAAAATTCTGTTTATTAAGTAAGAAATACAAAACGTGCATTTATTCCTAAATGCGTTGATTAAGCGGCAATGGAATCTTTAGGTCTCGTGTATGAAGCAATATTGAATTTGACTTCGACGAGTGACTTAGTCGGATTGTCACTTTGTTGTTGCCAAATGGCCTAAGTTGTCGTGACATATTCAGACAAATTTTACTCAATATGACAATAAAATTCTCCGTTAGGTGACATTAATTTGACTTAAAAAAAAATCACCTTCTATGACGAGAGAGTTAGATTTTTTGATTTATCCAAATTAAATAATATTAAGCAGAATAAAATAAATGTAAAAAACCAGAGATATCAAAAATAAATTAAAATTCAACAAAATATTATGCTTTTGTTGTTGCTTGATTTCATTGTGGACATTTTTTCTGATGTTATTTAAAAATCCAGCCAAGTTTAAGGGCATCAAACAATTTCCATTTACAATAAATACTTCTAAATATAGCTACACTTTCTGTAAGAGTATCGTTTTCTAAAAACTAAGATTCACCAAATGTAAAGGGCATCTTATAAACAGTACCTATCGCAATCTGACTCTTGGAAATGGATGCGTTGGTTTCGGCCAATTTGCGCACTACTCTTCCTTTATAATAGCTTTGAAATATTTTAACCGTTTAGAAAAGCTCATCCTCATTTTAGTAGTCAAGAATCAGGATATGCTTTGCATCGTCAAAAATTGATTTTGTAGCCAGTAATATGATCGCCAATTTTTGTGCCGGAAAAGCGGACTCCTCCTGTTAGTGAGTTTAACTTTTAATGATAAGTTTATGCTTATTCTTCCATAAAAGTATACTCAAAGTTAGCATTTTATTCTTTTACAGATGTTGAAAAACTTCAAATTCACACTTCTCATTTTGAGACCATAAAATTACACATCAAAATATTGATTTAAAAATTGTTTTAACAAATATAGTTCGTCTTCCAAATAAATAATGTCCAACTTTTTCAAACTCCCACTTAATAGGACTCGTTACTAACTAACATCTTTTCGAAATTGATTGGTGATAATTTTTTCAGGACTTGTAACGAAATTTAAGATATTTTTACTAACTGGACTTAAAGACGAATTCATTAAATAAAATTAAGTTCAGTATCCTTATTTGTAGTTCTACTTAGTTATGCAAAAGGAATGCAAGTGGGCATATTTTTATTTTTCTCCTGTTCGATTTGTTATGCAATATTTTTTCTTAAACGAATTTATATTAATTAATTTTTAAATTTTTTTTTCTTATTCTTTTTCTTTTTGTAGAATATCAGAAGGTGAACCATTAAATTCACCAGTAATTATATCAGCGTATTCGAAATGGGATACGATTAGTTCAAGATTAGCACCAGCCGAACGTCCGGTGGTGCTGCATCGTGCCGGATCAACAAATACGGCCAATCCATTCGGATCAACATTCTGCTATGGGTATCAGGATATTATATTCGAAGTGATGCCAAATAATTACATAGCATCGGTAACATTATACAGTACATCATCATTTCCCAACTATTTCTCATATTCGTGTGCTTCGGCCAATTTAAATAAAGTCCGACAAGGTAAAACCTGTTCAAATAGTCAAGATGTTAAATTGACAGCGTGACCCCGATTATATGCGGCCAGACTTATGTTAGCTGGACGTTATTGGCAACCGAATCACCACAATAACAATAATAATAATATTAATAATAATCATAAACAATTTTAATATGTGAACTTTTTCGTGTAATCTCATCAATAATTATTAATAATACCTTGTATGTGTTTTTTTTCTCTTAGTTACTTTTATTTTTAGAAATAGACAAAACAAAACAAATAAACAAACAAACAAAAACCGAAAAAAAATTACAAAATTAAATTAGAATTAATTAAAAACAATAATCTTATATAAAAATTAAAAAAAAAAAACAAAAAAAAAAGTGAACAAAAACATTTTTTTAAAAAATGATAAAAAAAAATTAGACAAAAATAGCAAAAAATAGAAATGGAATGGTTTGTCTGTGAATTTGAATTTCTATAATCTCATGGAGATAAGTGAGAAAGGATATTGATTTGAGAATAATTTTTAAAACAGAATTTATGAAAAAAGTTATTACAAATACAATAACAAACATAAATATAATAATAAACTTGAAATACTGTTAAAATGAAGAATTTATCAAAGCTTTGAATGGGAAAAATTCTTAAATACTGCGATTACTTTAAAAACGGTTTTTTTTTTAAAAAACTTATTTTCATTTTAATTTGATTTTAAAATATATTTTATTCCATAATACATGTAAAAAAAATATAAAACAAATTTTCAATAATCGATTAGAAAGTAAAAAAAAATAATTACAAAATTGTATATTGTACCAATACCTATTAATATATATTATAAACTTTTTATAAACGTTATAATTATTATCATTATCATGTGCGATAAATTGCATAGTGAAACTGTTCGAACAAATCAATTGCAAGTTGTCACCTAATTTTTATTCCTCTTTTCCTTATTATTAAGTATATTTATTAGGACAGATATGAGAAGAACGTAAATAATTAAAAAAATCAACATTTTTGTGATATTATAATTGAAAGAAAACTTTAATAGAGAAATTTTTTCAAAATGTTAATCAAGTTGCATGAAGTTTTGATTGTGAAAAAAGAACTTTAACGATTTGAAAATAGAGGTGGTAAGAGGTGCTGGTATTGACTAAGCAACTGTGAATAAATTTATTAGAATATTAATCATATAAGGCTATTTGAAAATGTTTTTATTTTACCACTTACGGTGCAAAATATGCTTTAAGATATCCAAAATTGACTTCAATTCTTTAAAAAGATTAAAATATAGAATGAAACCCAGATTGTTTTTGTCTTCATTATTTGATTGTCTTTGCTATTTATATTCACTTGAAACAGTTTTCACACTATTGAATTTATTCGAATTACTACACTAACGTCTGCACTATCAATCTACTTTTAATCTCAGCTATTTCCTCGATACTCTTTTTTTTTACTGTTGTGCAGTACTGGTCCTTTTCCTTTCCGGACCCCTTTTTTCACTATTCGGCAGTATTTGTCCTTTTGTTCTACACTATCGATACTCTATGCAATCTATGCAATGTCGATCCCCTATTTTAGCACTTTCGTTCTCAGAGAACTACTTTTACACTTGCGATCCATTTTTCATTCTCTATCTATCATCTTTTACTGCACTATCGATCCTTATAATTTAAATATGTAATTTTATTCATTATATTCTAAAAACTGTTAAAAAATTGTCGAAACAAAGTGTCATCATGAGTGAGTGATAAAATGATAAAAAATTGGTAGAAGCTAAGCATTGCGCGGTCGTTAAAAGTAAAAGTTTCATGAAACAAGAAATAAATCAGAACGTGTAGGTTGATGCACTGTTTCACCTGTTAAATTATTAACTGTCTAACCTTTTAAACCTATTATACAATAGATTAATCTCCTTTTTTTATTAGTAAAAACTGTTTTTTAGTATAAATTCTATTCTTTCATTACCTATTGTTTAAAAAATGATTAGAAGTTTCGAAAATAGAAGAGTAGATAACGTGCGACCTACACGCCCAATGGAGACAGTTACGAATAAAATTACCAAAACCCTTGAACATTTCGTATTGGAAGATGCCAAGATTCGAGTCAGATTGGAAAAATTATCTTGGAAAATGATATTCGATAATGAATTTATTGATCAATTCTTCGTATGTAATTTAAATTCATTTCTAATAATTAAACATCAATTTTAACAATTTCAATTAAATTAAGTATTTATTTACAATAGTTAATTAAAACGATGATAAAATTGGAATTTTGCTAATTACGGACTTACTAAATACCTTTTCACGTAAACCAAATGGTTTTAATAGCGAATTTTTTTTTCAATAAAATAGACGAAAAGATTAATTAAGCTTTAATGTAAACTAATAGTTTTATTAAGAAAATATGAAGACTTTTTTGTTTATATTCAATTAAATATGGTGTCTTATAACTATAAAAACGTTTTCTTTTGAACGCAAATTTTAACAGTCAAATATTAGGTCCAGCCTATAAACGTAATTGGTGTTCGTGCTGCAATCTAGTCAATTTTATATCGAAAAATGTCTGCTAAACTTTTTTCTATATTTTAGTTGGCCTACAATGAACTTATAAGAATCCTTAACTTCATTTTTTACCCCATCCAATCGGACTTTAATTCTTAGCCCTCATAAAAAGATTTTAAAATTTAATTAAGTTTCTAATTATAGAAAAAAACTAAATTATTTTCGAGTATTTATTTGTAAACTTTCTGTAAAATTTCTAAATATTTTCACTTTCTTTATGTTCCTTTTATATTACAAAATTGGGAAGTAAAAAATTTCTAGACTTTTATTGCATTTTCAAAAATTTCATAAAAAACAAAAAATTGCTATTCTTTTTTTACTATAATAAAATCAAAGAAAGTATAATTTTTAAATGAAATCCTTTTCAGTTATTTTTTAAACCGTACCACGAGTTTTCTGTATATTCAATATTGTTTTTTATTAAAACTTATTAAATTTGGGATTGATTATTATTTTTGTTTTTTTTTAGTGTTCAAAATTAACGAATTTATGTTCCAAATGTAAGTGACGTTCTAAAATGAAAATTTTTATTTTCCCAAATCGTCTGTAATTTAATTTCTTTTTAACTTAGGTAAATATATTTATTTGAAAATAAATCCCATTTCGCATATTATTTATTTTGTTCCTCAAATCCTTTCGGACAAGTGTGACAATTTGCAAACGATTAAGGCTTGACATTATTGATATCAATAATAAAACGTGATAATAAAATGGAAAAATTGGAATAATGAGATAATCGCAATCGTATTTAATAATTGAATTCAAAGTAAAACTGTCATGATCAATCTGAAAAGTGGTAAAAAATATTCTAGATTAAAAAATTAATATATATATATACATATATGTATACATAAAATAATAAAAAAAAATATATATTATATACATGAATAGATTTAAAAAGAAAAAAACTGAATGAAATTTAAAACATTTTATGTTTACTCAATGTGATTATTTTATTATTATTAATTATAATAAAAAAAAAAAAAAATAAACCAAGAATAAAATTTGTATGAATTTATTTTGTACAATAAAATCCGCCAATTGCTGGTATCTATCATCTGGTCAGATCCTCTTACAGTATCGATATATAAGGAGAAGAAAAGCTATCATAATAACAAGACATTTCTATACTTTCAAAATATAATGAAGATTCGGAATAAGCTTAGACAATTTATGCTCTAATGGAATTATAAAAAAAAATAAAAACACCAATTTTGACCGCTAGGAGGCAAGTATCAAATGTCAAATGATCCTCTTAGGTTGGTGGCTAGATCTTCCTAACTTTTCGAAAAATCCGTTCAATCCCTGGCTTGAAAACATAGTGTGCCAGGCCAGAGTGAATATAAAGCGCACTATTTTTATTAAATACCTTCAGCTGATGATAAACACATACTATGGGCGCAGATATTGTAGTATCGGTCGATGGGTCCAGATATAAATGAGGAGAATATCAAATAGAAAATTTCCTCAAAGAATATGACACATCTACGCCACCTCGCTGTATATATAACTTTAAGTTCCAAAGCAGTTTGGGTCTGTAATAGACTTTCAAAATAAAATCGGTGATTTATTCAACTTCAGCAGAATATGTTGATTCAATTTTATTCCACGGGTAATTAAAGTGCAGACTTGTTAAATCATAATACCACCGGCTCTATCACTATTCTAACTTTTCTTCTTATTTGAGGTACCGTAGTCGATTGTGAAATAAAATGAAATTTTTTTTGAAGCTGTAATGGCTTAATCGAATAATATTGGGTTGTCAAGAAAGAAATTTCGTTGTTTTCCAACAGAGGACTTAATTGTATTTTTTCGAAAATAGGATATAAATAACCCGCGGAAATTCAAAATTCACGATACTTTTTGAACATACCTCGTATATTCGTTTCACCAGTTTACTCTAAACGTACGTACTTTAAAATATGATGATCTATTTTAAATTGAAGGGACATGACTGGAGAGTAAAATGTTCTATCTCACTGGGAATTTGAAGTTGTAACGATGCGGCAACTGTTTTAAGAACAAAATACATCGGTACTTCCCCGTTAGACTCTTGTGATACACTCATTATAAGGATAAGAGGGCAAGCGTGATATAAAAAAAAATCGTCCACATTTTTAAAAACTCCAGCGTGAGAGAATATCTACAAAGCACGTGAGAATAAGCTAATAGGAACACCGTAAAGTGAACAGTACACAACGGATGAGTATCGTTGAACGCGTACAGAATATCCGCGCTCAGAGAACAAGAAAAGACAAAATCAGAGCGTCTGTGAAAATAGTTTTTTATGTTTGAATTAATTTATTTTATTGGGTTGTCTAGAAAGTAATTTCGTTGTTTCCCAACAGAGGACATATTGTATTTTTTCACAACCAACTTCATACTTAAGCCGCATAATTATATTTATTGTGACAGCTGACATAGCAAGGCTTGCTTGCGAACAAATCCAATTAGTTCTGCACAGTAGTTTTTGGTTGATACCGTTTTAAATATGGAAAGTAAAAAACAGCATTTTCGATATACTTTACTTTTTTACTATAAGCAAGAAAAAAATTATCCGATGTGTATGGCGAAGATGTGTTAAGTGAGCGCCATTGCCAAAACTGGTTTGCAAAATTTTGATCCGGCAATTTTGATCTCGAAGATGCACCCCATTCTGGAAGGCCAGTTGAAGCTGAAGAAGACACAATAAAGGCATTAATTGATGCAAACCGGCAAATAACAACTCGTAAGATTGCTGAGAGATTAAATTTGTCGAATTCGACCGGTCATGATCATTTGAAACGGCTAGGTTTTATCTCAAAGCTCGACATATGGGTTCCTCTTCTTACGGAAAAAAATTTGTGCCGTCGCATTAACGTTTGTGATTTGCTTTTCAAACGCCAAGAAAATGATCCATTTTTGAAGCGTATCATCATTGGGGACGAGAAATGGGTTGTCTGCAACAATGTGAAGCGCAAAAGATCCTGGAGTAGAAAAGATGAATCGGCTCAAAGCACTTCGAAACCAATATTCATCAAAAAAAAGGTTATGCTATCTGTTTGGTGGGATTTCGAAGGAATCGTTTATTTTGAGCTTCTACCGAACAACACAACGATCAATTCTGAAGTGTACTGTCATCAGTTGGAGAAATTGAACGATTCACTTAAAGAAAAAAGGCCCATAAATTAACTATTGAGTTGTTCGGAAAGTAATTTCGTAATGAAATTATTTTTCGGACAACCCAATGTATGGTTCAGAAACATAAGTGATAGCAGACAGTGGTCGCTTTGAAAGAAAAATCCATCAAAATATTTATGGCCGTGTCTGTATCGATGGAAACTGGAGATTGTAGATATAACAAATATCTATGTATAGAGCCTCTATCGGAAAGCTGATGCTGTCCGGAAGATAAAAATAGCAAAACTGCGATGACTAGACCGGACACATTATGCGTATGACTACAGCCGCACCCGTAAAAAATATATTCTCCAAAATTCCAATTCACAGAGTTGTAAGTAGTATACTGCTCCTGAACTTAATAGACTCAGTATCCGAAACTGGAGGGAGAAAGCCGTCCACAGAAAAATTCGTAAAGAAAGCGTTACAGTGACAATAATATTAATAATAATCATAACAGGAAGCATATTGATCACTCTCTATTCTTTTAACAATTGACTACTATATACCATATATGTATATACGAGTAGAAGGATCATGAAAAATCATCTCACTCAAATCCATGTACAGTCCCACTCCTTAGATCTCTATTCTTCATGGGTAAATCTTTAAGTAACGAATTATCGAAGAGGACAAGACAGATGAATGGATACTAATTTTCTGTTAAAAGTGTGTTTTGTTTTCGTCCAACGTTTTTAGTCAATCATATTATATTTTTGGTAAATACGAGTATGTGTACATTGATCCACTCGAACTCGTATAGAAGCGATAGCTTTTCCACTCCTTATAGTTCTGTTCTGAAGGTTAACGTCCATGTTTATTTAGCACTATGATATAAGAATTCTTCTTAGAATAGTATTCCATTTAATCTTGAGACCCCAAAAAAATGGGACAATATTAAAACTTGTTATTAAAAGTCGAGTTCAGGACTTCAAATTCACTATATAACATCAAACAAAAAGTGGTGTGTGAGTTAATCAATAGCATTCTGCTCGTCGCTTAAATATTTTAATTTTTCATTTTAAATAAAAATTTTAAATAAATTTTACTAATTTTTATTTACATTGTAATATGGCCTAATATAATACAAATCAATTTAAAACGAATAATTTAGTACATATGAACATTAATAGATGGCATTAGAATACACAATCCATTTATATAGGGAAGTTGTATAAAAATAGAATTAGAAAAAAAATGCGACAAATAATTAAAGTTTACTTAAACAAATTTATTTAAAAGATAATTTCCTGGCACTAGCGTAGTTAAGTCGGCTATTTTTAAGGAATGTTATCCGAGCGATTTAGTTTTTTGCTGCTTTTACAAACAAATCGGCTCTCTATCTCCGCTTTAACTCGGCTTCCAAGGCTTTAATTATTGTTCGATTGTCAGTATGTACTGACAAATTTATATTTCCTCACAAGAAATTACCTAAACTTCGAAAAGAAATATAAAGTGTGAAAAAGAAATTACGAATGTGTCATATAATATGCTTGCGCTCTTAGATTATAGAATATAAGGATATACAATCGCCTCATATGTATACGAATTTTATTGAAGCCAAAAAATCCCGTGGAATTGCAATTAACCAAAAACCACCTCTACCGAATCTTAACCTTGTATTAACTTAGGCCATGAACACCGTTGTTTTAAATATGTGTTAAAAGCTTTTAAATTGAAAAAAAAATGTTAAAATTGAATTTTACTTTAAAAAATTATTAAAATTCAATACAAATACTTTGGATCACAAAAAACAAAGAATAATGAACGAAAATACAAATCAAAAAGTTTTTTAAAAATATTTTTAAACTGCTGTGCCTGACATCTATTTTTCTACTTATCGAACTAAAAACCACATTTTTGGTGGTCGGAACTTATTTTTTCTTCAATTTGTAGTTTTGACATATTAAATGTAAACAATCGAAACGTGCGGATTCACTTTTTTGATATTGTAGTTTAAATCATTTTTACCTTAGATTAAATAATACCTGTATTGGCCCGTGTCAGATTCTCCTATATGTACGAGTATACGCAATTTACTGGCTGAATTATTGCAAAAGCGGCGAGAAATCGTAACGCTTGCATACTTTTGTGTGGATTTTTTAATGTAGACATGACCTCCAGTGACATCTAGTTTTCGTACTACAAATTTATTGAATTGCAAAAGCATAATTTATATTTATTTTAATTCACTTATTCCAAAAACAAAATACAATTTAAACAAAACGGCAAGCAATTTTTATTTTTTGTACAATCTTTTGATATGGAATGAAATTGTATTTTAGGTTTTTAATTTATTTCGTTAATATCAAGCGCCTCAATTTTGTAAACTCGGAGAGTTTTAAAACACGCCATTCTCCATGAAAGTGGTATCATACCGAAATGCTTGCACAGTTTTGTTGTTTTCAAGTTGTTATTTTGGCAATTATTGGAAAGTCCAAGTGAAAGTGTAGTTTTTATGTTTTTTCAAGTATTTACGAAAAAGTAAGTATTTATATAAATAGTTATATTTGATAGGGAGTTTTTATTTCAGAAAATAAAGTGTTTTATAAAGGGTTGCTGGTCATTCAACGGAATGAGAAAGCCGGGAATTTCTTTCTTTCGGTAAGTTGACATCTTCATTTTTACTAAACAAAATAACAAACATTTAATTTGTGATGTGTTTTAAAGGCTTTTAATGATTTATTTGGGCCAAAAACTGGTTAAAAGGTGAAAAGTTCTGCATTCAATAAATGTAAACAAATGTGATGTTGACAGTTCAAAGTTTACCAGAAAATAGTTCAGTGCCGGTGCACGTAAAGTGCAAGAAATACTTTAGTTTCTCTTAATTCTTAATTGAAAAACGAAATGTAAAGATCGTATATTCATATGTTAACATTAGAGGTTTCTACAAAATAAATGGTTGAGGGAAAAGTGGATTGTGGCAGCAGCATCGGGTATTCCCAGGAACCACGACATTGTGTGCTCGCTCCACTTTCGTAGACCAGACATTAAAATAGGAGCGAGCAGGAGCAGATTGGAAAGAAATGCTATTCCTTCCGTATTTGGTATATGGTAAGTTTTAATACTACAAAATTAATAATTGCAAAATTATAACGCATTGAAATAATTTTTTGAAAATCGTTTAACGCATTGAAATCAAAAAGGAGTTCATGCAGGATGCCATCGTATTGAACATTGAAGTTACCTTTAATAATGCTTAGGAGGAAAATGAACATGTAATTTAAAAACAACAGTTGATATATAATTTTGGCTTAATTATTTTTATTTTTTAGGTCACTCATAGAAGCACAGAATGTGAAGCCATGGATTCAGCTGCAGGAGAGAAAGCATTTAATCCAATGCATGTAAGTAAAGCAACCCCATTTAAATTTTGTGAAAGCAATTAATGCCACCTTGAGCAGATTGGCAATGTTAGAAAATACTTCGAATATTGCTCATAAGGACAGTGGATACGAATTATTGAACGAACATTTTTAAAATGACCACGATTATTTATTTAACCCATATGCACTTTATGAATATATTGAAAAAGTAGTCGAATATATATCAGGCTTTATTGCTTTTAAGCTAGGCAAGACTGCCTTTCAGCTTTAGAAGGAGAATTCACATCAAACAGTTTGATAGCGTACAAGTCCTTTGGCTTCTTAAAGTACCCTTCTGAAAGTATTATGAAAATTTGCCGAAGTGCTGAAAAACAAATCCGACACCGAACGAACTAATTTACAATAAAATCGCTATCAAAGTTAGGGAGGAATTTGTAGAAGCTTCCTTATTCGAGAATACTATTTATAATTTTATCATTACTGTCCACTTTAATTATTTAATTAATTTCATAATTTAAAAGTACTTACGCATCTGCTGGTTCGTGTTCAATTTTCGTATCTTCTTTTCTTATTAGTAATATTCTGCGGTGGCTTCTCCCGACTATATTATATATTTCTTAGTCCCATCTCACTTTTAATTTTTCTTCTAAATGAAAAACTAAATTACTTTTTCAAATATTGTACGAGTATAACTGCTCATACATCTTATTTCTTATTGCTACCGATTCATTTTCTTACCCCATACGTATTTACGGAACACAAATGAGCTATGCAACTTAGAATTTATTGCATTAATATTAACGCAATCATTTATTTTAAATTCCTCATTGCTAAAATTTATATTTACTAAGTTGTGGTATGGTTTTAATTTCAACATAATATCATATTCTCTCATTTAATTCATTTTGCATATTTGGAATGGACTTTTATTTGTGCAGATAAATTGTTTTGTAAATAATCAAATAACTTGCAATTTATATTTTTATATGCTTTTTCACTGTTTTAATAAATAATATATAGTGAAATAAATAAATAATATTTTTAAATAAAAAACGGTGTTTTATTGCAAATTACCAAAACTAATTCCATCAAACAACAAAACCCGGAATATTAAAAACCGATTTGTTTACGCATAAAAAACACAAATATCAAAGTGGTTTTAAACGAACCGTTTCAATCGCATACTGAACTTTAAAATTGGCCCCCACTTATTTACGCCGTTTCTGATATATTGCATGTGTGTGCGTTCTTACAAATGTATTCTCGAAAAAATTTGGACGAATTTTTTGGATCCAGTTCTTCTATAATTAAAAATTTTTACAGGGAAATTATTAATTAAAGATTGCAGAAATTCGTTTTTTAGGAGAGTGTTCCATAAAAATTTATTATGTATTTGAAAAAAACAGATCATAAATACCTATCATCCAACTAACTTTTATTGGATTTCGAGTGTTCTAAGTCCTATAAAACTAAATTATAAGATATGCAAAATTAAGTACAAAAACCGATTATTTGTGATCAGATTGTCCATGTCAATAACGGTCATCTGATAACTTTCCGATGAGGGTTTTATTGGTTTTATAATTAATAGTAATTAATAATATTTCATTGGAATTTATTTATTTATCTAAAAAGTCCGGTTATGTAATCATACAAAATTTTTCTTATTAGACATGTTTCCAATAATTAAGAATATTCCAGCAAATTGAATAAAATACCAATTAAATCCTAAAGAAAATTCTTCTGAAAACACATTTTTTTGTGAACGACTGTAAGCATATTTGTTTGTCATCGACATGTATTCCCTAAACTAAAAAAATATGCAGGTTAAATAATCAAAAATAATTTCCCATTGAAAACAATCTCTTCAAGGTTAGAAGTCAGCGCAATAATTACGAAACAATTAGTTAAATAAAACATAAACGAACAGTAATTAATTACTTTGATGATAGCCTTTGACATTTTGAAAGCAGAAAAAATACAATTTCGGCTCTTTAAAGTGGAAAGAGCCATCTATGATTCAATAGAATAAGCAGTAACACGTGTCTTTCTTAAATCGCAACAATTTTTGACACTTGCTTAGTGTGCAGAGAAAATTAGAATTGTAGTTCAAGAATATCGTTAGTTAATCGCGATATATTTTGGATTAACGCCGCAAATTAAGGAAATATTTTTCATTTTTTATTAAAATAAATTATATTTAACTAGGTATGTTTATTGAAATTGTTATTATTTATGGGAATACATATATAAAATCGATAAGTTTGTGTAAATGGATTAATTTTAACGTGTGGGCGAAGGATTTGGGAAAAAGTAAAATTTTACCTTTCCTATTGGATTTGTGTGGTTGTAAATGGTCTGATAACACCGAAAATAATTTAAAATATAAAATAGTTTTATATTCTAAATTAAAATAACATCAATGTTAAAATGTGCTGCTAATCGTTATCAATTGTATATTATTATCGTAAAAGTTGTCCGTAATATCCACTGTAAAATCGTAAAGGTCGTGGCTGAAGATTTTTTATTTGTTCAGTTTTTAACATGGATAATTTCAAAATTTGAATAATTTTCCATAACACTTAATTATAGTGAATTTGAAGTAAATTTAGAAAAAAAAATATTCAAATACAACATGCACAGATGGATGAGAACATCCGATCGTGTATATGCGCTAGATATTCTTATGCGGGTGTGCGTAGCATTTTTTTTAACCAATCGTTTTTGCAAATAATATAATAACTATTAATAAATGAACATCATTGGGTATTCCGGTTTATTAATAATACGAAAAAATATAATAACTTATTTTTCTGTAATGTAAGTTTTGTTTATTTTGTGGGGGTGGTCCGTCCCGTATTGTTTTACGTTGTATTTTTATTGGTCGGTTATTCGAATGCAAATATTTTTTGAGAAGTGTCCAAAAATTTAATTGCATAATTTGGGAGCACTCAATTTCCAATCTGCTTTAATAATAGGCAATTTTTCAAAAATGATTGTTAGCAATGCAATCGAATTATTGTAAATTCAGTAAATGCTAAAAAATAAACATAATCACAAAAAATAGTCTCTATAAGTTAAACTATTGGGTTGTCAAGAAAATAGTTTCGTTGTTTCCCAACAGAGGACTTAAATGTATTTTTTTTACAACCAACTTCACACTTAAGCCGAATAATCTTAGATTAAAGAATACCTGGATAGGCCCTTACCGTATATGTATACGCAATTTTGTGTACAAATATTTACTAGGGGGATATGACTGTCAACAAATTTTTATGTAGTCATGACACCCACTGCCATCTATGTGTCGTAATGGAAATTTATTTAATTGCAAAAGCATAATTTATATTTATTTTAATTCACTTACTGGAAACAAAAATACCATTTAAATACAACGATAAGTCATTTTTATTTTTTGTACAATCTTTTAATACGAAATGGAATTCTATTTTAGGTTTATTATACATTTCGTAAATATCAATCAAATATAAACCGCCTCAATTTTATAGACTTTCGGAGAGTTTGAAAATTTTAATTTTCCATGAAAGTGGAGACTTGGGGGTTAGCTTTGTCATTTGTGAATCCGATGTTGAGAATTCAATGTTTACCATAAAATAGTACAGTGCCGGTGTATATAAAGTGTGTGTAAGAAAGTTTAAGGGACCGAATTTTTCTGTCTATTTTCCATTGCTGTTTTCATTGTGTTATAATAAATAAAGTTTATTCTTCGGTAAGCTTATTATTTAAATAAATTTGTTTTGATTGCTCTATTAGACCATATTATAATGCATTTACTAAATAATATTGTTTTCATTTTTTTTTAGAATATAAGTTATTAATTATTTAAGTACATTAAATTTTTCATTTTCTATTTTTGTTTTAAAGCATTTCTTTTAATGTATACGATTAACTTATATATTATCATGTATTGTAATGTTCTATGTAATTAATGCTTTATTTTTTAATTTAATTTAAACGCACAATGCCTATTTAAATTACCATTTCCATTCATAAATACACATTTATATTATAACTAAGGTTTTTCCATCTATGGTACTTATGCTTGTTTAAGATTAAAATTTATATTTAATAAGTTGCGGTGTTGTTTGATTTCAACATAAACAAAATATCACATTTTCTCATTTAATTCATTTTGCATTTTTGAAATTAATTTAAATTTGTACACATAATTGTTTTCATATAATCAAATAACTTGCAATTTTTATTTTTATATACTCTTCCACACTTTATAATTCTGTTTTAATAAATAATATACAGTGAAATAAATAAAATGAAAATACATAATAAATAAATAAATATTTAAAAATAGAATACTGTGTTTTATTGCATATTTACAAAACTAATTCCATCAAACAAGACCCGCAATATTAAAAAATCTGCTTCTTTACGCATACGTGTATGTGTAAATGATATCACACATGAAAAATGGTTTTAAACGAACCGCTTCAATCGCATACTGAACTTTTAAATTGGCCCCCAATGATTTACGCCGTTTCTGTTGTATTGCATGTGTGTGCGTTCTATGAATGTATTGCCAACAAAATTTGGACAGAATTTTTGTGTAGAGGCCTATCCAGTACTTCTTTAATCTAAGGAGTGATCAGAGCATACAGCTTAGTAGGTGAACTGAGTGAATTTTTTTGCATTGTATGCGAGTGGAATTTTTTCGAATACAATGGAAGCTAACAGAGTGAACAAAATATGCAACATCAAGTACGTCTTTTTTTTTTTGATTGTATGCGTGTCAAATGACACCGTGGAATTTTTTCAAACCTCAATAGCATACCAGCATTCAAGTTTGTTTGTTGCAAATCAATGTTGATAAATTTTATGTTTTATATTAAATGTGCAAAACATCTTCAACGCAAATTGACATCGAGAGTACATACGATCGATTTAACAAAGAGTGTCATCGAGAGTACATACGATCGATTTAACAAAGGTACATTTTTGAAACGTTATTCGATTTCATTCTTTGGGATAGCTGGGAATATAGTAATTACGTTGAGTGGATTTGTTTGTGTTCAATGTGAGTGTTTTTTTTATTTTATTTTTTCAAAAAAACAACGATTTTGTTTGTTTGTTGCAAATCAATGTTGATGCATTTTATTTTTTTTATTAAATGTAGAAAATATCATAGTTTCGAACAACGCAGATTGACATCGAGAGAGTACAGACGACAAACGTTTCGTTACGTATTGAAATTCGGTGAGTTTCTTTTGATGTCATTTTCTGAACGAAAAAAAGTAAAAAGCTGTTCGAATATTTTTATTCCATCTTTGCATTTTTTTAAATATATATACAATAGTTTCGAAGAAACAAATACAAACCATTTTCATGCCACGGCGTCGAACGCTTTCGGGGCGGGTAGAAAGGTAAAGAAACAGGGAGGGTCAAGTTTTTCGTAGAACTACTAATGTAACAAATACAAGTGTTGGAAATTTAATTCAGAATGATGATCATGGTGTTATTGATTCAATTGATTTATTGAAAAATTCCTTTAAATGTGCATTGCAAGTGGTTCCAATTATTTTGAAAGTTTTGATATTGGTTTGTTGAATTTACAATGCAGATACTGTAAGGCAATGCATTTTAAATCAGAAATCACGATGCGCGATAGAACAGCATTTACCATGTGTTGTCATAAGGGAAAAGTAAATTTGCCGGCATTCACACAAAATGACAAATTTAATTCACTTTATCATGGGCTCACATCGAATGATGCACAAATAAAAAAAAATAAAAAAATTATTTCAATTATATACGGAACTATAAATCAGCATTTGCGATGATTAGTTCTGAAGCGAATATTTCTGAGACGATTTTAGGGGGTGTATATCACTTTAAAATTCACGATACATTTTATCATAGATCTGGACCATTGACAAATCCATACGGTCGCTTGCCTTTGTATGCACAATTATACTTTTATTAACGAAACAGATTAACGTAGGTATAACGATACAACACAGACTGATGTAGCTGTTATATTTACGACTGTTGATGGGGAGCCACCTTTCGAAAGAAACATGATAGCCTTTTCTAAAACAAATGGTATTATTAAAAATGTATCTGTTTTGGATTCGGCATTAGACCCATTAACCTATCCGTTGTTGTTTCCATGTGGTGACACAGGGTGGCATGTAAATATTGTTCATAATAGAGAAAGCACATCTAATGCAGCACAACCAAGAACTAGAGTAACCATGTTACAATATGTATGTTATAGTTTATTACACAAATCACAAAAATTATTTTTGCAATGGATCGTTGACATGTATGTTTGAATTGAGGGTACTCGATTAAATTACATAAGACAAAATCAAGACAATTTGGGGTATGATGTTTACCATAATATTACGGATTATTTACAAACACATATAGCTGGTGGAGTTAGTATTGGTTGCAAAATTATATTGCCATCTTCTTTTACTGGATCACCCAGAAATATGTACCAAAATTATCTGGATGCAATGTCTATTATTCAGAAATTTGGTAAGCCATCTCTTTTTATTACAATGACATGTAATCCTAATTGGCCGGAAATTGTAAAAAATATAGATTTAATAGAAAAATCAAATTTTAGACCAGAAATAGTTATTAGAGTGTTCAAGTCAAAATTAAAAGAATTAATTTTTGCTATTACACATGAACATATTTTTGGTAGAGTAGAGGTTATAATTTATACGATAGAGTTTCAAAAGCGGGGATTACCTCACGCATATATATTAGTTAATTTGTGCGAAAATGATAAAATTGTGGGGACAGTGGACATAGACAAAGCAGTTTGTGCAGAAATTCCACATATTAACGAGAATCCAAAAATGCATGAATATGTTAGAAAACATATGATGCATGGCCCGTGTGGAATTTTGAAACCAAATTCCGTTTGTATGAGGGATGGGAAGTGTTCAAAAAATTTCCCAAAAAATTTTGTAGAAAATACAAAAGAATCAGTTAATAGTTACCCGTTGTATAGGCGACGCGATAATGGAGTTTCTGTTGATGTCAGAGGAAAATCTCTTGACAATCGTTTTGTCGTTCCTTATAATCCATTTCTGCTTGCCAAATTTAATTGCCATTTAAATGTTGAGGTTTGTACTTCAGTAAAAAGTATTAAATACATATACAAGTATGTGTATAAGGGGTATGACAGTGTCACTGTTAGAATTCGCACTGAGAATACAGTTAATGTTGGAAATGAACAATTAGACATAGACGAAGTGAGTAATTTTTTGAATGGTCGTTTTGTTGGATCCACAGAAGCAATGTGGCGCATTTATGAATTTCCAATGCATTTTCAATCACACACAATAATTCGACTTGACATTCATTTACCAGAAAGACAAAATATTATATTTCGCGCGCGACAAGAACGACAAGCAGTTCAAAATGAAAAAATAACGAAATTATTGGCATTTTTTAGATTAAATGAAAGTGATTCATTAGCTAATCAATATAAGTATACGGAAATTCCAATGCATTATTTTTGGAAAGACTCCACCAAAAAATGGGTGAGAAGAGTGCGAGGAGGAGATAAAATAATAACCAGAATGTATATGGTTTCTCCGAAAGAAATAGAACTATTTAATTTGAGATTGCTTTTGTTGCATGTTGAAGGACCAAAATCATATGAAGATGTTCGAAAATATAATGACATTTATAGAAGCGTGTCATGCGCGTGGCATAGCATCGAATGATAATGAATGGAGATTATGTCTCAACGAAGCAAAGGGATTTAATAAGCCAAAACAGATGCGAATTTTATTTGCGATCATTTGTGCTTTGAATATTCCTGCAAATGCATTAGCGCTTTGGAATGAATTTAAAGAAAGTCTATGTGAAGATTTTGTTAGAGATGGTCTTAATGAAGACAATTCATTTAATCGAGCTTTCCTTGAAATTGAAGAAATTTTAATTACTCATAATGTAACATGTTCATCAATTGGGCTGCCAGTACCTAGAGCAATGACAGAACATGATGACATTGATGATCATTTCGATGTACAGCAGGAAGAGTTTTTATTCAATGAAATATATGAAAGAGCAAATGATGAACTGCGCAATGTTATTGATAGAGTTATTCGTGAAGTACAATACCACGATACAAGTTCAAATGTTTTTTGTTTGACAGACCATGCAGGGTGCGGCAAAACATTTGTAAGATACACTCAATAAATCTTACATGCATTGCCACTGCATTTAGTGGAATTGCTGCAACATTGTTAAATGGTGGATAAACACTTCATAACGCCTTTAAGTTACCAATAAAAATGACAGAGACAACTGTGCCAAATATCAAAGCTAACAGTAATTACGCAAATTATATAAACACGGCGTCCTTGATTATTATTGATGAAATATCTGTGTCCAATTCAATTATTGAAATGTATTGATAATTTTTTGAAAGATATATGCATCAATCAACCAAATAAAGGAAAGGTTTTTGCGGGAAAAACTATTTTCATGTGTGGTGATTTTCGTCAAATCCTACCCGTCGTACCCCATGGATCACGTGCAATATTAATTGAAAATTGTGCTACATGTTGGACAGAATTTAATTCTTTTCATCATGTGACTTTGACACAAAATATGAGAAAGCTCTCCCAGAAGAAATTGATTTTGTTGAATTTTTGAAAAAACTCGGCAATGGTGAACTGAATACATACCCACTGTACCGTGAAGATGTTATAGAAATACCACAACATTTAGTGGGTAATGAAGCAAATATATTAAATGATATTTTCGGTGACATAAATGAAACTATTTTGTCTAACCGGATGTTGGAATCCGTTGTGTTAGCACCTACTAACGATGATTGTGCTTTGATAAATAACGATGTATTGAATCGCATTTATGGTGAAAGTAGAATTTATTTCAGTTTCGACAAAGTGATTTGTGAGAATGAATCTGAGGCAAATAATTGTCCAGTTGAGTTTTTAAATTCACTTACAGTTAGTGGCTTGCTACCGCATAAATTACAATTGAAAGTTAATGCGATTGTTTTATTGATTCGATATTTCAATACGAAAGAAGCATTAGTTAATGGTTAAAGAATTCGCATAAAGGGAATGCATAATAATGCAATTGATTGCGAAGTTTTGACTGGAATCGCACGCGGTAAGAGAATTTTGATTCCTCGCCTAAATTTAACATATACCGGAACACTGTTGCCATTTCATTTTCAAAGAACTCATTTTCCAGTGATAAGTGCATTTGCTATGACAATTAATAAGTCTCAGGGACAGACTTTTCAGAGAGTAGGTATATTGTTGAGCAGACCTGTTTTTACGCATGGGCAACTATATGTTGCCGCGAGTAGAGTTAGATCTTTTGACGGACTCAAATTCTATATATCTGGTGGGGGTGGTCAAGGTCATTTGGCTAATGATGAAAGAATATTTACAAAAAATATCGTTTACACAGAAATTTTAAATGTTATGACAAACAATTGAATTAATTACATTCATGATCATTGTTAAATTAAATTAAAGTTTAAAGTAATTATAAGCTTAGTTCGAAAATACGTTCAAGTTTTTTCGAACTAAGCTTACAATATTTCAAACCAAATAGCGATTCAAAGTCGTAATGGCTGAGTATGGGGAAATGTTTGATTCATTGCGTCGGGAGGAAAACTTATTGCGAGAACGTAATATTGAAATTGTCAGCTAATTGAAAACTGAGCGAGAAAATTTAGACAAAACAGTAAATGAACTTCAAGTAAAGGTCGCTACTTATGAAATTTAAGAATCATACGCTGACAATTACCCAGTTCATGAAAGTGACCAAAAGATACACAGCGTATTGTACAGCTTTAAAGGAAAGGGTGCAAATTTACGCGAATTCATTGGTAATTTTTTCAAAAAATATAAATTCTTAGAAAAAATTATATAAAACATTTATACGCTGCCAAGTACGGTGAACACGCTAAATGCGTGGACATAATAAATCTGTTCGCTGATGGAAGAATCATTGCGCAAGGCAGATCAGGGAACATGATTGGCAAAGATTGGAAAGAACAAGAAAAATTTAAAAATATTTACGGGAAAAAAAATTAACAATCTATTTCATGTTAAATGTGCTACAATAAATTACTAATCACATTTGAATTACAGAAAAAAAAGTCAAATTAATAAATAAAATAAAAAAAAAAATTATTGTTAGTTCATTATTAACAATCGCTGAAGAAATGTATGGTCGAATTTCGACCACTGGCTACCTTAGCTCTTAATAATATAGAAGTTAATCGTATATAACATTATAGCAAATGCTTCAAAACTAAATTACAAGATGATCAATTTAATGTACTTAAATAATTAATAACTATGGTAATATTCTAAAAAAATTGAAAACCATATTATTTAGTAAATGCAATACAAAATGGTCCTACTTTAATGTCTGGTCTACGAAAGTAGAGCGAGCACACAATGTCGTGATTCGTGGGAATACCCGATGCTGCTGCCACAATCCACTTTTCCCTCAACCATTTATTTTGTGGAAACCTGTAATGTTAACATATGAATATACAATCGTTACGTTTAGTTTTTCAATTAAGAATTAACAGAAACTTCTTGCACTATTAAAATACGTTCCTTTAAGTTTTCTTACACACACGTTACGTACGCCGGCACTGAACTATTTTCTGGTAAACATTGAACTGTCTACATCACATTTGTAAACATTTGTTAAATGCCAAACTTTTCATTTGTTAACTACTTTTTGGACAAAATAAATCATTAAAAGTCAATTAAACACTATAAACTAAATTTTTGTTAGTTTCTCTAGTTAAGAAAGAAAGAAATTCTCGCCTTCCTCATTCCGTTGAATTACCAGCAACCCTTTATAAAACACTTAATTTTCTGATATAAAAATTTTCCATTAAATGTTATCAACAATTTTTCGTAAATATTTCATAAAAGATAAAAACCACACTTTCACTTGCACTCTCCGATAAGTGTCAAAATAACAACTTGGAAATGAACAAAAGTATGCAAGTATTTCGGTATGCTACCACTTTCATAGATAATGGCTTGTTTTAAAACTCCAAAAGTCTACAAAAATGCTAAAAATTTCATATCGACGAATTTAAAAATTGTACCCACATCGAAGTCAGAATTGACAGGCAAATTCCGTCTTGAACACAACCATACCAGCGACCGCATAGGGTAATTGAAAGAGGCTCTAAGACATTCTTGGTACAGTTGGGCAATTTGACCAAATCCATTTCTATAGACAGTATGAAACCACCCCACATGAATTTAACTTCAATCAATTGAATGATTCCGCCGTAATTTGGAGGCGGAGTGTTGTAGTGAACTGATACCTAGCTTAGATTATAGAAGAAGTGGTTAGAACTCTACACAAAAATTCTGGTCAAATTTTTTCGAGAATACATTTGTAAGAACGCACACATTTGCAAAATAACCTTTCACGAAACACTTTGTTTTCGAAACAAAAAACTTCCTATTTTCTGTCGTGAAGAAGAAAACTATTTATGGAAATATATTAATTTATGCTGACTTGTTCGTAAACTATTTAAAATTTAATAAAACCACTTAGATAAGTATCTAAATATAAACAAATGTGTGCAAGCATTTCGTTATGCTACCACTTTCATGGAGAATGGCGTGTTTTAAAACTCTCCGAAATCCTACAAACTTAAGGTGCTTGATATTTTTATTGATATTTACAAAATAAATAATAACCGAAAATCTAATTGCATTTAATACCATAGGATTGTACAAAAAATAAGCATTACCTGTCATTGTGTTTAAATTGTATTTTTGTTTCCAATAAGGAAATTAATATGAATATAAATTATGCTTTTGCAATTCAATAAATTTGTATTACGAAAACTAGATGTCAGTGGGTGTCATGTCTACATAAAAAAATCTACACAAATATATGCAAGCGTTACGATTTCTCGCCGCTTTTGCAATAATTCAGCCAGAAAATTGGAGTATATGTTACATATAGGAAAATCTGATGTACGGGCCTATTCAGGCGTTCTTTAATTTAAGGTTGTGCCAGTTGTATTGAGTACACCTTTTTAAAGTACGATTTTTAACTTTTCCATTGAAATAGTTCAAATGGCATCGTTTGTCTAAATTGCATACACTATAAATTATCATTCTCTGGATAAGTTTTATTAAAATGGTATAGCATCTATTAAATGTTGTCATTCAAATGGCATTATCCATTTTTCAAGGAAACTGTGATACCATTTCTTTCAAATTTTTCTATCTCGTAAAAAACACCCCTCATTTTTGCTGAGGTCCGACTGTGCCTTATAATAAAGATCGAAGATGAATACAACCAGAAGCTGTGTTGGTATACAAAAATCTCACTATGATTAAGAACTGGCAATTATAGGAGAATATTTTGTATTTAATTGCATGTAAATTGTTAAGATAATTTTTGTTCAGCAATCAAAACACAATTGTGAACATTCAGCTCACAACTTAGAATGCCTCCTATCGTATCACTGAACTTATCTTATGAACACTGAGCATCATAAATAATAATGGGGTCATGATAAATGGTTAATGAAAGCGTGCAGAGTTTAATAAGATGATTGTTCCAATTTAGAATTGTTCTAATCAAATGCCATTCGAGTATTTGCTGAGCCATCTTGGTTCGAAAAAATGAGTCTATACACATAAAGTATTTTCGGAAGCTTGTAGGCTGCTACTTGTTTGCACTTGAGAAGTGCCGTCTTCATGTTTTTCTCTCGCACTCAAAGCAACGCACGTTGAAACACGATCCAATAAATTGGCAGCCAACAATTGATGAGGTATCCAAACGTCGTACCGCGAAAACCATGCTACTTGTTTGGACTTGAGAAGTGCCGTCATTAAAATTTATGTTCTTCGATGATACTGTCGATTTTTAAATATTAATAGTGACTAGTGTGACTAACTTAAAAAGGCGAAAACAGGTGAGTTTTTTTGGTATGCCTAAACCAAAAACAGGTGTTTTGAACATTTTCTTACGAGAAGAAAATGAATAGCTCTTAGAATATTTCAAGTTCCTCTATGAAATATTTGTTTGCTTACAAAAATCTACCTCTTTTGAGTGATGTTTTGCTGCAAATCCATAGAATTTATTTGTAGGAATTCCAATTGTCTAAATCATTTGACAAAAATCAACTAACGTGAATGTGAGATAATTAATATCAGTGCTAAACATATTTACTCTGACTAATACCATCACTCTTAATATTGTTAAAGCGTCTAAGAATCCACAATAATGTTGGGTACAAATCTAACCTTCCGAAGAATATATGAGCATTGTTAAGAGCAAGGACTCATATAGCTTTTACTACATCCAACCGCCGAGCACGCATTTCTTCTTCCATATTGTTTTTGGTTTGTTACCTTAGATCCCAAATAGTAAAACTATTTAACTTTTTTCTTTTTGTGCTTTTATTTAAAGACTTTTGGAGGTCTGCGTCTAGTACGTAGCAGTCTGCGGTTCGAATCGAGCTAGTGACATAAACAGGGTGCATTTTAGAATTTATATTTAAGTTCAAATGTTATCAAAAATGACATAAAAAAATATATTTAACTTATTCGAAGCTATAGTGAAAAGTGTCGGATTTCGTACTTCGTTTAGCCGCCATCTCGGTAAATTTTGGTGTAGGGGACTCGTACAGTTCTTCCTGTTCGACCTACACATTACGTTATTATTGTTGACCTACGCTTGAAGTTGACTAAACTTTAAATCAAGATCGTTTTCCTTATACCGACTTGCGCTTTATTACAGAGCATTACTTACCGTAAAAAATTGCATATATTAAATTGTTCTACTTAGCTTGATAACAATCCCGGATTCGCTTGTAGTAGATCTTAAGGCGTTATGAATTAGTTGCTTACATTCGCGTTTCCTCTTTGATAAGGACTTACGATAAATTTAAAAAAGACCATTATGAGGTCAATTATGGAAATTGTGCATTGAAGTTTCTAAACCATACCAATGGCGCCCATCATTTAAAAAAAAACTATCACTATTTTGACTTTTCTTCTTATTTGAGATACTGTAGTCGATTGTAAAGTAAAATGAAAATATTTTGGAAACTGTAATGGCTTAATAGAATAATATTGGGTTGTCAAGAAAGTAATTTCGTTGTTTCCCAATACAGGACTTAATTGTATTTTTTCACAACCAACTTCACACTTAAGCCGCATAATCATATGTAGTTTGACAGCTGACATAGCAAGGCTTGCTTGTGATAAAATTCGATTGATTCTGCATAGTAGTTTTTGGTTGATACGCTTTTAAATGTGGAAAGTGAAAAACAGCTTTTTTACTATAGAAAAGATAAAAATGCTGTTCAAGCATCTTCAAGATCCGGCAATTTTGATCTTGAAGATGCACCATGTTCTGGAAGACACAATAAAGGCATTAATTGATGCAAACCGGCAAATAACAACTCGTAAGATTGCTGATAGATTAAATTTGTCGAATTCGAGCGATCATGATCATTTGAAACGGCTAGGTTTTATCTCAAAGCTCGACATATGGGTTCCTCATATTCTTACGGAAAAAAATTTGTGCATTCGCATTAACGTTTGTGATTTGCTTTTCAAACACCAAGAAAATGATCCATTTTTGAAGCATATCATCACTGGGCACGAGAAATGGGTTGTCTACAACAATGTGAAGCGCAAAAGATCCTGGACTAGAAAAGATGAACCGGCTCAAAGCACTTCGAAAACCAATATTTATCAAAAAAAGGTTATGCTATCTGTTTGGTAGGATTTCAAAGAAATCGTTTATTTTGAGCTTCTACCGAGCAACATAACGATCAATTCTGAAGTGTACTGTCATCAGTTGGACAAATTGAATGATTGACTTAAAGATAAAAGGCCGGACTTGGTCAATAGGAAAGGTATAGCGTTCCAACAGGATAATGATTGACCACTCGGCGAAAGCTTTTAGAGTTTGGATGGGATATACTGCCACACCCACCATACTATCCAGACCTAGCATCTTCCGATTATCATTTTTTCCGGTCTGTACAAAATTTTTTAGATGGTAAAACGTTTAATTCAAATGAGAAGGTCAAAAATAACTTGGATCAGTTTTTTGCCAGCAAAGAACAAACATTTTATGAGCGTGGAATCATGCTGTTGTCGATTATAAATAAAATAATCGGAAGCTGTAATGGCTTAATAGAATAATATTGTAGTATGTCCACTTATTTATTTGTCAATATTGATAGTTAAAAATGTATAAGGATGAAATTGAGGTAATCTGAATGGGACCGAGCAAACTAACTTGGTGGTATCATACTACAGAAAATAAGTCTGATTAACATGTGAAGAGAAAATAAATATTCATAATTTGAAGTAAACACGATGAAACGCGAATGAAGTGTTTAAAAACAATGCCGGACAATTCTGCTTATGCTCAAGAGTAGCACAAATCTAGCTGAGTAAATTACCAGTTTAGTTTTGAAATTAGGTTTAATATATGTTGAGTAATTCGAACGGAAGATGGTGTTTTTTTTTTAAATAAGACCTTCTTGAAATTCTAAAAGTTTTCTTTTCACGGGCACACAATCTTCAATTACACAAAGAGCTAATTTAGAACTACTGATATTTTCTAATATGATCTCAAGTTCATCGTTATCACATCATCAGCGAAACTGGAACATTACAGCCATAGTATTGCTTACAAAACAATTAATATTATTAGTAATCGAAGTTGTTTACCAGCAGTTTTTTTTAATTAATTCTAATCAGTTCGACAAGAAAACAGATAGAAAATTTTGTAATAAAATAAGTTACGAACTTGATTACGTCAAGGCAGGCGGGCGGGCCTCTCTCTTATTATTCGTTTAGTGCTGATTACGATAGTGTGCAAAGCGATTTTCTTAAAAACAAAATTGCGGTTAAACGTGAAACTATTTGTTTATTATTGTAAGCAGAGAGCATAAACAATGTAAAAAAAATATTTTTCATAGAAACCCCGCAGAGTCTCGGAAAAACAATATTTTACTATTCTGACATACTAAGTCCTATCAATCAATTGGTTGACCTCTTTATGAACCCCACCATTACAAGATAATGCAATCGATCTTTATCAGTTAATCGTAGTTAGATAGTTTTTTTTATATGTTTGTTGTTGTTGCCATTTTATTGCTAAAATATTATTGTTACACTATAAAAGAACAATGCGAACAGGATACGTTCACAGTTGGATTCGGAATATCACATCTAAACGTACTATTAGTGAGATTACAAATCAGAAACGTTGTTCGATTGCATCGAAAATATTTTGCTCCTCAACAAGCATATTTAGGAATAATTCAAATTCTTCCTCATCTATACAGTCAAAAGTTTTTTATAAGAAAAATTATGTGATAAATTCTAAAATGAAAATCGACATTTTACACAATCCAACCAGACGTTGCCTAGCGACTACCAAGAAAGACACGACAGAATTTGATTCAAGGTGAGCAGATCAGGTGGAAGAAATTCTTCTTTAATAAAAGCAAAAAAAATTTGGTTTTTTTTTCGTATTTGCTTGTAACTTTAGAAAACTAATATTATTAATGATAATTTTAATTTGAATTTGTTTTTTAAGCAATATATCTTGTTATGTACATATTTAAAATTTTATTGTTTTGTTGTGGTGTAATTTAAGAAAACTTTTGTAATTTCTATCAAGTTTTGCCCGTTTTTTTTCATAATATAATTTTTTACGATGCGATCGCTGCATTTTTTTTGTTTATATTTTTACATGTTAGTTTATATTTTATCACATTTTGCAATTTTTATACATTATAGTATGTTATTAAATTTATAATCAATTTAATTTGTTTCACCATTTTCTATTGTAAAAACTTAACCTTTGGAGAAATTTTCAACTGCTACATTTGGAATTTGCTGTTCAAGCTCTAGCAAAACTTCCAATTCAATGATTTCTTTTAATTTGTTTGGCGGTTTATTTTTTTTTTAAATTTGAAAGTTGATAAATTTCTAAGCGAACTAAAGTCTAATTTTATGTCCGACTACTTATAAATAATAAATTATTTTTATAAGATTTTTGCTTTTCTTTGTTCATTTTGTTTGTGAAACGCCGCTGCAAAATAATTTCAATTTTACATAATTTATGGTTTGTCTTTTATTTATTTTTCCGTTTTATAAAAAAAAGAAGATTATTTTAACTCATATTCATTTTTTTGTTGTTTTGTTTATTTTTTAGTTTGAAAATGGCTAAAATTATTGACGGAAAACAAATTGCCAAAGAGTTACGCGGCGAAATGACTATAAAAATTAGAGAATGGATTGAGATGGGCAATCATGCACCAAGATTGGTAGTAATTCTAGTTGGAGAAGATCCAGCAAGTCAATTATATGTTAAAAATAAAATGAAGGTAAAATTCTGATTTTAAATTTTGAAAAAAAAAATAAAAGAAAGTTTTGTTTTTTAATTTTATTTTAGGCAGCTGAAGAGGTGGGAATTAAAAGTGAAACATTAAATCTTCTTACAGAAGTGACAGAAGAGGAACTTCTACATTTGATTGAAAAGCTAAATGATGACGATAGTGTAGATGGTATTCTTGTACAATTACCAGTTCCACCGCACATCAATGAAAGACGAATTTGTAATGCTGTGTCCTGTGATAAAGATGTTGATGGATTTAATGAAAGAAATGTTGGCCGATTGTGTTTAGACATGAATACATTGGTGCCTTGTACAGCTTTAGGTGTTATTGAGTTATTGAAACGTAGTGGCATCGAGACTTTTGGAAAGAATGCCGTTGTTGCTGGTCGATCGAAAAACGTCGGAATGCCCATTTCGATATTATTACATGCGGATGGTCGCAACGAAACCGAAGCTATGGATGCCACTGTAACAATTTGCCATCGATTCACACCACCAGAGCAATTGGCATATTTTTGTAGTACAGCTGATATTATCGTTAGTGCGACCGGAGTGCCAAATCTCATTAAAGCCGATATGGTTAAGCCTGGCGCTTGTGTTATTGATGTTGGCTTGACAAAAATCGAAGACCCTGAAACTGGCAAAAAGAAGACAGTCGGAGATGTAGATTTTGAAGGTAATATATTCAAATTACTTTTTTTTGTAGGAACACTAACTGAACAATTTTTTTTTTTAAATTTTCAGCTGTTAAAAAGGTTGCTGGACACATAACACCAGTTCCTGGTGGCGTTGGGCCTATGACTGTGGCTATGCTAATGCGGAATACATTTACAGCAGCAAAAAATTTAGCCAAAAAAAGATTATTATAAGCTTTTTATAAAAGACTCCCTAAGTATTACCTTATGTAGTATTAGTTATTTTTATATAATGGACATTTTTGTAGTAAAGTACAAAAAGTTAAAAGAAAAAAACCGATCTTCATGGTTTTCAAACAATTGTTGAAGAATAAATTTAATTAGAAACAAAATAAAATCGAAGTTTATGCAGAAAAGTTTGGAGATGCGTTTATGGAAAAAAATTCCACAAATTTTTTTTTTTTTTAATTTATAAACGCTTTTTTTCTATCAACAATGCAAATAACAAACTTTTTTCTATTCGGTCAAATATTGGGGCATGGAAAAAATTTGATTATATTGAATTAAATTTTTTGTGTCGGATCGGATATTGCAGCAAGTTGGATCATGACAATGCCCCTTGATACACGACCATGTCTATCAAGGAGTTTTTTGTTCTCCAAGATTAAATGTCACTTGAAAGGACGTCGTTTTGGTACTGCCGATAACGTCCGAAGTATTTATATATTGTTATTTAACGTGACCTAGTTGTCAAAACCTAAAACCACGAGTCGTCTACGACCATAGGGATTAAGTTACGCTCAATCAACGCACCACCTGCTGGTGGCGAGGACTACCTAAACATCTACTGTCATTAGCAGTGACAGCGCCGGAGATAATTATCAGTATCTCCCACTAGCGATCCGGAGATCGTATCCGCGATATGGGTATTAACCACATCCACTACATTTCTGCTTAAGTCCCCTCACCATTGTTGGGCACAGTGTGTTTTAACACCATGGGGCATCCCGATTCTCGTGGTACCAATTTTTGTTTTAAGAGTACTTCTGTTTGTACTCCGCTCTTTGAGCTACGGTAAAGAATCTTATAAATCACTAGGCACCGTTAAGCCAACTCAGGTGCGCGGGTTCGCCAAGACCCGAATGTACAACCGAAATTGACCTTGGTCTTTCATCCGGTTGTATCCCCCTTACGTGTCATTTACACACACACTTTCCTTTCAAAAATGAGAGCCCCATTCTCACTCTCCTCTCAAAAATGGCCACGGCAAATCTATTAAAGCATTCATACCATTCCCTCATACCTAACACTCCACTCACATCCGCACTCTCATCGTTCACCACGATTCCACATGTACCTTGGTCACGTAAATCCCCGTACAGGACACACTCAATGAGAAGGTGCTTGGCACTCTCCTCCGCCGCCCTACAAGGGCATCTGGCCTCCGCAGACAGAGCACGCCCGTACAGGAACCCATTCATACTGCCATATCCCGTGACTAAATAACCAAGGTGCAGACCAAATTCAAATCCAGACGGAGATAAAAAGCACACATCCGAAATGAACATGTACATCCATCTGCTATTAACACTCTCATTCCATCGACATTGCCAAATTTCATACATTCTATTCAGAATGTATGAACTCTCATTCCATCGACATTGCCGCTGGCGTGGACTCAGATCCTGAACCTCTTCATTTATAACCGGACAACCAGTAAGCGGGATGCCCCGCCGTAGACGGTAGTGAATGCTTCTCCCGTGAGAACCTGCATCGCATCGGTTGGTACGGTTCTACATACATTTAAACATGCATACGAAGTCACCCTGTGTGCTGCCACGCACCATCTGGCGAACAACCCTTCCATTTTTCAACATCCGAAGCAGTGCTATTAAGGAGCTAAAGGAAATTCAAGTTGAATCCTTCACAAACGGCTACGAAGAGTGGTAGCAACGCCTCCGTCCAAAATTGATGCAGAAAAAATTAGTCTCATTATTTTTCTGGGCCGGATTAAGACCCACGGAGGCTCTAAGCAGTTTAAGTTTTTTTTATCACACCTTGTATATACTCGTATATGAAGCTTCAAAAGCTTTAAGCGTCTAATATCTCCATGGTTCTTAATCCTGCCCTAACTGTATAGTTAAACTTAAAACGCATGCGTACAAATTATTAAAAAAAGGACAACAAAAAATCAAACTTTTTTTTATTATTATTCAAAGTATAAATATTTAAACCGTGTTCATGACAGTTATGTATAAAATAAAATATTTGCCAAATGTCCCCCTCGACTTCTTTGGCAGCACATTATAGGCGTTTTATAAATTGTCCATGATTTTACGAAATATTTCGATGTGTATGATTTCGTCCTTCAGATCTGGAATGATCTCGAGTTCATTTATCCTTATTTTTCATGTAGTTCCCGAGAAAGAAGATCGATGGTGTCAAATCACATCATCTTGGCGGCTATTTGACCTCGTTCTTTCTGGATATACCATAAACTACGACAAGATGGTAAACTTTCGAAGTAGATCGTTTGCAGACTTCTTTGTCTAATCACCGAATAAAGCTGGTTTAATAAAAATACGAAAATGTTAACTTTGATATCTTGGGACTCGTTATTATTTAATTGACCTTTATTTATTCAGTTATCAATTATGAATTTCTAATACACTTCTTAGGACAATATGAAAAGTTACTAATTTCAGTTGTGCGCGCGCGCATACGTGTATGTCAATTTTTAGTTCATAGTTCATCGATTTGGAATTGAATAACTAAAATTAGCCACCGCTAGATGGGATTTATAAACTTTCAATAACTGCTCGTTTTTCTATTAATTGTAGTACAATCTTTTTGAGCATATCAAAATACCAGTCACTACTAATCGAAATGTTGTAATTATTATTAACTGGTGTGAAAGAAGGTGCTCATCATGCATGAAGAATAAACTCGTAATTTGCTTTCGTTAGTTTTGTTCCGCCATTCATTTGTCCTCCTTGGTCTGTATTTAAGTGTAATTAAATTTTAATACTATTGCGTTTAAATAACAACAAAAAAAAACATTTAAAAATTACTTTTATAGTAAAAAAAATTAATAATGTTCTCGTATTATGCACACGAGGAGATATAGTATCCAACAATACGAGTAACTGTTACCAGTTAACGGCCAAAAAGTTAAATCAAAACTAATATGAAGACCACTGACCATATATATTTGTAGTATGTGTGCATACCCCATTTCTAAGATGTCTTGTATGGAATATTACTTACTATGCACTAGAAATTTTCATACGCTGAGGGTATGGGGAGGAAGAAAATAATTTTAGGTGCAATTATAAGACTTTATGCATTTATCTAATAATTTTTCTTTTTCCGTGTGTGAAGAGTAATATTTTGCATACAAAAAGCGATAGTTAAGTAATTTTTATACGACTTCAAAATTAAACAACACTCACACGGGAATAGCGTTTTAAAAATAGTTTCATTTGCGCGGCTTTCCAATTTTTGTCGAAAAAATTAAATCGTTGTTTGAGCTGCAACTTACGAATTACTATATTGTTCGCAAATTTTTTCAATAACCATAATTTCATTTATGGGGGGGGGGGGTTGATTGTGGTTTCTTAGAAATACTCTCCGTTTTTCCAAATAACGTTATAAATATAATTTTTGGATTATTTCAATTAGATAATCCTCGGGGTAGTATAATTGGTCCTATTCTGTATAATATTTACAGTTCCGTTATCGCTAGATGTCCTATACTTGTTGTAACTTACGCCATATTAACAAGCCACGAAAATCCTACCTCCGCCTCTAATATTTTAGAAAACTATATTCTCGAGTCTCAAAGCTGGTTCTTGAAGTGGAAAGTAAAAGTAAATGAACAAGAAAGCGTTCACGTATGTATAAACCTACATAAACCTTAACGGTAGTATAATTTCTCGATAAGTGCATTACTTAGAAGTACTCGTAGATCTATAATATACGATTTACCTGCAACCCACATACGAGATATAAACAACTTGGAGTTAACAGACGATAGAAACAACTATAAAGACTGCTGTTGGACTCACGCTCAAAAGCTTACAACTGACAGCAAATTAGTTATTTAATAACACAGTTTCTAGTTAATGAAAAAAATATTCCTCATCATCTCTTGATGACATAGCTTCCAACAATTTGCAATCCCATATCAACAACACATTCAATCCTGGTTTAAGAGATGGAGAGTGAGGGTAAATGAACAGAAGAGTGCTCACATTACTTTCACTCTTTGTCAAGGGAAACCTATCACATTATACCTTAATAGCAATATGATTCCACAATATGATTAAGTACGTTATTGGGACTTTAACTGGACAAGAGATTAACATGGGATCCATGTACTAGACTTAAAAAAACTTGAAGCCACTCAACGTTACCTACAACTTCTTAGACTACTGGACCAAAGCTTGAAACTAAAAATAAAAGTAAACTTTTAATACACAATAAAACCTATTTGGACATATGGAATTGAACTTTGGGGTTTAACGAAACGTTCCAATTCCTATTACGCACAGGCCCTATAATCCAAGATCCTCCATAAAATTGTTCATGTTCAGGACCTATGCATTTCCCGCTATCAAAAATTTCACTCCCATTAATCCTATCATTATAATCCACTTATGAGAGGATTGTCCTGTACTTCCCTCCCCAGAAACACTCATCAGAGACTTGGAGAAATGCCGATGGGTGTTTACTCTTACTTCATGATGCACAAAATTGTAATTTAAAATGTTATGTTAATATGCTTGTTACAATACCGAAATCTATATGAACTTATGGACTATAATTCGGAGGTTCTACCAAGCCTTCCAAATCCTCCAGTCATATCCAAAAATCCTTCGTAAAATTGTGATTGCTCCTTATTATGTCATACATAGTAATCTTAAATATCCTTTCGTACCTAAACTAATTATTTATACTCGTTTACCACATTATCCCAATTACCTTTTAAGAGTAATTGCGACCCAATAGTTTATCTGTTTTTTTTACAAAAGAAGTTACTCTTGACCGGTCCAGAAGAAGAGTCCTTCATAAGATTTATGATTAACTAGAGAGTAATATATACTCTCTAGTCGATTATGTTGACTAGGAAATATCACTCGAATAAATGTAATTGATAAAACATGCTAAAAAAAGGTCGCCCATTCAGTGAAAAGGCTTCGCTTCGTCAAGCAATATCTAAATAGAATCTGTTTTAGATATTAGAGGGAGAAAAACATCAACAGATGTTGATTCAATGGATCGTTGCTTAGTTGAGATCAAAGCAAAAAAGGCACGAACTTCCTTTTTGAGACACAAACCTGCTAAAAAAGATTTTTTACTTAAAACCATAAGCAAACTGGTGATTTAGATCATTAAGGCATGGCCGATCTTTCATTTGTTATGACCCCGCCAAGGTAAACCAAGGAAGTACTTTGAAAACAACAAAAAAACGCTATTATATGCGCCATCAGCTACCGAAATAATCAGTTTTTTAGTGATATTAATCATTATTGCATTCGGGGAATAACTTATGAAACCCCAAAAACAAACCATGTCTGTAATATGATAACCACGCAATTTCAATTTATTAATTTGTACTTACACCATAGTAACTGAAACATTTTTTTAATTGGTTTTGAAAATTAAATTAATTTACAAACCATCACAGAGCATTTTGTAATTTTTTCTTGCACTCAAAAATTAATCATAAAATACGAAAACCTGGAAAAAAGACATTATTTCACAGTGACTCCCGAAATTTAATCCATGGATCCACAATATGCTTAACTCTATGTTGAATAAAGTATGCGAAATGTTTATTTGTATTAAGACTTTTTTGGCAAAAGTACCAACAATATGACGAAGGGTTTTCTTAAGACTATTTTAGGTAATCTCTTATATAAAACAATAACTTTGGGTAATGATCGATATTTAAAAATACCACAGTTTTTTCATTATTCAGATGTAAAATTCAAAACCGCTGCATTCCGAATTAAACAAAACTTTCAGAAAATGATCTTCAACATCAAAGATTATTTGTTATGAAAATCTGCTTTGTCTGGTCAAAGACTAAATTTGTAGCTTTGACCGCTTCCCAGTATAATGCTGCCTGAAACTGATAGAACAAATAAAAATTTAAAAAAGAAATTCAAATCATTTCGGGCATCATAAATGGGATTAGCTCGGAGAATAATTTTGAGATGAGAGTGTGAATGGCAGGTAGACGCACATATTCATTTCGGATGTGTGCTTTAAGTCTGCGTATGGATTTGATGTCCTGTACGGGGATTTGCGTGACCTAGGTGCATGTGGAATCGTGGTGAATGATGATAGTGTGGATATGAGGTATGAGCGAACGGTATGAATTCTCCAATAGATTTGCCGTGGCACTTTGTGAGAGGAGAGCGAGAATGGTGCATGAATGAGTGTGTAAATGGCACGCAGGTTGGCTACAAGTGGGTGTAAAAACCAAGGTCAATTCCGGTTGTACTTTCGGGTATTGGCAAACCCGCGTACCTGAGCGGGCTTAGCGGTGCCTAGAGATTTACAGGATTCCTTACCGTAGCTCAATAAGCGAAGTACAAACCGAAGTACTCTTACAACAAAAATTGGTACTACGGGAATCGGGTTGCCCCATGGTGTTAAAACACACTGTGCCCGACAATGGTGGGGTGCCTTAGGCAGCAACGTAGTGGCTGTGGTTAATACCAATATCGCGGGTACGGTCTCCGGATCGCTGATGGGAGATACTGGTAATTATCTGTGCCGCTGTTACTGCTTATGGCAGTAGAGGTTTAGATAGGCCTCGCCACTAACAGGTTACTGACTTTAACTGCCAGTAATGGTGATGCGTTGATTGAACATAACTCAATCTCTATGGTCGTAGGCGACTCGTGGTTTTATGTTTAATAACAGATAAATTACGTTAAATAACATAATACTACTGTTGTGGAGGATAGCTAAGATCTTTTTCTCTGGCCATTTCCCCAAATCTCCCATGGCACTACCAGAGCAGTCGTTTGGAGTGCTCTTATTGACGACAACGATGATGATCCTCTTCGCAGCATCGGCTAGTTAAAAAAACTACAGTTGCCTGATCGAGAACTTTCATCGAGTTCACTATAAACTTTATAGGGATGACATCAACGTATAAAAATTAAAGGCTGTTAGCGTGCTGGACTACCGTTCACGAGGGTCGTGGATTAGAATTGGGTCTACGTTAATACCAACAATTTTAGAATTGGGTCTACGTTGGGTCGGATTAGAATTGGATCTACGTTAATACCACTTCTTTCCATTGTACTTTAATTACCTAAGCCTGTTGTCCTTTGTCGCTGAATGGCCTTTAGTGTACAGGCCCTTAGAATATACATTTCAGTAATAATGTTTCTCAAAATGTAAACCAACAAACAAACAAACAAAATTTATTCACCTTTTTCTAAAACATTATTATATATACATCAATTATACTTTTCCTCATTAAATTTTTAATATAATATCTGCCTTAATGTTTTTTTTTGTATTTTAAATATTTTTTTTTACATTTTCCCTGCTATTGGAACAATTAAGAATAATTGTTTAATGCTATGCTTATTTATATTTTATTCATTTAATTGTGCTCAAATAATAATTACTCAACGAAAATTTGTATGGTAAAAGTCATAAAAAATTTCTTTGGCCACTTAAATTAAAGCAACGAATAAGTCCACAAAACTAAGGCTAACACTACCCCATAATACAGGAAAATCTCTCTTATTAAAATAGATTTTAAAGATAATTTTAATAGATAAATACCCATTTTCAAAACAAGTAAATATAACATAAATAGCGAAACTCTATAATATAAGAAAGAAAGAATTTTGGAGTAAAATTAAGAATCAATTTCTTGTACGTAGTAGATTGTCAACAGTTAAGAAGAAAGTTTTTTTTTTAAACTGGTCTTATTATAATGGACTTATGGAAAAATATATCACTAATATTGTAATTTATTTGAATTTATTATTGAAAAAAAAATTAGAAATACTTTATTTTTTTTTATCTGGAACTGCAATTGTATTGTAACAATCAGATTTACATAACATTTTAATTTATAATCTTGTGCATCATGAAGTGGGACTAAACACCCATCGGCATTTTTCCAACTGATGGAAGTTAGATTCCTCTAGAAAATTTCTAGGCAATTGTCTCTTAAGTCTTCAATGAGTGTTTCTGGGAAGGGAAGTACAGGAAAATTCTCTCACAAGTGGATTATGATGATAGGATAAACGGGAGTGAAAGTTTTGATAGCGGGAAATACACAGGTCCTGAACAAAGGGAACATTTAGGTCACGATGTACGAGGTCTGTTCAAAAAGTATCGCGAATTTTGAATTTCCGTGGTTTACGTATATTCGATTTTGGATTTTTTGTGGCGTTATGTTGGTACTCATGTCTCTCACTTACGCCGAGAAGTTCGGTCATTTTGAATATTCAGTTAATTTTTGACAGCTGCTTTGCTTGCACGTGTGTTGACTCGTCTTTGATTTTTGCCCATTCCAAAAAATGGATCAAAGAATCTGTTTCGGGAACAAGAAAAAGTCAGAGGGGTTCAGATCTGGGGAATATGGTGGCTGCGGCATTATCGGTATGCTGTTATTGGCCAAAAATTCGCGCACAAGCAACGATGCGTAAGCAGGGGCGTTATCATGGTGCAAAAGCCAATTTTTGTTCTTCCACAAATCCGGGCGTTTCTGGTGGATTGCTTCGCACAACTTAAGCATAACTTGCAGTTAATAATCCTTATTGACTGTTCTATCCTGTCGCAAGAACTCATTATGCACCACGCCCCTGCAATTGAAGAAAACTGTTAGCAAAACCTTCACATTCGACCGAACTTGGCGCGCTATTTTCGGTCTTGGCTCGTGCGGCAGCTTCCATTGGGATGATTGAGCTTTGGTTTCCACCCATGATGCATCTCCAGTTGTGACCCTCTGGAGGAAATTTGGGTCATCGCGGACAGAGTCCAACAGCTCCTTGGCAATGTTAATGCGATGGTGTTTTTGGTCGAAAATGGGCAAAAATCGACGACGAGCCAAAAAACGTGCAAGCAGCTGTCAAAAATTAACTGAACATTCAAAATGGCCGAACTTGTCGACATAAGGGAGGGACATGAGTACCAACATAACGCCACAAAAAAAAATCTAAAATCGAATATACGTAACCCGCGGAAATTCAAAATTCGCGATACTTTTTGAACAGACCTCGTATTACGATTGTAAAGCCTGGACGCGATAGGAATTGGAACGTTTCTTTGAACTCCAAAGTTCAATTCCATATGTTCAAATAGGTTTTATTGTAGATTAGAAGTTTACTTTTGATTGTTAGTTTCGAGCATTCGTACAGTAGTCTAAGAAGTTAGTCTAGTACATGGGTGCCATGTTAATCTCTTGTCCAGCTAAAGTCCCAAATAGCGTAGTTTATCATATTGTGGAATCATGTTTCTATTAAGGTATAAAGGGATAGGTTTCCGTTAAAAAAGTGTGAAAGTAGTGTGATCACTCTTCTGTTCATTTACCGTCACTCCCCATCTCTTAAACCAGGATTGAAGGTTGTGGATATAGGATTTGTATGGGTAGCAAGTATGGCCGTATCGTCCGCATAAGTAGCAATGATTGTATTATAAAAATGGGACCATGGATACTACCTTGTGGGACCCCGGCTAGAATAGGATATATTTCCGAAGATTCTGAGTTAATTGCAACTTGGAAATGACGTTAGGAGTGGTATGAATATATGATAAGGCAGAAAGCTCTTGAGTTTCCAGAGGAGTCCAGAACGCCACACAAGATCTAAAGCTTGGAAGATATCTAAAAACACTCCGAAATACTTTATTAATTTATAATTTACATAAATTTTTTGATAAAAATATTCTACAAGAGTTCTTAACTGAAAAAGACTTTTGAATTAGAAAAAATACCTGAAAAAATGCAATGAATCTTTTTATAAAATTATAATTGTGAGTATTAGTACATTTTTGATATTATATGTTAAAATTTTTTTTTTTTAAATTTGATTGTAAAAGTGCTGGTAGAGCCATCATCGAATATAATTTTGACTAACCCTAGTGAAGAGGTAAGAAAAATTCTATGTAAATAATTTACATTTTTTATTATCTTTATTTAAAATGAGAGATTTGAATTTTACATATCAAAGTCAGTGTAACTTTTTAAGTGGATTCTATTGCGTGTTATAGAGGCGCACATGTACTCGTAAGCCATTTAAGTAAAAGCAAGGATCACTTCATAAAGAGTGGTTTTCAAATCAAGTTCTTTGGAATAAAAAAGAACACATTCCATTTGGTTATCTTTTCATCTATTGTTTGAGGTAAGAAAAAAAATTGCTTTTCTAGATACTCCCCATATTATTATGGCAGTTTCATTCTAAGGCGAAATGTATTGTAGCATTCATTGTAGACTTCAAGTTTTTGTTAAAATTTTCTTATTCTAAGTAGTTGCACGCAAAGTTTGAGTATCTCTTAAAAAATAACAAAAGAATCCATCAGAGAACGAGTTGTACTCTTACAGCTTCAATACTTTTAGGTCTTTTATTTTGTTTTTTTCCTTGTTTTTTTCTCTCTCTATATATGTTAGTTAGAACAAAAGTAAAAGCAAGTCAATATCAACTCGTATTTGTACTCGACCCAGCGTGAAGGCTTTATCGTCGTCACATGTCACCGAATTTCAATTTAAAAACGTATCCATTTGACTATATCTTCTTGTATAGATGTACATTCATACCTTAATACTCGTATATACTCGTAAATACCTAGATTCGTATATTTATTTATATTTAAATATGATTACGTGTTCGTCTGTGCGCAATTTATACAATATAATAATTATTGCCATATATGTACACCTCGACCAATTTTCATACACAGATGTTAGTCGAATATGCCAATGAACGGCGGTCGGCTAAATATCCATCTAGGAATGATTTACGACTTTTTTCCAAATCATTCAAGGTCAAATGTCACGACCGAGAATAGTGGCTAGAATAGTACAAAATCGCTATTGTCCATATTGAAACGCGCCCAAAAAATAACAACTCTAAACTGACTCACCTTCGAAGACGATTCCATTGAAATACGATCAAGTCAATTGGAGATCATCTTACCTTACACACTCACTACGCCACACTCTTCGGTTCAATGATCTTCACCGTATTACGTACTGCTCTTGAAGTATTTTTTATGTATTTTCATTACGGATAGTATTGCTTCTATATTTTTTTTACTAATTATTGTAATTTCAATATGAAAAATATTCGATTTAAAGGGGAAAAATTACAATCATTACAAAAAGGCATCAGAAGAGAATAGTAATATTATTGAAAGTAAAGCTCTCTTTGACAAAATTTCTCACCACACAACCCCATCTGGCGCTAATTAGAGATTTGCAGTTTTCTCAAGTCCTAAGCTACACAAACCTTCACTAGTTAACATATGCGAAATGAAGCATTTGGCGCGGTTATTTTTTCTTTCCAAGAAACTAAAAGCAGCTGGCTCCTTGTTCTTTGTAGTCCTTGATTGCTATTGTGCCATACAACAGGACTGCTAAGATGAATATTTTGAATAATTCTATCACCGTTCTTTTGGGTACGAATTTTAACCTTACAATTCTAAGCTTAAAAATAAAGGTAAAATATGGTTTATTTTTAAGCTTAGACCTCTGGAGAGACTCCTAAATACAAGGAATTCTGGAGAGACTCTAAATACAAGGAATTCCGAATAGTTGGAGAGACTCCTAAATATAAGGAATTCCGAACGACCTGAGACCGTCCTCCAAGTTGTTTTAAAGTCTCGTTTTGACCCAGCCTTGTCCTCATTAAAAAAAAGCTTTATCCGCATTTCGTATCAGGAGCATTATTATATTACGCCGGCTTCGTTCGGCTATGTCTATGACATGTGACAAAAAAGTAATGCAATAATTTTATTTAATTTTCTATCATTAATATTATCCTATTCAAAGTAGTTTTCTTGGGCATGTGTATATCGGCACAGGCGTTGTTTTTATTCTTCGTAGCCAGATCGACTGCCATCACGTTAATAGGGGAGCTGGAATACCTTTTTCCAACATGCAATATCCAATCTGACACAATCAATCCATTTTCTAAGTCTATCACTCATCAGGTTTATAGTTTATTGACGGACGACTTGACCTTACGAAAAGCCACACTCGTTCTACATTTTTATCAGTCTCCGATGTTAAAGGCCTCCCTGAGCGACATTTATCTCCTACTGCTCCTCGGCCCTCTAAATTTACTTTATGGCTCTGAAAAACTTCCGCTCTTGATAGGTAATGTTCCCAATACGACTTAAGCTCATTGGTTACACTCTTTGCCATGGAAAAACTTGGTCCCTAGACACCCGATGCAACTTTTGTAAGTCAAACTCACGGATTCACCAAACTTCTATAAAATCGCCTATTTACCGAACAAGGGTGGAGTTTTTACTCCCCATCTATGAGGGACTTACTTACAAGCTATTTAGAGGGGAAGTGCGCAGTGTTAAGAGATCGTTATTTTTATGTCCCAATTCGTGTATCATCGGCGTAGGCAAATATATGCAGGGTTTGTATCCGTTTCTTTGCATAATTTTAGCCAAGCATGTACAGTTTCACAACTGTGGATAAAAGAAATAAAAAAGGAATTATTCATGTTAATTCTTTTTATTTTTATTTCTTTTTTAAAACGCGACTGATGGTACTGAAACAACTGGTTGGGCCCATACAGTTGTCATCAAGAAGTTCATGTGATTTGTCTTCCAATCATTAAAAAGTGAATTAGTGTTTTGGGTATGTGAAATTGTAAAAAATTAAATAGTGAAAAAAACTGATATAAATGTAGCATTTGGACAACAAGGTGTATCGTTTAGAGGAATCGTATTTAACAAAATCACATAAAAAAGCATCGTCCTGTCGATGCCCAATGTAGGTGTTAAAATGGGTCGACAGTGTTCCATGGACCCTAACAGAATAATTATATTTGTTAACATGGCATACCTATCGTTAGACATAATACTACGGGTCGCCAACGACCATAGAGATTGAGATTACGCTCAATCAGCGCACCACCATTACTCGCAGTTAACAGTCAGTAATCAGTTACAAGCTGACTACACCACCTGCTGGTGGCGAGGACTACCTAAACATCTACTGTCATTAGCAGCCACTACATTGCTGCTTAAGTCCCCTCACCATTGTTGGGCACAGTGTGTTTTAACACCATGGGGCACCCCGATTCTCGTGGTACCAATTTTTGTTTTAAGAGAACTTCAATTTGTACTCCGCTCTTTGAGCTACGGTAAAGAATCTTATAAATCCCTAGGCACCGCTAAGCCAGCTAAGGTACGCGGGTTCGCCAAGACCCAAAAGTACAACCGGAATAGACCTTGATCTTTCACCCGGTCGCATCCGCATTGCGTGTCATTTACACACTCATTCACGCACCATTCTCACTCTCCTTCATACCATTTTTGTCATACCTAACACTTCACTCATATCCACACTCTCATCATTCACCACGATTCCACATGTACTTAGGTCACGCAAATCCCCGTACAGGCCACACTCAATGAGAAGATACTTGGTACTCTCCTCCGCTGCCCCACAAGGGCATCTAGCCTCCGCAGCCAGTTCACGCCCATACAGGAACCCATTCATACTGTCATGTCCCGTGAGTAAATACCCAAGGTACAGACCAAATTCAAATCCAGACGCGAACGCAAACCACACATCCGAAATGAACATGTGCGTCCATCTTTCATTCACACTCTCATCCCATCGACGTTGCCAAATTTCATACATTCTATTCAGGCCGCTGGTGTGGACTAAGATCCGGAACTTCTTCATTAATAACAGGACAGCCCCGCCGTAGACGGTAGGGAATGCTATGACGCAGCACCCCCAGGTCCTATGGAATTTCTCCCATGAGAACAGTTTTTTTTTGAAATTTATGAGTTTAATTCAGCTGTGTTCTTATAGGGGTCATCTCTCTTCATGCTATAAAACGCCATCTTGAACAGACGACAGATAACAATTTACCATGGCGGGTTTTCTTCAAGGTTTATCGTAATACGAAAAGCTGGCCTATTGCTCCTATACTAGGGATGAGTCTACGTTGATATGCTCCCTAATAGAATATTAAACCTCAGTTTTCCATATATTAACGATAAAAAGTGACATTTATCAGACTCATTAATTATAATTAATATTCTGTAGCTGAACATTCAAATTTGGCGCCATTTTTGTGGATTGAATTAAATAATACTGGTAATCCTACTCATTTGGCATACTTTCTTCATAAGGACATGATATTGCTTAAACATTTTCAATTTTTTTTTGTAATATTATAATTACTTTTAAATGTAAAAAAAATAATATGTACCTTCAACAGCTTTTAAATACGAAAATGTATATGAAGGCGGCTTTCACCAAACGACTGAGTTATGTTTCGTAAACTTTTATAAGAAAAAAACTATATTTTCTTCAGTTATATATAAATAAATATGTGTATATGTAGGTATGTACATGTACGAGTATAAAAGAAGATCAAGTTTAAAGTTAATTTTGGATGGGAACTGCTCAAGTTACACACAATCTAGAATAATAATCGCAGAAGAACTAGAATGCATGACTAAAATATTCCACTTTTTAGACTAAACAGTAAAAGGGAAAGTGGTATTGTGGTTGGTCTTTACAATGGAATTCCTCGGTGATGAATTTTATTTTATTTACAATTTAAGTACGCTTTCTTAGACGATGGTTTTGATATGTACATCCGTACACGATATTCCCACTGTCGAAATACAATTTAGACGAGCAAAGATAAACTTGTCGGTTTTGTTGTGAATTTATTTAAATAATAAAACTAAACCGAAATAAAGACATTAATCCTGTTTAAAAAAAATTATAATAATTTAAAAGAAGAAAAAATAAAAATAACAAGTAATTCGTGTTTATTAAATTGATTGTTATTTTTTACTAGAAATTGAAACAATTTTTTTCGCGCTATATCTTAAATATTTAATATTTTTAATAAAAAACCATTTCTGATTATATCCGTTATTAAATAAAGTTTTAGAAAATTGTTGAGATTTTGACTAATACTCACTTTTTTCTTAGATTTTGTTATTTTTTCCTAAAACTCTTATTACAATATTATCGTATTTACTCGTGATATTTTCTTTCAAAGTTCATAAGTCTCTTTTAAGTTGCTTTATTTTCTAAAGTATATTTAATATTTTTAAGTATTTTGTAACTCCAGCTTCCCACTTTTTATAAAAAAGTAAAAATTTTCATTTTCTTTAATAAAAAATTTTGAAAAATGTTTGCAGTATTCTATGTTTTACTATAAATAAATTAAGGGTCATTGAATTGATCGTGATTAAGGATGCTGAAAAAATTGATTCATGACTTAGGAGTAGGCATGACGAGGATCATCGTCATTAAGGCTGCCCAGCTTTAACGAAAGGCGAGGACAGGAAACAAAACAAAGTACATGGTGGCAGCGTCCACATCGAAGACAGAACCAATTAATACTAGTCACATGCAGAGAGGAGATTATAACTTCGAAAGAGTTAAATTATCTTCCTATTTGGGGTCAAGGGTTACATCTGACGACAAATTTGAGGAAGAAAGCCGCACCTGTTTCAGTCAGTCTAAATTATTTCGCTCGAAAGTGCCGACTAAAACATCGAAGCTACTACAGTACAAGAGTCTTGCAATTGAGCCAAAAACCACTATAAACTTCTAGTTCGCATTTATGAAGAGGTCCCTTTGAAGAATTTTCAGCCTCCTACATGAGGATGGCCGAGTCGGGAACCTATTTAAATACGACATCCAGTACCATACCGTGACCATCCGGCTATGGATAAAATTAGGCCCACTAGACTGCGGTGTGTTCGACACTTAATCCGTATGTATAAGGAAAATACTGCCGGAAAGTCTACACTGGCTCCACTTATTGTCTCAGAAGCCGATGTAGGCCCTGCCTTCGGTGGAGTGACGATATTAGCCATGCCGTTGAAATATGCTGGAAGTGCCGAACTGGAAGATCGGACATGTGGAGTTCTTTGATTCCGCATGTCTACACCGGACTCTCAGTTGTCGTACCGTTGATGAAGATGATTTTCACTCAAGACTTAGTTTTTAGTAACAATCTTTAATTCATCATCATCAAGTGAAAAACAACCGGAAGTTGAACAATTTCATAGGTTCCGGCCTTGTGCTGAGCTCTTCCAATGCCCATGCGCTTCAGCTGACATAATTTCTCTATTGAATGCAGATATATAGCAACAAAAGAATCCAGACAGGATAATCCTCATATACACGGATTTAGTGTCCTGTACATGGCAGCTTATTGATTTTAAGTTGATCAACGACCAGGGGGCCATTTTTAAATAGGCGTCGGGATCGTCCCTCCTTATGCAGAGGGACAAATATTTTTCGACGGGTTTGCCAAACTTCCGAAGTAAATATTACGACTGGTAAAACAAAATCTTTGGAAGCTTGGCAGATCCTTTAAAGAAAAAAAAGGGGATTTCTTTTTGGTCCATTCAAATTTTGCAGCTATTTTTCCTCTGAAATAAAAAATTTCGATCTTGATACCCCAATGGAACCGCCAAAAAATTCCGTCTGGTGTGCATTTGGGTGTAAAAATAAAGGAGAGACCATTACCGTGCTATGACGGTATGATTTCGACTCTGTTTGGTTTTGGCTTGAAGATTTTAATATTATCTATATGAGGTTTCAATAAAACGTTGCTACAAACTACACAACAAGACAAATTTTGGCTTAAGTACGTGAAAAGCTTCCATAACGCGCAATTTCGAGATTTTGTGATTCCAAAAGTATGCGAGTTGGTGCCGTTAGACTTTTTCCTATAAAGCTACGCGAAAGACCTTGTTTATGCAGACAATCCTCAAACTTTATAGCATTTCAAAATTCAAAATTTGTCATCAAAAATTACCTCAAAACGGTCGTTTCTGCAAGAAGTCACGTGACGGCTGCTTGAATAATGTTGTAATTCATGCATAAGATGATCAAAACTTAGGGAATATATTAATCAAATATTTATCAAAAGATGAATTTTCGGTGCATTTTATATAATTTTACTTTTTTAAACCACAAAATTAATATATCCTTTAAAATAAGCTCAGCAAAATATAACAGCTTCTATTTAATAGCGAACAGTACGCAGCAATTAAGAGTACGAAATTAGACAGGATGCTAATATGTCCTCGGAAAATGGTTTAAGAACAAATATGCAAAATTTTTAATCGCCACGTGAAATCAATAAAAAAAAAAATCTGTAAAAATAATAATTTATAATAAAAGGCTGAATAGTTTATCCCATATTATACAATAGTTTATCCCATAATATTTTATTATTAAATAATAAATTCCTTAACAAAATAAAAAATTTATATTTAACAACTAAATTTAATTTAATTTTTCAAAAACGAGGTACATCTGAAAAAAACTTAACTTATTAATTTTATTTTAAATTTGAGCAGCATTTCTTAAAGTAAAATTTTGTTAAATTATTCATTTTTGAGAATATTTATAAAAGAATTTCCCAAAAATAATCTTTTATCAAAAACGTTGTTATTTTACAAAAAGTTCACACAATAACTTCCCAAGAAAAACTATTGATTTTTAGCAAAAAAAAACCCTAAATTAAATATAATAAATATTCACAAATAGCAGTTTCCAAAAACTAAACTAAATAAAAATGAATATTTAAGAAAAAAATACAATTCCTAAATATAATTTTATAGAATAAAATTCAAAAAATTATAAATAAAATATTGAAAATTGTAAAAATTAAATTCAATTGCAAGCCAGCCGCACACCACCATCAAACGATTGCTTACAAACTAGGCTGTTCGTACTATAGTCTTTTTCTACGTTGAGCTCATTTATAACACAAAAACTATATAAAATGTTTAAAATTTAAAAATATTAATTCTGCTTAAATCTTATTAAATATTTTAATTTATTTTATTTCTATTTTTATATATTTATGTATATAAAAAATTAATTTCAATTATTAAAAATAATTGTTTTTAATAATTTTATAATTTTTATTTAGTAATAATAGTAATAATAATAACGTGAAATTAATAAATTTAGTAGACCGCTTTTATAAAACGGTACTTATTAATGGTTTTGAAAAAAAAATAATCACACAAATAAAAACAAAATTCGAATAAAAATAAAACTAAAAATTTATTGTAAAATTTCAACAACTTTAAAGCGAACAACACACATCGCCGCCGTATTAACACGAAATCAATATGAACACTCCAAGTAGGTTGGTTGGTTGGCTAGTTCGGTAGTGGTATAAATCCGGCCTGTTGCCTTCAAACACTTTTAACAGCTGATTCATGAGCAAACCGTTCGCTCGGATTTCAGTTCCAGTTTGAATTTGGTAGTGGTTGAGTTAAGATTATTTGACGAGAGTTGTGCGCATAGCGTTGGGTCGTGTTCGATGTTTCCTCGTTCAACGTTCAAAATAGTACGCGCGCTACTTAATATCAATTATGTATAATTAATTGTTAAAAAAATATTTTGTATGCATATAAAAAATTAATAAATATAATAAATTGAATAACGATATTTGTTGATGATAAAACTAACAGGAGTGAATATATTTCTTTGTTTAATTATTGTTTTTTTTTCTGAACATTTTGTTTTGTTTTGTTACCACGACAAGGTTGTGCACAGTTCTGTTCAAGTTTTTTCCGTTGCTGTTCAATTTTTTGCCGATTGTAAAACTTGATCAGAAATCAATTGTAAACACAAAAGAGAATAACGTTCAAAATATTTTTTGAAAAATTTTTCTGACGTCTATATTCAATATTTTAATTTGTTATAATATAAAATTTTTAATCAAATACATAATAAATAAAAAAAATAAGTTTTGTTAATAAAACGAAAAAAATTGTTATCAATCTATATTTTTTTGCGTCTTTCAATGTTCATGATTCATTTGAATGGATGTAAATAAACAGAAAATTTTTCAACGAAATTACTCTTACAAACAAAATATTTTGTGATGAAAAAGAAAATGATTTAAGAGAGAAAAAAGGAAGTAATGAATGAATGAGTTCATTTTGTGTAAAAAGAAAACTAAATTATCGCGTAAATATTCCAGAATTTATGAATTGATAAATGAAAAGGTTATATTGAAAGTTGGTTTTTAGTTTTTTGTTTTTATGCGCGTGTTGAATAAGGTTTATAGTGATAAAAAGAGAATAAGAGATTAATAATCAATTAATAAGAGAAGAATTTAAAGTATTTAATAGTAGTATGCAGAGTAATTGAAATATTAAAAGACAACAACAACTACTACAATCAAATTAACTGTGGATTATTCATAATTCGCGGCGCTGGAACTTTATTAATAAAAATTTTGTGTAAGTAAACTTATTTAGCGTCTCTTCTTTTTTTGATTGTACAATATTATCGGCGAATGAGAGACAAAACAAAATTCAAAGAACAGCGAAACTTTTCTCTCTCTTCTCCATGATCAATGAGTCACACTTACCATACATTCCCATTCACCCGTCGTCATCACAGATGAACAGTGAACATCTTTTTCTGATTGGAATAATCTGGCCAACCTCGAGTTTAGATTCGTTCGCCGTTGCTTGTCACATTTCGCATTGGAATTTTCTTATCCATTGCCGCCAGAGCAGTTTTGCGTTGTAACCGATTTGAAAATCTTCCGAGAAATTTCCTTTGATTCATGCTATTTTGTAAGAAATTCTTCGAAAACGAACGTTATGGCACGAGTGTAAAATATAAGAAATATTTTATTTTATTATCTTGAGTAATAAAAAGCAATCAGTTCGGTAAAGTCGAAATTTTGATTTACATGCAAATTTTTTTTTCATAAAATTTATTTTAACTAATGAGCAATATCTAACTAATTATGTCAAGCGTAATTTCCCAAAATATTTAAAGTTCCTGTGGTCGTATTATTACTAATCCTTAAATTTAATAACTATGTTAAAGTATAAGAGCCAGGAACAAACAAGTAAACCAAATAAATGTTTGGTTAAAAAATTCAATTTTAAGAACAAGAAAATGTGTGTCGCAGAAAAGTAATGAAACTAATTTTATTTTATGTAATAATTTTATATTATTTTTTCCCTTTTAAAACATTTTCCTTGGGGAAGCTATTGGGTTTGTGCAAAAGTAATAACGTTTTTTTACATATACAATTGAACATTTTTTTTTTAATTTGTATTATTTATTTAATCAATTATATAATTTCCATCCGTTCTTATAACCTCCTCCCATCTTTCTATCAACTTATTAATACCATTACTGTAAAATTCCTTGGATTTTGATGCGAAATATGTAGAAAGGGATGTTTTTACCTGCTCTATTGTATCAAATTTTTTGTCATTTAAAAAATTTTGCAGTGATCGGAATAAATGAAAATCGGAAGGAGCAAGATCTGGAGAATACGGTGGATGCTTGATAACATGCCAATTCAGCTTGTGTTGGGTCATCATAGCCACATGTGGTCGCGCGTTGTCGTGATGAAACACTACCCCTTTTCTGTTAACCAATTCTGGTCTATCCTTTTGAAGGACGATGTTCAATTTGGGAAAATTGCTGACAATATCGTTCTGCTGTAATTTTCTGATTGCATTCCAAGAGTTCAAAATACACAATACCCTTACAATCCCACCAAACACAAAGCATAACTTTTTTTGATGGATTTCGGCTTTCGAAGTTGTTAATGGGGCTTGTCCAGGTATAGCCCAATGTCTATTTCTTGTCACGTTGTTGTACACGACCCATTTCTCATCTCCCGTTACCAAACGATGCAAAAAAGTTCATGTTTTTGTCTCGCACTCAAAGCAACGCACGTTGAAACACGATCCAATAAATTGGCAGCCGACAATTGATGAGTTATCCAAATGTCGTACCGCGAAACCATCCCCATACGCTTCGAATGCCTTAATACGGTTGTATGGTTGACTCCCATCATCGCCGCGATCTCCCTGGTGGTAAGACGTGGATTGGTGTCAATTATGACTTTTAACTTGTCCTCATCAGACTTCAATGGCCGCCCGGTACGTGGTTTATCAATTAGTGAAAAATCCCCAGATCGGAATTTTGTAAACCATCTTTGTGCCTGCCGAACTTTGATGACATCTGTTCCATACACTTCGCAAATGTTTTTGGTTGCCACACTCGCGGTATTGTCTTTACGAAATTCATAAAGTAAACAATGACGTAAATGCACTTGATCGACCGACATTTTGAAACAATACAAGAGCTCTTCACTGTACTCTGACCAGGCCAAAACTGAATAGAAAGTTGAGGGAAAGCATCCTTTATACAATGGAATCATTCATCATTTCTGAAGAAAAATTTTTTTTACCTAGGATCATAAAAAACGGGCATAACTTTTGCACCAACCCAATATAAATTGTCGGAGGGTGGAAGGCTTCAAAGAGTATTGCCATTAGCTCCTCGTTTACACTCATTTGGATGGTGCTTTTAAGTGTTTTTTGATCTTGAGGAAAAAATGTTACACGGGCTACGATCAGGAGAATAGAGGGTCTTAGAAACTATAGGAATCAAAAATTCGTTGATGAGAATGGCCGCGTTGTCATGTTTGAGTATACGCGAAGTACCATCTTTCTGAGCTTTTCAAAAAACTTCAATGTTAATCGACGGTCTTATCCCACAGGAGCTCGAACCTCACAAAGCGTGTTAAGAATACAATAATAAGGAATATTTCCCATATTCTCCAAGGTTCATGGAACTGTTTGTACGTTAAACTCGCGGATATACCAAGCTTAACACAAAATTTAAAGGCTTCAAAATGCGCGGCTCCATTTTATATACACATAATGTACTACAAATACACAACTTGACTTTTCATGATTTATAGAACTGGAAAATGTGAAGTTATGTTTTTGTGGTTAGTGTCTCCTAGACGTGCAAAACAAGTGTTTCAACCGGACGATGTCAAAGCTTTGTCAGTGATACTAGTCTCATCACTTTCCTACCACACCTCGTATATATAACCAATTAATAATAACCCACAAAATTATTGTTCGTTTTTTTCAAAATTATACAACCTTCATTTTTGTATACTTTCATTTTATTAAGATTTAAAGAGTTTTTTTTCTACTTTTATTAATTGCCAAGTTTTTGATTAGTTCCTCATAACTAATCTTGTATTGTATAATATATCTGCTTCTTCAGGTGCTAGAGATAAGTTGTTATCATGGGGGATTAAACCATTCTCCGTATTTGAAGCATTATATGGTCTTAATTTAAGCAAACAATTTAATATCAGCAATTTTTAAAAATTTTGATCGTTTGTTCTTTTTTATAAAATAAGCAAAACGATAATATTTTTTTTTCATTATTACATTTTTAAAGGTAGTCTTTAACATTCCTCAATAAAGCAAATTTTATTTAGTTGTTGTGGAGTAAATTAATTTTAAATTGCAAAAAGCTTTGCCCATAGGTCTTGCTGTATCCTTTCGATACAAGTTATCTCTTAATTATTCGATGAGAAAACGATCTGCTGACGACTGTAGTAGTAGTGGGAAAGTATACTTGATATGGTAAAGTGTACAAAAAACGCATTGAACTGAATTGAGATGCTCTCACAAACAAAATACAACAACGAAGACTACATGCACAGTTGGGTTTACAAAAAATAGACTGAATTCACAACGTCTTGTAAATAAAGGTTCAAAGATAAAAAATATTTATTACAAAAAAGTTCAAGTATTAGAATTTTGTGCATGTGATCACGAAAAATCTTAAAAAATAATATCTTTCAAATATCTATAATCGGTTTAAAAAATGCAAGGTGCAGATAAGTCAGTTAAATGTTGTTTAGCGATCGGTTGTTCGGAAAGTAATTTCGTTGTTTTTTTATAAAAATGAATTACGATTTTCTTATGTGAATTAATATTTTATTCCATTAAATATTGTCCAGTCTGATACAATACCCTTTGCCATCTTTCTGGCAGTTGGCATGCTTCCACGCTCATAAAATTTTTGTTCTTTGCAAACCAAAATCTGTTCGAAGTGATTTTTGACCTCATTTGAATTAAACGTTTTACCGTCTATAAAATTTTGTAGATATCGGAACAAACGACATTCCGAAGGTGTCAGGTCTGGAGAGTATGTTGGGTTTGGCAGTATATCCCGTACAAGCTCTAAAAGCTTTTGCCGAGTGGTCAAACTTGTATGTGGTTTCGCATTATTCTGTTGGAACACTATACCTTTCCTATTGACCAATTCTGGTATTTTTTCTTTAAGTGAATCATTCAATTTGTCCTACTGATGAAAGTACACTTCAGAATTGATCGTTGTGTTGTTCGGTAGAAGCTCAAAATAAACGATTCCTTTGAAATCCCACCAACCAGATAGTATAATCTTTTTTTTTGATGAATGTTGGTTTCGAAGTACTTTAAGCCGGTTCATCTTTTCTACTCCAGGATCTTTTGCGCTTAACATTGTTGTAGAAAACGCATTTCTCGTCCCCAGTGATGATCGCTTAAAAAATCGATTATTTTCTTGGCGTTTGAGAAGCATATCACAAACGTCAATGTGACGGCACAAATTTTTTTCCGTAAGAAGATGAGGAACCCATATGTCAAGCTTTGAGATTAAACCTACCCGTTTCAAATGATCATGAACAGTCGTATTCGATAAATTTAATCTCTCAGAGATCTCACGAGTTGTTATTCGCCAGTTTGCATCAATTAATGCCTTTATTGTGTCTTCATCAGCTTCAACTGATCTTCCAGAACGTGGTGCATCTTCGAGATCAAAATTGCTGGATCGAAATTTTGCAAACCAGTTTTGGCACTGGCGCTCACTTAACACATCTTCTCCATACACATCGGATAATTTTTTTATTGCTTGAACAGCATTTTTATCTTTTCTATAGTAAAAAAATAAAATATTCCGAAAATGCTGTTTTTCACTTTCCATATTTAAAAGGATATCAACCGAAAACTACTGTACAGAATCAATCGAATTTTTTCACAAGCAAGCGTTGCTATGTCAGCTGTCAAAATACATATGATTATGTGTGAATTTGGTTGTAAAAAAATACAATTACGAGTAAGTCCTCTGTTCGGAAAAAAACTTTCCGAACAACCCAATAGTAGCAACAGTTGGTTACCTCTAACTTGTTCATTGAGTGGATTAAAGAGGTCTTCGGTCCTACAAAATTCAAAAAGTTTATTCTCAAATAATTATCATAAGACTTAAATTTCAGTAATGCAAAATTTCTTCACAATTTCTTCCTCAAATCGAACTTTAAGAAAATTTTGAAATTCATTTTGCACATAAGTCTTCCCCTTTGCTTTTCATCGTCTAATAAATTGAAATAATTTATATTAATTTTAAATAAAAAAAACCGACATTTGCTTTGATATACGCTTGTTTCGTATTGCAAGCTCGTTGTCAGAACAAATAACTTCTGTACTCGTAGAAGCTTTTATTTTCGATAAAAAATTGATGTTTTCAATGTTTGTGCAGTTAATTCGCCTAAAGGTGTCTCTTTTAAAAATAAAGTTCTTTAAATAAAATATATTCGAAAAAAATAAATTCTTGGAACAAACTTGATTGGAAATCTAGAATTTTTTTTAATTGGCTGATTTTTTAGCGTTGTCTTGCTGAAGTCACCAAACAAGTAGTATATTTTCTTTCGCATGTCTTTTCTAAAATATTAACATAAGTTGTCGTTGTGTTCTTGATTCACCCAATGGACGCAAGTTCGTACAACAAAAAAGATACCCACACGATTATATTGTCATCGATCTGAATAAATTTATTTTTGTTTCGTCTGTCCATAAAATACTGTGCCATTCTCTTTCGGACAATTCAGGATATTTTTTGGCAAATGCTTGTTCTTTTTATATTTCCTTTGCATAATAAAGACACTTTCCACGAATATTTTGCCCTTAACTATTATCTTTTAAACATTTTCTAAATATTTTTGTCTTTTCAATTTTCTGTTGTTTTGTTTGCAATCTTTTCCCCACTTTTTAGCTTTTGCAATCATATTTTTTTAAAATCCCAAAAATTTGGCAATATTATCAAAAATGTCGCTTTTACTTATTAATCTTTAATTATGACTTCTCGTTGAGTCGCGAAGTCCCATTTAATAAATTATATGTTACGTGAAATTTAGACTAATATCTTTTTAAAAAAAATTCTACACAATTTATTGTCACTTTTGTTTGTTTGTTTCTATGTAAGGTCCCTTAGACGTGAGCCAGGCGCCATTTCCATAGCATCAAGACCATGAGACCATTAAGCCACTTCAAATTTCGTGTGGGCGGGGGTTACCAGTTTCCCTGATTTTAGTAGCGTAGAACAGTAGTAATATATTATTTAACGTGACTTATCTGTCATTAAAAATAAAACCACGATTCGTCTACGACCATAGGGATTTAGTTACGCTCAATTAATGCACTATTACTGGTAGCCGCTGGCGTGGACTAAGGTCCTGAACCTCTTCATTCATAATCTGACAACCAGTAAGCGAGATGCCCCAACGTAGACGGTAGTAAATGCTTCCACGCAGCACCTCCAGGTCCCATGGAATTTCTCCCATGGGAACCTGCATCACGTCGGTTGACACGGTTCTACATACATTCAAAAATACATACAAAGCCATACGCTGAACAGAATTTATGCCTACCCTTGCGTACTGGTAGCGCATAATGTCACCCCACACACACGACGCATACATAGCACATGGAACAAACACACCCTTGTACAGGACTTTTACCGCTCTGGATCGAAGTGCTCATTCTTTGCGAAATACTCGTACCAGCATACCAACCAAACCGGCCACGCGCGCCCTCAGATGTTGCAAGTGAGGCCCAACGTTCAGCCTCTCTCCAACTTTTACTCCAAGGTAACGTACTTCCCGCGCGTATCGGACTAAACGAATATTGGGCGACCTACTGGCGGTGTTGAAAACCCCTCAACAACATACACACAGTCTTCCTCTCTGAAACATTCACTCCCATTTTATTACCCTATTCACACACCATCTGGTCACACACCCTCAATCACAAGCAGAAGATCATCCGCATATGCGATCACACCGCAACCGGTCTCCTCCAACTGCACCAAGAGACTGTTCATCATCATATTCCAGATGGCGGGGCCGGTCACAGATCCCTGTGGGCAGCCACACACCATCTGGCGAACAACCCCCCATTGTTCCCGCACACGGTCCCATACATTTCATGGAAGTAACTTCGCCATAGAGAAGTTTCTTCACATGAAACCTCCTCAAGCCGCTCAATAATGCGATTCCATCGCAGGCAATTGAAGGCACTACAGAAGTCCACAAATACACCACACACGTACTTACCCTCACTCTCTTCAACATTCCGTCTTACAAACATCCAAGCGTCCTCAGTTGATTTACCTTTCGTAAATCCATACTGAGAGCCGGATACATTAAAGTCTGCCAACTTGACATTCAACCGGTGTACCATCATCCGCTCGAGGACCTTGCAGAATACTGGCAGTATGTTTATCGGCTTATAGGAGGGCAGGTCAGTCCGTATCCCGTCCGGAGACTTGGGAAGGCTAACCACGTCTCCTAAATTTCATTCACTCGGAAATACACCACTCTCCAGGTATTCACCGTATAGGCTGCTTAAATGTGCGGTAATAGTCCGTCAAACACTCCTCATTATTTCACCATTCAATCTCATCCCATGCAAAGGGTACCTCTTGCCAGAAAGTAGGATAGAACATGTAGAGTTAGTTAATTTTTTTGAATCATGCTAGTTTGTTTGTTCAGGTTAAAAAGCGGACTTAGTATTAAAATTGTTGGATGTAGCAGCTTCTTAATGGGCGGAACCCTACACAGAAAGAAATTCTTAATTTGCTGAAATTCACTCAATCTATATGGAATCGTTAGCAGAACGCCACAAAACTGGCAGATGGGACGTGTGTGATTTCCAAATAAAGTATTCTGTTTTATTGACAGTTGGCCAACGAGATGCTAAAAATGTCATTATTCCAGTATGTATTTCTACGTATGGCTGACCATGTTGTTTGCCATTCTGTTAATAGGCGAAATATATTAGGAATAACTGTGAGCACCGGACGACGGTGAGTTTCTCCAGCCAACTGATCAACATGTTCATTTCCTTTGATTTCCAAATGCCCCAGCACCCTCGACAACTATTCTTGAGTAGGCTATGTCGAGTCTCGTTGAATACAGGATTATTTTAATGGACCGCTAAATAGCATTGAGGGCGGCTTGGCTATCACTAAAGGGTATGATATGGCGTCGATTGATGAAACCAATAACAATTTCAACAGCCGCCTTTATAGCCCATAGCTACCCAAAGTTTATTGTCACTTTTAATTTACTTACAACCAAAAGTATATTTTTTATTACACACTAATGGAAATTTGTACACTTCCCAGGCAATATTGTGACTTCCATAAAAATGAATTCGATCGTACTTTGTAAAAAAAAAATAGTTTATATACTTTCATAATAGATGGCGCTCATACGCTTTTGATAGTAAATTTTTTATAATTTTCGCATGAAAATAATCAATGATTTTCGTATTTAGATGGTCTTGAATATAATTACTCATTATCAAGTATTTCGACGTTAAAACATTTTAAAAGCAATGTTGTATTTTATTGATTTTGGAAATGCTAAGCCATGAATATTATACAGGTTATTAAAATGTTTTACTGATAAAAAAATCAATATTCCCGAAATATTGGTTACCTGTGTGGTTTTTCGCAAAAAAGAATGTAGGAATCCCTGCAGAGAAAGATACAAAGTCCTAACTGGCGTTCTTCATAAACAGTTAAGTAATTAACAATTCCCCCCATTCACCACCTATCTTAGATTGAATTAATACTTTCGAAATTATTATACACAAATAATTTTCATATCTCCTATTAATATTGAATAATAAATTAATACACGGTTTTTTCATCATTTATATCCGCAATTTCCAAAGTTATCTAATATTCAAATTTTATATTAAAAATTCATCTATTCTCTTACGTATAAAATTGCATCTATTCTCTTACGTATATAAGCTCATGTAATGTGCAATAAAAAAATGCACTTTTTTAAAAAAAAAAAATTGATAAACGATACCGCAACTTTATATTAAAAAAAGGTCTTCGGTTTAAATTGAAAATGTGTTTAAGGTTCGTTAATAAGTTTTTATCTCCTGCTTTGATTTACCGACATTGGGACGTTTTCGTCTAGTGCGTCTTGATTTCGAATCCAGCTAGCCATATAGCCGATGTGTCCTTCAGTTGTCGCCAAATGGTTTGAGTTGCCATGGCGCTAAGAAGTTACATTTTAGTACAAATGCTACGAGTACATGAAATGTTGTTTCGATGTATGTATCTACAGTTTAATCTACTTTAAAGATTCCCAATTATTTTCTGTCATTTTCTTCGATATGTAAAAATGCATGCCATACATTTCTAAAGGTTGCGTTACTTCTTGTACATGTGGTCGTCCCTAAAATAATTTCTGCTAAAATATTATGAAGCGTTTTTATTTTCAATTTGATTGAAGAACTAAAATGCAAACCTGCGCTTGTATTAAGTGAGTGCATTTTTTTACGTCTATTTTAAGGCAAATCAATACCGTTTATTTGGCTTCCTCTTGCATGGCGGAAGTGTAAAAGAAGTTAACACAAACTTATTATCACTTAAGTTCTGCACTCTTCCGCCATGAATTTATGTAAATACCTGCCATACCCTGAACATAATCGTATGGAATTGTGCAAAAATTATTTCATAATCAAAATGTCTGTGGAACCTCGCAAGTACTCTTTCAACAAAAACAATTTTTATCCACTGGTGGGCGGTAGTATTGTATTTCTACTCATACACATACATGCCAACTTTATTATTTTGTCTGATCGGTTATAACAGGTAGTTAGTAATAGTTGATAAAAAAATATGACATTGGCCTGAGACTTAACGCGCAGGTTTTTTATTCAATTTTCTTAATTTCTTTTTGTTGACATTATTAAAATCACTAAAAATTTTATTTCAATAATTAGAAAAAAATACGTTAAAATTGGTGTTTATTTAAATTTCAAGATTTTCATTTTTTTTTGGTTATTATCGATAAGCGATTTTTCTTATTAATCAGGGCTATTAGTAATTTAACTGATATTAGTCATTGCTGCTCGTATCATAGCTCAACTGGTACCTTTCTAGTTATCTCTTCATAAAAATTATTTTTGTTGAGAAGTTCATAGCAGAACATTGTTTAATAAAATTAACTTACGTAAGAATCTTATAATAGGTGTTTCGAAGTCCGAATTTTCTCGATACCTAAAATAAGGCTTCTTCTTTTCAGATTTTAGGCCACTTTAATCTCTTCCTTTAAAATTGACTAATTATTTCTGTGTCAAAATATAGTCTCAATAAAAGTCCAAAATTTAAATTGAAATATTTTTGGTGGGGTCATTTTGGTTGACTTTAACTATGTTTACGGTGTAGTAACTTCCAACACTATAAAGATATTTTTATTTATAAGATAGGGTTAAGCTGTCTGGAAAGGTTTCTTAGTGATTTTTACACAGCATAGTTTGTCATTTATAGTCATGGGTAGACTCAAGCTTGAGTTTACTTAGAAAATAAGACGTCTATTCAAGAAATGCATTGAAGGTTTTTTATAACAAAATTATGACTCAATTGCTAATAAGCAAAATTATCGCTTTTGGAGTAAGGCAAATTCAGAAGAAATATTAAAGACAATATTACATACACAGAAAAAGTCCGAAACTCTTATTACAGTCAATGGATAGTCCCTCCCTCGATGACATTGGGTTCTAGCAGGATGGTGCTACTGCCCAAACCCAATTTCGCGTTTTCATTGATTTGAACCTATCATTTTGGCTCTAACTAAGATCGTATCATTTGACTTCGCTCGATTATTTCTTATGGGGATATGTAAACTTGTTTGTATATGCTGATAGACTGATGCCTTAAAAGCCAGCCTTGATCAATTATTAGTGGGGATAGAGCCGGATTTACTCGATAAAGCGGTTAACAGTTGGGCGAATCGGTTTGAGATCGTAAAAAAATTCCTTTAATAATTTCTAAATACTAAAAACAAGTAATTCCTTTCTAGAACATTTTTTTTTGTTAAAATTTATTGTATTTTTGTCCAAGTTCTAATCGTCTAATAAAACCCGATATAACTAAAAAAATGTGTTTATTTTCAAAATTTTTTTTAAATTTTTGCAGGATTCCTTAAAAAAGAATTATGTACCATATAATTTTCAAAATAATTCAAAAGTTCATTTTTACATTTATTTTTAAACAATTTTTTGTAGTTTTTTTTTTAATTTTTACCTAAGTTTTTAAATGTTTGCTTTATATTTTTTTGAATATTCTTTTTTGCAATATATTTTTAATACTTTTCGGAATGTTTTGAATTTTTCTCCAAATTATTGCTATTTATTAGTATTTTTTTTAGGTTTATTGATAAATTTTTAAGGTGATTCCAATATTTTCTCAAGTTCTATTTTTTTTGTAGCCTTTTTCTAATTTTTTAAACTTTCTTTCAGTTTTTTTTAATTTTTTCTTATTTTATCTTCTGCAACTTTTTGAAATTTTGCAGGATTTATAAAAAAAATTATGTCTAATTTGAAAAATAATTCTCGGTTTCCATAACTTAAAAAAAAAATGAAACAATTTTTTGCAGTTTTTTAAAAATGTTTACCCAAGTTTATTTAAAAAAATATTTTTTTAAAAGTATTCTTCTTTGCAATATATTTTTAATACTTTTCGGAATGTTTTGAACTTTTCTCTGAGTTTTTGCTATTTATTAGTATTTTTTTTTAGTATTATTGATAAATTTTTAAAGTGATTCCAATATTTTCTCAAGTTCTATTTTTTATAGCGTTTTTCTAATTTTTAAAACTTTCAGTTTTTTTTAAATTTTCTTACCATTTTATTTGAGTTTTTAAATATTTTATTGAACTTTTGCAATGTTATCTATTTTTAATTTAAAATTTTATCTATTTTTTGCAAATGTTTCTTAATGTTTTCGTAATTTTTTTTATTTTTTATATATTTTTGCAAATTTTTTGAGTTTTTCAATTTTTTTATTTTTATGCATTTTTTTTTTAATATTTTCTTATTTTATGTTCGAAATTTTTGAAATTTTGCAGGATTTTTAACAAAAAATTATGTGTAATTTTAAAAATAATTCTCGGTTTCCATAATTTAAAAAAAAAGAGTTAATTTTTGCATTTAACAATGTATTTTAATTGTTTTTGCTATTTATTAGTATTTTTTTTTAGTATTATTGATAAATTTTTAAAGTGTTTCCAATATTTTCTAAAGTCCTATTTTTTTGTAGCGCTGTTCTAATTTTTATTCAAATTTTCTTTCAGTTTTTTTACTAATGTTACGCTAATTTTTTGCAATGCTTTCGGATTTTTTTTAAATTTTTTTTGCTAAATAATGGATTTTGTAAAATTGTGTTGACCTGCTGTCAGTAAGCTAATTCAATAAAAGGGAATTGTACTCGCAAAGAAATTCTGTGTATGCTTACATTTAGTTAGTAAACATGATCAGCAAAGCAAAGCAAGCCCAATTACTAATAAGAAGGGCATGACTAAGGATAGCATGTGGTCATGCCGGGTTCTGGGTATTTTTTGCTCTCAAAATTTTAGTAAAAATGTTGAGTAGTCCGGATAGTTTGCAGATGTCTAGTGAGACGGTACAAAGAATACTGGTTGCCATTTTGAAGCAAGCGAGGCATATTGGAAATGGGCTTTAGTTGGGAAGCTATCGGTCTTAATAGCTGATAAGGAATTATTATTCTATTACAGTCGGCTGCCATATCCTTGAACAAGAGTAGAAAATTATTGTAACCGTTTAACTGTTAAAGGAAAATTTATTGTAGTTGCTGATCAGTCAATATTTGCGTTCTTTAAGCTATTAACAAATTGTTCCTTAGATATGCTTATATCTTGAATTAAAATTAAAGCTAAACAAACTCTTATTTTCTTATAACGAATAAGTTACAATAATTCTGGATTATAAAAATAATTTCATGAACAATAGGTCACTTTCTGGATGTATATAAAGCAGTCCAGTACTGAATTTATTTTTAAGTGGGATCATTTTATTAAAACCTCTTGACATTATTTTTTAAGTGTTTTTAATTTTAGAATTACATACAAGAATTGCATATTGCACCAGATATGCTCATCTGTGCATGAGTATATGAGTAGTTACGAACAGTTATGTAGTGTTTATTTACCAACTACGCTCATTTTTCTGGAGAATGTAATATAATACAACTAGTAAAATTTTTGTTGACGCAAATCTTTTAGTCTGGCCGATCTCTGAGTGCAAGGTTAGCCTTTTATAGCGCATTTTATTGGTCATGAACTTTGATATAGTATATTTTATTGTGCATTTGTTTTAAAGATTCAAATCTCATAATAGCTGCACTCATTTGCGTCTGAATGTTATCAATTTGAATTGAAAACAAAATTTTTTTTCTTGAAGGTCAAAATATATATACGATAATGCATTTATTAACTAATAATATGTACTGTAAGACTATTACTCACAACAATTTAGAAATAAGTTTTACATGTAATATCCGGTTTTCTTTGAAATTTTGTTCTCCCAATACATAAATAAGTAAAGCTGTCTTCATTCATATCTATAATAAAAGGGATTATGTATAAAGTATTCAAAAGTATTTTGTAGACACCTTACCAATAGATGATTTCTATAAAAATTGTTGCTTAGATGGTTTGCCTTGGGTGTGTGTATCTGAGGATTTTTGTAGAACAGCTCTGTCGTAAAGGGTTACTACTAGGAAGAAGAAAAAACCGAGTAAAGTTCTAAAATATTGAAATAATTTAGAGACGTTCTGGTATATTAACTAAAAATCGTATATGTGAAGTTGGTCCTAGTTTTGTCAATTTCTTAGATAAGGTTCTTTTGAGTTTTCTTAAGTCATTTGTATCTTGTCCTTAAAAATTAAATATTATTTCTATGCCTTTAAATTGTGTTATTTATGGTGGAGTCATTTTGTTTGACTTTAGTTTTTGGTTAACGATATTATTAGCAGTACATTACATAACTTCCCATTTTACATTTGAGATTAAAATTTTACCCAAACAGTACCTTCTTTATCTATAATTCCTACTTTTATAGAGCTCAATAATGCTTAATTTACTTTTTCCGGAGTTTTAACTTCAAGTTTTTTTAAGTACAATAACTTTTTTTAAAGTAACTTGTTTCTTTGTTCCTTAAATGTCTTTAGGGTTGATCCGCAATATAACGTCTAAAGGTTATTTGTATACACTTCGAATCTGGCCTTAACAAATAATCTTATTCGAATCTGGCCTTAACACCAAATTTTGAGCACCTCATAAAAGTGAGACGATTTCAGAGGCATTACGTTTCTGAAAATATTCTCCACTATCTTACTAGGCAGAATAGCCCCATTTGCCTAAAAAACTATTGGTCCCTACCAAAGAGGCCTAACAGATCAGATCTTCTCTCTGCCGCAGTTGATGGGAAAACTTCTAGCACATGGCTATCAGATTCACTATATGTTCAGCGACTGTAAAGCCACTTACGACGGTCGTTCAATAAGTCCTTAGAAAAAGATGGAAAAAACTGTTTTTTTTAAAAATATTTTTTATTTTCCAACATCAGCTCCTTTTAGCTCTATATACTTTTCCAACCGTTTTTTCAAAATTTTTATCCCGTCCAAAATGACGTCCTCGTTGGAAGTGAACCGTCGTCCGCCAAGCCATTTCTTCAGATTGGGGAAAAGAAAATAGTCACTCGGGGCCAAATCTGGTGAATAAGCGGGATGCTGCAACAATTTCATTCTCAATTCCACAATTTTGGCCATGGAAACAGCGCAGGTGTGCACACGCGCATTGTCCTGATGCAAGAGGATTTTTTTTTTCTTCAGATGGGGGCGTTTCTCTTTGATTTCCTCGCTCAACCGTTGCAATAACGACGCGTAATACGCTCCTGTTATTGTTTTTACTTTTTCCAAGTAGTCGATAAAAATGATGCCCTGCGTATCCCAAAATACCGACCGATGGCACAGTTTTTGCCTTCTTCGGAGCCCGTTCACCCTTGAAAATCCATTGTGATGACTGTCTCTACGTTTCTGGAGTGTAGTAGTGTATCCAGGTTTCGTCCACAGTGACAAATCGACGAAGGAATTCGGCAGGATTGCGATGAAAGAGTGCCAACATAGACTCAGAGTCCACTACATGATTGCGCTTATTCTCCTCTGAGAGCAAACGCGGCACCCATCTTGCCGAAATTTTTTTCACAGCAATTTTTCATGCAAAATTGAAGCGACTGTACCTTGTGATATGCCCGTAGCCTCAACTAATTCGCGCACTTTAATTCGTCGATCGTTCAAAATCAGATCGTGGATTTTGTATGATTTCAGGAGTAGACACCTCAACTGGGCGTCCTGAACGATGTTCATCTTTTGTGGATGAACGGCCACGTTCAAATTCATTCACCCAATTGTAAACCGTCGCAAACACAGGTGCAGATTTGCCATGAACTGCATCCAACTCGGCTTTGATTTCTTTCGGGCTTAAGCCTTTCAAATGGAGATGTTTGATGATTGCCCTAAACTCGCTTTTTTCCATTGTTATGCACAAATAAATGTCATTAACTTTAATCGACGATAGAAATTGACTTACGCTATGGATCGAGCTGACACACAGCTTTCCTGTCGATAATGGTACTTACAAAAAAAAATCTTTACCGACACGACGAGCGCAATTTCTCGGATTTTCTAAGGACTTATTGAATGACCATCGTATAATAGTATAGCCAAGATGATATCTATGAGAGTTTTTGGTATTCCGGAAAAATTGATAAGACTGACTAAGCTGACTTATTTTTAGAGGATTTAACATCCCCAATGCTCTCCAGGAAAAAGTAATCCGTGACTTAGGGGCAAGCATTAAAGGTATGCAGGTTTCAGCATACGCCGACGACATCGATATAATGTAACGATCACAAAGAGATATATTGTAGAAGAGACCTACATCAAGATTGAAAAAATCTCGGCCTGCACATAAAGGAAGGCATTTTCAACATAAATTTTTCTTTAAGAGCTCATTTATAAGTTTTCAATTTATTTGAGGAAAAATAAATTATTCAAAAATTATGACTAATCCAGGTCCATGATTCCCTTTTCTTGTTTAAAATTTAGTCATTTTACTCTAATAATATCAATTTTATTTAATCGAATAGAATACGACCTATAGTAGCAGGTCATCCATAATTTACAATGACTCCCCTCACCTTTTTCACACACAAAAAAAAATTTAATAAAACAAAAAAACGTCTTAGAAAAGATAATATTTAAAACCGCAACGGATGTGCGAATATGCAAATTTACAACATTTTATTTTGTGAACAGCATCTTAATTAGTAATATATTCAAATTTATGGGGGGTCATTGTATTGTGTTATTTAAGAGTACGTGGTGAATACATACGAAAGTAAAAATATTGATTAGGAATGAAATATGAGCAGAAATAATCGTAATAACTATTTGGGAAGTTGGGATTTTTGATATTTATTAAAAATGAAAATTTAACAAATATTGGTTTTGTTCTCGACTAAGAATTTCTTTTTATACGAGGGTCATATGATAAGTCATTGGCTAATACAAATATGTAGCTCATATTAGCAAAACGATATTCTTTTTATCATTTGGCATTCTTAAAAATTTTATTAACATCTGTAATTTTGTTAGTTTTGACAACCACTTAAAGGAGATAAAGTTTGTATTTTTTATTGATATGGAATATGTGAATTTCATTTATTTTTTGAGTGCAAAAACAATATCTGAAACTTAAATCAAGCCCTCAAAGTATTATAAAGACTAATAAGTATTATGACTAAAAAAGCGTTCATATAACAACTTCAATGGAGGTTTTCGGTATTTTTTACCATAATCTAAATTAGTTTTTGCATAGATTCATAACCGTTGATCAAAGATGGATTCACCATTTTATACCAGAGACCAAAGTTCAGTCAAATAATAGACTTACTAGCGAATATGCACCAAAAATGGTTCTGTCGGCAGGAAAAGTTATGGTTACTCCCGTCTGGTCCTCACATGGTCTTGAAAGTAGAAAAACGGAAACTGGACAGTATTATATGGATTTAATAAACCAGTTGAATAATAAAATAAATAGGAATCGCTTCTGCATATACCATATTCGCCAGATTTAGCCCACAGTATTGTATTTATGAATATGAAAAAGTGGTTCAACGGAAAAGGATTCTGAAGGGTTGTATTGATTATATTTTTTAAATAAGGTACAAAAGATAGAAAAAACGTTGACCTAAGTTTAAGGGGTTAAATAAAATGAATTTTACATATAAAAATGTTTTTTTCTCTCTACAAGGCCAAGTATTAATCATATAACCCTCAACGTACCATTTGTAAGTGTAAACAGGCTTTGCATTAGGCGAGGCGTATTCTACTTAGTTCTTTTTCTTAATAAACTTCTTCCGAATGTATTCTCTAAATTATTTCCAAAAAATTGGGTGATGCTTAAACTCCAACCAGACTTAATAATATGTTTGTAAATTAGATATTGATAGTTGGTTCGAAATGTTCGGATAAAAGGCCTTGAAATGATTTGCAATGCTGTACAAATAACGGACAAGAGGAGTATTGACAATTTTACGAAATGATTCTTGAATGCATGAATTGGATTCCACGGAAGTTGGAAAGTTTTGGATGGTAGTCCAGCACGCTATCGACTGTGATACCAAATTTAGAGTCTGTAAGTCCATATATATTTAAGTACTGCATTATATATTCATGTTTAAAATTATCCGTCTAATAGTATAAGTAATTATCTGTATCGTCGATTAAGTTTTAGTCTTTGCGGTCGTATAAGTGGATTCCAGGTAAATATTATACTAAGTTAATGAGTAGTGAGATGGACGGTCCCATTTTTAAGATAAGTCATTACAATGGATATCAAAATTGTAAATATTATAGAGTATGAGACTAAGATTGCTATATTGAGGAATGGGAAATTGAATAGGAGTTTATTTTCAAAAATTTGGAAGTTACATTCTATTAGATGTGAGTTTATTATAAAGTAATAGGTAAAGTTAGTCTTCTCTTAAGTTTCCAAAGTGATCCAGGATGCTGAACAGGGTAAAATGCCTGTGATATATATAGAAATTCTCTCAGGCAATATTATTTTTCCTAAAGAAATAATTCAATATAGTCTTAAAGTTCTAAGAAGTTAGATTCCTCTAGAAAATCTCTAGACCATTGTCTCTTAAGTCTTCGATGAGTGTTTCCGTACAGGCCACTACAGGACAAATCTCTCACAAGTGCATTATGTTGATAGGATTAACGGGAGTAAAATTTTTGATAGCGAGAAATGAACAGGTCCTGAACACGATGTATTACGTTGTTACGAACGAAGAAGGGGGCATCAACAATTTTACGGAGGATTTTCGGTTGTAAGGCCTGGACGCGATAGGAATTGGAACGTTTCGTTGAACCTCAAAGTTCAATTCCATATGTCCAAATAGGTTTTATTGTGTATCAAAAGTTTACTTTTGATTGTTATTTTCGAGCGTTTGTCCAGTAGTCTAAGAAGTTGTAGGCTTCAAGTTTTTTTAGTCTAGTATGAGGGTTCCATGTAAATCTCTTGTCCAGGTTAAGTCCCAAATAACGTACTTTATCATATTGTGGAATCATGTTGCTATTAAGCTATAATAAGGAATAAAGCTCTTGACTTTCCAGAGGACTCCATGATGCCACACACGATCAAAAGCTTGGGATATATCTAAAAACACTCCTGGGAAATACTCTCGAGAGAGGATGCAATGTGATCAACAATGCGATGGCATTGCTTGATAGTTGAGTGTTCAGATCGAACACCAAATTGGTGAACAGGAATAATTTTTTCATTAACTAAGACTGGGTAGAGTCGTTTTAATAGATAAAAATATGTTTAAAAACAAAAATAACCATTTAATATTAATTTTAAAACAAAATATTCACATTTTTTGGCCATAAGAAATTCCAGGAAATATATGCGATATTAAGAAGAATTGCTTACATGTGATTATGCCTCATTTTTCTATACTGAATTTGAAGATCAGATGATACTTCGTCTCCGTTTTTATTCTGTTTCAGTTTATGTTGACTTCATCAACGTTGAATGTTCGTCCATATTTATTATTAGACCTTTGACATTGAAACTGTAATTTTTTACTTGCTTTTATGCTTGTACATATTTAAAAATAATAAAATCACTTATACACATTTGGTTAAGACGAAAACCGGTCTCACCATGCACGAATTGCTCTTAGCCTGAACAAAGACGATATTGGGAACGTTTCCATCCTCACTCAATGGTTCAGCCAATAACCCTAAAAGCCAACGTTGAAATTCATCGAAAGTAAACAACAAAAAAATATCAACAAAAACAATGATTATTATTTTAATATACAAAAAAAATGTCGTCCATAAAAAATGTTTGGCGTCGCTATTATGATGCGGTGAGGGATTTTTTTTCTCGACTTCATCAAGTGTATGGGTACCAGTATCATACACGTACCATATGGAAGCAATTCTGTTCGTCAGCACTTATACATCTTCGATGGTTGATGTGAATTTATTCTAATAACTTAGGAAAACAATGATATCATTTCAGAATCGATTCCAGAATGACTCTTTCGAAACTAAGTTAAAACAGTTTACATTTTGTATTTTAATATTTCTTTGATTTTTTTTTTATAAACTACTTTTTGTGCTCTCAGAATTTAAAAAAAAAATAACTTAGGAAAAGACGGATGTTTCCATGAAAGGAGTTTTAAATCCATGGAAGAAGTACTTCTCCACTTACCAACTGTGGCTGTGTTTCATAATAAATTTCCAATTGGGAAGTGCTTGTATGTATAATAAATATTACTGTTTTTTTTAGGATTTAGTAATTTAGTAAATGCTGGTTTTTCTGTGAAATGCATTAAACTTCTCGTTATCAAATATTTAAAACTCTTGTTTCGTGTATTCCATCGTTTCTTCAATATCATAATCAATTCTTTATTATATATGTATTAGCGTAGTTCTATTCAATGCTATGACGCATGTACTTATCTGCTCCTCCGCAGCTAAAAAAGGCTAATATACCTTCAGCAGTTAAGACCTAAATCCTCACCCTACTAGTTTTGAACGTAGACTGTTTTGTAAAAATTTAAGTATTTAACTAAATTAGTTTACCAATCAGCATTAGTATTATTGTATTGGGTTGTTCGGAAAGTAATTTCGTTCTTTTTTTTTATAAAAATGAAAGACGACTTTCTTATAGTGAATTAATATTTTATTCAATTAAATATTGTCTAGTCTGATCCAATACTTTTTGCCATCTTTCTGGTGGTAGCATGATTCCACGCTCATAAAATTTTTGTTCTTTGCTGGCCAAAAACTAATCCAAATGATTTCTGACCTCCTCATTTGAATTAAACGTTTTACCGTCTAAAAAATTTTGTAGAGACCGGAACGAATGATAATCGGCAATTGCTAGGTCTGGAGAGTATGGTGGATATGTCAGTATATCCCATCCAAGCTATGAAAGCTTTTGCCGAGTGGTCAAACTTGTATGTGGTTTCGCATTATTCTGTTGGAACGCTATACCTTTCCTATTGACCAATTCTGGGCTTTTTTCTTTAAGTGAATCATTCAATTTGTCCAGCTGATGACAGTACACTTCAGAATTGATCCTTTGATGAATATTGGCTTTCGAAGCGCTTTGAGGCGGTTCATCTTTTCTACTCCAGGATCTTTTGCGCTTAACATTGTTGTAGACAACCTATTTCTCGTTCCCCCAGTGATAATACGCTTCAAAAATGGATCATTTTTTTGGCGTTTGGGAAGCAAAACACAAACGTCAATGCGACGACACAATTTTTTTTCCGTAAGAAGATGAGGAACCCATATGTCGAGCTTTGACATTAAACCTACCCGTTTTAAATGATCATGAACGGTCATATTCGATAAATTTAATCTCTCAGCGATCTCACGAGTTGTTATTCGCCGGTTTGCATCAATTAATGTCTTTATTGTGTCTTCATCAGCAAACAAAATTACTTTCCGAACAACCCAATACTACAAATTCCCATAAATTCTCCCTTTCTTGCCTTCTTACTTTCCTTTTCACGAGAGTTGGCACCTACCGGACAATTTTTTTTTAATTCTCATTATCCAAGAGAGTAAGCAGGGTCGATTTAAAAATGCCTCAGTAATATTTTTTTATATACGCTCTAACCTGCAAGCTTAACTCTCTTCTTGCTAAACATAATGAAGACTTTAAGTTCTCTCTATTTCGTAAGAGTGTTTCTGCAATTTTTTCCATCCATTCAAATGAGTTCTCAAAAGAGTGTTGCCACTCTGAAGGCAATACACTACAAATATAGGTTTTATAGCAATCGCTATCTTCTTCAGCCAAAGAAAACGCATACCACACAATAATTACTTTTAATTCTGTTTTAGACAGTCAACACAAATCATTTGTTGATAAGTCATCAATTTGAACTCTTATCCTGGAAAGAAGATTCATTGATTGCTGATACGTCGTGCATTGTGGGGATTAAGAATGATTTCGTGGTTAGGCTTAGTTCGCGAAAAAGCTCTTGTAAGCACATCTGTATACCACTCTCAGAATTAACCGCTCTTTTAACCTGCAATGGCATTGTTGCCATATGTGCTATTGCCAATCATTCTTTTTTATACATTGCGGATCCTCACGCCTTTTCCGGCTTGTTTTCACTCTAAAATACTGAAACTCTCGATTGAAGCTTAGTCTTTGGTTGATTTGAATAAATATATGGATCGGTACCAACGCACGCGGTCTTAGACTAAATTTGAATAGTCATTTTGAAACCTTTTGAAAATTTCTTCACGCTACTTAATACGAGCTGCTTTTTGAACCACCATTAAATTATGTCGAATCCATAGAGGGCATAATATTTTCACTTTTAAATACCATATCGTATTTATTTGTTTCATATCAATGCCTGAGGTCACTTGAATGTCTGTCCTTTTCAATTATTTCCTGCACAATATCCACAGATGCCGACGTTTGCTCTTCTAGAAAGTCATCATTAAACATAGACCGACTACATGTTAATTATCGATACTACATGTAAACAATCACCTTGGATGAAGTTCCATACACTCTTGTTGCGTTAAGCAGTAAAATTATAAAATATCGTTGCGCCAAAATGTTTGTACTTAAATTCCATATTATTTTTAAAAACCCGTAAATCTGTTTCAAAACTATTGATTATTCTAAAGTTCTGATGTAAATAATATAGGAGTAGTTACTTTTTAAATCAATCACTTTTGTAGGCCATATAATTATCAGCTAAAATTAATATTGTGCTGATAAATAAAAATTCGTGCTCCCAAAGGTATAGCGTAAATTTCCAATATATCTTTTCAGGCCTCCTTAGTAAGTTTTTGTAGTATCCTTGGTATTCAGTCTATCAGTTGTTTTTATAGTGTCTCTTAAAATACTGTTCCAATATAGCAAAAGGTACCTTCACAAGTGATCTTTGGAGGAAAGGATGTGAGTGCCTCTTTTCATTTTGCATTTTGTAGAAAATTCCTACATAATTTCGAACTATTATTTAGGATTGTTATTCTACTGCAAAAAGAATCTTTTGTAAATTGACCAAAGTGTTTATGGTAGGACTCTCGAATATGTAGCTACTGCTTCTATTTTAAAATTCGTTCAACTCACAATAAGTCTTTTTCTTATTAGTAAAAAAAACTAACCCCAAATAATAACCGAACTACCGTTTTGCTTGACGGTTGGGACTACCGTTTGCGGCAGTATTTTTCGTTAAGCACTGTGGTGACACACTCAGATCCAGTTTTTAGACCCAAAGATTTTTAAGGTCCTCAGTAGTTCAGTTTGCCTAGTATAAATAAATTTTAAGGGTGTAATAATGGTTGCCTAACCACCATACGCCTAAATATACCAGCATCTCTCAATTATCTTTTCACCGTTGTAAGAGGCACTGGTTTTGCACGGCTGTTTTTTTTTATATTATCACCGGATTTGACATGTAGTTGGTCTCCCGTTATTTTTGATAGTTGTGCAAATTTGGCGATCCTCGGGCAAACTGGTAATTTTAGGTCTACCACATCGTGATAATCTCTTTTGACTTCTGGTCTGCTAATAAATTTCTAGTTCTATAAAAGAAGCTCCTTTTTTAATTTTTTTTATTATTTTTCTTTATTTGATTGATGTCTACAACTACTTATAACTAGTAATAAGCAGATTTTTATGAATGTAAATACAAGGAAGTGAAGACATATATAGGAACACACCCATTGATGTTACCTCTACAACAGAATAATTTTATTTTATGATTTTATTATGGAATATTTAGATCACGATAGATAACCGTGTTTCGCACATAAAATGGGTCATTGACAATTTTACGAGGGATTATAGATTGTAGGGGTTGGATTGGAATGGAATTGGAATGCTTATTCGAAACCTAAATTTCGAGTTCGTATGTCCATATCGGTTTTAGTATCATATTATATAATAATAGTCTGTTTTTTTATGTCAGTTTTGACCTACTGTCTAGTTAAGTTAACTTCTTTTACTTTTCGTGTGAAGATATAAAAATATATTTAAAACATTATTCACTATAATTTATAATATTATATATGCGATTTAGTCAAAGTCATGAGAAGATTGGAAGACAATATTTGCTCGGGGGATGTGGCATACAATATTTGCTCGGGGAGACAATATTTGCTCGGGGATGTGGCATACCCGTCGTTAGACATACTACCACGAGTCGCCTACGACCATAGGGATTGAGATCACGCTCAATCAGCGCACGACCATAACTGATTGTTAGCTGTCAGTAATCAGTTACAAGCTGATTACACCAAATGTTAGTGATGAGGCCCATCTAAACCTCTGCTGCCAGAAGCGGTGACAGTGCCCGAGATAATTGCCAATATCTCCCACTAGGAATCTGCAGATCGTACCCGCGCTGTGGGTATCAACCACAGCTACCACGTAAGTGCCGAACCACCTCACCATAAGCGAGCATTGAATAAATGCTATTTCTCTGGGGACCCTCGATTCCCATGGTACTAATTTAAGTTGTAAGAGTTCTTACGGTTGAACTCCGCTCTCAGAGCTACGGTCAGGAACCTTGTAAATTCCTAGGCACCGCTCGGACTTTATTCTGTACCATGCACCATAACCCTCATCGGGGAATCATGTGAATTGCAATTTGCAATATCACATCGGACCCGCCACGGATCTAATTTTGCCCCTTGTAAGCTATATTTCTTTTTATGCCATTATTGGGATGAGAAGCTGGTATATACTTAACATCCCGCCGTCGGGGTGGAAGTGCTATTGTAAGGTAAGACTTTCGATTAATATTTTTAAAAAAAAACGATATCGCAGCACTTACAGGCATGCGTCACCATGACATAGCCATCTCTATCCCAAGTTTTTGTCACAAAAAGGCATTACTGTGGCTCCCAGGATACCTTATTCATATAACCGCATTTTTAGTTTTAGTTCTCCAAGATCAAAAACCCATTCTATTTTGCACTCCTTCAGATGTAGTACTATCTCTAACGATTCAGTTGAAGCTTTCAGCTACACTTTGTACATCCAAAGAAATAATAATATTAGTTTTCGATTTATTGAAATTTTAACTAAGGATTTCCAGAGAATATGCAGTGCTTGGTCTGCAGTGTATATTAGTTATTCGATAGTCCTTAAAGTATTTTGATATGTCATTTAATCAAATAAATTGATTTTCTGAGTTTGATTACCGGAAAATTGTCGCTTAAAAATGCAATTTAAACTAAATTAAAATTTATATTTGGAAAGCGTTTGCATCAAATTTTCATAATATTCTTAACGAATTGTGCGTAACGCGTTGCCATTTACTCAAAAGCGTGTTGTTCACATTAGTAAAAAAATTATTTATGCCACATTTACTTAACTTTCACAAGTTTTTATTAACCAAATGATAAGTCTCTTAATATTACGTTAGACACGATGATACCATCTAATTATTATGTAACTAATATTTTCGGATACGGAAAAGTCATGCATTGCATATAATTTATAGTCTAAACATTAGCTTGGATTATTTTTTAAATTTGGTTGAACGATTTCGTAGAAAGATAATAAATCATTTTCGTAGTTTACGTGGTTGTGACTATTTTAAATATTATAAAAACAGGTATTCGGAAGATATTTAATTATTGACGATTTTTGTAAATAAACAAAAAATATTTGATAAACTTAACATATTCAATAGCTGACCAATGTTGACAATTTGAGACTTTTTAGGTTTTCTTTCTGAAACCGATTACAGTATTAATGGCAATGTACACATAAACTCTTCTTTGTCATGGATAACTATTCCATTTCTAGTTATTTTTAAAAGTACTACTTTCATATTGAAAATTAAAATTAATTTATTTCAAAATATATAGTCAAAACTTTCTCTAGAATAATTATTTGACAATTTTTTGTAAATTTTTCGATCACTTCTACGGTATATACACGTATTTTCCACCTATTACCGTTTTTATAAAGGAAAATAACTTAAATTCGTAAATATTCATAATTATTTTAAATTATGTGGTAGATTTTTTCATGTTTGAAATTTACATAATTGATAGTATATTAAGATTTTCCACTGAGATAATGTAATTTTTTTATTAAATTACGTAAATTTTATAATCTGCCGAAACTGGTTTTAAATTATCGGAAATACGAGTATATGTGTATATCCTCGATTATTTTTTAATTTTTTACTAATCAAAACGAATGCTCTTTAAGATGATTTAATATGCATGCATTTTTTGTGTAAATTTCTCTAATATTAGCTAGTATAATGAGAACAGGCAAGTTTATCTATAAAAAAATGTAGTTTTGAAAATAGTCTTTTTTCTTGTTGAATTTTTTGTTGGAGCCTATTTGAAAAGCAAATCTAAGAGCGATGATCTTATCCAAAAATCTGGTGGATGGAGTAGATCGTTTTCGTAAAATCTATTGTGACTAGTAATGGTAACAGGTTGTCTCTATTTAAATTAGTATTTTATTTGAAATAAAGGAGATGTCCTATGACTACAGAACTTATTGTGTTAGTGGCGAAGCCTATCTAAACCTCAATTGTTATAAGCAGTGACAGTGCCCAAGATAATTAGCACTATCTCCCACCAGCGATATGGGTGTTAACCACAGCCACTATGTTGTAGTACCAATTTTTGGTTTGTATGCCCCTCATTGAGCTACTGTACGGAATCTTTTAAATCTCTAGGCACCGCTAAGCCAGCTTAGGTACGCGGGTTCGTCAAGACCCGAAAGTATAACCGAAATCGACCTTGGTCTTTCACCCGGTTGTAGACACTTAGCGTGTCATTTACACACTCATTCAAGCACCATTCTCGCTCTCCCCTCAAAAAGTGACATGGCAAATCTATTAAGGCATACCGTTCTCTCATACCTAACACTCCACTCACATCCACACCCTCATCATTCACCACGATTCCACGCAAATCCCCGTACAGGCCACACTCAATGTGAAGGTGCTTGGCACTCTCCTCCGCCGTCCTACAAGGGCATCTAGCCTCCGCAGCCAGACCACGTTCGTACAGGAACCCATTCATACTGCCATGTCCCGTGAATAAATACGCAAGGTACAGACCAAATTCAAATCCAGACGCAGACGCAATACACACATCCGAAATGAACCTATGCGTCCATCTGCTATTCACACTCTCATCCCATCAACGTTGCCAAATTTCATACATCCTATTCAGGACCAGTACACGCCGCTAGCGTGGACTAAGATCCTGAACCTCTTTATTCATAACTGAACAACCAGAAACCGGGATGCCCCGCCGTAGACGGTAGTGGATGCTTCCACGCAGCACCTTCAGGTCCCATGGAAATTCTCTCATGAGAACCTGCATCGCATCGGTTGATACGGTTCTACATACATTCAAACATACATACAAAGCCTGACGTTGAACTGAATTTATGCCTACCCTTGCATACTGATGATACTGTCACCCCATGCACACAACGCATACATAGCATGGAACAAACACACCTTTGTACAGGACTTTCACCGCTCTGGATAGCGCCCCCAATTTTGCGAAATACTCGCACTAGTATGCCAACCAAACCGTCCACGCGTCCCCTCAAATGTTGCAAGTAAAGCCGAAAGTTTATCCTCTCTCTAACCTTTACTCCAAGGTAACGTATTTCCCGCGCGTTTCGGATCCCGGCCGCCTCGAAACCAATATATGCCGGCATAATGGGCGCCAAAAGACGCCTCAACAACATACACACAGTCTTCCTTTCTGAATCGTTCACTCCCATTATATTCCCCCATTCAGACACCATCTCTACTGCAGACCTACTCTCCCCCTCAATCAGAAGCAGAAGATCATCCGCATATGCGATCACACCGCAACCGGTCTCCTCCAACTGCACCAAGAGACCGTTCATCATCATATTCCAGATGGCATGGCCGGCCACAGATCCCTGTGGGTAGCCACGCACCATCTGGCGAACAACCCTCCCATTGTTCCCGCACACGGTCCCATACATTTAATGGAAGTAACTTCGCCATAGAGAAGTTTCTTCACATGAAACCTCCTCAAGCCGCTCAATAATGCGATCTCATGGTAAGCAATTGAAGGCACTACAGAATTTCCAGTAATACAGTGGCTTCATTTATGATAGCGAAATACGAGCGATGGTATTAGTACAACCAGTGTGAAATCTGATATAAGCGCAAAGCCTGGAATTGTTCAACTCGGCAGAGCTAAACCAAATTTTCGGTTGATTATGATGCGCTTTAGTTTGATGGCAAACTCAGGAATGGCAGATTATACGTCATCATGTTTATAAAAGAGGTACTTCGAGGTTGTGACAATTAATCATATACTTCCGGTTACATACTAAAGCAAAAAAGCTATTGTATAATACATCCAATAAATCTACAAAAATATTAATCTTACTTGTAAGGAGACTAGAATGAGGTTAGGTTAAGCTCTTTCATTTATAGTGTTTTTAATATTTATTATATCAAATAACCTTAAATATCGTAAGCAACTTTTGTTCGTATATTTACGTTAAAATTACATATTTGCATAGAAATTACTTGTATTTATTCGATAAATTAGTTATTTACTAAATATATAATCGAGTATGATTCAAATGGGGAAATTTGTCATTGTCCGATTCCAATTTGTAAATTCTAGGTTTTGTTTTAAGAGCGATAGACCGTAGGCATTTCCGTAAAGAATTTTTTCCTCTTGAAGTTAGTACAAGATCGAGATCAGCATTTAGTATTGTTCAAGTATGCAATAGTCATGAAGGTCATATTCTACATGAGACCTTATTTCTACAGTATAACAAGTACGAGTATTGATAATAGTTGTTCGACATCAGTAACGACTGCGTCGTCGTTGAAGGCATTGTCATTTCCTGTAAATTACGAGTAGACAGAAAAAACTTGCCCCGCACACTTGTTTACGCTCGTAAGAGGTTATGCTCATAGAATATTGTTAATAATCAAAATATCGACTTCCTAATACAGAGTAAGACATTATATAAAAATTTGAAGCGTTTATTTCTCTATAAACACAGTTTGGCATGCTTATTAAAGCGTTCCCCCATAGTGCGTTCAAGATCATGCGTGATCAGCATCTGTTGTCAGGGGTTTGCTAATACGGAATCTGTGCGAGATATGTACTACTCATTTTAGAATAAAATTTCAAACCAGCAAATCTTTTGTTTGGAGAGAAATTTTTTTTATTTTAAAGAAGTCTGCACGAAAATTTAAACCAATTGTACTTACTTACAAATACATACTGAGACGACGGTTAAAATTAAAAGTACGATCGTAGTGATCGGTGACTCACGGAATTGTAGAAACTTTACTGCAAGGCGTTTTTGGCCTCGCTCACTAAATAGCAAATAGTTAATAGTAAGGAGAAAAAAGTTTTTATTTAAGACCGCTTAATTGTGAAGATTTTCCAAAAGCCTTTGTTTAATTTTATATTATTTCGTACCTTTTTTTTTGCTAAATTAACTATGAAAAAATATTGCGAAATTCCATTCTATTCGACGTATTCAAACTTCCTTGTACGTAGATCGATCGTTTGATCGTTTCTCATTGTTCTGTAGTACATCAAATTTAGCAGGTTTTTCTGATCTACAAACATTTTCCACTCGGCGATTTCAATCATTCTCAAAAAGTTTCATTGAAAAATTCAATTCGTGCCACTAAACCATAACATAGCCAACACAAAAGAGAAGGACAAAAAGCATTCTTAGAAACGTACAAGACTCAATTCAAGGTTTGACGTGCATAATTCGAAATGTTGTAAAGATCAATGATGGACAACAAAATTTAGGCCCCTGGCAGCACCGTTTTCGGTAACTTCGACGAGAATGAATGCCTAAAACACAATTGAAAAGTTGTTTGATAATCGTGGTACTGCGGCTTCCACCTTTAGCATTTCGTATTACGCGTGTAACATTTATTCGATTTGCACAATTTTCGAGCTCAGGTGACTACTTGACTGGGCCATAGCTTACTTACCAGATGACTAGGGTTTTTCGCAATATCAATCTTATTATTTCATTACTTCTAGCCTAGATCAGTTTTTGTTCAATTTACAGTGGACTTTTTTCTGCAGTTGTTGTTGAATTACGATTTCAACATTTGGCATTTTCTCACTTTTGCACGATTCAATTGGTCTCAATCAAGGTAAAATGTGCAAAAAGGTTTTTTTTTATTCTCTGGAAATAATGTGATTTTTTTTTATAATATCGAAAATATCAGTTTAGCCAGTTTGTACTGTTTATAGTCAGAAGAAATATTTAAAAAAAATCGTTAATTAAAAGCTTAGTTTAATGGAGGTTTTATTTGAAAATTTACCACTTTGAGACTTTCTACAGTATACATATTTCCGGAAATATATTAAGATATTAAAGATGCAGTTATTCAGTTAAACAAATCCAAAAGTTAATAATTTTCATCATATTCGTCTTTAATAGTAATTTAAAAATCGTTTGGTGTCCTACATGTCGTCCTATCTCTCTTATTCGGAATGTGGACATTTCTATGGACAATTCTAACCCGAAATTCCTACTGAGAATTTCTACTGAAAATTCCTACTGAAAATTCCTACCAAAAATTCCTACTGAAAATTTCTACTGAAAACTCCTACTGAAAATGCCTACTGAAAATTCCTACCAAAAATTTCTACTGAAAATTCCTACTGAAAATTCCTACTTAAAAATTTCTACTGATAATTTCTACTGAAAATTCCTACTGAAAAATTCGACTGACAATTCCTACTGAAAATTTCTACTGAAAATTCCTACTGAAAATTCCTACCAAAAATTCCTACTGAAAATTTCTACTGAAAATTCCTACTGAAAATGCGTACTGAAAATTCCTACCAAAAATTTCTACTGAAAATTCCTACTGAAAATTACTACTAAAAATTTCTCCTGAAAATTTCTACTGAAAATTCCTACTGAAAATTCCTACTGAAAAATTCGACTGACAATTTCTACTGAAAATTTCTACTGGAAATTCCTACCAAAAGTTTCTACTGAAAATTTCTACCAAAAATTTCTACTGAAAATTCCTACTGAAAAATTCTCCTGAAAATGTCGACTGAAAATTTCTACTAAAAATTTCTAGTGAAAAGTCCTACTAAAAAATTCTGCTGAAAATTTCTATGAAAATTCCTACTAAAAAATTTTACTGAAAATTCCTACTGAAAAATTTCTACTGAAAATTCCTACTGAAAAATTTCTAATGAAATATCCTACTGAAAATGTCTACTGAAAAAATCTGCAGAAAATTTCTACTGCTCGTAACGTTATTATTATTATTATTATTATTATTATTAATTCTTATATGTCTGTAATGCTTTTGAGAGTTTTCACATGAAGCGTTCATTCAAAAAATTGCGCGTTATTGTTTGTTAGTTTGACACTCCAGTTTGGAACTGCCCATTTCAATAAGGAATATGGGAGGCATATACAAAACTATCTAGGACTGCCTTTTCTTCCATAGCGTAAGGCAACAAGTAAAAAAATCACATCCGAAAATAGGAGAGAAACACAGAATACATGAGAGCTCTTAGGAGAGCATATGGAACATATGTAGCAATGCGATTGAGCCTTAAACAAGAAAATGATCTCGGGATGAGGAAAATTAGTATTAAGCTGACTTTTATTATCGAATATGTGATCGAGATATACCTTTCAGATTGCATCGTTAAGTTGGAGTAACCATCAATTGATCTCATGCACAGGCTAAATATTATTTGAAGGATCCTTCTCGCAACTGCCGTCAAGAATTCGCAAATAATCTTACTAAATATTGTTTGCAGAATTTCGTCTTTGAAATAAACGATGTCACCATTCCTTCTTTGATAACCTAAGCCTTCTTGCTTCTGACTCAGGTTTAGTGAAATCTTATACTTTAGTTTCTTCTCACCGACGCACTATGTCAATAACGTCAAATTGTGTCTAGCGTCTCAAATAATTTTCTTCAGCGCGAGGTTAGAGAGAACAAACGAGAGTGCGTCTTTTTTACCAAAGACTATTGCGCACTAAAAAATAAGTTTTTTTAAATTATTGAATTAAATGTCTAAATTTATCTTGGCTGCCTTCATTTGAAGTGAACGAATACAGTCATCAAAATATTTCTCATAATCACTTTTCAATATGAATTTTAGCTCCTGGAAATTTCGTTTTACGAGTTCAATGGACTCAGAACGTCTTCCACGAAAAAAAGTCGCAAGGGGCCATGTCTGGCGAATACGATGTGGTGCTCTTTTTGAAGAGTATTCAGTTCCCCTCCAAAAAAAACCGTACAGGAATAGGTCCCAAAAACAAGTTACGATTGGACTAGTGGGAAAATGTCTCTATCTTGAGCCATCTCTTATAATCTTGAATAACGATTTTCATTATTTTGTGGACGTTTTTCGAGAAGTGTCTTTAACCAAATCTTCGTTATTTGAAATCTTTGTATCTATACTCGTGTTTTCGAAAAAGTTGACTTTGTCAATTTTAACTTATCAGCTTATGGCAAAAAATAATTTTTCCATATCTTCTTCGCGGTCGTTATCCCCCAGTTTGAATAATTACTGGTCAGTATTTCGAATGGGTTCGATAGAAATTTAGCTGCTTTTATATGGCATGGCTCCGGACTTTGATCATTATCAGCACAGATTTATTTAGGATATAGGAGATGATATATACAAAAAAAAAAAACAAATTAGCTATAGAATAATGTGAGTTTTTGCCATGTAAAACTTTACACACCTTCTGAAAATTAATACATTTTTAAAAATATATCATCCATAAGTGGCAAGAACTATCGACAAGACATAAGGTCTTTTCTTCCCCATTAATTTAATAATCGAACCTGTATAATTTGAGTACTTTAATGGTTTTTTTTGTTTTTCGATGTGCATCTAGAACTGATTTCTGATTCATCGTATAAGGGGGTTGGTGCTGCATGTCAACTCCTTAGAAGTTACAAGGAATTTTCAAAATTATTAAGATGTATATACCCTGTACGATCTCCGAAACTATTAGTTATAGAAAAATTAAACCAATGTCTTCGATTGCTATTTAAAATATGAAATTTTTTATGGCTTGTCGTTCTTAGTGGGTAAGAGTTCGATCGTATTGATAGTAAAGTTTTCTTAATTTCCAATAAAATTATTTCACAGGATACTAGGCTAATATAATTTTTTTACTCAGAATGAAGTGTATATCATAAACAATCCTATTTTAATAAAATTTTCTTCATGTAAATTTGGTAAGCACAATTATATAGACTGAATATAAATGTTTTCTGATAGGAAGATTGAATATATTAATTTACATACAAATATCAAACATTTCCTGTTGAACAAATTTAATTTACAATCGACAATACATCCAGACTTCGAATCGATAATAAATTCGAACATACGCGTAGAAACCTTAATTGACTCCTGAAAATTTCCCTCAATAAACTCAATATGCTAGAATGTACTCAGTCAGTCATAAATCTTCTTGTACGAGTAATGCGGTGTGGGGGATTGTTTCTATTTTTAAAACAGTTTCCATGAAAACAGATGTGCTCATACTCCAATGAACATATGCTTATATGGCTGTAAATTTTCACATTTTAGTTTAAAGCAAATTATGTTCCTCTTTTCTCAATGTCCTATAATAGTTAAAATTAAATAAAATTTCTGTTTGGTTAAAGTAAGTGAAATATTAATAGAACTAAAACAAAAACTAATCTGCTACGTTTTTTTAAAAATGTTTTTTTTTTTTAATTTTCTATGAGATGTGAAGGAGAAAAATTTGTCTATTGGTTTAGTGCAGTCTCTTTCAATTCTCTCAAAATCAGAAATAAGGCCAAATTCGAAGAGTAAATCGTTTTTCGTTCTCAATGGTTGTCGAAATTATATTCATTACTATAAGATTGTGAAGATTTTATAAATTTTTACGGCCACAACTTCATATCCTTCATTATTGTAGTCGGATTATGTTCGGAGTTTTAGTCTGGGCATTACAGCTCTGCTACTAGCTATGTATGGTAAATTGCCGTTTGCCTCTTTACATCTTTGTAGGCACAATCGTTCCTATCTCTGAGCGTATGGATTGTTAAATCTCATTTCCTTTTTACCTTTTTTATCTCTTTGTATGAGTTGCATAAACCAAAACGTCCGAAATTTGGTTGCGTTTGGCACATGTTCATATTTTAAATTTTGTTGTCCAGGATTAAGATGCTTTTAAAAATAGTGTCTAGTAAATCAAGCACAGTATTTATTTGTTATTGTACTAAAGTTTCTATTTCGTGCATAGTCCAAGATTTAATGAACCTACTCTGACCAAAGGTCTGTTCTTTGGAAATCTTTAGCCCACGTCAAAAATTATCTACTGCCTGAAAAAATTATACACAGATGTGCAATATAGAAAGCCCTCACTATCAGGAAGGTACTGCTGTCAGATTGAATATACAATAGAAGCAAGTAGTCCCATTAATATGTAAAAATCATTTTACTTGAAGTAGTAATGCTTATATTTCAGCACAAATTTTGCTCGAAATGAGTAATTTTGATCGATTATGCTCCTATCAATGGGTGTGAAACATTCGGTTAATCCGTTGGTGAAACTGACAGCTTTTTAAATTTAAAATCTTTTTGAATTTATAAAAATGACTGCTTCAAGAAGATAAATGCCTTAGGTTACCCGATTACTTAGGAATTTTGTGAATTTATGGTACATTTTGTGATATTAGTAGACGTTAAAATAAATATAATGAAATTTTATTGGAATTAAGTATTTTTTCAAATAATTGACAATTTTAATAGAACTTGAAATTCCAAAGAAATAAGTGGAATTTGAGATTAAACCGATTAAATTTGATGAACTGGCCTATCGAAAATATATTATCTACTTTTAACTTGTTATATTTATCGGCTTATGATAAAGATAAACTCAGAGTGTTGCCTAGCATTGACATTTGTCTAATTTTATAAGAAATTGATTAGATTTTTAATGGAAATTGACTTTGATTAGATTTGATGGAAACTTGATTAGCCCGTTTTTATTTCAATTTGTTAGAAATTTTCAATAGCACAGTTTGAAAATTCCTACTGTAAATTCATACTGAAAAGTTCTACTAAAAATTTCCATGGATAATTTCTACTGAAAATTCCTATTGAAAATTCTTAACTGTAAGTATATATTTGATGTACAGTTTACGAATCGCTGATGTATGAATATAAGCTAAGACCATTAGTGCGAATGAGGCATTACTATTTACTACTAAATAAGTTAGCTATACTTAAATAATTTTTTATTGAAAGGGCATTTTTTAGCTTGTTACTTTTGGAGGATAGGAAAATCAGCCCATTAAACGTAGAACATTACAAAAATTTGAGCTCGTGCAACCTTTTAAGCTTTCTAAAACACTCTGTAAAAAATTAAAGTTTTTTTTCTGGAATAAAATATGTTAAATTCTATTTAACAAGTACGATAGAATGATTTACTACTTTTTATTATAATAAAAAAAAATTATTGTTAAACGTGTACATAAAATAAAATAAAAAATTTGAAAGCACAAAATTCTTAGAAAAGCGCTGACATAATATTTTTATTGTATTATTTGCATATGTTTTGATAAGCGTGTGGATTAAATGAGCCGCATACTCGTATAGTTATTATCGAAAAGTAAACAGCACGTATTTGGGAAAATTTCCAATACCAAATCTACTAAAAACGTGTTGCTAGTGATATCAGTATATAAAAACGCGTCTATAAATCCAATTACTTGTTTAGAGTTTAAGAACAAATTTATTAGAATGAGTAAATAATCTGTATGTGTACAATTTATGTAAGTGGGATGGTCTAGCGTTATCAAAGCGAACAATAATTAAATTCAATATCGAATTTTCGTGTAAACAGAACGATTAGCTTTGGGGACTATTTGCCCACTGTTATCATTAAATCTACAACATTTTTTTTGCTATCATAATTTTTGTCGAATAATAAAAGGTCTGTAGTTTTCTCTAAACTTCATGTAGGTACATTTTAGTTAAATTTTATTTAAGTAACAATATAAAAAATATATATTGGGACTAGGCGCCTAGCAGGGACTTCAGGAGTTGTTTGATATATCAATCTGAGACGGTACTTCCGGTTGTCGCGTCGTTGATGATGATTACGTTCTAAATATTTTTCAAAAATTATTTGGGACATTTTTTTAATTCGAAACAAATACTTACTATTTACAATAAGTTCATGAAGGGGTCTTTTTTATTATTATTATAATAGTTATGTAAGAATTATGCAATTTCATAACCACGCAACTTTATATAATCTCTTACATGAATATTTTTAACAGATCTGTTATTTGATAAAAAATAGATACTAAAGGTCCGATGCTCAATGTGACTTGTCGCAATTTATAACCAATAAAAACGTCGAATTGCATTTGGTTCCCGGTCATGTTGGCATCATAGGTACTGAATTAGCTCGGGAGAAACTCTCACTGTAATCCCAACCTTGCCCTGTTTGGTAACAAAATGGCACCTAACATCACTAGCCATGCGTACACAAATAAATTGGAAGTTTTCTTCACATTAGCCGAACATTGTAAAGCCAGTCTACTCAACAACCATTCCAAAATTTTGAGCAAAGACACTTATTAAAATCTGGATTGGGCATATTCTACTTATCCCTAATTTCCTGTTCGGTAACCAACCTCGTTCTTCATGCCATTCCTGTGGATTTCAACTCACCATTCTTCATATTTGAAATTAGTGCCATTTTACCCAGCATTTATTTTTGAATAGGATTACTTTCATTGTGGAGCTCCTAGACCTAACAACTCCTTTCCCAAGTTCCATTTTTAAACTTCTTACACATTCAAATATCCTCCACAAAATTGAACAATCTTTGACTTTTTCGTCCAATTAACTATCGACCAGTTTTTTTAAAAGAAAGCTAGTAACACAAAGCTTCATGGAGTTGCCAAATAGCCTTATGGTTGTGGCGCTTCAAAACGGCATCTGACCCTTGTCTAAAATACGTTACATAAAAACATAAAAACGAACAAACGGATACTAATTTAAATATTTTTTTAAATAAAAATGAAGGGTTTCTCAAATTAGACCTTACAAAAGGACGTTACTAGAAAAGAAGATCTCCTTTTGTAGAAAGGCAAACAAATTTTATTTCTTAGTCATAATAATGGTTTGAATATTTAATAGTATCTTAATATAAGAACACCTAGAATTAAAGGTAATGGGTTCATTCTATTTTACAATCTCCAAACTGCTACATTAAATATTCATAGAACTAAACTATTGTGTTAATTTTGCTAATTAGGGCTTAATCTTAGCCCCACAACTATGACCTAATTTACCGACTGAAACTATAGAAACACTATGGGAGACTAAATACTAAACATTGGAGATATGTTTCCAAAGATTAAGTTTCCTAAGTCTCTACGAAGCCTTAAATACCTATTAGTGTAGCTGCTCAAGATGGCAGATCTGATGATGCTTATGCGGTCTTAAAACATTAAAAGTGACCTCGGATGTTCTCGTTGCGGCAGTCCAAATTGTTGGAATAAGGTCAACAGATCTAGCTTTAAAGTTGCATGTGCTGGCATATCGAAAGTCAATTGTTACACATCCATCATAAAGTTAATCATCACAGAAAAATTGGTTAGACGTGACTTAGGGATAGGCATGGGAAGTACAATTCTCCTTAAGTCTATGCAGCGTTTAACATACAACGACGACATCTAAATTATGTGTCGATCAAAAAGAGTTGTACTAGAGAGCTTCATTAAGATTGACCCCGGCGGCGAAAAACTTGGGCTACACATAAATGAAGGCAAAACAAAGTACTTGGAAGACAAGACCAATTAGCACTAGTCGCATAAACACGTATATAGAAGATTATAGCTTCGAAAGAGTTAAATGGATTTCCTATTTTAGCAGCCGACAACAACATGAAGGAAGAAATCGCCACCTACTTTAGTGAGGTTAAATTATTTCGCTGTTTATTTTAGAAAAACAAATTCTGACCATAACATCGAAGCTACATAATATATGAGGATAGATGAGATGCTCGTACTAGTCTTATCTATCATCATATATTCTTCGGGAACGTGGGTTCTAAGCAAAAACTATTGCGAACTGTTGTCTACACGAGGATGGGCTATCCCGTAGCCTATTTAACGATGAAATCTTGGACCATTACCGTTACCAGCCGGTTGTGAATAAAATTAAGCTCAACAGAGTGTGGTGGGATCTACACTTAATCTGTATTAATGAGTAATACCCAGCCCGGAAATTTTACAATGGCTCCATTTATAGTCCCAGAAGACGAGGTAGGCCCTGCGTTCGGTAGAGCGACGGTATTAACCAGGGCGCTAAAACATGCTGGGAGTGTCGAACTGGAAAACCGCCGCGCGAAGGCGGGCTGTCGTGAGTTCTTTGATTCAGCAGGTCTAGACCGGACTCTCAGTTGTCGCACCGCTAATGATGAATCTTTTGTTGCTTTTGACACAAGAATCGCCTATTAATTCTTATAAGTTATGGTCCCAAATAAGCCTCATCGAAAATGTTCAGTAGTTAATAATTTTTTTATTAGAATTACTCATTCCAGTTTGCCAATAATATTGTGTTGATGCACTACCAGGAATATCAACAGTACTCCTAATAGCTAGCAGTACTCTTTCAAATGGTGTATTATTTATGTATCTTAAAAAACATATTATTTATATCTCATTAAAAATAAAATAAAATAGACAAAATAATTAAATACTTAATAAATAGCTGGAACATAAAAAAGTTTTCTTAAATTTTCTTTAACTAATTCCATTTTATAACAACAATTTAAATATTTTATTAATAAGTGAAAGCAAAAATTTACTTCCTTCTTACAATTTCATAATTTGTCAATTAATTAATATATAATTTATAAGTTTTAAGAGGCAGTCGCTTAAGTTTTATAGTTTACGATTATTTTACAAAATAATCAATAAAATAATACTAGCAAGAATAAAATTGAAAATTATTACATATCAAAATTTTTTCTGTTTTTTCTTCTCGTATTTTTAAAAACATATTGGATTCTTCATAAATGTCAAGTGATTAGCGACTATTTTTAAAAGTCAGAAGACTAAACAAAAGTTATCTTTCTGATTAAGAATAACAATTTGCTTGTGTAAGGCATTTACAGTCTTTAATTTCTTGAATTGAAATGGAAACTCATGTTTCCGCCAACAGTCTTTGAACATTCCAAATAGTTTTTTTTATTCGTGGGATTCCTTTATTTATTTACTCTTTTTTCACAGTTGATAGTGTAAACTATAAGGTTTCAACGAACAACATTATTAACGACCGAATTTATAAATACGAGTAATACCATTAGGAATGGGCGCACATAAACTAGTATATATTCGCCGTTGGACTTTTAACATTTCAACAAATACTTATTCTCCAATTCTCTTGTTAAATTTGTTAAGTTTTAAATGTTAGCTTTTCATGCACACATTATCGAGTATGCAAGGTTTTTGGTATTTGAACTTTCGAATGGATATAAATAAATGCCAATAATTTCTATTAATTTCATAAGAAGTTGAGTTGTGTTTCTAATAAAAAAAAATTCCATATTCAAAGTTATAAAATTGGTTACTCATTAAAACTGAGTATTTATTAAATATTTTTATTGTTAAACATGTTTCTTGGAAAAGCAAGAGAGCATAAATGGTAACCGCGATATCTATAAAAAATTATACTAAACGGCATTGAGAAAATCCAGATAATAGAATAACTACCATAGTAAAATTTGTATATTTTTTTTGCTGATGATACCTTTTTAAACAAACTAAATTTAGTTGGCCTATTAAAACGACTCTACCCAGTCCTAGTTGATGGAAAAATTATTAACTGTTCACCAATTTGGCTTCCGATCTGAACACTCCACTATCAAGCAATGCCATCACATTGTTGATCACATTGCATAATCTCTTGAGAGGAAAGAGTATTGCCCAGGAGTATTTTTAGATACCTCCCAAGCTTTTCATCGTGTGTGGCATCATGGAGTCCTCTGGAAACTCAAGAGCTTTCTTACTTATAATAAATTCATATCTCTCCTAACGACAAGTTGCAATTAGGTCAGAATTCTCGGAAATATATCCTATACTAGCCGGAGTCCCACAAGGCAGAATCTTCGGTCACATTTTACATAATATTTATACCCATGACATCCCATCCGATCCTAATACTATCATTGCTACTTATACAGACGATACGGCCATACTTGGTACTCATACAAATCCTGACATAGCTTCCAACAATTTACAATCTCATATCCACAACCTTCAATCCTGGTTCAAGACATGGAGAGTGAAGGTAAATGAACAGAAGAGTGCTCACATTACTTTCACACTTTGTCAATGAAAACCTACCCCTTTATACCTTAATAGAAACATGATTCCACAATATGACAAAGTACGTTATTTGGGACTTTACCTGGACAAGAGATTAACATGGAACCCTCATACTAGACTAAAAAGAGTTGAAGCTAACAGACGTTATCTATAACTTCTTAGACTACTGGACCAACGCTTGAAACTAACAATAAAAGTAAACTTTTAATACACAATAAAACCTATTTGGACATATGGAATTGAACTTTGAGGCTCAACGAAACGTTCGAATTCCTATTGCGTCCAGGCATTATAATCCAAGATCCTCCATAAAATTGTTTATGTTCAGGACCAAGCTTTTTCCCGCTAACAAAAATTTCACTCTCGTTTAACCTATCTTCATAATCCATCGGAGACTTAAGAGACAATTGCCTAGAGAGTTTCTAGAGGAATCTAACTTTTATTAGTTGGAAAAACGCCGATGGGTGTTTACTCTCCACTTCATGATGCAGAAGATTGTTAATTAAAATGTTATGTAAAACTGTAGTTGCAGATAAAAAATTAAAAAAAATTCAGTTGGCAGTATTTACTATAGTGTACGAATGCGCTTAAATCACTAAATTGGCAATTCAGCACAGCGTTTGTCTGAACTTTGATATGCATTCTACGAAAATATTCAATTTTCGAAAAAATGTATGAGAACACTTTGGAGTTTTCGAAGGATATTTTGAATCTTTGATTGGACTTCAGAACACATATTTTGACACTTTAATTCTTCATTGTTAACTGGCACAATTTGAGTTTGTGAGATAGATGCTCAAAAGAATCTTTATTGATCCAAATTCTAGTCTTTGAGAACCATCTTGATTGCTGTGCCTTTTCGATCATATCCTTCTGACCATAAGGTGATCATGAAAAAAACACCCATAAAGATTCTTTTGCTTCTGATCACATTTTTTAATGATTGTGAGATAGATGCTCAAAAGAATCTTTATTGATCCAAATTCTAGTCTTCGAGAACCATCTTGATTGCTGTGCCTTTTCGATCATATCCTTCTGACCATAAGGTGATCATGAAAAAACACCCATAAAGATTCTTTTGCTTCTGATCACATTTTTTAATGATTGTGGCTCTATTTGATACAATATTAGTTTTGAGCTCTTGAATTGTGTGTGGACAATTGACATAATCTCTTCACGAAATTAGACGCCCAGTGAATTTGGTTTTTAATAAATCGATTGTTCCTTAGTTAGTGTGACACGTAGTGCCGTCCTGTTGAAACCACAAGTCGTCGACATCCATATTGTCAAAAATAAGCTATAAAAAATTGGTAGCCATATCTCTGTAGGGCACTCAATTGACAGTAACTGTAGCACCAGACTACTTTTCGAAAAAATACAAACGTATGTTTCCTCCTGCCCATAGAGCGCACCATAAAGAGACACGTGATGATTATAATGGTTGTTCAATAATTACTCTTGGATTTTCAGATGACCAAGTACGATAATTTTGCTTGTTAACATAGTCATCTGAGTGAAATTGATCTTCGGCCGAGAAGATTTTTCCTGAAAAACCAGGTCGACCATTTTCATTTTGGATTTAAATAGTTTTAATAAGATTCTCGACCGAACTTGGTAGACCCTATACCAATGGTGGCGTACCTATTGTACGTTCATCAATTAAGCTGGAATGTAACAATTAACAGATTTTTATTAAACAGATAACTGCTGACAATTCTGTTATTGACATTTATAATCATTTGAGGTTATGTTTGGTTTTTGTTATAAAGCTCAGCTGACCTCGCTCAAGTTCGCCGTAAAAAGTCTCAATGTAGACAAGTTCCATGTATCTCCAACATCTTTTTGATAGTAAATTCCACTCTGACAATTAATTATACGAGCATAATTACTTGTCAACCAAATAATGAAAGCATAATTGCTAATTGTAGTTATTTAAATATATAAATTTAAAAAAAAAACTGCTAGGCACGTCAGACAGTGGAAATATATTATTTGAGGATTTTTGGAACGCACAAGTAATAAGGTTCGCTACCACTGCCCTCATATCATGTAGTCTAAAAACTGCTCTTCTTATAATATTCTTAGAATGAAAAAAATTATTGTTATCTGTAGCCGTATTTTACTATAATAAAAAAGGGAAATAGTTGGCTATATATATGAGCACTAATCTAATAAAATATAATAAAATTGTGTAAATGAACTTCGCCCTATTTTTATTCTTACTTTCCGTAACACAAAATTATTAACAGAGAAAAAAAGCGCGATTAGTTCCTAGGAAGTATCTATCTTATCTGAACAGTTTTATGTTTCCGACAATTGCTATCAATAGCAAAAACAAACAAAAACTATATATGTAAAATGCTCTAGATATAGGCAGTATTGTGTTAAACATAAGAGTTACTGCTGGATTCAAGAAATGTTACGACAAACAAGTGGAAGTGACATCAAAATACAAAAAAAAAGTAATTGAAATGCATACATGCACATTGAGTACTGGTGTCTCTTGATAACCAAGATTATTTCCATTTGCCAACAATAAACATAAATCTAAGATTTAATATGACAAAAGGCAATAAGCCATGTGTTGTGTTGCTGTTGGGGAGAATAGTAATAATGCCCGTTTATTATGCAATAATAAATTTCCTCTCTCATAGAAGTGCATGTCAACATCGATTAAGTTTTGTCGCACTAGTACATTAGAGCCGTTCCAACATGATTTACTTCTTGAAGTAAATAGACGCATCCGGAGCCATTCGAGCAAGTGGATCTCACATTAAATGCGACTAGATTTAATAGGGTAACCATTCAAACATATTTTATATAATACATTTTATATTGAGAAAATTTTTTAAATGCTATGAAGTTGAAATTGCAAAATTTTTAATTTGATCAAAACAATTAATGGGCATGCATAATTAATAGGCGTCAATATTTTACACTATCAAGATTATAATTAGAAGTTAAAAAGTAATGATTGTTTCTCAAGTAAAAAATTTCCAGCATATATCATAGCATTATGATTCTATTAAAACAGAATTAAAAAAATAAATGGCATCTCAAAATACCACAAGATCTCTTTAGAAAAGTTCATCTATATTTTTATTTAATTTGACAATCTATACACATATATAACAACATAGAGTGTTGATACCATCAGTAAAAAGTGTCTACTTACAATATTTTGGTTTCGATGTTTATAAACAACAAAAAAATTTATTCCAACAATTTTCTTGTAGCGGTATTTAAATGTCCTAACAAACGAGCTAAGATAGACCCGAAAATCATTTTGTTCTACTATTATAAAATTCTGCGATTCAAAGCGAATTAAAAATTATATTTAAAAAAAATGGTGGATTATTTTACTATTATCTTCAAAGTATAACCTTAGCATCAAAAAATTGTCTACTCCAATAATTCCACGAAACATCGTAACGAATTGGAACTACTAAGAGCGCTAGAAAAATTACGCCCTTTTATTCACCCATCAAAAATACACACACTTTAAATCAGAACTATTTCATAATAAAATCATCAAATGGGAACAAAAAATAGAGTTTTATATCTATGCCAATTAGTATAGATATTATGTATAAAAAAAACGTCAAATTAATGAGTTTTCCCAAAATAAATCAGTTTTGAACATGAAGCTTTTACTCTAAAATGTTTTAATCGTTATAAAAAAAAACCTATAAATTGAATTCAGCTTGCAAAAATTTATAAAAACTTATAAATCAATAAAATAATCTAAATCCAAAACCAAATTCTTAAAAAATTGGTTAAAATTTTTCGAGGGTTTCAATTTAACTTCTAATTTTTACCATTAACCATACTTATTGATATGAAATCTATACTCACGACGAGAATCCATACTTAAAACTGAAATGAAATTCACTCAAGACTCAAGACGGACAACTTCATCAACTTCTTAGCAAAAGTTCTATAGACGTTTAAGAAACAATGTCGTAATGAAACTTAGATTATAGAAGAACTGGATAGGCCTCTACACAAAAATTGTGGAACAATTTTGTTGGCAATACATTCGTAACACAGAAACGGCGTAAATCATTAGGGACCAATTTTAAAGTTTAGTATGATACTCGTATTGAAGCGGTTTGTTTAAAACCATTTTCATATGTTATGTCATTTATGCGTAAACAAATAGATTTTTTTTAATATTGCGGATTTTGTTGTTTGATGGAATAAGTTTTGGCAAATTGCAATAAAACACATAATTCTATTTTAAAATATTATTTATTTATTTCACTATATATTATTTATTTAAAAAAAAATTATAAAGTGGAAGAGCATATAAATATATAAATTGCAAGTTATTTGCCATGATAACGCTCCTGCTCACGCATCGTTTTCTTCGATTGCAGGGGCGTGGTTGCCACAGGGTAGAACGGTCAATAAGGAATATTACCTGCAAGTTATGCTCAATTTGCGCGAAGCAATCCGCCAGAAACGCCCGGATTTATGGAAGAACAAAAATTGGCTTTTGCTCCATGATAACGACTTTGCTCACGCATCGTTGCTTGTGCGCGAATTTTTGGCTAAAAACAACACACTAATAATGCCGTAGCCACCGTATTCCCCAGATCTGGCCCCCTGTGACTTTTTCTTGTTGCCGAAACAGATTCTTTGATCCAGTTTTTGGAATGGGCCAAAACACATGCAAGCAAAGCAGCTGTCAAAAATTAACTGAACATTGAAAATGACCGAACTTGTCGGCATAAATGAGAGGTATAAGTACCAACATAACGCCATAAAAAAAATCGAAAATCGGATATAGGTAACCCGCGAAAATTCAAAATTCGCGATACTTTTTGAACAGACCTCGTACATGCAAACAGGAGATACGTTAATGGTCTTTACTCTTTATAAACTTCCAAATTAATTAATTTTTTTTATAAAGACTGTTTGTAGATTGTTGATGTTGTAAATTTCTGTAAATTTAAAAAATAAGAAGAAAATTGGAGTATTTATTCTAATTCAAATTCGAAAAGTAATATCTTCCAACACTGATTTGGGGTAGAGTGATTTTGGACCATATTAGCATTCAGTTTGCAACAATCTGTAAAACTGCGCAAATTTATAAAATAGCATTAAAAATAATAGGCTAAGGTCATATTTACATTTGATGACATTTAAATATTTGCAATTTTTTATTCAATCGAAACTTACATATAACATATTTATACACAAGTGCACGCTATATAAACACGAAAAAATTACATTTATTTTTAAGATTGCTAATTTTTAATTGTAATAGAAAAATTATTTGAAAACATCTAAAATGAAATGAGTTTTTGTACGGAAATTTCGAAAATGTAACATTTATCGTGAAAATGAAGATAAAATTTCGTGTTGCTTTTGCTCAGTTGCAAATTGTTAATTTCGTATTTCAAGGTAAACAACGTGTTTAAAACTCAATTTGTGCATGGCACAGAGTATTTTGCATCATCTTAAATCGCTTATTAAATTCCTAATTATTATAATTGCTAATAGTGACAAATAATTAATGAATTTAGGGAGTAGGTCTCGCGGCTAGTGGTCTCATATACGTAAAATGTATGAACTAGTTTTGCAAACAAAAACGTCAAACCAAACCAAAAACGTAGCGGAAATCATTAAAAATAGTTTTTTTTAGTATTACTAAGAAATTCCATGCCAATGTGGAGTGGAGTTTCATAAAAATCTTATATTGGCGTTTGTAGGTGGGATTTAACAACTGAATAATTTTAATAAACAGTTGAGGTATTCGTAAAAGTTGTCAAATTATGAGCAGAGCTTGTGTTTGTGGTTGGGGTACTTGCCCAATCCATGAAGATTTGTCGGCCTTTCAAAATTTCCTTCTTAGCATGTCGAACTTGAACTCCAATTTTCCACTCTTATTTTTTTCACATTTTTGGGATTATCGTGTGATTTAGAGCAAAATAATATCAGCGATGATGTGTCAAAGTCTAATACTAATTTAAATTGTTCATTTTCGATTGAGATTTTCCTGATACATATGAGATTATTTTTGTTTTCGAAAGTTTTCTCCCTTCCAGATTAACTACAAAGTTTACAAATTCAAAAGTAGAATATTATTACGAGTATGTATTATCATTGCTAGCGACATAATTATTTCTCTATTCGATATGTTATTTTAGTTGAAATTTTTTTATTCGGAGAGAACTGTGCCAAATTTGGTGTACGTCTTAAAATTTTAACTACTGAAAAATATGTATAAGAAAGAAAATCAAAATTGAATTTTTTCCATTAACAATATTTGATGATTTTTTGATGAGACTATACCGTCTTGTCGAGTAGGTCAATCATTTCACAATTAATTGGTTATTATTAATAAGAAACAGTTTCGTTTTTCCTCTTTCTGTTTACAATATTTTTCATTAGCCAATAATTCTTTAGTAAAAGTACGGAAATGACCTTCTTTATAGGAGAAAAAGTGATTTTCGTATTTTATTGCTCTTTTCTAATATGGCAGTAAAGAAGAACGCCAAATGTTCGAAAGGTACATAATAGCTGAATAATATTAATAAAATAGAAAGAAAGACAATATTTCGGATGGAAATTAATCATGGAATATGAAGTTGTTAATTTGTGCTATTTTATTGTAGATGATTATATCGAAAATGAAAGATTTTATTAAACACTAAAAATAACCCGAAAAATATTAGTTAATTTGAATGAGTCTAAAGATTTGGCTTATAGAAGTGGTACAGAAAAGAGAAAACTACTTAATTCAACTATAATAAAAGTGGGCGATGTTAAGACCAGACAAAACTATTATTTTATTATGCTGTGTTATATCCAAAATTTTCTAAAATTAATTATTTTATTAGTTTTTTTCGATTTCGAAAACTATTAAGCTAACTAGGTAGGTAGTAAATGTTTTTGAGTGTTTATTAAATTTTAAAAAATTAAAAGTAAAAATCGAAGAAAACGATACGGTTTAGAAAAAGATACTTTTTCTTGTTAAATACTATTCATAAATATCTTCGAATTTTTTCTAATAAAATTTCTGGAATTTTTTCTTAAGTCCATATTCTTCTTAGAAAGTTTCCTGAATTAAGGACGATATCTTATCTCTTATTACGGGATTTAGAGGAAATGAAAAAAAACTGATGGGAAATGGTTCTCTGGCTAAGAATAATAATAAATATTTATCTAATAATAGAAAAAAAATCTCGAACACTAAAAGAAGAATAATTAAAGCTATACGAGGTCTGTTCAAAAAGTATCGCGAATTTTGAATTTCCGCGGGTTACGTATATCCGATTTTCGGTTTGTTTTGTGGCGTTTTGTTGGTACTCATGTCTCTCACTTATGCCAACAAGTTTGGCCATTTTGCATGTTCAGTTAATTTTTGACAGCTGCTTTGCTTGCACGTGTTTTGGTTCGTCTTCGATTTTTGCCCATTTTTGACCAAAAACAGCATCGCATTAACATTGCTAAGGAGCTATTGGACTCTGTCCGCAACGACCCAAATTTGCGCCAGAGGGTCATATTTGGTAACTGGTGACAATGGAAGCTGCCGCACGAGCCAAGACCGAAAAAAGCGCGCCAAGTTCGGTCGAATGTGAAGGTTTTGCTTACAGTTTTCTTCGATTGCAGGGGCGTGGTACATCATGAGTTCTTGCCACAGGGTAGAACGGTCAATAAGGAATATTACCTGCAAGTTATGCGAAGCAATCCGCCAGAAACGCCCGGATTTGTGGAAGAACAAAAATTGGCTTTTGCTCCATGATAACGACTTTGCTCGCGCATCGTTGCTTGTGCGCGAATTTTTGGCCAAAAACAACACACTAATAATGCCATAGCCACCGTATTCCCCAGATCTGGCCCCCCTGTGACTTTTTCTTGTTCCCGAAACAGATTCTTTGATCAATTTTTTGGAACGGGCAAAAATCGAAGACGAACCAAAACACATGCAAGCAAAGCAGCTGTCAAAAATTAACTGAACATTGAAAATGACCGAACTTGTCGGCATAAGTGAGAGACATGAGTACCAATATAACGCCATATATATTGGTACTCATGTCTCTCGAAAAATCGAAAATCGGATATAGGTAACCCGCGGTAATTCAAAATTCGCGATACCTTTTGAACAGACCTCGTATAAGTACTACTTGATTAGAGAAGAGCATTGAATTAAGATGACGCTTCATCCTGTTGGAATTTATCCTAAAATATCACTGAAAAGATTATAGATCTCCTATCGGAAGATTCTGAAAGTACTTTTTCCTTTTTGGAATAAAGTTCATCTTCCAAATATAATCAATATTTCCGTTATGCTAAACGCAGCTATTGTGGCACATATAAAATTATCACTGGAGGTGTTTTGTATCTGCCTAAGTGGGGGAATTTTTCCACAACATTGTAAATTGTCTTTTCAGAACACGGCGGTGAAAATCTTATGCGGCCGATTGGAGAAATATACTGCAGGGCATAGAGGCTTCAGGAAAGTGCGCTCTACTTTGGATGCTATTGACATTAATAACATTTAATTTGTCGTGATGGGGCTGCATGCTTGATAATTTGGGCTTAATGGGTGTTGCAGGATAATCACCAAAATAATAGCAGATTATTTGATATGTAGAACTCTTCTATAGAGGACGAGTGGTAAGGAGAAGTCATACAAGGTCATGAAGCGGTGAGTCCAACAAAACTCCGTCTTGGGCCTTTTTCAATGTGTTATGATATTCTTAAGCTCCATATTCCAGAGAATGACCACATTCACTGAGGATGTTGCTGTAATCATGGTTGCGAAATGTGTGGAAGAGGTAGAACAGATTGGCTTCTGGTAGTTGGTCTTCGGCTTGCAGGTCATAAGGAGGGGTCAGTGCTCATTATGGGCAGGCAATGCAGAGGGATTGTTACCATTAGAATTGGTGAATATGAGGTGACCTTGGGATCAAAGCTGATATGTTGTGGCCGGAACGACTCTGATCGAAATCTGTTGGACAAGCGACGGAGGTTGTACCATCGGAGAAGTCGAAGCCTATGAAATTTTTACATCCTCCTTTTATGGTAAATTTTTCCTTTTAAAGTCGAAGAAACGCTGTGGCACGATGCGAGGCTTATAGGAAGAAAGATAGGAAGAGTAAGCATAGTTTATGATATTCTTCCACTAGCCGTTTTTACATCCTCCCTTTAAATTTTTCCTTTTTCCACTCATCAATCTTCCATCGTTAAGTGTTGGTGTGGCTGACTTCCTGTTTTTTTTTTCTTAATTCTAGTTTTTAATACTATTGTACATTAATTATAAATTGTCAAAATCTAATGCGGTTCAACCAATATGGAAATGCACATGTGAAGGCGATGTAGTTCTCTTCAAGGAAGTATATCCAATTTTGTGATCTTCAGAGCTTTTGTTATTGTAATTTAATATTTTTAGAAATTATTAATTCCATCATTTCAAAATAACTTAGTTTTGACTTTCTTATCAAACCCATTTAATAAATGCATTTTCAATTAACAATTTTTACAGGTTTTATATTATATTTAATTTAAAAGGTGATTTGTTTTGTATGTGATAATTGAAAGGACTCACAATGAAGTGAGTGCGTTTTTTTTTTATAAACATCAATAGAATTATTTTTTTAAATTGTAATATCGAAGGAAAAGAACAATGCATAATATTTTCAAGTGGAAGTTTGTAAATATTGAAACATATGCAAATGAATGCCTGCGGTTCTGCGGAAGTTAAATTATTCGTAATTTCTCATTTAGCTATCAATGAATTCATGCAAAATTATTTCCATGTCGGGGCACTTAATTACAATAAATATAAAATATTATTTATCCGAGGAAGCCGAGAAAGTTTTTTTACCATTTCTTGTTGAATTATTTATTATCAAAAACCATAGTGTATATTGTAATTTAGCTGATTTACATTAGTAAAATTTTACATCTAAGTTTGCGTAAAAAAAATTGTAAACAAAATTGAAAACACATAAAATATAAATGAAAACACTCCTAATAGTAAAGGATAATAATTGCTAAAATATTGAGTATACGACAAAATATTCATTGGCGAGGTTAAATCTTGTGTGATCAAAGTGCCCGTATTGCGGTTGTCGAGTGACTCATTCTACGAGGGTTTCAGAATTGTATCGTGTATATTTCTAACAATTATTATAATGTATAGCTTATATTTACTTATTATAGTATTAAGATCACAGTACAAAATAGTTGGCAAAGAATGCCAAAGACTGATAACTTTAACATACCTTATAATATTTGCTCGACAATCGTAATATCAATTGAAATGTCATATTCGAAATAAGCTACTCAAATTTTAAATGGAAAATTTTCGAATCTGGATTTAATAGATGATACAGACGAGAAAGTCAGTATTCGTAAGGATACTCTCAAAATTTTACTTAAACATAAACTACATCTTGATCATTATCAAAATATTCTAATAACGACGATACATAAATTGGCAACAAATTTAAGTAAGTAGCGTAGTTGACCACATAATCACATGGAAAAAGTATATATTCTCGAAAAGTATTCTAGGTTTTATTATTGACATTAAAATGTCAACATTTCTGTTGCAGCGAGACGTGTGCCTCAACTGAACTATTTTTGTATGAGGCTAGAGACCATTGATTTAAACCTTAAAAAATATATTTTTAAAATTTTTTTTAAATATATTTTAATTTTGTATAATTTGTAATCGAATGTAAACTTTTCTGAATCTACTACACTGACAGATTTGCTGCGTATTATTTTCATAAAATTAAAAAGTTAGCGAGGAACTCTCTTAAAAAAACCAAAAACTTCTCTACTGATCCAGTTAGCGACAAAATGCGGAATAAAGCTTCCAAATGAAGTTTTCCGCCTCCATAACTAACGACTCCATCGTTTTCTTAAATGTACACCAATGAATTCGCAAATGTCATGGCAAAGGCGAAATAGAGTTTTTCCTACTGAAAGGTTATAAAAGTTTTCAAAGTATTTCTGGTGGTCTTACAGTTTTGTTGAGTCTGTTTTTGTAGCAAAAATAAAAAAGTAAAACTTAAACAAACGTTTTAGATGATGTACTAACTTGTTTTGCGCAGATATTAGAATGAAACTACTTTCTAAACTATGGTTAAATCATATTAAAACGAAGATTGTAGTTGCAAATGAATGAGTGTAATTAAGTAGCACTAGGAATGTCTATTTATATAGACCTAAAACAGTATTCAAAAACTTGCGGACTCACAAATATTGATATACGTGTGCGTAACTATCCAAAAAATATTCTTTATTTTTCTGATGTAGATATCAGATATGTTTAACTTACAGAATTTTTAACAGAAATCCATGTGGTAAATTCATATAAATTAGTCTATTTTAAGGTATTGTACTATTATCTAGTTAAACAGTTACTATTGAACTATATTGCACAAAATTCAGTAAAATCTGAACACATTTATTATAAGACATGACACTATAAAATCTGTGTCGTTCATAAAATCTGAACGAGTTTAACTGAAAAATATTTCAATATCCAACTTGCTCCACAAATACAGCAATTCAGAAAAAGTGCTTAATATGTTGACAAATAGAAAGCACCTTGTATTAATAAACGCAAATGTATCTCGGTTCATTTTTAAAGCGACAACGAACTTATTGCGAACTCAAGCAAGAATTTACAAAAATATAAGCTACAAAGTGTATGGATTTCTTCAAGAAGGTCTTAAGTAAACGCCGGAATACAATTGCAATCAGCAACGAAAAAAAGTTATTCGTTGCTTGGCGACTTGGTGCTAATTTCTAAGTTTTCAGTTCTGTTCGTAGTGCTGCCAGCAGATTCTTACGTTTAACAGTCTTTGGCGGGGGAGGCTATGCGTAGACAAACAGACTGGACCCAACCTTAGATTATAGAAGAACTGGATAGGCCCCTATACAAAAATTCTGTTCAAATTTTCTTGGTAATACATTCGTAAGAACGCTCACACACGCAAAATAACAGAAACGGTGTAAATCAATGGGGGACAATTTTTAACTTCATATACGATTAAATGCCAAAAATGCAAAATGAATTAAATGAGAGAATGTGATATTATGTTAAAATAAAAACTACACCGCAACTTAGTAAATATAAATTTTAATGTTAAACAAGCATTTGTAGATATTGAAAGGATCTTTATAATATAAATGTGTGTTTTTGAATTTAAATGGTAATTTAAATGCACCACCTACTGTCGGATTTGCTTTTTAGCACTTCGGCAAATTTTCACAACACTTTGAGAAGGGTACTTTAGGAAGCCAAAGGATATGTACGCTATTAAACTAGTTCGATGTGAAGTCTCCTAAAGCCGAAAGACAGTGAAAAGACTTGCCTATCTTAAAAACAATAAAGCCTGGTATGTATTCAACCACTTGTTCACTATATTCATTAAGTACAGATGGATCAAATAAATAATCATTGTAACTTAAAATATTTATTTAACTCATTTACACTTAATTTCCTTAAAATTTCTTACACATACTTTACGTACGCCGGCACTGAACTATTTTCTGGTAAACATTGAACTGTCAACATCACATTTGTTTACATTTATTGAATGACGAACTTTTCACTTTTTAACGACTTTTTGGACCAAATAAATCATGAAAAACCATTTAGGGACATCATAAACTAAATTTTTGTTAATTAATATAGTACAAATAAAGATATCAACTTACTGAAAGATAGAAATTTCCGGCTTTCTCATTCCGTTGAATTACCAGTAACCCTTTATAAAACACTTCATTTTCTGAAATAAAAACGTCTTATTAAATGTTATCAACAATAAAACTATTTGTATAAATAATTATTTTTTCGTAAATACTTAAAAAAAAAAAACTACACGTTCACATTTTTCGATAAGTGTCAAAATAACAACTTGAAAAACAACAAAAGTATGCAAGCATTTCGGTATGCTACCACTTCCATGGAGAATGGCGTGTTTAAAAACTCTCCGAAAGTTTATAAAATTGAGGTGTTTGATATTTAATTGATATTTACAAAATAAATAATAAACCTAAAATACTCGTACAGTTCCATTTCATATCAAAAGATTGTACAAAAAATAAAAATTGCCTGTCGTTGTGTTTAAATTGTATTTTTATTTCCAATAAGTTAATTAAAATGAATATAAATTATGCTTTTGGAATTCAATAAATTTCTGTTATAGTGGGTGTCATGTCTACATAAAAAAATCTACACAAAAGTATGCAAGCGTTACGATTTCTCGCCGCTTTTGCAATAATTAAGCCAGAAAATTGCGTGTACATATAGGAAAATCTGACGTACTAATGTAGGTATTCTACAGGTATTCTTTAATCTAAGGGACTAATGCAGGTATTCTTTCCACACATTGGCGAAACACTATTTAATAATCACTCTGAAATTCTCAAATTGGGCGTACTGCACTTACCCATGATTTTTATTTCGCCGACCAACCTCGTCCGCTCTTGTCTTAAACTCGCTATATCTCATATGTTAAACGAATGCAACTTAATCTATAATCTATTTTTGAATAGGACTCCTATTATGGAGATCCTAGACCCAACAACTCCTTTCCCAAGTTCCATTTTTGAACTTCTTACACATTCAAATATGCTCCACAAAATTTAATAATCTCACTTTTTCGTCCAATTAACTATCGACCAGTTGTTTTTTAAAGAAAGCTAGTAACACAAAGCTTCATGGAGTAGCCAAATAACCTCATGGTCGTGGCGCTTCGAAATGGCGTCTGGTCCTTGTCTAAGATACGTTACATAAAAACATAAAAACGAACAAACGGATACTAATTTAAATACTTTTTGAATAAAAATGAAGGGTTTCTCAAATTAGACCTAACAAAAGGACGTTACTAAAAAAGGATATCTCCTTTTGTAAAAAGGCAAAGAAATTTGATTTCTTAGTAATAATAATGGTTTGAATGTTCAAATTTATCTAAATATAAAAACACTTACAATTAAAGATAATGGATTCGTTCTATTTTGCAATCCCTAAACTGCTACATTTAATATTCAAAGAACTAAACTATTGTGTTATTTGTGCTAATTAGAGCTAAATATTAGCCCCACCCGCATTTTAGCACTTTAAAACAATCTACCAAATTAAATAACGTCTAATTGCGTCCTTCAACTTATGTCGTCTAATTGCTTCATCCAACTTCCTCCAACTGGCCTCATAGTTGTGGCGCTACAAAGTGCCCTTTGGCTTTGTTTCACAGAAACCTTGATTAAAAGCAAACAAACAAAAATTAATCAAACGACATTTATTCACTCATCGCAATTGTTTTTAATTATTTTAATTAGGAAATTTCTTGAACGAGTCCAGTTGCAGTCACTAATTGCAAGTCGCAATTATTGTATCTCGAGAGCGCCAAATGAATGGGACTTTTCTTAAAATTTCTTAGTTTCTTCTTTCCAAGTTCATGTAATCCTCTCTACGTTCACCCGAAAACTATTAAACCCACTAAAGAAATCGAAGTTTAGTAGTTTCTGAAATTTCTCTTAACCCAGCATAAAATGTCAAAGTTCCAATAAATTTTTGGAAGTATTTTATCTCTTTGGATAATCATTGGAATTTTGTCTTAAGAATTTTTTTTCTGGATTTACTTTATTTTACGTATTATTACTGGAATTTATGAAGTAACTGATTCTGAAAAATATGCACAAATCTACCAATAAATATACGAATGCACACATAATATAAGTGAACGTGTAGATGGTAACAAAATGTCATAACTGTTAATGTACATATTGATTAATAAATTCTTATCTGTGAGTACAGTATTCATATTACCATCCATCCATACTATGCATGCATGGAAATATCAATATTATATGCACAGATAGGAAGCATACACACGGTCCGAGTGTGAGTGTACATTTGCATGGACGTGTCCGTAATTGTACTCATACATAATGGTTTATTAATGTTTATTCACATAAAGATAAAACTTATTTACTATTAACCGGTTTATTGTTAGTTTTTATCTCTTTCATATTAATATCTCCACACTAATATGTACAATATTTGAATTTTGTATGGTGTAATGGTATGTCAATTTTTATTATCATGGCTTACCTTTATTGTGGAATGTGTTGCTCGCTTAAATCACGAACCTTTTTTGATATTTTTTTAAATTTTTTATTTGTTTTTTTTCCCTGATACTTTTTACTTATTATATTAAGAGAGTACTTCAAATGCTATTTACTCAATTGCGTGTATATTGTATGTATGCATATGATAGTGGATGTCTTTTATCTAAAATCTTTCATTTTTGTGGGTTTAATTTGTGATCGAAATGCAGGTCATCTGATCTCGGTTATGTGTTCATTTTTGACTTTAATGATTTTGTATCTCGAATCTACGCATTCATGTATGGTTGAATTTGTGAGTATAGGTATTTGTATAATGCTCCAAAATGTAGGTTAAATTTTGTGCATTTTTCAGGTGTTTTTTTTTCTTCTCCGATTTTGAACGTATTTAAATCAAAGTGTTACTATTTCGAATTTATTACGGAAAAGAAAGCCAAAATCGATAATTTCTGAGAGAGGCAATGAAGAGCAAGAAATATAAAGAGAGTGATTGAGGTTAGAGCAGGAGAGTCTAAGAAAGAAGACTTGGTTTTCTGTTGTATTTTCGCTATTTTTTTCTTCGATAATTTACCACGATCATCTTCAATTTTTTGTTGTTTCTTTTCTTTTTATTTAATAAAAGACAGACTTGTCGATATTAACATAAGAATGCCGGCTAAAAGAAATAGTATGTAATAAAGTGAGAAAAATGCCAAAAAACATCTTTAAGAAAGCGTTTTTTGTTCTTCAATATTGAACAGATTGGAAATTTTAAGTTCACCAATTTTTTTGGGTTTTTAGTTAAAAAGGGCAACATCTGCGCACATGCTTACATACTTGAAAATCCATACCAACAGAGCGCCAAATCGGGTACATAACGCCAATGCGTAAAATCTTCCGTTATTCGCAATGAACACTTTAATGCGAAATCATACTTACATACTGCATCCATATTTGTGCACACTTACAAATTAGATAGTGTATTATTAGTTTTTTTTTTTAAATCGTATTTGTTAAGGTCTTACTGTACACCAACAGTTATCGATTATAAACCGTTCAATGGATGCCATTCATTTTTTAAAAATATTTTCTCCCATTTACGATAAACTTTCTTAACAAATCTTTGTTAATTTATCTTCTTTCATATTTTTCTAAAACGCAATTTACTTTTTATCAGTAATAATAAAGTCTTTTGAAAATAAACTGAATAAAAAATTGTAAACAAGATAAATGATTCGTTTGAATATATTAGATAGAAAAAAATGGTAATAAATTATAAATAATTTAGAATTTAAAAAAAAAAAAATTTTGAGAAAAACCAAAAAACAACTTTGATTCTTTGTGGAAAAGGGTTTGGTTCACTAATAGAATAACAGCACCAGTCTAAAATCTTGGGTTAGTGAACTGCACACAGTTTCACGTGCTCATGTTGGCTTAAATCATAATTTTATTTTGATAACCACCTTAAAATTATAGAAGACCTTTTCAAAAATATGTATGTCAATTGGAACTAACAAACGTTTCTTTACATATTCACATACGTAGGCTACTATATATATTTCTGGCCTAGGCAACACTAAGTGTTGCCAGGTGCGATCTGACATTTCCATTGGAAAGTTTGACATTTTTTAGCATAAACGTACTCAGAACGTTTTGACGTACGACTATCATTTGTGTTGTTTACAGTGACTTGAAAAAATCAATTTGGCAAAAAAATGGAATTAACTCGTGAACATTTTCGTGCGATCATTTTTCACAACTTTCGACGTGGATTATCACGACAAGAGTGCATCGATGAACTTAAATCTTTGTATGGCTATGAAGCACCATCCTATAGCACTGTGAAAAACTGGTACAACGAATTCAATCGTGGCCGACGCTCGCTCAAAGACGAATTCCGTGAAGGTCGTCCAAAAACAGCCGTTGTTCCAGAAAACATCGATGCCGTACGTGAACTGATAATGCAAGACCGTCATGTGACATACCGTGAGATAGAGGCATGCCTAGGCATTTCTCCCACCAGCATACATTCGATATTGCATGAACACCTGGCCGTAAAAAAGGTTTGTTCTCGTTGGATCCCGCACAATTTGACAATCGCTCAAAAAAAGGCTCGTGTGGATTGGTGTAAAGAAATGCTGAAAAAATACGATCGCGGTGCTTCAAAAGACGTTTATAAGATCGTCACAGGTGACGAATCATGGATCTATGCGTATGAGCCCGAAACAAAACAGCAATCGACCGTGTGGGTCTTCCAAGACGAGTCAAATCCAACGAAAGTTGTTCGTGGAAGAAGCACTTCGAAGCAAATGGTCGCTTGTTTCTTTGGCAAAACTGGTCATGTGGCGACTGTTCCGCTTGTGCAACGTAGGACGGTCAATTCTGAGTGGTACACCACCATTTGTTTGCCTGAAGTCTTCGGAGAAATTCGAAAAACGAACAAGAGAAGTCGAATCATTGTGCACCATGACAATGCGAGCTCTCACACATCGGCTCAAACCAGCGCCTTTTTGACCGGACAAAACGTCGAATTGATGGGTCATCCTCCGTACAGCCCTGACTTGGCACCCAATGACTTCTTTTTATTCCCACACATCAAGAAAAAAATGCGTGGTCAACGATTTTCGTCGCCAGAAGATGCTGTTGAAGCATTCAAAAACCATGTTTTGGAGGTGTCTCAATCGGAGTGGAAAAAGTGCTTCGAAAATTGGTTTGAGCGCATGCAAAAGTGTATAAATCTTGATGGAGAATATTTTGAAAAACAATAAAACCTTTTTCGTTGATAAATATTCGCATTTTCATTATTAGGCCAGAAATATATATAGTAGCCCACGTAATATAGAAATGTCAATATTGTATTATAGATATTATACACGTATGAAATGCTGTTCAAATATGGTCACTTTAATAACGCAAAATAAACCTTCAATAATAAATATGAGGGAAATATTTCAGCAAAAAAAAAATACTTCCATAAGCAAAGAGCTCACTTTTATTAGTGCCTGTAGATGGTAACACGATCGCTTTCAACAACAGTGGTGGAAAGTGGCGTGAAATTTCAAGAGAAAATGAACTAAGTTAATCCAAAAAAAAGGAGAGTGGCCCTATCAACTGGCGCGAGAGGCCGTTGGTCATTTATATTGAGGGCTAAGTCCTTTATATTGAGGGCAGTCTGATAAGTAAATAATAAATGCAGGAAATATAGCCGATATCAGTAAAACGATATTCTTTTTATCATCTAGTATTCTTGGCGAGACGTTATAAAATGTTTTATTAGCATATGTTGATTACTTTAATATTGATAGCCATTGGAAGGAGACAATGTTTGTGTTTTATTATTATAATGGAAAAAGTAAATTGTGCGTATTCATAAATCACTACTTTTTGAGAAAAAAACTTATACATGAAATCAAAACCAAGCTTGAACAGTATAATTATCAATTTCGTTTGGAATGATATAGAAGTGGTTTAATGAATTTCGTTGAAGTCTTACCAGCGCAAGAAATTCAAGAGGATTTAGGCAACCACCGAAGAAATATTCAATAAAATCCATGATATTGTCTTAAAAGACCGCCTAATAAAAGTGTATGATATAGCTGATATATGTGTAGTTAATATCTCAAAAAATGTGTGGGCAACATCTTACATGATATTTTGTGTATAAGGAGGCTAACAGCGAGATGGCAGTGGCTTTTGCTAACACGCGACTAAAAACGTTCGTGTCACATCTTCAATGGAATGGTTGAACACTTTAAAGCGTAATCCAAATAAAAAAAAAAAGGGCGCCAAGTTCGGTCGAATGTGAAGGTTTTGCTTACAGTTTTCTTTGCTTGCAGGGGCGTGGTGCATAAATCTTTTAAGTTTGTTATGTCTGATATAAAAATTCTGCTTATTAGCAATTATTAAAAAATGTCTTTAAAGACGAATTGGAATAATACCAAATTGTTTAATTCGAAATAGATCTACGAACACACAAAGCTTTAATAGTTGAAGCATTTTCATTGTCGGAGTTATCGAGAAAGTTGTGACATCAGAATCCTTATGATATATTATCATCCTTAACATATTGTTCAGTTAATATTTAATAGGCCTGTCCGTAATCTGAGGATTTATAAGTAATTTTCTAAAATTTCTCGCAATTAAAAAAAGTTGATAGTTGGCACAAACAAGTGAATTTTTAATAGTGTAACATTTTTTAGTAGAATTAGGATCACAAAAATTACAATATATTTTGTTAGAACGCTTTAAAGAAACAGTTAATGTATTAAATCATAACGAATTAAAATCATTATTATTGTTAATTTTGACGAAGAAAATTTTATTATTCAAAGATTTTTCTACATAATATTTTACATATGATTGAAAGTTTAGCTGCTAAAAATTAATGAATAAGCAATTAAATTTTGGCATATATAATTAAAAAATTAAGGCATATATTAATATTTGAACGTGCTTTATTTAAAGATAAAAAGGAGGGTGCCAGCATATAGAATTCTACGTCTACGAGCATTAATACAATTCGCAAGGCCCAGTTTTTTTGATTGCATAATAATTTTTCTTGCTAAATAGCCCAATTCCGAGTATCGTTTGAACAACAACAGTACTGTTGGAAGTGGCCTATGTAAATTAATGTCATCCACATTGAGTCTTTGAGTTCTCCAATCGAATTAATTAAAATATTTAAAAGCTTATCAAACACTTTTTTTTACAAAGAGTTATTGTAGATTTTGTGTACAAACAAAGCCCACATATGTGTACTTATAGGTATAAGTGTTCTTCCATTTCTAGCAATTTTTTTGGCACCGATTTTAATACGCCATTATACTTCTAGGATTTGCCACGTGCACGATACAAAACGGTATGTGCACGCACTGCATTGCATTGTTGAGGTTATAATCGGCTTTAGGGGATTACTAACAAGCCACTTATGGTGCTTATGCCACTATTAATGACAAAGCATTTTCAGTTTTTAATTTATTCTTTATAATCAAAGTGGGCACTTGGGTTTTCGATTGCGAATAGGCTCGCACGCGAAAAGATGTAGAATTACTTTAATTATCAAAATGCTCAGCTCTCGTATACAATGTATCATCAAGAACGCACACACATTTAACAATAATGACACTAACACGTCATCGAATCAAGAATGTGTCTGTTCCTATGGCAACGTGGGGATGTTTTTCATAAAAATAAGATTGGCTTACCACAGGGCACACAGCATGTGGCCTTATTTGGCTAATCAGAGCATTTGTTGTGAAGAAATACAAATTTAGCACTATCCAGAGATGGAGACAGACTTCCCATAATCGATTGTCTTCTCAATTCAAAAACGTATAATGCTTAATTTTCGATTTATTAATGATGAATAATATGTAAAATTCTTATAAGCACCTGTTCGTTGCGGCTTTTCACATGAAATCAAAACTTTGATAATAATATAAGAATAAACAAAATTGATGAAAATTTTTTTTAAAGAAAAAATTGAACAATGTTGAAGAATATTCGCATGAAAATAAATCAGGACTATTTATGTTGTCATGGAATAATTAATTATCAGAAAATCATTATTTATTTAAAAAAATTATAAATACAACTTTAGTGTGAAATTGACTACAGATTTTTTTAAAGAATTTTGAACACTATTTTAAGAGTTTCAAAATGTATTGCTACAAGAGTTTGTGTCCACCCAGAAAATATAAAGCTCTTCTGTAATCTAAAACATCTTAAATGAAAATAAAATTTTAAAAGTTTACATATTTTTAAAATATTTTTGACCAAAAAAAAAAAATGTTTTTTGAATTATTATATTGTACAATATGTTTCTTTTAGAACTCTATGGATTTGATTGTCTGCGAACATACGTGTATTTACGTAAAAATATTCGAATATTTTCGAAAAGGATTTCTGTTTCTTTTATAGGGTCTAGAAAATCCCAGCACGGTCTGATCATTACACTTCGTTTCTTAGCACTTTCTTGGCAGGCTTTAACTATGTAGGATTTTCTACAAAAAAATAAGATCTATCTAGGATCTTCCTTGATATTCACTAATAAGTCCTAATTATCCATCGAACATCCATTTACAAATAATTTACAGATGGGTCTCCTGTCGCCATATGGCATTTTAGGTCGTCGGCCTAAAGGATTGATCGCCGCATAAGTTTCACTGCATAAGTTTTTGCGATTTTCCAGGCTAGTGTATGTGTAAAACTGTGCAGAATCTACCTTTCTTAAATTATAGCAGATATATTATGGCTACAAGAGATAAAACAGACCTAAATCTCTATATCAAGTTGGGGACAGATCTCAAACGTTGTATTAAACACCTTATTTCTTATTTAAATGGAATATAATAAATTTTTTAAGTATCTTAGATGAAAATCCAGTGAACACATTTATATGAAAATTAAAAAGATAACTGTAACAATTTATATAATAAACAATTGAATAAAATTTACGTATTTTTTTGTTTCAAAAAAGAATTTTGTTCAGAGAAAAAATTGGGTTTTTATTAATACAAACTATTAGCAAGACCAATTTTTGTATTAACAAATATGCAAAAACAATTTTGAAAATTTCGTTTAAACCAATTTGGACTTATGAACAACGAAATGTGCCGAGCATTCTGCAAGCATTTGATTCTTGTCGGTATTGGTTTTATAGATTTCCATTGAATTAATCCTAATTAAATGTTTTTATTCCATACATTTATTATATTCTTACAATATTATTGTAATTGTATTTAATTTTTGGAAAGTGTACAAAAATATACATATTAATTTGAATTTATTTTACTTGCAGGTTTTATTCACATGACAAACCATTGACATTTCTTGTGATATTTGAATATTAAGGTAAGAATATGAAATATTTTTTGGATATTTATTGTTACAATAATATAATACCATATATTTTTTGGTTAATTTAAATAGTAAAATAATTATAATAATTGAAAAAAAAACCATAATAATATTAGAAATATTATTCAATTTGATGGTTGAGACTTAATTCGATTAAGAATTTTCAAAAGCCATAAAATAATGTTTTATATAAAGATTTTTTTTATTTAAGTCTCAAAAAATTAAACGATTTTAAATACAGCTAAAAGCAGTTCTATTACAATTTCACCATTATTCCAACAGATGGCCACGTCGAAACACTTAATGATTTTTAGTCACAATTCCAAGTGGATTAGTGTTGCTGTAGTTTTCCAGTTTATTAAGTGTTGGTAAAAAAAACCACTTTTTTTCATGCAAATTATGTAGTTTTTTCTTGCTTACTCGAATTCCCATCGATTGTAATCACGTTTAGGAATGTTTGTAGCGTAGCAAAACCGTCTACATCTTCTTAGTAAAAATGATCGGCTTCGAATGTGCTATACTATTTTCCAAAACAGTTATCACCATAAAATATCTTATATTGTTTCGGCTGTTTAATAAGCATATTTTATGTAAATATCTCAATGTTTTTAATATTGTAATACTCAACATTTTAATTCTACCATATTGGCAATATTGATTTTAATTACAATATAACATTTTAATGAATTTAAATACAAGTTTGACAATAGTAATCGAAAACTAATCAACTCATCAAGGTTAGTGATATATTTCTAGGGCTATTTAACATATAAAACATTTTATTTTCAATGTATATATATTTGCCGATAGATGGCGATGCAAACACTAATGTTGACAGTGTTATTCTGTGCTATATTCTTGCCGGTGATATCCGTTTCTGATTCTGCCACTGCTATTTATATGCTGATGTAGCTATGGACATTTTTTGTTGCTACAAATTTAAGTAATTTTAAACAAACAAGATCTTAAATATGATTTTTTATTAAAATCATGAATTATTAAGATTTTACGATCACTTTAACTGGTCACGTTTTATTACCATCTACTGAGAGTTAACAAATATATGAAAAGTATGAAAAAGTATTGTATCATCTACTGAGAGAAGAAATATGAGGTCTGTTCAAAAAGTATCGCGAATTTTGTGTTTTTTCAAAATTTATTTATTTATTCATATATATTTATTTTGTCCCCTTCAAAGTAATCCCCACCAAATATTATACACTTGTGCCAACGTTTTTTCCAATCCTCGAAGCATTGTAGCGTATTTCTTTCATGGGGTTCTTCAGTTTCGAGAACAAGAAAAAGTCACAGGGGGTCAGATCTGGGGAATACGGTGGCTGCATCATTATTAGTGTGTTGTTTTTGGCCAAAAATTCACGCACAAGAAACAAGAGTGAGCAGGGGCGTTATCATGGTGCAAAAGCCAATTTTTTTTCTTTCACAAATCTGGGCGCTTCTGGCAGATTGCTTTGCGCAACTTGCGCATAACATGCAGGTATTATTTCTTATTGACCGTTCCACCCTGTGGCAAGAACTCATGATGCACCACGACCCTGCAATCGAAGAAAACTGTAAGCAAAACCACATTGACCGAACTTGGCGCGCTATTTTCGGTCTTGGCTCGTGCGGCAGCTTCCATTGAGATGATTGAGCTTTGGTTTCCATGTCATAACCATAAACCCATGATTCGTCATCAGTTATGACCCTTTGGAGGAAATTTTGGTCATCGTGGACAGAGTCCAACAGCTCCTTAGTAATGTTAATGCGATGCTGTTTTTGGTCGAAATTGAGTAATATTGGTACGAATTTCGCGGGGACCCGTCTCACAACAATCATTAGTAAAAATCGAATGGCACGAGCCAATCGATATGTTTAAGTCGTCAGCAACTTCTCTAACGGTGATTCGACGATTGGCCAATACCATTTTCTACACTTCATCAATGTTTTGATGTAGTGTAGAAAATGGTATTGGTTGACGTGCTCGGGCGTCCGGCACGCTTTTCGTCGTTCACATCTTCTCGGCCCTCTGAGAACATTTTATACCACCGATAAACGTTGCTTCGGTCCAAAGTAGCTTCACTATATGCCACAGTCAACATTCGGAATTCGTCCGTGCAATTAATTTTGTTTTTCACACAAAATTTGATACAGATCCTTTGAACAATTTTTTGGAATGGGCAAAAATCGAAGACGAGCCAAAACACATGCAAGCAAAGCAGCTGTCAAATATTAACTGAACATTCAAAATGCCCGAACTTATCGGCATAAGTGAGAGACATGAGTACCAACATAACGCCACAAAAAATCGAAAATCGAATATACGTTACCCGCGGAAATTCAAAATTCATGATACTTTTTGAACAGACCTCGTATATACCGTATTTAGATTACTTGTTTTGAATATGACTAATATGTTTTGTAAAAGAATAAAGATTAATAGCCAGCCTGGTAGAACAGTCGATAGCTTACTGGACTACCCTTTATTAGGGGCCGTGGGTTCGAATCTAATTGAGCCATGGTCCTACTCTAATTCCCAAAAAAAAAAACACTTTTTCTTCCATTTTACTATAATTTCCTTATTTTGATATCCTTTGTCGCCAAATGGCCCTTAGTGTCATGGCGCTTTGAATATACATTTCAGTACTATAATTACTAGAAATGATAACAAAACACAAAATAAAATTAAGATTTAATTTGTTCAAAACAAGATTTGATTTGACTTTTTTTAAATTTAAAATTTTCAAATTAAAACAAAATTATTTTAAACAACATTATTTAAGTATTTTGTATAATGGATTTTTTTTGGTTGATTTTTAAAATTAACATTAATTCATTGATTGGCAATCTATATTATAGAGAAAAATGAAAAGTTTAACGGAAAGTTGGTTTTTTTTTTCTTTCAAATAATACGTTTATTAACATGCTAATTTCAATTAGCTTTTAACGGCTTTTATTTAAATTAATATGTTAATAAAGTAGTATTCCTGTATAACGGAAATTATGTTTATTTATTAAATTTCAAGATCACTAAAAACGAAAACTAGAAAAAGAGTTCTTGTTTTGTATAAGTTAATACAGTATTTGTGTCCATAATTTATTTTAGTATAAATTTGACCAGTATTATTTCAATGAAGAAAAAAACAATTTTGTGCAGCTTTCAAAAAATCCATTTTTTCTGAAATTAGGAAAAAAATTCAAAAAATTGTTAGCTATTTAAAAATATAACTATTTTATTAACAGTTTTTCAACTAACGACGAATTTATAACTTATTCTTAGTACAAAATACTCGAACTCAGTAAATATTTAGTCCTAATCGAATATTAAAGTTTTTAAAAATATTTTTACTTATCTTATTAATTCAAAAAAAATCAATTTCACATTCCAATCAGAACTTGTGCTAATCTTGGATTCAAAAATCTTACGTTTACATAATCTTTTAACGGAATAAGTTAAGGTAAGGTATCAGGTTTTCTGTCGTTAATAATTCATAAGGTTGCCTTGCAAAAATATATTTTATAATCATACCAATTCGTTTCTGGTTTATTCAGATTACGTTAAAATTTCATGCCAGCACTAGTAAGTAGTTATATATTTAAGAGACTTACCAAAATAGTCGTGATAATCGCACAATTGTAGCACGTACAAAATTTCTATTCAATTACGAGTAAAAACCGTCATTTTTCGTTTGTACCAAAAGTGGCCATTTCATTTTGTAAGTACTTCTCTGAAATGTATTTAAGTATTTGGAAAATTTATTTAAATTTAAAGCCACTTTCTAAAAGTAGTTCATTGAACCGATTCCGATCATAATAACTATTTGCCATTTAAATGGATATGCATTCGTACGTACACTCGCACGATTGTTTACTCATCATAGTTGAAGAAGAGCTGCAATGTCTTATTGAGAATTTAAAAAAAAAACAACAACAGAAAACATCCAAATAAATACAATTCAATAAAAATATAAATTGGAGAGTGTATATTTTTTTATTTTTATATTTAAATAAATAAATAAAATTTATTAAAAAAATTGATTTTTAACAATCAGTCAATCATACTCGTACGTCGAGTTAACATTTTCAATTGAGATCACCTGTCGATATGATCGGTATTGTATTCGTACGTATAATAAGCTCGTGTTAATCTTTATTTGATTTATGTTCATTTGGAGTTGGACTATTTTTAAAGCGCCATGATTGATTGGTACATAATTAAAAGTCAAATCTGAAAAGAGTTTTTTTTCTTTACTCTAATTCTTAAATAATAATTAGAAAAAATCGTGTCAATATTGATAAATTTACAATAATGGAATATTTTTTCTACTTTTTCTTTCGATAAATGATGGACTTTGCAGAGCCATCACCTCAATTTTGACCTCTGATCAATCTCTATTCGGCTTATCTGAAGTGCCATAAATAACCAAGTAACGAGTTCAGTGAACTAGTAAAATTTATGCAATTTCCTATTTCTTGTCACCTTCAATTGGATTATATTTTCTGTTTTATTTGCATATACATATTTTTACTAATAACGTGTTTGCTTATTTTATGATTATTAACAATTTTAAATTTGACTTTATTATAATAAAAATTAAAGCTTTATAAAAAGAAGCATACAAATTTTTTTTTTATTTTTTTTTTTGCTAAAATATTGTATTGATAAAATGAAATTTATTCTATATTTGAATTTTGATTTAGATTTAATAAAAAGAAATATTTCTGGAATTGATTTAGTTAAAATATTCTCTAATAATGTCTAAATATACTCTAATAATAATTCTTTCTAAATGCTAATATACAAATAAGTTTGCAAAATGTTTAAATAGCATACAAAATATTAGTCCATAATCTGCATTTATTGGATCGCCTTCAAAATAAGTTTCATTTAAAACAATACATTGATGACAACGAACTATTCACCTTTAGTTTCTTTTACGAATTCACTTTTATTGATTATATGGATCCAATCATCTTCCAGGAAGTAGTAACTTCACTTTGAGCCAAATCTGCTGAAAAGATCACTTTATTTTTTGAGTGGCTTAACATCAAAACTGCACAAAAACTAGTCAACAGATCCCATTAAAACTTTACGTATCTTTTAGATATACTAGTACCAACTTAACAGTAAAACATATTTTCTATATCTTTTAGGTGGGTTTTTATATGAACAGTTCCCGATACATGCTGATTAGACAGAAACGAGAGAGTAGAAATATATCCATACAAAATATTAAGTCCTTTAGAAATATTATCTTTGGAGGGACTGATCCGAGCTCCTATAGGCCGATATTCTTACTGCCAGTATTCGGCAAGGTCCTCGAGCGGATGATGGTAAACCGGCTGAATGTGAAGTTGGCAGACTTCAATGTGTCCGGCTCTCAGTATGGATTTACGAAAGGTAGATCAACTGAGGATGGATGCTTGGATGTGTGTAAGGCGGAATGTTGCAGAGAGTGAGAGTAAGTACGTGTATGGTGTGTTTATAGACTTCCGTAGTGCCTTCAATTGCCTGCGATGGGATCGCATTATTGAGCGGCTCAGGAGGTTTCATGTGAAGAAACTTCTCTATGGCGAAGTTACTTCCATGAAAGGTACGCGGTCGTGTGCGGGAACAGTTTGTTAATCAGAAGAGATATTGTGAAGGCACCATTAGATCCACATAAATATGCTTCCAGAATAATGGCAGAGCTTGTGTTTTGGTCAATGGAAAACGTTACCAGTTCATTATCAAGGATTATTTTTACAAAAACATGGAAAACTTAGACCCGTATGATATGTGGATGCTATTGCCTATATATTCCGCTAAATTGAAAATTAATTCGATCTGTCATTTGGCCACCAAACCACCGATGCTGACAAACCAGCACCAACTAACACTTTAGAACACAACATTGAACGAATTGCAGCGGAGATAGGGTTATATTTACCTGAAAAAGTTGGGTCTTGTGGATGCATTTGTTAGATAAGATACCACTTAAGATTATCTGAAGCACGATATTAAACAATCGAAGCAAAAATTATGTAAATAACGTTTGCCTCGAATTTTGATAAGCATAGTTTTAATCAAATATGGCGATTAAAAATGTCCTTAAGCGGTTATTGGATGGTATTTCTATAAAAATAGTACCACATTTTGTAATATATAAAAATTTTTTATAAGTTAATTTTATAATATTTCCCATATTATGACCAAAATTTGTTTTTAAGAATATCGCCGGAAACTATTTTATTCCAAATAGAAACCGAAAAAATGGTTAAAAAGAGTGTACAATTAGAAACGTAATATGTTTCATAAATGTACTATTTGAAAGAGAATTATTTAATTTACTAATAAGAAAAAATAAAAACGAAAGGAGAATTCCTGCATTTTTAAATTCAGAAATTATTGAATAAAGTGAAGGCTAGTGAGAGTCAATGACGATTATATAAGCGCAGAAGTTCAATTTTAACAAATCGGACGTAGTTCAATATTCGATCACCTTTCAATATTTATTATGTAAGAATTTTGAGTACTTTTGCTAATGTGAAATGCATAAACAACACTGTAAAAGATAATTATTTTATTTTAGCTTATCTTTAACATCAGTTGAATCCAAACAGCTGATCTAAGCAGGGTTTCTACAACATTTAATGAATCTTTTAAAAAATATTAGATATAAAAAGAAAATTATTAAAATCTGATTAAGTAAATTCTATTAAGAGGTATAAATATGATTAAAATTTTCTTCCATTCAAAGATGTATTTTTCAACAAAAAAATCCACATTAAGAAGCTGATAGTATCTTAATTACTATCGCAATAGTTAGGTAAAACTTATTCAAAGAGAAATTGTTATACCTTTGAATTTTTTCTGAACGATACTTTATAAGTTTGGCTTATTTCGTATAGCCAGTTGTTAAAAGAATAGTGGCTCTCGGACTGATGCTGTCACGTATATTTATGATAATGGAACAATATTCCAGTGCCAGAACTGATTAAGCTTTTTTACGAAGGACTGTTTCTCGAAATTGACATTTTCTACGATTCACATGCTATTTCAAGTTTACCCTTTGGAGATACCTAAGGAAATTGGTCAATCCCACGGTACCGATTTATTGTCTCATAGGGAACTGAATAGCTTGCAATTATTAGCAATAAATTTCGTATGCTTGTCACTCCCAAAAGTACTATGGAAATACCTCAGCACCCTCCCTGAATTTATGTTTGCTCCAATATCATACTCATAATTTCTGAGAATTATGTACTATTGTCTCCCTGTTAGCCACATACCATTATTAAGATGGTCTATGTAGATATCTGAAATCCCACCGTAAGGAAAAATCTTATAACGGAATATTTTGTACTACAAAATTAGTTAATCGTCTTTGAAGGACTTCTATAGATAGTGTAAGCCAAACGTTCATTATATTCCTTATATTTAATGTGCTATGTCGGTTTTTAGATATAATAGCACCAGTCGCCTACGACTAAAGGGATTGAGATACGCTCAATCAGCGCACCATAACTGATAGTTAGCAGTCAGTAATCAGTTACAAGCTGATTACCTCAACTTCTAGTGATGAGGATCTTAAACCTCTACTGTCATAAGCGGTGACTGTGCCCGAGATAATTGCCAATTACCTCCCAACATCGATCCGAAGGTCGTACCCGTGATATAGGTTTCAATCACAGCCACTACGTAAATGCCGAAGCACCTCACCATAACCGAACATAGAATCTGCTATTTCTATGGAGCCCCTCGATTCCCGTGATACCTAATTTTTTTATTAGAGTACTTTAGGTCTGTACCCCGCTCTGTGAGCAATGGTCAGGAACCTTATAAATTTCTTACCTTTTCGTCTTCCTTTCGTCTTCTTTTCCCTTCTCCACTTTCCATCTATTTTATACATACACCACCCCCCGTAGGGGTTTCTATGTGATTATTAATATTTAATATCACATTTGTCAGCTATGGCATATCCACAGTCGGATATCTACTTTTGTCCCTTGTTTGCTATTTTACCTTTTTATGCCATCATTGGGATGAGAAACTGGTATATACTTAACATCCCACCGACGGGGCGGAAAGCCGAAGGTACTTTGTAATAATCACAAATCAAAGATGGCTGTCTAGCCTTGCTGAACGAACAATTATTTTTTTTCCAGTTTCTCGCTAAAGTTTTCCAAAAAGGCGTTCAAAATGGGAAAGACATTATTTATGTTTAATGTCCTTAAAACGCATCACTCTGGATAAACTCTCTCTACTGAGGGTTATAATCTCACGTGTATGTGAAACAAGGAGCACATTTTAGATCACGACAAATAACATTGCTACGAAAATAAAACGAAGCATGGATAATTTTACGGAAGATGTTGAATTGATTGGATTTGGTCAATCGTAGAATAATCTGAGCAGAAAAATTCTACAAATTGTGGATCTGGTTCTGGACTTAAGCTATGCGTAAATGTTAGTTTTGATGGCCTGAGTAATTGTCGATACCGTCTATTATTTTCAATCAATATTTTGACTTATCTAATCGTAAATTAGAGAGTTAAATGGAAATCTTTTGTTTGAGTAAAATTCTAGGCAATTCATTTACGTACACAAAAATACTAGGCATTTATGCAGAGCGTGAAGAGTAATATAAGTTACTTTCGCTCTCCATTAGACCAACCAATGATAAAGACTTTGGGTGTCGACTTCTGAATTTGTGTAAATATTATAGAAAATAGCATATATAAATATGGCACATACCTTAAATTATAGAAGAACTGGATAGGCCTCTTCTTAGAATATGCACACATGCAAAATAACAGAAACGGCGTAAATCATTGGGGGCCAATTTTAAAGTTCAGTATGCGATTGAAGCGGTTCGTTTAAAACCATTTTGATGTTTGATGTCTTTTATGCGTAAACAAATTGCGGATTTTGTTGTTTGATGGAATTAGTTTTGAAAATTTGCAATAAAACACAGTATTCTATTTGAAAATATTATTTATTTATTTATTATATTGTATATTTTCATTTTATTTATTTCACTATATTTTATTTATTAGAACAGAAGTCTAAAGTGGAAGAGCATATACAAATATAAGTTGCAATTTATTTGAATTATATCAAAACAATTATGTGCACAAATAGAAATCCATTCCAAATTTGTAAAATTAATTAAATGAACGAATGTGATATTATGTTGAAATTAAAACCACATCGCAGCTTGTTAATTAACAACTAATATTCTAAAAAAAATTTAAAACATTATTTAGTAAATGCATTACAAAATTCTCTAATAGAGCAAGCGAAAGCACAAAAGCAAAAAATTTATTTAAATAATAACCCTACCGAATATACTTCCTTTTTTTGAACACAATGACAACAGCAATCGAGAACAGACTGAAAAATTCGTCCCCTTAAATTTTCTTACACACACCGGCACTGAACTATTTTCTGGTAAACATTAAACTGTCAACATCACATTTGTTTACATTTATTGAATGACGAACTTTTCACTCTTTGACCACTTTTTCGACCAAATAAAAGCCTTTTAGGTACATCATAAACTAAGTTTTTGTTAATTTATGTAGTAAAAATGAAGATGTCAACTTACCGAAAGATAGAAATTCATTCCGTTGAATTCAAATTAACCCTTTGTGAAACACTTCATTTTCTGAAATAAAAATTTCCTATTAAATGTTATCAACAATATAACTATTTATATAAATACTTACTTTTTCGTTAATACTTCAAAATAGATAAAAACTACACTTTCACTTGCACTTTCCGATAAGTGCCAAAATAACAACTTGAAAAACAACAAAAGTATGCAAGCATTTCAGTATGCTACCACTTCCATGGAGAATGGCGTGTTTAAAAACTCGCCGAAAGTCTATAAAATTGAGGTGTTTGATTTTTGATTGATATTTAAGAAATAAATAATAAACCTAAAATTCAATTCCATTTCTTGTCAAAAGATTATACAAAAAATAAACATTGTCTGTCGTTCCATTTAAATTGTATTTTTGTTTCCAATAAGTGAATTAAAATGAATATTAATTACGCTTTTGGAATTCAATAAATTTCTATTACGAAAACTAGATGTCAGTGGATGTCATGTCTACATAAAAAAATCTACACAAAAGTATGCAAACGTTACGATTTCTCGCCGCTTCTGCAAGCCAGAAAATTGCGTATACATTTGCGGAAATGTGACGTACGGGCCTAATCTAAAGCACATTCTGGGGGTATTCTTTAATCTAAAGCACATTCTGGGGGTTCTGTTTTAACCTCTATTCGGAAATGACTTTGCGAAAGGTATTAATTTAATATGACAGGGTAAGTGGAAGGAAGCAAGCTCTTGATCAAATCTTTAATTTCAGCTATCTTAATATCTGTTGAAAAATAATGTCTTGCACAATTAATTGCACCACTGCAAATAATAAAAAGCAAGACCGTGTATTTATTAATGGAACGAGCCGTACCAAAAATTACAACGATGATAAAACTCAAACGTCATAGACTGATTTTACTACTAAACTTGAACTAAACACAAAAAAACATTTATTGCTGAGTGCATTTAAATACATTGAACATTATCAAAATTTATTTTTTTAAATTTTTATACTTAGCCGAAAGCATATAAACATTTTCCTTAATAGTTTATTGAAAACGCTTCTTAATTGCAGATATAAACGAAAGAAATATTATTTTGAGAAATTCTTATTAAGTTTATTAAAAAAAAAACTATTTGGCAATTCTATATTTTTAATAAAAGTTATCGATTTTGTCAAAGATCGATTTTGCTATTATTTAAATTGAAACGAAAAAGGATTCATTGTGATCAATGGCCGACTATAATAAAAAGAGAAAGTCCAAGTTAGTCTTGCCTATATTCAGTACTATTTCGGACTGCATTATTGTTTGCGAATCAATTATAGTGTTTAACAATTTGATTGTGCTTCTATTGGTAGCAATGAAAAGAATGGATTCGTATTGATACCAATGCAAATGCGAATGTGAATAAATCGTGCGCTAGATTTGCGCAATCCCGTGATCTTTTGCACTTTTGTTTTCTTTTCGAAAAGAGTTTTTTTTGCTCTTCTTTTTGTAAAAATCCAAATTGCTGGTTTTGGTGTAAGCCTATAGAAAAATAGAAATGAAATCAAATAAAACGGAAATAAGCAATCAGTAAATAGAAAATTTATTCAACGAAATTAAAACTTTTCATGTCGAAGGCTAAAGTTTTACTATAGTTTCGTCTAAAGTACTCGTTCGTATAGTTTCTACACTACTGAAACTTTGCTGTTTTTAAGTATTCACTATAATTTAGTCCGTGTAATATGTAAGTTTGATTGGTTAATAATTATGTTGAATAGAATTTAAACTAAACGTACGATCATATAACTTAACTTGATTCATTGTAGTTATTCTGCAGAATCTTATTCAAACCAACTTTGTTTAAGAAAAGGTTAAACTTTAACGTACAATATGAAATTCCATTAAACTATAAGTAAATCTTTTGATTGTAATACAAATTGCTGGTACAGTTTTATATTTTAGATATGAATTTTATACGTTTTTATACGATCAATTAATTATTTTATATTTTTCATATAAAATAATCAATATTCTTCGATGCCATAGACTTCTTAATAAGGGAAAAAATCATTTTTGACGTCTTTTAATTTCTTTTGTCAATATTTTCATTATCAATAAATATTACAAAAGAAATAGAATCGAAGTGTTGCCAGACCAGACCTCAACAAGGCAGTTTTAGGTTAGGTCATTATAAGTTTAATCACTGTAGACGAGGAAACTTCCATGAGTCTGGGTTCTAAGTCCTTAGAAAAAGATGGAAAAAAACTATTTGTTTAAAAAAAAAAATTTTATTTTTCAACGTAATCTCCTTTTAGCTCTATAAACTTTTCCAACCGTTTTTCCAAGAAATTTAGCCCGTCCAAAAAAATAGGATGTCGGAAGTTCTGCAAAATACTCATCCGTTTGAGCAATGACGTCCTCGTTGGAAGTGAACCGTCGTCCGCCAAGCCATTTCTTCAGATTGGGGAAAAGAAAATAGTTACTCGGGGCCAAATCTGGTGAATAAGCGGGATGCTGCAAAAATTCCATTCTCAATTCCACAATTTTGGCCATGGAAACAGCGCAAGTGTGCACACGCTAATTTTATCCTGATGCAAGAGGATTTTTTTCTTCTTCAGATGGGGGCGTTTCTCTTTGATTTACTCGCTCAACCGTTGCAATAACGACGCGTAATACGCTCCTGTTATTGTTTTTAATTTTTCCAAGTAGTCGATAAAAATGATGCCCTGCGAATCCCAAAAGACCGTGGCCATCAACTTGCAGGCCGATGGCACAGTTTTTGCCTTCTTCGGAGCCCGTTCACCGTTGAAAATCCACTATGATGACTGTCTCTTCGTTTCTGGAGTGTAGTAGTGTATCCAAATTTCGTCCACAGTGACATATCGACGAAGGAATTCGGCAGGATTGCGATGAAAGAGTGCCAACATAGCCTCAGAGTCCACCACACGATTGCGCTTTTTCTCCTCTGAGAGCAAACGCGGCACCCATCTTGCCGAAATTTTTTCACAGACAATTTTTCATGCAAAATTGAAGCGACTGTACCTTGTGATATGCCCGTGGCCTCAACTAATTCGCGCACTTTATTTCGCCGATCGTTTAAAATCAGATCGTGGATTTTGTCGATGATTTCAGGAGTAGACACCTCAACTGGGCGTCCGGAACGATGTCCATCTTTTGTGGATGAACGGCCACGTTTAAATTCATTCACCCAATTGTAAATCGTCGCAAACACAGGTGCAGATGTGCCATGAACTGCATCCAACTCGGCTTTGATTTCTTTCGGGCTTAAGCCTTTCAAATGGAGATGTTTGATGACAGCCCTAAACTCGCTTTTTTCCATTGTTATGCACCAATAAATGTCGTTAACTCTAATCGACGATAGAAATTGACCTACGCTATGGATCGAGCTGAAATTTTGACAGCTTTCCTGTCGATAATTCTACTTACAAAAAAAATCCTTACCGACACTACGAGCGCAATTTCTAAGGACTTATTGAACGACCCTCGTACCATTATATTCCCCGTGAAGGTATATCACTATACATATATAATGTTTACCGACACTACGAGCGCAATTTCTCGGATTTTCTAAGGACTTATTGAACTAACCAACCTCGTACATTATTCCATTCTTGCGGCATTCAACTAACTATTCTCCATATTTTAAATCAGTTTCACTTAAATCAAAATTTTTTTGTTGAATCCTACGTTGTGGAACTTCTAGATCTAACATCTCCTTTCCCAAGTCGTTCCTTCAATCTTTGTAAAATAATTAAATATGATCCACAAAATTTAACCACTTCTGATTGCTCTTTCTGATTAACTTCTCTTATAGTTTCATTAGAGAAACTGGCAATGCCAGCCCACACGTAACAAAATGTCGCTAAATGACCTTATTATCGTGGCGCTACGCAATAGTCTCTCGCTCTTGTATAAAAAACTTACAACAAATAAATAAACAAATTTTTTTTAGACTTATGTAATTATCAGTTAATTTAAATTTATTGTAAACGGTTTTTGAAAATTTGTAATCGATTAGCGGTAATATTGGGGCAATATATCATAACTTTAATTTTAAACCTTTAATATTTTGCTTGAACATGTGATTTATTTCCTACAAATTTCAATTGCAAATAGTTCATGCTTTCTTAGACTTTATAATGCTAGTTACATAACGAATTTAGCTAAAAATCATCGATTTATTAAAAATATTCCAGACAATCACGTTTTTTAAGACCTCCTTTTTTTATAAAAGCTTTCGCCAATGTCATTGAACTTGCATTAGACAGCATGAAGTGTCAAACTTTTCACGTCATGCGTATGGAATTATTAGGACTTAAGTTCGACTGCAATGCACAGTAGTATTATATTATTTAACGTGACTTATCTGTCATTAAACATAAAACCACGAGTCGCCTTCGACCATAGGGATTTTGAGTTACACGCAATCAACGCACCACCATTACTGGCAGTTTACAGTTAGTAAACAGTTACAAGCTAATTACTCCAACGGTTAGTAGCGAGGACTATCTAAACCTCTATTGTCATAAGCAGTGACAGCGCCTGACGTAATTACCAGTATCTCCCACTAGCGATCCGTAGACCGTACCCGCGATATGGATAGTAGCCACAACCACTACGTTGCTGCCTAAGTGCCTTACCATTGTCGGGCACAGTGTGTTCCAGATCCATGGGGCACCCCGATTCCCGTAGTACCAATTTTTGTTTTAAGAGTACACCGGTTTGTACTCCGCTCATTGAGCTACGGTAAGGAATCTTATAAATCTCTTGGCACCGCTAAGTCAGCTCAGGTACGCGGGTTCGCCAAGACCCGAAAGTTCAACCGGAATCGACCTTGGTCTTTCACGCGGTTGCAGCCACCTTGCGTGCCATTTACACACTCATTCACTCACGATTCTTGCTCTCCTCAAAAGTGCCACAGCAAATCTATTAAAGCCTTCATACCATTCTCTCATACCTAACACTCCACTTACATCCACACTATCATCATTTACCACGATTCCACATACACCGAGGTCACGCAAATATAGCCTCCGCAGCCAGTTCACGCCCGTACAGGAACCCATTCATACTGCCATGCCCCGTGAGTAAATACCCAAGGTACAGACCAAATTCAAATCCATACGCAGACACTGCCATTCAAACTCTCATCTCATCGACGTTGCCAAATTTCATACATTCTAAACCGGACAATCAGAAAGCGAAATGCCCCTCCGTAGATGGTAGTGAATGCTTACACGCATCACCTCCAGGTCCCATGGAATTTCTCCCATGGGAACCTGCATCACGTCGGTTGACACGGTTCTATATACATTCAAACATGCATACAAACCCAGCCGCTGAACAGAATTTGTGCCTACCCTTGCATACTGGTAGCGCATAATGTCAGCCTATACACACGACGCATACATAATACACGGAACAAACACATCCTTGTACCGGACTTTCACCGTTCTGGATCGAAGTCCCCATTCTTAGCGAAATACTCGCACGAGCATGCTAACCAAACCGGCCACGCGCCACCTTAGATGTTGTAAGTGAGGCCGTAAGTATCACACCTCCCACGCGTATCGGACCCTGACCGCTTTTAATGGAGTATTTGGCAGCCTACTGGACGCCAAAAAACCCTTAACAACATACACACAGTCTTCCTTTCTGAAACATTCGCTCCCATTGTATTACCCCATTCAGACACTATTTGCATATAGGGGCTTCCCGCTACCTCTACCGCATACCTACTTTCCCCTCAATCAGAAGCAGAAAATCATCCGCATATGCGATCACACCGCAACCGGTCTCCTCCAACTGCACCAAGAGACCGTTCATCATCATATTCCAGATGGCGGGGCCGGCCACAGATCCCTGTGGGCAACCACGCACCATCTGGAGAACAACCCTTCCATTGTTCCCGCACACGGCCGCATACCTTTCATAGAAGTTACTTCGCCACAGAGAAGTTTCTTCACATGAAATCTCCTCAAGCCGTTCAATAATGCGATCCCATCGAAGGCAATTGAAGGCACTACGGAAGTCTACAAACACGCCACACACGTACTACTGCAATGCACAATGGCGGCATCTGGCAGCACATGGCAGCGCCTTTAGAAGTCATGTTCTTTAATGGCAGAAATTGCCAATACATGGCCTCTTGCCATAAAGTCCAATGGTAGCTTTACTTTACTTTCTACCTTATTTCGAGAAGGATCAAATTCTACGCTTTTAAAATTTTATTTATAAACAAAAACTAATATTCTGCTTTATTTTGTTTATATACACATATGCACAAAGATTTTTTCCAATCGAAAGCAAATTTACTTCTTGGTAAATTTTTATTAATTTTTTCTTAGTTTACTTTTCATTCAAATAAATCTCATTTAAAATAAAAAATCAATTAATAATTCCATACAAATTATTTGAAGTGTATGTTACCTTAATTATTACTATTTACCCGATATTCTTGTACAAATACGTTTTTCTATTTAAAAACTATTAAACTTAATAAAATTGATTAAATTGAATTGAGTTTAAACAAGTTACGATAAAAGAACTAAAATTATTTGTAGGAATAATATTCAAACACTCCTTATCGAAGCATTAGTTTCACTTAGTTAGTATTGAAAGAATTTAAATCACGAGAATAAGTTTGGTTTTAGGCAGTAAATAATTTCAAATTTTTCAATTAAGGTTATAAACACAAAAACGTATACTGTGCGTGGAATTTAAGACTCAAAATCAGGGGTTTTTGTAAAAATAACGAATTCGTATTGTAGTTTCTGCAACAGTACGAATGTGCGTGCTTCAAAAATATAAATTATGCGTTTCCGTCGACTGAAAGTTGTATGATGTGCTTGAATGAATAGGAAAGTCATAAGAGAGAGTGTGTTTTATAGTCGAACACACTTAATATGATCTTTGGAATTATTACTGATGACATACCATAAACTGTTGATATAAAAATTTGGCAAGAAATCAATGCATATCCTTTATTTTTATATTGTCTAAAACTTAATTCCATAATTTGCATAATTACATTAGTCAGCATAATTGGGAAGTATTATCAAGATTAAAGAAAGGGAATAAACGAAGCCTTTCTCGACTGCTATATTCTGACAGATGCTTTTGTAATTGATATAATAATATTATCCTGATTGATATCGAGATTAGCTGATCCTTGGGCCTCAATACATGTAAGAAAAATCCGTAATTGGACTGCTGGAATGATTTTCGGTCAGAAGACACCTTAGTGTGTCACATACTCCGAGGAATAGTCCATTATTCAATCGGACGTTACTTTCTCCACTTGTGGACGACCTACAAGAAAATCTATTATTTTTCTACAGATCAATGCTGCTTGTTTGTTTGTATTAAAGGTTAGATAGGGTGGAACCCTGATGCTATGCCACAATCTAAGGCAATTCCACAACCAATAAATGTGTGACTAAGGTGAAAGCCATTTGTTAGTTGAATAGACCAGTTAAATGGTAATTAGATTTTATAGGGTTTGTTATTTTGCTTTAATATATTACATGAAAGGTAGTAAGTGAACACAATGACTAAGAATAATTGCCTAAAATAATGTGTAAAGGTTATTGAATAGACATATAGCTAGACGTGTTACTTGATATATGGTTAACAGTTGAAGCAAAGTGGAAGCCTTTACGAACAACCCTTACGAATAATTGGAGAGTTTTCCACACCAGCGGGCCGTCATTGCCCAAGAACACCTAATGAGCTGCCATAAACCAACATTCATATTATTAAACAGTTTAGCTCGATTGTTCAGAACACGATCACATGAGCTGCGAATGGCTGTGAATCGATGATTTCCGACAGCGTTGTTTGCCACCACTTTTCCTTAAAAGAATAGATCCCAGAATGGACTTCACTGATGTGGAAGATTATTAACTCAATGTCTGCATAAGACATGATTTTATTGTCGACGGACGCATCTGTAAAAACAAGTACGTATGGAGTCCTTGTTTGATTCTGGCAACTGCTGCGTTTTCTGTGTCCTCTTGATTCTCTTCGTAATTGCTAACCTCGATGTTGTCCCTTGGGCTTCTTCTTGTAGATCTTGAGACGTTGCTTCAGAGCTTCTTCTGTGTCCTCCAATAGAAGTAACAGTGACAGGTACTTGGAGTTTCTTAAGATCTCCAATAATTTGTTTTGCGTTAGCCACCTTACTTTCCTGTTTTGATGATGTGTTAATGATATAACCCATTTGTGTATTATTCCCATTTGCCATACTATAAATAGGGAAACGCCTGCCTCCCGGTACAACCTGTCGTTTCATATAAACTTTTTCGTCTGTTTAGATCTGCCGAGCCCTGTGGTTTTTCGTAGGATCTTCCTTTCCATCCTGTGCAGTTCTGTTGCTATTGTTGGGAAAAAGGATGACCAGATGGAGAAGCCGTAGCAGAGGTACGCTCTTATAAATTGCTTATAAATAATGATTTTTGAGCGATACATTATTAGAAGCCTACAATATATGCCGTTGGCTTTTTTAATTTTATCCCTGACAAAGGAGTTGAATTTGAGGTCCTTGTTAAGATTCAAGCCTAGATACTTAAGATTCACCGCGCGCCTCATTATCTATATAGTTACTCTTATCTCCAAATCCGCAGTCTACGAATTTCTTCTTCCCCGACGGCGAGAGGCACAAGCACTCTGAGTTTGGAATATTTACTTGAAGACTCTATTCCTTATAGAATTCTGTCAGTTATCTTCTGTAACTGTCAGTTGTATTTAGTAAAGTTTGAAATTTATTCATGGAAACACGATTTAAAAATATTTAAAAATTATCCATTTTTTTATCAAAATCAGAGTTTTTTTAAAAAAAAAAAAATATTTTTTTATTTCACATCTTTAGATTGGTTTAAACAAAATTGTCGTTATTGGAATGAAGCCAATCCACAAATTATTCACGAGTAACCTTTACATTATGGCACGATAGCATCATCGGTCCTTATTTTTTTTTCAAAATAAGAAAAGAATTGCTTTTATTGTCAATGGTGGACAGTACAGATCGATAATAATGAACTGTTTGTGTCCTGAAGTGGAAGATTTGGATTTAACGAATTTTGTGGCCTGAAGTGGAAGATTTCGAGTTAACAAAATGGCACTGCGTACCACACAGCCCATGCCGGAATAATGTGCTTTCAAAATTAACTGTTTATCGTAAAGTGAATAATTTCGAAGAATATGGTACAGTGTTCGATAGATCAATGCTTGGACTCTCGAAGGAGACTCTTGCGTGAACGTAAAGTTGACAGTTGGAAAGCCTTCATAAGGAATCGCGCACAAGAACTGAATCTTTTTCAAACCGTTTTGTGGAATACTGTTATTTAATTTAAAAAAAGAAAAACTTTAAAATGTTTATTAAAAAAATGGTCTAATTTTAATAGATTTAAAAATTTGATATTTGGTAAAGCCAGATAACATACAAAATTTTTTAAGATGAAACAAGTCAAATTGGCAAACTGAAGTATTGGAATAAAAAGCCAATAAAAGAACAAAAAAAACTAAAAAAGAAACCAAAAAATAAAAAGTGTGTAATTAGGTTTTGGGGCATTCTATAATGAACATTAAAATTGCAGATTTCCATTTTCGCATTAGATAGTGGGTCAGTTATCAGCTAAATAGTTTTATCTTTGGAACATTTATTTTTAGAATTTATAATAGAGCGAATAAATTAATTTTCGATACACTTTTCATAGTATAATTTTTTGATTAAATCTCTGAAAAATACTCAATTTTACTGATGCACACCTTTACTAATACACAAACCATCGCATTTGCATTTCTTTTTTAGTAGTGCTTATACAAATAACATTTCTTGTCAGTTCTTTTACGTTTGAAATTTCTTATTTTTATGATTAGTTTTTTTAACTAAATTATTATGAAATTTTAATTATTAGTTTTTACAAAAAAAATATATATCGAAAAATTGTATTTTTTCTGATTTAATTTCGAATTATCTCACTTGACAAATCACTGCTCCGTATTAGAGAGATCCTCGCTTGTCTTTACGCCATCGCCATCTTTTGTGCTTTATTTGCATGTCATTGTTAATTTGAATAATTTTTTCTTTTATTGAATTTTCAATTTTATTTATATTATAAATAAAATGTTCTTTTTATAGATTCGTACATATATTGAAAAATGTCAAAATTTCTAAATTGTTCGTATTTGAGAGTAAAAGTGATAATATAAACAGTAAATATACGTATCACGTGTTAATTTTTAAAATTATTGACGATTGGCTTTATTTGTTTAATTCTACGATTTCGATATTGATAAGTATTTGTTAAGCAATATCCAATTTGTTATAGAGCAATTGTGCAATAAAATTTCTTTATTTACTAAAATATGTTAGTCTAATATCGAGGCATAGAGGTTATACCGAACCTGGAACTTTTTGCGTCTTATTCTTTTATGGATGCCTTATTTGCTATGGTAAAAACTGTTTATTTTTGTATGCAGATATTTTGTTTTGTTTTTTAAAGTTTTGTCAGAATTTGTCTACTTGTAAAAAAGAATATTTGCAAGTAGACAAATTATGACTGCATTCTTTTTATGGTGTCTATTTAGCTTTTGAATGAACTTAACTGGTAATAAAACTAAAATATTTAGTTTTTTTTCTTGTTCGCAAAGTGACAAATTACATAAATTATATGCTTTTTATTTTATATTAATAGGAACCCTATTTAAGCATTATAAATCGATAAAAAGTAGTTATACCGAAATAATTATTGTTTTAATTACTATTTTTGTATCGGACGACCGATCCAATATGGCGGGCGAGCACATGGTGGCGTCGCACCGCCGCACTATAATTTCTCTAGTTCGTAAATGCGTATTTAGGACGTACATAAAAAAAATTTAAACAAGTGCCAAAGTTAGTAAAAAAATAGTTTTTTTTAAATATAATAAAATATTAAAAAAGAACATTCATTTTTCTATACAAATCACAATCATACTCATTTCTTTAATTGCTTTTTAAATTGGTGAATGTCGATCGAAATAGGGCATATCGAAAAGTTCATCAAACATTAAGTTGCCCGTAGCGCATCAACCAGATTTTGCACAGTAAAAATATTTTTGTATCTCTTTCAAGGACATGTAGAGCTTCAACATAGGTAAATATAAAAAAAATCGGAAACTTGAACTTATTTTTGTTGTACGCTCCACGTGAAAGCCCCAAAAACCAGATGGGCTTGTCGATTTTAAAAATTTAGAAATTAGTACGTTTGTGTAAAGCTTGAATCCACTATCCTTATCATCTCACACTGTATTAATATGCATAAATTTTACGTTGTAGATAAATAACTAAAATTTCAGTTTTATACGAGGGTGTATGATTAATAAGTGACTTTGATAAGAAAAAATCATTTTTTTCTATCAAAGCCACGTATTAATCATACAACCCTCTTATAAAATCATCTAATGTTTATCTATGTTTTGATCTAAAAAATACGTTCATTGGAGCAAAACAATTTTTCTACACTAGGACATAGGTAATAATCGCTTGAGGCTAAATCTAGCGAATATGGTGGATGCAGAAGTAATTCGTATCCGAATTCATGGACTTTTTTGCCATGGCGATGACACAAGTGTACACAAGTGTATTGTCTTGATGAAAGCGAATTTTTTATTTCGCCAAATGTGTACGTTTTGTTTAGAATTCATTATTGAACTGGTCTAATAATTCCACTATCGTTTTTCCTTTTTCAATATAGTCGATGAAGATTATACCATGTTCATTTCAGAAAATAATAGTCATATCCTGCCAATAGAACCGTTATTGCCTTCTTTGATGTCCGTTCGCTAGTAGAAGTCCATTCTTTTGACTGAACTTTGGTTTTTGGTATAAATGGGTCAATCCATATTTGATCAACGATTGTGAATGACGCAAAAATTCATTTGAATTACGCTTCAAAAAATCTCAACACTCCATTGAAATTATTATAAAAACGGGTGTTTGGTGATGTGTTAGCAAACGCGGCAATAATCTCGCCGATAGTTCTCATACACAAATTTTCATGTAAGATGTTGCCTGCACGTACTTTAGAGATGTTTACTATGTCAGATATCTCATACACTTTCACCCCAGGGAGTTCTAAAACGATATCATGGATTTTATCCATCATTTCTGATGTGGCGACTTCGTTTAGACGATTTGGATGTTCTTTATAAAAAATACTTATTTTGTAATATTTTATGGTTGATAATGAAGGTGTAGAGTCCCTATAAACTTCTCCGAGTTCCGCTTTTATCTCATTTTTTTTTCAAAAGCAAATATTCTTCGCACATATATTTTCGTTAAAGGTTACATTTTCATAAAATATAGTTTTTCGTCGGTCCGTATTTTTTCAAAAATTAGGCTGCTGCTACAGTTACTTTACTGTCCAGCCAACTAGAAGCTATCAGCAAAATTCATTCTGAACCCATTGCAAGAGTTCGCAATGCTTTTTCTGCGAACCCAAGTTTTCTAAGGTGCGCCCTATGGGCCGGAGGCATCATCGGTCCGCATTTTTTCGAAATCTACTCTGGTGCTACAGTTACTTTAAATTGAGTACGCTACAGAGACATGGTAACCAATTTTTTAATGAGAGCCACTATTATGCAAAAATGTGATCGACAATTTTGTAAAAAGGATCAATTTTACAGAAATTCGTGGTAAACATTTACGCGATATTGTTTTTTATTCATAAATGCTAAGGTCTCTACAACATATTTCAATAAAGAATAAAGGAGTTTTCATACAAAATATGTACTTTATTCAACAACAAAAAAGGTCTTACTGATAGACTCCGTATAATATTTTCAGTTACTTCGTTTCAAATGAAAGTTATTATATTTTTATACGATAAAGTGTTTCGTTTATGGGAAAACGGTCTTATAAGATGTTCAATTTTTTTTAAAACATAAGAAATATATATTGTATATTTAAGAAAACTATCTCATAATAAGAGTATCAAAAAAAGACTTAGTAATATTTTCTAAGCGAACAAATAAAAACTTTAGATCATAAACTTCGATATTGATAGAAACCAACTTGGACTTGTTTTGGTTTAAAGTCATCCCGATTATCACATAATAGAGTAAGTTTCTTAAAACCAAACGAGTTTCTTTGAGTAATGCGAAAATTTTTCCTTCACTTTTATTTATTTATTTTCATTTATACAATAATTTTAATTTAAAAGTAATAGTAACAAAATATAAAAAATGGAATGTTAACGTAGACTGGTTTATATGCAAACTGGTTTAGCTTATGTAGTTTTGAATTTTTCTCTTATTAAATAAAATATAATAAAAACCATTTAACCTTGTTATTGGCAGTGATACTACAATTTTTTTTTTTTTTTTGTGTGTGAAGATTGGCAACATTTATCTAGAAATTAACGAATATCAAAATGTTAAGAAAAATAATATATGTTGTTGGCCTTCGTTGATGAATCTCTAACGGCTAGTCAATCAACCTGAGAGGTTACTGGTAAAAATTCCATTGTTGTTAGGCTAAAATTTTCTAGGAGATAGACAACGGATTATAAGAATATCGTCTGGGTTTGAAAAAAACTTTTCTATTAACTCCTGATTTATGCGTTTTTTTTAGTAAATATGCAAATTTCTAAAAGTTTTTTTACTTTTTAATTTTGTATCTTATTATATAATGTAAGAAAATATTTGAAAAAAAACGCAAAATTTTTGTTCGACGAATATTAAAATTTTATTAATATTTACACAAAATAACGTCTATTAATGTTTTTTTAAAGGGTTTTCAAATTTTGTTATTATTAACAACGGGCTGTTTAAGGAAAAATTATTATCCAGCCCAGCAATTTGTATGTAATAACAAGTAAACCTATTGTATTGGGTTGTTCGGTAAGTAGTTTTGTTTTTTTTTGTAAAAATGAAAGACGATTTTCTTATATTGAATTAATATTTTATTCAATTAAATACTGTCCAGTCTGAACCAATACCCTTTGCCATCTTTCTGACAGTAGCTTGATTCCACGCTCATAAAATTTTTGTTCCTTGCTGGCAAAAAACTGATCCAAGTGTTTTTTGACCTACTCATTTGAATCAAATTTGTATGTGGTTTCGCATTATCCTGTTGGAACACTATACCTTTCCTCTTGAACAATTCTGGCATTTTTTCTTTAAGTGAATCATTCAACTTGTCCAACTGATAATAGTACACTTCAGAATTGATCATTATGTTGTACGGTAGAAGGTAAAAAAAACCGACTCCTTTGAAATCCCATCAAACATATAGCATAACCTCTTTTTGATGAATATTGGTTTTCGAAGTACTTTGAGCCGGTTCATCTTTTCTAGTGCAGAATGTTTTGCACTTAAAATTGTTATAGACAACCCATTTCTCGACCCCAGTGATGATACGCTTAAAAAATCGATTATTTTCTTGACGTTTATCGAAACAAAGCACAAACGTCAATGCGACGGCACAAATTTTTTCCCGTAAGAAGATGAGGAACCTATATGTCGAGCTTTGAGATAAAACCTACCCGTTTCAAATGATCATGAACCGTCGAATTCGATAAATTTAATCTCTCAGCGATTTCACGAGTTGTTATTCGCCGGTTTTGCATCAATTAATACCTTTATTGTGTCTTCATGAGCATCAACTGGCATTCCAGAACGTGGTGCATCTTCGAGATAGAAATTGTCGGATCGAAATTTTGCAAATCACTTTTCGCACTGGCGCTCACTTAACACATCTTCTCCATACACATCGGATAATTTTTTTCTTGCTTGAACATTATTTTTTTCTTTTCTATAGTAAAAAATCAGCAAATTACTTTCCGAACAACCCAATAACTACACTAAAGGACTTTTCAATATTCTTTGGATTTTTTTTTAGTAAATCCTATCATAAATACACCTTACATTATCAGATGCCAAAATATTGTAACCTTTCTATTCTTTGATTTCGCACGGATTATTATTTTAAGGACTTAAAGTGGTATCGATCCGACATAATCAGAACCTAAAATGTTATCGATTTCAGAAATTGCTATGTATTAACAAATCGACTTAATGTCACTATAAAAGAGAAGAAACTAAAATTGATATACTTAATACACCTTCACAAACATAAAAATATAAAAATATTGTTTTAAAAAAAAAAAAACAAATATAAAAAAAAATAATTTTAATACTATAAATTCTAAACTTAATATTATTGAGATTAAATGTTTGCGATTTGAAATAAAAGATATAAAGTCCTATTATAAACATAAATAAAATAAATAATCCATTAAGTAAAACTATCATTAGTTTTAATAGTTTAAAAAAAACATTGTTCTTGTAAATCATAAATAAGAACTTTTCTTTTAAAACTTCAGAAAAACGGTATACACCCTATCATTAATCCCCAAAATTAATATTTTATTTAAACTATTTTCTCATATTTACCAATTAATTATTTATTAAATAAGAATTATTGCAATATTTAACTTTTTACAAATACAATAAATCATCCATTAGCAATAAGATTAATACTATTAATTCACAAATTAATAATTTGTTTAATTAAATGGCATATTTGGTAAAATATTTTTATTTTCATACAATATATTTTATTCCTTGTATTTTTTAAGGAGAAATATTAGTTTTATTTATTTATGTAACTTCACTAGCATCAAATGAAATATTTTCAATATCAATAAAATTAATATTAATAAATTCTATTTTAATAATAATTATAATTCCTTAATTTTTAATCATTGATAAAATTTATTCACTATCATTTATAAATAATGAAATAATTTGAACAATCATTACTTCTATATGTGTAAATTATGAAAATATATTAAATTTTAAATAAATTATATAATTATCCAACAAATAAATATTATTACTCTAATTTTAATTAATTATTTATTATTAACATTAATTACAACAGTAAAAATTACTAATATTTTTTATGGACCTTTACGACCAATAATAAACTAATGAATAAACCATTTCGACTACAACATCCTCTATTCAAAATTATATAATACAATAAATAATGCTCTTGTTGATTAACGAGCACCAACCCAATATTTCAGCATGATGAAATTTTGGTTCATTATAAGGACTATTTTTAATCATCCAAATCTTAACTGGACTATTCCTAGCTATACACTATACTGCTGACATTAATACTGCATTTAATAGTGTAGCCCATATGTGTATTTGCCGAGACGTAAATTATGGATGACTATTACGATCATTACATGCTAACGGAGCATCATTTTTTTTATTTGTATTATTTCGTTGTAAAAGACAGGATCCATAATCTATTCTGCAACGATAATAATATACACGTATACAAAGATAAGTCAGAAATGCCATCTTTCTTCCATCCTACGTGTGTGCTATAATTATTCGGATTCATAAAAATTTGGTAGGTGCCATAAAGCATATATGGTATACTCGTATGTGCATTTTGTATTGATATTTAGCTTAGCAATTGCGTGAAACCAACCAAAAAATACAGTAGTCTACTTAATACTACTGCTTCCCTATTAAAGTTTTTGCCCTCTTGAAAAGAGGATACCGTTTCGATGATGGAATGGTCATTCAAATAGACGGTCTTAAAGAAGGTATATTCCGCTTATCCCGTCCAAAAAATAGGATTTCGGAAGTTCTGCAAAATACTCATCCGTTTGAGCAATGACGTCCTCGTTGGAAGTGAACCGTCGTCCGCCAAGTCATTTCTTCAGATTGGGGAAAAGAAAATAGTCACTCGGGGCCAAATCTGGTGAATAAGCGGGATGCTGCAACAATTCCATTCTCAATTCCACAATTGGTCATGGAAACAGCGCAGGTGTGCACACGCGCATTGTCCCGATGCAAGAGGATTTTTTTCTTCTTCAGATGAGGGCGTTTCTCTTTGATTTCCTCGCTCAACCGTTGCAATAACGACGCGTAATACGCTCCTGTTATTGTTTTTCCCTTTTTCCACGTAGTCGATAAAAATGATGCCCTGCGAATCCCAAAAGACCGTGGCCATCACCTTGCCGGCCGATGGCACAGTTTTTCCCTTCTTCGGAGCCCGTTCACCCTTGAAAATCCACTGCGATGACTGTCTCTTCGTTTCTGGAGTGTAGTAGTGTATCCAGGTTTCGTCCACAGTGATATATCGACGAAGGAATTCGGCAGGATTGCGATGAAAGAGTGCCAACATAGCCTCAGAGTCCACTACACGATTGCGCTTATTCTTTAATCGACGACACAAATAAATGTCGTTAACTTTAATCGACGATAGAAATTGACCTACGCTATGGATCGAGCTGAAATTTGCTTGAATATAAAAACTAAATAATCCGCCTATCTAATTTTATCTCCAATCGGAATCATAATCCTCATGCACATGACTAAATGTTCTTCGAACGATCTTCCTCCCAAAACTGGCTCGGAGTTTACAGTGTATATTGCCGAGAACCCAATAACCATTCTAAAATTCTGGACAAGGTAACTTCTCATAGCTCTAATAAAGCATACCGTAACTACCTTTTTTTTAAATTTTATTTCATATCTGCAACTCTATAAACATTCTAACAAGAGTATTTTATGACAAAGTCATGTCTACCAAACGAGTCTTATTAACGCCACAAGACATCTTTTGGCCAATTTCTCTTTAAACGCCGATGAGTGTTTATGAAGAAAGTAATAGAGAAGAGTTTTCTAACACGAGGATTATAGTAGCAGGATATTCGGGAATGAGACTTTTTATAACGAGAAACACATATGTAATGAACATTTTGGTCACGATGAATAATATTATTAAGAACATAAAATGGAAGAATCCATGATTTTTATGGCGATTTTTGGATTGAAGACTTAGCCTAAATTTTCTTTTTGAAAATCCACCTCGTCGGTTATGCCATTCCGGTGGTGTTCAACTTACCCCACCTCTTATATTAAGTAAATGCCACTTAACAAAGAATTTCATTTTAAATAGTACTCCCTCTATTGTCAAGCTCCTTGACCCGGCAACCGCTTTCCCAAGTACTCCGCTTGATTTTTGCAGACGATCAACCATGTTTGATAAGCTAGCAGTCCTTATACGATTACACACGAAACAAGAAGTCGCCAAATGACTCTATAGAATGGTCTTTGGCTATTCTCTCATAGATCTTACATTCGATTTCATCCTGTAAAGAAAAAAACGATTCCTTCCTCCTCCTAGTAGAAGGTATATCAAGAAATTAAAAAAACTCAATTTGAGAATTGGAGGCAAACGATCGCTGAGGTCAAAACCTAACCTATAACTGGTACTATTCCACAAGTTCTGTCGCCTTGAATATTTTTTTATTTTTATTTATTATCTGCAACTACAAATGTATTGTAACAAGTAGATTTACATAACATTTTAATTAACAATCTTATGCATCATGAAGTGAGAGTAAACACCCATCGGCATTTCTCTAACTGATAGAAGTTAGATTACTCTAGAAATTCTTTAGGCCATTGTCTCTTACGTCGCCGATGAGTGTTTCCGGGGAGGGCAGTACAGGATAATTCTCTCACAAGTTGATTATGATGTTAGGATACAGTGGAGTGAAATTTTTGATAGCGGTAAAGGCACAGTTCTTGAACAAAGGGAATATTAAGATCATGATGTATTACGTTGTTACGAATATAAAAGGGGGCATCAACAGTTTTACGGAGGATTTTCGGTTGTAAGGCCTGGACGCGATAGGAATTGGAACATTTAGTTGAACCCCTAAATGCAATTCTATATGTTCAAATAGGTTTTAAAATTGTATTGTAGATTAGAAGTTTACTTTTGATTGTTAGTTTTCAGAGTTTGTCCAGTAGTCTAAAAAGTTGGCGGTAACGTCGAGTAGCTTTAAGTTTTTTTAGTCTAGTATGTGGGTTCCATGTTAATCTCTTGTCCAAGTAAAGTCCCAAATAACGTACTTTATGATATTGTGAAATCATAATTGTATTAAGGTATAAAGGGGTAGGTTTCTGTTTACAAAGTGTGAAAGTAATGTAAGCACTCTTCTGTTCATTTACCCTCACTCTCCATCTCTTAAACCAGGATTGAAGGTGTTGTGGATATAGAATTGTAAATTGTTGGAAGCTAATGATAGGGAAGAAAGCTCTTGAGTTTCCAGAGGAATCCAGGATGCCGCACACGATCAAAAGCTTGGGAGATATCTAAAAATACTCCTGGGAAATACTCTTTCCTCTCAAGAGAGGATGCAATACGATCAGCAATGCGATGACATTGCTGAATTGTGAATTGTTCAGATCGGAAGCCAAATTGGTGATCAGGACTAATAGAGTCGTTGTAAGAGGAGTTTTCAAAAATCTTACCAAGAATTGGTAAGAGGCTGATAGGTCTATAATACGAAGGAGAATAAATGGATTTATTTGGTTTATGAATCATTTTAATGACAGTAAATTTCCAGAGTAAAGGAAAATAGGTTGTGCGCAGGATACCATTAAAAATTATGTAATTAAAACTAAAGCTTTCCGGGAAATTTGCTTCAGAATAGGAGCTGTTATTAGATCATAAGCAGGAGCTCTTTTATTGGGAAGACTAGAAGAGATTTAATTTCCGAGGGCTTAAAATTTTTGGGAGGAAGACTCATAGGGACTGGGAACATTAGTTCTTCGATAATTTTGTTAGTATGCGATTTATCTTCTACAATATATCATCATGTGGAACAAAAGTATTTACCAAATGTTTAGCAAATACTTTCGGCTTTTTCTTTGTCTGTTTTTGCCCAATTACCATCATTTTGTTTGAGTGGGTGTGAAGAGTATTCGTCTAGTGGCTTCTCATAAAGAAATATTATCACTAAGCGATCTTGTGTAAATTTCATGCCATTCATTATAGTGCTTTCTAATTTCCACATTCATTTGACGTTGTAATCGGTTAAGTTTCTGTTTGTAACTAGACATTCGTAAGTGTTGCCATTGCGTTCTTATTTTTCTTTTTTCGTTAATTAATGTTAAATGAATAAATTAAAGTTCAAAAGTGATATAGAAAATATAATATATAAATATATTCATTCATTCTCCTCCTCCTATCTGACCAACTTGCCATGAAAACAGTCCCGAAATGTCTAGGTTATTAATCTATGTCACCATGCACGACTTCCAAACGACTTGTCTTCGATCAAAACACTTTTGAAGGACTCAAATTTTTAAGTGGCTTAGAATAGGCTTTTTGTTGGATTTTAAGCGGCGCTTTGCTGTAAGGAACTTTAGCCATCGTTGCGTGGTTCATGCCTTATATGCCGGTATTCAGTCTTGCTGGAATATCCAAGGTTGGTAACATCATTAAATCACACAAATAATTTTCTCCACTGGTTTTCGAACAACACACAATTTTTTTCACTCGCTAAAGAAGCTCGTCTGATCTGTTTACTCTAATTTCCGGAATATATAAAAGCAATTGCTGTTCAATAATTTTACGAAACGCTCCAAGTCCAAAGACATATTTGTAAATCCTAGACTCTACGAGCTATCCCAGCTAATATTCTCTGTTGACGCATCCCATTTTTTCAGGTCATTTTCGCTCCCATTTTATGGTATTACACATTTATTTTAGTAATAGAAAAATTACTTGACTAACGCAATCACAATAATACGATTTTTTTAAACTCCTCAATCTATCATTAAAAATAAATTTTTATCACAAAAACTTTCATTTCTTAAATAAAAATATTTTTTAATAAATATCTGTTTTTGAAATGTAGAAATAGAAATATTAGGAAATACTACTAAATTGAGCTTGTTTAGGGTCCTGTAATTGGTATTTGAATCTTTGAAAACCTCTATTACAGGCTTTGCGAAGCTAATAATTTTTTAATCTATTGTTACCCATGTGAATTTTTGAAATATTATTTTCTGTAAGGCATTAAATTTTTAGAATTATATTAAAATTAATATTTTTAAACGTTTCTTCGGATATAACAAATTATGAGAATTAATCTGTAAGAAATCTTCAGTGCTGATAAACAAAGTGTATACGTTCATGGTTTGTTTATCAACACAAAATATCTGACACACCAAATTTGGAGGTAATCTTCCATTGCGTGGATAGTTGGCGGCATAGTAAAGAGTAAGTGGCGTGTAAATATTCGCACAATATTTGAGATTTTATATCAATTGAATTGGTGAATTCTTTTTTATTGATATATGAGAAAAAAGATGGTTTTAAATCGACGGTAAATTGAATTGAGCTTTTCCCTTATTCAACTAAAATATTTTCTCAAATTGTCATCAATGTTAATAGGAAATATTTGAAAAGGTAAACAAAGTCTTTGAAAAATCATTTATGTGCACTTACGTTACTTCTTTAGATTCTTTGTGAATTTCTCTAGAAAATAAAATGCTTTAACGGAACGGAAAACAAGTTAAATTGTGACACAAAGCTTTTGATGGAGAAAATAAACCGAATGACGCTTTTTCATCCGCTATAGACTCGGTCAATTACTCACAATAAAATCATAAAATCTTACCGTTCAGTTTAGATAAAATGCCTCATTGATGCCAAAGATATTTTTAAGAGAGTTCAATGTATTCCGTGCAGTTAATCGTCGATAACGCAGTTCAATTGTGTAATTTATGATCCACAACTAAAATGTCTAGAATTTCTATCTCTTGTTCCATATATTTTGTATACTTTTTCTAAGTTAATTTATATATTTTAATGGTTGAATTTTTTTTGCATTTTTTTAAAAATTGAGTCTAAGTTAAACTTTATTAATTTTCAATGACAAAAAAAAAGTGGTATCAAATATTTATAAAATTAGAGCGACCAATTTGGGTATTTATTCTGATGAATAGTTTCGCTTTTTTTCTCTTATTTCGGTAAATATCCGATAATTTTAGAATAAAATTCCCATGAACATATGAGCTTGAGTTTTCAAATGGTCTGACAGCCTCCAAGTCTGCGCCCCTAATTTCTTAGAATTATCGGACCCAAACTTTCAATGATAGAGTGACAGTAATATTATATTATTTAACGTGACTTATTTGTCGTTACAAATAAAACCACGAGTCGCCTACGACCATAGGGATTGAGTTACGCTCCACCATTACTGGCAGTTTACAGTCAATAACCAGTTACAAGCTGATTACTCCAACTGTAAGTGGCGAGGACTATCTAAACCTCTACTGTCATAAGCAGTGACAGCGCCCGACATAATTACCAGTATCTCCCACCAGCGATCCGTAGACCGTACCCGTGATATGGGTATTAACCACAGCCACTACGTTTCTGCCTAAGGCGCCTCACCATCGTCGGGCACAGTGTGTTTTAACACCATGGGGCACACCGACTCCCTTAGTACAAATTTTTGTTTTAAAAGTACTTCGGATTGTACACCGCTCATTTAGCTACGGTAAGGAATCTTATAAATCCCTTGGCACCGCTAAGCCAGCTCAGGTACGCGGGTTCGCCAAGACCCGAAAGTACAACCGGAATCGACCTTGGTCTTTCACCCAGTTGTAGCCACGCTGCGTGTCATTGACACACTCATTCAAGCACTATTCTCGCTTTCCTCTCAAAAAGTGCCACAGCAAATCTATTGAAACATTCATACCTTTCTCTCATACCCAAACACTTCACTCATATCCACACTCTCATCATTCACCACAATTCCACATGCACCTAGGTCACGCACGTCCCCGTACTTACCATACTCAATGAGAAGGTGCTTGGCCTTCTCCTCCGCCGTCCCACAAGGGCATATAGCCTCCGCAGCCAGACCACGCCCGTACTGGAACCCATTCATACTGTCATGTCCCGTGCGTAAATACCCAAGGTACAGACCAAATTCAAATCCACACGCAGACGCAAAATACACATCCGAAATGAACATGTGCGTCCATATGTCATTCACACTCTCATCCCATCGACGTTGCCAAATTTCATACATTCTATTCAGGACCATTACGCGCAGCTGGCGTGGAGTAAGAGCCTGAATGTCTTCATTCATAAGCGGACAACCAGCAAGCGGGATGCCTCGCCATAGACGGTAGTGAATGTTTTCACGCAGCACCTCCAGGTCCCATGGAATTTCTCCCATGAGAACCTGCTTCACATCGGTTGACACGGTTCTACATACATTCAAAAATGCATACAAAGCCAGACGCTAAATTTAATTTATGCCCATAATGTCAGCCCATACACACGACGCGTACATAGCACACGGAAAAAATACACCCTTGTACAGGACTTTCACCGCTCTGGATCGGAAAACCCATTCTTTACGAACTACTCGCTCCAGCATGCCAACCAAACCGGCCACGCGCTTTCTTAGATGTTTCAAGTGAGGCCGAAAGTTCAGCTTGTCTCCAACCTTTACTCCAAGGTACCGTACTTCCCGCGCGTATCGGACCCCGACCGCCACTAATCGAGAATATTGGGCGGCCTACTGGGCGCCAAAAAAACCCCTCAACAATATACACACAGTTTTCCTTTCTGAAACATTCAGTAGCCGAATCACTTTCAGATCCAACAACATGATGGGTACCATCATAATTTAAGTCTGCTCAGCTTTTAACATACGCCGTCGACATCGTTTTTGTGTGACGATCAAAAAGGGCTGTAGTACAGGGCTTCATCAATTTCCCTAATTGTACTGTCACAAATGTTTAATTTCTGCGTAAGTTTATTAACGATAGTAAGTATTTACCTAAATCTTGGGCTACATAAAAATGAAGAAAAAACCAAGTACATGATGGCATCGTCGGCGTCGAAGACAAGACCAATTTGCAACTAGTCGAATATAGTTAGGAGATAATAGCTTCGAAGGAGTTAAATCATTTTCCCATTGGAAGGCAAGGGTTTCAGCAGACAACAACATGGAGGAGACATTTGCGCCCATTGCTGGCACCCAACAGAACCTACTGACTCTTTCAATTATTCTAAATTATTTCGTTTGAAAATAGTGACCATAAAATCGAAGCTACTGCTATATAGGACAATAGTCTTGTGACTCCTCAAGTATTCTTCGGAAACTTGCGTTCTGCGAAAAAACCATTGCGAACTCTTGCAATAGGTTCGGAATGGTTTTTGCTCATAGCTTGTAGTGGAAGACCCTGTCGGGCTACATTTATGGTCCTAGAAAATGAGTTAGGCTCAGCGTTCGGTAGAGCGACGGCGTTACGTAGGATGCAAAAACATACTGGGAGTGTCAAACTGGAAGACCGCTATACGAACCCGAGACATCTGCAGTTTTGTGATTCAGCAGGCCTAGACCACACTCCCGGTTGTCGCGCCGTTGATAATTGATGATGATTAAACAAATAGTTTCAAAATTATATAAAAAAACTAATAAAAAAAGGTTTCATAATGTACTTTCACTATTCTTATTATTCTTAGACAAAGTATAAACAAATCACAACAATAGAAATAAACCCATCATTTAGAAAAATTTCATTATATTTTTACCTAATTGTACCGTCACAAACGTTCAATGTCTGCGCAAAATTTATTAACGATGGTTACAAAAGTGTTAAATCAGACAAAAGCTCGTTCGGATATAAATTAAAGCTTATTATTTGTACTTTGGTTATTTTTCTTTCAAAAAAAGCTTCAATTTTTCATTAAATCAATTAGATTTTTAAGTACATAAAAGTGTGTTGCAAAAATAATAAACAAAAGAGTTAACAATTGATGTTTTACTCAATTGATGATTAAAGTACTTAGTATAAAATTGATGTACATAATGTGACGCTTTTCCTTAAAGTTCACTCCAAATCTAAGGTGTAATTACGAGTCTTAAAGTGATAGTCCATAAAATCTCATCTCTTACTGAGCATAAAAATGGAAAAATACTATACTCTGGTTGTTATTATACAAAAGGGGGAAAGTTAAATCTGTACTATGCACACTACTCTAATACCGATTATTATGCCATTTTTCATTTATGTTGAGCCTGCAAAGCGTATCGAATTCAAAATGGCACAATAATTTAATGTTCATGTACCAGTAAAATGTAAAATTGTACGAAAAGCGAGAAAAAAAATTATTCATTAACAAAATCTAAAAGCAAAGTCCCCAAAAAAAAAAGTATTTTTACTAACGAGCAGTAAGTACTAATCAAAAAAAGGTCGAATATTTATTGTACGATATTTTGTAATTTTTCACTTTCCGACAAATTATAATTATTACTATTACACCTATTGTTGGTGGTTAAAAATCTTAAATTATGAAGAATTTTCACAAAATTTCCATGATATTAATGATTATGGAAGTGTTTCTACACAATTTAGTGTTTCTAAACGACAGCGTAATTATTAAAGGCTGATTCGATGCTATTTTAAGCGAATATCGCAACATCCACTCATGTTAATTTATTTCAATTTTCGTAATTAAACAGATTGCTTTTAATTTGGTATTTTAATAATCCAAAATATAATTTGAGCATATTTTACTATAGACACAAGTCAGTAAAAATAATTAAAATTCAACGGATTTTCTACGATTAGTAGCTTTTCTTTGTTAAATCTCATAAACCTTAGTCTACTTTCTAAAAAAAAGGCATCTAAGGACTAATTAACGATGCTCAATAATACAAGTAATAATAACAGAAGATGTAAATTGTATTTTATTTTTTCGAAATCGAACAGGCAATAGCTTGAACCTCCGCAATAAGAAATTTGCAGTTTGCATGGATCATGTCAACTTCATCACAAGGAATCTCCACCTACTTTGGAATCATCATCAGAAAATTAAAAATTTAGAATGCATTAAGGTTTGGTAATACTGAGGCAGAACTTTATATTGGGTTGATCGAAAAGTAATTTCGTTGTTTCCCAACAGAGGACATAATTGCATTTTTCACAACCAACTTCACACATAAGCCGTATAATCATATGTATTCTGACAGCTGATATAGTAAGGCTTGCTTTTGAAAAAAATTCAGTTTTTGGTTAATACTTTTTTAAATATGGAAAGTCAAAAACAGCATTTTCCGCATTTTTTAATTTTTTAATATAGAAAAGATAAAAGTGCTGTTCAAGCAAGAAAAAAATTATCCGATGTGTCTGGAGAAGATGTGTTAAGTGACCGCCAGTGCCAACAGTGGTTTGCAAAATTTCGATCTGGCAATTTTGATCTCGAAGATGCACCACGTTCTGGAAGGCCAGTTGATGCTGGTGAAGACACAATAAAGGTATTAATTGATGCAAACCGGCGAATAACAACGCGTGTGATCGCTGAGAGGCTAAAGTTATCGAATTCGACCATTCATGATCATTTGAAACGGGTAGGTTTAATATCAAACCTTAACAAATGGGCTCCTCATCTTCTTACGAAAAAAAAACGACATTACTTTCCGAAGAACCCAATAATTGAGCCATTGTCTTTGAAAGTGGTATAAGTCCACTTTTTCATATATTCAAATATTAAAGGGTTTGCGTTTCAAGTCAATTTAAAAATGTTTCTTAATCGATAAACCTGTTAAATTTTAGTATACAAAAATAATTATTAAAATTGTTAATCAAAATAAACCATTTTTTTAGGTACCAATGAACTTATACCACTTTCAAAGATAACAAATTATAAAAAATAAAATCAAAAGCAATTTAAATTCTGTGGTTTCTGGTTGAAAAACTGAATCAAGTTTATACTTGTTTATTTATATTTTCTTTTAAAATATTTATAATTAGTATTTTAGAAGTAAATATAAATAAACATTAATAATACTTAATGTAACTAAACATAACAAATTTTATTTATTTTTCAAACTTATAAGACATTGACACATTCATGGTAAATGGGTGGTATACGAGGTCAGTTCAAAAAGTATCGCGAATTTTGAATTTCCGCAGGTTACGTATATTCGATATTCGATTTTTTGTGGCGTTATGTTGGTACTCATGTCTCTCACTTATGCAGACAAGTTCGGCCATTTTGAATGTTCTATTATTTTTGACAGCTGCTATACTTGCACGTGTTTTGGCTCGTCTTCGATTTTTGGCCATTCCAACATAATCTGTTTCGGGAACAAGAAAAAGTCACAAGGGGCCAGATCTGGGGAATACGATGGCTGCGGCATTATTAGTGTATTGTTTTTGGCCGAAAATTCGCGCACAAGCAACGATGCGTGAGCAGGGGCGTTATCATGGTGCAAAAGCCAATTTTTGTTCTTCCACAAATCCGAGCGTTTCTGGCGGATTGCTTCGCGCAACTTGCGCATAACTTGCAGGTAATATTCCTTATTGACCGTTCTACCCTGTGGAAACAACTCATGATGCACCACTCCCTGCAATCCCAGAAAACTGTAAGCGACCGAACTTGGCGCGCTTTTTTCGGTCTTGGCTCCTCTGGAGCAAATTTGGGTCGTCGTGGACAGACTGCAACAGCTCCTTAGCAATGTTAATGCGATGCTATTTTTGGTCGAAAATGGGCAAAAATCGAAGACGAGCCAAAGCACCTGCAAGCATAGTAGCTGTCAAAAATTAACCGAACATTCAAAATGGCCGAACTTGTCGGCATAAGTGAGAGAGAGGAGTACCAACATAACGCGAGAGAGAAAAACCAATATACGTAACCCGCGGAAATTTAAAATTCGCGATACTTTATGAACAGACCTCGGTATAAGGCAGTTAACCCATCATTAATATTAAAATTACAGTAGCAACAAAGTAATTTTTTTTACCATAAATTTTTATGTCATCCTTGTTTTTTTTCAAATAAAAAAATAACTTTAAATGGCGCATTTTCTTTTATGCAGGTTTTATAGAAAATTTCGTGCGGTTCATCCCTTTTAAATCTCATCCAGCATATTTTCAGTCAATGTATAATTTCTCCTTCCATAAATAGTCTTTTTTCCTTAGTGATGCTTCTACAACTTCAAAATCTCTGTCCTTTGGAAGAAACCCGACTATAGAAATTTGTGGGCAATAACATTTATGTTATTGTCAGCTGATTAAACAATCCTTAATCACATCAATGCGAGCTTTATATTTCAGTTTTGCCCGGCACACATCTCATTGCATGCTATAATATAGTCTTGAGTTGTAATATTTTGAATTCAAGATCTCTTCTATCTCTTCCGAACCTCTGGATGCGACAGTTTCCTCCCACGCATAAATATAAACTTTGTTTTTATGAAAATTATAAGAACCTTCGTTAAGAAAGTACTAATTACGCCTATGATGGACTTATTTAAGTTTCAAGGGAAACAATTTTGCGATAATATTATACAGCTAAAATTCGTTTACTTAATTAATAATAAAATCATAAACCAATTTTTTTTTAAAATTAGACTTATACCATTTTAAAAAAAGGCTCAATTTTTAACTCAATAAAACGGGAGGGTAACGTACAATTACCCAAATCCCAGTATTGAGTTTGAAATCGACTAGAAGACTTCCTGGGAGCAAGCTTGTATGTTGAAACAAACTAAAGATGGGATGTGGAACAAGAATGGAACAGTTTATGGATCTTAACTTTTTAGCAAATTATTTTATTTTGGTGCAGTTAATTCAAAAGCAAATTGGGTATAGTTAGTTCAAAAGCAATTTTAGGTGTAGCTGACTTGTGCCCGATTTTTCGATAGGATTGTTCGGTAAGCTGACGGAGAAATCGTTGCAGTCCGTTATGATTAAGAATATTTATAGGACTTATTCATTATTATAATTAATTATTAATTACCAAAATTACTAATTCGTTGGGAATAATCATGAATGGAGAGGCGCAGAGTATTTTCGCAAAAAGCAGATGAATTTGTTCATTGTTAAAATTTGATCTGCTTTTATTAGCAAATTGATTAAGAATGTCTCAAAGGGCTCGATGACTACAACGCCTACTCTACATATTAGCAAAGGGAAACGGTAATCAATGTTTTAAGAATGTAGCATTAGAATCGAAAACGTAAAGCAGTATTGTCCATGCTCATCAAATGCCATGTCTACCTTACGATAGTTATGGGTATCAGTAGCTATCTGAATATTTAGTCTTAAAATTTCCTTGCAATAAGATCGCAGAATCGTGTGCGTAAACAATAACAACCCCTGAAGTTCCTCTAAGTACCCAAAAAACGTTTTCTTTTATACAAAGAATTAGTATCGAATTCTTTTTAAAAGTATGAAATGTTTAAAAAATATACAACAAAAAATTAAATGTTGGAAAAATGTAGCCACTTTGGCTGTTTTTGACGAAACTTAATCGATTGGTCCTGTATGTTATCATCTAAAGCGCAATTGGTCCTAGATTGTCAGGATCTCAGATTAAAGAATACCTGGGTAAGCCCGTACGTCAGATTTTCGTCTTTGTACACGTAATTTTCTGTCTGAATTATTGAAAAAGCGGCGAGAAATCGTACTACTTGCATATATTTATGTAGATTTTTTTATGTAAACACGACATCTAGTTTTCGTAACATAAATTTATTGAATTCGAAAAGCATAATTAATATACATTTTAACTCACTTATTCCAAACAAAAATAATAATTTAAATACGACCGAAGGCAACATTTACTTTTGTTCAAATATTCTGGTATTAAACCCAATTGTTTTTTAGGTTTATTATTTATTTTTATAAAAATCAATTAAATATTAAGCGCCTCAATTTTCCATGAAATGGTAACATACCGAAATGTTAGCATACTTTTGTTATGCTTAATGTTGACATTTACATAATGATCGTGAAGTGAAAGTTTAAGTGCGAATTTAATGAATTTTAAATAGTTTATCAACAACTAAGTATAAATTAATGCATTTAGATAAAGAGTTTTATTCTTGATGACAGCAAAGAGGAAGTTTTCATTTTAAAATTAAAAGTGTTTAGTGAAAGGTTTATTTTGCAAGTGTGTGCAAAATTTTTGTGTAGCGGCATATCCAGTTCTATAATCTAAGGACAGCATATACCAAAATATACTTCTTGTTGGCCAAATGACAGGTCCGTTGTAACAAATCATGTTATCATCATATCCTGCTTCAAGAAATCGATTGTTTCGCGTTATATATGGGCATTAGCGTCATCCTATTGAAACAAAATGTCGTCTGGATCTTTGTGTTCAATGTTTTCAAAGAAATAATAGTTGATTATAGTCCCATAACGCTGCCCATTGAGTTTAAGACGAACTCCGATCTTATTTCGGAAGAAATAGGGACCGACAATGCAATTTGTGTGGGTGTAAGTCTTTCGGTTTTGACTCACTCCACAAGTGGAAATTTTGCTTGTTAATAAAACCATGAGGTAAAAATGGAGCCTTAACACTAAACACTTTTTTGTACTTGTAACATTTCCAGGTACCAATCGGTGAACATAACAGGCTTCAATTCCTGTAACACTTTGGTTTTATGCGGCTGTAATCGAGAAATTTACGTAGTAAATACATAGTGCATGAACGCAGGCAAAATCGCTACGACCGATCTTGAATCAATAAATTTGGATCTTCATTCACACTTTCACCTACAGTGGATATTGCCACTTTAGTTCGCACAATTTTTTGAGAGGTTCATGACTTGACGTGGTATGAAATTTGTCCACAATACGCTAAATGGTAAGTTCAGATAGACGATTATGTCGACCATAAAAGGCACGTAATTTCTTCACGTAAATTTGAATAACTTGTAAACTATGATGAAATGACAACGTATAGTATGCAAGCATCATAAAAAAACTTTGTCAGGTCATAATTGTCCTAACAACAAAAGCTCGTGGAAGCTCTAAGGGTGGCTTTTTTTTTTTTTTTTTTATTTGACAGGTTTCATTTCTACATTATACATTATGACACATATACACATAGTCATGAGACACACTCGCTCCTATGGAGCATATAGCGGCACAGAGAATACACGTCTCTAGTTGGTGGTAGAACAACGCTTTTTTTTTTTTTTGTTGGCGTCATCATCTACTTCGGTTGGGGCACTGCACGATGGTGATCTGAACTTCGAGTGGAGCCTGGCTGTCAGAAGGCGGTCGGAGACCGGTTTGTAGCCCATGAGAGATCTCTTTTTGCGTTGGCCGCTAGGATCAATCGGACTCCACAGTGGTGGCCGCTGTCGTTGCCGCTGTAGATGAAGTGTTCACCCGTCTGCGTTGTTCGATGAAAACCAGATGAGTTTTTTGCCTGAGGTACGGTCCGGTTGATTCTTCTTGTGCTGTTTCTTGATAAGGTGGTTTTTATAGTTTGCGGCTTATCAGGCCAGCGAAGTAACCTTCAGTGACGTTGGGGGCCCTACGGACTACATATAAGGCTTTGTAGTCGGCCTCTCACCCCGGCACCATGCCGAGATGACGGCAGCGGGAATCGAACCCGCTACCTACCGAGTGTGAGTCGATCGACACACACACGGTTAACCGTGTGTGTGTCGATCGACTCACCTAAGCGGTCACCCATCCAAGTACTAACCACTCCCAGTCCTGCTTAACTTCGGTGATCGGACGAGAACCGGTGGATCCAGGACGGCACAGCCGCAGATAAGGGTGGCTTTGACTCTATAAAATTTTATTACAAGAATAGCCTCCAAGCCAGATGAGTAGATATCTTATAAGAATAAAGCTTGTAATTAATATTAATGAATTTAAATAATTCGAATCAATATACTTCAAGCATTCTGTATAATATTTCAAGCTTTTGAAACAATTTCAATAACGGAAGTACAAAATAAACCCGAATGCGACAGATATGCATAAGAATTTTCTAAGATATTTTATCTGATTTATTTGGTTTTGAAAAGTGGGTAGTCTTAGCTCAGACAATGCATAATTTATTTATTAAGTTATGTTTGGATCTAAATGGAATGCCTAATTTTCAGATTGCTGTAAAATAAAATGTGATATTTATGCCGAACTCCATTCGTAATAAGATTCAAAACAATCGGACACTTTGCCACCGGAATTGTCTTGCGGCTACTTAACTCTGGTTTTCAAGACGCCACCCAGTAAAATATGATTCCGAATGAGGTGATGAACAAGTTATGAAGATTCAGTAGCCATGGATCGTTATTTTCTTATGAAACGACTGAGTGAGCAATCCAAAAACAATGTAGTCTGAAGTTGATTTAATTAATTTTGTTATTGACCGTCAAAATGACAGAGTCATCTTTGACTTACGCAAATTATATCAGCAATTCAAGACTATTTCGATTTAAATTAGTTTAAATTTTATCAGCTGATATTTGCGCAATGTTTGCTTATATTCCGGTAATATTCTCTATTTCTCATATCGTAATATTCGATAATAATTTAAAGACGTTCAAAAAAGTTTATTTCGGAATTAGTTGATTAACAAATCGATTTTAATGAACCATTGGGTTGTTCGGAAAGTAATTTCGTTTTATCCTTAAAATAATTAATTAAAAATTTAACACAATTGCAATGTGTAAAGAAACGTCATCTGATCAGTTAGTTATTTATTTTGTAAGATTTATTCAATTTTTAAGTTACCAACCATTATATATGCATTTATCTTGCCTTTGATATCAATTTCAACAATGCTGCCATATGAAAGGGCATTAAAAATTTAAAAAAAATGTTGGCAGTTCTAGAACAGCATCTACGACTATGAGGTCATTTAGCGACTTTGCCGGCTGTGCTTTTTTGCCTCACTTACCAGCATTCTGTAATTCCATATATTAGTTAAAGGATATATATGCCCCCCATACACTTACAACGTGATCTACAGTAGAGGACTATTCTGAAGTGTAAATATGACAATCATTGGGAGAGCTTTCCCCATCCAGTTCTTCTATAATATATAATCTAAGCTATTTTATGGGTGGTGCAACAATAAATGCAATTTTTTAATTTGCCGCCATTTTTTAGCTGCTAGTCATAAATGGTTTTTAATTGATGTACATCACGTCTGTAGATGCACGGGAAATTAATCATGGAGTAGTACCTGACTGAAATTGACGACGCACATTCCGGAATCGGTGCTATGCAGATACGCAAAATTATCACTTATGCAGATTCTAGAAAATCCAAATACAATTTAAGAATCGAAGACACAACCACAACAAATAACTCTTTGGTATTGTTCTGGTGTCGGAGGCGTTAAAGAACCACATTTTTTTAACCCGTTCTGGGTCATTAATGCTTGTTAGTTTTCATCAATGCTTATGAAATAAGGGCTTTAGTATAGGAGATCGCCGACCATCTAAAGTGAATTGGTCACCAAAATTGATCTTTTCCACCAATATGACATTTTTTTATTCCAAGGATTTCAATTACAAAGATCGGCTTTTGTCAAACCGAACACCTCTTATAGAAAATAGCATCATCCATCCACCATACATGTTTGATCGAGTTACTCGTTTTTAAATTCAAATTCGTAACTAAAAACTACAAATTTATATTTCCATATTGAATGCAGAATCCATTTTTTATTTTATTTACAATATTAAAAAGCACAGAAGTGATTTTTCTGTTTTTCAAAATTACATAAGGCAAAAACAAAGTTCTTATTAATACGGACACATCTGAAATTGAATCAATTTAGCTTTGGAGCCAAACGGAAGATAATCTTTTGTTTGAAATTTGTGGTGTTTATTGAGCTTGCATAACAAGGATAGGGATATAGGATAAAATTAGGTGTTGTGCTTACAAATAATTTTCAAACTCGCCAATTTAAAACGTGTATCGTTAATTAAAAAATTAATATATCAAAATTTTATTGGTTAGGATGCATCTGTTTTAGGAAGGAAAATGTTCTAGTAGGTTAAGACAAAAGTAATTTTATATGATAGAGCAAAAAACGTACAGAATTCACTAAATAAAGTTTGATCCACTTCCGGTTATAGGGTCACAGTAATATAAAATTATGGGTTTATTGACCAATCCCTAATTCATAGCCCATTTATAAAAATAATTATATTTAAGCTTCCAAATAAAAATATTTCCTAATATTTGAAACTAATTATGCCAAGGACAAAGAATAGAATATAATGGAGAAACGCGTCATTCTCATTTATTATTTTTATTATTAACATATATTAATTATATATATTTTTAAAAGTATCCTGAGCACAACCCTTTTTCCTATACTCTGGAAATTTACTGTTATTAAAATGATTTCTAAACCAAATAAACCCATTAATTCTCCTTCCTCCTATAGACTTCTCAGCCTCTTACCAATCCTTGCTAAGATTTTTGAAAAACTCCTATTAAAATGACTCTACCCAGTCCTAGATGATGAAAAAATTATTCCTGATCACCAATTTGGCTTCCGATCTGAACACTCCACTATCCAGCAATGCCATCGCGTTTTTGATTACATGGCATCCTGTATGATAGTAAAGAGTATTGCCCAGGAGTATTTTTAGATATCTCCCAAGCTTTTGATCGTGTGTGGCATCATGGAATCGCCTGGAAACTCAAGAGATTTCTTCCTTATCATAAATCCATATCTCTCCCAGTGTCATTTTCAAGTTGCAATCAACTCAGAATCCTTGGATTTATATCCTATTCTAGCTGGAGTCCCACAAGGCAGTATACTTGGTCCCATTTTATATAATATTTATACCCATGACATCCCATCTGATCCTAATACTATCATTGCTACTTATAGAGACGATACGTCCACACTTACTACCCATACAAATCCTGGCATAGCTTCCAACAATTTACAATCCCATATACACAACCTTCAATCCTGGTTTAAGAGATGGAGAGTGAGGGTAAATGAACAGAAGAGTGCTCACATTACTTTCACACTTTGTCAATGGAAACCTATCCCTTTATACCTTAATACAATTATGATTCCACAATATGATAAAGTGGCTTTTTTGGGACTTTACCTGGACAAGAGACTAATATTAAACATGGAACTCACATACTAGACTAAACTTCTAAACTACAATACAATTATAAAACCTATTTGAACATATGGAATTGAACTTTGGGGTTCAACGAAACGTTCCAATTCCTATCGCGTCCACGCCTTACAATCAAAAATTCTCCGTAAAATTGTTGAAGAACAACCTCACCCCCCCCCCTCACCACTAATAGTTATGCCAATATAATATATTTAGGTTACGACGAAATGTGCTCCTTGGTCAGGACCTGTGCATTTCCCACTATCAAAAATTTCATTCCCGTTTATCCTATCATCATTATCCACTTGTGAGAGGATTCTCCTGTACTGCCCTCCCCGGAAAAACTCATTGGAGACTTAAGAGACAATGGCCTAGAGATTTTCTAGAGGAATCTAACTTCCGTTAGTTGGCGAAACGCCGATGGGTGTGTACTTGCAGTTCATGATGCTCAAGATTGTTAATTAAAATGTTTTGTAAATCTGCTTGTTACAATACAATTGTAGTTGGCAAAAAAAAAAATTCTCTCGATCTCCCTGCAATATAGGAACTACTCAAATCATCTCGATAATGCTATTATGTAATTAGGATATACTTTTTTTTATTATAAAATTATTACTATTAATATTTTTTCCATTCATTCAATATTAATAAATTCGTATGCACTTAAAGCCAATAAACTGCTTTCAAATTAACTTCTTTTATTAATATGGCCACTTATTTTTGAATTTGTTGTATTTTTCTTATAATAATAAAATAAGTAATTTAAATTTTACTAATTTGGATAAACTTTCTTCAATCCAGCCATTTTAATGTTATTCGAAAAAAATTACTTATTTTAATGATAATCAATTTTTTTTATATATTCATTTTCAATATTTTTTATTGTAATTTTAATATCCATCCTTAATTGACTTTGTTTTTAACACGTGAAAGTATTACTTAAAAGCAATATTTAAATAAAATTGAAAAAAGTTATTAACAGATAAAAAAAATGAGTTTTAAACGGTGTACTCGTAATTTGGCCGTTTTAAAAATTTAGTTACATTGATTGCGTAATGAAGTCGTTATGAAATCGCATAACTATTTTATCCTTTAAGTAAACATGCTTAATATTATTTGTAATTTCTTAATTAGTAATCATAATAATTTAATTATCTTTGCTCTTAGCCAGAAAACATCGTTTTTATATTTACAAGATTTCGTGTGTAGCAATACAAATTCGATGTTGGTGATAAAAAATTTAAGTTTCCTCTAAATAAATTTATGTTAGTTTTTTTTTGTTGCGTTTTATAATATAACATGTGTTATTATTGAAAGTCTGTTTGTAAGAAAGTTTTTAATTCTGTTTGGCTTAAAAAAATATCTGTCGACTCACAGTCATAATAATATGACTTCGTATACTCTTAGTATCCAAGAACAATCAGGAGAACCCAAATATTCAGTTAAATCTATCATTAGATATTGTGGCACTCCGAATTTATTGTTTTCAGTATTAATATCACTTCAGATGATATAAGAAATGGTTTGATTTGTCAGCAATATATCTAAAGGACATTTGGTACGTTACAGCTGCTTCTAAGATCTATCAAGCACATCAGTCTTCTTCAAGTATAAGAAGAAAGATGACTTACCCCAAAAATTAGCAATATATCAGATCTTTCTTTGCGTAAGTTATTGGAAAGCACGATCTTTCAAAAAGAATATTTGGTTGAGTGTGGCAGTTTATTCAATAATAAAATCTTGGAGCGTTTTAAAAGTACAGAGTACTACCACAGCTTATTGAGCTTCAAAGTCAAGTTTAATAAGTTGCGATAGGAAGGATAATTAAACTATAATACAAGGGTAGAAAAGTTTATTAAAGCAACAATAAAGTGTATTAAAGTCTATTAAAGCAGCAGATCAGGCATTTGGTGAATCGAAAAATACGTTAGAAATTGTAGACTAAACCCGGACTAAATAAAAAAATCGAGTTAGTATAGAAATTAGTCCATCTGAAGTTACGAAAGTAGATGAGAACGAAAAAAAAATCACTGAAATTGCAGCATTTCAGTTACTGTGAAAAATCAATCCAATAATTGGGCGTAATTTTCATTATGTCACTTTCTTTGGTAATTTCAAAATAACAACCCATTTTAGATTATTATTTTGCCAATAAAAACTGGCATTAGAAATGCCGTTGATTTAATGAAATTGGGGCGTCTGTGACATTATGTGTAGGTTCGAAAGAGTCTTGCGTTCGATTCCAGCTAGTGAGATTGGCGAGGTGTCGCTTCAGCTATCGCTAAATGGGTTGAGTAGACCAGGCGACTAGGAGTCACTAGGCAGAAACTACCTTCCTGCCTCGAAAAAAAAGGATATCACATAGCGCTTAGATGTAGGATTTTTAGAAAAGGCTTCTCTGGAATGTTATTCTAAAGAGATATATAATAATTAATACCGTATTTTTTTTTAACTAGGCAATCTTATATGTTTTGGCATAAAATTATTAATTTTGTAGATATGCCTTTTTAACATTTTAGAGAATACTTTTTTTAAGTAGCTTTTTACGGTCTACCTGGCACACTTTTTACTTGCACGTCTGTCTACAGGTTATCTAGTATAATCATTATATAAGTAAAATTTTTGCAAATCATTCAAAAAAAAATACATGCTGTCCAAAAATATTTATATATTAAATTATTTTTACTTAACGTTTAATTCAAAAGCAAATCTAATAAAAATCATACAACGTTAAAAAAAAGCACGCACCTTTATTTGATATATTAAATAATAACTAAACAAGAAGTAAACAAGTCCAAATTGACGATAAGATTTTTAAGATAAATGTCCGATTGGATGAAGAAATTATTGGTCGAAAAGAGCGCATGAATCAGAACTGTGGTTATACCGAAAGTGATCCCCATTGCTCTCTTATATTTTCTACACGTACAACTCTCTATAGACGCGTACAAACAATTACAACATCGAAACGAATAAGAAAAAAATTTACCCTCTTGTAATTACGTTCCAAATATTATTAGCCTCGAGGAAATCTGTTTCTTTGGTGAAGTTGCGAATCGAATTGGACTGATAACAGTTGAGCAAAGATTCGATTTGGTGCCCCAATAGTCGTCTGTCTAATTGAAGGTGTGCCCAATGCTAAAAATTGGCAAATACGCTATTAAGTAACAATTAACGAGAAGAAAACCAGATGCTGTTGTTCATAATCCACGACATTGGGGAACACGTTCCTCACAACTGACCCTGAGTTCTCTTTGCCCAGACTCTAAAACCTCAAAAGCTTTGCCCGCTGTTGCTCGTTAACAAAAGTTGAGTCAGTAAACGTGCTCTTCGTTACCCAATCTTCAAGCAATCGCGAATTATTGCAGTATCGATTGTGGAAAATAACAAAGTTTGTTTGTTATCGAATATTTTTTTTATATCCATAAATAATTTGATTTACTTTATTTTTTTTTTATTTTGAAGCTTATTTTGTTCAACAAAATTGTCTTAATATTTAATCCATCTAAAAATTTATTATATTTTATAAAATACAATACGTCACTGTAAAAGAACGTGAATATTTAACAATTAATGTTTTGTGCCAATATTGTGTCGCATTTTTAAAGACGAAATAGTGTATTTATGGTTTATTCCAGTTTTATAATTTGTAGTTTTTATTTATTATCCATATTTTTGTAATTGTCATTTCCAAATTTTAGAATCGTTGTCGTAAACAGGTAGAAGTTAGGCCATCCGAACTAAATGTTGTTATTGTTGCTGTTTGTAAGGTACCTTAGATATGTGCCAGGGGTTAGTTCATAACGCCACGACCATGAGGCCATTTGGCGACTTCATAGAGCGTGTGGCAAGTTATCTGAGAGACTGGTCTGTGGTTAGTAGTATAAAATATTGTGAATTTTGTTATATTTTGTGGAGCAGATAAGTATGTTGTAGAAGTTTAATTAGCGAACTAAGGGAATGGAGTGGTTGGGTCCAGGAGCTCCATTGTGGGAGGAATCCTGCTCGTGAAGTAATTTTTGGTTATGTGGTATTCATGTAGAATATGGATGATAGTGAAATGGGTTCCGATACATTATCAGAAGCGTACAATATATGCCGTTGGCTTTTTTAATATTATCCCTGACAAAGGAGTTGAATTTGAGGTTCTTGTTAAGACACAAGCCTTGGTAATTAAAATTTTCCACGCGTCTCATTATCGAGTCACCCTTATCTCCAAACCCGCAATCTACGAATTTCTTCTTCCCTGACGGCGTGGCACACAAGCACTCTGACTTTGTGGCACAAACACTCTGACTTTGGAATAGTATTCTGTCAGTTTATACCTTCATAGCTTCCAATGCTATTTTAGGTCGCATTGATGCACTGTAAACTAGGGTATCGTCGGCGTATAATACCATATGAGTATTTTCGCTTAATTGGACCTTCCATATATCTACAATGTAAAGGTTATATAGCTTAAGACCAATTAATGAGCCTTGGGGTTACCACTGACAATACCTCGAAGAACCGTGAGTATACGTCTCCACATTTTAGTCTGTTTTTTCTAAAAGCTAGAAAACTGATTATTAGATTAACCAGATATTTTGGAAATATCATTTTGATGAGTTTGAATATGATACCCATGTGTAGTGCGCTATCGAATGCCTCTTCAATATCTAGCGAACAGAGCCATGTTGAACGGTTTTTAATTCGTTCCAGTATAACGTCTGTGTGTACCTTTAAAAGTACGTGCTGTGTAGAGTAGCTTTCTCGAAACCCATATTGGAATTCTGGAATTATGTTTTTTTCCTCGATGTACGAGGGTCGTTCAATAAATCCTTAGAAAAGGATGGAAAAAAAACTGTTTTTAAAAAAAAAAAATTTTAGTTTTCAACATAAAATAGTCACTCGGGGCCAAATCTGGTGAATAAGCGGGATGCTGCAACAATTCCACAATTTTGGCCATGGAAACAGCTCAGGTGTGCACACGCGCATAGTCCTGATGCAAGAGGATTTTTTTCTTCTTTAGATAGGGGTGTTTCTCTTTGATTTCCTCGCTCAACCGTTGCAATAACGATGCGTAATACGCTCCTGTTATTGTTTTTCCTTTTTCCAAGTAGTCGATAAAAATGATGCCCTGCGAATCCCAAAAGACCGTGGCCATCACCTTGCCGGCCGATGGCCATCACCTTGCCGGCCGATGGACGAAGGAATTCGGCAGGATTGCGATGAAAGAGTGCCAACATAGCCTCAGAGTCCACTACACGATTGCGCTTATTCTCCTCTGAGAGCAAACGCGGCACCCATCTTGCCGAAATTTTTTTCACAGACAATTTTTCATGCAAAATTGAAGCGACTGTGCCTTGTGATATGCCCGTGGCCTCAACTAATTCGCGCACTTTAATTCGTCGATCGTTCAAAATCAGATCGTGGATTTTGTCGATGATTTCAGGAGTAGACACCTCAACTGGGCGTCCTGAACGATGTTTATCTTTTGTGGATGAACGGCCACGTTTAAATTCATTCACCCAATTGTAAACCGTCGCAAACACAGGTGCAGATGTGCCATGAACTGCATCCAACTCGGCTTTGATTTCTTTCGGGCTTAAGCCTTTCAAATGGAGATGTTTGATGACAGCCCTCAACTCGCTTTTTTCCATTGTTATGCACAAATAAAACTCGCTTTTTTCCATTGTTATGCACATCGAACTTTAATCGACGATAGAAATTGACCTACGCTATGGATCGAGCTGAAATTTTGACAGCTTTCTTGTCGATAATGCTACTTACAAAAAAAGTACCGACTACGAGCGCAATTCCTAAGATTTTCTTTACCGACACTACGAGCGCAATTTCTTAGATTTTCTAAGGACTTATTGAACGACCCTCGTAGAATCTAAAGGTACTTAAAGATGTTGTATTTTTTATAGTTTTTAAACGTCAGGAAGGCTAAACTGCTAATTGGGCAGAAAAGAACTGAATTCTAAATAAGAGGCCACTGGAGACTTTGTATACAAAGGACGAAAAACATTATTTTAACAAAAACATCTTGGGACCGATACAGTCCAAAACATACCCAGCCATATTATATTTTGTTTGTTCCCTCCCACTATTTAGCATTTTCGACGCTTATTAGGGTCCGTTAAAAAAATGACAACACGTAGACTATTTAACTCAAGGTAATTAAATATTGAAAAAAATTGAAAAAGTACCTAAAATCAGAAATTTTTTCACTGATAATATTGCTATTCAAGGCTCATTTATTATCACTTACTTAAAAATACTCGTAACAAGAATATTCTGGGAATTCTAACCACTTAAGATATTTTGAATATTTTGAACTACCTGAATTAATAAATTTTTCAAGTACTTTATCTTTTTAAGGTAATTTCATTAGCTTAGCATTCTAAAAGTGATCGTAAATCTGATAGTTTTAAAGGTTGCAAAATGAATATTTGCCAACTATCCTGAATTTCTTAAGAGCATTTCTTACTTGAAGGCAAAAATGTTTTAGTTCTCCTCTACACTTATTCATATTTAAAGTAATTTTACAAAATAAATTATTTTGCCAAACGAACAACTATTGTTTTTAAAGAATAGTAACTCAGGTACAAAAGCAGTCAGTAACGCCGGCAAAATAAAACTTAACTATCCTATTCCTATTATAATCACTAGGATAATGAGTATATTTTAGTACATTAATAAATACCCAAACTTTTATTACCAAAAAAAACCATGTACAGAAAAGAAAATACTAAATATGCTTTGTTGAAATAAAATTCAAATAATTTTCTAAATTTTATGAGTCTTAAGTAGTTTTGTTGATACATGTAGTATTATGATAAAAATCTAATTTTCAATAGGAGTAATTAGCAGATCGGATGGGACTCTTTGAAGAACGAAAAAGCATATCAGTTTGTTAGACTGTTAAAATCCCAGAGATTATTTTTAACATCCAGATACGAGTATATAATCAGTCTTGTGTTATGTCTTGAAGCTAATGGCAAATGGGATTTGTGGATGAACTGACTGGATAAGTAGTTGAAAGGATTCGCAAATCATTTTTATTTCTCAAGCAATATTTGCTGTAAGATTCCTCTAACTGAAGAGCTTCTAAACAAAATTGAATAAAAATTTTATATTGTATAACCCATAATAAATCCGACAAGTTTTTGTTACAAGATAAAAAATATTTAATCTTCCAAAAATGATCATTGATATAAATACTTGTAATTAATATAAATTAGCTGATAACATATCGATAGAAAATGATAAAGTACAATATCATCGCCAAAATGTGTCTAATACAAAGAATACAAAAAATAAACCCAGATTGCTATAATAATCGTTTGTTTACCACCCATTTTCACAATACCTGTCGCATATGATAAATAATCAATTATGCTGATAAGCAGAAGTATTAAAGGTAAAGTGTAAACACTCAATAATTTGTTCATTAAAGACTTATTATTGTAATAAATTAATAATGAGTGTAAAAAAAATAAAAGTTAATTCACTATCCATGGAACATTAATAATCCTTATTGAAAAAATATTTATTAACAATCTCAGATAGTTTGAGGTTGTACGTAACCCGGAACTTTTTCCGTATTATCCTTTTATTCATGCCTAATTAGCTTAAAAATTTGTTTTAATACTTTCCAGCTTGCTTAGCACATTTTTTTTCATGTAATTTGTTTTGTTTTGTGTAAAAAAAAATAATTTTAAAATAGGTAAATTATTGTATGACTGAGAATACCTTTTGAGTGAAATTGGTCAAATTAATAACTGTAGACGTCACAACATTACCTCAGTCATAATAAATAAGACTAAATGTAGTGGATATCAGGGACAGAATACAGCATAACACAATTTATCCTCTGCAGAGTAAGTGTATATACTGACGTAAAAATTCATTTTTTATAAGATTACAATTTTTACGTGATTATATTGGGTTGGCAACTAAGTGATTTTGTATATAGATGGTACGAAGGTCGTTCAATAAGTCCTTAGAAAAAGATGGAAAAAAATTGTCTTTTAACAAAAATTTTTTTTTTCAACATAATCTCCTTTTAGCTCTATACACTTTTCCAACCGTTTTTCCAAAATGTTTATCCCGTCCAAAAAATAGGATTTCGGAAGTTCTGCAAAATACTCATCCGTTTGAGCAATGACGTCCTCGTTGGAAGTGAACCGTCGTCCGCCAAGCCATTTCTTCAGATTGGGGAAAAGAAAATAGTCACTCGGGGCCAAATCTGGTGAATAAGCGGGATGCTGCAACAATTCCATTCTCAATTCCACAATTTTGGCCATGGAAACAGCGCAGGTGTGCACACGCGCATTGTCCTGATGCAAGAGGATTTTTTTCTTCTTCAGATGGGGGCGTTTCTCTTTGATTTCCTCGCTCAACCGTTGCAATAACGACGCGTAATACGCTCCTGTTATTGTTTTTACTTTTTCCAAGTAGTCGATAAAAATGATGCCCTGCGAATCCCAAAAGACCGTGGCCATCACCTTGCCGGCCGATGGCACAGTTTTTGCCTTCTTCGGAGCCCGTTCACCCTTGAAAATCCACTGTGATGACTGTCTCTTCGTTTCTGGAGTGTAGTAGTGTATCCAGGCTTCGTCCACAGTGACATATCGACGAAGGAATTCGGCAGGATTGCGATGAAAGAGTGCCAACATAGCCTCAGAGTCCACTACACGATTGCGCTTATTCTCCTCTGAGAGCAAACGCGGCACCTATCTTGCCGAAATTTTTTTCACAGACAATTTTTCATGCAAAATTGAAGCGACTGTACCTTGTGATATGCCCGTGGCCTCAACTAATTCGCGCACTTTAATTCGCCGATCGTTCAAAATCAGATCGTGGATTTTGTCGATGATTTCAGGAGTAGACACCTCAACTGGGCGTCCTGAACGATGTTCATCTTTTGTGGATGAACGGCCACGTTTAAATTCATTCACCCAATTGTAAACCGTCGCAAACACAGGTGCAGATGTGCCATGAACTGCATCCAACTCGGCTTTGATTTCTTTCGGGCTTAAGCCTTTCAAATGGAGATGTTTGATGACAGCCCTAAACTCGCTTTTTTTCATTGTTATGCACAAATAAATGTCGTTAACTTTAATCGACGATAGAAATTGACCTACGCTATGGATCGAGCTGAAATTTTGACAGCATTCTTGTCGATAATGCTACTTACAAAAAAAATTCTTGTCAATAATCTTTACCGACACTACGAGCGCAATTTTTTGGATTTTCTAAGGACTTATTGAACGACCCTCGTATTAGCACATTCTTTTGTTATGTCAACGTGTTCAAAGCACCTAACCTATATTGTTTGGCCTTCCGCCTTTAATTTAGTAAAAAATTGTATAGTTTAGCTATTTAGTTTTGTTTTCATCCAAATTTAAAAATGGAAGGACAAAACATGCATTTTAGACATATTTTATTGTATTATTTCCGAAAAGGAAAGAACACATCGGAGGTATACAAGAAGCTATGTGCCGTATGTGCATATGGGAATGAAGCCTGGAAAGAAAGGCAGTGTCAAAATTGGTTTGCTAAATTTTGTTCTGGTGATTTTTCACTAAAAAATGCGCAACGATCAGACGGCCCAGTTGAATTCCACCGTGTACGTTTAACAACTCGTCAAACTGAGCAATGCAGTTCAAGAAAAGCGGCCAGAATTGCCAAATCATAAGGGTGTTGTTTTCCAGCATGACAATGGAAAGCCGCACACATCTTTGGTCACTCGCCAAAAATTATTGGAATTAGGTTGCGATGTGTTGTCATACCCACCATATAGCCCTGACCTAGCGCCTTCAGATTACCATTTATTTCGTTACGTGCAGAACTCCTTAAATGGTAAAATTTTTCATGACGCTGATGATGTAAAATCACAATTAATTCAGTTTTTTCCTAGCAAAAGTATTAATTTTTACGAGCACGGAATTATGACACTGCCTGAAAGATGGCAAAGGGTCATCGACAAAAACGGATAATACCTAATTGAATAAAGTATATATTTTTAAGTAAAAATTTTGAATTTTTTTTCTTATTTAAAATCTTCAATCACTTCAATAGACAGTCGGTAACGTGCTAGACTATCATCCAAGGGGTCTTGTGTTCGAATTCCACTGAGGCCTACGCTAATTTGCAAAATTCACTTAACTTTATATTCTACTTTAATTTCTTTACCCAACATAAAGTGCGGAAAAAATACCTGAAGATGTTATCAGCCATAACAGGCACACGGAGTTATCAATATCTCCAATACGGGTCAAAGATAACTATCCGAAATCGATATAATGACTGGACGAAACATGGTACCAAAAAAGTAGGACCGTAAAACCGATACAAATTTAATAAAACATTTGTAAAACGTCCCCATCTTCCGAAAGGAGTGTTAAAAGAAAAATAGATAAATTTCTCTATGAACCAGAGATTATAGAAGAACTGGATAGGAGGAAAGCTGTCAACATATTGAAGTCACATTTCAATTTTTTTTTATTCACACTAAATACTCGAAGCTGGTAAACCAAAATGCACACGGAACTACGAGGGTCATTCAACAAGTACTTAGCCTACAAAAGAAAAACGAAAATTTTGGAAAGGTGGCAATTTATTTTTCCACATAATCTCCTTCAAGCTCGATACACTTGGCCCAGCGATGCTCTAACTTTTTTAACCCGTCCAAAAAATACATTTTCTCGAGGGAAGCAAAATAGGCCTCCGTGGCGACGATGACCTCCTCATTCGACCCAAATCTATTCCCGGCGAGTGATTTTTTCAGGTTTGGAAACAAAAAGTAGTCACAGGGGGCCAAATCTGGAGAGTACGGTGGATGGGGCAGCAATTCGTAGCGCAATTCGACCAATTTGGCCATGGCGACGGCGGAGGTGTGAGCCGGCGCGTTGTCGTGGTGGAACAGCACTTTTTTCTTCGCAAAGGGGGGCCGCTTTTTCTTCAATTCGACGTCAAATCGGCCCAATAAGTCAGCATAGTAGCGCCCCGTGATTGTTTTACCCTTCTCGAGGTAATCGATGTGGATCACACCTTGTGAATCCCAGAAAACGGTGGCCATCAACTTTCCGGCCGATCGAACAGTCTTCGCCTTCTTCGGAGCACGTTCGCCGGGTGAAGTCCACTGTTTCGACTGTTCCTTGGTCTCTGGTGTGTACCAGTGAATCCATGTTTCGTCGACGGTCACGAAACGACGCAAGAACTCCGCTGGATTGCGCTGAAACAGCGCCAAACACGTCGCCGATGTGGTCTCACGGTTGCGCTTGTTTTCCGGTGTGAGCAAACGCGGCACCCATCGCGCCGACAGCTTTCTCATGCGCAGTTCTTCGTGTAGAATATGATGCACCATTCCTACTGCGATGCCCACAGTCTCAGCTATCTCGTGAACCTTCAATCGACGGTCTGCCAATACGAGATCGTGGACTTTTTTAACGTTTTCCTCCGTAGCAGCCGTTTTTGGGGCACCTGGGCGTGGCTCATCAAAAACCGACGTGCGGCCACGAACAAACTCGTTGAACCAATTCTTGACGGTCGCCATCGAAGGAGAAGAGTCACCATACACAGCATCCAAGCGATCTTTGATTTCGCTGTGCGTTTTCCCTTCCAAAAACAAGAATCTAATCACTGAACGATATTGTTCTTTTTCCATTTTTGTGCAACCGACCGACTCGCTCTCTTTCAAAGGCTCTCAAAACAAAACTAATAGAGGGAATCGACTGAAACTTTGACTGCACGGCTACTAAAAGAATGTACTGCACGACGGTAAATTTCTTTTGTGACAGCAGTTCCATCAGGCGGTGCCGCTAAGTACTTGTTGAATGACCCTCGTATAAAATTGCAAATTTATAAATCCCCGGCGGCATTGTAAAATGATCAAAAGGGTTCTGCGTAAAACCACTAGATGCTAAGATACTTTCAAATTTAAAAATTGTTCCAAGTAAATTACCGTATTTAATTCTGAACGGATAATGTTGTTTTGTAATTTTAATTAAAATAGGTTACAAAATGGCTTAAGAATTTTGTTAAATGAAATTTTCATTGAATTTATTTTTGTAAATATTTATTGAAAGAAATAATCATGTTTTCGAAAATTGCATGTACTAGAGCCACTGAGTAAACTTTGCTATCTTGCCTGGGACTTCAACATTATATCCGTTGAACGGATTCAGCAAAATACGAGTAATCGAAGGAGCCAAATATCGGCCTATATGTACAAAACACTGCTTAACTGGAACAATTCTTTCAAAATTACTTAACCATAATACAATTTGGTTTTTGTTAAGACATTTTCTCAAATATGAATCACAGTTTTAATTTTGTTTAAAATTACTATCATTTATATTACATAAAAAATTAATTTTATTTGCTAAAAAAGTCTCCTTTTAGCTCGATGCACTTAGTCCAACGTTTTTCTATCTTTTGTATATAAACCTTCAAAGAAAGCGTTTTCTTCAACAATCAGCTCACAGTTGGAGCCAAATCCTTACCGTGAGTTACAAAATACAGTAGTCATAACCTTTCCTGCCAATGTAACAGTCTTTGCGTTCTACTGGTGAGTTACGGTGAATAATGGACTTCTACTGGGGTAGATCGACGGTTGTGAATTGATGCAAGAAATTCACTTTGAAAATGTCCAAATACTTCATTGAAGTTATTACAAGAACGCGTGTTTGGTAAGGTATTCGCAAACGCGGCAGTTATCTCGCCGATAGCTTTCTTATTCGTAGCGTTTTTTTGCAAAGTTTCGTGGTTTATTATGACAGTATCATTACAGAAGCGTTATTCAAAGTATTGTCCTTCGTTATCCACTACTTTTTGCCATCTTTTTGGTAATGCTCGGATACCGCGTCGAAAAAATTCTTCTTTAGATTCGATGAAAGAATCGATCTAAATTTTGGTAATTTCGTAGTTATCGAGGTGCTGCTCTGACAAGCCATGCGCCATGGATCGAAACAAATGATAATCAGATGGGGCAATGTCTGGTGAATATGGGGGGGTGAGGCAGAACTTCCCATTTCAGCGTATTTAAATAAGTTTTCACGACTTTCGCAACATGGGGTCTTGCATTGTCGTGGAGCAAAATTACTTTGTCGTGTCGATCTTTATATTGCGGCCGCTTTTCTTGTAATGCTCTGTTCAAACGCATCAATTATCGTCTGTATACGTCTCCAGTGATGGTTTCACCCGGTTGGAGGAGCTCATAATAAATAACACCCAGCTGATCCCACCAAATACACAGTAAGATCTTCTTTCCATGAATATTCGACCTGGGGGACGATGACGATTCATGACCGGGCAAGCCCCACGATTTTCTGCGTTTGGGATTGTCGTAGAGTACCCACTTCTCGTCACCAGTGACGATTCGATGCAGAAATCCCTTCCTTGCCTGCCGTTGGAAAAGAATCTCACAGGTGACTAAACGCCGTTCGACGTCCCTTGGCTTCAACTCATGTGGAACCCACGTTCCCTGTTTTTGTGCCATTCCTATGGCTTTCAGGCGTTTTCCGACCGTCGAAAAGTCGACTCCAAGCGATGTGGAAAACTCCCGGAGTGTTTGGCACGGGTCTTCATCGAGCAACGTCACGAAATCTTCATCTTCGAACTTTTTCGGCTGTCCGGGACGTTCCATGTCTTCCAAATCAAAATTTCCATTTTTAAACCGCGTAAACCACTTTTTGCAAGTTTGCTCAGCAAGAGCATGTTCGCCGTAGACATCCACTAAAATACGATGACTTTCCGCGGCACTTTTCTTCATGTTGAAGTAATGGAGTAACACTCCCCGCAAAAACGATTTTTCAGGCACGAACTTCGACATGTTTGACACTTCGCAACAAGTGCTACTGACACTATAACAAAAAGTCTTATAGTGGAAAAGTTGCGTTATGTCAGTAGCTTCTGGGAGAATATTTACTTTTGTATGTGTGACTATGGATAGTTCCATCTTTTGTAAAACGCTACGAATTAATTCCAACACCTGGTACATAAAATTGCATGTAAGATGTTGGTTACACGTTCTTTTGATATGTTTACCATGTCAACTACCCCTCATACACTTTCATTCGACAGTCTTCTAAAACGATATCAAGGATTTTATTAATTATTTCGGCGGTGGTGAGATATATTGGACGTCCTGGGCGCTCAGCATCACTTGTGCTCATAGGATCACAACGAAATTTAGTAAACCCCTTATAGAATATTTCATACAATGGTGGGTAGTCTCCACTTATCCTTTTCAAGATTGGTATCGCTTTGCTGATATCAACTACATATTCACATTAGCCAATGACTTATCATATTGCCATCATATAATAGATTTCTACTCAAAATTGGGTGAAAGTGACGGTTTTTTTTGTTAAAGGGTTAAAATGGTAGAATAGACGTGTGAATAAAAATGTTCATAACAGGAGATGCACAGTTTACGGACAAATGGAATATTTAGATCACGATGGATTTTTTTTCTCCAGTATTTTTCGAAGGATTAGGAATTATAAGGTTTGAATTCGATGGGAATTGGAATGCTCAGTCGAACCCCAAAATTCGATTCCGTGTCATATAGAAATAGTTTACTGAATATTGCCAGTTTTGAATCGTAATAATTGTTTGTATCGTCCGTTAAGTAAAGTCTTTTTCATTTTTTTGTAAGGGTTTCAGCTTAACTATTTACCGATTATAAGTCTAAAGTAATGCACATTATTTCTTTGTAGAATTATACTTATACGCGGGTTAGAATATCATTGCACACAATTAATATCATGAGTATAAATTTTATAAAGGATTGGATGTAAAATGCGTCCGTAAGGACATACCGGCTGTAATACGATGTCAGAACACTCTATATTTTTAGCAACTGAAAAATATCGGTATAAGAGATTTAATTTAAGGATGTGTTAATAACAATAGGATAAGATTCACTGCAGCCTGTTAAGTAATCCAGAATGCCATACACGGTCAAAAGCGTGCGAAATGTGAAGAAATACGAATTAACAGAATTTCTTTCGGTTTGCCGAGAAAGGCTTTATATTATTTACAAATTGCTCGTTGAATTACATCCTTAATTTCAATAACAGAATAAAAATGTTTCAATTTGCTCTTGCATAACTGAAACCAAAAAACTATCGATTCGGGAAGTTTGTATGTTACAAAATATTTAATATAATCAACAATGCAGTAAAATGTTTAGATTTCCTTAAGCAATGCAAGAATGATGAAAGTCAATATATTCAAGGCATATGTTCCCTCTAAGCTGGAATATAATTCCTATATCTGGGCAGGCACTTCTAAAATATCATTGCACTTACCAGATGGGATACAAAATCGATCGATGAAATTAATAGGAGGAAAAAATATTACGGAATCATTAGACTCACTGGAGCACCGACGTAATATCTCCTGTCTTTCTTTATTTTATCGTATTTTCTATAACAAGTGCTCCTGTGAACTGGCTATTTACATTCCGCTCCTTTCTATTATTTAACCGTTATACTTATTTTGCCAAAAATACACATCAGTTTACCTTAAATCCCCTTTTGAGACATACTGTGAAATATAAAGATTATTTTTTCAACTGTACAATCCGAATAAGGAATGTCCTACCTCAGTCGATTTTTCCAAATCATAACAATCAACAGCTACGTAAGAGTAAAGTGCACCCACACCTCTCTCTTTTCCCTTCTACTATTTTCCACGATGCACCAAAATATTATAAGGATGTAAAAAATTCCTTTTGGTTTGCTGATTTTTGGAATTATTGGGTTTGTTAAGTTTTTAGAAAAAAATTTGCCTTTATTGGGTTTTGGGATAATTTTGGTAATAGAAAACTTCAAAAATTGAATGAAAGAATGATGTGCGAAGGATACCATTTTAAGTGTCAGTTACGACGATAATAAGGGCTTATTCTTCCGTAGTTATCAGACCATATAGTCCGGCTAATTATTATTAAGTACTAATTTTGAGAGCAAAAACAAATTCTTTCAAAAATTCCACGAAGCTTTTTTTTTGTACCCTTTCGGTTCAAAATTTTGACAATCTATTGGGTTGTTCGGAAAGTAATATCGTTTTTTTTAATAAAAATAAAAGACGATTTTCTTTTATTGAATTAATATTTTATTCAATTAAATATTGTCCAGTCTGATCCAATACTCTTTACTATCTTTCTTTTAGTAGCATGATTCCACGCTCATAAGATTTTTGTTCTTTGCTGGCAAAAAACTGATCCAAGTGATTTTTGACCTTCTCATTTGAATTAAACGTTTTAGCTCTAAAAGTGGTCAAACTTGTATGTGGTTTCGCATTATCCTGTTGGAACACTATACCTTTCCTATTGACCAATTCTTTTTTCTTAAAGCGAATCATTTAATTTGTCCAACTGCGTTGCTCGGTAGACGCTCGCAATAAAGGATTGCTTTGAAATTCCACCAAACAGATAGCATAACCTTTTTTGTGATGAATATTGGTTTTCGAAGTGCTTTGAGTCGGTTCATCTTTTCTACTCCAGGATCTTTTGCGCTTAACATTGTTGTAGACAACCCATTTCTCATCCACAGTGATGATACGCTTCAAAAATGGATCATTTTCTTGGCGTTTGAAAAGCATTTCACAAACGTCAATGCGACGGCACAAATTTTTTCCGTAAGAAGATGAGGAACCCATATGTCGAGCTTTGAGGTAAAACTTAGCCGTTTCAAATGATCAAGAACGGTCGAATTCGGTAAATTTAATCTCTCAGCGATCTCACGAGTTGTTATTCGCCGGTTTGCATCAATTAATGCCTTTATTGTATCTCTTCATCAACTTTAAGTGGCCTTCCAGAATAGCGAAATTACTTTCCGAACAACCCAATATTAATTTTATACGCTTTCACTCTAGAGTCTCTTCAGATGTTAAATTACCTCATTTTGAAGATAAATTATCTCATTCGATTAATGAAAAGAAAAGAAAAGCTTGCGGGTTTACATTCTGCTAGAGGACAATAACAAAATTTACCTAACTACTTTTAGATTTTCAACGATAAATGAAAAATGTCAATTTTCTTTTGGTAATTTATTTATTTGTTATATTTTCTGAATATTTTCATTCTCATAAACAATAGCTTTTAATTAATAGAAAATAACGTTTTTTAGGAAACAAAAAAAAAGTTGTAGAAAAAGAAAATAAAATCAAAAATGCTCTAAAAAAAATTCCATGTCACTTTTTCAAAGACAACTTTTAGTAGAAAAATAGCAGCAATCATAAATACTTAATATTTTTTATCTATTGTAGCAAAAGAATTTCATCCCATAAACTTATCGCAATCATCTTATCGTTGCGAATTATAATAGAATCTGCAGAAACTGTTTAAATAGAAAAATAAGTTCAAATCCTAACCAATTAGTGTGCAGTGTTAAAGTTCAGTCACTTGTGCAATTTTCGGAATTTTTCTCTCGAAAGATCTTGACAGGAAACGTGTTCCGAATTGTTCAAGTGACTGACTAGCTAGTTCGATGTTTGTCTGTTTTTGCGATTTATCCAACAACAGGCCCACATTCGTTCGTATTCAGATTATAATTTTCTATATTAATTCGCATACATAATTTGGCATTTGTTACAATAAAAATTGAAATGAAAGCGTTTGAATTATTTTTATACAACGAGCAAACATGGAAACGATATAAAAATCCCGTTTCACTGACTGATGTCCATTTCACCGTTAGGCAGACAACTTGAACTTAAGTAAAAGTGAAAAGGTGATGAAGAAGAAACTCCAAAATGATTCTGCCCAAACTCGGTAGTGGCGTTGCGCACCTATCATCGGTAAAGAGGGATATTCATTACTTATTATTTTGGCTAATTAAAATGTGAAAAATCGTAATTTTTTAGACGTTCATTTCTATTCGAAGATGTTAGCTTTTAATATACGGAGTACCACTTCGAATCACAGGCACATGTCAGTTTTTACTCATAATTAAAATGAATTTTTTTTTTATTTTGAAATTTATTTGACGGTTTTTAAAGAATTTTTATTGTAATCAATTTGCTTGGCTTGGCATTTATCGTGCAAGGTAGAGTTTATCGGTATAAAAGTAAAAACTACTATCTATTCACACTCCCACCATATGCTATAAGCCGCCCGTCTTTATAATCAAAAAGTTGTGAGATTTACCATTTTGGTTTTTACTATCAGCTCTAAGCAACCGTAAGAGAAATGCGAGAATATGTGGTCGATGCACACGCATTCATTTATTTTTTGACCTACTTAAATTGAATCTAGCGATACATGGTCTCTTAGGTGTTCTTCTTTTTATCTTTAACAACTTTTTTTTTATCTTCCTTCTGCTTGTCTTGTTACACGAAAATATTCCATATGGAGAAGCAGAGCACAATCAGTGAAAGTTGTTTTGTACGCAACCAATGAACACAAATATTGTAATTAGTTAATTTTGAGTATATCTTAACTTTTCGATGTTTACACTTCTAATCGTATATAAAATATTTTTTAACACTGAACATATTTTGTGCTACCATAGTAAATAAAATCTCCTTAAAGTAAATTATCAGCTTTTATTAAATTCCGTTTGCCTCAAATCATTTGAAGACTTATTCAGACTAATTATTCAATTGAGCTGTTATTAAAAATTCCGGTATCTATATTTACTAAATATTTAATATTTATCAGAATGATGTTAATACTAATCAGTTGAACCCAAGTTATTAGTTTCTAGAGCAAATAAATTTCTATATTTTTTATTATATTTTAAAGACGATTATGTTGATCCTTCCATGTTGTACACTTATTAAAAATATTTTAATTACAAGCCAATTCATCGATTCTTTATTTAATTATTTTCTTGTTATGTTTGAGAAAAACTATCTGTCTTATGTCTTGTTAGGTTTTTTCATAGGGAATAATATAGGAATACTTGAAAGTTTTCGAAACATATCAACATTTTTTCGGGTCTATTGTATCGATTCTACAGTTCGTTATTTAGTCAGGAGTTTCCTCCGAGCCAATACTAGATTTCTCTCTAATCTCCTTTCCCTGTGTTATCGTCAACATTTGTTTTAAAGATAACTGAACAATTTTCTCAATTTCTGTCTATAGGTTTCCAGTCACCTTTTTCCCTCTACTGACTAGAGCCCGGATATTGGTACAATATATGCTAAACATAAACATAGCTTTCAGGTTTAAAAAAAAAGGATGACATATTTCGCATTTCTTTATCTTCTACTCAAGATAGTGTAGAATTTCGGAACATGAAATTCAACAGCTGCCTCTTATTATAATAGGGCGTTTGCCATTTTTCTCCCAATTATTCCTTATTATGTGTTATTTGATCTAAGCCAATGTCAGCTTATTTTCAGTGGCAATACCTTCAGTTTATGAAATCATTTCAACGTCAGTGCTGTATTTATATACTTAATCACCACCTGGTTGTTCAGTTGTATACGAATTCTTTTTTATCCTGTACTTGATCCTCAGTGAGATGATTTGTCCTTAAATTTAGGTACTTCAAAATTACTCCTTAATCGACCGTACCATCTTTCTTGAATGCATCTTTTCAGATAGTGGAATACTCCAGCTTCATTTAGATTAGTTACCAATATATTCCTTAAATTATTCAATAGTGCCTAAAAGGGTACTTAAATTATTATTTATAAAAGCCACATGGGGCATTATAAGTATTGTAATTAAAAATATTTGGTTCCATTTTAAGTAAAATAATTATTAAGACGCTTTGAATTAGCGTCTTAATACTTAATTTACTTAAAATGGTAATAAATTATCAACCAAACCGAAAATATCTTATTCTGAATGTCGAGCGTCTTTACAACGTTTAGCACTAGTTAAGTTGTCCTTTTGTTATCCTTAGGCACTACTAAAGTGCCAGCTATTGCCATGCATATCAATCTGAACTTTGATAACTCTGCTATTGTAAAACGAAGTTCTTTTCTTTAGCAGTTCGTTAATTGTCATACAAGTTTGTGGCAGTCATATGAAAACTGAAAAATTCGTTGACCGTAAAGCACTCGAATATTTATATCTTTTGTATAGAATTTTCCTTATAGATTTATATCGACTCAGACCTCTTAAAGGGTGCTATGTAATTTCTAACTTTTAATAAAATATAAGTTGTAGTAAAAAGTAATCCATTATTTTGCCAATAGATGGCTGTAGGAGTCTTTATCTCCGATTTGGTTGCACTAGATGGCGTTAGAAAGATAAGATTTTGTACTAAAAAAGCTTCTTATACAGTTTTGTGATTACTTGACTCAGTATTTTTTAAGCACGCGTCAAAGATGGACACCAACAAAGAGAAAATACGCCATATTTTACAGTTTTTCTTCGATAAAGGCTTAAACGCAAGCCAGGCAGCTGAAAATGTGAATAGTGTTTATGGTCCTGATACTATAACAGTCAGTCATGCGCAATTTTGGTTTCGTCGATTCCGTTCCGGAAATTTTGATGTCAAAGATGCACCACGCTCTGGAAGGCCAATTTTCGAAAATGTCGATAAAATAATAGAAATCGTCGAGTCCGACCGTCACGTAAGCACTGTTTCGATAAAGGCGAAAACGCAAGCCAGGCAGCTGAAAATGTGAATAGTGTTTATGGTCCTGATACTGTAACAGTCAATTACGCGCAATTTTGGTTTCGTCGATTCCGTTCCGGTAATTTTGATGTCAAAGATGCTCTGGAAGGCCAATTGTCGAAAATATCGACTGTTTCGATTGCCCAGGAGCTAAACATTGCACAAAAAACCGTTTGGAACCACTTAAATAAGGCTGGATACAAAAAGAAGCTCGATGTATGGGTGCCACACGAGTTATCGCAAAAAAACCTCATGGACCGAATTTCCATCTGCGAATCGCTGCTGAATCGCAACAATATCGATCCATTTCTGAAGCGGATGGTTACTGGTGATGAAAAGTGGGTTACTTACGACAACGTCAAGCGACAACGGTCGTGGTCAAATCGCGGTCACCCGGTCAAGCCAGGATTGACAGCCAGGAAGGTTTTGCTGTGTGTGTTGTGGAACTGACAGGGAATCATCAACTATGAGCTGCTCCCCTACGGCCGAACTCTTAATTCGGACCTATACTGTCAATAATTGGACCGTCTGAAAGAAGCAATCGCCCAGAAGCGGCCAGCTTTGGCCAATAGGAGAGGAATTGTGTTCCATCAGGACAACGCCAGGCCGCATACATAGATAGTGACTCGCCAGAAGTTCCGGGACCTTGGTTGGGATGTTCTTATGCATCCACCTTATAGTCCGGACCTGGCACCAAGTGATTACCACCCTTCGCCTCAAGAGAATTTTGTGAAAATCGACTGTCCCAGTTTTTTGCCAATAGAGACGAGGGTTTACCTCCAAAATGGCAACAAGTTATCGAACAAAACGGTGCATATTTGACCTAAATCGTATCATTCTATCTATGCTACTCGTAAATAAAACCTTCAATTTAATGCAAAAATAATGGATTTCTTTTTACTACACCTTATATTTCGTTGCGTAGTCTGACATCTTTAAAAACAATCGCTTATCACTATACCAATTCAAGTCATTTAAATAACTAATCATTAGAAATCCATAAGCTCAGATCTTTCTAATGACTAAACAAACTTCAGTATTGTACAGATAAAAACTACAAATCGAAATCGATATATACCAAAGTTTTAGAATATCACCTAAACTCGTAGTTCAATTTAAAGATAAAAATAAGTTCAAATAGTCCAGATTCAAAGGGAAAAATTATTTAATAATATATTTGCATAATTCTCGAGACAGTACAATATATAAACTATATGGAATTGTGCAAAAAAATTATTAAATACAATAATTTCTTAGAATTCCCTTTAGTTCTTGAAAATTTTCAGAAAAGCAGAATACTTAAACAAAGCAGAAATAAAATAATTAATATATGTCATAATATAAAAATAATCGTGGATTACTAAAAAATCGTACATTTACTGACTATTGTTAATATTTTCGGGCCCAAAATGTCAAAATATTGCTACGATTGTGCTGAGTCAGCGCTTCAGTGTAATCATAAGTGACGAAGCCTATTTATCAACTAAGATGTTCAAAATAAATTTGTTAATAGCAAAATACCAACCAAAATCATAATCAAAGGACGATATTGATTGTTCTTAAAATGGCCTCCTTGAGGTATTTTAGAAATAGTTATTTTGTGTTAATTTCGATTATCATAAAAACCATATATTTTTATTATAAAATAGTATCCTATCAGCAGTAAATTAAAGAGATCCGAATATTGAAGAAAATATTTCGAAAATTAAAGGTTAAATTGTTTCGAAGAGCCATACAAATATACTATCAAAAAAAATTTGGGTAAATTTATATTATTAAAGAATACGTTTTTATTTGTGGGACAATTTTTTCTGGATTATTCGAAACAGCAAATAATATAGTTGGAAATGGCAACCTTTCTATACCGTACAACAGAATCTCTTATTGGACTGAACTTAAAAGTTGTAAATGAATTCTTCTAATTTATAAAAAATACGTAACTGGTCTTTTCAATATTTATGAGCGCATCATCATAAATATTGAAACAAGGCAGCATTAAAACAAAGCTCCAGTATGGGCCAGTTCTATCGAACAATTTCACACGTTCCAGTTTCAATCAGAGGCCACCTAATTGGGCAGTCCGAAAAGATTTTTGGTATTCTGGCCGACGTTATCATTTTGTTGTTGTTGTTGTTGTTTGTAAGGTCCCTTAGACATGTGCCAGGGGCCACTTCATAGCGCCACGACCGTGAGGCCATTTGGCGATTTCAGAGTACGTGTGGGAAGTTATTTGAGAGAGACTGGTCTATTGTTAGTAGTATAGAATATTGAGAATTTTGTTATATTTTGTGGAGCAGATTAGTAGGTTGTAGATGTTCAAATAAGGGACTAGGGAATGGAGTTGTTGGGTTCAGGAGCTCCATAATAGGAAAAATCTTGCTCGCGAAGTAATTCTTCGTTATTTGGCATTCATGTAGAATATGGATGATAGTGAAATGTGTTCCACAGGATTGGCATAAGGGAGGATTGGTATTGCCAAATAGGAAGTTACAAATAAGAGGAGTATGTCCAATCCAGATTGTGAGGAGCTTTCGCGCCCAGAATTTCAGTATGAATGTTGAATAGACTGGTTTATTGGTGGTTGTCCAATGAGTCGATAAAAATGTGTCGCTATTGGTCCAGTCATCGTGTCTGCGGATGGCTAATGGTCGGATGGGAATGCCTGTGCCGCGGATGGGAATGCCTGTGATTACCAGTCGACGGAGTGTTTCACTTTCCACAATACGCACATGCCCCAGCACCCATTGCAACTCGACACTCCTATTGCTAAGTACGCTATGACGAATTGCGCTAAGTACTGGGCCACTCAATGGGCCGCAAATGGCTTTTATGGCGGTAAGGCTGTTGCTAAAAATAATAACGTTCTGTTGGCTGGGAATATTGGTCGCAATTTCAATTGCTGTAATATGGAACTGCCCTATAAGGGAAGATTCCACAAAATAGTTTGCGGGTGCTGAAGCCAAAAAGTTCGACGACCGAAAAAGATGTAGTGTCGGTGTCAGCGGCGACATTCGTGAACAACAGTCGGTGATCTTTTAATCCGTCCAACTGTTCAAGGAAAATTTTCCTATATGTGGACGGATTAGTACTAGCCTTCTTAAACCTGTCAAGAGAAGCAGTCACTTTCAACTTTGCTCCCAGCCACGGTTTCCAATCTGGGTGTGGAAGGGAAGTTTGGAAAACGAGGGGGAGGATGGATGATTTGCTTTCAAGCTGGGATATTAATAAGGATAGCGATTATGAATTCCTTTTTGAACTGGGGAAGATGAGTATGTTTTTGATTAAAGTTTGGAGGGGGTAATTTAACCTTAGGCGGGCTTTGTGAAGATAGAAAAAAATAGGTTTTCGACTAATTTCTATCAGTGTGGATTCCACCGGAGATGTCCGATGTGCTCCACTGGCTAGTCTAATGCAACGGTTTACCGCTGCCTCGGCTACCTTTTTCCCTTCTATTGGCACAATGACACATATAGTGAGGAAATTGAGTAAGGTCCCGTCTAGAAGATAAGACTTTTGCTGCTGACTAAAATTTTAACTATTCGGAGAATGGTGTTAATTTTGTGAACAGCATTGTTAATCTGAAGATTCCATTTTCCTCCACGGGCAATTGAGATACCCAGGATTTTCATGGAATCTTTTGGGTGGGGAGGGAAGGGGCTTAGTGGCGAATCAGATACGCTACAGTTTTTTCTTCTGCAAACATGAAGGCAAGGTGGGTTTGATGTACAGATCACCGCACCGTTTATACTGCTTGCGGATGGCGTTATTAGTTTGATGTTGAAGATCAGTACCTGATCAAAAATATTGTCGGCATATATATAATGGTTGAAGGATGATAGAAGATGGGGAAGGGAGTGAATATATATATTGAATTGGATCGTAGATAGAGGGGATCCTTGTGGGATGCCGTTTTTATTTAGCTTTTTGACGAAAAATGAACGTTGGCGCGTGTCATGAAGGTTCTACCAGTTAGGTAGGAACGCGGAAGTGCCAATTTTGCAGAGTCTACTCCCCACTCTCTAGCTGTAAGAGTAGATGTTATCATTTTATATTAAAAGAAAGTTGTACCATATTTTCTGCCACTTTAAGTGTTATTTTCTGCTACCGATAGACTGTCTAAGAAAATTTTTTTATGCATATTGATTAAGAGTTTCTAAGAAATATTGAACGATCCATAATTATTGATGGACGTCCATTTTAAGAGGATCACCTTTAAAACGAGTGTCAGACCCCTCTCGAACGTTCCTGAAGCTCCACACTTTCGAAAAATATATAAATAGCTGCTAAACCCAACTTTTTGTTTGTTCGTTTCGTACTAGATAGTAGGTACTCTATGAACACCGGCCAGGAATTTTTGCTACACCATTACGACCTTGAATGCCATATGGTGGTACGGATTAGCAAAAGTTAATTACTAATTAGTACAACAAGTTTATAAGATGTAAGAGTTGCTTACGAAGAAATGATAGTTTAGTCTATATTTTGTTAATAAGACTTTAGGAGTTTGTAAAGACGGCTTGGCAATAAAGCGAAAGAGTCCGCTTTTAGGAGAAATCCTACCAGAGAACAAATCAAAAGTGATGCGGCAGTCCCTGAAGATATGTGAAATTGTAAGAGGAACTCCACAGTTTTGGTAGATGGTGGATTGAAGGTTATTAAATAGAAAATCGTGTGTAAGCGCAGTATGACCAATTTTAATTCTGAGTAGTTTTCTTGCCCGTATATAGGCCGAAAAGTGTTATTCCTTGTGTTTTGAGAGAAACGTGTTGCTGGAAACCCGGGTTTCAAGTTTGGCATCGCCCATCTCTGAGTTTGCTATTTGATCAGCAGCTGAAGCATGTCGGATATGGCCGCAAGTTTGCTTACTCATTTCCTAAAAGATCCACATCACCTTCACCCCAATAAACTCCTATTTGTGTATTTTTAAACAAAAGATAGCGAATGTGGTCCAGGACGGGGTTGTCTTTATACCATTAATGGCATTAATTGCAGAGAGCAAATTAGAATAAAAAATAATGTTTTTGTAAATTTTTTCTAATGGGCATTAAAGAGTGACTGCTATATCAATGGCAACTCTATGGCAGAAAGCTCGACTTAATAGGACGCTGTCCTAAGAGCAAAAATACCGTATGCCGCCACACAGAAACGATCTTGCGCGCGCTGGATAACAGCAAAGGCCACTCCATCGTCGTTTACGTAGAATGTTATTTTCCATCTCATTAGGCTCTAGCAAGAAAACTTTCTTGTATAGGCCCGCCTCAGTTTTCTTTTTCCTGAAGCTGCTCAGTTCAGTCGAAATATTATATTTACCACTGATATCAGCCACGGCTTCCAATCGTAGTATGGAGTGTTTTTTGAAAATCCAACATTTTATACAGCAGTACTTTCAACTTAATTATGAAAACTTGTTGCAAATTAATTCAGGCTGGCCTAAATAGAATATGTTGGCTATCTGTTCCCAATCAAATAAAAAATATTCCACTGGTACAAGCACATATTCGTTATTACTTCTTAAGAACTCTTCACATATTGTCTGATTTACTGAAAGTTCGAATCCAACTAGGGATAGAGCACATATTAATCCTTATGGGCCACTCCGATTGCCTGGTTTTAAATTCTCTAGCTGGATGTGACCTCAAGATATAATAATCTTGAGTTCGAGGAATCCCAATGTCGCAAAAATCAGAACAACTTAAGCCTTAAATTGTTGTGGCGCTTCTTGAAACGTTGGCATTTTAATGTAAAAATATATTTTACGGAAATATTATTGAGAGTGCCTATTATTGAGCCACCACCATTAATAATTAAGTATATAACAAAAACAACTATTATTAAAATTAATTTAATTGGATCTGCTTAGCGCCTAACGTAATATTTAAAAAGCAAACTTAATTGATTTTTGATAATCGCTAATGTGTTCATATCGTATCGCAAAAATTATGATTGGTCGATTATAACAGACACGAGTGCCTGCTAGTTAGTTAAACTGTGATACTCTTCAAAGCCTATAATTAAAATAATAATTTTTGTACACCTATTGCAATTGAAGCGTAAACCGTAGGCTCATTACGTTTTGTTAATCTACAGGCACTACTCTCTACCGGTTTTTATACTCTACTAATTCGGTTCATTTGGAAAACAATTTCTTACCATTTCTTTCCGACTGCATTTTCGATTCTCCTAAATTTTTACTCATAATTACAAATTTTGCACTACTTTTATTTATCATAATCATTTGATATTAATGCCTGTCTACGTACACTTTTCTTTCAGTTCATCTTACAATTTTAGATTTTAATTACAGTTTTCTTGATTTTGTGTTTTGGTGGTTATAATTAATAAATACGAAAATACGGAATTTTCTATTGGCGGCATTAATATTCGTAATTTTCCATTTTGTTGGCATTACACAAATTTGGAAAGTGAATAAAACGAAATGTTTTTGGTTATTAATGCTATTAATTAAAGAGCCTCAAGTCTCGGTAGTTGATCATAAATTTTACTTCTCATAATTCTTTTTGCATTTGGATGGGTGCGCGGGTATGTTAGTCAACTAGTTTGAAAAACTGAATATTTTATTAAATGTGAATGATTACTATTTGAGGTTTAATAGTGAAGTTTAGTCTTAAAAAAAACATACAGAGAAAAGTGTTGTATAAAATGATAATATATGCGGTCAGATAAAAACAGCCGGATCACTTTCAGATAGCAGATATGTACATAAATATGCAATCTTCTTTAACATTCTTATATATTGTCTCCAACCTTTCGCTGGAAAAGCTGAGTCGAGATTCTAGGGTAAAATTGAGGGTACCATTCACATAAAATATTTGTCGTACGCCAACAATGTTGACATTATTTCTCACGTACAAATAGCAAACTATAGATTTAAAAAGATAAGTAGTACTAGTATCTGGAGTTAGAAGTAATAGTCAATAGTCAAACTCCTGTGTATGAAGACGGACGCTTCTGAAACGAAATCTTAGAAAGCTATCACGACCACCCGATAATTGATAAAACTACGTTCAATTGGGTAGGAGGGCGTTACATTATATCCTCATGGATGAGGAAGATCCTGCCTAAAAAGCCTATAGGAGCTACATATATGGAAACAGTAAACGAGGGAGGACATAACTTCGAACTGGTTATGTTTGAATCACCTGATTGAAAGACATGGCCGCGAAGCCCGGGCGTCTGGAATGATATGATTCAGCATGTTTAGACCGGCCTGCTGGTTGTGGCACCTTTAATGATGGTTGGTGATATTTTTGTCATTTAATTTTAAAATTGATTTTAACAAATAATATTACTGAAATAATTATTTGTATTTCCATAAAAGTATTGTAGCTAACAGCGATTCGCTAGCAACGAAGTATATTGTCAGCTATTATTTCTTGAAATAGGAACATTTGTTTATTAGTTTTACAGAAATGCATTTTTTTGACGCTTAACATACAATTTATATGGAATTACACAGTAACATCTTAAAACGCAATATCCTGCACAAAAATAGGAATCGCCTTACAAAAGATATTAATTTCAGAGTCGAAAAGTTAAATATACTTCCTAGATGGCTTAGACTAGATTACAAAATTCTTTTTATATTTTAAATGGCTCGGTCTTCGAATTTACAAATAATCGGAAATTCAGCAGCTATTAGGGGCCATCAAGTCTATTCGATCTCTTACATACTTGCAGATATGAAACAAATAAAGATGGAAACAAATAAAGATGATAAAGAAAAAAAGAGTGCAATAGTCTTTCTTACTACATTATATAATTCCATCATTCGAATAACAAACCTCTGGAAATTCGCCATTATAAAAGTGATCCCTAAGTCTCCTTATATATCCGTTCAAAAATCTTTGAAAATATAGTTTTCCGTCGCTTACATCATCTACTCAAATCCATAAATTTAATTGCCAACTATCAATTTGGTTTCCGCTCCGAACACTTTACTAGAAAGGTGTATTTCTTCATATAAGTCAAGCTTTTAATCTACGAAGGTCGTTCAATAAGTCCTTAGAAAATCCGAGATTGCGCTCGTAGTGTCGGTAATTATTTTTTTTGTAAATAGCATTATCGACAGGAAAGCTGTCAAAATTTCAGCTCGATCCATAGCGTAGGTCAATTTCTATCGTCGATTAAAGTTAACGGCATTTATTTGTGCATAACAATGGAAAAAAGCGAGTTTAGGGCTGTCATCAAACATCTCCATTTGAAAGGCTTAAGCCCGAAAGAAATCAAAGCCGAGTTGGATGCAGTTCATGGCACATCTGCACCTGTGTTTGCGACGGTTTACAATTGGGTGAATGAATTTAAACGTGGCCGTTCATCCACAAAAGATGAACATCGTTCAGGACGCCCAGTTGAGGTGTCTACTCCTGAAATCATCGACAAAATCCACGATCTGATTTTGAACGATCGGCGAATTAAAGTGCGCGAATTAGTTGAGGCCACGGGCATATCACAAGGTACAGTCGCTTCAATTTTGCATGAAAAATTGTCTGTGAAAAAAATGTCGGCAAGATGGGTGCCGCGTTTGCTCTCAGAGGAGAAGAAGCGCAATCGTGCAGTGGACTCTGAGGCTATGTTGGCACTCTTTCATCGCAATCCTGCCGAATTCCTTCGTCGATATGTCACTGTGGACGAAACCTGGATAAACTACTACACTCCAGAAACGAAGAGACAGTCATCACAGTGGATTTTCGAGGGTGAACGGGCTCCGAAGAAGGCAAAAACTGTGCCATCGGCCGGCAAGGTGATGGCCACGGTCTTTTGGGATTCGCAGGGCATCATTTTTATCGACTACTTGGAAAAAGGAAAAACAATAACAGGAGCGTATTACGCGTCGTTATTGCAACGGTTGAGCGAGGAAATCAAAGAGAAACGCCCCCACCTGAAGAAGAAAAAAATCCTCTTGCATCAGGACAATGCGCGTGTGCACACCTGCGCTGTTTCCATGGCCAAAATTGTGGAATTGAGAATGTAATTGTTGCAGCATCCCGCTTATTCACAGATTTGGCCCCGAGTGACTATTTTCTTTTCCCCTTGGTTCACTTCCAACGAGAAATGGCTTGGCGGACGACGGTTCACTTCCAACGAGGACTTCATTGCTCAAACGGATAAGTATTTTACAGAACTTCCGAAATCATATTTTTTGGACGGGATAAACATTTTGGAAAAACGGTTGGGAAAGTGTATAGAGCTACAAGGAGATTATGTTAAAAAGTAAAAAAATATTTTTTAAAAAAACAGTTTCTTTCCATCTTTTTCTAAGGACTTATTGAACGACCCTCGTAGTCTGGCACCTAGGCTTACTCTGGAAACTGAAGAGGATTCTCCCTTTCAACTATTTCCTAGTCCTAGAATCATTTTCTTAGAACCGATATTTCCTAAACTAACTCAATTGAAATTTCAATTGGTTGGTGTTCCACAGGGATGTATATTTGGGACCATCCTCTTCAATATTTATTCATCCGATATTCCAGTCTGTTCTAACATTTTCTTTGTAACATATGCAAATGATACGATTTGCCTTGCATCCAATGAAAATCTCCAACTAGCTTCACAAATTCTTTAAATCCAAATACAAATCCTCCAGAACTGGTTCACCAAGAGGAGAGTAAAAGTGAACGAAAGCAAATGTCTCCACGTCGACATAACCTTTGCTCTTCCCCATGAAACAAGTCATTCCATATAAATTTAATGGCAGCGAAATACCTCCCCACACTGAAGTTCGGTACGTAGGACTAAAATTAGACAAACGCTTAACAAGGAACCCACGTACAACTTAAAAGTCAAGAAGTAAACAGCTTAAAACAAGGACCACCTTCAAGTCTGACGACTTCTAGACACACGTTCTAAACTTACTGTTGACAGTAAAGTACTTTTATACCAATGCCTTGCTGCAACCCATATGGAATATAATTCTGGTGCTCTACCAAACTTTCCAATTCCCATCGAATTCAATTTCTTTAGTCAAAAATACCTTGAAAAATTATCGATGCTTCCATTTATGTCCGTAATAGTGTTATCCACCACGATAATATCAAATTTCTTTTGTTACGAGTAATAATGTGACAGTGTCTCGTTATAAAAAATTTCATTCTCCACTCTCCAATCATACTAATTCTCTTGTTCAAGAATATCGTGCACCTCCTTCCCTAAAAACACCCATCGATGACTTAAACATCACTGGTCGCGTGATTTATTAAAATACTCAATTTTAATATAAGCATACGCTAGCGGAAGAAACTTCTGGATATTTACTCGCTATAAACCTTCACGTTAAGTATTACTATCGTATAAATCTGCATGTTACTTTGTTTTAGTTGAAGATATATGTTAAAATTAAAAATATTTAAAGGAGGTAGGGGATAGTTTAAAGATGAACACCGGTTATGAAGACTAATAACCTCAATTAATAAAGACATGTTGCCTTAATTTCTGGCATTGCTATGATGAGGATCGACGAATTTCTATCACCGAGATAACCAAAAATTTCGATCAGTCATACGATATTGATGGATCAGTTTGGACTTGCATAGCTTCCAACAAGGTGGACTATGCAGAAAATGTTCTTCGAGGCATCGTAACTGGAAATGTAGCAAATAGCTGCCAATAAAACAAAAGTAGCTACCGATAGAAAGTGGAGATATAGAATATACTATGCGGATAGGTCAATTGAACAAGTTACACCATTGAAAAAATCCTAGCAGACAAAGAAAACAGTAACAGTAATCTAATAGGGAAATTTAAAGCTACAATTCAGAAGTAAACAGTTTGGAAAAGTGCTTAAGCGTGCATTAGTTCCGTTTTTTTATTTAATCCTGGAATCTTTTAAGAGAACTCCACTTGAAAAATTTTATTTTTTTCCACCCTTCATACCGGTTGTGCTTCCATCCGATCTTTTTCAATTTACAAATCTGAAGGAGGACATTAATGCTGTAAGGCTGGTATAATCCCTTTTAAGGTGGTTTAGTTCAGAGGACTCTGCTTTTTGCAGAAAAGGCTTTGAGAGTTTTGTAAAAAACAAAATTTTTTTTAACTTTGCTTTATTTTTTGATTACCTTTTCCAAAAACTCTTCATAATTTGAAACTCTGAATCACATCTGACAATAGAGTTTATATTTAGCAATCTACGAAAAAGGCAGTTATGTGGATATCGATAAAATTGGAGCTCATAGATCTCATAAACGAGGACTATTTATCCATAAAAGTTTAAAGAAAATGAATTCATAGTAACAGAAGTAAAATGGATTAAAAAAAGTGTCGTCGTAGACTAGGCTAGAAAAAATTTTCCCATAAAAAATTGGAAGACCTCGGTTCTTAGACCTCTTTTCCCTTCTTCATAAAGGACTGGAGTAGACGGCTTATTTTACCCCACTGATAATGTTGAATTATGTAGATTTTTTTCTAAAAATCTAGTAGTTACCTTATAATATTACTTAATACCAATTTTAATTGTTAAAAGTAATTTCATTTAAAAAATTATTGGCTTTAAAATAGTTTTTAATATTAAAAAAAAAATTCCAAAGTTCCTTATTAAATCCGAAGTCAAACTATAATAAATCCCGCTTGGTAAGATCTAGATTTATTGGTCTTCTTAAACACACTTCTGATTCGTGATGACATGGTTAATTTCACAAAAAACTTTTGCCACGGACTGTTCTCGTACGAATATTTCAATTCAAAACTTCGCGTACAAATTCATTTATATTCATTTAACTGTAAAACAAAACAAATAATATAAATTGAAGTTAATAAAATGAACAAACCGAACTGATTCGCCGCCAGTAAGAAAGAATAGCGAACAGACTACAAATTGTCAATCGCATTACAATAATTCTTAACAAAGGAACGCATACTAAGTTGACAGCAGCTGTTGCTGTTGGGCAGTATGGAGCCGGTTTCTAAACGTCTTACGCCCCATTTGCGTCCCAAATGCCGACAAGATTTCCTGGAAATGACCAAGGAATGTACTGAATAAAGGAAGGCGATCGTTTTGAATTGTTGGAGATCGGCTAGAGGGAAGCGATGGTATAGCAACGACGATCTTATGGAGTCAGCAATGATGGCGACAATGGTGGCGTCGATGGTGTCGGTGACGATATGCCTACATATCTTGGAATGTAATCGTGCAATTCTACAATAACTTCCCGTGATATTTGGCATTCAGGCAACGATCTCACCACCAACTACAAGTGCACTCACTACTCAATTGAGGCATGCCGGAAAGAATGGAAATTCGTTAATTTAACTGCCCACTTATTTGTTGTTTTTCTCAAAAAAATTCTCCAACCGATGATAGCGAGTGAAGCTGCAAATAAACGTCTCAGCTGAATATTCAACCAATTATTTGCCATCGATAAATTAATCCTTAGTTTTCCAAATTTAATTCAATTTCTTTTGAAAGATAAATTAAAAATTTCTAAATATTGTAGTAAAAAAATGTAAATTACCATCCCATATTTGTGAAACGATGATAAGAACTAGAAAAATAAAAAATTAAAGATATTGGCAAAGACAAAACGCCTCGGTTTTTTTTCTCGAGTTTTTATAGAGCAATCGAAATAATTGATCTAAGAAAGCTTTGCTCAAAATAATCCAATTTTAATCTTTTATCCTTTTCTTTTAAAAAAAAGATTGATAAATAAATTGCATTGGGTTTTAATTGGGAATTCTTACTCATTTAAACATCCATAATAACTTCGAAAAAATATGACATTTTTAATTTATTGGGTTGTTTGGAAAGTAATTTCGTTTCATTATTCTGTTGGAACACTGTACCCTTCCTATTGACCAATTTTGGCCTTTTTTCTTTAAGTGAATCATTCAATTTGTCCAACTAATGACAGTACACTTCAGAATAGGTCGTTGTGTTGCTCGGTAGAAGCACAAAATAAATGATTCCTTTGAAATCCCACCAAACAGATAGCATAACCTTTTTTTGATAAATATTGGCTTTCGAAGTGGTTTGAGCCGGTTCATCTTTTCTACTCTAGGATCTTTTGCACTTAACATTGTTGTAGACAACCCATTTCTCTTCTCCAGTGATTATACGCTTCAAAAATAGATCATCAATGTGAGATCAAAATTGCCGAGATCAAAATTGCCGGATCGAAATTTTGCAAACCAGTTTAGGCACTGGCGCTCACCTAACACATATTCTCCATACACACCGGATAATTTTTTTCTTGCTTGAACAGCATTTTTTATCTTTTAAAAAATTAAAATATGCCGAAAATGCTGTTTTTCACTTTCCATATTTAAAAGTTTGATAACAAAAACTACTATGCAGAACAGTCAAACTTCTTCACAAGACAGCCTTATTCTTAGATTAAAGAATACCTGGATAGGCCCTTACCGTATATGTATACGCAATTTTGTGTACAAATATTTACTAGGGGGATATGACAGTCAAAAATTTTTTATGTAGACATGACACCCACTGCCATCTATGTGTCGTAATGGAAATTTATTTAATTGCAAAGGCATAATTTATATTAATTTTAATTCACTTATTGGAAACAAAAATACAATTTAAATACAACGATAGTTCATTTTTATTTTTTGTACAATCTTTTGATACGAAATGGAATTCTATTTTAGGTTTATTATTTATTTCGTAATTATCAAATAAATATCAAATGCCTCAATTTTGTAGACTTTCGGAGAGGTTGAAAAATTTAATTCTCCATGAAAGTGGAGACTTGGGGGGTTAGCTTTGTCATTTGTGAATCCGATGTTGACAGTTCAATGTTTACCATAAAATAGAAGAGTGCCGGTGTATTTTTTCCCCTCGGAAAGGGACCGAATTTTTCTGTCTATTTTCCATTGCTGTTTTCATTGTGTTATAATAAATAAAGTTTATTCTTCGGTAAGCTTATTATTTAAATAAATTTGTTTTGATTGCTCTATTAGACCATATTATAATGCATTTACTAAATAATATTGTTTTCATTTATTTTTAGAATATAAGTTATTAATTTTTTAAGTACATTAAATTTTTCATATTGTAATTTAGTTTTAAAGCATTTCCTTTAATGTTATATACGATTAACATCTTATTGTGCACATAATTACTTTCATATAATCAAATAACTTACAATTCATATTTTTATATACAATTCCCCACTTTAAAAATTCTGTTTTTATAAATAATATACAGTGAAATAAATAAAAAAAGAAAATACATAATAAATAAATAAATATTTAAAAATAGAATACTGTGTTTTATTGCATATTTACAAAACTAATTCCATCAAACAAGACCCGCAATATTAAAAAATCTGCTTCTTTACGCATATGTGTATGTGTAAATGATATCACACATGAAAAACGGTTTTAAACGAACCGCTTCAATCGCATACTGAACTTTTAAATTGGCCCCCAATGATTTACGCCGTTTCTGTTGTATTGCATTTGTGTGCGTTCTATGAATGTATTGCCAACAAAATTTGGACAGAATTTTTGTGTAGAGACCTATCCAGTACTTCTTTAATCTAAGGCCTTACTATGTCAGCTGTCAAAATACATATGATTATGCAGCTTAAGTGTGAAGTTGGTTATGAAAAAATACAGTTAAGTCCTCTGTTGGGAAAAAACGAAATTGCTTTCCGAAAAATTAATATGAACTTGAATTTTTTAATCAATCCAAACAGTATTATCATCTTGGAAACAAATAACTTAATTTTTGTACAATACCTGAATTGACCATAAAAATTGATTAATTTCAAAAGTTCTTAAAATATTTTTTGTAATATATTACAATAAAAAACTTTACCAAAAACTTATTTTTGGTTTCGGTTTTTTTTTTTTAAATAAAATAAATTATATTTTATTTTTTTAAATTTCTTGAAGGTAGTTAAGATAAATTGAAATTTTTCTTATTTTAGAAATTATTTTAACCAATTACCATAAACTAATTAGGATTTGGTATCTTTTCCCTTATACATGCGTACATTTAATTGCCTGGTACTGCTTAACCCACTAAGGTATTATAGAAATTATTTTAATAATTTTTGGCATTCGTTAAAATCTTTAAATGTTAAATTATTGTTGAAAAAATCAAATAAAATGAATTTGATTATGGTAAAAAAAAACTGTTTTTAGAGAAAAGCACAAAAAACATTGCATGGAACTGCAATAATGAACAAAAGGCACGTGGTACTGCCCAAGAGATTTTTAAACAATTTAAGGAATATTCCCTAAAAAGGTATGTTCCATAAAAAAAACATCGTTGCTCAAAAATTCCGTAAAAAAAGCTATACGGAGAAATCTAGCACATAACATATAACATACTCGTAAAGAACATTATGAAATTAATGCTGGGAAAAAATGGAAAATATCAAACTGGGAACAGTATGGAAGATTTTTATATTCGTTGCCTCCTAGACAGGTACGATTATATATAACTTATTGGCTTTCATTTTATTTATTCTACATATACAAAATACAATAGAAAATATTTTGAATTTTTTGGCGGTGATAAATACTTTTGACCATGACTATAAAATCACTTAAATATTGTAATAATATTAATGTTTAATAACATGCTAAACTGTCAAGGGCATTCTACTAAATGAGAGGTTGTTTGCTTGGTATTTACTTATCACATTTTTAATAGTAAATATTTATATTTCAATAAAATAAGGCTTACGACAGTACATATTCGCAATCTACACTTGAATAGTTTCTATGTATTTGTTGTGCCTCTAAACATGCGCGAATTTCTTGCTCCACAATGACATATTTAATGCGAGGTGCGGCTCCCACATTACAAAGAAAATTGCTTTTGAGCCGAGACTGTGCTATTTTTAGTAATTTATGTGATCGTTCGTAAAGGTAAAAAAAAAAGACTTTACAAATAACGTCAAAAACGAATTATTCTTGCAAGTAACGAGTATGTACATTCGTGAGAGAATTGATTATGACCATTTGCCTATTGGTATGAATGCCGGTAAATAAGCAGTAGTAGCCCTACCCCAATTTCTATGTCGTAAGCTCCACAGCTCTACATCTCAGAACTAAAACACTAGTACAAGTACGAGTACACACAACCATCCGGGTGAGGCTGTGACATTTTAACTTGAAACTGGAACTGAAGCTATCGGAATAATCGTTAAGTTCTTCTTGGTATTTTTTTTTAATCTCTGGCACAGTTGATGCCAGAGTCCTGCTCTTAGTACGTTCGTCGGGCTACTGTCATAATTTTTTCAACTTCTGCAATTACTGTACATGTGAATGTAGTTATTATCTTAGACTCTAGACCTAGCAATTACATATCTGGGGAGCCGGTTATTTTTGTATAAAAGAAAAAACTAAAAATCCTACCGCCTATATAAACCAGTTTCTTATTATTTACGAATTCTTCACCGTGGTTCAAAAGAACCAATGTTCGATTTTGCCCTAGAATACCTACAATTTATTGCATATTTTAGCAAATAAATTTCTCTTTTTATTGATAGTTTTCATATTTATGAACGCATTAAAAAATATTGCAGAATATTCAAAATGATGTTAATTTCAGTTATGCAAATTGAATAAACATTCTTCAGTTAAGTTTCTAGTGACTTTCAAATTATGTTACCCTACTTTGTGGATAGTATTTAATTTTTTTTTTTGTAGAAAAATATAGAATAAACCACACCTAGTACAAATATGAAACAAAACCAAGAATTTTATTTCGAGTCTTTCTTAGATTGGCGGGCATATTACATGTTTGTTTTCTCATTTTGACTAAATAATTGAGTTTTTGGGTTCCTGAAAATAAATATTTTAATGTCTTATTGTTATCCGAATAGATAAAAATTTGATAACATAAAAAAAAGTTGAAGACATTTGACGATCACAAACCCATTTCTTATATGGTGTAAGAACTTTGGTTAATGGCCATCAAGTAAAGACTTATTCAACTACTCTTCATAGAATAAGATATAGTTCAAAAGTGATAAAACAATTTCCTAATTATTATTATAAAATATATGAAATTATGTACTAAAAACTGAATTGCTTCCTATTCGTGAGCAATTATGATTATTTGGATAGAGAATTACCTCTTAGAATTAAGATAATAGTGAAGATCGCGGGTCTATGTCGTGTTAATGGCAGCCATATTCGTAAATATTTGCTTCTGTCCTTGAGAGTTTTGAACGTATCTACTTACCAACAAAAGTCTTGAATATCATTGAATTGTAAAATTTGGGTCAACAAGCTGGAAAACAGTCTCTAGTTCCTAATTAATCCTAACTGTATCTAACTGGTCCCATATGCTAATAATAAAACGGTACTTATAAAATTTATATTATTCTATGATTTTCTTTTCGGGAAGCATTTTCACCTATTACTTCTATTATAATATTATTAAATGATGGCACCTTGTCAAGATTATTTTTATCCAAAGCAAGGTTGACTATGGGGCTTCTAGGTACCTATATATTTTTGAAATTTATTTTAATTCGTTTAACTTAAGCTAAAATGTCGCGAAATTAATAAATTTATTTGGTTCAAATTTTAAAAAAAATTTAGTTTGGTCGCAATTAAACGCAAAAATTATGAGGTTTATGTAGTGGCTAAGCTACAGACTCAACCGCAATAAATCGAATGCACGAACCGTATTATATTAAAGAGATTTATTATCGTGGTTTGTACACGTAAGGCCTTATTGTTATACTGTTATACAACTGTTATCTGTGCCATTAATCTAAGTCGATTCTGAAACCAAAGCGGTTCGGATGGGAATAAATCGAAAATTGTATCGAAATAGTTTTCGTTTTACCGGGAAGTTATTTCGTTGTTATTTTTATTCAAATTTTTTTTTCATTCACTAAACAGAGTCAGTTGGCTATATTTTCCTTTCATTTTCATTAAAAGTTTTACTTATTTTCGAAATAAAAAGCAATTTTTCTCTACTATTTGTATTTTGTAGTAATTATTTATAAGCAACATCAAAATCTATCGATTTGAATAGAATACAATACAATACTTTAAGGGCAAGTCAGTAAATTAAAAATTCATCAATTTGGCAAAAAAACTGATTTAATTTTTGGTATTAAAATTATTTGAACTTTCTTACAAATTCTTGGAAGTTTGAAAATTATTAATCAATTTGCTTTAAAATAAATAAATTTGATTTAAATAAATTTGCAAACAAAAATATACTGGGTAAAATTTTAAAAGTTCTACAAGAACTTCTCTTTTTTATTATTTTTTATTAATGTACTTTCATAGGTGCTATATCATATCAATGTTTAATAAATTTTTAAGTTATATTACTTTATTATTATAAGTATAGATCATTATGATCAAATAATAAATTTAGATGGAAATTTTTATAGGATATTTTCTTAACCAAAACATTTCTTTCGGTGGAAAATTTTTCTATGATAATATCTGACAAAAAAAATCAATTATTTTATTTAAATTTTAAATTAAAAAGCGAATCGTTTAACTAATAAATTTTTTGTTTTTGCTTTAATTTTTAGTTACCGTCAAAATGTTGAAGCAAATATTACAGGATATGTACGTGGATCCAATAATATTGGAGGCTTTAGATGAAACGCATAAGCAGACCCTTTTCTGTAAGATGCGAGAGGAGCAAATTCGTCGATGGCGTGTTTGGGATGAAGAGCAGCAGAAAAACGAAACGAATCTTATGAAAAATAACAAAAATAAAACATTAGTTAAGGCAAGAAAACACGTTAGCTTCCGTTTGGGAGAAAATGGTGAGCCATGGGTTTGGGTAATGGGCGAGCATGTAGACGACTTGAGTATTGAGGAAATTTTAGAAGACGAAGCCAAACAGAAGGCTCGTCAATTGGCCGAAAGTGAATTTCGTAAAAGCGTCGAGGCAAAACTAACCGACATAATCGAATACGAGACGAAAAAGAATATCGACGACGTTGCCACTGAAACGCCAAAAATCGAAGATGTGGAAATTTATTGTTCTGTGGACGAGTTGAGAGAACGTATGAAGCCGCAACAACAATCACATCTCAATAATTTCATAACAATTCAGTCCTCATTGATGAACAAACGTTTCACAAACATGACACTACAGAGTTCACCAAGAAATGTGAAAATGGACGTTCTAAAAGAAATCCCATACAATAAACCACAATCAAAAGTTTCGGCCCGCATAGCTCAATGGGAGCAACGAACAATAGGACAAAGGACATCGGAGATTTTCAAACAAATCCAAAAGAAAAAACAGGAAACTGTCAAAGAGGCTGAGGAAGCTGCCAAAGAAGAGGAGGAACACTGGATGGAGCAAGGTAGAAAATGCTTTTCTCTTTTTTTTTCTTTCAATAAAATTAAGTATAAGGAAGAATGGAGAAGGGACCGATGGTGATTTTAAATAAATTCAATTTAGTAGTTTAATATGAGACGAGTGTTTTTTCTTCTAAATGATTATTTTTGATTATATTTCAGAACGCAGAGCAAAACAAGCTGAAATCCAGATGCGAGAAATAGCACGACGTGCCAGGGAGGAGCATCGAAAATCATTGACATTTGATGAGAAATCAACAACACCAAGTCCACCACTCAGTCTCGATCCCAGTGTGCCGCGACCTCCAAACCAAGACGCAGTTGTTCAATGGTACCGTTCGACAGAGTTTGTACGAAATGCCGGTCTCGACGAGTCGAAACGTCCCGCCAAATGGTTCCACGGACTGTTGAGTCGCACATCCGCCGAGAATCTTTTATCAAACGAAGAAAGTGGATCATTTTTGGTGAGGATTTCCGAAAAAATCTGGGGCTATGCCATCTCATACAAAGACATTGATCGATGCAAACATTACCTCGTTGACGCAAGCACCGGAAAGTATCAGTTCTTGGGTCAAAACCAATTGGAACATGACAGTCTAGGTATGTTTAGTACTCTGTGATATTATGTTAATTGGTATTGACAAATTTTGTATTCTTGTTTTCCGCAGGTGATCTCGTCCGATATCATGCCAATGTTCCAATAACATCGCTAGGAAATGAGTTGTTGATACGTGCCTGTGTGCGGAAAATTGGAAATCTACCAATTTTAAATGGTCTACTATAGATTACAATTCAATAATTTACCCATGATAATTTTTATAATTTTATTATCATCATAATATGAGAAATAAAAAACCTAACAATTAAAAGAAAGAAAATATTTTTCCGACTGATATTGTCGTCGACTCATATCGCGTTCAATGCTGACACTTTTGAATTGAAGACTTCCAGTTCGTACTCATCTCGAATCGCCTACAGATATGGACTATGGCTCAGCAAAATATTTTTCTTTAGAAAGCAAAAGAAACAAAAACAATATTTTATTTTATTTAAAAAAAAAATCCTAGCTTATAAGTTTATAAATACGAGTATATAAATAATATTTTCAAGCTCTCTTATTATTTGAAGCTTTGATGTCTTTTGTAATTGTGATTTTATAAATGAATTAGTCTTTAAGTAAATTTAACAAATAAAAAATAAAAATAAAAAAATGTAGAAAAAAAACAGTCCAAAATGTTTCGATTAAGATTTTTAAATAAAAAAAAAACACATAAAAATATATTATAAATTCATCGAAACTTAGTGGGTTTTTTCCTTAATTATAATTGTTTTATTAATTATACGAAAGAAAGAAAAATTAAATTCGAATAAAAGTTACGAGAAAAATAATTAAAATTGATTTAGTTTAGTTTTTATTTTCTTTATTGTATCTCTCTAAATGTTTTTTTTCGCCTCGAATCCACTAAATATTAAACTTAATAGTAGAGTTTTAATTATTTATATTCAACAATTTACAGTAAAATTAAATTCAGTTCATTTCCCACCGTTGTCGATAATATCGCCAATTAATTCAGGTCTCATTTTCTTGATCCGATGATGCGGAAATATTTCGCTGCAATTAAAAGAAAACAAATAAATGAGAAAGTTTTTATAAGATGTTCTATAAAAAATCAATTTTACAAATTAACATTATAAAAAGTGTCCATTTACTTATATGTATAATAGAGGCACGAATACTTTTGTGGTATAAACAAGAGCTTTGGTATAAATAAGCATTCCCCCGCAAAAATGTCTAAACCGAATCACATAAAATTTTTTTTTCAAAATAGTAGTTTTATTTAACTATTATCAGCGTTTCCTTTTCTAGAAATGAAGGTAAACTACGATAACATAAAAATGCAAAGTTCCATTAAGTTTACTCTTAAATACTGAAGTTTACTCTTAAATACTGAAATATTATTTGTTATTGTAAGCCATTCTTTGCTTTCAAAATAATATGCAAAAATAAGGCATTTCGTTTTCTGAATTCTGATAATTTTTTTATACGAGTTTCAATTTTTTTTTGTAAAAGTTATTATTGATGGTAATTTTGCAAAGTTTTTGGTATCTGAAATTTTCGTATTTTATAAAATTTTGAGGTACTTGAAAAAAATTCTACTGACTTGACAATGCATATATAGACGAGAGTCGAATTGTGCAAGTTGGTAACCTTATTGAACTGGTGGTGACTGCACCAATAGATGACCACCGGAAAAGTTCGGCACGTGTAAGGCGGTGGCATACCAGTGGAGTGGACTGGATGGTCTACGGGTGCGGAGGTCGCGGCTTAAATCTGCGAGTTTGATAGATTTCAGTCGATGCGATTGGATTAGACGGATTAGACGGAACTGAGCATAGGAAAGTAGCTCCATGGTGGAACCGGGAGCTACGCGCGAAAAGAAGAATAGTTGATAGGCTGCGTAGTGCCTACCTGCAAAGTAGGCGCCATGGTGCGGATGCGCACACTGAAGGAGAGAGTTTCAGGGCGGCCAGAGCGGAGTACGTGACAAGCATTAGACTTGCCAAGGAAACGCACTGGCAACGGTATGTGAGTGAATGTGAAAATTTGGATTGTGCATGCGCAAAGGTCCACGAAATGATATTTCTAGTATCAGAGTGAGTGATGGGTATACGAATAATTGGGAGGATAGTGTGAACGCATTAATGGATGTATTCTTTCCTTGAGTTGAAATGCAAGAGGAAATGATTTCTGGCAGGAGGTACCCCCTGCCCTCTGAATGGGATGAGATTGAATGTTCTGTGTGGAGCACAAAAGTAAGAAGATCCCCAGGATTAGATAACGTGACTGGTAATAATGATGAGGATTGTTTGGCGGATTATTCCCGTACATGTAAGCAGCCTATACGGTGAATGCCTGGAGAGTGGTGTAATTCAGAGTGAATGGAAAATAGGAGACGTGGTTATCCTTCTCAAGTCTCCGGACGGGATACGGAACCGACCCGTCCTCCTATAGGCCGATATGCTTACTGCCAGTATTCGGCAAAGTCCTCGAGCCTTGAGAAGATGGTATACCGGCTGTATGTGAAGTTGGTAGACTTCAATGTGTCCGGCGCTCAGTATGGATTTACGAAAGGTTGCAGAGAGTGAGAGTAAGTACGTGTATGGTGTGTTTGTAGACTTCCTGGAATATGATGAAGGAGACCGGTTGCGGTGTGATCGCATATGCGGATGATCTTCTGCTTGTGATTAAGGGGAGGAGTGTGTATGCGATAGAGGTAGCGGGAAGGAAGCCGCTATATGCAGATGGTGTGATAATGGGAGTGTATGTCTCAGAAAGAAGACTGTGTGTATATTGCTGAGTGGTTTTTTGACGCCCAGTAGGCCGCCCAATATTCGTTTAGAGGCGGTCGGGGTTCGTTACGCGCGGGAAGTACGTTACCTTGGAAGCATTCACTACCGTCTACAGCGGGCATCCTGCTTGCCAATTGTCTGGTTATGAATGAAGAGGTTCATGATCTTAGTCCACGCTAACTGCGTGGACTGGTCCTGAATAGAATCTATGAAATTTGGCAACGTCGATGGAATGAAAGTGTGAATGGCAGAGGGACGCACATGTTCACGTTAAATAATACAATATATTAATACTGTGCAAGTTGGTAAATCAATGCAAAATGTCCACCCCTGTAGCTGCAGTGACTTTAAATTAGTCTGAAAAAATATATGGTCTAGTATTATTCTTCATAACAACTTACAGTTGACCAAGACTAGCCTCTTCCATTCGATATAGCTTCTTTCAGTTTATTCAATTACTGGGAGTAATTAGTGGAATGGATTGTTTGGTTTGGTAGTAACAACTCGTATTATACGATTTCTTTCCAATCTGAACAAATAAACAACATAATGGCCTTTGGATGTATATCAGAGTTTGTAACGGTCTCTGCTAGCCCATGCCTCAGACCAGAATTTCTTCCGACTAATTTTGGAAGGAATATAGTGTGCCATTTAATTTGAGCACTTTTACAAATTCGTGACATCAAATATTAAGTTGCTATCTTGGGCACCTCATTATTCCTTAAATAGTTTGGTAGCCAATTTGCAACTTAATATTGGAATGAATTCCTCAATATCTGAAAGTGCTAAGGCTAAATATCACACTTATCTCCTGTGATGCCATACGGTACATTAATATTAACATAGAAAATTACCTCTTCAAATTTCTGCGACTATTTTATGCAAATTTAACATTATCTAATCAGACAGTGACTATTTTTTGCTTATTCATAACCTTATCCTGCCATTTCCAGGTAATTACAGAAACGCGATTAAGTACTTTACAATCTAATAAAAGATATTCTAGACTGAACGCCGGATTTAAATTTCGTTTCATTTCATTATTTTGATGCTGAGAGTGTACATATGGCACTTGCAATTAGTATGGAAACACTACAAGAAATAAAAAGGCCATAAAACTATGTGTTTATATCCGGCGTACAATCAGGGAGACTCTTTATAAGGAAATTATAGTAACAATGCTGAGATGAAAATATAGGCATCAAAATAAATTTGCATTATTTTGTGACCAGATTAAGAGAAAACACAAAAAATACGTTATATAAATAATTTTATTTATTATTGTTTAATATTTAACTTTTAAGGAAAAATACGTTTTGTGATAACATTATTAAAATATTTATTTATTGGAAAATAACACCATTAATAGATGATAATATTAAGGAATAATTTTAACTAAACTATATGACTTGATAGAATAACTGGATAAGTACCTACAAATATAAAGAAAGGATCAGCGAAATAAACCCGACTGGTAAAAAGTCGATCTTGTTAGATTGGTAAGTTCCCGCATGGAAGGGGAAATAAATTTATACAAAATAAATTGCTTCAAAATACGAGTATACTTATTATAAAAAAATATATTTATAAGCAGTAATATGACAATTTTCTAACGATTTCATATCATATTTACATTAAAAAACATTTTCGTAGATGGCGATAAAATTGGTAAAGTATGGTTGTTGGCAGAAATATGATAAGAAATTAAAATGATTTTGAATGCTGCGACCCATAATAATATTTTGGGAACATAAAGACAGTAATCTCGTCCTGGTTTATAATGCAATTAGTTTATACCATAATTAGTTAAAAAATTATGACAAAAATTAACACCACAATTGGTTAAAAAATTCTGAATCTAATTTTTTCAAGAATCCTATTTTCAAGTTTACTATAAAATGAGACGCCTACAATTCATAAAAAATAGCATTGTAATAAAAGTACTTATGCAGTTGTATCATTAGAAAGAAAGCATTCTCTCAGTGAAGACATTCAAAAAGTTCTGATGAAATTTTTGTTATTATAATAAAAAAATAGTGAAATCTTTACCATAAGCAAAAAAAACAAACAATGGAAGCATTATGGAAATTAGAATTTTTCAAGATATTGTTACATTGAGTTTGTTGCGAATAAAAGTACTTGTGGTCGGAATTAGTATAAAATGTATTGAATTTTGTTAAGCTTTTCACGTAAATTAACATACAAAGAGAAAACGGCATTTGTGCAGAAACTTTTTCAGCAAGAATATTCTGAACAAGGCATAAGTTCAAACAGTAATTATAAAGAATCGCTAAAAAGCAAGTATTAGATTGTTCGGAAAGTAATTTCGTTTTTTCCTAACAGAGGACTTAATTGTATTTTTTCATAACCAACTTCACACTTAAGCCGCATAATCATATGTACTTTGACAGCTGATATAGTAAGGCTTGCGATTGATTCTGCACAGTAGTTTTTCGTTGATACCCTTTTATATATGGAAAGTGAAAAAAAGCATTTTCGGCATATTTTAATTTTTTACTATAGAAAAGATAAAAATGATGTTCAAGCAAAAAAAAGTTATCCGATATGTATGAAGAAGATGTGTTGTGCGATCGCCAGTGGCAAAACTGGGTTGCAAAATTTCGACCCGGCAATTTTGATCTCGAAGATACACCACGTTCGGGAAGACCAATTGAAGCTGATGCAGACACAGATGCAAACCGGCGAATAACAACTCGTGAGATCCCTGAGAGATTAAAGTTATCGAATACGACCGTTCATGATCATTTGAAACGGCTGGGTTTTATCTCAAAGCTCGACGTATGGGTTCCTCGTCTTCTTACGGGGACAAAATTTTGTGCCGAGGCATTGTTCTTTGTGATTTTCTTCTCAAACGCCAAGAAAATGATCCATTTTTGAAGCGTATCATCACTGGGGACGAGAAATGGGTTGCCTACAAAAATTGTAAGCGCAAAAGATACTGGAGTAGAAAAGATGAACCGGCTCAAAGCACTTCGAAAGGCAATATTCATCAAAAAAAGGTTATGCTATCTGTTTGGTGGGATTTCAAAGGAATCGTTTATTTTGAGATTCTACCGAGCAACACAACGATCAATTCTGAAGTATACTGTCATAAGTTGGACAAATTGAATGATTCGCTTAAAGAAAAAAGGCCAGAATTGGTCAATAGGAAAGGTATAGTGTTCCAACAGAATAATGAAACGAAATTACTTTCCGGACACTATCAATTTTACGCATTTCTAGATATCCTTTTTATGTTTGTTAGAAATAATTCCAATAATGATCACTATACTGCTATGTAAAAAGTAACTGTACACGATTTATAGCACGAACAAATAATAATTAACAAATTTTGGAACATTCTGTTTTATACGATTTGATACCCGAGATGTACTTTAGAATGAGAATAAGGCTGCACCAATAAAAAACACTTGTGGTCAATGCATAATTAAAATATATCAAAATTATATAAACCTACGGAATGCTTGACCAATAGCAGACAACTTTTTCCATATCATGAAAGAACAAAATTTAGTAAACTCATTCTATCAAAGCCAGCAAAACACGGAATGGAGGTTTAGTGAATCTTATAAATGAATAAAATAGTAATAATTAGAGCGCGAACATCGAATTCCATTTTGAAATAATACGAGGGTCGTTCAATAAGTCCTTAGAAAAAGATGGAAAAAAGCTGTTTTTAAAAAAAAAGTATTTCGGAAGTTCTGCAAAATACTTATCCGTTTGAGCAATGACGTTCTCGTTGGAAGTGAACCGTCGTCCGCCAAGCCATTTCTTCAGATTGGGGAAAAGAAAATAGTCACTCGGGGCCAAATCTGGTGAATAAGCGGGATGCTGCAACAATTCCATTCTCAATTCCACAATTTTGGCCATGGAAACAGGTCAGGTGTGCACACGCGCATTGTCCTGATGCAAGAGGATTTTTTTCTTCTTCAGATGGGGGCGTTTCTCTTTGATTTCCTCGCTCAATCGTTGCAATAACGACGCGTAATACGCTCCTGTTATTGTTTTTCCTTTTTCCAAGTAGAAGATAAAAATGATGCCCTGCGAATCCCAAAATACCGTGGCCATCACCTTGCCGGCCGATGGCACAGTTTTTGCCTTCTTCGGAGCCCGTTCACCCTTGAAAATCCACTGTGATGACTGTCTCTTCATTTCTGGAGTGTAGTAGTGTATCCAGGTTTCGTCCACAGTGACATATCGACGAAGGAATTTGGCAGGATTGCGATGAAAGAGTGCCAACATAGCCTCAGGGTCCACTACACGATTGCGCTTATTCTCCTCTGAGAGGAAAATTCACAGACAATTTTTCATGCAAAATTGAAGCGACTGTACCTTGTGATATGCCTGCGGCCTCAACTAATTTCGATCGTTTAAAATCAGATCGTGGATTTTGTCGATGATTTCAGGAGTAGACACCTCAACTGGGCGTTCTGAACGATGTTCATCTTTTGTGGATGAACGGCCACGTTTAAATTCATTCACCCAATTGTAAACCGTCGCAAACACAGGTGTAGATGTGCCATGAACTGCATCCAACTCGGCTTTGATTTCTTTCGGGCTTAAGCCTTTCAAATGGAGATGTTTGATGACAGCCCTAAACTCGCTTTTTCCATTGTTATGCACAAATAAATGTCGTCAACTTTAATCGACGATAGAAATTGACCTACGCTATGGATAGAGCTGAAATTTTGACGGCTTTCCTGTCGATAATGCTACTTACAAAAAAACCTTTACCGACACTACGAGCACAATTTCTCAGATTTTCTAAGGACTTATTGAACGACCCTCGTATATCAGAAAAAAACGATAATATAAAAGTTGTAGTTTATTAAATTAACGTTGTGCAACTAGAATCTGATGAGACTGACAATAAAAGATTGTGATTATAATTTTCAACCTCTATTCTGGTCGCCTTCCTGGAGTCTTTCAAAATACTAGTTTAAAGTATCTATAACCTCCGCAGCTGTTGAAAATCTTTTCTCGGAAATAATTTTTTTTTTGATGTAGGCACAATTTAGAGAATTATTAAAATTCGAGTTTAGATTAATTTTCTATAGTTTATAAATTCGGCACCTATTGTGGGCGTAATTTTTTATACCAATTATTTTGATCATATAAAAGCCAAATCGGCTATGTCTATAGTTTCAGACATCTTGAGCATCCTTTGCTTTTATTTTATTAAAAAAGTTTTTCATCTGTTTTTGAATTCTGGCCATTTTTTTGCGAGTAAATATAATAAAGCCGACTTATTGTATACTTTTAGCAAAATTGTCATAAATTTCCGTTGATTTTAAATCTTCTTCCATAACCAATTTTCCTATTGGCCCAGTATTCACTTTATTTTATTTAAAAATTATCTCTAAATTGTTTGCTGAATAAAAATAAACTTAAAAAAAATTTGATAATTGACATATGATTATGTAACAGATATGGACAACCTTATGAAATAAAATTTATATCGATAGAGTAGGTCAACCAAATCTTATAATCGCCACTATACAAACTTCAAAAACACATTTGCAAAAGCGCACATGCTTGCAAAATAACATATTTTTGTTTTACATAATAAAGTGGTTTTCAGTTACTTTACAAATAAAACTATGTACAAAAATGGATAAAATCATACTTACTTGTTTGAAAATACTTTAAATATAAAATGAAAGTAAATTCGAAATTCAACTTCCCGATATCTGTCAAAATTAAAAATGTAAAAAAAGTTTAAATAAGCTCAGTGTTCGGTATGCTACCACTTCATGGAGAATGGCGCCTATATAATATTATTAAAATAAATAATACAACAAAACATAATTCCATTTAGAATTAAGAAATTGTAAAAAAAAATTCATTGTCTAAATATGCACGTAGTTCGATTTATCGCCATAAGGTACAAACGGTCTTCCAATATTTACAAGATATTTTGAACAGCTAATTGCAGCCATATTGGTATTTTTTTAACGTGAGTTATTGACAAATGATTTTAACGCTGAGCACATAATTAGTCCTTATTTTTTTAGTTCTGATACTGCCGTAGCAGGAATTATCTTACTGACCTTAAGTTTTAACAGGAGGACACCTCATATAATATCTGTAGAGAAACAGTAGATTTATTGACAGAAAAATTGATATTCTAATTCGGAAACAGAAAATGGCCTACGAGACTATGTAATTTAAGGTCTCTTTATTATTTATTGCAATATTATGTGAAATTATTGGTGTATGCAAACAAGCCACGAAGTATTCTGAAGACCTGAAAACTAACTTAACTCGTCAGCAATAAGATCTGAATCTGAAAGCCATTTTGTGAGAAAGCGGTGCAAATTCGTACCTTTCGTATTTTTGCTATCAAATGAAGCTTATGTAGACTTTTGAATGGAATTATTCGAATGCTTGAATATAGCTTTGGTAAAAATGTTATTTGTGAAAAATGGCTTACCACTCTCGAAGTTAGTTAAGACATATTGTTTTTTGGCAACGGACTGGGTACTTTTAGATTTAAAGTGCGATGGCTTTTTAAAAAATCATTTTCAAAGGTTCTTAAGTCTGATATTATACAATTGTGCAACCATGCATTTAAAATTTTTTATAAAATAATTTTTGGTATAATTATTGTTAAAAATTAATGGAAAATATTTTTTCTACTCTAATAAAATGGACGATTCTCACGTCAATTCCATAATGAAATTTTGTAGCAATAATATTTATAAAATTTAGCACAATAGATTGAATATAAATCGAGAATTCAAAAAAAAAAAATTCGAAAAATGATTACTTTTGGATGTTTTAATTGCGTAGTATTACGGAAAACTACTTTAGAGCCTTAAATGCCGGCACTTTTATAACTAAATTTATTGAATGGAAGCTTTATGTTGTAGTTAATGTCAAAAAGTATTATTTGTATTGTAGAATAATTTTTATTTCAAAATTTATCTAATTCTATGTTAAAAATTATAAATTTTTATGAAATATTGCAGCCTTGCATTAAAATAGAAAATAAAAAATAAGTCACACTTAAAAAATAAGTCTTTAAAATCATTTTGACGAGAAAATTCAAAAATATGAACGGGTCATGCTACCTGAGGAGGAAACTTGAGAAAAAAAATTTCCAATTAGAGAGCATTGTAATTAGAAATAACTTGGAGTAACATTGAGAAAAATCAAATTTACGCTCAAACTTACCGGTGTTTGAAACGAAGAACCCTCCGAGACTCTGTCTTGAAAAGAAAGTGTAGCCATCGGGGATAACTTTTTCTTATTGCCCTTATATGGACTGGTCGATGCTGCTCCGGCACAGCTGGGCAAGAGGAAGTCAATTGATTCGCGAGTTGCATTCCTCCAGTCGGTGAGACCTTTCTTTCCCAACTGTGTTGTCTTCCCATGGGCAGTTACTTTCAGACTCGAAGACAACCATGGATGAGCTGGAAATATTCGCGGACTGGTCTCTTTATTTGCATCAGGACTAGTCCCGAGACCATATGGTAGGACATTAACATCCAAAAGATTACTTCGATTTGTCTTCGGCAGATTTGTTCTCATTGGAATTTGTGAAAAACTAAATAAAACGAAAATAACAATTTGCAAAACTAGAACGAACGAAAATATATTTACTTGGGCCGGTTCCCTTTCTGTTGCGCCACTTGCTGCAAACCAAGAATGTTCGTACTCCGTTTTTGGCTAAAATACTGCCCACCGACGGACAAGCTACCAACCGGTGACAAACCTTTTCCTGGTGCACTTATCTCTAGATTCGAGGGAGCAACTGTAATGGCTTCAGGTTGCAGCGACTGAAATTGGACAGGGGAAGGAGGTAACTCTAGCTGCGAATGTCCAGATGCTTGTTTCTTCTCCGAGCTACTCAATTTCTGTGGCTTTGCTGATAGTACACGTTGCATACGAGTGTTATTATCTTCCCGGAACACTAAATTATTTATGCTTATCTGTTTGGTTTGTGGTTTTTGGTGATTATTGGTCGTCAAGTAATGACGGAACGGAGCCAGCTGATCTTCGTTTCCAAGACTTGAACGGTTACTATGCAGCGATAATAAGGACAAGCCTATCTGTGATACCCTTTCTCTAATATTGATAGCAGGTTTTGTGGCCGCACGGTCTGTTTCTGCTTTTGTTTTACAGCGATCTTCACTAGTCGCAGGTGCTTTTGAACCTCCAGACCCGAACGTGCCTATTCGTTTGAGCAGAGGATTAGAATGAGCTTCTTGATTGATTTTTGCTCGCAACTCAGCTGAAAATGTTTCAATGAAATCGTCGCGGGTAAAGAGGTGATGTTTCAATAAGGTGTCTGTGTCAGGTCTGTTGTTGCCATCCATTTTAAGACATTGTATCAGAAAATCCAAACTATCTCGATTCCAATCGGGGAACATTTCTAATAAGCTTGTGCTCTGCTCTTGTTTCATTCCCTTAAGAATGGAATTTTGTGTCACGAGTAATTGATGTCGACTGTTCAGCTTTCCGACTACCCGGACTATTTGAAACAACTGGTCAATATCACTCTCCCCCGGAAATAGTGGTTCACCGGTCATCATTTCTGCATATAAACATCCTACAGCCCAAATGTCCACTTCTTTTCCATATCGTGGGTCTCCCACTAATAGTTCTGGTGATCGATACCAACTGTAATTGAAAAATGAACATTTTATTTAATAAAAAGTCATTGGTTGTGTTTTTCGCATAATCAATGTTAATCGGAATAAATGCCAAATAGTCATACCGTGTAGCGACATAGTCAGTAAAAGTTTCGTTATCGGCATACGGTCGAGCAAAACCAAAATCGCATAATTTAATTACTCCTAATCGTGACACTAGAACGTTCTCTGGCTTTACGTCTCTGTGAATTACCTACAATCGAAAAACATTTGCATTAAAACAACGTTCTGAATCGCAATCAGTAATTGACTAAATCATAATTAGGTCAATGTCAACTCACATCATGAGAGTGTATAAAGTCCAGTGCTCGCAGAATCTGGTAAATGTACTTTCGTGATGTTACGAATCCTAATCCACCAGCTCTCGCTTCAAGTTCTTCCAGGACCGTGTGTTCGAGGTATTCAAACACAAGGAAGAATCGTTTCTTTCGTCGGAAAACTTCTAGCATATTGACTAGATTTTCATGTCGTAATTTCTGTAATGTAAGTTAAAATTTCCTTGTTGTAATTTCACAATATAAAATAAATTATATATTCTGACGAGAAAATTAAGAAAAAAATAATGAGTACAGTTTTTAATCTAAGATTGTGTTAGAATAGTACAGCCTCGGTAGCGCAGTAGGCAGCGCGTAAGTCTCATAATCTTAAGGTCGTGAGTTCGATCCTCACCCGGGGCATTGCCTTTTTTACCTATAAATATCCTTTTTACCAATAACAATTTCCATTTTTATATTTTTTTTATTTCTTTTATTTTCTACTGTTAAAGAGGTGCCAAATGTTAAAAGATATCAAGAAACAACTAACAGGTAATAGAGTTTCTCTTGCAAACGGGGCTGGGTTTCTACGAAAGGCAGGAAATACGCTAAGAATATATTAAATTTAATGTCATACCTTACATCTATTAGAAAATAAAAATAATATAATAAAGTTAATTTTACAAAAATGAATGGGGAGGTCAAGTCCCATTTTATATTTAACAAAAGTATTTTATTAATACTTTTATTAAATATAAAGTTAGTATTAATCCTCCATTTTAAGTATTAATATTAACCTGACTACTAACGTTATTTAACGATTTTCAAAACTCTAAATAAATACACAAAGGAAATTGTTTATTCTATTGAAAATCTACCAACGATTCTTTTAACAACATCCCCTATTTTTTAATATATTAACCAAGAAGAACAACAAATTGTATTTTTTCAAGTTCAACTTTTTTATTTTGAGATTATATAGTCTTATTATATAGAAATTTTTAAATTGAATTAAATAAATAAATATGAAGAAATCAAATTAATTTAATTTCATTTAAGGTTTTCCGAGTTTCTTTAAAAAAATTGCCTTTTCCTATTTTATTTTACTAGGGTAAGGTTGTGAAGAGGTTTGTCGTTATTTTAGCAGCACTGCAAAAGAGTGGCCTGGGAGATTTTAGGATAATGGCCATGGAAAGAGAGATGGTAGATCTGAGCACTCTTCCACAGCAGTCAGCAGTCAACTGAGTTTAATTTTGAGTTTTTGGTTTTTTCCTTTTCCAATTTTTTTTCTTTTCCAAATTTTATTCTGCCCCAATTACTTATAATTTCTCCAACCATTTCTTATTAACTTCTCTGCGCTATCTCAGTTTCTATAAATGTTAGTTATGAAATCGCCTCTCTCGAAGAACTAAACAATTTCAGGTATCATCAAGTGTAAATCTGTACATCTAGTATGATTTTTTTTATTTTGTTGGTGCGAGAATATAACATACACCAAACCAACGACTTCCTATTATAGTATCCACAAAGCGGCGTACAAGCATTTCGCTATGAGTTTGTTTACTGAGTAGTGCTTTCCTCTTAGTTTATTATTCCTCTAATACCATACACGCGCTATTTTCATCCCTTTGCCAATAAAACATCAAGATTTTTATAGGCCACTTAAAATTCTACTAAAAGCGACAATATTGTTTATATAAATTCTTTGGCAGCCAAGTAATTATATACAATATATTTGTAATAATTATTTTTGTGTTTTATGAAAAGTTGTCGTGTTATGTAAAAACTCCGTACAGCTCAGTTAACTACACCTTAACAAATGCAAAAGTTATTTAAGATTTAGATAATGAATATTTTTATCAATCTAGACAATAATTTATAATTTTTACTCATAAAAAGCTTATACTAATAATAATTAAAAGTACAAAATAATAAATTTTACCCATCAGTTTAGATATAAAACATTAGTCATAAAATCGTATGGGCATATGGACTTGATGATATGTTAAAGATTTTGATAATGACAGGGTACTAATAAATCGTAAATATGAAATAAAATTAAATTAATGGGGATGAACAAGAAATGTATCGTGTTGAACTATAATGAAAAAACATACTTTTGACTTCATTATTAAAATAAACATAACACAATTATAAATGTAAAATGATAGGCGAATTGCAGGTATGAGTATGTAAAGATTTAAATCTTTGTTTATTTCTAAATATTTATATGTCAAACAACTTTTTAAATTTATGTTCAGAAAAAAACAATTCAATTTGAACTATAATGTGTATTTTCAATAATGATATGATATTATTTGTAAGGTCATGTATAGGTCGATAAATTTGGGGCATCTGTGGGTAGGCCAATATTTATAAAATATTTATTATTTAAAAAAAATTATAATTTAACTAAAAAACAAGAAGAATCATAATTGTAAGAAAATAGGAGAGTTAAAAATTCTCTTATTACAGTTTGTATTTATTATTCCACTTGGTGCGGTTCTATATATAAGGTGTAGTAAAAAGTAATCCATTATTTTGCCAATAGATGGCTTTAGGAGTCTGTATCTCCCGTTTTAAAAGTGCGATCGGGTTGCGCTAGATGGCGTTAGAAAGATTTTGTACTAAAAAAGCTTTTCATACAGTTTTGTGATTACTTGACTCTGTATTTTTTTAGCACGCGTCAAAGATGGACACCAACAAAGAGAAAATACGCCATATTTTACAGTTTTTCTTCGATAAAGGCGAAAACGCAAGCCAGGCAGCTGAAAATGTGAATTACGACAACGTCAAGCGACAACGGTCGTGGTCAAATCGCGGTCACCCGGTCAAGCCAGGATTGACAGCCAGGAAGGTTTTGCTGTGTATTTGGTGGGACTGACAGGGAATCATCTACTATGAGCTGCTCCCTTACGGCCGAACTCTTAATTCGGACCTATACTGTCAACAATTGGACCGTCTGAAAGAAGCAATCGCCCAGAAGCGGCCAGCTTTGGCCAATAGGAGAGCAATTGGGTTCTATCAGGACAATGCCAGGCCGCATACATCGATAGTGACTCGCCAGAAGTTCTGGGACCTTGGTTGGGATGTTCTTATGCATCCATCTTATAGGCCGGACCTGGCACCAAGTGATTACCACCTCTTCCTGTCTATGACGAATGATTTTGCAGGTAAATAATTCGCCTCAGGAGAAGATTGTGAAAATCGACTGTCCCAGTTTTTTGCCAATAGGGAGGAGGGTTTCTATGATAGAGGCATTATGAAATTACCTCCAAAATCGCAACAAGTTATCGAACAAAACGGTGCATATTTGACTTAAATCGTATCATTCTATCTATGCTAAATAAAATCATCAATTTAATGCAAACATAATGGATTTCTTTTTACTACAACATATATGTTTTGTTAATTAGCATAATAAGAAACTTTAGGTTCTATGAAAAAAAGCATGAAGTAAAAATTAAAGCTTAAAAGGTCATAATTATAGGCACTTTGACTCTATGACTACTGACATGTTTATGTCTTATCATAGCTTCTGCCATCTGCAAACGACGCTTGTTCTCATGGTTGTTTGCCTGCTGGATTCGCTGCTTGCTTTCAAGCATCACACGATAATTGTTTTAGATGTTAATTTCTATCTGGTTTTGTTGTCTGCGGAATGACAGTTCAAATACAAAAAAAAATTGACAGCAACGCGATTTATTTCATATATTTCGCGGGCAATTGGTACAAAAACATGAAAAAAAATACTTAAATGCAGATATAATGTACATTGCCAAAATATAAATAAATGTATGTACTATTTGCTCATGGAGCTCACATGATAAGATAATATTTTCTCATTGTTTGTGGTTAAAACAAGCAGTAAAACAAGTTCAAAAAATAGAACCGGTTCTAAATTTAAAATCCCTGCTTGAAAACAATCAGCTGAACAAACCTCATTTAGAGCATAGCAGCCAGCACGGTAGCAAGCACAAAAACAAGTAGGAGAACATGCGTCGTGTGAAATGGGCGTTATGTATTAGGTGTTCTTATGAAATATATTTACATATTAAATTCTTAATCGAAAGATTATTTTTGGCCATTAGTATTTCAAATTGACTTTGGGCTTATGGCCAGTTTTGCTATTTTTAACAAAGCTAATCTACCGATTTTTTGAGGTTTTCTTGACAAGCTCAAATTTTCTTCCAAAGCGTCAATTGTTGAGGGTTTTTCAGCATATATCAACGACTTCACATATCTCCATACTAAATAGTGGTGCGATTTTAAATCACACAATCTTGTTTTCAAAAAAATAATTCCTTCCATTATAAGCCTGTAACACTGTTTATTAAAATTAAGGTGACTTCCGACCTCATTTCCCAAAAAATAGGAACTGACCATGCCCCTCGACATACAAGCCACGGCAAATAGTGTATTTTCGATGGTAAAATTGTGTCTCCAATATCTCTTGTAGATTTGTCTTACTCCAAAAGGGATTTGTCAAACCTTTGGGCAAAAACGAGTCTTATCGCTTAACACAATTTCGCGATAAAATAGTGGACCTATTCTATTATTTTCAGAGACCAATCTGCGAACGTAGCAACTAGATATTATATCCAATATATGTATTATATTATAACCAGTGCCAACTAGATATTATACGGATTTAAGCCGGGACATTGATTTAGTGTTAGAAACTTTCTCTTTTCCAGTTTCACTTACAGTGGCTAATGTCGCTTCAGTTCACATATTTATTTAAGGTGTTAATGACTTGACATCATGGAAAACTATGAAATTTATCCGCAATACGACGGATGGTAAGTTCGGATGGACGATAATGTCAACGTAGTTTCGATGCACTTCGAGTGTTGACTGCTTACTTTTGAAGTAAATTTTAATAACCAGGAAACAATATACAATCGTGAGTCTTTTTTCCTGAATCAAGAAGCTGCTTCTATTTTTTTTTTGGAAAATCACACGCTATTTTGAATAGAAGCATCAGTTCTTTTTGAGAGTAGTTTTATAAGTTTCTAATTCTATTCCATTGAGCACATAATTCTATTCCAGACGAAATTACGGCTATTGCGGTCAAAAAATAACATTTCAAATAAAAGTTACTTAATGACCGCAAGTTGCAAAGTAAGCAGGTATTTAAGGATGATCAAACTTATATATGCGCTCATATAAATATATTATATTAATTTCAAGAACTAGTTGACATATTGATCTCGAAGTTACGTGAATATGCACATTCTAGAGACATTTAGCAAATTTTCTAAAATAACAAAAATAAGTGCTCGTTAAACAAAGTTTTTCTAGATTTTTCTGAAGAAAATACGAGAGCAGATCGAAAAACCTGCTGAATTATGGGGGATGAGAGATAATAGTGATTTGAAACAATTTTTTAAATTTCACTTTCAGTGACTATTAATACACGTTCTTAGAATTTGTACAATTTAATAATATGTAATAAAAGTAGTTACGTAGGGCATGATGTATACTATAAGGAGTGTAGTCTAGTATTTAGAATATTTGTGTACATGAACTATCGAAACCCAATGGCTATTATCAAAAGGGTTTTTATGAAAACGCATCCAATATCATATCCTTTTTCTCCTTAACTATTCAAGATTAATATTTCAACAACTCTTCATTTCTTAATCAAGAATTATATTACCGTATCCTTCATAAAAATCGTATATGTTACCTCTTTAGCTAATAATGTGACAAAAAATTCTTTGAGGTGGAACTGCCCTCTGAAAGTAAGCGCATGAGCTTTATTTTTAAGTTCAACTCATTGGGGTGAGTGAAAGTTTAGTAATCAATAATAATCTGATTAAAAAAGTCCACTTTGCTTTCTCTGCAGAGTATCAAAAGTTAAGTTAAATAAATTGGACAAGTTTTTAACTTATTTAAGCTTGTTTAAGCTTAAGTCTCAATATCCCTTTATGAGGTAAGTTTTGTTTGACCAACTATTGTATTTGCTTAAGAAAACTTTCTTGCTTAAGAACAACTCCAACAAAAAACCGAATACAGTTATTACAAAAACATAATGGTCGATACTTTTTTCATACTTGTTTTTCCAGTTGTTTTAAGAAACATGGTGGAATCATGATTTTCAAATTTCCTGAGTATAATCGGCAGTAACTCAAAAATAAAAAAAAAATAACATAAAATTAAAATTTAGTTCAGTAATAAATATGGAAAAGGAGAACTTCTTATCTTCTGTCTATTTCTTGCGACCTTAAACTCATTTAAGGTCAAACTCTAAGGTCATTATAACAATTGTGCCAAAAATGGCTGAAACTTTCTGCTTGCTGTTCTTTGTTTGAAAAACGTTACTATTTAGATTATTGAATTTTTAGAAAATTATGACCATAAAAAAGGAAAAGGACTCATCGCAATGAAAGTTTTTAAAACTTCTTGTAATGCTTAAGAATGCTGACAGAGTGGACGCTTAAAGCGCAACGGAGCCAAGCCGAGAACAAAGCGAACCTTTTTATGCGGAAACCGAAATTCTGGATGTCAGAGTAAATCCGAGAAACGGCGCTGAAATTCTGTTTTTCGTTCCTGTTTTGTTTTTTTTTTCTGTTTTCGGTTCCTGAAAGTAAATCAGTCTCATTATTCATATGTGTTTATAAAGGTGAAGTCAAAATAACGGATTCGTCTGATTAAGGGTATTAAAGAAAAATAATTTGGAAAGCTTCCAATAAATTTCAAATGGAACGAATAATTAATAATTATAGTTATTATTCATAATTAATTATTAATTAACTTTAATTATTTACAGTTATTTTCACGGTTATGGTAACAATATTCTGTTTATGGTAACATTTTCTGTGGTCCCACTGAGCTTTGCGAGAATATAATATCAATGCCCATAATTTTAAATCAACTTAAAAAAACTTCAACGAACTGAAGTGAACAGTACAGTATATGCTTCAACAACGCGATTTAGCCTGAGAAAATTCTTCGGAACTGTTTTCTCGCATCGAATCTGCTTTGCTCTCCGCTTCGCTCGGCATCTACTCTGACATACTCTAGCAACTTTGTATGAAAATGTATGAACCAAGTTTTATCACATTACTTCTCGCATTGATCAGGTTTGCGCTCGGGCCGGCTCCGCTCCACTTTGAGTGTCCACTTCGACAACACTCCATTTTTCCAAAAACAAATCCTTTTAATTAATTTTGATGGTATTATATTTAAGCTTTTCTTTAAGCTATTCAGTTGCCTCCGATATGTAAGTGCAAATCTTCGCTCTTAAGTATCTCTACAGGAAGAAACGAGAGCGAGTAAGGGGGACCAATCGACATGACTTTTAGACATAATTTGGTCAGCAAACATCGATCGTAGAATTTCCATTGTAGCGCGTGCAGTGTACGAGGGTCGTTCAATAAGTCCTTAGAAAATCCGAGAAATTGCACTCGTAGTGTCGGTAAAGATTTTTTGTAAGTAGCATTATCGAAAGGAAAGCTGTCAAAATTTCAGCTCGGTCAATTTCTATCGTCGATTAAAGTTAACGACATTTATTTGTGCATAACAATGGAAAAAAGCGAGTTTAGGGCTGTCATCAAACATCTCCATTTGAAAGGCTTAAGCCCGAAAGAAATCAAAGCCGAGTTGGATGCAGTTCATGGCACATCTGCACCTGTGTTTGCGACGGTTTAAAATTGTGTGAATGAATTTAAACGTGGCCGTTCATCCACAAAAGATGAACATCGTTCAGAACGCCCAGTTGAGGTGTCTAATCCTGAAATCATCGACAAAATCCACGATCTGATTTTGAACGATCGGCGAATTAAAGTGCGCGAATTAGTTGAGGCCACGGGCATATCACAAGGTACAGTCGCTTCAATTTTGCATGAAAAATTGTCTGTGAAAAAAATTTCGGCAAGATGGGTGCCGCGTTTGCTCTCAGAGGAGAATAAGTGCAATCGTGCAGTGGAGTCTGAGGCTATGTTGGCACTCTTTCATCGCAATCCTGCCGAATTCCTTCGTCGATATGTCACTGTGGACGAAACCTGGATACACTACTACACTCCAGAAACGAAGAGACAGTCATCACAGTGGATTTTCAAGGGTGAACGGGCTCCGAAGAAGGCAAAAACTGTGCCATCGCCCGGCAAGGTGATGGCTACGGTCTTTTGGGATTCGCAGGGCATCATTTTTATCGACTACTTGGAAAAAGGAAAAACAACGGTTGAGCGAGGAAATCAAAAAGAAACGCCCCCATCTGAAGAAGAAAAAAATCCTGTTGCATCAGGACAATGCGCGTGTGCACACCTGCGCTGTTTCCATGGCCAAAATTGTGGAATTGAGAATGGAATTGTTGCAGCATCCCGCTTATTCACCAGATTTGGCCCCGAGTGACTATTTTCTTTTCCCCTTGGTTCACTTCCAACGAGAAATGGCTTGGCGGACGACGGTTCACTTCCAACGAGGACGTCATTGCTCAAACGGATGAGTATTTTGCAGAACTTCCGAAATCCTATTTTTTGGACGGGATAAAAATTTTGGAAAAACGGTTGGAAAAGTGTATAGAGCTAAAAGGAGCTTATGTTGAAAAATAAAATTTAAAAAAAAAAAAAAACAGTTTTTTTCCATCTTTTTCTAAGGACTTATTGAACTACTCTCGTACAACGTAGTCGTGGCAACAACTATGTTGTCCAACCTAAATTGGTCCAACTGATAGATGAAAAAGCTCTGTGGGATCTCTCTATATTGCTTAGTAGTCGTGGCAACAGCTTTGCCAGTACCACACAGTCACTCTAAAAGGGTGTAAATGTCGTTCATGTATTGCCTCTGAATTTTAAAGTCTCCAATAGCCTCTCTTTTATTTATTTACGAAGTTACTTAAGTCCAAATGAGCTTCGTCACTCATTATTAATTTTCTGTAAATATGAAGCTCTCAGACAACTTCACTCTACTGCCAGCGGCACATATTATCTCTGCACTGAAGTTCATATATCCCATTTTGTACGGATATAAATGCAAATCTTCGTTCAAAAAAATCCACACAATGATTTGGAAAGATTCAATTCTTGTGCCCGATGGCTTTTGGCGGTTCCCTGACTTTAAACTACACTTTCAATTATCGCAGCAATATTATCTGTTGTAAAATATTCAGAGTTCGGTCTATCGAACACTGTACCATGTCCTTGGAAATTATTCGCTATACGATAAACTGAGCGATTTTATTGGACCTTATTCCGAACCAATTTTTCACGTTATTTTGTGTGTGTGCAGTAATTGATAAATAACTTTCGTAAAAAAAATTTTATTATAATTATCCGTTCTTGAAGATTATAACACTCCATGAAAATCTAGTCGAATTTAAAATATGCCAGTGTCAAATATGAACCAGCCTTTAAATCAAAGTACCTTAACAACACCCTGTATAGTATTGCATTTTTTATTAGAAGTCGGATGAAATAAACATGAAAATAAATTCGATCTAAAAACTCTTTTTCTTTATAAAAATATAACCTCAATACTGTCATAGATATTTGTTCACTCTGAAAAAATATTTTTAGGTTAAATTCAATTATAGACAAATTCTATAAATTCGTATTGACATGCGATATTTAAAAAAAAATCAAACCCGAAATGAGTACAATTACCCGAAGATGGGTTGAATACAAATTTGGAAACGGAAATGTATTCAAAACATATCCTTAGAAATCATTTCCTTATAATTCTTCAATAACCAACTTTTTAGTTGGAGAAATTGTATTCGAATAATTTTATTTATGTACATTTGTATTTATGTGAATACATAAAAGCGATTGGTTGACGAATTATCGATTGTTTTTTATTTCGACTATCATACTAAGAATACACGTAAATCAATATAATATCATTTACAGAACATTGACTGGAACGCATACTAAGCTTAAGGTGATCTTTTAATGTATAGATATCTGTATTTACAATGATTACCTATTATTACAATATTATTGATAAATATATTATTGATGGATGATGAACTATGTTATTGTATTCTGAAATATCAGGGCTATTCAGGTCTTTAATAATACACAAATAATATTGGTTTAATATTTGTTTCGAAAAAAATACTTCTAAATATTGCACGATATTTTTTTATAAATGACAAAAATTTAAAATAACATTTTTGATTAAATTAAACCCGCAAAATCGACTCACACGTTAATTGTCCTTTACAAAAGTTACACATTACAATTTCGAATTATATAAACTATTATTGAAGTTCAGAATTTAATTAAAATAAGCTTAAGAAATTGTAAAGTTATCACCATCGAAGCCATATAATACTTATTATTACTGTCCTGCAGTTTACTCATAACCTGATGGCACATTCTAGAATTACTGACCTCAAACTGTAGCTCAGTAAACAGACATAATCTATTATCTTCTTCTTTCATAAAAATTATACACTGTAAGCTTTTTAGGTATGATTACCTTATCCTTACGAATTAAATATTACTTTCATTATTAATTTTAATTTTTTTGACGATTGTGATATCCTCCAAAGTTGTATTACTAAATAGATGTCAAAAAATATGGCCACATATTTTTCTTCTTAGCTTTAATTGTGATGAAATATTTTGAGCGGAAAAATCAATCCCAACTAAAATAATATCTGTACGACCAGCACTGCAATTTGTCAATAATACAATTTTATTCTTCGTATTTTATAATTTTTGAAATTAAAACTTCTTGCTGTCAGCCTCACCTTAGGAGTAAGTTAACTGCACGATCCATTTTGTGAGATATTCATTCAAATTTAAAAAGTGTACAGAGCGCATCCACGATCGTACAGCGTTCGTACAGCGCATCCACGATCTGTGCAATGCACGAATTTTTTTAAAATTTTAAACCTAGGAAAAGAGTAATTCATGAACTAGTGCACGAACTGGTTCGTACATATAGCACACGGCTTGCGTCCATAGCTTCCAAGTCGCTAAATAGACCGTGATAACCAAAAGGTGCTACAAGAATTTCGGCACGAGGAAAGTCAATAATATATAAAAATTTCTTAAGCATTTTCATTTAATAATAGTGTTATTCGATGCTTCGTTCACAGTGACAACGAATTGCTATGCGCCATCTCGAATATTACGATTTTTGTTGGTACTCCCAAAATCTCATAAACGGGGATGCTGCTCAACACCTGCAATCAATGGACGACAAAGTGACGTCGTTCCACTTCGGGGCCGCTTTTGTGAGCACCTTTCTAGTGTGGACAATTCATTGTCGATTACATTCTGATCGTTTGTAATTTTTCACAGTATAAAATAATTTTAGAAAAATTAAATAAAAAATTAAGAAATTTTTTAAACAATGGCAAAAACATTTGCGATTTGTCAAATAGTTGCAAGAATTAAAAATATCGGTACCTGATTCGTTCTATAGTCGTAAAAACTCCCTCTTGTTAAATACACCAATTAATTAAAAAAGCTACAGTTTTTCTAGGTTCGCGCAAAAAACTTCGACGATTTTTTTTTGCCTATTGCACGAATAATTTATAAATTGCACGAACTATGATCTCAGCTTTAGATCCGACAATTAAACTTTCCAAACTAGAATAATTTTACCTAAAGATATTGAATCAAAGTGTAAATTTTCTTATTACTGTTAAACACAGTTTTTACGTGCCCGGAATTCGTGTTTTTCCGTTTTATTTTAGTACACTTCGTACCCGCTTTTACGTTTTCATTTCAGGGAATTTACGTTTGACATGTTTAAAATTCATATCAATTTATAAACATATTTAGTCAAATGCGCGTTAATTTAGAATATTTGAAGAGAATACTAGGAAGCAGAAATATGTTCAAATAATGTCTCTGCAAAGAAAACCATTATCGATTCAAAACTAGAACGAAGAGAAGATCCCAAAAATGTTAAGGTATCTATTTTAGATGCAATTCATTACACTATTAAGGCATGAGGTTAAAATGAAGAAATAACGACCAATAATTGTTTTCGGAAATCTGGAATCGTTAAGGAACAAAAAGATATTACGGAGCACAATATAGATGATATTAGGGACCACGATGCTGTTGATAGCTAGGAACAAATTTCTTCCGAACCTTTACAAAATTAAATGGACCTCGACATTAACGTGATGACATCTGAAGTTATGGATATCGATGATGTGGTGGATAGTCACAAACACGAAAACGAAACCGACTAAGAATTATCTGGTAAAGGAGAGGTCAAGTTAATCCATCCAATCCCAACAAAAGAAGATGCTATGAGGCATATTGAGGGCCTTAAAAGCTACTTTAGTAGTATTGAAAATGCACAAGACAAAACTTTCTTATCGATTTATAATATCAAAAGAGCTGTAAGCCAACCAAAGAAATGTACCAAACCAGTTTGCTCCCAAATAAAAAATTATTTTACATTTTTTTTATCTGCAACTACAATTGTATTGTAACAAGCAGATTTATACATAATATTTTAATTTACAATCTTCTGCATCATGTAGTGGGAGTAAACGGAAGTTAGATTCCTCTAGAAAATCTCTAGGCCATTGTCTCTTAAGTCTCCGATGAGTGTTTCCTGTGAGGGCAGTACAGGACAATCCTTTCACAAGTGGATTATGATGATAGGATAAATGGGAGTGAAATTTTTGATAGCGGAAAATGCATAGGTCCTGAACATGAACAATTTTACGGAGGATCTTGGATTGTAAGGCTTGGACGCAATAGGAATTGGAACGTTTCGTTGAACCCCAAAGTTCAATTCCATATTTCCAAATAGTTTTTATAATTATATTGTAGATTAGAAGTTTACTTTTGATTGTTAGTTTCGAGCGTTTGTCCAGTAGTCTTAGAAGTTGGCGGTAACTTCTAGTGGCTTCAAGTTTTTTCAGTCTGGTATAAGGGTTTCATTTTAATCTCTTGTCCTAGTAAAGTCCCAAATAACGTATTTTGTCATATTGTAGAATCATGTTGCTATTAAGATACAAAGTGGTAGGTTTTCCTTGACAAAGTGTGAAAGTAATGTGAGCACTCTTCTGTTCATTTACCTTCACTCTCCATCTCTTAAACCAGGATTGAAGGCTATTGATATGGAATTGTAAATTGTTGGAAGCTATGTCAGGATTTGTATGGGTAGCGAGTATGACCGTATTATCTGCATAAGTAACAATGATAATATTAGGATCAGATGGGATGTCATAGGTATAAATATTATATAAAATGGGACCAAGAATACTGCCTTGTGGGACTGCGTCTAGAAAAGGATATATTTCCGAGGATCCTGAGGTAATTGCAACTTGGATTTTTTAAATTTTTAAATTTTTTTTCTAACCCTTATCTATATTTTCCTCCAATATATTTTTTTTATCAGTACCTTCAACAACGTAAAAACAGGATTTCTGTGTATTTAAATTTTGCCGATATATGTAACTAAAAATTACTTACATAATGATTTAAATAACAGTATTAATTAACGCGGAAGGTTATGGGGCGTAAACGGTCATCGATATCTGTCCATCCCGTATATCTAAAGCTTCAATACATTCACCTTTTGTAGATCTTGTGAGCAGTGACGCATAACTCGTCGAGGAGTGCTTATAGGCAAAAAAGTAGAGGATAGCGTTAAACAATCAGATTATGATAGGGAAGATGAGAGTAAAACTTTTTGTAACAACATACAGTCACATCACAAATAAAAGGGACTTTAATATTACAATGAATAGGACTTTTTAAAATAGAGATCTTCAATAGCTAAATAAAGTTTATTTTACTGAAGCAATTGATTACGAGGGGAAATGAAAAGATTAGCAAAGCCCCCGAGATCTACTTCACAGGTCCAAATTGCGTTTAGTAACGTGTTGTGAAAAAGTACTTTACTTTTTTTATAAGTTTCGTACGTTTGCCTATAAATCGACGTATTTATTGAGATCGTCCGCTTAGTTATTTTATCTTAATCTTGTGTATGTATTCAAAGCTAAACCTTTATCTAATACCCAACTTTATTATCTTCCGATATTTTATTACCATAAGGATCTATAAGTGGGCAGTTATGTAGATAGATTTATGTTATGATAGTTTACTTATATTCTCCACTTGGTAAATCAATTCTCATCTATTTGAGCTTACAAAATTTCAGAAGCATTTTGAGGGTTTTTATTATATGCGTGGCGGGCCGTGTGATCTGCATATGTATCGAAGATTGCGTTAGGGCAGAAACAAATATCCTAAGTACAAATGTTGTAGAGAATGGAGCCAATGTACTTCCTTGTGAAGTACAAGCGAATATCGGATATTCCAAATTTGATCGGATTCATTAAATTGGAAATATCGATTTGAAAAAAAAATAATTTGGCACTATTTAATAAATGGAAATAGGGATCCTCTGGAATTTCCATAGTAAGCCCGAGTAACATTATCGGTGAAAAGCTTGACTTACCCAGGCAACTACTCTTTTCTTTCTGAATAGAATATAATGAAATCAGCAACTTGTGGAGTTATCGTAGTCATAACCAAATTTATGTTTGGGGATGTAAACGACGAAAGAATATTTTTTCAGATTTTTTTATAGGATTGAAAGTAGATTTATTGAGCTTAGGAATAGAAATATGATAATATCAGCAACTTTAGAAGGAGTGATATTGCCTCTTCAATTATGTTATAAAGAGTCAGTTATGTTACAATTTTATTAGAATGATACGATTTATCTTGTTATTCAATAAATGTTTTGACTTCATTTTTGTCAGGTTTAGCGTGCTACTATTACTTTTTCGTAAAGATGCATTTTTTTCTAATAAGATAAAATATATATTTTTCTATTTTTGTGAATGATAAAGTGTGCTTTTTAAAGTGATCTGTTCTATACTAAACATAGTATAAAAAAATATAATAATAACCAATCGAACTATTGTATAAATAAAAGAATATTTTTACAAATTTATAATCTCATTTATCAAAAATTACTAATCATTTCTTTAATTTTAACCGGAATTTCTAGTACAATGTTATTTAAGATACAACAGATAAAAAAAAATTATATTTTTGGAAGTTTTTGTGAATAAACTTTTTTTTGGATTTTCAGTACTTGATTAAAATATTTAATTTATCTGAAAACAGTAACAATTTTATACTAATTCATAAAAACCAACTTTATTTATATTTTTTAAGTGATATATTCAATGGGTTTTTACTAGCATTAAAGAGTTAGATTTTAAAGACGATCGACAAACATTTTAGATCTTATAAAAATAAAAATAAAATATTTTCAAATAAATTGAGTCAAGTCTAGATTGTATTGTTTGGGAATTGAAATTCATTTCATTTCAATTGAAACAATAATTAACATAGAGTTCATATATTTTCTATCATTCCCATGTTTTGAGAAGTGTCCACAAAAGTTCCAATTTTAAGTAAGCAATGACCCAAAATAGGAATACATATATATAAATTTTCATAAGTGAATGAAATAATTTTTCGAGAAACTATAACAAGAAATAAAGTCTTTTAACATACACTTGATATTTTTGTACATTCATTTATCTTATAAATATTCAAAATCAAAACGATATACAAATTTCAGAAATGTTATTTCTATTTGACGATTTTTTCAATCGGATTCATTGATTTTCGTTGATATATATTAAAGCAAAATTAGGTCGAACCAAAGAAATTCGCCTAACGCTTACAACATGACCAATTTATACAATTATTACCTTTTGGGAAATGGTAATCAGCAAATCCTTAATTTTTTCTTAGCCTTTTTGTATATTATTTTATTAATTATTCCAATTACATGCAATACTAACTTTTTTCTTTTAATATTGTAATTAGAATTGATTTCCAATTAATAAAATTTTCTTTGATTCACACAATATTATTTGTATTTTTTTATACTAATAAAGAAACTTTTGTTATTTAAAAAAATATGGTTTTTCATCAGAAATTCTTCAAAATAAATAGTTTTGTAAATATTATACTTGTTCGTTATTTTGTATTAATAAAAATTTACCTTCAACATCCTAATTTCGCGTATTGCCATTTTTCTAACGGTGGGATCGTCTTCAGTCTCTAGAAATTTTTTTATAGCTACAAATTGTCCTGATTCACGATGACGACATCGCATAACTAATCCATATGATCCCTCACCGACAACATTTATTACGTCATACTTTTCCATATTTTCTAAAATAATAACAAAATAATTTATGCAATGAGTATTAGCGATTTTTAGAACTAAATAACTAAGATAATATGTAGAATTTTGGTCACGTCAATTATTGTTAAAAGTCCTTTGATCTTTGCAAAATTTCCTATTTTTTTCAATCTATAATTAATATTTGTATACGTGAAAATACTCGTGAATAAATTAGGATGATTCTTGCTTGACAATGAATGAACAATTTTTGAGAACATAATTATTTTGTTCCTCATCTCTTATAAAATAGTAAACATATTCAAAAATTCAAAATTTTTTCATATATAATTTTTCTGGTATATTTCCGACTATATAAATTTTCTTATTTTTCTTGCATCAACCAGGATTTCTAGGTACTTCAACGATAAGGCTACTATAATAGTAATGCTGTCTATGGACTTTCTTCCCATAACGAGAACTGCTTGTGTCTTAAAGTCAACAAGCCCTAGCCACTACTACAATGATCTTGGTGCAGATACTTTCGACTTCCGTAACATATTTCCCTTGCACGGCTATAACGATGTCGTTGGCGAAAACAATGTTTATTATATAATACATCAAAGTGCCCAAGACTATTGTCTAAGAGACCAATTCCATGATCTCACAAGACCCACACCCATCGTACGCTCTGTACAGTAGTGCTCTACATCTCAAATAATCAGTTAATATTCTTGTGATGTACTCTAAAATGTCCAATACGCCTAGAGCATCAAGAACATAAATTTGGCTCGCCCAGTTAAAAGATCTTTTTGACATCAATATTGTTCCCCTTCTCCACCTCTTACTCTCCATGAGTTAGGATTCACTTTGGATGCTGTAGATATAAAAAAACATTTTAAAAAAAAAAAAAAATTTATGCATTCGAATAATAATAAGGAGAGGTTCCGTTAAGATTATTTAGACAATACTAAATGCTGACATTAAAACGTCATAATGTCACAAAAGTGGATTGTTAACCGGAGACTGATATGCGTAAATTTGGGATACATTCATCAATAGTTATTTCAGCCCTTTTACCAGGGGAATCCGCTGTTTGGTCATAGATGGCGTGAGTGAGCGCATTAATCTACCATGATTGATGCACTGTCAACATTAATCAGTGCACATTGTTAGCAATTTCGTACAACAACATACATTTTTCCTTTGGTAATCATGTCTAGTTTTGTGGCAGAAAAATAGCATATGCGGGAGAAAAGCTTTGCTTTTCTGCTTCAATTTGAAGAAATTGGCTGCCGAATCGTATCGAATGCTTTTGGAGGCCTATGGTGACAGTGCTTTATCGGAAACAACGTGCCGAGATTGGTTTCGTTAGTTCCAAGACGGCAATTTTGACTTGTGAGACAACAAACGTGAAAATCGGCCTAGGAAGGTTCAGAACCATCAATTGCAGGCTCTTTTGGGCGAAGACGATACCCAATCGCAAAAAATGCTCGCGGAAAAATTGGGTGCTACTCAACCAGCCATTTCCATGCGTCTGCGTGCCATGGATAAGATTTAAAAGATCGGAAAGTGGGTGCCGCATGAATTGAACGATAGGCAGATGGAGCGACGCAAAAACACATGCAAAATCTTGTTCGCCAGACAGATGGATTGTGACAGAGGATGAAAAGATATATTTCGAGAATCCTAAATGCAAGAAATCGTGGGTTGATCCTGGCCAACCACCAATATCTTCCCCAAGACCAAATCGCTTCGGACGGAAGACGATGCTGTGCGTTTGGTGGGATCAGCAGGGTATCGTCTACTATGAGATGTTAAAACCTGGTGAAACTATCAATGCCCACCGGTACCACCAACAACTGATCAAATTATACCGTGCTCTGCGTGAAAAAAGGACGGATTATCAACAAAGACATGAGAAGTTGATTTTCCTCCACGACAACGCACCATCGCACACGTCAAAAATGGTCCGAAACTACTTGGAGACACTCAACTGGAAGGTGCTACCCCACCCCGCTTATTCACCAGACCACCTGTTTTCGTCGAAGGGCCACGCGCTCGCTGAGCATTACTTCGATTCTTACGAAGCCGTCCGAAAATGGCTTGATGAGTGGTTTGCCTCGAAAGAGAAGGATTTTTTTTGACCTGGTATCAATAAATTACCTGAGAGATGTGAACAATATGTATCTAGCGAGGGCAAGTACTTTGAATAAATTTGTTATTGCTTTCTATGAAAAAAAACATGTGTTTTTTGACTACAAAACAGCGGATTTAAGCTTATGCACCTGGTATATACTAAAAAAAATCAGCCCCTTTATACATTTATCGTACTTTATTTTTAACTAGAAATAACAAATAACTAGCATGATAAACAAGTCGAACAATGCTAAAGTACGCATATAAACTTATGTAATTTGATTTAAAGCAACGTAAAAACATACATAATCATATTCATAATCGAAAGGTAAAAAGAACACATACAAGTAAAAATATATTTTTATAAGTAAAACACAAGTTCTTTTAAGCTTTAAGAGTTAGAAGAATAAAAAGTTTTTTAATTAACTATAAGTTGTGTCCTTGTAAACGTTATTTTTATATAAATAAAAAAGATTTTAGTAAAAGAAATCAATCTGACAGGTGAGAAATTCCAATAAAAAAAAACATGTTTAGGTTAAAGATAAACATAATTTGGATAAAGAAAAGAGATACTAAATAAACCATTATTTCAAATTTTGTAGAGTTGAAATTTTAAAAAAATAACATTTCTATTACAAAAAATAATAATCAGTCCAATGTTAGATAAAAATTGTAACAACCATTATCCATTATTAGTAAAATAACTTTTCCTACAAAAAAAACATAACTGTTGACCTTTAAGAATATACCTTTTGCCCAGACCCACCTTATTTGAGTAGTGCAGCCACGAATCATGGCAAATAACTAATGTTTTTATAAGTTTGAAAGAAAATCTATGAACTTTGGGAAAAAGCTGAATTCAATTGAATAAAATAATTTTAGTATATTTTTAGGAAAACTTTTCAACGATTTTTAGATTGCGCAACCAAAAAGTTTTCTGCAAAAAAAATAATGTTTACCTCTCAAACGGTTATTATGTTAAAAAAAATACAAAAATAAATTATTTTTATAGTAAATATTTGCTAATTAATTTTTAAAAAAATTATAATATAATTTTCTTAATTGTAAAAATTTTAAAAGTTTTGAATCAATCTCTTTCCAATATTATTTCCATTAATAATATTTAATTTGTTTGTTTGAAGATATTAAAGTTCAAAAATACTCTTTACTAAAATAAAAAAGTTTTGAGAAAAAATTTATTCAAGAACATTAAATCTTTAGTTATTAACTAAATTTTCAATAGAATAAAACTTCTTGAAGATATCGGGAGAGTGTCATTATATTTTATTTTTAAAAATTTATTTTATCGCGCTTTTTTTAAAGAAAGAAAGTTTGTCAATTGAGTCATTTTAAGATAAGGCAGAAAGAGTTTATTCATCTATCTGAGAGTATATTGTTTTCTGGATAATTTACTTACTCATCAAGTGTACAACTTTATTTCATTCAATTTTCTAATCTTAATAAAAAGATTATTTAACTCAAAAAGTAGATAGTCCTTGACTAAGAAAGTAGTCCTTAATACTTAAATAATTTTTCATAATTGCAATTTAGAATTATTTGTTTGTAAACGAAAAAATAAAGGAAAAAGTGGAAAAATTGGAGTTAAAATCCGCTCTGCAGAATATCATAAATAAAAACTATCAAGGACTGTTATTCATGAGAGTAAATTAATATTGAGTTGTTCGGAAAGTAATTTATCCTTTTGGAACACTATACCTTTATTATTGACCAATTCTGGCGTTTTTTCTTTAAGTGAATCATTCTATTTGTCCAACTGATAACAGTACACTTCAGAATTGATTGTTGTGTTGCTCGGTAGAAGCTCAAAATAAACGATTCCTTTGAAATCCCACCAAACAGATAGCATAACCTTTTTTTGATGAATATTGGTTTTCGAAGTGCTTTGAGCCGGTTCATATTTTCTACTCCAGGATCTTTTGCGCTTAACATTGTTGTAGACAACTCATTTCTCGTCCCCAGTGATGATACGATTCAAAAGTGGATCATTTTCTTTGCGTTTGATAAGCAAATCACAAACGTCAATGCGACGGCATACATTTTTTTCCGTAAAAAGATGAGGAACCCATATGTCGAGCTTTGAGATTAAACCTAGCCGTTTCAATCTCTCAGCGATCTCACGAGTTGTTATTGCATCAATTAATGCCTTTATTCTTCATCAGCTTCAACTGGCCTTCCAGAATGTGATGCATCTTCGAGATCAAAATTCCCGGATCGAACCAGTTTTGGCACTATCGCTCACTTAACACATCTTCTCCATACACATCGGATTATTTTTTTCTTGCTTGTACATCATTTTCATCTTTTCTATACTGTTTTTCACTTTCCATATTTAAAAGGGTATTAACCAAAAACTTTTGTGCAGAATCAATCGAAGTTTTTCACAAGCAAGCCTTACTATGTCAGCTGTCAAAATACATATGATTATTCGAATTAAGTGTGAAGTTGGTTGTGAAAAAATACAATTAAGTCTTCTATTGGGAAAAAATTAAATTACTTTCCGAACAACCCAATAGTTAGGAAGATTTTAAAGTATGGCCAAATTTTGAGATCAATTCACATCTTCTGTAATAAGAAAAATAGATCACCAGGCAAACTTTAATCACAATAAAAGAAATTTAGTTTCTATTTGTATTGACTTTCAAAGAAAAATAGAGCTTATCCCAAATTTTCAACCAGCATATGTGTAAGTTACAATTCAAAGCCAACCCCGACTAAAACGGATATGGTTGACGCTGGACCGGTCTTGGGAAAGGTCCTTATATATTTTTTTTCTTATTGATATTTTCTCTCATGTCAAATTAAACGAGATCATTGCATACACTGTCCGACAACTCTTTGGAACCAACCACATTTTTTAAAATAACTCAGCCGTCTTTAGTCATATTAATGAGTTTTTTTGTGTGAATAAGTAAAAGAAAGGATCCTGATTTTATAGTAGAAAATTTTTGTTGTTATTTTTTAAAAAATTTGGTTTTGGAAATATGGCTACTGTCACTACAACCACTGCTTGATTTTACTTAATATGGTTTAAGACAACGGCGGTATTTGCGAAAATGTTGTGATTCTAAACAATTGTCGTGCAATGGTTATTGAAGGATTCTAAAAGTAATTTTGCCTATTTTATCTGGCTTTGCATATTTGTATCGTTAATTTGTTGGGATTTCCAGCTATGCTATCATAGACAGATTTAAAGTCAATAGATGAGGTACAACGCTGCCATCTATAATCAAAAAGCTTTTTTATCAACTTTTGCAAAGAGTACATATGATCCAGTATAGATTGGCCGTATGGGGTCATTCTTAGAACTGATATTAAGTAACTACACTAATTTTTAAACAAGTCAGTTCGGAAAATTCAAATTTCTACCCAAAATATAATTATTTCAAGAGTTGAATCAAAATAAATTTTCTTAAATATCATTTTCAAAATCAAGTCAATAACCAATCGGACGATAATCGTAATACCACTCCAAAAGTCGTAATACCACAACGTAATGCACTCAGCATCCATCGCTTATGGGATGAATAAAATGAAGTGACAATATTCATAGTATTTAATATCATTCGATTCAAAATGGTAAACAAATTAATAGTAGTAAATTTTTACTATGAAGAATCATAATTTTAATATGAAAAATCATTTTTTTACACGTCAACAATAAGTACAATACCCTTTTTAGTTATAACTTCTAGGTAGATTTAGTTGAGTTTCTAGACAATTAATAATTAAATTCATAATTCTATTCATACACTGAACAATAAAAATTCTTTAGTACTTTAGAAAAGTGAATTTGACTCAGTTTTAGGTAAATGACCCGTTCCATGACTTCAAAATCCAATAGTCCTTCCACTGCTCCTTTGCATGAAATCGAAACGCTTTTGTTTGAGCACAAGCAGTTACCAAGGTGCGTCTTAATTGTGTGGTAAGTGAATTTTTTAGATTTGGTCGAACACATGATGTCAATGACCGTTAGTTAACCTATTCGTTATATTTTGTTTACAGCTACCAGAGTTTCCCATTTCTTTTTGGATCAAATATAAAAATGTAATTTTCGTGTGTGTAATATACCATTAAAATGTTGACGATAATAATACACTCACAACAAAGGTAATTGTTTGAAGTGTTCATAACTACATTTCTTTAATGTAACCATAATTTTGAATTCTGCGAATTTATACTCTCTTATAATCAAGTATCTGGAAATGAAAAAAATATTGTAGTTTATCGTATCATTTCGTTATCGATAGGGACATTTAATATGGCCAATAACAGAAGTAATTACGATAAAATAACAAAGACAATATTTACCATTCTATTAACAGAAATAAAACTAAAATTAATTAAATATGAAAAATAATTTAGATCAGTTAATATAAGGTCTATTTGACTTATACTCGTACTACGATAGACAAAATAATTAGTTTCCTTCTAGTTCTCGTGAGTTTACGAGGATAAAAATATTTAGGACTTTTGGTATATACGTTTCGTGAAAAATAATTTTATTTGAGTAATGATAAAAATAACTAAACAATATTATTTATTAATTATTAATTTTCCTCTATTATCGCAAGGACTGACACGAATTTTGTTTTTATAATACCGTTTGTGGTAAAGTGAAACTAGTACTTTTAGGATTTGATAATTAACGAGTTTTTTGTAAAAAACTAATAGCTTACCAAAGTATAGATTTTTTGTAGTTGTTAAATTCTTTTTCTACTACGTTAACTCTTTTGAAAATACCCTTTTAATTATTCTGAAAACTAGTATTTTACCATGGCAAGATAATTTATGATTAAAATTCCTTAATAATAAAAGAAAACTGAATTTTCATTAATGCATAGGGCTTTGGTTTAAGACTGGGAGATGTGGTAGGAAAAAAACAAAGGTGGTATCATTCAGAGGGGGACTTTCTCTTTACATAGGTTGAACCTCCAAAAGGTACATCCTTTCTCTCTACATAGTTCCTCTAAATAATCCGATAACTAACATACGTAATCCTATAGGTCGTGATTAGTGCGGTTGTTTTTAAAAAAATTATGATTTTTAAATTATTGAATTTTTTTATCTTCTAGTACAATTTTTACTATTCCAAATCAGAGATATAATCTATCCGTACAGATTTTCTGTAAGGTGGTCTTCTTGGTCCTACATTATCATGCCGAATTTAATCGTCAGATTCATGAAAGAAAGATGCAATTTCAAAAATTAACTCCTGCTTACATTTTTTTCGATATTGAAGCCAACAATTCGGTTATAGTCAATGGTGTCAGCTATCAAAGTATACTTTTTCTTTAGTTTTTTTAAATAAAGTGCTATGTTCCACGTAGATAAGCCACCGTTATTAATCCTCAAGTCAGCAGTTTAATTGAGCACTTTACTATTTTGAACTCGTTCAGCCTATCAGCAAAAGCTCCTGGAATCTACTATAATACATCTTCTGAGACCTCCAATCGAGAACGTATTGCACCCAGTATTATTTCGGGGTTCTCTTTATTACAGGCTTTTCAAATCAGCTTCCAATTTGTCCGATTCTTCATGATATGTTCAATACATCGGTGAATAAGTTGGATTTTTTATTTCAACTTCCCTTATGCACTTCTCCATTAATGTCAAAATTTGTGGAATAGTTTCACATCTTCTAAATGCATCGTAACGAATTTCTGCTAGTCCTCAATACGCCTAGTACCCAGTTCTCGAAGCAAATAGCATATTAAGTTTTTTGTTGGCATTTTATTGACTTAATTATAAATTGTATAGCCAAATTTCACGTTTTACGAAATTTGACTTCGTCAGTTATAATTTTTCTTGAATATTGCTCTCTGAGACTTCAATACCGTTGCACACTTCAACTATGGCTACTAGCGGTTTACTCGCACTAGTGAGATTGTGCATATAATATGATATAAAAATAAATTTAATTAAATAAAAATTCCAAATATTAATTTTATCAAATCTACTTTAGGCTATGTATACAGCCTGGCTCATATGTATATTTAGAGCATCTGGAAAATATTCAATTATTTCAATTTTTATTTGATTATTATAGGAATTCATAAAAGAAATTGCTTTGATGTGATTTTATAGAGTTTTGCTTCGCAAAGCTTGCATTCTCTTAGATATTGTGAAGTTCTATTGCATTGAGATTTTTTTCTACGGAGTGCATATAGAATGTGATTTTTGAGAAATTTAGTTGGGTATTTTTTTATATTTTTATATACATATGTACACACGACTATTGACAAATGTTAATTTCAACAATAGCAAATAACAACAAAAAAATCATAAAAAACTGGATAACTGAGCATTTGGACAAGGTCCTTTGGTCAGATGAAACCAGTGTAGCAGTAAAAATCATTACCTTTCGTCTTGAACACAATTTTGGAATATTTATGTCAACTACAATATTTATTAATGATTTTCGATTTACCTAGTGCTGTATGAGGGTCATTCAACAAGTACTTAGCCTCACCGCCCGATGGAACTGCTGTCACAAAAGAAATTTACCATCGTCAAAGTTTCAGTCGATTCCCTTCATTAGTTTTGTTTTGAGAGCCTTTGAAAGCGAGCGTGTCGGTCGGTTGCACAAAAATGGAAGAAGAACAATATCATTCGGTGATTAGATTCTTGTTTTTTGAAGGGAAAACGCGCAGCGAAATCAAATATCGCTTGGATGCTGTGTATGGTGACTCTTCTCCTTCAATAATTGGTTCAACGAGTTTGTTCGTGGCCGCACGTCGGTTTTTGATGAGTCACGCCCAGGTGCCCCGAAAACGGCTGCTACGGAGGAAAACGTTAAAAAAGTCCACGATCTCGTGTTGGCAGACCGTCGATTGAAGGTTCACGAGATAGCTGAGACTGTGGGCATCGCAGTAGGAACGGTGCAACATATTCTACACGAAGAACTGGGCATGAGAAAGCTGTCGGCGCAATGGGTGCCGCGTTTGCTCACACCGGAAAACAAGCGCAACCGTGAGACCACATCGGCGACGTGTTTGGCGCTGTTTCAGCGCAATCCAGCGGAGTTCTTGCGTCGTTTCGTGACCGTCGACGAAACATGGATTCACTAGTACACACCAGAGACCAAGGAACAGTCGAAACAGTAGACTTCACTCGGCGAACGTGCTCCGAAGAAGGCGAAGACTGTTCGATCGCCCGGAAAGGTGATGGCCACCGTTTTCTGGGATTCACAAGGTGTGATCCACATCGATTACCTCGAGAAGGGTAAAACAATCACGGGGCGCTACTATGCTGACTTATTGGGCCGATTTGACGTCGAATTGAAGAAAAAGTGGCCCCGCGATTATGTGAAAAAATAAATTGCCACCTTTCCAAAATTTTCGTTTTTCTTTTGTAGGCTAAGTACTTGTTGAATGACCCTCGTAGATATAAAACACTATCTCGGAAAAGTCCATTTCCTCGATTGTGTGGTTCTAACTATAAAATTTGGTGAGAGAGTATTTAACAATTCGGCGGCAACAAGAAATAACGAAGCATCAATATTGTTATAACTTAATACAAAAGAAGTGAAAATTTTACTGAGATACTTTGCAATCTCGATTCAATTTTCGGCTAGCGAAGTGTATCACATGACTTCTTCAATCGTCATTAAATCACGAAATTCGGGGAAACTGATTTGGTGATAGATGCAATTCCTCTTGTTTATCATATTGCCATTCTCCGGTTGCACTACTGAAAACCGGAGAATGTTAATATTGGCATTTTTACCCATGCGAAATTCAAGTAACTTAAGAATTAAAGCTTACTGATAATTCGCATTTGGTGCTTAGAGAAGTACGAATGTAGATAATTACTTTGGCGAGGATCGGTAGTTCATTCTCAAAAAAAATTATTTTTTACAATTAAAAAACATTTAAATCTTTTATTTAATGTCAATGCAAAAAGTGTTGTTTTATTTTACATTGAATCCTGTGCTCGTCTGAGACACCTATTACAATTCGAAACTAAAGAAGTAACTGCAATGGAAAACAGAAGCAGTATCCATGAAAGTTATGTAAACTCCGATTTTTACCAAAAATTTTCACAAACGGTTATCTGAAATAACAGCGAAAGAAGAGATAAAATAATTCCATAAATCTGTTCTATTTATAAAAAAGTATCAAAGCGCTTTTTTAATTAATAACACAAAATAATATGGGATACACCAAACACAAGAATAAGGGTGTTTTTTCACATGGATATCAATTGTATAAAACCTATTTGAATGTAGAGAATTAAATTATAAAATTAAATAAATGATTTCATTTAATAATGAGCTTAGAACCTACAACCCAAAATCATCCATAAAACATTAAATAAACATTCATATTAAGCTTTATAAGTTTCAAATTTTAAAAGCTTACAAGCATTAATGGGAAATTTATTTCAATATACGACTTAAGTCAAAACAAATACCAAATACGAAGAACATATGCTCTGTCTGTAAATGAGTATTGGAATATTTTTATAGCCGTTAATAATTTGCATTTAATTTATGAATACACTTGATTGAATTCAATATATTTAGTTGAATATACTTGTAAGAGTCAGTTTGGCTAATAGTTTTTATTGCTAACTAACTATAAGGTCAATTATATCTTATTGACACTAATATAATCCCATCCCTAATACAATTGATTTATTGAAAATTCTCATGAAAAAATTCTTCACTTTAAATCTCTTGCAATTCGAAATAGTCTATAGTACTAACTATCATTATTGAGATTTAATTTATAATAAAATATTTGAGAATATGATAATTTTGGATAATTTGTTTCGATAATTTTTTGCAAATTATATAATACACATGTACAATATTTATGTCAATGGCAAATGGGAAAATAATACCACCTCAAAGATTAATACTAATAATTGAATGGTCATTTTCTGACCCGACATGTTCTAGAAGCAGACTTTATTTTTTTTTAAATTCGTTATTCATGAAAACTCATTTACAAAATTATATAATTAGTATTTTTAAAATAGTGTCACTGAAAAGTCTGCGTCTAATATGCAATGATATTAAGTTCGAATTTAGTTAGGGTGTCTCTTAGCTGCCGCCAATCTTAGTTTAAGAAAATTTGTCATTCACAATTAAGAGAAATGACCAAGGATATATCAGTTCGTAACATTTAAGTCGTCATTTAGGGTATAATACGCTTGTTCAAAGGATCTAGTTTAAAAAGAGGTATACTTGAACGAGCCGATTATGACGCTATATTTTTGAGCCAGTCAAAAAGCTTCTGATCGGTCATTTAATAACAATTCGAAAGCAAAACAACCACGTTAAAGTAGGTTTAACATCAAAGTCATGCTAACCCATGCTAGGGAATTTTTGTTGTTTGCATGTTTGTTTCTGTATTTGTTATCATATCAAGTAACATAAATACTGATATGTATATTCAAAATGCTACCACACTAATTTGCCATTTGGCGGCCTGATGTCGTAAGCCGTATTTTAAGTTGAATAATTTAGCCTACTACTAGCAGACCTTCTAAATTACGCCATACCGGAAGACATCATTTAACGGAAACTTAAGTATCGGAAAATTTCAAATTTATGGAAAAAAAATTCTTGCATCGTATATGAAGATAATGCACGGGCCCTACCACCGGCTCTCGTACGGGATTTTTTAGCCAAAAGATCCACAAAAGTCTTTGAACATATTCACCAGATATGACCCCTACGGCTTTTTTTCGTACCTAAAATTCAAATTACTACTTTGGGGACAAAAAAAAATTTCAACTAAAGACCTGAAGTTCAAATATCGTAAAATGCATTTAGGACGTGAATCGATAACAAGTGTGGCGCATCAAGTAAAGTGTATTTTGAAGGTGAAATCATAGATTTTGATAATTAAACTAATGGTACGAGGGTCGTTCAATAAGTCCTTAGAAAATCCGAAAAATTGCGCTCGTAGTGGCGGTAAAGATTTTTTTTTGTAAGTAGCATTATCGACAGGAAAGCTGTTATCGACAGGATTTCAGCTCGATCCATAGTGTAGGTCAATTTCTATCGTCGATTAAAGTTAACGACATTTATTTCTGCATAACAATGGAAAAAAGCGAGTTTAGGGCTGTCACCAAACATCTCCATTTGAAAGGCTTAAGCCCGAAAGAAATGAAAGCCGAGTTGGATGCAGTTCATGGCACATCTACACCTGTGTTTGCGACGGTTTACAATTGGGTGAATGAATTTAAACGTAGCCGTTCATCCACAAAAGATGAACATCGTTCAGGACGCCCAGTTGAGGTGTCTACTCCTGAAATCATTGACAAAATCCACGATCTGATTTTGAACGATCGGCCAATTAAAGTGCGCGAATTAGTTGAGGCCACGGGCATATCACAAGGTACAGTCGCTTCAATTTTGCATGAAAAATTGTCTGTGAAAAAAATTTCGGCAAGGTGGGTGCCGCGTTTGCTCTCAGAGGAGAATAAGCGCAATCGTGTAGCGGACTCTGAGGCTATGTTGGCACTCTTTCTTCGTGCCACGGTACTGGCCACGGTCTTTTGGAATTTGCAGGGCATCATTTTTATAGCCACGGTCTTTTGGAATTCGCAGGGCATCATTTTTATCGACTACTTGGAAAAAGTAAAAACAATAACAGGAGCGTATTACGCGTCGTTATTGCAACGGTTGAGCGAGGAAATCAGAGAGAAACGCCCCCATCTGAAGAAGAAAAAAAATCCTCTTGCATCAGGACAATGCGCGTATGCACATCTGCGCTGTTTCCATGGCCAAAATTGTGGAATTGAGGATGGAATTGTTGCAGCATCCCGCTTATTCACCAGATTTGGCCCCGAGTGACTATTTTCTTTTCCCCAATCTGAAGAAATGGCTAGGCGGACGACGGTTCACTTCCAACGAGGACGTCATTGCTCAAACGGATGAATATTTTGCAGAACTTCCGAAATCCTATTTTTTGGACGGGATAAAAATTTTGGAAAAACGGTTGGAAAAGTGTATAGAGCTAAAAGGAAATTAATTTGAAAAATGAAATATTTTTTTTTTTGAAAAACAGTTTTTTTCCATCTTTTTCTAAGGACTTATTGAACGACCCTCGTATTATAAAATATAAAAGAATTGGATTAGAATAGCTGTGTTAATATGCTGAAGTCATATATCCACATACTGCAATTAAAGTACTTTGTCAAACACATCAGCACAGTATCAATAAAATTTTGTCTGGTGATTTTTGATTAGTGGTTATATTTAATATAAAATAAAAATTATCTACAATTTCAGTTTTATTCCTTTAAAAATAAATATCATCAATTACTGCATAACGGCACAAGAGGCTGATATACACGTACATGTTACCTTTGAACTTTACGCACTGTATTCTATTATAAAAGTAAAATGTTGTTTTTAATTTATATTGCATACATGTTTTAAACCCGCTGAGAGATCATTGCTATATATTATCTGTCACTTTGACTTTCACGTTAAACGAGTTCAGCAGAATAACTGTAGAGGCGTTTTAATCAAAGTCAAACTAAAGGCACGCCATCCTATTCTAAGCATAATAATATTTGTTAAAATATAAATGTCCAGACCGCATAATAAGCCCTTTCTTATACTCGTATATCTCGGGCACCTTATGATATAGTATAACTACTAATTATACTTAAATATTCATTATTGCTTTTAAAGTTAGTTTTTATATAAATATTGGGCATTTCTATAGCTCTGCGACATTCCATACTACTAATAAATGCTGATATATGTAAGAATAAGGTGAATTATTTGAGACCATATTGATTGCATATTATAGGTCAATACCCTATGTAAAGTATACAGAGATTAGCTAAAATAGATAATAATTATTCAGAAAATTTAAAACAATTAATAGTCAATTTAAAAAAAATGCTTGCTTTTTTCTTGTTGTAAGTTGATAATCTTTTCTTGATATCTAGTATCAGTCTTGATTTAGATATGAACTTGAAGTAAGGTGTCATTCCTGGAATAAGAAATATTGAAAATAAACATAGAAGTGATGTTAGGAGTAGGAACTGTCACCAATAAGAGTATGTGAAGAGAAAACCTGTGAAAGATTGTGAAGAGAAAACCTATGTTGTAAGTTTTAAGGGTGTAGATAAAAAGTTCCATCCAGAATAAATATTGAAAATTACTTTATTACTTCGATATATTAGATATGTATTCATTCAAGTCAATAAGACTTATTTAACAATTATGTACAATATATTATTGAACACATAACATACCTTATAAGCAATTTTAAGAGATTTTCTGAATTTAAAAGTGTATCGCTTTCCAAGAGCTTCATATGAGTTTTTCCCATACTAAAAATTTGTCCGAGTAGCGAAGGAAAATAATTTTTTTTAATTTATTTAAGTGAAAAAATTCTACTCAATTAAGATGATAAACTTTGCAGTTTTAACTACACATATGACGATGCAAATCTCTGATTTATAATTATCGCATTATCATTGAAATGGATTATTCTATTAAATTTATATCTATTAATATCTCAAGAATGTATAAATATTTTGATTTAAAATTTTAGATTTTCACAGTTTGGATAAGGAAAGCAACAAAAATATATAAAAATACTACCTTTTTAATGAAATCATAAATACTGTCACATATTATCATAGATTAAAAAATATTTTTTGTAGACGATGTTCAAGATTGTTTTAAGGATTTTGTATAAAAATCAAAAGTTAAAAGTCTGAATCTAGATAAATCAGTTTTTAGTTCGAATCCAGTAAGTACAATAGCTGCTATTGCCAAATGACCTGAGAAGTAACGAAGCCTAAGAATCTGTATTTCAGTACAAATTATTACAAATTATTTTAAATTACAAACTCTTATAACTTAAAAATAAAAATAAAACTTTTTTAAGTTACAAGGGCTTGGTAAAAAAAATGAACTTCCATAATGCTGTAACAATACTTATATAGTAGTTGATAACAATTTATAGAGTATGTTGACAAAATTTTGACTAGGATATTTAAGAAGGTCTTTTGCAACCTTAATTTAATAACAACAGAAACTCAGTACCTTATGTACAATTGTTCTGGATTCGATCTCTGCTTATAATGTAGTTGATATGCCATAAACCATCACATCATCAAATAACTTATAAATATTGCAAGCCTGGTGTCTACCTTAAAAAACCAACCAAAACAAAAAATTACTGTTTACACATTAATGGATTTTCTATCTATATAATAATGGACAAACATCAATTTAATTAGGAAATTTTAGTAAACAGATAATAAAAAGCCCGTAAATAACAATATGCTAATATAATAATAACTTTATGAAAATTTTGAATATTTTACTTTTAGCTATAATAATCACGAATATGTACTTTGTTTTTATTTTTATGTTCGCATTTTGGTTATAACAAATAAAAAGCGAACTATTTTATATATATATATTGTATTGGCACGTGCAGATCCAATTTATATACGTAAATGAACACGAATTATTCTTTTATTAAATTATAAAAATAGCAACCGAATATATAATCTTTATTAATAAATAGATTTGAAAACTTTAACTTTAATTCGCGTGCATAGCATAGTAAATATCACTAAAACAGTTTTTCTTCATGCTAAAAAATGAAGATCTATCCTTGTAGAACTTCCTTAATTAATAGTGCGCCATGTCTATATACCTTGGTGGCGTATGTGGAAGTTATCAACAAAGTTGTATTGGGAAAAGTTTCCTTTTTGTAAACGAAAGCGATTTGACCTTTACCTTTGGCAAATCATTATTCCATGCGAACAATTTTTTAGCACGATTACCATTTATTGCTTACTTGCGTGATACTCGTATATCCAGTACCCAGATTCTTACATTAGAAATTTTACAATGCCAATATGTGTACATAGTAGTTGTTAAAATATCAGAAGGTATTACAAAAGTTCATATTGCTAAGTTATTTTTTCTGTGCGTTCGCTGGAAACTATCTAATTTAACACATTTTATAATAACGTTTTGAAAGTTTATTACCAAAGCTTATATACATTCCAATAAAATTCAATAATTGGCTGAACTTGAGTGTACGAGTTTAAAATTTCTTATTTTTTTTGGTTTATGTAACTGTCGATGTGGGTTTAAGTACCAAAAATTGCTATAACAATTAACGCTTTATTTTCGTATTAATTTCATTTTTACATTCTAAGTGCCACGATAATAAAGGGACAAAGGAATAAATATTCTAAGCCGTATTCGAAGTAGAGTAGATTTGCGTACTAGTCGCATACCTGCTTGATGTCATCATACCAGAGAGTTGTATATATTTTTTTTTTCGAGTTAACGTTTCGGAATTTACGCCGTCAGTTGAATTATGCAAGAGTCTCTTAACTTAGAAGCAAAATTGTACAAGTTACAACAAGATCATAGGTATTTGGTACAAGTTTGATGAAGAATGCTAGTAACATTGCTCAAAGGTTTTATTATTAAAAATATCTTGGCCAGGACTCTTAATTTGTATGGATATTAAAAATTCTGTCCTAAAAGCCAAAAATTGATAATGCTGGAAATCCGGGTTTTACACCGTTCATGATAGTGATAGGTTCTAGAATCATTTATGATCATTTAAAATATATTAATTGTATGAGAAGAGAGGTTGCCTCTGATTTCGATGTATACCAAAGACTGCGCAAAACAGACTTCAAACAAAGCATTTCGTTTTATTTTTGAAAATATTATATTTCAAGTTCCTGGAATGAATCAAGCCCATATAGACAATAATAAATTTTTTTCCAAAAAATATGTGAATCTCGCGTAAGAATTTTTTTACTGCACTTTCAGAGGATTCGTTTTAATCAAAAACTTCATATTGCTTTTTTGTAAAAAAATAGGATTTGAAATGTTTTCTTAAGAGCATATTTAAAACTTTCACTTGTAAAATAACATATGAATTTTGAGCCTTCATAAATATTTAACATCAATTGTATTAGCTATTATATTCTACTTAATGCAAATTTTTTTCGAATTTTTATCGACAATATCGAAGTAAGAAATTCTTACCTAAAAAATACGATATTTCTTCTTTTAAACCAATATACTACTACTAGTATATAATTTTCCAAAATAAACATTTTGCTAGTATCTTCAATAAATTCTTTAGCATTTGTTTAACTATAATCTAGATACTAATATTGGACTAAGATGTCTTATATCTTTTCCGTATTCGCTTTGCTCAGACAAACGGAAAACTGGTATTTATACGTATATAAGGTATTTTAATACTATCTACAAAAAGTATTGCATAATTATTAATCATATTATCGATATTTTTAATTATGGAACAGTTTCACTTTTTTCTGTGAAAAAAGAACATATCATAGTCGTAATCAATCTAAAATAGATTAACAATTAAGACATCGACCAACAATAAACGATTAGATGGCTAACTAAAAGTATAATTTCATATCGATTTTAGTTGGATAAATAATAAACTACCTATCTTATGAAACTCAATTTGAATTTACCAAAAAATAACTTAGTTATTTGGATTTTACTCTCCAACAAAAGAACCAATAATGAATGGTAAGTCGAATATCTTTTAATGACTATGCACATAGTAAATAGTAATTTTAACCGCACGAACACCATTTCTCAACGAATACTTATAGCAATTTACTTAAAGAATAGTAAGAAATAATTTTCTATTTTGTTATTAAAAAAACATAGCTTACAACAAAAATATATATTTTCGATAACCTACTTGAGTTAGTTGCGATTAAGAATTATATTAGTTAAATTTGTAAGTAACGAGTCATATAATTATTCACCAATTGAATAAAATTTCATGTAGTAATTTATTGGTTACGAAATACTATATATTATTAGTGAACCTACTTACTGATACACTAGTTTTTCATTGATTTATAAAATAAAAAGTTCTTCAGTTGTTCTTATTACATTTTTATTGTCTTTTTTATGTATCATCCTTTATACAATAATAAATTAACAAACCAAACCACCGGTTGTTTTTAAAACAATGCATAGAAGTTCTAAGATAAGTCCTTTAATCAATGGTTTGTAATGATTAGAAAGTTTTTCTGAATATTTTATAGTAAGGCAATTATAATAAATTACAATATATTAAAAACTTCGTTTCGTAGAAAGCATTTTTTTTCAGTAGTATTCTATTGGGTTTTCCGGAAAGTAATTTCGTTGTTTCACAACAGAGGACTTAATTGTATTTTTTCACAATCAACTTCACACTTAAGCCACGTAATAATGTGTATTTTGATAGCTGACATAGCAAGGCTTGCTTCGATTGATTCTGCAAAGTGAAAAACAGCATTTTCCGCATATTTTACTTGTTTACTATAGAAAAGATAAAAATGATGTTCAAGCAAGAAAAAACTTATCCGATGTGTATGGAGAAGATGTGTTAAGTGAGCGCCAGTGCCAAAACTGGTCTGCAAAATTTCGATCCGGCAATTTTGATCTCGAAGATGCACCACATTCGGGAAGGCCAATTGAAGTTGATGCAGACACAGATGCAAACCGGCGAATAACAACTCGTGAGATCCCTGAGAGATTAGAGTTATCAAATTCGACCATTCATGATCATTTGAAACGGGTAGGTTTAATCTCAATGCTCGACATATGGGTTCCTCATCTTCTTACGGAAAAAAATTTGTGTCGTCTCATTGACGTTTGTGATTTGCTTCTCAAACGCCAAGAAAATGATCCATTTTTGAAGCGTATCATTACTGGGGACAAAAAATGCGTTGTCTACAATAATGTTAAGCGCTAAAGATCCTGGAGTAGAAAAGATGAACCGGCTCAAAGCATCGTTTAATAACGATGGAATCGTTCATTTTGAGCTTCTACCGAGCAACACAGCGATCAATTATAAAGTGTACTGTCATCAGGTAGACAAATTAAATGATTTACTGAAAGAAAAAAGGCCAGAATTTGTCAATAGGCAAGGTATAGTGTTCCAACAAGATAATGCGAAACCACATACAAGTTTGACCACTCTGCAAAAGCTTTTAGAGTTTGGATGGGATATACTGCTACACCCACCATACTTTCCAGACCTAGCACCTTCCGATTATCATTTGTTCCGTTAGATACAAAAATTTTTAGATGGTAAAACGTTTAATTCTAATAAGGAGGTCAAAAATCACTTAGATAAATTTTTTGACAGTAAAGAACAAAAATTTTATGGGCGTGGAATCATGCTACTGCTAGAAAGATGGCAAAATGTATTGGATCAGACTGGACAATATTTAATTGAATAAAATATTAATTCACTATAAGAAAATCGTCTTTCATTTTTATAAAAAATAACGAAATTACTTCCCGGACAACCCAATACTATTATTTAACATGGCATACGATCGAGGAATTAGGTTATGACCAGTTCTGTATTTCAGAATTTCGTCAATTCGGGCAATTTAGACAACCCTCATGTAAATTCAAAGTCTACGGCATAACCTTGTTCCAACGCATTGACCTCGAGTAATTTCAGCTATGGTAATAAGCCATTAAACAATATATTTGTTAATTCCACTTTAATTGGGGGGGGGGCAGGAGTCTTAACTCTAACTATTGGTAGCAAAGCCTACCTAAATCTCAACTATTATCTGCAGTGATATCACCCGGGATAACATCTGCAGTGATATCATCCAAAGACTGTACTTATGGCTTGTTTATCAACTACAGCCACCACGTTTCAGCCTAAGGACCCTTACCATGCTGCATCCCTACCCCCACAGTACCACTTTTTGTTGCAAGAGTTCTTTGGTAGGTACTTCCTGTTATAGAGCTATAGTGAGATATTTTGTAAATTTCGCACAGCTGGGTTAGCTCCGGTCCGCGGGTTTTGCTAAATTTGAAAGCACTCCTGGGATTGATCATAGTTTGATCTTTCTCCCAAAAGCTTAGATGGATACATTTGAGATTTTTAATACTTATTTTTTTAAATATTCAACTGAAATATTAACTCTCAAGTGCCATAACAGCTTAGGCCATTTGATGACAACTGTATATGTGTATGTGTGGAGCATCTCTAGCTCGATTAGAACTCAAGCCTGCAGTATACTCATCACATACTTCCCAGTGTCGATTCGAAGTTGCGCCTCTATCATAAATTTTGCTCTATGCAAATACCCAAAAAGTATACGACTTATTCACTTAGTATATGGTTAATTCGTCTATTCAGCATATGGCCCTAAAAGAAAATTTTATAAGTGGTACACATTTGTTCTTTTCTTACATCGATGAAAATAAAATATGTTTACAAAAATTTTTATAATTTTTACTATAAAATAATAATTAACCAAATAGTTGATATATACTTGTCCAAATTGTAATTAGTTTAAAATAAAATAATTTCACTATGTTGAAGAAAACCAACAAAAACAAAGTAGAAACAGTTGGCAAAAACATAGCAAAAACATTTACTCCAAATGAAGACATACTTCACAAAACACATTCTACTTAATTTGAAAGATAACTAAATATTCCCTTACCAATGAGTTTTCTCCCATTCCAACAACTTTATCCAAACTTGCAATAATTATTAAAAATGCCTTCCTAATAAAAAGGCTCCCATCTACGATCTGATAACCTTCGACATACTGAAATAACTACCCTAAAGGGAGAAAATCTTCTTTGTTTTATTATACAACTCAATCGTTCGAACAACATATTTCTCAATTCTCTGAAAATTTAATTAAAACGTAATTAAAAATCATCTCTAAGCCACACTCCCTAGACACCAATAATTTTACTTGCATTCTGATCAAAAAACTTCCAAAAAATATTTGGTTCATAGTTTTAAAAAAAATGCTTAAAAAAACTGAATTGATTAAAAAATTCTAAAAAAAATTACGTTTTAAAAATATTAACTTGTGCGTTTTGAATTTTATCAAATTGTAGAAAAATATACATTTAATTCGTAATATATTCAATAAATGATTCTTTAGAATAAATTCTCTACACTATGTGAAATTGCATCAATTACAATTAACTGTATTCCATTGGACCAATTTTGCTACAGCGCTGTAGACTCTCAATAAAATGAACATATCACTACAGCAGTAAAATACAATCACACAATAGTCACCAACAATACTAATAAAAACAAAAATGTGACATTTCAACATAACCAACGAACCCGCAAATCTATCTATTTTCACTGTAGCAACTACAATCCACCTACCGTACATTGTATGCGTAACTCCAGCGGAAAATTACTGCTCTATCGAGGTAAAGTAGATGATGACAGATACACAACTAGTGTAGTACCAAAATTGGTCGAATGGAATACAGCTAATATATAAGCAACGATTAGTAATATAGACTAGAAGCCATTCTAATTGTTGACATTTATATACAATAATAAAGGAAGAATAATTATTTACTATTGTGATAGTCTATATAGAAAGTCTTCACGGCTTTTTCAAATAATTATCAGTGATTTTAGTATATTTTTTTATGTAAAACAAAAAGTATAAATATGAATTTAACAAGAAATTTGAACACTGAAAACTCCTTGGAGTTCCTAGGCGTGTCTCATCTACATACCCTTGTAAGGATTTTCCATTGACTTAGACTTATGGGAGTGCATTTAAATTGTATTTAAATTTAAAATATTGTACGTACTTATGTGATAAAAAAAATTAGATTATCGAATAAGCCTCACAATATTCTGATAGTATTTTGACAAATATTTTCCACAGATCAACTAATCGAAACTTATTTAAAGGAAAGAATCTCTTTTCAAAATACATATCCTTATCTATGACTATTGCGTTAAAACTTTGCAATTTTTTTTTATACATGTAAAAGTATCATATTTTCTCTAACTGTCTGTTTTAAATTTTTTTTAAATTTATTCCACGACAATTTTGAAGAAAAGATAATCAATTAATTAGTATCAAATACTGCTAAGTAAACTATTTCCAAAAACTGATATGATATTGTAATAATTTTTCTACTATTTTTTAGGGTACGTCGTTACTTGTTTTGCCATTATGTAAATTTCCTACTATGTTATAAATAAAAATCCGTTTCATAAAACAAATCGAACGTGTATATAATAATTCAAGGCAAATTTATCGTACACACACAATATTTGATGGAAAATTGTGTTTGCACATCAGACTATATTGCATGTATTTGCGTCGTTTCGGTTGGATAGGACAATCTCTAATTTCTGGTGTAAGATTATGGAAGAATTTTAGTGGTGTATTCTACCATATAGTATGTTTAAGAAAATTTATTTACTATCCAGGTATACTTTGATAATTTACAGCTAATAACAACGGTGTTAGTATGACGGCAAAGTGCTCAATATTTTGGCCATCAGAATTTATTTACTAGAAATATAAAATTTGAAGATTTTTTTTGGTCAAAAATAATAATATATGTTAGAAGATATTTTTTGATCTTTAGATGAATAGAAAAAGGATCTTTAGTAGAATATTTGACAATAATATAACTATAGGAATCCTTTTGTCATTGTAATATTATTTTATAAATATGATTCAATACCAAAAATTTTATATCCTATCAATCGAAAAAATAAACAATTAATTTTAGCTTTATTTAGTAACTTAATGAAGTTTTTCAATTAGTTGGCTAAAATTTTTTGAAACGGTCTTAAATTTGGAAAAATTGAAAATCTTAAATTCTGCTTTTCTGTTTTTTCTTTCTATATACGGCAAAATGACAAGAAAGCAGTAATAGCGCCAGACAGTGAGTGCAGTGGTCAACTGTTGTTCGGATTTGATAGTGGAGTGCATCGAACTTACCCGTCGACGAAAAACCATTTCTTATTATCACGAAAAAGCACGAATCAGCCCCATTTAAATTAAATTTTACTTTTCCAATTATTCCCAACACTAAAAGAAAATTTTCCTTCTAATTCCTAATAATCTAATAATTACAGATGGATTATGTTCGTTTTTCTCTACTTTCAAGCCTTTCTTCCATATCCAGATGATACGAGAGTCATTCAATAAGTCCTTAGAAAATCCAAGAAATTGCGCTCGTAGTGTCGGTGAAGATTTTTTTTTGTAAGAACCATTATCGATAGGAAAGCTATCAAAATTTCAGCTCGATCCACGACATTTATTTGTGCATAACAATGGAAAAAAGCGAGTTTAGGGCTGTCATGAAACATCTCCATTTGAAAGGCTTAAGCCTGAAAGAAATCAAAGCCGAGTTGGATGCAGTTCGTGGCACATCTGCACCTGTGTTTGCGATGGTTTACAATTGGGTGAATGAATTTAAACGTAGCCGTTCATCCACAAAAGATGAACATCGTTCAGGACGCCCAGTTGAGGTGTCTACTCCTGAAATCATCGACAAAATCCACGATCTGATTTTGAACGATCGGCGAATTAAAGTGCGCGAATTAGTTGAGGCCACGGGCATATCACAAGGTACAGTCGCTTCAATTTTGCATGAAAAATTGTCTGTGAAAAAAATTTCGGCAACATGGGTGCCGCGTTTGCTCTCAGAGGAGAATAAGCGCAATCGTGTAGTGGACTCTGAGGCTATGTTGGCACTCTTTCATCGCAATCCTGCCGAATTCCTTCGTCGATATGTCACTGTGGACGAAACCTGGATACACTACTACACTCCAGAAATGAAGAGACAGTCATCACAGTGGATTTTCAAGGGTGAACGGGCTCCGAAGAAGGCAAAAACTGTGCCATCGGCCGGCAAGGTGATGGCCACGGTCTTTTGGGATTCGCAGGGCATCATTTTTATCGACTACTTGGAAAAAGGAAAAACATTAATAGGAGCGTATTACGCGTCGTTATTGCAACGATTGAGCGAGGAAATCAAAGAGAAACGTCCCCATCTGAAGAAAAAAAAAATCCTCTTGCATCAGGACAATGCGCGTGTGCACACCTCCGCGGTTTCCATGGCCAAAATTGTGGAATTGAGAATGGAATTGTTGTAGCATCCCGCTTATTCACCAGATTTAGCCCCGAGTGACTATTTTCTTTTCCCCAATCTGAAGAAATGGCTTGGCGGACGACGGTTCACTTCCAACGAGGACGTCATTCCTCAAACGGATGAGTATTTTGCAGAACTTCCGAAATCCTATTTTTTGGACGGGATAAAAATTTTGGAAAAACGGTTGGAAAAGTGTATAGAGCTAAAAGAAGATTATCTTGAAAAATAAAAATAAAATTTTTTAAAAAACAGTTTTTTTCCATCTTTTTCTAAGGACTTATTGTTCAGTAAGTCTTCGTAAACCACGATTAAGAGTAGAGTTGAGAATATTAACATCTGGACTAACTACCTATAGAAAACTTTGCCTTTAACAATTGGATGAGTTAAATAAATAATTCCGATTCAACTAATTCGGCAACGGCCGATCTCAATATTACTTCCTCTGTAACTATTGAAATCACAAAATTCGTTATCTTCATTGTGAGATATTGGCTTACAGGAGAGTTCCATACTATGGGAACCTGTGAACGATTAAAATGGTGCTCTTCCAATAAATATAACATAATTATCTTTACTGAAGTTGCCCTTAAATCCATCCCTATCCAATTAAATTATCTTCTTCTAAAAGAGATTTAAGATAACCTAGTAAACAGTATCAGTTTTTAGTGCACCTTTAAGCGCCTGGTAAAACTTGTTGGCGTCTAGTACTCACAGCTATCCCCTATATGCCCCGCCTACCACAAAAGTGCAAATAACATCCTTAGTCATACGTTAAAACTCAGTCCTAGACCAACAGGAAGACTGTCTTTCTACCTATGACTAATTACAAAACATCCAGTCTACTCAACATTCTTGCCGAAATTCTGAGCACGCAAACTGTTCAGTTCCAGATTGGTCATGCCGATCGGAAACTGCTCAAAATGCTGATTGGTTTTTATAATTATTCTGTATATATTATATTATGCGAATATGCGAATAAGTGTAAACTTGTTATCAGAATTATAATCTAATCAGCCTGATCAAAGAACTAACTTACTCAACAGAATTTTATCAAACTCTCACTGATTATCCCTAAAAACAATGAAATAGCTTCGAATGTGAAACTCGAGTTTCGCAGCTCGAAATCGTGAAATTACCGCATAGTCGATATTTAGTGGCCTCTAGCTCATGTCTAAGAGATCTTACCTTTAAACAAACAAACAAACAACTATGCTGAATATTGTATTTAGTTATTAAATAGCTGACATTAAGCACTAACTTTTAAATTGTGCAAAATATCGCTCGTTAATTTAATGGAATACTCTGCTAAACTTTAAAATTTTTGCTGGTTTATTTTAGTATAATAAACTCGTTAAAAGTAATTATTTCTAAGACGTTTTGCAAAATATTCCATATTTAAATAAAAATTCCCAAAATTGCTGTGAATATTAAATTCTTGTAAAAAATAAAATTTAATTGCAAATTGATTTGGATACGATTTTCGCAATTTTCGATGACTTTTCATATGTTTATAACTCTTAGTATATAGTCAAAGAGAGTTACAATAATTTCACTATATGGATCTCATTAATATTATAGAACCCCTTCTGTATAGAATCAAAAAACCATATTACAGATATCGAGTGACTCATGAATTGAACGACAATTAAATATGAAATATTTTTGAGATTATCGAGCAACTCTCAACTGACTTAACTCACACGATCGACTTACGTTAGATTTCTTGAATTCACTTATTAAAAATCAAAATTCTCACTTTGTTTATAAAAAACAAAAAGTTTAAATTTTGCCGTAAAGTATCTTTAAAAAAAAATCATTTTTTCCTTGGATAAAAATATTTATATTTGGAAATTTTTCCAATATCCAAAATTTTATTTTTTTAATCTGTGACTACAAATGTTTTGTAACAAGCAAGTTTTACATAGAATATTAATTTACAATCTTGTGCAGCACGAAGTGGGAGTAAACACACATCGGCGTTTCTCTAACTAACGAAGGTTAGATTACTCTAGAAAGTTCAGTACAGGACAATTCTCTCCCAAGTGGATTATGATGATAGGATAAAGGGGAGTGAAATGTTTGGTAGCGGGAAAAAGCATAGGTCCTGAACAAAGAGATAATTCAAAACACAATGTACGAGGTCTGTTCAAAAAGTATCGCGAATTTTGAATTTCCGCGGGTTACGTATAATCGACTTTCGATTTTTTTGTGGCGTTATGTTGGTACTCATATATCTTGCTTATACCGACAAGTTCGGATATTTTGAATGTTCAGCTAATTTTTGACAGCTGCTTTGCTTGCACGTGTTTGGCTCGTCTTTGATTTTTTGACCGAAGCAACGTTTATCGGTGGTTCAAAATGTTCTCAGAGGGCCGAAAAGATGTGAGCGACGAAAAGGTCGAATGTGAAAGTTTTGCTTACAGTTTTCTTCGATTGCAGGGGCGTGGTGCATCATGAATTCTTGCCGCAGGGTAGAACGGTCAATAGGAATATTACCTGCAAGTTATGCGCAAGTTGCGCAAAGCAATCCTGTGAGTTTTTCTTGTTCCCGAAACTAAAGAGCCCCATGAAAGGACGACGTTTTACTACGATTGAGGAGATAAAGACGCCATCAAAGGAGGAGCTGAACAAGATCACAAAAAAAATTTTTTTGAAGTGCTTCGAGGATTGGAAAAAAACGTTGGCACAAATTTATAATCCTCCGGGTAGGGTCGGAGGTAAAGAATAGCCCTACGGTATTTCCTGCCTGTCGTAAGAGGCGACTAAAGGGATACGGTGTCATCGTCATGGCTGCTCTAGATGGTGGGTGGCTATGGCGACGAAGAGGTGGATATTAGGGGATAAGGATTAAAACGGGAAAAAATGGTAATGGGATTGTAAAGGTGGAATATATGGTTATAAATTGGAACAAGGGAAAATAAATATGTATAATAATAATAATAGATGGAAATGATAGCGATAATGATAACAATATTAAAATACAGTGAAACACAAGTGAAATAGGGACGACTCAGGACGATATGTACCATACAGGACAATCAAACCGCCTGAGCAGATGGATGCGCAAGCGTCTGGCGATGTTTGGTTGCCCTTTAGTAATACATACATACATACATACATACAAGTGTATAATATCTGGTGGCGATTACTTTGAAGGGAACAAAATAGATATTCATGAATAAATAAATAATTTTTGAAAAAACACAAAATTTGCGATACTTTTTGAACAGTTGTTAAGAACATTTATCGAAAATATTAGAAAATTATAGTGATAAATAATCGTTAAAATTATCTTTTATTTTAAATGTATTTATTTTCGACCATATTTATTTTAAAGGAATTTCATTAATTCATATTAATCTAATCCTGTTAAAAATATGATCCAACTTATTTTTAATTTAAAAAGAAAATAAAATTTTATAATTAATTCACAATAAAAATAAATAATAATTTTTCACAAATTTTATAAGTTCTAATAAAGATAATTAAAACACCAATAGATAAAATTATTATTTTTATTATATTTTTAAAAAAAAAAACGATTCAAAAAATTTATTAACTTTTCCAATACTTGGTAAATACAATTGTTAGTCATTATTTAAACTTCAAAAACACTATTTAATAATAAGAAAATGTCCATACTTATTTTTTTTTTCGTTGATTTATTAGACTGCATTATAAACACAATATTATGGTTTAAAGAAGAAGAAAAAACGAATAAAACTTCACTTTAAAAACTAATTTCGGTATTAGAATTTACCACTGTCATCGATAGATAGATGCACTTTCTTTAACGGTCACACTAGCAATAAATGATTTTGAAAACCGTTCAACCTTTCCGAGCTTAAAATCGCAGGTGAATCATTAAAATTCGCTTCTTTATTAGCATATATCGACCTGAATATACTTCCTGAATCCAACTAAAACAATATCTGCTCCTAGCCTCTACCAACAGTGGAGCACTTTAATATGAAAAAAGGCTAAGACGGATACGATTGCATGCTTTTGGTGTGGTATTCAAAGAATGTTCTATTCATCGGGATATACAATATTTTTAGTTTTATAATTGAAAAATAAATTTATCGAATAACAAAACAATGATAACTAATTCGAAACGTATTTGTTTAATCTTGCTCTTGGAAAACCACAACGATTACTGATTAAACAAAATTAATAGACATTTCTCAAACAATGTTTCACTATTTTTAGAAAATGAGGAAATGAAATTTTACGTGAATTCTACGTAAATGGATAAAAATATAACCGAAAAAAACATTCTAGAAAACGTTACGCAAAAATAAAGTCTTTTCTAATAGTCTGATTGAGTATAAAAATGTTAATTCATTGAACTATCTGCTCGTGAAATTTTATTTTGTCAACACACTGTCATGGCCTAAGTAGTTTTAATCGATAAATCCATTTGCTTATATTCTATCGAAAAGTTTGGCAGTATTAGTTATATACAATAATTCCTATTAATGCAATGAATATAAAATTTTATACTGGAAATCCTTTTGTAATGTTAAATACCAAGAATTCTTCCGTATGCAAAATATTTTTGCTTTTTAATGTACAAGTATTGGTAAATTTATTTTATGGAATTCCCCTAACAGTTTAAGTAGGAACAATACTGTGGGACCACTATCATTTGGCGACTTGCTGACGTACGGCATAGAAAGAAATTGGTCATTCGTAAGTTTGAGGGAAAAAATTATTATTGGAAGTCTTAAAATGGCAGGAATAGAGCAAGAAAAGTATTTATAAGCATTTTGGATAAGTTGACAATTCATCAAAACATTAAAAAACAAGTAACGAGTAATAAAAAAAAACTTTTTAAGTCCCTATAAATTATTTTTCTTCATAGAACTTTAAAATATATGTTCTTGAATGTTTCGAACACAATTGTGACAAGCGCCAGAAATAAAGCTGTGAAAATTTTTAAAACCTTTAAAATTTTAGGCGAGTGCACAGACTGGCAAACCGCGATCAAAAAAAATTAGTGTTCAATCGCTGATTTAAGTCTAGTTTATAATTTTAAGTCCTGTATTTACATATCACACTGTATTTCTACGATCTAATGTTATCGACCGATCCCTCATTAATTCCCGAATTTAAGCAATTGTTCCTGAATCGCTTTTCAGATGGAATCACTTGCTGTCGAGCAGAGGTCGTATTTATACCTCTCGGGCCTGCTTTTAGGACATTAAGGAACCGAATTTTGTGGAATACTCTACAACTCTATAGAACCGCTTTCTAGAAAGTTCCAGAATACGCTAGAGCCCTGTTATATCGTAACAATGACACATAAATAATAAATCGATCAGACGACTTGTTTTCGGGAAATAAATTTACTATATAATAATTGGAAGACATAGTGGGAAAATAATTTTATTTTCCACCAAAATTACTCAAAAGTCGAGGCCCGTTCCGTTTAATAGGTTAAGTCAAAAAATTGTGTACTTAAGCTACTTGATAGATTAATTAGAATAGTTAATTTTCTATGAATTCACTCGAACTTTAAAAACTTATATTTATATATATATACTCGTATATACAAATATACATAGTTGAAAATATCTTTTCTAGCAAGCAATATTTAGGTCAGTTCAACTTTCTCTCTAATCTCCATTACCTATGATTTAGACTATATTAATACTCCCTATACTCGTATACATAACCTACAGATGTCAGTCTCAACAGAATATAGATTCTTGAGATAATACCCAAAGCAGCCACGTCCAATGGTTACCGCTACTAGACATTTTTGCGTTTCCCATAGTATATTTAGAGAGTATATCTGAGTTCGGCCTCCTGATATCTACCAACGTCCATGAAAGTCCCACTAACTTCACGACCCATTTGTCGATTAACTCTTTTAGAGTCCTTCTGCTCAATGCAGCGTTTGTTTCTACGCCGTGAAATTTAACGGCTGTTTCCTATTTTTCCAAGGCGTCTACTGTTTCATCTCTAATGAATCATACGTGTTCTCTTATCCACATCAATATCAGCTTATTCCGAATGACATGTATCAATATCAGTCAGTTTCGTACGTCTAATTAGAACCATTTTTTTTATCCCGCAGTTGTCCCTCAACAATTCAGCTTTTGATATTAGTTTTTTTAGTGAGTAATGAATTATACAGAGTTGCAACGCCGAACAAAATTTTCGTTTAAGAAATTTTCACCGTTGGAAGCAATTGGAATAATTAGTTTCTGATCGATAGCAAAATACTCTCTTCTGAACACTTCACTCCTCCTGCTTCTGTTTGAATGTGATATTATTGCAAGCATCGAACGCCACATTTAGTACGTCCTGTTTGGCAAGGTTGTACTCATAGAGTATAGTTACCATTTTCCGGGACAGTACCGGATTCAAGCTCTACGTCCCGTATAGATCAAAATAAATTTCGTTTCTATTGTATTTTCACGTACGGATCATTTCATTTTGATCCTATTATTTTTACCTTGCATTGGTAGTTGGAGTAGGTTGCGCAGCACGCATATTCCACAATGAATTACAAATTGTGACAGATATGTTTCCTTAAGACATGAAAGGAATAATTAAGAAAATGTATAGTCACTTTTACATTTACGCAGTTCGAATGGAAAATATGAAAGAATTTTGCAGTGACGCAAAGGTAGAATATAAGCGATTATTGGGAATATCCAATACAATATGGTTATCAGTACTACCCGCCATTGGAAGGGTGTTACAATTATTTAATCTTTGAAAGTTATATTTTCTTTCGACGGATAAGTGTCCGATAGCTTTCAAAAATTTCTTTTCAAATGAACAGCCCGAACATTGGCTTCAATTCCATCAAACACAACCATCAGTATTACATAAGTCGACAAAAAGAATGGAAGCAGAGAAAAGTACAATTGTTGAAATTTCAGAAGAAATTGATGATCTCATTTTTAAATTTAAAGATAGAATCAATTCTACATTTATACCACAATATTTAAAGACTATTTGAATCAATCTAATTGAAAATAGAAATATAGAAAAAAAAATAGTTTATTAAACAAATTATGACTTTTAATACGAATATTGTTTCTTATCGAGAATTATGGTGTAAACAATTGAAGGAAATTACTAATTTTAAATGGATTATTTTGAAACGTCAAGTAGATTGGGACAACGTAGAAGAAACAATAGTTTCCATAAAGAAATATTTGCCTGAAAACGAATATGTAGTACTGGAGAATGAATTATTTAACGAAATTTTATCTTTGAAAAGATACGTAAATGTTGAAAAACTTCACCAATGGAATAATAAAAAAAAACCCATCGATAAGCGTTGGATTCAAATTTCAATCATTTTAACGATTTACAGCATAAAAAAGATACATTCATCCTCTTTCAAACGCACATAAATTCATGTAAATCGGATAACAGATGTAAAAGTTACAGCCATTTCAATAAAAGAAAAAGTGTGCTACTTTTTTACACCAGCAAAAATAGATGGCGCTGCATGTTGTTTGATTTAAAAATAAGTTCAGTTATTTTTTGGACACACTGTGTATGTTCATCTTACAAAAGTTGTCGAATTCGCCTGGTACTCATGCGGCTACCGAACGAGTGTTTTCGATTATCAATAATTTGTGGACAGCAGATATAAGTCGCAGATGAATATTGATACGGTAAAAGCACTGGTTATACTCGTAACAAAGTGAAATTTTCGAGTATACGTGTATATACAAATAGAAAATTGCGATGAACTTCTTAAAAATGTGCATATCCTTGCAAAACCTACTTAATTTAAATATATTTTTATTGTATTTATATTTGTTTCATTTGGCGTTTTTTTTACAAAAGTGTGCCAGGTTTCAGCGCAGAAAAAATTGTAACCTTACCATAGAGTAGAGTAAAGAGACAACGCCATCACAGTCAGTTTTTTTAACTATTATAATGTGAATAAATTCGATTGATATTGCACAGTAGTTTTTGGTTGATATCCTTTTAAATATGGAAAGTGAAAAACAGCATTTTCGGCATATTTTACTTTTTTACTATAGAAAAGATAAAAATGCTGTTCGAGCAAGAAAAAAATTATTCGAATATGTATGGAGAAGATGTGTTAAGTGAGCGCACTTAATGCCCACTGCCAAAACTGGTTTGCAAAATTTCGATCCGGCAGTTTTGATCTCGAAGACGCACCACATTTTGCAAGGTCAGTTGAAGCTGATGAAGACACAATAAGGGCATTAATTGATACAAACCGGTGAATAACAACTCGTGAGGTCGCTGAGAGATTAAATTTATCGAATTCGACTATTCATGATCATTTGAAAAGGCTAGGTTTTATCTCAAAGCTCGACATATGGGTTCCTCATCTTATTACGGAAAAAAATTTGTGCGTCGCATTGACGTTTGTGATTTGCTTCTCAACCGCCAAGAAAATGATCCACTTTTGAATCGTATCATCAGTGGGGACGAGAAATGAGTTGTCTACAATAATGTTAAGCGCAAAAGATCCTGGAGTAGAAAAGATGAACCGGCGCAAAGCCTTCGAAAACCAATATTCATCAAAAAAAGATTATGCTATCTGTTTGGTGGGATTTCAAATTAATCGTTCATTTTGAGCTTCTATTGAGCAACACAACTATAAAATACACATACCATACGTGTATGTTTATAATAACCGCTACCAATAATTTCGATAGCCATGAGAAGGATAGTATCCACTGTAGTATCTATCTTATTATTAAAATAGTATAGCAAATAGTCTCAATTATTCTAAATAAATTCCTGTGTTTGATAGAATGAGTCTACGCATTTGACTAACGATGCCTTTGATGTAAATCCTACACATAGTGTATATGAACATGATTTTTATGTGAACTATGGGAAAAAATTTTGAATTTTTATTTATTCTTTATTTTAAAAACGTGACAATCTAGTGAAATATAAAAAAAAATATTTTTCGCTTTCATTTTCTTATCACTATTTTTAAACGTAAGTTGTGCGTTTATGTACCATCGGCAATTTTTTTAACATAAAATCGCGATGAAATATTTCAATAGATTCTTCATATAAACACGAAGTTCAGGTGGTATGTCCTTGTAAAAGATAGTATAATTTTTTTTAATATACCAAACCAATTATTTAATAAATAGGCTTTATTTATAGTATCTGTGTAATTTTCTTGTATGGTGGAAACATTTTTTATTAAGGAACGAAGTCGATTGCATTCAAATAATTTGCAAATGATAAAGATGCCATACTTTTTCTTTCCAAATACATCTTTTGAGGTAGTATGCAATGGAACGCATTTGAGAGAGTATAGATACATTGAACTGTGGCTATTGCCTGGTATGCAGCTCGAGCGAAGATAAATTTTAACGCGATCTCCACTACTCTCTCATTTAGCGCAGCTAAACGAGAGTGAAACACAAACGTCAAAATTTAGCTAGCATTTATCTTTGATTATTGTTCCGTGCATTTAATTGTAGCGAAAACCAAAGTGAAATCGCGTGGAGGCTTGTCAATGGAGACTTTGTTTTCACTCTCGAGCTGCGTACTGCCCGGCGAAATCGTGAGCTAAATTTTTCGTTTTCGATTTAGCTAGCTAAAAATCGTATGAAAATTTATCTTAGCTCGAGCTGCATACCAGGCTTATATCGTTAACATTTGAAGAGAGCGGTCTTGACAAAAACTGTTGCAAAAATTTTGCTCGGCGTTGCAATTCTGTATAAATTATTACTCAATGTTATCTTAAAAAAATATTTATATCTGTATTGATATGCGTAAATAGGCTCATTTTTTTAGATTCCATACTATCCTCAAGTGGTTAAAATTCGTTTTAAAGTATTAAAGATACACTACAAATGGTATTAAAACTAAAGCACATTCCTTTTCGTATGAAAATTATGATCAAATATAAAATAAAATTTTTTTTTGTTAATTTTAGTTAATATAAGATTTTTTGTTGATAAAGATCAACTTTTTTGTCCAAAACATGATCTTCGTTCATAGGATTGGCAGATTTTTGTGATAGTACACTCTAAAATATCGATTTTTATTGTTGTTTTTCAAATGGTATACAATATTTACAGTATTTTATTATTTTCCATACTATTCAACGTGTTTATTTTGCCTAAGCTGTTGCTATTATAGAGTACAAATATTGTAGTATAACTATTCTAAAAAATAAACCCCGAAATAGACAAAAGAACTGAATGCTCTTATAATATTCGTATACGGAGCTACGTGTATTTACAATTTTTTGTTCTGGTCAGTTAATAATACCTACTCTTAATTTATGCTTATACTAAAAAAATCACTTTTTCCTTCTTATTTGATCAGAAACTTCTTTAGAACTCTGCCGTTAAGAATATTAAAAAATACAACTAATAATAAAAAAGTAATTATTAGTTGTATTTTTTAATTCAAAATTTAATTATTACATTATTACATTCATTTTAGTTTCAATAAGGATTATACAAATTTAAAATGTTATCGGACTTAATTTTAAAATTGATTTTTAATTCAAAATATGATTTTTTACTAATAAATTTCTGTCACTTTCTCTTCATTTTATTTCTGTTTCATTTATAAATACAAATTGTGCATAATTGATATTATTTTAGAATTAGTAAAAATTATAGTTAAGAAATCATTTAATTTTTTTTTAAAACTAAACGGATTAGAGTTCAGTTTGCTAAGCAAAATGACATTTAACATCACCTTTGGCCTAACGTAAACGAAAAACCTGGACCGAAAATGGAAGATTCTTTTGCACTCGTTGTCCAATTGCTAATAAGCCAGTCCAGTCAAAAAACCAACTCGAAATTCTGGGACAGTATATTATCTATAGGAGGGCATACTACTCCTATACATAATATACTATTTGGTAATAAACCTTTTCTAATATGCCCCATCTGTAGTGTTTTATTGAATGTTTGTCAGTTCCTAAAAAACATGTTATAATACTTTACTCAGAATAATCTTACGCGTGGGATTCCATTAATTGTTAGTTAGCTTTTAACTATCCTTCTAAGCTTGAAAGGCATCACTACGGTAAATATAGCAACACTTCAGAAATGATCTCCTTTCGCAGTTGTTGAAACAAATTAAGTGTACAGATAACATCTCCACCACTTTAAAATCGTCTAAAAGAGCATAGTCCGTGTAATACTTCAGACTTTTATAGAAAAGTTCATCGTCCAAGAGAAATTATTTACATTATGGCTAGTATGCAAGGACGTATCAAATCAGCGGAAACAGTCTGAACCCCTTAACATCCGAAAAATGTTATTGCTGAATTAGGCGTTAGTGTGATGGGTATTATCCTCATTTAGTCCACCGGGCTTTTGCCTTAGACCGATGACATTAATATTATATATGGGCCAGAAATTGTTGTACTGAAGACTTTCGGAAGATTAAGCCGACGGTAAGAAGTTTTAGTCTACTCATTTGTGATAGTAAAACAAAGAACATGATCGCAGCGTCGCTATCGAAGGTAAAACTAACTAGCGCTAACTGCATACAGATATGAGACTATAGCTCCAAAAGAGTTAAATTGCACTCTTTTTTTATTGTTAACACTTAATGTTTTCTCAATAAGTGTTAACAATAAAAAAGGAATGCTCACATAGCTGCTAGCAACCAACAGAGTCTATTTCAGTTCGTCCAAATAATTATCTGGAAAAATCTGACCATAAAATCGGAGGTACAAGATATTAGTATAATCATTCCTTATCTATTCTTAGGAAACTTTGATCCTTAGCAAAAACCATTGCGAACTCTTGCCCGCATTTGACAGAAGGATCTTCCGAAGAATCTTAAGCTTCTAACATGAGGCAGGATGATTTTTAGCATTATAAAATTAACTGTTTAACTTATAAGAAGGTTTTATAAAGGAATTTAAAAATTATTAAGTAAAAATAAGTGAGTCATTGCTATTGACTGTATCATCTATTATAAACGCATTAAGTAATCAAACTATCATATTAACCACTAAACATATATTAACACCACTAAGTATGTAGTTAAATTAGTTAGTGGTATTACTATATAAATATTTGCTAATTAAGATGCTTTTTTATTCACATTTGCTGCTAATCACCCCTCTACTTAGAGACATGAATAAATAGAAATAAATTTGTTTGTTTATTAATTTTAATGGGAAATTATTCATTTAAACAAACATAGTGAAATTAGTGCATGTTAACTAAAGGATATACAAACAACTAAAGCCTATCTCATAATTTGTCTCCAAGGATAAAATTAATTTACGAACCAACAATACTATTTCTACAACCCCGTATTTTATATTTTTTTAATAATATTTACAACCAAAGACTTTTATTATAATATAAAAATGCTTAAGTTAAAATATAAATAAAAAAAGGAAAACAAAATTAAATAGGATATCGAGTTGATTTGTATATTTAGCAGAAAATCAATAGCAGCCCATAAATTAAAGTCTATTCGTGAGCTTTCGTGCTCCTCTGTAAATGTCAAGATTATTTACAGAAAAGAGTTTTGATCCTTGACTTTGCTACCATTACTACCTGTTTATTTGATGTACGAATAATTATAACTTATCGTCAGTCGGTACTTTTGTTTGGAAAAGTTATTTAGGTTTTTACTCAACTCACCTGTATTTCATAACAACACCTGGAAAAAGAAAATTTTCTTATTATTGTATAAGATAATATGGCAATTGTGTCCTACCATTTAATTGCAGTTGCTTTTATACAAATATGAGTTTAAGATAAATTCTTTTGTATAAATTTACTATTTATAAAAAGTAAAGCAATTTTACTTGAACAACAACTTTTACAAAATAATAAATTTAAACACTATCAATTCGTTGCGGTGAAGTCAAGGTCGTTGTCAAAAACAATTACGTTGACTGGCAAGAAATGTTTTCTTTTCAATTATAATTGCACTTTAAAACTTGTTTATTACAGTTCTTCTTCTTTTTTAAATAAATATAAAATTACGAAACTATTTAAAAATTTCACAAATCACATGTTATGACTCTACATTCTCCTTCAGTGTGCTGAATAAATAGCATAAATTCTATTTAATTTTAAAAGGATCCGAATATGCAAACAGTACAGAAAATCATTTTCATGTACGGAAAGAATAACAACAACTGAACTAAATGTCTAACGACCACCGATTAAATTGGATTGGTCTTAACACGAAACGCAGAACTTTACGTTATAGTCTGGACTGGACGGAAGTAACCGTCGATCGACCAATAGTCGAAATAAAATAATTTCAAATATATTTGACTAATTATCTTCTTTCTATAATACTTTTTGGTTCATACTACATAGAAACTATTCAATTTCAGTACTTGTATCCACTATGCCATAGAATAGCAAACTAAAAACTCTGTTGATACCATAGTATACAGGTGTACAAATCGGTTGCCACAGTTACCACTTTCCCAAATACGAAAAAGTCAAACTTTCTTAACTTATTTATGCCAAAGCTTGTATATTATTATTGGCATACGAATACATAAACAACAGTATATGTTAAAATAAAAATAGGAGGTATCAACATACATTTTTAAAAAGTTTATCGTGAAATTTTAATAGAAATAAAGAATATTTTGAAATCGATACAAATGATATTTAAATAAAAAGTTTTTTTTCATCCAAATTTTAGGTATAAAATAGAAAATATTTTTAATAATAATATTGCAAACGATACTGAATCTTTTGGCATATTATTTTTTTTATTTTTCTGCAATTAATATCATTTATTTAGGGGAGATTATAAGATAAATTATAACTATTTAGGTTATGTTTTATTTGATCGTAATGTGAACTGACTACATAAATCCTTTACTTTGAAGTTATTTTTTAGGACAAAAGTTTCCAAATTAAAATCTTATTTTAAATTAAGATATTGTGCAGGAGCTAATTTATAACTTCATCATTTAATATTTAAAGCAATTTTAAATCCAGCGCGTTGTCGAACAAGAAGACAAAAGCCCATATTATTTTACGCAGACAAAAGGGGATGGACGAATGAGGACACATTTTCCTCAACGCATTCGTAATAAGCTACTGAACCAATTTGCTCGATGACATATTCGTATTTCTGTATATAGAAATTTAGCAGACTGCGGATTGGAAATATTAAACTTCCCCATAAAGTTATTTTTGACCTTATTTGATAATTCTGTGGAACATAATTCGTCCTTTTTGCTATATGAAATAAACAGACTAACTTGGAGTAGACTTTCTTACTTTATGTCGTTTTACACGAAATTTCTTTCTTAGAAGTATTGTTCCTATTGTATAACATTTAATTACCTATCCCTCATAACCACATCCTATGGCCTTTAGACCCACGTTATAACAAAAACTAATTATGCCTCAGTAATATTAGATCGTCTCTTCGTTGACTTCGAAAGAGCCTTTGACATGATTTCCCGCGACGCCATCTGGAGTGATCTGGATGAACTGGGCATCCCGCAGGCCATCATCGATCTCATCCGAGAACTATACCGCGAGGCCCGTATGGAGTGCGTTTCAGGGGACGAAACAGCGATACATTCAACATCTCGAGAGGAGTCAGGCAGGGTTGCATAATCTCGCCTATCCTCTTCATAATCGCCCTAGACCTAGTTCTTCAACGCACTAACAGCACAGCCAGCAACGGTATCCAGTGGACACTGTGTGAGAAGCTCCACGACCTGGACTACGCCGACGATATATGCCTCATGTCCCACACCTTCAACGGCATTCAGGAGAAACTGAATGCTCTGGCCTCCAACGCCGAAAAAGTTGGGATGAGAATAAACATCAAGAAGACCAAATTGATGCGTGTCAGCGCCACCTGCGAGAGACCCTTGATGCTACAGGGTACCCAAGTTGAAGATGTCGAAAAGTTCTGTTACCTTGGCAGCATGCTCAGCAAGGGTGGTGGAACTGAAATAGACATCCAAACGCGCATCAACAAGGCGCGACAAGCGTACACCTCACTTGGGAACGTATGGCGTTCCAATCATCTCTCCATAGCACTCAAACTTCGAATATTCAACTCAAACGTCAAGCCAGTCCTGCTGTACGGCTGCGAAACATGGAAAGTAACAGACAGCACGACTCGTAAGCCTCAGGCATTTGTGAACAGATGCTTGAGGCGTATAAGCAAGATCTTCTGGCCGAACTGGATAACGAACGATGAGCTGCTTCTTCTCACGAAGCAAATACCCCTGCTAGATAACATCAAACGCAGGAAATGGAGTTGGATTGGCCACACCTTGCGAAAACCACCTACGGACATAGCAAGGATGGCACTAGATTGAAACCCACAGGGCAATCGCAGCAGAGGACGTCCAAGGACCACTTGGAGAAGATCAGTCGAGCGCGAACACCAACAAACTGGCAAATCATGGTCGGAAGTAAAAAGGCTGGCTCAAGACAGAAGCAGATGGAGAGAGTTCACAGAGTCTCTAGTGCCGCTATATGCTCCAGAGGAGTGACTGTGTTCTCATGTCTATGTGTAGCATTTTCATAGAAATAAAAACCTGTCAAATAAAAAAAAAATAAAAATAAAAATATTAGATCGACAGATATTCTTATTTTCATGGCGCTAGAACGTGAATAAACTAGTTTAACAGGTCTTTTATAAAAATAATTAATTAATCTTGTTTAAACATAGATTAAAATAATATGGAAACTAAAATAATTAAAATATGTTTTTATCCTGGCTATGAAATGAGTTGGAGCCACCGCCTTTAATATAAACTACAGTACTAGTGTACCAAGTAGAGAATAAAAGTTAATGAACATAAATCTATCTACGTTAATTATGCTCACTACCATATTCTGCTATATACCTTTTGTAAACCATATTCTGCTATATACCTTTTGTAAACCATATTCTGCTATATACCTTGATGGCAGTGCAATATCACAACACACCGAAGTTCAGTATCTAGGACTGAATTAGACAAACGCTTCATATGGAACCCAAAATAACTAAAGAGACGATACCGCCAACTACTTCGAGATCTGGAGAAACGTTCCACACTTACTATCGACAGCAGAGTAATTTTATTTAATATCCTACTGAAACTCATATGGACTTACGGACTAGAACTCTGGATCCCACTAAGCCTTCCAACCTCTTGTCGAATACAATCTCTTCGGCCAAATATACTATTAAAAATTGTTAACACTCTCTTTTACAATATATTCGCAAGAGTATTATTCATCGTCGCATTAGTTTGTGAGCATACTTAACTCAAGTCTTCAATCATACTAATTCCGTTGTACAAGAGCTATTCTCTACTTCCTACTCGAGAAACACCCATCGAAGACATTAGCGTCACTGGTACCGCGATTTTGTAAAATACTAAGACTTAACTTTTGTCAAAAATGTACTCGCGAGCAGGAGAAACTTCGATGGATGTTTACTTTTCATAACCCTTCACGTTAATTAATACTATTATCTTAATCTACTTGTTACTATGTTATAGTTGTAGATATCTGTAAAAAAATTCAACAACAAAAATATTCCAACAAGATAAGGAGTTCCTTAAAAAAAATAGGAATATTAGAGGCTAAAAAAATTATGGATAGAATAAAAGTCTGTTTTTCTTTATTTAGGATTTTATTTATTTAACTAAATTATATTTTATAAATGAATTGCATTGTTTGTTTACGAATTTCGAATTTCCGCGGGTTACGTATATTCGATTTTTCGATATTTTTATGGCATTATATTGGTACTCATATTTCTCACTTATGCCGACAAGTTCGGCCATTTTGAATGTTCAGTTAATTTTTGACAGCTGCTTTGCTTGCACGTGTTTTGGCTCGTCTTCGATTTTTGCTTATTTTCGACCAAAAACAGCATCGCATTAACATTGCTAAGGAGCTGTTGGAGTCTGTTCACGACAACCCAAATTTGCTCCAGAGGGTCATAATCATGGGTTTATGGTTATGACGTGGAAATCAAAGCTCAATGATCCCAATGGAAGTGCCGCACGAGCCAAGACCGAAAAAAGCGCGCCAAGTTCGGTCGAATGTGAAGGTTTTACTTACAGTTTTTTTCGATTGCAGGGGCGTGGTGCATCATGAGTTCTTGCACAGGGTAGAACGATCAATAAGAAATATTACATGCAAATTATGCGCAACTTGTGCGAAGCAATACGCCAGAATCGCCCGGATTAGTGGAAGAACAAAAATTGGCTTTTGCACCATGATAACGTCCCTGCTCGCGAATCATTGCTTCTGCGCGAATTTTTGGCCAAAAACAATACACTAATAATGCCGCATCTACCATATTCCCCAGATCTGGCCCCTGTGACTTTTTCTTGTTCCCGAAATAAATTCTTTGATCCATTTCTTGGAATGGACAAAATTCGAAGACGAGGCAAAACACGTGCAAGCAAAGCAGCTGTCAAAAATTAACTGAACATTCAAAATGGCGAACCGAACTTGTCGGCATAAGTGACAGACATGAGTAACAACATAACGCCACAAAAAAACCGAAAATCAAATATACGAAACCCGCGCAAATTCAAAATTCGCGATACTTTTTGAACAAACCTCGTATGTCTACACCGACCCATCACTTAAATAGCCTTTCGCATTTACACTTTCCGTCATTTGCTCTATTAACTTGCAACTTTAACCAGTTGTTCCTGAATCGCTTCTCAGACTGAATCACCCGGTACTGAGCAGCGCTCAAAGCTTCTGGATTACTCTGCAACTCTCTGGAGCAGCTGTTCTAGAATGTTCCAAAATGCGCCAGAGCCATGATACGTCGTAACATAATTTTCTTTTCAAAAAGTGGATGAGATAATTTTCATCGCCAATCCTGAAAAAATATTACAAAAAACTAAGATTACAAAAATGGAAAGGGTAGCATGTGAAATTTATAATTCTGAACTACAATAAAATGAAGTAATTCAATTTTTAGCCTGTAGAAGGCAGAGCTCGTAGATTGCTACAAAACTTTAAAATGGAGTTACACTGCAGTAATTTGAATAACAATTCCTTATCTCTTTAAACATATTTATTACAAATAATTACCATGAATAGTTCCTAGAAAAAATGACATAATGGTATTTACTGAGCCAATTTGAGCCCATATTTACTAACTTTGCAACCAAAATCAGATTATTCTCGATAAACTATACCAAAAAGGGCTTTTTTAATTGATATTTAAAACTTGTTTGTAACATTATCTACGTTTTTTTGATATTCGCATTTAATTTTAGTAAAAAATTATTTACAACTTCAATATTAATATTGAAATTTTCTCTTCTTTACTAATATTTTAAGTCTTTCTAAACGACCTTGACTGGCTTTGAATTTTTCTTCACTCGACAATAGACAATTCTTGTGAATATATTTTTCTTAGTCATTCAGAGTTCTTTTTAATCTTTTATATTAGTTAGTCGAAAAAGTTCATGGCATTTTCCGACAGATAGATTTTTAAGCAAATAACTTGTTGCATTGTAACAACAGTAGATGTACCTTTGAAAGGTAATACATAAAGCTTTGTGTAGCTCAAAATTTTATTGAAATCGGTTTATTGCATTAAAAATTATTCAATTTCAAAAATGAACCAGAATATAGAGAAAATTCGCTATATTTTACAATACCACTTCGACAAAGGCGACCACGCACCTTGTGAAAAAAGTTGTGGCGTTTATGGTGAAGGTGTTGCATCAAAATCAACGTTTTTGATCCTTAAAGCGCAAGGAAATCAAGCCATTTCTGCAGCAAATCATAACTGGCGATAAAAAATGGGGAAAATACGAGAATATCGTTCAAAAGAGATCATAAGAAAAGAGAGATAAACTATCACAAACGATTTCATAGCCAGGATTGACGGCTAATAAGTTATTCAACCACAGAAGTTCTATAATAATGGAATCACGACTACGAGGGTCATTCAACAAGTACTTAGCCTCACCGCCCGATGGAACTGCTGTCACAAAAGAAATTCGTGCAGTACATTCTGTCAAAGTTTCAGTCGATTCCCTTCATTAGTTTTGTTTTGAGAGCCTTTGAAAGAGAGCGTGTCGGTCGGTTGCACAAAAATGGAAAAAGAACAATATCGTTCGGTGATTAGATTCTTGTTTTTGGAAGGGAAAACGCGCAGCGAAATCAAAGATCGCTTGGATGCTGTGTATGGTGACTCTTCTCCTTAGATGGCAACCGTCAAGAATTGGTTCAACGAGTTTGTTCGTGGCCGCACGTCAGTTTTTGATGAGCCACGCCCAGGTGCCCCGAAAACGGCTGCTACGGAGGAAAACGTTAAAAAAGTCCACGATCTCGTGTTGGCAGACCGTCGATTGAAGGTTCACGAGATAGCTGAGACTGTGGGCATCGCAGTAGGAACGGTGCATCACATTCTACACGAAGAACTGGGCATGAGAAAGCTGTCGGCGCGATGGGTGCCGCGTTTGCTCACACCGGAAAACAAGCGCAATCGTGAGACCACATCGGCGACGTGTTTGGCGCTGTTTCAGCGCAATCCAGCGGAGTTCTTGCGTCGTTTCGTGACCGTCGACGAAACATGGATTCACTGGTACACACCAAAGACCAAGGAACAGTCGAAACAGTGGACTTCACCCGGCGAACGTCCTCCGAAGAAGGCGAAGACTGTTCGATCGCCCGGAAAGGTGATGGCCACCGTTTTCTGGGATTCACAAGGTGTGATCCACATCGATTACCTTGAGAAGGGTAAAACAATCACGGGGCGCTACTATGCTGACTTATTGGGCCGATTTGACGTCGAATTGAAGAAAAAGCGGCCCCGCTTTGCGAAGAAAAAAGTGCTGTTCCACCACGACAACGCACCGGCTCACACCTCCGCCGTCGCCATGGCCAAATTGGTTGAATTGCGCTACGAATTGCTGCCCCATCCACCGTACTCTCCAGATTTGGCCCCCTGTGACTACTTTTTGTTTCCAAACCTGAAAAAATCACTCGCCGGGAATAGATTTGGGTCGAATGAGGAGGTCATCGTCGCCACGGAGGCCTATTTTGCTTCCCTCGAGAAAATGTATTTTTTGGACGGGTTAAAAAAGTTAGAGCATCGCTGGGCCAAGTGTATCGAGCTTGAAGGAGATTATGTGGAAAAATAAATTGCCACCTTGTTGAATGACACTCGTATGCCTGAAAAATTGCGAAACATTGTCGATAATAATGCAGAATATTGATTTTACAACTCTGATTTAAGCGCTTATATTTTACTCAAAAATAATTTCTCTATTTTACTCAAAGAAAAACTCCGCGTATCTTTCGACTATCCAATATAATTAAACTGAAATAATTATTCACTGAGAAGGGATATTTTTAATATCATGTTTTAAAGGTTCGAGAACTACGCAAATAGCAATAATGCCAATTTTGAACAATAAATATTGTATAATAATTTTAACTTAACATTCATGACTCCTTTTTAAATAAAATAAAAATATTTCCTAATATAGATTAACTGAATAGTCTGAAGGTACTAAAATTGTTATACTCTGCGTAGATGAATATGATGCCATAAAAAAGGTAAAATGTTTACTTTTTTCTAAGCAGAAATACTTAGCAATAATCAAAACAGATTTATTATTATCCCATCATCATTTTGCAAATATCTAAATATAGAAGGGAAGACTTGACATGCAATGGATTTATAAAATATTAGACACGAATAGTCTTTTCCTTGCAAATTTTTTGCAATGATAAGAAAAAAAATACAAAATTTCAACAATGTTCAAATATAATATTTTTTTTTACTATATATAAACTATTCATAATTATAAATATTGATTTATTAATACATATATCCTTCAGGATATTTCTTAAAATGATTAGAACTTTTCCTTCCATTAATATTTAAAATTCTTTCAGGCATAAGGCAACGAATTTCATCCGCTTCGGTCTTATTGCAGAAGATATATGACCCGATGAAGCCGCTGCAGTGCAAGACCCAACAAACAGTACATTTTCATGGACTGTTAACCATACCGGAAGTTTTATTACATAAAAAAATTCGATATACACGTATACACATACATATACTAAAAACATGAAATGGTTAATTCGCTAGAAGTAAGAAATTGAAAGCATTATACCCTAAGCCTTAAATGTTCTGAGTCAGACATCATATGGTAGTATCTTATTATATAAAGAAAAGTAAGTTTAATTTTTGATCACCTGTTAAATACAAGTTTGAAACCTTCAAGTTTAGTGTTGAATTGGAAACTTTTTAATCTACAATTTAAACATTTAAAAATTAAAGTATAGCTAAACATTAATAAAACTGGTATTTCTATCTATTTTAAGTATTGATTGTACCAAAATAGAGTCATTACATCTTGAAATAATTTATCAGTATTTTTGGTATGACACTTATATTTGCTATGACATGAAAAAACTAAGTTATCTTATACCTGAAGTTTAGATTATAGAAGACCAAAAATAGAAAAACTATCAATAAAATGAATATTTTAATAATGCATATTCTTACTTCCAGAGCTATGTAATAGCACCTAAATTATAATTAGTAAATATTTCTTTAAATAATAATGTAATCACTTCAATATTTATTGCACTATCCTAACTAGCGATCCGCGACTTAAGAACCACAACTCACCCGGTGTCGACGAGATCGCTATTGAACTGGTTAAGTATGAATGTGACGCACTGTACCAAAGGGTTCATCAATTAATGGTCCAAGTTTAGCACAGCAAATCAATGTCCGATGACTGACACCTTGGTATTATCTGTCCTATACTCATAAATGTAATTTAAGAGGTATTACGTTGCTGAGGACAATCTATAAGATATTTTAAGCTATATTACTAGACGGGATAGCCCCATTCGCCACACAAATTATTGACCCATATTTAAATAACTAGGCCAACCATGACTAGTGTTCCAAGAACCTCAAAATGGGTGAAACTATCCCCATTAAGCCTACCCTGCTTTAAGCATACACCGGAAAAATCAGGAAGAGTTATACATGAGGCCTTCATATAACTTGGGCTGACGGCGGAAAGTCCTTGACTTCACATAAATTAATGTAAAACAAAGTACCAGGTGTATAAGCTTAAATCCGCTGTTTAGTCATAGATGCCGTGAGTGAGCGTATTGAGCTACCATGGACACGCCATACTTTTTTTATGAGTTTGACATCTGTCAACATTAATCATTGCATATTGTCAGCAATTTCGTACTACAACATACATTTTTCCTTTGCTATGTCTAGTTTTGTGCCAGAAAAAGAGCATATGCGGGAAGCTCAGCTTTTCTGCTTCAATTTGAAGAAATCGGCTGTCGAATCGCATCGAATGCTTATGGAGGCCTATGGTGACAGTGCTTTCTCGGAAACAACGTGCTGAGATTGGCTTTGTTGATTCAAAGACAGCAATTTTGACTTGTGGGACAAAAAGCATGAAAATCAGCATAGAAAGGTTGAAGACCATCAATTGCAGGCTCTTTTGAACGAAGATGATACCTAATCGCAAAAAATGCTCGCGGAGCCATTGGGTGTTACTCAACCAGCCATTTCCATGCGTCTGCGTGCCATGGGGAGGATTGAAAATATCGGAAAATGGATGCCGCATGAATTAAACGATAGGCAGATGGAGCGACGCCAAAACACATGCGAAATCTTGCTCGCCAGACAAAAAAGAAAGTTGTTTCTGCATCGGATTGGAACAGGCGATGAAAAGTGGATATATTTCGACGACATCGCACGACAACGCACCATCGCACACGTCAATAATGGTCCGAAACTACATGGAGACACTCAACTGGGAGGTGCTACCCCAGCCCGCTTATTCACGAAACCTGGTCCCTTCCGACTACCACCTGTTTTCGTCGATGGGCCACGTGCTCGCTGAGCAGCACTTCGATTCTTACGAAGACATCCGAAAATGGCTTGATGAGGGGTTTGCCTCGAAAGAGAAGGAATTTTTTGGCGTGGTATCCACAAATTGCCCGAAAGATGGAAAAAATGTGCAGCTAGCGAGGGCAAGTACTTTGAATAAATTTGTTTTTGCTTTCTATGAAAAAAACCTGAATTTTTTGACTAAAAAACAGCGGATTTAAGCTTATACACATGATATATGGTGGCAGTGTCGTCGTAGATGACTAGACCAACAGCTAGGAGATTAAAGCCTTGAAAGAATTAAATCAATTTCCTATTTATGATCAATGGTCGCCACCGATAACAACAAATAGGAAGAAATCCTCGCTCGGCTACTGGCAGCCAACAGAGCCTATTTCAGGCAGTCTATATCAATTCGCCCTAAAATCTACACATAACATTGAAGCTATTGCTGTACAAGAATAGTCGAAGAATTTTTGACCCGTTACATGAGAATGAACGATTCTGGAGGCTATTTAACAGTTAATAGATGAACTTTATACCTAACAGGTACATCTACAGTGGCTTATTTTGTTGTCCTAGAAGGCGAGGTAGGCTTTGAATTCAATGGCGTAGGTAGGACGCGAACAACATCCTTGGAGTTTCGAACTGCAAAACGGTGGCGCGAAGTCGGAGTTCTGTGCTAAAACATATGGAATATATACGCATGGAATATAGACGCACTTCATATATTGCCTGCAAATGACAGAAAAATAAATATTGTTGTTATAAGCAAAACACAAAATAGAGGGTGGACCATTAAGCTCGTGCGTAAACATTTCTTTTCTACTCCTGTGATTCCCTACTCAAGGAGCAGAAGCTATATAGAAGGTAATAATTTTCTACTCAAGAATCATAATACAATCGCATAAATAAATACTAAAATTTTTTGTGCATGTCGAAAACAAATTTATGACGTATAAAAAATCGGTTTTTCCCAAAATTATATAAAATAGATGAAAATGTACAAATACCGCATCTTTATTTTAAAAAAATATAGAACGAAAGTCACTTAAGAGAATTTTTCCGTTTATTCAAGTTATCAAATTTGATTATAATAACTTTAAATAAAATGAAAATGAAAATGATTTTGTTACTTTTTCAAAGCCCAAATAAATGGCATTATACTTAAAAAAGCAGGATAATTTTCTCTTATATTATTGCCTACTTAGTAATATTAGTTTTGTTCTGAGCCACCAGTATGTAAAGTTAACTCATTAAAATGAGAAGCTTTGAAGGTATTATAGAGAATGTTTACTTCACTCAAATAATATTTTTTATCTTTTCCCTGACTGTGTAGTTCCCAACCGCAAGATTGATGTGACTACACTAGAACACTTTAAAAGTTGTATATCAGTGGCTATATTAGAATTTAAGAGAATATCTTTATACGAACGTGGAAGTGCATAAATATCTTGTTTTATTTCTATAACTATTTGAAATTTAACAATTAATTCTTATTATACTAGCGCCAATTTGAATATTTATACAATAAATGCCAACGAGTATTCAAACCCGATTTCCAGACACCACTAGTTCTTTTACTATTTATGAAACTATCATTATAAATTAGATTTGAATATACAAACAAATAAATATATAACGAACGCTTATATAATATGAGCATATAACATATGCTATATCACAAAGAGCAATTTAAATTTGTGGTTTATTGATATGATTGATCCAATCATGCTAGCGATGATGTCATAAACGATGCTCCATTTCAAAGCTCCATATTTTCAATGTTTTGTTATTTATACATGGAATGAGTTTTTAAAAAATTAATATATCTACATACATCAAGATAAAAAAAGATTCCAAGTTTTATAATCGACGTACTCGTCATAATAACTGTACCGAGTATTTCTGAAACTAAACTATCAGATTTGGCAGCCAATTTGATTCTATGGGAAACAAATCCATATTTCTACTCACCATTGGCTTAAAATTGGCAACATGGGGGAATTTGTTTGAAAGTTTTTTTTATTTATTTGCACAATAACTAAGTCTAACGTAAGAATTCCTTACGTTAGACTTAGTTATTGTGCAAACAAATAAAAAATTACTATTATTTATTTATAAAAATAAATTTATGTTGATAAAGGTGAACAAACTTAATCAAAAAATAGGAACAATTCGTTTTCTGCTATGTATTCTCCGGGTAAAGATCTTAATTTATTTGAAATGATTATATAACAGTTCAAGGGTTTTACATCAAAGAATTCGGGACTTTTTGGCCCTATAATTCTTCATCCTTATTGGTATCCCAATACATTCATATATAGTCTGTTGGGGATTGAAACCGTTGAATTTTCAACAATCAAACTTATATTCAGAGATATATGTGTATCTATTTAGAAGAGATTGTTCAAGAAAAATTATCTATTAATATGTAAATAAAAGGCCCAAAAAGGTAACAACGTTGAAGGAAAATATTAAAAATATCACAAATGAATTATAAAAATTTTCTGCAAACTGGTAAACTAGAAAGAAAATTATCCAGTTTGCAGAGAAATTTTAATTAAAGTAATTATCAAATGGCCGCTAAGTTATAGTTAATAAGTCCGTAAGCTGTTTCAAATCTATTGCTTCAATGAGAACTCATTGAATTTCTCTATGGTCTAATAACAAAATAGAAATGTCCCAAAGATGTTTCATCATGAGTACAACTATCATTTTGTGGAGCAACAGTAATTACAAATCTACTTTCAGATGTATTTTGTTAAGGAAAGATTTAGTTTACAGTTGAAAATACTACTTTAACATGATTTTTTAACATATATTACATTTTATTCTTCAATTTATTGTTTTAGGAATAACTATTATTCATGTAATATTTGTCCATAAGGAATTTTTTTTAAGGAAAAACTTGTACTAAAGGAATTATAAATTTCTTTATAATGTTTTTGTGCATCGTACGTGTGAAAAGTATTGGAAAGGATAAAGATAGCGCTTTCAATTCACTTATATATCTGTTGATTGTAAGGATTTTATTAGCTGATAGTTTATCAGCGTTTCCATGTCTCTTAAAAATAAGGTACATTTGTGCAATGGGTCGATAATTAAAGAGAAAAAGGATTCACCTTTTTTGAAAATTTTTGATTGAACGAATGCTGTTTTACTTCTATGCTGAAAAATTTCAGGCAAAAAGGATAAATGAAAAGGCTTATGCAGCGGCTTTTCCAGTGTGGATTTGAATCAATGGATTTATGTATATTAACATTTCTAAGGACTCTTCAAACTGTACAAGTACAAAAATGAATTTACCCTATAGAAAATTTAACGCGCTCCAATACAGGCGGCAGTGAGTCACAACCTGGAAGAGAGAAACATGCGGCGAAATGATGCGCTAACAAATTGGCATTGTCTTTTGATCTGACAATTGGAGCTTCATTATAAAATAGCGTTGGGATGAATGGGCAGGCGGAATACCCCTGAGCCAATGTAGTATTGCCCCAGGAGTATTTCGCCTGCAAGGGGCTTACTACCCCTGGGCCAATGTAGTATTTTTTGCCTTATCTTTTGATCATGGAGAAATCTAACGCTACAGTTAAAAACATTGCAGTTATTTCTGGCTGGTTTAAATGTCTTCCAGTTTTTCTCAGAAGGGTTAACCCTATAAGACCGGAAGCTAAACTCTTTTTTCCAACAGCTTTGTTGCTTAACTGTTCATAACGAGTAAAATAATGTTGGTGAGCATATCAGCGACAGCATACACATCACTATTGAGGATACATAGTAAACAGTTAAAACTCCTGAAGAAGCTGTTTAGATTATCCCAGTTTGCGTTCCCGTACTACGAAAATTTGTTTTAAGGAAGTTTGTCTTTAACTGAGTAGTTTTTTTACGAGAAATTAGCTGATATGACACAGTGATCCGACATACCTAGAGGCGAAAGTGTGTTGATGATATAGTTATCGGAGTGGGATGTAACAAAAAAATATAAGGTGTTAGTGTTTTTACTGTCAATGTGAGGGATGTGTGTCGGCTCAGTTACAAACTGAGTCAAGTTGTTCGATTCAGCAAAGATATCAGTATACATTCCCTCGGGTGTTGTCCGTACAGAATGTCGAAGCCAGCCAAAATTGTGTACATTAAAATCCCCCGTAACCATGATTTGTAGGGTTTTCTAAGTCCTACTTCTTTATTTATAACACATTTTTTCATTTATATACACTTTATTCATATTTTCATATAATTATTTGTACTATTATTTTTATTTTTATTTTTAAATTAAAGAGTCCAACAAGGCACGACTAAACTCACACACAACACAACTCTATTCAATTGTATGGGCATGTTAGCTTTAAAACTATCTCCTGCCTAGCAGATTTTTTTTTTCTTTTCTATAATCAAATTAATAATGTTTCTTTAAGTAGTGAACATGAATAATAAATTTAAAATTTAAAGTTTATTGACCATGTCCGCTACAGATGTCAGTGCGAGGTTATACGGATAAAATTCTTACAATAGAATCGGATAGCGCGTCCTTTGATTATAGAAGAACTCGATAGGCCTCTACATAAAAATTGTTGCACAATTTTATTGGCAATACATTCGTAGAACGCATACACATACAAAATAACAGAAACGGCATAAATTAGTGGGGGCCTATTTTAAACCACACTATGCGATTGAAGCGGTTCGTTAAAAACCATTTTGATATGTGATTTTTTTAATATTGCGGGTATTGTTGTTTGATTGGAATTAGTTTGGGAAATTTGCAATAAACCACAGTATTCTATTTTTATATATTATTTATTTATTTATTATATATTTTCATTTTATTTATTTCACTGTATATTATTTATTAAATTGCAATTTATTTGATTAACGAGTATATCAAAACATTTATGTGCATAAATAAAAATCCATTCCAAATTTGAAAAATTAATTATATGAAAGAATGTGATATTATGTTGAAATTAAAACCACACCGCAACTTGTGCGTATTTAAATAATTAACACCTCATATTCTAAAAAAGCTTTAAAACAAAATGGTCTAATAGAGCAAGCGAAAGCACAAATGCAAAAAAATTATTTAAACAATAAGCCTATCGAATATACTTTATTTATTCCAATACAGTGAAAACAGCAATGGAAAACAGACTGAAAAATTCGTTCCCTTAAATTTTCTTACACACACTTTACATAAACCGACACTGAACTATTTTCTGGTAAACATTGAACTGTCAACATCACATTTGTTTACATTTATTTAATGACGAACTTTTCACTTTTTAACCACTTTTTGGAAAAAAAAACATATCACTAAAAGCCATTTAGGCACATCATAAACTAAATTTTTGTTAATTTATGTAGTAAAAATGAAGATGTCAATTTATCGAAATAAATTCCCCGCTTCCTAATTTCGTTGAATTTTAAGCAACCCTCTATAAAACACTTCATTGTCTGAAATAAAAACTTCCTGTTAAATGTTATCAACTATACAATTATTTATATAAATACTTACTTTTTTACTTGCACTTTCCCATATGTGCCAAAGTAACAACTTAAAAAATGAAAAGAGAACACAAACATTATGCTACCATTGTCATGGAAAATGGCGTTTTTTAAAACTCTCCGAACGTCTGCAAAATTGAGGCGCTTGATATTTGATTGGCATTTACGAAATAAATAATAAACCTAAAATACAATTCCATTTCATATCAAAAGATTATACAAAAAATAAACATTGCCTATCATTGTGTTTAAATTGTATTTTTGTAAATAAAATAAATAAGTGAATTAAAATGAATATAACTTATGGTTTTGCAATTCAATAAATTTCGTTTACGGAAACTAGATGTCAGTAGGTGTCATGTCTACATACACGTACAAATATCTACACAAAAGTATGCAAGCGTTACCATTTCTCGCCGCTTCTGCAATAATTATGCCAGAAAATTGCGTATACATATACGGAAATCTGACGTGCTAGCCTATCCAGGTATTATTTAATCTAAGAGCACATCTAACTCATTTTTGCTAGAGGTACTATTCAGATTAGGACTTCTATAAATAAAGTAGCAATGAATACATTTGATCCACATGAAATTAAATTTCGGATTGGGACAAATGTTATATTGAGGTAAAATTTAGTAAGCTACTTTATTTCGAATGTACACGCTGAGACGTCAGTGGAGAAAAAATAGTGGCAGTAGGCTATATCCAGGTTAGCTCAAATCTGAAAATTCAGAATTCTTGCCAATCTGTATTTCACTCAGTGCCAACACATCTGATTAGAAATGAGAAGTATGAACGCATGTAGCGATATGATTATTTATTAAACCACGAATGTTACATACGACTACACGGAATTCATTCGTCATCCAAACAAACAAAAAATAAAATGATTAAATAAATAAATAATAATAATAAAAATAATAATAGTAAAAAAAGAAAAAATTATAATTGTAATAATAAACAAACAAATAAAGATAAGAAAAAAATGATTACAAATAAAATAACAAATAAATAAAAATAGCTACTTCTACGCAAACTGGAATACTCCTCATCTGGAATATGATAAAAAGAGTCCTTATATTTTAAAAGAGTAAATCTTAACAGTTTTATATTGGGTGTATAACTTAAAAATGCGAAATTGACAACAGATGGCATAATTTTTACACATGGTTTGTGTTAATAATAACTCATATGGCATTTTGGAGGTTAAACATCTGTCATTCATTCTGGATTAGTCATTGAACGAAATAGTGTAAACAACAAAGTTTTTTTTTGCTTCAAAAATGTCGAATTTCTTACCAAAAAAGTCCCATTTGCGGGAAGTGTTGATTTACTTCTTCAATTTGAAAAAAAGTGCAGCTGAAGCACATCGATTGCTCACCGAAGCTTATCCTGAATATGTTCCATCGATTTCAACGTGCGAGAGATGGTTTGTGCGGTTCAGAAGTGGTGATTTTGACACGGAAGACAAAGAACGACCAGGTCAGCCAAAAAAGTTTGAAGATGAAGATTTGGAGGCATTACTCGACGAAGACTGTTGTCGAACTCAAGAAGAAATTGCAAAATCATTGGGAGTCACTCAAGCAGCCATTTCAAAACGTTTGAAAGCAGCAGGATTCATCCAAAAGCAAGGAAATTGGGACCCATATGAATTAAAGCCGAGAGACGTTGAAAGGCGATTTTGCATGTCCGAAATGCTGCTTGAACGGCAGAAAAAGAAGTCGTTTTTGAATCGAATCATTACTGGCGACGAAAAATGGATTCATTACGACAACCCAAAGCGCAAAAAATCGTATGTGAAGCCCGGCAAACCAGCCAAATCAACGCCAAAGCCAAATATCCATGGCGCCAAGGTAATGCTCTGTATTTGGTGGGATCAGAAGGGTGTGATCTATTATGAGCTATTGAAATTGGGCCAGATGATCACAGGTGACCTCTACCAAACACAATTAATCCGTTTGAAGCGAGCATTGGCCGAAAAACGCCCGGAATATGCGACCAGACACGAAGCCATAATTTTCCATCATGACAACGTTCGGCCTCATGTTGCAAGACCGGTTTAAAATTATTTAGAAAACAGTGGCTGGGAAGTTTTGGCTTACCCGCCTTATAGCCCAGACCTTGCCCCGTCCGACTACCATTTGTTTAGATCCATGCAAAACGCCCTCACCGGAATACGCTTCACTTCAGAACAGGGCATCAAAAATTGGCTCGATTCATTCTTGGCCTCAAAACCGGAGCAGTTTTCTTGGCGCGGAATCCATATATTGCCAGAAAGATGGGAAAAAGTAGTGGCTTCCGATGGACAATACTTTGAATAAAATATATTGTAACGATTTTTCAAAATAAACACTCAAAGTTTGCCAAAAATCCCGCATTTTTAAATTATACACCCAATATTTTATTTTTTATACTATCTAATACAAAATGATGATATAATTTAGTATATTCATATAAGCTGATGGGCTTGTTATAAACATATGTTTTCAAAACTAAGATAAAACCAGAAAATTCTATTAACTTTACTAAAATTAATTAATAATAATTTAAACTCTAAAAAAAAAAAAATATAACTAATGAAAATGGGGGAACTATTTGAAAGATCTTATTTCAGAATAACCAAAGTAATAAATGCCTTCATAATTGGAGAAGTAGGCTGTCATCATGCATTTCGTACTCGTAGTAGGCCGTCGTCATGGAATTTCTATTTGAAATCGAAGCAACTATGACAGAATTTTAGAGTGACGTTTTCAAATTAATTTTAGTTAAAGCCAATGATTGTCAAAATAAAATGTGTTCGGTTATAAAAAATAATAAATTGCAAAATACCCGCAACGAGTCTAAGTAAATAATACATCGTATATACATAATATTAGAGTAAGTATTTTGCCTAAAGGAAAACCGACTCGAACAAAAATACCAGGTGTAGCAGAAAAGGCAATAATGCGAACTCGAAGTTTCAACTTCGCCCGTTAATTGTGTGACTCTAGAGCGTAATAAGTGAAGTGGTATTTTTGTAGTGCATTTACGAAAAATGGAACAGCGAAATTTGGAGCAATGATGGACCATCCAAATTTTATGTTAAACTTGGTGGATCTGCGAGTTTGACATATGAAAATTTGGAACAAGCCTAAGGAAAACATTTCCAATCAAGAGCACTTTAGGTGCCATAAAGCATATTTGGACAACGGAGAAATATTGGATGATAAACCTGACTCAGGAAGCAAATTATTAATGTAATTTTTTATTAAAAAAAAGTCATTAAAAGGCTAAAAAAATTAATCTTAATGTTATACCGGACATTGTAGACACTTGAATACTCCACCATGACAGAACACAGCCATCGCTATCAATGAGTTTTTATCAGGAAAAAGAATTCCTGTTGTTTCACAGCCTTTTTTTTACATGATCTCAAACCGCTTGACTTTTTTTTTTCCCAAGACCAAAGACTACTTAAAAGGATGTCATTCAGCAACAGTGCAATCGAGGGGCTGAAAGCGATTGGATTTGAATCCGTCCAGTACTACTACGAAGATTGGAATCAACACCTTTCCTTATATATAACTAAAAAATTGATGTATTGAAAATAAATATAATTGCTCTCATTAATTTTCTGACACAATTCGTAATATAAGGTGTAGTAAAAAGTAATCCATTATTTTCCCAATAGATGGCTTTAGGAGTCTGTATCTCCCGTTTTAAAAGTGCAATTGGGTTGCACTAGATGGCGTTAGAAAGATAAATAAAAAAGTTTCTCATACAGTTTTGTGATTACTTGACTCAGTATTTTTTTAGCACGCGTCAAAGATGGACACCAACAAAGAGAAAATACGCCATATTTTACAGTTTTTCTTCGATAAAGGCGAAAACGCAAGCCAGGCAGCTGAAAATGTGAATAGTGTTTATGGTCCTGATACTGTAACAGCCAATCACGCGCAAATTTGGTTTCGTCGATTCCGTTCCGGTAATTTTGATGTCAAAGATGCACCACGCTCTGGAAGGCCAATTGTCGAAAATGTCGATAAAATAATGGAAATCGTCGAGTTCGACCGTCACGTAAGCACTGTTTCGATTGCCTAGGAGCTAAACATCACACAAAAAATTGTTTGGAACCACTTAAATAAGGCTGGATACAAAAAGAAGCTCGATGTATGGGTACCACACGAGTTATCGCAAAAAAACCTCATGCACCGAATTTCCATCTGCGAATCGCTGCTGAATCGCAACAATATCGATCCATTTCTGAAGCGGATGGTTACTGGTGATGAAAAGTGGGTCACTTACGACAACGTCAAGCGACAACGGTCGTGGTCAAATCGCGGTTACCCGGCGCAAACGGTGGTCAAGCCAGGATTGACAGCAAGGAAGGTTTTGTTGTGTATTTGGTGGGACTGGCAGGGAATCATCTACTATGAGCTGCTCCCCTCCGGCCGAACTCTTAATTCGGACCTATACTGTCAACAATTGGACCGTCTTAAAGAAGCAATCGCCCAAAAGCGGCCAGCTTTGGCCAATAGGAGAGGAATTGTGTTCCATCAGGACAACGCCAGGCCGCATACATCGATAGTGACTCGCCAGAAGTTCCGGGACCTTGGTTGGGATGTTCTTATGCATCCACCTTATAGTATCGGACCTGGCACCAAGTGATTACCACCCTTCGCTTCAAGAGAAGTTTGTGAAAATCGACTTTCCCAGTTTTTTGCCAATAGGGACGAGGGTTTCTATGAGAGAGGCATTATGCAATTACCTCCAAAATGGCAACATGTTATCGAACAAAACAGTGCATATTTGACCTAAATCGTATCATTCTATCTATGCTAAATAAAACCTTCAATTTAATGCAAAAATAATGGATTTCTTTTTACTACACCTTATATTAAAATAGAGATTTTTATTAAATCGAAAATAATATTCTGTATTCTTAGAGTTACAGTACTTATTACTGACAATATAATGGATTTTAAAAGAAATTCAATTGCAAATATTTTCGAAAAATGATCCACCTATAGAATACATGAAAATTTATAAAAACACACAGGCAAGCAAACGAAATTATTTTCCGGCAACACTTCTTTCACCATCGACCTATAAGAATCTATTAGACCACCCCATAGAATGGATTTCAGAATTGTCACAATTTTCAATACAAATATTTACCACTGCCATGAATGCATTAGGAATTTGCATAAGTTTAATAATGTTCGAAAAGTTCCCGGTAATTCGTTATTTTGTAAATATGACTTTTGTGTTCCTCACCTATGGCAGTGTGCCAAGTTGATCATTCTACTACTTGTATTTGGGTTTCTCTTACCGGAAATTCTTTGTATTCATATTATTGGTGCATTCCAAAACGAAATACTCATTCATAAACTGTGCAAACGATTAATTTTTTTTTATATTATTTATTTTCCTAATATACTTAGTAAGAATGCTTGAAGATTTTTCAATTTCGCAGATATCTTTATTGTCAAATAATTTCAGATAAATTAAAATAAAATTCAAGATATAAATTAATATATATGATTTTGTCATTAGTTTCTTCATTTCTGATAATTAATTTGATTGCTCATCATCTAAGAAATAAAAAGAATGAAAAGCATATGAAATTGGAAGCAAAAAAACGAAACGTATTTATAAAATTGATATGAAGATCAACGTCGAGCAAGCAAAACTATCGCAATTCAATTATATTTAGCAAAAATCAGTTTATTTATCCCATATAACAGCAGCAAAATATTCAGATTTGCTATCCGAATTGAATTTGCGTACACCAAAATTAAATCCAATGAATAGGGAAGCAAAATTGATTCAAAAACGCCTTTTTTATATGACCGAACCCAAACTGTTTATTAAGAAATTTAACTACGTCGGGCATCAGAGTTTTACTAATAATTCTCAACAACTGCTTAAACAATTTTTACTTCCCTACTTCATGGAAGGAGGCTATTATCATAAATATTCCTAAGAAAAAATTAAAATCAAAAATTTCAGAACATAGACCGATTTCACTAATTTCCAATCTCGGTAAAATCTTAGACAGATTTCTTCACCATAGATTGTTACTCCATTTATAAGACTCAAACATGATTCCAACAAATCTTAGATGGTCTTCTTGGTCTTCATACTGATATAACCCAAGGCTTAAATAATCACCGTAGTACAGTTATATGTAGCCTAGATATAAGTAGAGCATTTGACACGGTATGGTGGGATGGGCTCTTATATAAACGTTCGCAAATGGGGATAGATTTTAGTCTCTTTAATATGTACAAATCATTTCTCACTCATAGATATTTCAAAGTAAAACACAGTTGCCAAATGTCGAGTATATATCCTCTAAAAAGGAGGGTTCCACAGGGATCAATTTCCGGTCCTCTCCTCTACACGATTTTCATTGCCGATATTCCTTCTGTTAGTGCTTGCCAGAGCGGTTACAACGCGAACGACACTCTTGTATACTCAACACATGCAATCCCTAGAATTGCTTCGAAATTGGTAAGGGAGAGAATAGAAAAAATTCTAGAATACTACAAAATGTAGGGAATCAAGGTAAATAATGCGAGAATCCAATTGATATGTTTCAGAAACTCAGCCAAAAGCGGACCCGGAAGAATTGCAACGGATCCAACATTGACGCAACATCGACATTAAAGTATCTTGGTGTCACTTTTACACCATCACTAAGGTTCCGAACACAGGCTGAATCCAATCTGAATAAGGCACTGAAATCATTTCTCGGATTGTCTTTTTTATTCAAAAGAAAACACTGTCTCTCCCTAAACACTAAAGTACTCCTGTACAAATAATTAATTAGACCAACACTTTCATATGGTTTTCCTATTTGGTTTTCTATCTCAAAAAAGCCAGGTGAATAGGTTGGAAAAATTTGAGAGAAGAATTCTAAGACAGTGCACAAACCTATTTTTCACCGATGAGGGTAAATATTACTCAAACAATTACCTTTATACGAAAACGAGGTTATTTTCACTGTTCCAACATATGCTAACAATTGCCAAAAAATTCCTACATAAAATTAATGACACCCAAAACAGATTATAAGGAACATTTTATTAAATTACAATAGAAAACAACCCAATAATAGTTTCATATATCCAACACCCCTTATGATTATTGACGAGCATTACGAATCACTTTTCGACTGGAACAACACCAGAACAGACATGCATTTACGGGTAGACAAAACAGCCAGGCCATGTAACTAAGTGCCTTCTTATGTTAGTTTAAGTGTTTTCTAATTTATAAGTTACTTTTTATCTAGTTTTTAAGATTAGTTTTAAGTTTAGTTTTAATTAAATCACAATTTCATTACACATCAAAGTAAGCATAAGATATATATGTTTGGTATCTTACGCATCAATAATATACAAATAAAACATTAAATTTACTATTAGTTATTAACAAACTAAAATAATTATTTACAAAAAATAAATAATAATATGGTATTGAAATAGGTTTAAATAATAACCTTAAGGCTTAATATGATAGTATACTGTTCAGTAGTATTAAGCATAAAATTTACTATAAAAAACAAACTACAATATTTACTAGAATAAAATTGAATTGAATTGAATTATCTGACTGGATAAATATGATCAAACTGATCAAATAAAGGATTCATAAACGCAGGCAACTTAATATTTTAAAGTAGTACTACACATACAATTATATAAAAAAATATTGGGTTGGTGCGAAAGTAATGACAATTTTTTGCATATACAATTAAACATTTTTTTTTAGATTTGTATTATTTATTTAATCAATTTTATTATTTCCATCCGTTCTTATAACCTCCCCCCATCTTTCTATCAACTTATTAATACCATTAGTGTAAAATTCCTTGGATTTTGATGCGAAATATGTAGAAAGTGATGTTTTTACCTGCTCTATTGTATCAAATTTTTTATCATTAAAAAAATTTTGCAGTGATTGGAATAAATGAAAATCGGAAGGAGCAAAATCTGGAGAATACGGTGGATGCTTGATAACATCCCAATTCAGCTTGTATTGGGCCATTACAGCCACATGTGGTCGCGCGTTGTCGTGATGAAACACTACCCCTTTTCTGTTTACCAATTCTGGTCTATCCTTTTGAAGGGCGATGTTCAATTTGGATAATAGCTGACAATATCGTTCTGCTGTAATTGTCTGATTGTGTTCCAAGAGTTTCAAATACAAAATACCCTTACACGTACAATCCCACCAAATACAAAGCATAACTTTTTTTTGATGGATTTCGGCTTTCGAAGTTGTTAATGGGGATTGTCCAGGTATAGCCCAATGTCTTTTTCTTGTAGCGTTGTTGTACACGACCCATTTCTCATCTCCCGTTACCAAACGATGCATAAAAGGTTCTTGTTTTTGTCTCGCACTCAAAGCAACGCACGTTGAAACACGATCCAATAAATTGGCAGCCGACAATTGATGAGGTATCCAAACGTCGTACCGCGAAACCATCCCCATACGCTTCAAATGCCTTAATACGATTGTATGGTTGACTCCCATCATCGACGCGATCTCCCTGGTGGTAAGACGTGGATTGGTGTCAATTATGACTTTTAACTTGTCCTCATCAGACTTCAATGGCCGCCCGGTACGTGGTTTATCAATTAGTGAAAAATCCCCATATCGGAATTTTGTAAACCATCTTTGTGCCTGCCGAACTTTGATGACATCTGTTCCATACACTTCGCAAATGTTTTTGGTTACCACACTCGCGGAATTCACGGAATTCATACGGTAAACAATGACGTAAATGCACTTTATCGACCGACATTTTGAAACAATACAAGGGCTCTTCACTGTACTCTGGCCAGACCAAAACTAAATAGAAAGTTGAGGGAAAGCATCCTTTATATAATGCAATAATTTAAAAGAAGATACTATTCATCATTTCTGAAGAAAAATTTTTTTTACCTGGGATCATAAAAAACAGCCATAACTTTTGCACCAACCCAATATATTAAAAAATATAAAACATTTCTTGAAAAATCCGGATTATTCTCGAAAAATTCAATATTTTTTCAAACATTTTCAAGTGATTCAATATTACAAAATATTAATTGCAAGGTCAGATTAACTACAGTATATTAAAATATTCCCCACGTTGGTGGCAGCAATGCCATGATGCTGCGTCCTTTAAAGTTTACTTTTCAAACCGTTCAATTCGACTTAAATCCAATCTACACATAAGTCCTACTTTTTACGCAATTTATGGCGAATAAAAAATGTCAAACATCCTCAAATCCATCTAAAAAAGAATATCCGCACTAAAAGTCAATCCACTGTAGCTGTGGTTTCAAAACTCCCAAGCCTTATCTCAAAAAATTACAATATTTTTATAACGTAACAATAATCCACACTTACTGTAGGCTTTGAATCAATTGCTTTTCAATCGGTTATACTATCGGGTGGTTCATGTTTTAGTGCGATAGTAGGTTTGATGGAGTTAGCTTTCAAACCAATTATCAATACAGTTTACAATTTTATTATGGCCACATTCGACATTTCAAAATAATCGAAATTTTTTTTGGATTGAGAAAAATCCATTTAAAAAAATTGGAGACACAATTGCATCCATTAAAATGCACTGTTTGATGTGGCTTGCATGCAGCAGGCATTGTGGTCGATAGTTTTTCCGAAATGAGTACGGGCCTTATGTTATGGTCAATGGCCGGCAAAAGCCGGCCATGGTTAAGAATTATTTTTCGTAATACATATAAGACATAGACCCGATTGTACTAGGATAACGCCACTGCTCATACATCTCGCGGAACCATCAATTTCTTGAGCACACACTTTGGGGTAATAATGTGAATTTTACGAAATGTCAATACTGCGCAGCATATGTGTATAGCAGAGTAGAACCCGATCTACTCGAAAAATTGATCAAAAATTGGATCGATCAAATGAGTTTTGCAACCACGTGCCCGAAATAATTTTTAAACACTAATGCTAAGAAATTATCTTTCGAATAAACAGATTTTTTTGTTTATTCGTGATATATTGTAATACAAAGTATTCTACTGAATAGCTTTTAAAATAAATTTCTTATTAAAACATAAAAAGCTTATGAGGAAAAATTGAAAAATTCTTTATTGAGAAAATGTAAGTATTTAAAATGGAGAAAGTATCATAAAATTTATGAATTATTCTAATATTAGTACGTACACGTATAACATGACTAGGGATGATGTTCGTTGTATTATCTATGAGTGTTTCGAATATTTGTTTTATGACTAATGAAATAAACACATATAATACTGTTACAAACACATAATTAAAGCTTCTCAGCTTCTTATGTTTGCATACCATATATAATCACTTATATAAAAATCCACCAAGAAATATTTGTTCTAAAGTATTCTTATTAATTAATCATCCCACTTACCAGTAGGGCATTTGTATTAGACTAATTGAAATCTCCTATTTGAACACCGCACATAATAAATTTGTAAGAATAGTGGAGCCAATATTAAACATTATTTCTAAACTCATATATTCTGTTGTGTCTGTATGGATATGAGTCTGTTCAAACGAATGTATATTTTCAATAACGTTAGTTGAAACATCTCCCGGTATACACATGGTATATATTTTCTATATTCTTTAAAAGTGTAGTACACAATTGCATGTGCCATGTAGCAACAAGGGGATCACTTCTGTGCACATATTCACATCTTACTCGATCGAATATAGAATTGAAAATCATCAACAAGAAACAATAAAAATAAAACTAAATAGAACCCATAGTTTTTGCATTTGTATATTGTACATGTGCCAGCCCCGATGTTGACTAAAATACTCCCCAACCGAGAAACAGAAATGATCATTCGGATACTATTTAGTCATTTAGCATAGTTAGTTAGTTAGTTAGTTAGTAGTCGGCGAAGTGCACGGGCTTGTTTTGATTTTGATACTACATATACATATACTCATTATCTCCATAGATATAAATAATTTTTCGTACATTTTTTATTTTCAATTATTTTCTATTAATATTAAATATAATTCTTTCGAATATATCATATAGTTTTCTATATGGTAAAAAAATAAAATATAATCGACACGAGAAACACTATTTTCTTAAAGGATATGTGAAAACAAGTGACAACATAACGAACCAAAAATACAAGCCGATTGAATAAAAAAGACTATTTGAAAAGCGAGCATTTTATAGTTTGCAATTAAATAACAAGTAATTTTAAATTCAAACATATGTAACCTAAAATTTGATACTATATATTTTTTTTGTTGAAGTTCATAATAAATTACAGTAGTTTATAAAACAAAAACGGATACTGGGCAGATATATTGTGTTTATTATTTTTCCCCAATATTGAACACAAAATGGAAGCAAACCGAATGTGTGAAAATAGCATTATGAAAAGTGTTCCATGTAACTGGGGATAAATATATGAATTTGAAATTACGTAATTTCAATACGGCACCAACTTCATATACTCTTTACATAGGTGGGCAAATACCTCCTAATTATATCTTAAAAATAGATTGTTCCTTTTGATCTGATCAGCTTACGTGACTCCATTGAAATTTGTGCCATTTACCCTTGCCATGTAAAATTTTGCATTTCATTGTGAGGGAGGATCCGACTGATTCACATGATATTTTAATGTGTACACATATACAGCAAAAAATAATAATAATAACAGTAATAAAAACCGCATATTATTAATAACATTTTTTTTTTTTAAAAAAAACAATAACAACAAATAATTTATAAAATTATTCAAGTTTACAACATATTTTTTTCATAGATATATTTTATTAATTATTCAACGATACGTTAACGACGTTTTTATTTTTATACACACATATATTATTTAATAAAAACGACATTATTTCGAATCGAAAAGTGCTTTTAGTTTCTAATAGTTTCTCCCTTTTACTCATAATTAAAAATATATTTGTGTAGGTGTAAAATGATTTTATTTGAATTTATTTTTGTGTATAAACACTTCGCCGACATTAATTTACCGCATAACGAAAATTACTTTTTGGAGAAAATCTCTAATTTCGAATGATATTTTAAGAAAACGATATGTACGTGAAGGAAAACCAATGTGAAGAAAGCAATTTTATTCTTGAACGAGTATAATTGTGAGATTAATAGAATACAAGAAAAGTTATCATATACTTAATAAATGCATATACGTGTATGGATATATAGTATATAGTGTTCGAATATATAAATAAATAAATAAATAAGGTATAAATGAAAATAAAAATAGAATCGGCATATAACCACATATATATGTGTAAATATAATTGATATTTAAAAAGAGTAAAATTATAAGACCGAAAGTAGAAAATACAAGAACTCTTAAAAATAAAAGCAGAGAAAATTCATTTGCATCAATTTGATCATTTTTATAGAAAGTAAATTGACACATACAGTAAGTGTGTGTAACATATGTATGATTGGAATTTTCCTTATATACCGTAAAGAATCCATCTTGCCCACATATGTTTATATAAAAAGACATACACACACACATACCTAAACATATGTTTTTAATGATCTGTTTCGAGAGTAAAGTACGCGATCGTTTATATTGAAAAATTTCATCTGTGATGATTATATTATGTGTCAATGATCTTTGTTTCTGTTGAATTGAGGCTAAAAAATTTCCCTTTTTATATATTAGTGACCAAATAAAAATAGCTACATTAGAACATTTGTAAAAAATTATAATTAAATATAAAACATCATTTAATCAGTATAAATATCATAAACACATACAAAAAATAATTCAAATGATCTTAAGTTTAATAACATCAAAACCAAATAAAAACAAAAACAAAATAAATAAATGCAATAAAATTGAATTGAATAATTGTGAAACAAATAAAATATAGATAAGTAAAAAAAAAATTGAATTTTTCGAACGAACGAAAAAATGCCTCCAACAGTGATGTCGCAGCTTTCGCCTACAATTGTCAATCCAATACGCAGTTCATATTGTAAGGTCAGCTATGATGGATCGCCAATATCATTGAACAGCAATGACATTAATATATCATCCAACAATAATGGATTTGGAGCAATTGGTAATAGTTCACGAAATACGAGTAGCTCCAGTGGATGCTATGGACACCAGCCAACGCACTATCAATGGTATTATTGGCCTTTGGATCAGGCACAAGATACATACGTGGTGAGTTAAAGTATTTTAAGAAAACAAAAAATATGAATATACACATATATACATACTCGTAATTACAAATTATATTCATACAAATTTTGCTGATATACTTGATTATGGAAAAACATATATTTAATAAAGCATTCATATATATTTCTTTAAGACTTTAAACCATCATTTCTGTTCCAGTTCTAAGCTCGTCCTAAGAAATAAGATTTACTTTTTAAAAAATATCATCAAAGAAACATTTTTCAATAACTTATTTGGTTCAATCCATTATCAATTAATTGAACCAAATAAGTTATTTAAGATATTGCTACTTGTGCTGTGAGTACCCGTACGTTGTCCTGAAGCAATGGTATTGCCATCCACCATTGTCTTTAATATACTGTTTTTTTTTTTGACCATCAAATGTTATCCTTTTCAAAGTAGTTCCCCTTGGGCAGTTATACATCGGCGGAGCTGTTGTTTCCACTCTTCGTATGAGTCCTGAAAGAATTGAACTACTAAAAAATTATTTTTTTATCTTAATGAACAAAAAAGAATTTACCAACCTGTGATCAGGTGAATGCATGGAAACTGGGGAACCACTGAAATATCTTTTTCCGTCAAAAATTCGAGTATCTGCAATGTCCGATTTGACGTGAAGAACTCTTATTCTGAACCTTTTAAGGAGTCACTTATCAGCTTCAATGTAAAGTGCTAATCTAACCTCACAAGAGCTCTAACTCGTTTTACAGTTTTATCATTTTTCGATGTTAAAAGTCTCATTGAACAAGGTCCGTTTTTCACTGCTTTGTGGGTTTCCAAATATTTATGCCACCGAAAAATGTGTTCCCCTCTTGATAGGAGAAATTTCCCATAGGCTCGTTGCAACTTTTCGTAGGTCAAACTTTCGGATTCACCAAACTTAACACAAAATTTTATGTGCCAAATTTCACTATTCCATTCTTCTTAATGAACTAAAAAACCACAATTTCCCCTTATAGGGTCGTTTTGCAACAAGACGAGTTTGAAACTTGCACTGTGAGAGTCTCATTACAATTCTGCAGCGCCTGGTGTGAAATGATTAATTCATTGATAGCTCAATCATTTTTGCTCCACCGAAAATGTGTTTTAGCTGTCATAACAAACTATGGCCATTATTTTTCTTATAATACAACAGTTTTAAACTTCTTTAGAGAGAAAATTGGAAGGGAATAAACTGTTATTTATTATAGTATTTTCTGTTTTTAAAAATTATAACGATGCATAAAGGTTTCAACTCGGCTCAATCATTAGTATATTCGTAGAGATTTACATCGCTTTATAACAATTCATTCTAATTTGTTTCTAGTTAATGGTAATAGGGATTTCATATCTAACATATGAAATTCTTCAGCAAAGGAAGCATTATGTAAAATTCGAACACTTAAAAGACGAAAAAAATATCTGGTAAATGAAAAATGTTTCCACAACCATTTTTCTTAAGATTAAAAAATAAAATACGAGTACTATGATAGTTTTATAAAAAAAAAAAATTCTGTCAAAAGGGCATAGCTTAGAATATTTTTATTAAGTTCTATTTTATACACGAATAAAAATATATTCATTTGTATTTTTAAAATTAACTTTTTAGTGATACTATTAAATAGAATCAGTTAATCAAAACATTTGTTGAAAGTATAGATTAAGTCAGGTCTCAACAATTTTGAAGTGCTACTACGATCGCTTAATAGCTGTTAAAATTAAGCTCAATAAGCTACAATACTGATTGAATTCAAGTTATATTTGTGGCAAAACTGAAACGATCAGTATTGTTGGCGATGAAGATACTTTCATCTACAGAAGATGAATTTACCAATATTTTATTAAATTTAATATATAGAATAATGCTACAAACAGGATGTAGATTTAAGCACCCAGGTGGTGGTTCAATATTTTTATGAAACTAATTAAATTGACTAAGATAACGTCAACACTATTTAGAACACATACGTTTGTCCGATGGTGTCAAATTGGCTCAGGAAAAAATCAAATTAATACATTAAAAAAATTGTTGACCAATTAAAATATGTCAAAAGAAATACTGACTGAAAAAATATTTGAAAATACACATAAGTTCAAAGACCATCTACATAGAAGGTATCATCCTTGTTAGATTAACTAGCTTTGGCGTCTAACAAACTTTGCCATTGAAAATCAAAGTTTTCTAGGTTGCAATTAAATAAACGGCGTTCTTTTGAATTGATAAATCTCTGTATAATCATAAATGTAAATTTATTATGAACAACATCGACATTTTACGAAAGAATAAAACATTTAAAATAAGATTTTAATGAAAATAGTTATGATGGCTTAGGAATTTCAAATTAAAATTTCCTAAAATGCCATATAAATCCTTCGCAGAATATCTAAATGTAAGTTCAAAATGGTTTCAATACTGTGTTGTTCGATAGTAATTTAAATCAATTTTAAGATTGGATTGTTCTTACAATTGTAAGTATGTTTTAATGAGGCAGTCGCGTCTTTAATCCCCACGGAATTATGCTTAACCAAGTCCTTTTATCCTCTCTGTACCAAGTTATCTCCTACATGCTTCCTGACATACTAGATTATTTTATAACCAGTCCGATGAATTCCTCCAATATACATATTAATTCCCTCCTAGTTCTTAACTCCAATCATGGTCCTGTTCTACTAGTCCTAACATAAATTGCCAACCTACTCAAAAAGTCAACGATCCGAGACTCAAAACGCTTCAGAAATCACACTTCATCCCCCATGCAAAATAGAACTCTATGGATTGCTACAAAACAAATGCTATTTTATAAAAAAAAACAACGCACGCTTTACGAAAAAATGACGGAAGTTGGGCCAAAACGAAAAACATAAAGTACACGCTTTTGCTGAACACCTTGCACAAGCATTTACTTCACATGAGGATATATTAGACAGGACTCATTGTACTAAAATTAAGACAAAACTATCCATTCCCTTACCCATGAGTTTTCCCCCAAAAACAATCACTTTTTCCGAACTTACGAATTTAATCAGACTCCTTCCCAAAAACAAAGCTAATAGTTATGATCTTATCACTTCCAATATACTCCAACAACTTACTGAAAAATCAATGTTATATTGCAACACCATATAACTTCATCCTTCGAACAACATATTTCGCAATCCTCTGGAAATTTGCCACTATAAAAATGATTCCTAAACCCAAAAATTCGCCCACTTTCTGCAGACCATTAAGTACCCATTCAATCCTTTCAAAAAATCTTTGAAAAAATAGTCCTCCACCACTTAATTCCCAATTATCAATTCGGTTTCCGCTTCGAACAGTCCACTACCCAGTAGTGTCATCGAGTTATCGATTTCATCGAATCTTCTTTAAAAAGAAAAGAGTACTGTCTCGGTTTGTTTCTTGATATAAGTTAAGCTTTTAATAGAGTTTGGTACCCGAAAAAGAATTTTTCCTTCTACCTACTTCCTAATCTTAAAATCATTCATTTCCAACCGATACTTCCAAGCAAACGAATCCAACTAACTCTACCATATCTCTTCGATATTGGCTAGTATTCCACAAGATACTACACTTGTAACAGTTCCATTATTTTCTTGGCGTTTTCATAAGCCTCCGAAATTATCCACTCCTAAATTCACGCCCTACAGAACTAATATACCAGATGGCGAATAAAAATTAATGAACGTAAATCAACCGACGTAACTTTTACTCTCTGCCATGAACCATGTCCTACCATATACTTTAATGGCTGTGCCATATCACAACATATCGGAGTTCCGTACCTAGAACTGAACTTAGACAAACGCTTGACATAGAACCCACAAGAACTAAAAGGACGGTACCGCCAACTACTTCGACTTCTAGACAAACGGGCATAGTATAAAAGTACTAAAAGGACGGTACCGCCAACTACTTCGACTTTCATTAGGGCATAGTAGAAAAGTACTTTTATACAATGCCCTAATGAAACCCATATGGACTTGCGGACTAGAACTGTGGGTCTATGCTAAGCCTTCTAATTCCCGTCGAATCCAATTCCTTCAATCTAAAATACGCCGTACAATTGTCGACGCTCCCTTTTATATTCGTAATACTTTTATTCATCATGATCTTGAAGACCCATTTGTTTTTTATGTGGCTGTGTCTCGTTATAAAAAGTCCCATTCCCGTATCTCCAATCATACTAATCCTCTTGTTCAAGAACTATCCTGCGTTTCGTTTCCTAGAAATACCCATCAAAGACTTAGGCGTCACTGGTCGCATGATTTATTAAAATACTGAGTCTTAACATAAGGACGCGCTAACAGGAGAAGCTTCAATGGATGTTTACTCCCCACAACCATTCATGTTAATTAATTAATACTATTATATAAATCTGCTTCTTACTATTTGTAGTTGTAGATATCTGTAAAAAAGTATGTTTTATAATTCCATATGTTATATTAAATTAAATTAAATATTGTCCAAGAATTCATCATTAAGCAAATAGACAATGAAGCAACATGTTTAATTTTTATCAGAAATAATATTGTCATTAAAGAATATGTGAGAATATGTTTTTTTAATTACATCTAGATACACATAGATGCCAAGGATGCTTTTAACTTTGAATATTATCCAGAAAATTGATGTGGTTTGAAAATAACGATTGAATTTTTATAATAAAAGGATAACAGTCAATAAGTGATTTTTAAATAAACCTTTTATTAACAATTTGTTGAACATCCTAAAAACTGTAATTTCCCCAAATTAAAATTAAAATATTTGATAAAGTACACTATTAGCTCGAGGTGAATATCTTATTTCATTTATATTTTAACATTATAACTATAATTAATTAATTAATTCAATTATTTTATATACATCTATAGTATCAAATTTAAAATTATTTCTTTTTTATTAATTTATAGCCCTCAAAATTACTGCCGCCAACAATATGGAGTCCATTTGCAACTGCACGAAGTTATGCATTTAATTCATCAGCAGGAAATCACAATGAAATTGGTGGGGGAGCGACCGTTTTTAGTTCAACAAAAGAGAACATCTCAGAGCTTTGTGATCGTTTTAATGATTTAAATCTTTTCAATATAACTCATCGTCAACAAATTCAACAGCAGCATCAGCATCAGCAACAGCAACAGCAACAACAAAAACTATTAAAACAACCACCGCTCAATTATATGTGCCATTTATGCTTCAAAAAAGGACACTATATTCGCGATTGTCCTCAGGTAAGTTACCAAAACAATTCTCTTCTATTCTATTTTGCAATATTTAATAACTTTTGTTTAACGCATTATAAAAAAGTACTGACATTATTTATTAAAATATGTACATATAGAGGCATATCAATGCAACTAAGTTCAGAACCTACGTGAGACGAAGGACTATTTTCGTAGATCATACTCTCTAGAGAACAATAATTAGTATGATTTCAGAATATGGTTAAGAGTACTCGTATCATAACCATATACTGAAATTATACTATTGTCTAATCAAATATTAAATATCTTTTATCTGTTTTCCTCCTTATTGCCACTTTATTTGTGAATTCATATTATCCTTAAAATTATATAGTATACACAATTTTTTTTAATTTGTATCCCACACTTTAAGGATAACAAATCATCTTATTCACAGAAAGAAATGATTTATTCATCTATTTTATTCAATATTTTGATTTTATACTATTTTTATTCATTATCTATTATCATTTTTTTGCTTTAAAAATTAAAATCTCTTAAGTTGATTAACTCTTTTTGACTAGGGATCACAAATCTTAACTGGTTATAAATCAGTTAACATTTCTCGACTGGTTTTATTTTTCTATTACTATCGACTACTATGGTTTTACTACTCGTTATATTAATAATAAAGTATTATTATTTGGACCGTTCATTTAAAATCTTTTGTTAATTCAATTACTTGAAATTGTTTTTATATTTTAAAAGGTTTTTAAAATTTGTTCAGGATTTTTTCAGTTGATTATTGGATTGCGTTTTTCAATATCCGATAGTATGGCAATCATGAGCAATAATTGCAACCGCAAGTATTGTTATTGAGACCTTCTCAAATATCCACGTTTTTGTAGTATAATTTAAGACTATTCCGGAACACTCCCATTATTTTCTTGGCATTTTAATTAGCACAATTCCTTTAAGATAGGTTTGGCCTACCTAATTATTCATAGCATAATATCCAAAATGTATTCAAATTTTTTATTGTTTCATAAATATTTTTTTATAAATTTTTTTCTACAGTTTATGAACTTTCAATTTATAACTATTCAAAATAGTATAACTAAGACAATATATTGCGGTGAACTTATTTTCGATTTCATAGAACATATATAAAAACGCATAATACGTATATTAATTTAAAGTAACTAAGAAGATCGAATTAACGTTGTATTGGAAATTAAAAATGTAATGGAAGAGATAGAAATATTAAGAACAATTCACCTGAAAAGCAACCACGAGATGAATATCTTATTATTACACTCAATCATATCAAAATTTATTAATGTATTCAAAACTATTATAAGATTTATTCGATATATTGATAACGCGAGTAGTTTTCGAAAAAGAACAAGAATTTCCTACAAAATAGTATATTTTTCAAAATATTCGAAAATAATCTTAATATCCACATATATATACGAGTATTCGAATATTTTAATTAATATATATCCCTGAAAAGAATATATTAAATATTCTGCCTCAAAATATGCCAATTAATGCTGATTTATTATCCTTTTCTTTTGTATTTCTATGAAAATCGTTTTTTTTATTACGAGTATACGAGGTCTGTTCAAAAAGTATCGCACATTTTGTGTTTTTTCAAAAATTATTTATTTATTCATGATAAACTATTTTGTCCCCTTCAAAGAAATCCCCACCAGATATTATACAATTGTGCCAACGTTTTTTCCAATCCTCGAAGCACTTCACAAAATCATTTTTTGTGATCTTGTTCAGCTCCTCCTTCGATGGCGTCTTTATCTCCTCAATCGTAGCGTAGCGTCATCCTTTCATGGCGCTCTTCAGTTTCGGGAACAAGACACAGGGGGCCAGATCTAGGGAATACGGTGGCTGCGTCATTATTAGTGTGCTGTTTTTGGCCAAAAATGGCAAAAGTCAATTTTTGTTCTTCCACAATTCCGGGCGTTTTTGGGGGATTGCTTCGCATAACTTGCACATAACTTGCAGATAATATTCCTTATTGACCGTTCCATCCCCGAAGAAAACTGTAAGCAAAACCTTCACATTCGACCGAACTTGGCGCGCTTTTTTCGGTCTTTGCTCGTGCGGCAGCTTTCATTGGGATGATTGAGCTTTAGTTTCCACGTCATAACCATAAGCCCATGATTCGTCACCAGTTATGACCCTCTGGAGCAAATTTGGGTCGTCGCGTAAAGAGTCCAACAGCTCCTTAGCAATGTTAATGCGATGATGTTTTTGTCGAAATTGAGCAATTTTGGTACGAATTACGCGGCGACCCGTCTCACGACCAAATCATTGGTAAAAATCGAATGGCACGACTTCAGCGAGCTGAAGTCCTCAGCAACTTCTCTAACGGCGATTCGACGATTGGCCAATACTATTTTCTTCACTTCATCAATGTTTTCGTCTGTTGTTGACGTGCTCGGGCGTCCGGCACGCTTTTCGTCATTCACATCTTCTCGGCCTTCTGAGAACATTTTGTACCACCGATAAACGTTACTTCGGCGGTACCACCGATGTGTTCAAAGCACCTAACCAATATTGTTTGGACTTCCGCCTTTAATTTAGTAAAAAATTGTATCGTTTAGTTATTTAGTTTGGTTTCATCCAAATTTAGAAATGGAATGACAAGACGTGCATTTTAGACATATTTTATTGTATTATTTCCGAAAAGGCAAGAACGCATCGCAGGTACCCAAGAAGTTTGTGCCGTGAATGATGCCTTGAAAGAAAGGCAGTGTCAAAATTGGTTTGCTAAACTTCGTTCTGGTGATTTTTCACTAAACCAGTTCAAGTTGATGAGACCCATATCAAGGCCATTATCGATTCAGTTCGTCATAGCACAACACGTGAGATTGCAGAGAAGCTTAATGTATCGCATACATGCATTGACAAAAAATGAAAACAGCTTGGCTATGTTAAGTAACTCGGTTTATGGATTCCTCATAAGCTTAAGGAAATTCATTTGACGCAATGCATTAGCATCTGCGATTTGCTTCTGAAATGCAAAGAAACGGATCCATTTCTGAAACGACTGATAACTGGCGACGAAAAGTGGATAGTTTACAACAACGTTAATCGAAAACGATCGCAAGTGATGCGAGATGAATCAAAAGAAGATTATGCTGTCAGTTTGGTGGGATTATAAAGGAATTCTATACTTTGAACTTTTACCAAGAAACTAAACGATTAATTCCACCGTGTACGTTCAACAACTCGTCAAACTAAGCAATGCAGTTCAAGAAAAGCGGCCATACTTGGCAAATCGTAAGGGTATTGTTTTCCAGCATGACAATGCAAAGTCGCACACATCTTTGGTCACTCGCCAAAAATTATTGAAATTAGGTTGAGTTATCCACCATATAGCCCTGATCTAGCGCCTTCAGGTTACCATTTATTTTGTTCCATGCAGAACTCCTTAAATGGTAAAATTTTTAGACACTGATGATATAAAATCACATTTAATTCAGTTTTTTGCTAGCAAAAGTAATAAGTTTTACGAACACGGAATTTTGACATACCCTGAAAGATGGCAAAGGGTCATCGGCAAAAAGAAACAATACCTAATTGAATAAAGTTATATTTTTAAGTAAAAATTTTGAATTTTTCTTATTTAAAATCCGTAATCACTTAGTTGCCAACCCAAATTTCCAAACGACCTATTTACCAATCTCATTACTTTTCTGCTATTATATTTTCCATTTTTCTCTACTACCGAACTAGTATAGTACATTTTCGATATCCGTAAATCTTCTTTTAAAAGCCTGAAGTTCGAATAGTGATCATATCCAAAAAATATTATCCATTATATCTAAGCCAGTAATGTGATAAAAAAATGTTTAAAGGAAGGACGACATCCTTTGTACGAGTATATAACTTTATGAACTTATTACGAAGTAAACTTAAGACGATGGTTTTACAAAACTCGCAGTTGATTTTGAGGTCATAAATTATAATCTTGATATAGAATTGATATTTTTTTTAAAAAACTAAAAAAATCTATTTTGAAAAGTTTTAAGTTTTATGATCAATTTTGCGGCAAAATATTCCATACTTCAAAATTACTCTCGCATTGATTTGCTTAAGGCGCTCAAATTCTAAAATCTTTACGGATTAAACTAAACAAAACCTGAACTGCCTCGCTCAGTTTTTTCAATTGAAGACACTTAGCGCCTATTTAAGAACATTAATATCGCTCTATTAATTTCTTTTAAAGAAAGGCTTTTTCAAGCTAATACAAAAAAGGGAATATTAAAAAAATTACAGCTTTTGCATGATTACAATTTCGTAGCTTTTTCTATTACCTTCAAAGCGCTAGCTTTTCTGACCTATCTTTAGACATTCGGATGTTTTAGTAATAATTGAACAACAACAAAAAAAAAATATTATTTAAATCGTAGAAGTTTAAAATGTTCTTATTTACTATATGAAAGAAGTATAATTTAATGGACTTACTATTCATATGTGATAGTAGTGTGGTATTTTGCGTGTAATTAATTTTATATTATTAACAATTGTAATAAGAAAATACGGTAATTATAATGAATTTTATTTAAATTTATAGGCTCGTCCCAAAGGCGAAGGTAAAACACCTTATCAAGGAAAGAAACGATGTTTTGGAGAATATAAATGCCCAAAATGTAAAAGGAAATGGATGTCTGGCAATTCATGGGCTAATATGGGTCAAGAATGTATTAAATGTCATTTAAATGTATATCCACATAAGCAGAGGCCATTAGACAAGCCAGATGGATTAGATGTTTCCGATCAGTCTAAGGTGCACCCACAACTATTATGTGAAAAATGTAAGACTCTAGGCTATTATTGTCGGAGAGTTCAATAGCCCAAATAATATATGTACATATATAAAAATCTCCAAAAAATATATATTTTTTAAATAATTTTGTGCTAAAAAATATATATTTCCAACATGCATTGAAATTGTTCAACATATTAAATAATAAAACACTTATGCCTATGCCAATAAAGTAGAAATGAAAAATATTTAATAATTTATTTCTAACGTACACCAAAAGAAAATCTTTTTAGAGGACAAAAAATTTAACAATACATACTTTAATAATCGATTTTGTTAATAGATATAAAAAAAACGGTTGGATATAGGCAGCAATCAGAAATATGATACTATCGAATTTTGTAATATTTATTTTTAGTTAATTATGTAATTATATTCAATCAATAATTAAATAATGCCTAGACAATAATTTTTATATGTATATACTCGTATTATTGGATTTTGTAATACTCAAAATATAGAGTAATTTTTAGAACAAATATAAGTAAAACTAAAAGATACACAACTCAGCTCTATTGCTTATATAATATTTATTTATTTTTTTAAAAATTGTATTTACTAAATAGTTCAGCTTTTATTGTCCCTCTCTAAATTTTTGCGGACGAATTTCCATGACCTTAAGACATGGAATTTTCGTTGACGTTTGGTTGTCCAGAATATGGCCCATTCTTGGAAGTTAAATACATAACCCGACGTTGAATTTACCATTCAACATGCCTTTCTTTGATTGACACCATATCTAATTAAATATCTGGACGTGCGAAGAGTAACTAATCATTTGCTTTCATGTATGCCATATTTTCCACTTGCGACTTCTCGACTTCGTTTTTTTATCGACATTTCTAATGTCAGCTTTAGGTTCAAGTGAACTATAGTTGCAACAGAGTTAAATTTATGCATTCCAAAACGTATTACATCAGAAATATATTGCGACTGATCGATTCTAATCGCACCCTAGAATTTTTTACTTCATATCCGGAAACCGAAAAATAAATTTTCCTTCGGTCATGTCCTTCATTTTGAAGTTCTTCGATAATTCGCTCTGCAATTTGGTCGCGATACTCACACTATTTGCGAATATCAACATACGAGTATCATCGACGTAGATTCCAATGAATAGCATTTTGTTTCTAACTATTCGATTATAGATGAACTGATCAACTTCACTGTGCCTGAAGTTGATCAGTTTATCTATAATCGAGTTGTGGTCTTAAGGTTTCTTTATAATCATATCTTTTCGAATCGAATAGCATTGCTATTAGTACTCCATTTCATTTCGAACTCCCACTTAGAGTGTACTGTTTTCTTTTCAGCAGGAAATACAATTAAATACTAAAACTAGAATTACACCGTGCGCCTAATAGACGATCTAAACGTCAATTTCCCCTTTTTTGTGCGTCTGACAGTGTAATATATGCGCGAGCACTTAAGCACTATGCGCGTGAATGGGATCGTGCAGGTTCACCGGAAACAAAGTTTGTGTATTTGATGATCAGTCTAATCATAGTGCAATCACTTAAATAAATATGTGCAAGAATAATTAATTGTGACACACGTGGAATTTAGGTTAGCAAAAAGGAATTTCAACATGTTGAAATTCCTTTTTGATCGCGTGCTGATTTGTTCATTGTTTATCGGCGAATTCTCTAGTTGGTCGCTGCTGTGCCTATTTTATTTATAGTGTATTATTAATGATGTTCTCATTTATTTCAGTAAAAAAATTATATTTGGTCTGAGCATTTAATTCGATAGTAATTTCATATTTAAAATATTTTATTTTATTTGAATAGCAGATTAGTAGATCATAAATTTAATCATATGGTTATGAACATATTTAATATATTGTGGCAGCTCCAGGCCACATGTCTCGAAATTTAAAAACATATCATAAATCGATAACCCTTATCATAAATCGATGGCAGTAATCCTTCGATATACTGACATATTCATTTTTCATTGCTGTCGTCAATTTCGCAAAACCCGACAAAACTATCATAAGTCGTCGATAAAAGAAGCCGATATTCGGATAGCATAGTCAATGTATTTAAATTTAATCATTGTTTTGTTAAGAAAATTCTATAATTACCTTAATGGCACGTCTGTGCGATGCACCCATCCTTGATAAATAGTATCTTTTGTGCTGCTGCTAGTTTACTATAAGTAGAATTAATCAAGAAGCCGACGAAGACAGTCGCAGGTAATATTAATTATAAAATTTTTTAAAATATAATTTTTAATAATAGAAAATTCAAATGTACGTGAAAATTTAAATATTTCATTTGACGAATACCAAAATGAAAAACTGGGACCGAAATCAAAAACGAGAAAAGCACCGAAAGTGATGAGCTATTGATCGGCCGAAATCAAAAACGAGAAAAGCACGCGGACATGGAGCTATTGATCGGCCAGGTGGAACTAGATCCGTTTATCTGGGATGTCTCGCTCTAAGAGAACCGCGACCATGATCGACACGAACTTGCTTGGCTATCGATTGCTGATACTTTTAATGAACGACTCTCGATTAAAGGATGCAGAGCCAAGTGGCAGAGCTTACGAGCAATGCAACGCAAAGTTACACGCGCAAATGAAAAAACGAAATTCAGCCCAACCTTCCTTTTCCGAATAACCGTGTTGGAGCTATTTCGCTAGTTTACTATAAATAGAATTAATCAAGAAGCTAACGAAAATCAGTTGCAGAATCCGAATCGAAGAACTTCACGACTTCAGAACCAAATATGGCAAGAATGTGTACAAATGTTCTGTTCCGTTTCAAGTTTATATTTATAATTGGTACTGGAGCCTGGGACTAATGAAACCGTATCGATAATCCCAACAATGCATACTGAAAAAGAAGTACATACAAATGTACCATGAAAATAACTCGTTCAAGCATCTTCGTCGGGAGTTGCAGTTCGCAAGTGTAAGGCGACAGTGTCATCCGCGTCAGTAAGGAATTCAGGAATTGAACGATAAAAAATACAACGTAGAAAAATAAAAAGCATTACAATATGTGCTTGACCTTATTAAAACGGCACAATCAAATAATGAAAGTCAAATTTGGAAATTTTATCGCGTCTGCACTGCGGGTAATCGACAACGTCGTAGGTTCAAACCTACTCGCACTCTTTACCACTGTCGGCCAAACCCGGCGAAGATGGATTATCTAACAAACCGCCAGCATCCAAAGAGGTTTAAACCAGATGTCAAGGGACCATTTGCCACTGAGCATTTTGCCACCAATGCAAAATGCTATTTAATTTGTGTAAATAAAACAAAAGTCATGAAATAAATAAAATTTTATTGCTTTAACAAGTTTGTTTTTGTTTTATATTATATTTTATATAGCAATTTAAACTATCCTGGTACTGATCTGGTGGTCATAAAATATACTTCAAACTCTTCTCTTACTTTCTTGGCGTTCAATGGAGTGTTTTGTAGTCAAATTACGCAATGGTAGAAGTGTTGTGGCCGTTGCATCCTGACTCCAATCACCTACCATAATGTTACCATTAACACCCAATTAGGAGATGCATACTCTTCTTGCTGCGCACCAACAAATAATTCTACATTATACGCCTTCGTTACTTTTCGTGTTTTAGCAGCGACCAAATGAATCAGCGATCTTAAAACGCGAAAGCGATCCGACATAACACTAAACGTATACTCAACAGTGCGGCGTGCACGCGACAAATGATAATTATGAAAGTATTGGGAAGGCAACAAATCTCGTCCCGCGTATGGCTTCATTAAATTGTTCTTTAATGCAAAGGCATCGTCAGCCACAAACACATATGGCACTGCCGAGTCACAACCGGTCAATAATTTTGGTTACGGCAACTCGACTTTCCCTTAATCCAAGGCACTGCTAAGATGGCAATTGTTTAAGACTCTACCATCAGATACGGGACCGTTACATCCAATATCAATGTATATGGATCTATACGTTGCGTTAAAAATTGCCAATAGAACGATTGAATGAGTTACTTTGGAATTATAATAAATGAAGCTACTGACAAATGGTTAAAATTTTAGTCAGCAACAAAAGTAAGGTAAAACAAAGTGAGGCAATTAGAGTAACCAACGCCCTTTTGGACGGGACCTTACTCAATTTCCTCACTATATGTGTCAGTGTGCCAATAGCAGGGAAAAAGCTAGTCGAGGCAGCGGTAAACAGTTGCATTAGACCAGCCAGTGGAGCACATCGGACATCTCCGGTCGAATCCATACTGATAGAGACTGGTCGAAACCCTATTTTTTTTTTATCTTCACAAAGCCCGCCTAAGGTTAAATTACGCCCTCCAAACTTTAATCAAAAACATTATCATCTCCCCCAGTTCAAAAAGGAATTCATCATTCCTATCCTTATTAATATCCCACCTTGAAAGCAATTCATCCATCCTCCCCCTCGTTTTCCAAACTTCCTTCCATACCCAGATTGGAAACCGTGGTTGGGAGCAAAGTTGAAAAAGACTGCTTCTCTTGACAGGTTTAAGAAGGCTAGCACTGATCCGTCCACATGTAGGAAACTTTTCCTTGAAGAGTTGGACGGATGCCGCCGCTGACACCGATACTACATGTTTTACCGTCGTCGAACTTTTTGGCTGCAGCACCCGCGCACTATGTTGCGGAATCTTCCCTTATAGGGCAACTCCATATTATGGGGAACTGCGGGCCATCAAAACGGCAATTGAAATTGCGATCAATATTCCCAGCCAACAAAGCGTTATTATTTTTAGCGACATCCTTGCCGCCCTTAAAGCCATTTGTGGCTCATCGAGTGACCCAGTACTTAGCGCAATTCGTCATAGCCTACTTAGCAATAGGAGTGACACCAATACTACATGTTTTACCGTCGTCGAACTTTTTGGCTGCAGCACCCGCGCACTATGTTGCGGAATCTTCCCTTATAGGCCAGCTCCATATTATGGGGAACTGCGGGCCATCAAAACGGCAATTGAAATTGCGATCAATATTCCCAGCCAACAAAGCTTTATTATTTTTAGCGACATCCTTGCCGCCCTTAAAGCCATTTGTGGCTCATCGTGTGACCCAGTACTTAGCGCAATTCGTCATAGCCTACTTAGCAATAGGAGTGACACCAATACTACATGTTTTACCGTCGTCGAACTTTTTGGCTGCAGCACCCGCAGACACGATCTTTTAAATATAACAAAACTTTTAATATTCTATACTATTAACCACAGACCAGTCTGTCTTAGATGATTTCCCACATGTATTACGAAGTAAAAATGGCCTCACTGTCGTGGCGCTATGAAGTCGCCCCTGGCACATGTCTTAGGAACCTTACAAACAAACAAATGCTATCTGAGTTTGGTTGAGCTATAATGACAATATGGTTCCCATCTATTGCGCTTAAATAATTTGGGTAGTTACAATATTCCTGGAACTTGGCAGCAATATCGTTCCATTCGGTAGCGGTCGATCGTACCTACAACAGACGCACGCAAGCATTAATAAAAATTAACAAAATGAAATCTTAATATACCTTCAGAAAATCATCATATAAAACGGAAAAAATCACATCGCGAATAATTGTACTGATAGTACATGGCAGGATGCGGAATAAATACTGCAATGATTGGAAGCTGTTGCCAGGTGCAAGCCGACCAAAGTCTTCTTTTGGTATAAGTTGAAACTTTGAGCGAATAGACTTCGCTCGATGGTGCTCCACCACTTAAATCCGGCAGTAATTTTTTGAAGGTACCCTGTTCATCGCGTTTCTCAAGACACTGCGACACACAAACACTTCGCAGCTTACATTTTTTTATTAACTGCTGCTCGTTTTTGTTTTTTTCCTCGTCGCTATCACTCGGTAATGCAAGTACTGCCGCAATGGCTTTCAAATGTTCCACTGGCACTGTCATTTAATAAAATTTACTTATAAATTTACATGCGAATGATTTTTTTTCTATGCACTACTTTACATATATTTAAATAACTTTATAGTTTAAATAATAAATATTAAAGTTATCAATTAAATAGTATTTATCACAAATATTTTATCACGCGGAAATGATGAGTTTGCTACAAGAAACAGGAACGACGTGGTGTGTAATATACGCTCGAGCAAGCACGATGAAATCATGTTAGGTTCGCTGAATTTCCGCTTCTACAGTTTTATCACGAATAATATTTAACGGGAATGGAAGGTTCACCGTAAACAAAGTTTGTGTATTTGACGACCATTCTAATCATGTGTAATCATTTGAATGAACATCTACAAAAATAAATAATTGCGACGCACGCGAGCAAAAAAGAATTTCCACATTTTTTATTGATGAATTCTCTGGTTGGTCGCTGTTCTTATTTTATTTGCTTTGTATTATGAATGACAGTTTCATATTCATTTATTTATTTTATTTAAAACTTTACATTTTATTGAACACTTTATATTTTATTTTAACACTTTAATATTGGGTTGATCGGAAAGTAATTTGGTTTTTCCCCAATACGATTTAATTTATATTTTTTCACAACCAACTTCACACTTAAGCTGCATAATCATATGTATTTTGACAGCTGACATAGCAAGGCTTGCTTGTGAAAAAATTCGATTGATTCTGCGTAGTCGTTTTTGGTTGATATACTTTTAAATATGGAAAGTGAAAAACAGCATTTCCGGCTAATTTAATTTTTTGCTATAGAAAAGATAAAAATGCTGTTCAATCAAGAAAAAAATTATCCGCTATGTATGGAGAAGATGTGTTAAGTGAGCGCCACTGCAAAGCACTTCGAAAGCCAATATTCATCAAAAAATGGTAAAATGTCAAAAAGCGACAGTTAAAGCGATACTCAAAAACAATTACCTCTAAAAAAATTATAAATAATGCAGTAAATACTCAAAGGCGATAAATACTAAAATAAAATACGAAAGAAAAAAAAATTAAGCGATAAATTAATAATTAATCATTATATTCAATAAATATTTCGATATTCTTATATTATAATTACTCGATAAATATATTAAAAAGTATAAATTTTGTCAGATAATTAACAAACAAATATTATATTATATTTGAATTTCTTAAAAATAAATAGCTAAATGCATAGAGAGACGTTTACATACGAAAAGAAAAATAAAGAGGGTAGTCCAAATATTTTCCCCCAGATTCGCGGTATTCTAAATCTATGAAATCTATTAGTATTTTGATGCATACAATTTTTTCAAGATAAATATTATGAAACTTTTATATATGAGGGAAAAAAATATTTTAATATATTTAAAATAAATAAATATGTGGAAGAAATTTCGATATGACAAATAAAAATAATATGTCAAAAGTCCAAATTTTTTTCTTTACATGTAAACTTTTCTTTTGTTAAATATGATTATTTCTTTTATATATTTTGTACAAAATTTTACTTAAAACTAATTAAACTATAAATATGAACATTCTCCATTCATATGAAATGCTTAGATTTTATATCTCTAAATTATTAATCATTCTAAAATTTCTTCATATGAATCTAACCTAAAAAAATGTCAAGGAGATAAATAATATAAATTAAAAGGAGAGAGAGAAGAGAGAGAAAAATGTATATGAATAATATAAATTAAAAGGAGAGAGAGAAGAGAGAGAAAAATGTATAGGAAACCTTCTTTTCTTTATCTTTTATTTGACTTAATTATTATTATTCTACATTATAATTTTGTTTAAATTATTATTAGTTCCTTAAATTTATTTTGATACAATCATAATGCCTAATTTCTTACGTAACTATTATCTTCATTTTCTTAATTGTCTTGAACCTATTAATCTTTCTCATGATGACGCCGTCAACTGCTCTATAGTTTTTTTAAATGTTTTCTTAAATATAATGTATATGGTATTTTTATATGATGATGATATTACTTACATCTATTTGTTAATAATAATAATGATATGTACTTCCAATATACTTTCGACCAATAGCCCGGAAGAAAGTGAAGATTTCAAACAATTTTTTTTCCCTTCATTTCATTTTCTTCTTTTTTCTTATTGCTTGCCTAAGAATTTAAAATAAATTATTAATCAATTTGAGAAAAAAAATATAATACCAACTAGACCGTAAAAAAATTTTTGTACATACATTACTATTTGCATAATTTAATTTTTATATAAAATTATCCCTATTCAAGGTTGTTTCCAACCACAATATCCAGTGGTCCTTGAAGAGATCATCATCGTTTTCGCGGTCAACTTCAGTCAAAAAATTTTAGGTGGAGTTAACGGATTAAAGACTTGGATTTATTAGGAACTTTAGTATCAACCGAGAAGAGTAGCTAGCTATTAGCCAGATAAACAATATCTGCAGGCTGTACTGAAGGGACAAAGACTATTCAATTCGCATTCTTAGAATCCTCAACCGCGTTGAAAAAAAAAACAATTACAAAAAATTGAGAGCCAAATTGTACAGGTTTGCTCTGTATAAGGCCGAATGAATCTGCTCCACTTTTCATAATCACATTTTCCATTACTTCGCCAGCAAGTCTCGGATTCACCTACTGCACGACCAAAACATTCAATCCCTCGTCTTACATCTTCGAATCGTACGATCGGTTTCGCCGTTGATTCGACAAAGCTTTATCGAAGCATGGAAATTGCTGGACGTAATGCTGCTAAAGGCACCAAAACTGACTGAAAACTCCATGCATAGTTTTGCTGACTTGTGCACCACCTAATTAAAATTGTGGGTCACGGACAAAATATCAATACTATCGCCAATGCCACTATAACAATACAGCTCCACTACCAAGCCGAATCAAGTGGCTAGCTATCGCAATTCTCAAAAGACGACAGCTAATGAGGAGTCAAAACACACGTAACTACGTTGGGCGCCATTCTGTTATGGTTTATTAAGTGATTTCGTATGAAATCGTTGGGTGTTGGATGGGAAGAAAATTTGGATCATGAAATAAACGTTAAGTTTGAAATGGAAAAGGGGTGAATCCGACGGTCGACGTTGGTGGGAGAGACTTAGTTGTTACAAGCCTTTAGTATGCTGCTTTCGATCGCAGATCTATTTGTTTATTTAATGCATTTATTTTTTTAATATACGAGTATGCTAAATTTATTTGCGATTTTTTAAAACACGAAGCACATATAATGAAATAGAAAAACGAAGCAATAGGGAAATTGCTAAAAATTTAAAGAAAAATGACCATACTACGAAGAAAAATTTAAAAAATAAACAACGTCGCAGATAGAAAACGCTGCAGTTTATTGAAAAAGCATCCAAACAATATTAACTATAGTTTTGTCTTATTACTGATAAGTTATATATTAAGTAGTCTAACTGTATGTGTTAACGCACTTGTACCAGGTAACTTCAGTTTCAAAATATTGGAGATTTTCGAGCACAAATTCCAAAAACACAAAAATTCAAAAAATACTATTTTTTGAAATTAAATAAACAATTTATATATTGAGTAAATAATAACATTAACAAATTGTTTTTGATTTATTTATTTTTATATAACGTAAGATATATAATTTATTTTTTGAATTTTTACAACATATTTTTAAATTTAATTGACAAATTAGTGTCTCCTGTTGCAGTTGTAACCGAGCACATCGCACTGCTCACATAAGTCCTGTAAATGCGGCTTTGAAAGGTTTAATTTATTATTCTTTGCTTTTTTTAATGGCTTTTGCGTATGGGCAGTAGTGTTTATATTGCAGCTAACACATTTTTGACCCATGTTGAACCATGAATTTCCAGACATCCAGGTTCTGTGGCATTTTGGGCATTTATATTCACCAAAACATCGTCCAGTCAACATCATAAATGATTATTGAAACTAAAATTAGATTCAATACATATTGTAATTTTGAATAAAGACAGTAACAAATAAGAGAATACAATGTCTTGTATGACCGCAATTATGGAAAGAGTCAAAATAAGTAGTAATTTGGCAACAAAAGATAATAAATAAAAAAATCATAATCATGTCATAATCGGAGATGGAAAACCAAACAACGAAATGCTGAATTATAAATTTGCGAATGTGCGTATCCGTATGCCTGCAAAATCTGTTGTTGAAATACCATCAAATCGCGATTAATGCGCGCTATATTTAATTATGACTACATGTTTTTATTAAATAATCTCGAAAGGGTTTAAAAATTACCTTAAATAAAATATTCTACGGGTGCTGATTACAATGCTAAATGTAAAAGGGTTGCCGCGTTGCTAACCCTCGAGAAAAGATTCTTCAAGCTCTATCCCATACATCATACCAAATAACTGGCCAACTTCTAGTTCAAAACGACCTGATATCCTCGATTTCTTCATTAGCACTTCTTCAATTACAATGAATTCTATTATAGTATTGAAACTCTTTCCGATTTAAACTTTGATCATAGTTCTGTTCTCCTTACCCTTAATTCTAAACCGATCTTAAAAACTCTTTATCCTAGGCTTATAAATGGCAAAATAGATTGGAACATATTTAGAAACAAATTAGACCAACAGATTGACTTAAAACGAACGTTAAAACAGCAAACGACATTAATGATGCTATAAATGATCTCACTATATATACGAGTATACAACATTCGCCGAATCCCATCGAATGCTTATGGAGGCCTATAGTGACAGTGCTTTATCGGAAATAACGTGCCGTGATTGGTTTCGTCGGTTCAAAGACGGCAATTTTGACTTGTGAGACAAGAAGCGTGAAAATCGGCCTAGGAAGGTTGAGGACCATCAATTGCAGGCTCTATTTGACGAAGATGATACCCAATCACAAAAAACGTTCGCGGAGCAATTAGGTGTTACTCAACCAGCCATTTCCATGCGTCTGCGTGCCATGGGGAAGATTGAAAAGATCGAAAAATGGGTGCCGCATGAATTGAACGTTAGGCAGATGGAGCGACGCCAAAACACATGCAAAATCTTGCTTGCCAGACAAAAAAGAAAGTCGTTCCTGTATCGGATTGTGATATGCGATTAAAAGTGGATATATTTCGAGAATCCTAAATGCAAGAAATCGTGGGTTGATCCCGGACAACTATCAACATCTTCCCCAAGACCAAATCGCTTCGGACGAAAGACGATGCTGTGCGTTTGGTGGGATCAGCAGGGTATTGTCTTCTATGAGATATTGAAATCTGGTGAAACTGTCAATGCCCACCGCTACCATCAACAACTAATCAAATTGCACTGTGCTCTGCGTGAAAAAAGGACGGATTATCAACAAAAACATAAAAAGCTGATTTTTCTCCACAACAACGCACCATCGCACACGTCAAAAATGTTCCGAGACACTCAACTCGGAGGTGCTACCCCACCCCGTTTATTCACCAGACCTGACCCCTTCCGACTACCACCTGTTTTCGTCGATAGAACACGCGCTCGCTGAGCAGCACTTCGATTCTTACGAAGACGTCCGAAAATGGCTTGATGAGTGGTTTGCCTCGAAAGAGAAGGAATTTTTTTGGCGTGGTATCCACAAATTGCCCGAGAGATGGGAAAATGTGTAGCTAGCGAGGGCAAGTACTTTGAATAAATTTGTTTTTGCTTTCTATGAAAAAACATGTTTTTTGACTAAAAAACAGCGGATTTAAGTTTATACACCTAGTATAACCAACCAAGAAATTGATTTCTATATAGAATCCTTTAGTCAAATCGTCTCGGAGGTATTTCGTAGATATTCAAAGCAACTATCTAATAGGAGCAATCGATTTTATTCCCTCCACGAGGACATTAAGAAAAGGTATTGGTTGAAAAATCGTTGGATAAGGAAAATGAAACGCATTTGGCGGAGAGAACTCAACACCGCGTCCTCAGATTATCGTCTCTTTGAGACACAGGTTAACTGTATATCAGTTGTGATACGGAAAAAAGTTAATTACAACTAAAAAAATAAAAGATTTAACAAAAATAAATAAGTGTTAACGATAGCAAAGTCCGCGAGTGAGATAATAATACTATGGTATTTACAAAATCAGGCATTCTATATGTAAGTAACTTACTAACAACAGTAAATATTTACTCAATTAATTAAAAAATAAGAGATAATATGAAATTAAGTAGTAAGATTGTAATACCAATAAGTAGTATTACTTAATAATTTAAGTTTGTTTTTGTATAGTTCGTTCCGATTGAACTATCGTCATTATTATAAAATTTAATACGAAGTTTCGATTTCAGAAAATGAAGTGTTTTGTGAAAAATTGTTTTTCGTACGATGAAATGAGAAAGCCGGGAATTTTTTTCTTTCGGTAAGTTGACATCTTTCTTTTTATTAAAGAAAATAACAAAAATTTAGTTTGTGAAGTGCCGAAATGGCTATTAGTTATTTATTTTATCTAAAAAGTGGTGAAAAAGTGAAAAGTTCGTCATTCAATAAATGTAAACAAATACAATGTCGACAGTTCAATGTTTACCAGAAAATAGTTCAGTGCCGGTGTATATACGTACCATATAAAGTGTGTGTATGAAAGTTTAAGGGACCGAATTTTTCAGTCTATTTTCCATTGCTGTTTTCATTGTGTTAAAATAAATAAAGTATATTCTTCGGTAAGCTTATTATTTAAATAAATTTGTTTGCATTTGTGATTTTGCTTGCTCTATTAGACCATATTATAATGCATTTACTAAATAATATTGTTTTCTTTTTTTTAGAACATTAGTTATTAATTATTTAAGTACATTAAATTTTTCATCTTGTAATTTTGTTTTAAAGTAGAGTGGAAGAAGAATATAAATTCAAAATACGACAAAAGGAAAATAGAAGATAAAAAAGAAAAAAATAATAAATAATTTTGCCATAATATATTGTATATATTTTATATGCATCACATGCATACACTTATACTTTTTATGAAAAAAACATTTATTTTTTCTAATTTTATTTTGAATATTCTTTTGGCCTATTTTGTTTTGAAATTAAATTTGAAAATAAAATATAAAAGAAAAAAAGAGTATTTGAAAAATTATTTCTTTAAAAGTTTAGTTTAATAAAGCTTTTTTTAATAAGTTTTTGGTATGAAATAAAAACTTTTATATTAAAAAATCTTTGGTTCATAAACTCTGCTATGTTTTTCGTTTCCATAAATTCATTATAAATTTCCATATTTTATAATTTTCAATATTTTTCTCTTATTTACAAATGGATGAAATGTAACAAAAAAAAACTTATATTTAACAAAACAAAACAAACAAAAAAACTAACAACAATAATTCATGTTTGAATATAAGAAATTTTCTAGAAAAATTTTATCGAAATTAAAGAATTTTACTTAACATCTGTTAATAAGAATTTATAAAAATACATAAGGTGGGAAAGTTTTGGAAATATTTTTAATACACAATAAAAAGCGAAAATAAGAGAATTAAAAACTGAAAAGAAACCAGTGATGGGATTACATTTATAAAAAATTTTTTCTAACCTTGCCATGCTTTTCTTTCTTTTTGTCAACGTTTTCTCTCCTCGCAGATTTCCTTTCTCCTTTTCTCTTTTCCCTTCTTGCGGGTTGATGCATGCAATTGCCCATCAAACTGCTAAACCAGCGAAAGTGATTGATTTTAAAGAAATTCAATGCAAATTTTATTAAATAAAAAATAAAACATGTAAACTTGTTTTAAGTGTAAGCCTTGTTTAAGTAATATTGAGAGGACTTGCATTTATTTTAAAATTAATTTGTTAAAAAATAGCTGCCAATTGTCCATAAGCGAGAACTAACGATCAATCTATCGATTATTGGGGTGTTTGAAAATGAAAACAAGCCGATATGTTTACCAGAAGTTTTCGAAAACGAAAAAAAAAATCTTACCGCAGAATCACCCTCCACAGCACTCAACAGTTTTTTTGAAAGTTATGACTTATCTAATCGTCACAAATTACACTTTTAAACGTACCCAAATATCACAAATAAAATGGCTTTTTCATTACGCAAGCTATCGAGTGCCAATAAGAGCAATATTTTTAGTATGTTAAACTTTGGAAGATCTACTTTAATCACTTATTTGAACAAATTAAAATTATTAATACAAATTAATATTTATATATTTTGTTTTATTTTCACCACCTAATAAATTTTAATTTTATATGACACGTTCTCTAATAATGAAAATATTTTCCTTTTAAATTCAAAAAGTTATAATGAAAAACTTACTTTTGCGGAACTAATTGCTTGTTCTTTTAAGAGTACAACAAAATTTATATTGTAGAAAGAAAATTTTCGTGGCAACTAAATTTATCTCCAAAGTAAGACTGATATCAGCTATATACTTTACATTTAAGTGCACGGCTTACTTGTAATTATGTGGTTTCCCAAATTTTGTGCACACAATATCAGATATAGTCAGTGCGTCATTTCCACGCATTCTTAAATTCAGTTAGAACTTAAAATTGTTTATCTAAATCATAGACATAAAACATTTTAAGATCCACATTACTAATCCTCTATTGAAAGTAATACTCCAATTTTTTCCACTATTACTAATACTCTGTACTTCATTTCAAAATACTCTGTTCAGAGAATTTAATATGTGATCATATTCTATTAAGCATCAAATAGCATATTACAGGTTTATATGAAAAAGTTGGATGAGGAATATAGATACATGGTTTAAATAAAACTAAAAATAAGTGATTGATTAAAAAAAAAGAATTATTATATATTTAAAAGTATTAGAAATTTATTAGCTTTGATTACGGGTATTTTTGCTGATCTACGGTTTTTTTCGTGCGTTTCTAAGGACAAAATCTGCTCTACCGTCATCTATTTTAAATATGAATATACGGCAATCAAAATACTGATGTTGTGAGGTGGAACAATATATTGAAGGCCATAGCCCAAAAAGGGACGCATTTTTTGGGCATATTCAGACACGGTTAACCTAACATCCGCAACATGGCACCAATCGAAGCCACACTAATTTTTAACAAACCGGTTTCCCCTATATACGTGTATGGATTAGTGAAAAAATGTTAATTTTTATCTGAAATTGGTTAACACTCAATTCTCCAACTATAAATCAGTTTTTATGCCAGCGGTTGTAGAAAAGGTAAAAGTGATTTTTGAACAAAATAACTGTTTTTGCGCAGCAATATTATGAGGCAAAGAGAGAGGTTCAAAGTTAGGAACATAATTCCGGCGACAACAGCCAACAGCACGTAACTGTCGCTGTCAAAACTTAAATGATTGCACAAAATAAACGATTTTATCGTCGAAATTAGACATGTGTATATATGAGGTTAATTGAATTTAAAATTCGAATTAAGCTTAATTTATAAATAATAAACTGATCAAATGACGAATCTTCACTCTTTGTAATTGTGTTTGATTCATTGTCGTCGGACTTGTTTCCCCGGGCTTATATGTGCAATGTAAGTCCACTCCCTGCTGGTAAAAGAGATAAGATATAGCAAAGCCGAGCATATCAATTTTTTTTATATATATTTATGTATATATATATATTATTAAATTCAATTAATATATTATTGAAAAATTTCTTTAATATTTTGTACGCTATTTTAATTAAAAATATTTAATAGTGTATCTAATTTAATTAAGAACATTATATATTCATAATTCATTTTTTTCACTTCGAAGTATTTCAGCACCTAGTTTTATATAATGACAATATCTATAAATAATAATAATAAATAAAAATCCAAAATTATTTTTAAGTGAGAGCAAAATCTCAATTGGAAAATATATTTTAAAACTACAAAATAGAATTTTTATGCGAGGGCAGAAGTATTCAATTTTTTTACGAAATCTAAAGTGTGGAAGTACTTTTAATAGTTTGCAGAAGAAGCAGAACTAATAGAAAGTGAGCGTCAAAGAAAAGCCTTCGGACACAATAACTTGCAGTTTTGTAAAAAGTCAAAATCTACAGGGTTTTCATTGCTTCCTAGACATTCCTACATTTTTTGCGCATTACAGAAATGCCACCAGAACAAAAGCATGAAAGAAAAAGCTCATTGGTCGGTAATATTATGGGAAGCAGTTTCTCACTGCGTCACTATGTGTTTGGTCATATATCATATGATAGTAGTCACCATTTGACTTTTCGATAAAAATATACTTAGATTATAGAAGAACTGGATAGGCCTCTAGTTAGATTAAGGAATCCCTGGATAGGCCCTTACCGTATGTGTATACGCAATTTTGTGTACAAATTAGGCGTATTCGATTGGACTAATTTTGCTACAGTGCAGTACTTACCAGTAGACTCTCAATAAAATGAACATATCACTGACAGCAGTAAAATACAATCTCACAATAGTCACCAACAATACTGAGTTTATTCACACATAAACAATAAACACAAAAATATGACGCTTCAACATAACCAACGAACCCGCTAAGCCATCTATTGCCAGTTCGGAAACTAGAGTCCCCTTACCCTAAAGGGAGAAGTGCAACTACTGCTACAATCCTACTGATTTGTTCGAGGTACAGTAGATGATGACAGCTACACAACAGTAGCAGTAGCAAAATTAGTCCAATCGAATTCACTATTATTGGCAAGTGGCGAGAAATGGCATTTATTAGATAGCTTTGTGCGGATTTTTTTATGTAGACATGACACCCACTGCCATCTAGTTGTCGTATTACAAATTTATTGAATTGCAAAAGCATAATTTATATTCATTTTAATTCACTTATTGGAAACAAAAATACAATTTAAACACAACGATAAGCAATTTTTATTTTTTGTACAATCTCTTGATATGAAATGAAATTTTATTTTAGGTTTATTATTCATTTCGTAAATATCATTCAAATATAAAGCGCCTCAATTTTGTAGACTTTCGGAGAGTTTGAAAATGCGCTATTCTCCATGAAAGTGGAAACATACCGAAATATATAATTAGATATTTTTATTATTTTTCAAGTTGTTGTTTTTACGGTTCGGAAAGTGTTTGTAAAAGTGTTATTTCCATATCTTTAGACGTATTTACGGAAAAGTAAGTATTTATACAAATAGTTATATTATTAATAAAATTTAATACGAAGTTTTGATTTCAGAAAATGAAGTGTTTTGTGCAAAATTGTTTTTCGTACGATGAAATGAGGAAGCCGGAATTTCTTTCTTTCGGTAAGTTGACATCTTTCTTTTTATTAAAGAAAATAACAAAAATTTAGTTTGTGAAGTGCCTAAATGGCTTTTAGTGATTTATTTTGTTTAAAAAGTGGTCAAAAAGTGAAAAGTTGGTCATTAGATAAATGTAAACAAATACAATGTCGACACTTCAATGTTTACCAAAAAATAGTTCAGTGCCGGTGTATATAAAGTGTGTGTAAGAAAGTTTAAGGCACCGAATTTTTCAGTCTATTTTCCATTGCTGTTTTCATTGTGTTAAAATAAATAAAGTATATTCTTCGGTAAGCTTATTATTTAAATAAATTTGTTTTGCTTGCTCTGTTAGGCCATATTATAATGCATTTACTAAATAATAATTTTTTAAGTACATTAAATTTTTTATCTTGTAATTTAGTTTTAAAGCATTTCCTTTAATGTTGTATACGATTTACGTCTTATTGTGTACATAATTGTTTTCATATATTCAAATAACTTACAATTTATATTTTTATATGCTCTTCCACTTTATAATTCGGTTTTAATAAATAATATATAGTGAAATAAATAAATAAATAATATTTTAAAATAGAATACTGTGTTTTACCATATTATAAATTTGCAAAACTAATTCCACCAAACAACAAAATCCGCAATATTAAAAAATCTATTCGTTTACGCATAAATGACATCACATATCAAAATGGTTTTGAATGAACCGCTTCAATCGCATACTGAAGTTTAAAATTGGCTCCCAATGATTTACGCCGTTTCTGTTGTTTTGCATGTGTTTGCGTTCTACGAATGTATAGCTAACTACTATTTTTTGAAATTAAATAAACAAATTAAGTGATTGTTATTTATTTATTTATTTTTATATATTGCAAAATATATAGTATAATTTATTTTTTGAATTTTTACAACATATTTTTAAATTTAGATGACAAATTAGCGTCTGCTACTGCAGTCGTAACCGAGACTTTTGCACTTCTCGCATAAGTCCTGTAAATGCGGCTTTAAACGGTTTATTTTATTATTCTCTGCTTTTTCTAATGGCCTTTGCCTATGTGCAGTAACGTTTATTTTGCAGCTAACACATTCTTGACCCATGTTTGGCCATGAATTTCCAGACATCCAGGTTCGGTGGCATTTTGGGCATTTATATTCACCAAAACATCGTCCAGTATACATCTTAAATGATTATTGAAATTAAAATTAGATTCAATACATATTGTAATTTTAAATAATGACAGTAACAAATAAGAGAACACAATGTCTTGTATGACCGCAATTATGGAAAGAGTCGAAATTACTAGTAAATTAGCAACTAAAGATATTATAATGCTACACGTTTGTAGATACATTTGTGTTTGTATATTTAAATATGCCAACGAATATACTTATCATAAATATGTCATAATCTGAGATGGAAAACCAAACAACGAAATGCTGAATTATGAAGTTGCGAATGTGCGTATCCGTATGCCTGCAAAATCGGTTGTTGAAATACCATCAAATCTTAAAATGTTTTCAAAATAAATTGCGATTTATGCGCGCTATATTTAATTATGAATACATGTTTTCATTAAATAATCTTGAAAAGGATACATTATTAAATAATCCTGAAAAGGTTTAAAAATTACCTTAAATAAAATATTCTACGGGTGCTGATTACAATGCTAAATGTAAAAGGGTTGCCGCGTTGCTAACCCTCGAGGAAAGACTCTTCAAGCTCTATTCCATACATCATACCAAATGTATTCTATCATCATACGTATAATCTACTTGTGAGAGAATTGTCCTGTACTGCCCTCCCCGGAAACAACCATCAAAGACTTAAGCGACACAATGTCCTATGGTTTTTGTAGAGGAATCTAACTTTCATGAGTTGGAGAAATGCCGAAGGGTGTTTACTCCCACTTCATGATGCACAAGATTGTTAATTAAAATGGTATGTAAATCTGCTTGTTACAATACACTTGTAGTTGCAGATTAAAAAAAAATCATTGAATTTACTCATATATACGAGGTCTGTTCAAAAACTATCACGAATTTTGATTTTCCGCGGGTTACGTATATTCGATTTTCGATTTTTTGTGGCGTTATGTTGTTACTTATGTCTCTCACTTATACCGACAAGTTCGGCCATTTTTAATGTTGAGTAAATTTTTGACAGCTGCTTTGCTTGCATGTGTTTTGGCTCGTCTTCGAATTTTGCTCAATTTTGGTCAAAAACAGCATCGCATTAACATTGCTAAGGTGCTGTTGGACTCTGTCGGCGACGACCCAAATTTGCTCCAGAGGGTCATAACTGGTGACGAATCATGGGTTTATGGTTATGACGTGGAAACCAAAACTCAATCATCCCAATGGAAGCTGCCGTACGAGCCAAGACCGAAAAAAGCTCCAAGTTCGGTCAAATGTGAAGGTTTTGCTTACAGTTTTCTTCGATTGCAGGGGCGTGGTGTATCATGGTTCTTGCCACAGGGTAGAACGGTCAATAAGGAATATTACCAGCAAGTTATGCGCAAGTTGCGCGAAGAAATCCGCTAGAAACGCCCGGATTTGTGGAAGAACAAAAATTGTCTTTTGCCATTTTTGGCCAAAAACAACACACTAATAATACCGCAGCCACCGTATTCCCCAGATCTGCCCCCTGTGACTTTTTCTTGTTCCAGAAACTGAAGAGCCCTATAAAAGGACGACGCTACGCTACGATTGAGGAGATAAAGACGGCAACGAAGGAGGAGCTGAACAAGATCACAAAAAATGATTTTTTGAAGTGCTTCGAGGATTGGAAAAAACGTTGGCACAATTGTATAATATCTGGTGGGGATTACTTTGAAGGGGACAAAATAGATATTCATGAATAAATAATTTTTGAAAAAACACAAAATTCTCGATTTTGAACAGACCTCGTACTTATAAGCGTTTATTAAGAAAAATTAAATTTCCAACAAACAAAAATTTTAGAAATTGCATGTGCTAGCCTACTACGGGATCTTTGGTTATATCTTTATCTCTTAATCGTCCACGTTATAGAGGTTAAGCAAAATGTCTATGATGGCGTTATAATAAAGTATTGTACAATAACATATATTATTTACAACTTATAAACAATTGCAATATTTGCTGAGCCGTGTACACTAAAAATACTGTTTGCGAAATCAACTTGCGCCAGTTTGTTTTCAAGTGTACACTACTTTTAGACACAAATGCTTTTATTTATTAATAGAAAATAGTTGTACTACTACTTTTAGACACAAATGCTTTTATTTTATGGGCCTTAATGAACATAAAATAAAAGCATTTGTGTCTTAAAGTAGTAGTAAAACTATTTTCTATTAATATTTCCCGTATTAGAAAGAGTTGGATATATGGTGTTGCTAAATTGACGCATATCACCTAACCAAGTAAAGTGTATTTCTAATAAATAAAACTTTAGAAATTTATTTTGAACTTGATTGATTTTATTCAATACGTGTAGAATACAACGTTCTTACACGAATAATAGTGAAAAAATTAATTTTCAATTTGCTCCTAGAGTTACAATTAAATGAATCTGCTTTTAGAACTGTAGGCATCTTTTTAGGTGCATTTTATAAGAAAGTTTCTAATTTCCATTTACCATAACATAAATTTTAAAATATATGATCGGCTTGTCCCGCGGTATCAGCAGATAAATCATGTTGCTAGAAATTTTATAAATCTTCATGTGATTGAAATTTCGCCGAATTCGGTTTCCGAGATCACATACACATTGAAATAGTGAATTGCTGAGATATAATTCTAATAAGAACTCTCAGTCGCTTTGCAAAAAAAAATTAATTTATAAATAATTTTTTCTCCATTTGAACTATTTACAAATGCCTTTATATTCAAAGTAAGATATGGATCTCCACTCTGAATTATTATGTTATACTTACCGTATAATATTGGACATTTCTATGAAATATCGTATTAAATCAAAGAAATATCTGAGACTTATTCGTCATTATATTTTAAATAAAAATATTCCGCACGTTTTTTTTGTAAGATTACAGTCTCGTCTTAATCAATATTCCAAATGATTACAATATTTATACATAAAGAGTGTATTCTAGAAAATTCTAGACGAGCGGTTCTAGAGAGTTCTATAGTATTCTGAAATATTCTAGAAAAGCGGTTCTAGAGAGCTCCAGAGTATTCTAGAAATTTCGATTCTGGAATGTTCTAGAAGTACGCCAGAGCAGTATAAATACGAACGCTGCTCTTCAGCGAGTTTGAGTTTAAACTGAATAGTGAATGAGGAACAACTGGTTAAAGTCGGAAATTAGTAGGGCGAACAACGAATAAATGCGGGAGTTTATTCTAAACAGCGATTCGTGAACGACTGGTTGAAGTCAGTAATAGAGCGAACAATGAATAAAGTCGGAAAGTGTAAACAAAAACCGTCATTTGAGTGATCAGTGGATTAAGTTAGATAGTAGAAATACAATGTGAAGTGGAAATACAGCAAAAAGATTCAAGTAGGATTTGAGCGTCATAAACAAACAAACATTTGACTATTTGTGAAATAAAACTTAGTCAAATAAAGAAAATCCTAAATAAACAAAAACACTCTTTTACACTATCCATTGAATCTACATAAGATCGTAACAATATAAAAAAATTAAAGTTATATTTAGTGAAGAAAATCTCTGTGGTCGTTGGCAAGAAAAAACAAAAAATATAATTGTAATAAAAAAAAAAAATAATGTCCCGTAATTATTATTTTTTCTCGCCAACGACCACAGCACAAGGCTGGTGCACAGATACAAAACCAAATTATCAGTAAGCCGATAGGATCGCCAACGAAAACATTATCAAAATGTTCATCTTCAGTGATTGATTCACTGAATACGTCATATAAAGCAGCAAAAATAAACAATTCAACGGACAAGCCGCGACACCAATACCAACAGCATTAATTTCACGTTATATTGCCTGCAAGTGCCCACCCGTCGAAATTAAGGACCTCTTCAAGTTCTTACAAGATCTCTTCAATACCAGACTTTCTGGAGATTTCAATACCAGACACACCTCTTGGGGAGATTAAAATCTTTCACGTCATATAAGAACACGAACTAGAAAGAATTTAGGCAAGATGGCCATATCTAACGGCATGAATATTCCTTGCTTCAAAAATACCAGGGGTATAAGCTTAAATCCGTTGTTTGGTCACAGATGGCGTGAGTTAGCGTATTTAGCTATCATAGGCACGCCATACTTTTTTTTATGAGCTTGACATCTGTCAACATTAATCAGTGCACATTGTTAGCAATTTCGTACAACAACATACATTTTTCCTTTGTTAATCATGTCTATTTTTGTGCCAGAAAAAGAGCATATGCGGGAGGGAAGCTCCGATTTTCTGCTTCAATTTGAAGAAATCGGTTGCCGAATCGCATCGAATGCTTATGGAGGCCTATGGTGACAGTGCTTTATCGGAAATAACGTGCCGAGATTGGTTTTGTTGGTTCAAAGACGGCAAATTTTGACTTGTGGGGAAAGCGTGAAAATCGGCCTAGGAAGGTTGAGGACGATCAATTGCAGGCTCTTTTGAACGAAGACGATACCCAATCGCAAAAAATTCTCGCGGAGCAATTGGGTGTTACTCAACCAGCCATTTCCATGCGTCTGCGTGCTATGGGAAAGATTAAAAAAGATCGGGAAATGGGTTCCACATGAATTGAACGATAGGTAGATGAAACGACGCCAAAACACATGCGAAATCAGCAGGGTGTCGTCTTCTATGAGATATTGAAGTCTGGTGAAACTGTCAATGACTACCGCTACCATCAACAACTGATCAAATTGCACTGTGCTCTGCGTGAAAAAAGGACGGATTATCAACAAAGACATGACAAGCTGATTTTCCTCCACGACAACGCACCATCGCACACGTCAAAAATGGTCCGAAACTACGTGGAGACACTCAACTGGGAGGTGCTACCCCACCCCCTTATTCAGCAGACCTGGCCCCTTCCAACTACCACCTGTTTTCGTCAATGGGCCACGCGCTCGCTGAGCAGCACTTTGATTCTTACGAAGACGTCCGAAAATGGCTTGATGAGTGGTTTGCCTCGAAAAGAAGGAATTTTTTTAGCCTGGTATCCACAAAATTGCCCGAGAGATGGGAAAAATGTGTAGCTAGCGAAAGCAAGTACTTTGAATAAATTGGGTTTTGCTTTCTATGAAAAAGACATGTTTTTTGACTAAAAAAAAAGCGGATTTAAGTTTATACACCTGGTATAACCAACCAAGAAATTGATTTCTATATAGAATCCTTAGTCAAATCGATTCGGAGGTATTTCGTAGACATTCAAAGCAACTGTCTAATAGGAGCCATCAAATTGATAACCTCCACGAGTACATTAAGAAAATGTATTGGTTGAAAAATCGTTGGATAAGGAAAATGAAACGCATTTGGCGGAGAGAACTCAACACTGCGTCCTCAGATTATCGTCTCTTTGAGACACAGGTTAACTGTATATCAGTTGTGATACGCAAAAAAGTTAATAACCACTAAAAAAATAAAACATTTAACAAAAATAAGTAAGTGTTAACGATAGCAAAGTCCGCGAATGAGATAATAATACTATGTATTTACAAAATCACTTTGCATCTCTATATGTAAGTGCTTACTTACTAACAGCAGTAAGCACTTACTCAATTAAGTAAAAAAAAAAAAGATAATATGAAATTAAGTAGTAAGATTGTAATAGCAATAAGTAGTATTACTTAATAATATAAGTTTGTATTTGATTGTGAATCAGTGCAGGTCGAATTGTTTTTGTGTAGTTCGGTTCCGATTGAACGTAGCATCATTATTAGAAATTTATTTCAAAATGTGGTTACATTAATTCTTAAATTTTTCTGTCACAAACTTTTATAAACTATTTTAAAACTTTAAATAAAAACCTTAGTAATCAGTGTATTTTAATAAACTATATGCAATATGTATATATGTTACGACTTGAAAGCGATTTCAGAGAGATGGAGAGTATTTCAGAATGTTTGGTTCCGGAATGTGCTAAAAGCACGCCAGAGCAGTATACTCGTAAATATAAGCACTGTTCGCCTGCAAATTAGCTAGGAAAATGACTTAAGAACGACTAGTAAAAGTCCGAAAGGTGTAAACTAGAAAAGTGATGGGTGGATAAAGTTAGATCGTAGAAATACTATGTAAAGTGGAAATACAGCAAAAAGATTCAATTAGGATTTGAGCGTCTTAAGCAAACCAACATTTGTGACTATTTGTGAAATATAACTTAGTTAAATAAAGAAAATCCTATATAAACAGGCCTTTACTCTATTAAGATCGTAATAATAGAATATCTAAAAATTATAATAACTTTAAACATTGATCAAAAATAAGGTTTAATAATTCTCGTTGTTCCACAGTAAAAAAAATTTCAGAACAATTAATTTTATGAAAACATATTTCATCAGAAACTTATTTTTACACGTCAATAATGCCTCCTTCTTTGTTCATTAACTCCATTTTCGATAGGTGGCGCACAAATCAGCAAGGCCATGCATGGAGTATTCGGACAATTTTGGTGCCTCTGGCAGCTCTACCGTCCGAAAATTCCATGATTCAATGATGTTTCGTAGAATGACTAACGAAACCAGTTGTCATAGACGTCTTGCTACGGTCCTATATACGAAATAGCGCGTATGAGCGGTTTCGCCACGAGGTTTGCTTATTGATGAGAGGAATTCGGCGTTGGGCTGCTGGACTTAATAGTGAGTTATGTAATATGGACGGCAAGAGAATAAATAATGAGCATTATTTTTATAATGAAGTGATGAGTGAGAAATTTGTTCTTAAGTTTGTTGTGTTTTATTCAATATCCAAAATATATACGCCGGTTTCACATCAAGAAGAATTCACTATAAACGGACAACAAAATTTTGCTTTTGCCATATTATTTAAAACTTTTTTTTGTTTTGAAATTTTTTAAAATAAAATAGCACTTTTTTTGTTAGTGCTAATTTTTATATTATTCAATCAAAAATTGAACATTTAGTAATAATGCTCGTAACTTTCTGCGAGGCTCGTCATAAATTTTATAGTGAAAAAAATATAAAAAAACATATTAAATTTACGTTAAAAAAATAAAAAGAAATGAATTTTTCTTCAGAATAAACTAAAAAAATGTAAATTCGAATAATAATTATGAAGTGGTTCGGTGAAGTGGACTCTCGTCACCGGCAATCTGTACAAGATCACATTTAAATGAATTATAGTAGAGTGGAAGAATATAAATTAAAAATACGATGATGACAAAAGTAAGAGTGAAGATAAAAAATAAAAAAATAATAAATAATTGTGCCATAATATATTGTATATATTTTATATGCATCCCATGCATACATCTAAAAATTTTTTTTTGAATATATTTTTTTTGGCCTATTTTATTTTGAAATTAAATTTGAAAATAAAAATTTAAAAGAAAAAACAAGTATTTGAAAAATTATTTCTTTAATAGTTTGGTTTAATAAAGCTTTTTTTAATAAGTTTTTGGTATGAAATAACTTTTATATTAAAAAATATTTGGTTTATAAACTCTGCTATGATTTTCGTTTCCATAAATTCATTATAAATTTCCATATTTTGAAATTTTCAATATTTTCCTTTTATTAACAAATGGATGGAAAGTAATAAAAATAAAAACTTATATTTAACAAAATAAAACAAACAAAAAAACCAACAGTAATAATTCATGTTTGAATATAAGAAATTATCTAGACAAGTTTTATCGAAATTAAAGAATTTAACTAATAGTCCCTTAAATATAAATAAGAAAAATAAACTCCATTCGTTAATAATAATTTATGAAAATACATAAGGTGGAAAAGTTTTTGAAATATTTTTAATACACAATAAAAAGCAAAAATAAAAGAATCAAAGACTGAATAAAAAAACAAAAAATAAAGTGATGAGATTACATTTATAAAAATTTTTTTCTCCCCTTGCATGCTTTTCTTTCTTTTTGTCAACGTTTTCTTTCGTCCCAGATTTCCTTTTTCCTTCTTGCGGGTTGATGGACAGCATGCATGACTACAATTAGATACTCGTAGCACCTATCTTCCACTTCTGAGAATATGTTTTCTCTTTTATTTATTTGCTTTTCTTATATTTAAATTAATATCTTTTTGTTAATATTTAAATGGTTCTTTTTGTTTTATTAATGCAAGTCCCATAAAAATCATTTGTTAAAAATCCATTAAACAGCGCCCTTTTTATTGAACAATAAACGTAAAATAAAAAATAAATTAAATGTAAATTAATGAAATTGCTTAGGGAATATTGAAAATCTCATTTAGTATATATTTTATATTTGCTTTTGATTTTATTATATGATTGTTTATTTATTGAGTTACTTTTCACAGAAAGAAATAAATTCCGTAATCCATTATAATGAATATTAAATCGTAATACAGAATTTATTATGGTAATATCCCATTAAAACCGAATGAGGTAATTGGTTAAATTATATTTACACAGATTGTTAAATTCCCTTGAAAGAGATAATTGTTTAAAATTAAGTTTATATAACATTGTTAATTTATCTTTGCTTTATTTCTAGTTAAATTAAAATGCGTACAATCTAAATTATTATAAAAATTTAATAAAAACAAACTACATTATTGCGAACTAAAACTTTCAAAAAATTAATCATTTTTTGATAGCGCTGCAATAAGTTGGGTTAAAAGAGATTATCTTATAAGGGGAACTTCTAAATGATGTGGCCGAAGAGTGCCAAAAAGCGGTTTGAGTAAAGGCTAGGGAGAGAATGACTATCTAAGTCTCTCCCATCAACGTCGACGGACGGCTTCATCTCTCTTTTACTTTTCTTGGGTTTTTTGGGCAACTTAAATTTTATTTTTATTTTTCTCCTAAATCATTTTTAAATATTTTCCAAAATTTTTTTTCGACAAATTTTAACCTTCCCTCCCATTTCCTATTCCTCTTCTCACCTAATAACAAATAATCTTTTTTTTTATTTGATTTTTCATCTTACAAGCAACATTTTGTATGAAAAAAATACTACATTCTGTATGAGAAAAACAATTATTTCATAGAAAGAAAACAGTTAATAATAAATTTGTACGAAATTCTTTGTGCATGCTTACAAGTGTTCGAAATTATTGAAATTAATAATACGAAGAGCCAAAAGCAATTGCCCATCAAATTGCTAAACCAGCGAAAGAGTGAATTTAAAGAAATTCAATGCAAATTGGATAACGTAAAAATATAAGAACGTACATTTCAGATTAAGTATCAATATTTACTGTCCGACAACAGTTTGAAATCACCCACGTTTTTACGAATATTTTTGATGCTGTAGGTTGTATTGATGTAAACTTGTTTTTATGAGCAGATTTAAGTGGAAGTCTTGTTTAAGTAATATTGAGCGGATTTGTATTTATTTTAAAATTAATCTGTTAAAAAATAGCTGCCAACAGTGTCCATTAGTGAGAACTAACGATCAATCGATTATTGGGATGTTTGAAAATGAAAACAAGCCAATATGTTTGCCAGAAGTTTTAGACAACTAAAAAAAAATGTAACCACAGAATCACCCTCCACAACACTCAACAGTTTTTTTGAAAGTTATGACTCATCTAACTTATAGCTCTGATTCGTCACAAAAACACTTTTAAACGTTCCCAAACATCACAAATAAAATAGATTTTTCATTACACAAGCTATCGAGTGCAATAAAACCAATAATTTTAACATGTTAAATTTTTGAGTGGCTTAAATCACTAGTTTGAACAAATTAAAAATATTAATACAAATTAATATTTATATATTTTGTTTTATTTTCACCACCTCATAAATTTTAATTTTATGTTACACGTTCCTTAATAATGAAAATATTTTCTTTTTAAATTCAAAAAGTTATAATGAAAAACTTACTTTTGCGAAACTAAATGCTTGTTCTTTTAAAAGTACAACAAAATTTATATTGTAGAAAGAAAATTTTCGTGGCAACTAAAGTTATCTCCAAAGTAAGACTGATATCAGCTATATACTTTACATTTAAGTGCACGGCTTACTTGTAATTATGTGGTTTCCCAAATTTTGTGCACACAATATCAGATATAGTCAGTGCGTCATTTCCACGCATTCTTAAATTCAGTTAGAACTTAAAATTGTTTATCTAAATCATAGACATAAAACATTTTAAGATCCACATTACTAATCCTCTATTGAAAGTAATACTCCAATTTTTTCCACTATTACTAATACTCTGTACTTCATTTAAAAATACTCTGTTCAAAGAATTTAATATGTTATCATATTCTATTAAGCATCAAATAGCATATTACAGGTTTATATGAAAAAGTTGGATGAGGAATATAGATACATGGTTTAAATAAAACTAAAAATAAGTGATTGATTAAAAAAAAAGAATTATTATATATTTAAAAGTATTAGAAATTTATTAGCTTTGATTCCGGGTATTTTTGCTGATCTACGGTTTTTTTCGTGCGTTTCTAAGGACAAAATCTGCTCTACCGTCATCTATTTTAAATATGAATATACGGCAATCAAAATACTGATGTTGTGAGGTGGAACAATATATTGAAGGCCATAGCCTAAAAAGGGACGCATTTTCTGGGTATATTCAGACACGGTTACCCGTGTTCTGAATATATACATGGCACCAATCGAAGTCCATCCGCAACATGGCACCAATCGAAGCCACACTAATTTTTAACAAACCGGTTTCCCCTATATACGTGTATGGATTAGTGAAAAAATGTTAATTTTGATCTGAAATTGGTTAACACTCAATTCTCCAACTATAAATCAGTTTTTATGCCAGCGGTTGTTGAAAAGGTAAAAGTGATTTTTGAACAAAATAACTGTTGTCGCGCAGCAATATTATGAGGCAAAGAGAGGCTCCAAGTTATGAACATAATTTCGGTGATAACAGTAAACAGCATCTAACTGCCACTGTCAAAACTTTTAAAATCATCCCAATCTTAAATGATTACACAAAATTCCAAAAACGATAAACGATTTTATCGTCGAATTAGACATTGTTTATGATTTTGTCGTTGTCATTGTAGTACTCACACATTTCAGTGTTTTACAATAGGCGTTTTCTTTTGGACCAATTTTGCTACTAGTCGGTAGCTGCGAGTAGATGACCAAAGGAAAGCCAAATTCGAAACTCTAGTAGAAACATAACCTCAAAATAGTCAGCAACAATACTGAGTGTACTCACACATAAACAATAAAAACTGAGTTTATTCACACATAAACAATACTGACAAAAATATGACTCTTCAACATAACCAACGAACCCGCAAAACTATCTATTTTCACTTTAGCAACTAGAATCCACCTAACATAAATTGTATGCACAACTCCCAGTTCAATGTGCTAGTTTGTTTGAGGTACAGTAGATGATGACAGGTACAACTACCGTATAGTAGCAACATTGGTCCAAAGGAAAACGTCTAATATGGCAGAATTATTGAAATTAAAATTAAAAGAAAAATATGTGTATATATGAGGTTAAAAGAATTTAAAATTTGAATTAAGCTCAACATGTAAATAATAAACTGATCAAATGACGAATCTTTACTCGTTGTAATTGTGTTTGAATCATTGTCGACGGACTTCTTTTCCCGGGCTTATATGTGCAATATTAGTCCACCCCCTGCTGGTAAAAGAAAAGATATAGCAAAATTTTTTTGACGAACATATCAATTTTCTTTTATATTTATTTATATATATATATATTAATAAATTCAATTAATATATTATTGAAAAAGTTCTTTAATATTTTGTACGCTATTTTAATTAAAAATATTTAATAGTGTATCTAATTTAATTAAGAACATATATTCATAATTCATTTTGTTCACTTCGAAAGTATTTCAGCACCTAGTGAATATAAAGACAATATCTATAAATAATAAAAATAAATAAAAATCCAAAATTATTTTTAAGTGAGAGCAAAGTTCTTAATTTGAAAATATATTTTAAACTACAAAATATAATTTTTATGTGAGAGCAGAAGTGTTCAATCTTTTTACGAAATCCAAAGTGTGAAAGTACTTTTAATAGTTTGCAGAAGAAGAAGCAGAACTAATAGAAAGTGAGTGTCAAAGAAAAGCCTTCGGACACAATGACTTGCAGTTTTGTAAAAAGTCAAAATCCACAGCGTTTTCATTGCTTCCTAGACATTCCTACATTTTTTGCGCATTACAGAAATGCCACCAGAACAAAAGCGTGAGAGAAAAAGCTCATTGGTCAGTGAACGAATATTTGATTGAAAAACGTATAAATTCCTAATTAATTTTTATTGTCTACAGGCACCACTATCACCGTGCCCGATTCCTGATATAACAGACGATGAGTTGGTTACAATATCTGTAAGAGACCTAAATCGCACTCTAAAACTCCGCGGTTTAACCCGTGACGAAATAGTGCGGATGAAACAAAGACGGCGCACATTAAAGAACCGAGGATACGCTGCCAGTTGCAGGATAAAGAGAATCGAGCAAAAAGATGTTCTCGAATCCGAGAAATCAGCAGAATGGCGAGACCTTGAGCTAATGCAAGATGAAAACGATAGTATTCGTCGTGAGATTGATACTTGGCGGAATAAATACGACGCTCTAAAGAAATTTGCAGTTGCTAACAAGATTCCTCTACTACCCGAATTTGAAACATGTTAAAATTAAATTAAAAATTAAGTATCACCATGAACAATATACATTCTAACCGAAACAATCAATTTTCTTAACTGTGTAAAATCATTTTCATTATAAAAATTCCATTAATGTTTGTATACCACCATTTTCATTAAATGTTTAGTTTTATTTCAAAATAAAAATGAATTTTGAACATAGAAGTGCATTTGTCTCTATTCTCTTTGAATGAATGTCAATTGGCATTTTGACATTTGGTGACACCGTTGATCTCGTAATGCAATTACCCTGCTTTTGTTTTGAACGGAATGTCATTTTAACAACCTGTCAAAAGATTGTTTTGAACGGAATGTCATTTTAACAAGGTGGTGTTTAAAATTGTTTAAATAATTAAGAACTAAATAAAATTTGCGTGATAATGAACAATAATAAATTATTTAACGAAACATGTAAGAAATTAATTAAAGATAAATTAGCTAGTTGTATATTGGCTTCTGTGGTAGTATTATGTATCATAACATCTGTTTACATAAGGTAAACTATATCAATCTTGACTAGTTCACCTATTTTTATGAAATTTTATTTATTATTTTAGTGCAGTATATGGAATTTTCATCATTATCTCATTTACCATCGGCTGTATTTTACCTTTAATTTTAATAAAACACAAAGATGGAATTGTTATGTTTTTAGAGAAATTAAAAGATTTTTTCGGATATACGACTATTGTAAGTAGGATTTTTTAATTAATTATAATTTAAGTATTGATTTAAATGTCTTATGATGTTTCAATACTAAATTAAATCGGTTAAAACCTTCGGGATATCGTCTATTTTGTGCACATTTATTCTTCCCCCATAATAGCAAAAGCTTATAACAAATATAGAAATACTAATTTATATAAGCGAGTGTTATTTGGTAAATGAACTTATCAACGACCGAGGTTTTAGTTAGTGTTGTTTAATGATAGAAATGATAATTCATTGTTTTGCGAATTCCGCAGGAATAATCTTTTAGCAGAATAGAACCAACTTTTCCTAAATATCACATAATAAATATGTTCTTTTAATTCAAGTAAAATATGCGGGACAGTTTGAAGCTCTTGCTAATTAATGTTTACAATAGGAACGAAGACGAAATGTTCGTATGTTTAGCGTAGCTGTCCGCTGTTTTAGTCGAACACACTTGTGCCAAATTTAGGTCTATTATGATATAACAAGCTGATGATAAAAGGTGAGGAAATTAAATGATTTCGAAAATGAAAGTGGTGATAAGTACATAGCGTAAGATCATGCCTCAGTAGGATCTGAAGCTAACACTCCTGGGATGGTAGTCAAGCACGTTCTTTTATAACAATTAGTTTTCAAATCCCCATCTATTATCCATGAATAACACTTACATAATTAAAACCGAACAACTTATCATTCTTGCTATGTGTGTTAATGACAATCTGCGTTGATTAAAATAAGTTCTAAATGCTGTGAAAAAGATTGTAGATGCACCAAATGATCCATAGTGTTCCAGATTATTATTTTAATACCAAGAGGGAAATGATTTCGTATTTCGCTTTAAGATTGTTCAGAAAGTTCAATATTACTTGCTGTCGTCTCAACTTAAGATAAGATAAAGTTTTGTGTTTGATTCATCATGACCATATTATCGGCGTACTTGCCATTATTATTCATCAAAACCACTTCCAATTCTAATTCCCATGCCCTAGATAGTTTTATCTAGTGCCTAGCAAAATAACCCGCTCAGGTGCCAATATTTGCTAGACACCATTTCACATATTGATTTCCATCTCTTAGAATTTTACATGACCCCATTCTTCAATAATACTGGAAAATTTCCATTCAATTACTTTTTTTTCATTATTTCGAAAGTCAGAATTATTGCAAAAGGTCAGATCGAAAGAATAGAATTATGTTGCATATTTTTTTATAATTGAATCATAAATTAGAGGATTGCAAACATACAAAATCTTCTAGGTCTTTATCAATATATTTTCTTTATTGAAGATTTGCTTTTAACTCTCGATGTGAAATGCTTTATACATTACGTTATTTTATGTCCATCTTCATCCCCCATCCAAAATTTCTTTTCAACTATAATTCCACTGACTCATAATAAAAGAATTATAATAATCTTCCGATAGAGACGGTTGCTATTCGAATAAATTCATTGAGAATTTAAAAAGAAGTGAAGTTTGAGAACTGTAGAATAGCATATGCTGATTATTGTACTCGTGCGATTGCAGATTATTAACAGATGAACTGCTGAAGTAGAATATTAAATATTGGAATTGGTTTCAGCATTAGAACTCTTTAAGAATTATTGTTCAAAAAAAATTGTAGTTTGTAGGTGCTTCGATTAACATTAAATTTATTGAAGGAATATATAACCTACGTTACAGTATGACGAAAGTACCAACGACTGTACTATTTGCGACGGGAAACAATGCCAAAGACACAAAGTATTAGATATTCCTCGAGAACCCTGGAAAGGTTTACTGGTTGATAAATGCTTAGATGATGCAGTAGAAACTGTTAGTATAAAATTTTCTTTACATATTATCATGGAATCTGACAAACTCTCATTTAAATGCCCGATTTTTCATCAACAGTTTTACACAAGAATTCTTAACAGTTTCGTTAAGAGTTGGTTTTCGGTATTATGCCACGATGAAGATTTCATTCACACTCTGAAGCAAGGCCTGCGAGAGGCAACATGTCATATTATAACGAAAGTAAAGCAATTAAATGTGGCTTGGATTCTTACAAATAAATTACTTCCGATTGTCTTTAATCACATCGAAGTCGTACAAAAGATGTTAAAGGATGGTATCGCAATGGACAAATTGCCGAATTGTTTTGTACAAAATGATCGTCCTATTCATCCCGCCGTTGTGAATCGTCAAGCAGAAATCGATTACTTGCGGGCAGTAGCCAAAAGCCTCATACCGAAAATATTTCATAATGAAAATTTTCATAGTAAAATATTTTTCAGTTTAGTTCGAGAGCTAATCGCTTGCTGGGTACTTCTTCCATTGATGGATGTTATTTCGGATCCGAATTTAATTAATTTGATGATTATTCATGCTATGAACAAGAAGACCAGTCTAAAGCGTATAACATGCATTTCATCGGGTCTTAGAGTGGAATTTTTACGTAATTTTGTTCAGAAGACTGAAGATGTAGATATACCTCGGGATGATGTATTCTTAAAAGACCGAACTCAGTTGTATACGTTTATGCAATTTTTAAAAAAAGAGGGCGCCGTCGAATTATTGAATTTTTATTTAGAAGTTGGTGAGTATAGTGAATTATCCTCTCAATTAATTCGGCAATAATTAATTAAGGTACTAAAAGTCGAAAAATTAAATCTAAAATTTGATTTGAATGTAGATAATCTTAATAAGGAGTTGCAGGATCCAAAAGTTACAACCGATCCTGCCAAATTATCCTCACTCTATCACCAGTCAGAAAAATTGTTGGAAAATTATCGAAATCTAATGGAAATTAATGAGAACGTATCCATTGCTAAAGAGCATTCTCTGACGGAAGCACATGAAAATATAAAAGCCAATTTAGAGGGAAAATGGCGAAAAGCATTTCATAAAACGCCAGATTATTATCGGCTTGTATACGGCAACAAAGATATCAAGCAAATCGATGAAAGCAGGTGAAATTTAATTTAACTATACGATTGATTATCTAGGATACCAGTGTTGACTTTCGATTTTGTCCAAACAGGAATGCGGATGCATCCGGAGCGGTATCTCGATTTGGATCAAAGTTGAAGGATGCTATCCGTGGTGCGATTGATGGTGCACCATTAGAGGCCACTGAAGTACCAACAGTTTGGGATGCACTTGCTGAGCCACATGTTTGTATAAATGATATACACAAAAAAACAAAACTAATTGAAATTTACTAATTAATTTTTAGGTATCGACTACCAATCCAACTATATACAACTCAGTTGCACAAAAACTTCGAAAAGAGCGTGGCCAAAATTTAGATGCATTTTTGGTAACATTTTTTCAATCTTTAGAACAAAGGTAATTCTTCGTCTGTTTGTTGAAGCATGAAACAAAAAAAATGTATTTAAATTTGAAGTGGTTGAGAGAAATTTAATATAAATTAATTTTGAAATTTAGTACAGACATTGGAGAGGATGTCGTTGAAATGAATGAAGCGAAAGTGAAGAATTCTTCGCATCAACCAGGCCGTAATCTAGTTTTTGGTAACCTTTTCGAGCTTGGCAAATCATCCCGAAATGTTCAATTATCCTCAAACTTGAACTGTTCCGTTAAAGGCCCTTCACAATGCTTTTTATACCTTTGTAAAATTTTCAAATATTAGCTTAAGTTAGATTTCTATTAATTCCATTAATATTTCATTCGTTTTTAGTGCACTACATTGTAAAAGCACCGATAACAATTGTCAATTTAATGTTTGCATTTGTTTGCATTTCACAAAAAACTATTGACAAGCTTCTCAGTCATATTATAAACAAGCTAATTCGAATTGGAATGTACGAACCCCGTTTAGCTGTACTAATACGACTTTTAGAAAATCATCTTTTTGGTCCAAAGCAACCAGAGACGACGCCAACTGAACTATTAGAACGACAACGGCAAGCGAGAAAATTCATCGAAAATATCAGAACTGGTTTGGGTAATGCTGTTGATGTTTTACAATCACCATCTTTAAACAAACATCTAATGTATTGTATATTCGATATTGTACTATCTGAACTGTATCCAGAATTTGAAGATATAGAAAAATCTAAAATAAACTAAACGCTTATAAATGAATAATTTCATTTGAAATTTAAGTAAATCCTATTATTGCTGAGCTAAAATCAAAACTTAAAATAAAATGGAAAAAAAATCAAACTCAATTAATATTAATAGTTTTTTATTGTATTAAGAATTTCAATGAAGAAAAAATTTGATGTATATCACATTGCTAACATTAGTATTTTGTAAGTACAAAATAGTTTTTTCAAAATGCACTTCACATAGTTTAGAAAGTAAAAGTAAATAATCTCAGCAACACTCTGAAATTAATAGTGATAACTTGACAATCCAACAATACCATGATTATCAATCCTTTTTGACAATATTTGAATCTTTATCCATTGTTAAAAATAAGACGCCAGCAAATACCAAAAATAGTCCGCTCGCTGATAACATTGTAAATTTTTCGTTAAATATCAAAGCACCTAGAATTGTCTAAAATATATTTAAATATTATAATTGCCTTTAAAATAAATATTTTATTTAGTTTTTACGGAAATAACATAGCTACTGGCCGAACTGGTTGTTGTGGCAACTAGTGTCCCTCCCTCCGAATGGAGAGCTCTGACAAAGAATACCCATACCATTAGGTTGCATAAAATCATTAAAGTTAAGCATATTGCCCCTTTTACAATAACATACTAATTCGCAAACAAGCCATACTCAATTAATTATCATAAGCATATTACTGTATATATCAAAATATTGATTAAAAACTAACTTCATTGAAAATATTATTTTCGCCAAAATCTCCCATCAGCTTTCCAAAAAAACTTCCCCCAGAAGCGCAGAGCCCTGCCACAATAGCATAGTTAAATCGTTTTATTTTTAAAAGGTTTAACATATTTAGTTTATTTTAAAACTAAGCTGAATTAGTAGAACATAAAAATCTCCACTTTGCTATTGAGGCTCGAAATTCACAATATTCTTGCTCTTAGATTTATTAGATAGAAGCTACCAACTGTAAACTTAGTAAAATATTATAAACATTAGCATGAAACATTACTTATTAATAAACTAATGCAACCAATTTCATTACTCAATGCAATTTCTTCATACATAATTGTAATTCAAATATAAGAAATTGTAAGCTAAATTTGCTGTGGAAATTTAGATGTCAAACGTATAAAAGCCTCTACATAGCCAAAATGCTGTCTAAAGGACTAAAAACTACCATAACTTTTATTATATGGATAGGCTTGCATATAACAGCTGTATTCCATTAGGAAAATTTGCTACTCACAAGAGTAGCTACTCGCAGCTACTCTTACTCATGCAAATGAGTAGTTACGCATCAATTTACGGCTTAACGAGTTCGTTGGTTGTGTTGAAGTGTCATATTTTTGTTTTTATTGTTTATGTTTACTTTATTCGTGCAGAAACAGCAAAAAGAAATGGAATCAAATATTACAGGAGTATGTTTTTACATAAAAAATAATTACACATTTATTAAGTGACAGCTTTACAGGTTGTTATGGCATTGCTTGGTGAGCTGGAAGATAGTAGTGGCCTAAGTTTATTTGATTCTTCAGACATATCGCTTTCATCAGATTCTGATGATGATGTGCCGCCATGTAGTAAGAAAGATAGAGTTGAAATTTATGTCCATGTAATTGAAAAATACACAGATTGGCAATTTAAGAAAAGCTTTAGATTATCAAGAGTTATCGCAGAAAGGATTATCGGTATGTGGTCTTCATTTTAAACAATAATTTAACGAATAAATGTTGTAAATATCATTCTCTTTTAGCTGAATACAGTAAATTTGTACACCGTCCACGTCATGGAGGACGTATTGCAGTTGGTGCTGATGTTGAAATATACATCACGTTGTGGTTTCTATCAAATACTGAAACTTACCAACAAATTTCAAACAGATTTGATATCACAGAAAGCACTGTCCATCGAATTTTATACCGCGTCGTAAAATGGTTTGTTGAAGTGAGTGCCAATTACATAAAATGGCCAACAGCATCCGAAATGCAAAATAATCAGATGCAATTTGCAGCTATGAAAGGTGTACCAGGCGTTGTTGGGGCTATTGATGGGTGTCATATTGAAATCAATCCTCCTAAATGTGACAAAAAAGCATACAGCAGTAGGAAAAAAAAATATAGCCTGCTCTTACAGGGAATTGTAAACGCAGAGAAAAAGTTTATAGATGTGCACTGTGGTGAACCTGGTGCAATGAACAATGCACAGCTTCTACAAAAATCGGCGTTTTACAGGCGTATTACTGAGGATGAGTCCATAATTATACCAGGAGGTGTGCTACTTGGAGACTCAGGTTACGGTGCATGCAGATATTTAGTTCCGCCGTTTAAGGATATTGGAAAATTACCTGCAAAACAACTAAAATTCAACCATTTACATTCATCAACAAGAATCGTTGTTGAAAACGCGTTTAGATTGCTAAAATGTCGATTTCGTAGGTTGAAGTTTTTCGGAAGTCCAAATTTAGGCTTTGTCAGCAACTGTATTGTTGCTGCTTGTGTTTTACATAATATATGTATTGATGAAAATGATTTCTGTGACATAGAATATTCAGATAATGAAGTCAACAACATACAGAATAACGCAGAATCTGAACCAACTGACAGCTACGATGGTGCGCGTGTGAGGCAGCAAATGTTTAAAAATATGGATAATAATGGATTGTTAAATTAATTTAAACTTTAATAATGTATTTGTGTAACTTCATATTTATTATAACACCCTCACCTGTAAATAAATTCCTTCTTGGCTAACAAAATAAAAATAATGAATTTATCACATATATAAAATAACTTAATTTAACTTATTTAATATATAATAGTTTCAGCCCTATAATTTTCTTTTTTGGTGATATATTCTTCTAATAATTTAAGTTTTTTACTTTTTTTGCTAATTTATCTGCTTAATATTTGCTTTTAATTTTTAACAGTATCATACGTTCGTATTTTTGAAGACCCGGTAGAGACTACACCATTTCACTTCTACATTTTGCGTTGTTGTTGGAGTCTCCTTTAAATAAAAGTAATCTGGCTATATGTACTTGCGGACAATAAAATTAATTTTTTATTATTACATATTAGCTGTATTCCATTCATCATCTACCTCGAACAAATGAGTAGTTCGCATGTGTAGTTACGCCATACAATTTACGGTAGGGTATTTTAGTTCCCGAACTGGAAATAGATGGCTTAGCGGGTTCGTTGGTTATGTTGAAGAGTCATATTTTTATCAATATTGTTTATGTGTGAGTAAACTCAGTATTGTTGTTGACTATTTTGAGGTTATATTTTACTTCTGTCAGTAAATTTTGCATTCCATTGGGCATCTATTCGCAAGTACTTGTGAGTAGCAAAATTGGTCCAATGGAATACAACTTTTAGAATATTTCACGCCTCTAAATCTGTCAATGTTTTTCCAAAGTTGTTTCTTATTTCTCGTTTTGAAATATTCCTCTCTTCGGTTGGCATAAACATTTATTAGTGCTTTACCCTCGTTATAGGTCCAATTTTTAGTCATTAGCTGTCTTCCATTGGACCAATTTTGCTACTGAGCAGTACTTCGTATTAGATGCGCAATGGAACGAACAATTTACTGACACCAGCAAAATATAACCTCAAATTAGTCAAAAACAATAGTAAGTTCATTGAAGTGAATATGTTTGGCGCAACTTTTGACTATAGTCAACAACAATAGTGAGTTTATTGAAGTAAATAGGCGTTTTCCATTGGACCAATTTTGCTACTAGTCGGTAGTTGTAGCTGTCATCATCTACCCTACCTCGAACAAACGGGCACATTGAACTGGGAGCTACGCATACAATTTACGTTAGGTGCATTCTAGTTGCTAAAGTGAAAATAGATAGTTTTGCGGGTTCGTTGGTTATGCTGAAGAGTCATATTTTTATCAGTATTGTTTATGTGTGAATAAACTCAGTTTTTATTGTTTATGTGTGAGTAAACTCAGTATTGTTGCTGACTATTTTGAGGTTATGTTTCTACTAGTGTTTAGAATTTCGCTTTCCTTTGGTCATCTACTAGCAGCTACCGACTAGTAGCAAAATTGGTCCAATGGAAAACGCCTGATGTGTTTGGTGCAACATCGTGCATTGCGACAGGCTCACCACAGTGCACATCTATAAACTGTTTCTCGGCGTTTACAATTCCCTGTAAGAGCAGACTATAATATGAGAACCATCAATAGCCCCAACAACGCCGGGTACACCTTTCATAGCTGCAAATTACATCTGGTTATTTTGCATTTCGGATGATGTTTGCTATTTTATGTAATTGGCACTCACTTGAACAAACCACTTAAAGACGCGGTATAAAATTCGATGGACGCTGCTTTCTGTGACATCAAATCTGTCTGCAATTTGCCGGTACACTTTCAGTATTTGATAGAAACCACAACGTGTAGTATATTTCAACATCAAAACCAACTGCAGTACGTTCTCCATGACTTGGATGGTGTAAAAACACACTCCAGTAATATTTTATCCCATTTCTTGGGAAATATGACACTTCAACATAACCAACGAACCCGCTAAGTTATCTATTTTCATTTTCGGAACTAAAATCCCGCTACTGTAAATTGTATGCGCAACTACTACGACAATAGCCGTAATCCAATGCACCAATTTTGCTACTCGCAAGTACTTGGGAGTAGATGCCCATAGGAGCGCACAGTTTATTGACAGAAGTAAAATATAACCTCAAAATAGTCAACAACAATACTGAGTTTACTCACACATAAACAATAAAAATTGAGCTTGTTCACACATATACAATACTGACAAAAATATGACTTTTCAACATAACCAACGAACCCGCTAAGCCATCTATTTCCAGTTCGGGAACTAAAATACCCTACCGTAAATTGTATGGCGTAACTACGCATGCAAACTACTGATTTGTTCGAGGTAGAGTAGATGATGACAGCTAGAATTAGTGCTCAGCAGCAAGATTGGTCCAATGGAATACAGCTATTATGTAATATTTATCAAATTCAAAGGTTTACGAAACACATTCACTTCACTTCACGTTGACAAATTGAATAGACTCAGTATTGTTGTTGATTATTTTAAAGTTATATTTTACTACTGTCAGTAAATTTTGCGTTTTATTGGGCATCTCTTGGCCAACTTGGTTGGACAACAAAGCCAACTTGGTTGGACAACTGGTCTGCCAACTTGCCAAATTGTATCGTGTGTGGGGTAGTTGTCCAACTATTTTGATGGTTAGTGAGTTGGTTGGAAGAAAATAAAAAAAAAATCATTTTAATGGGCGGAGTCATTGGTGGGTAGCTGAAGTTGGCTGTGTATGGGCAAGTTGTTAAAACCGTATGTCAAAAATCATGTTTTTTGGTTTTTGTGTCGAACACATCGCAGTGATGAATATTAATATTTTATTCTGATTTCGCATGAATATTAAGTGTTATTCGAATTTACGTGCTCCATTTTAAATAAAAACAAATGGCTGTTGTCAATAATGAACTTTGGAGAGAATTTTTTGAGGAGTTTGAAAATTTCCCAGAGTTGTGGAAAGTCAGAAGCAGTGTTTATTGAAATACGAATAAAAAGAATCTATAGATAAATTGTTTAAAATATATAAAAAATAGATAGTGTCGCGACTGTTAATACATTAAAAAATAAAATCGACAAGAACTAAAAAAAGTAGCTAAATATATTAAGTTTTTTAAAAGATGACGAAATGCAAAGATTTGGAACTTCTAGTATGGATTTCGATGCTGATACAGAAATTGACGAAATTTAAGTAAATAATACGTTTAAAAACATTACCAAATATTGTATTGAATAAAATTTTCATTTAGTTGGAAATATCACACCAAAAACCAAAAATAGTTTGTTCCATAAAAAGAGAAGAATTTTTGCAAAGAGCAGTGGAGCATTTGGAAAAGATAGAAAACGGAAAGAAAAAAAGCAAGGACGAATCTGATATTCACGCAGAATCTTGGGCAATTTCCTTTCGGAAATTGTCGGAAACCCAACAGCTTTATGCAAAGAATGCAATTGATGAAATATTGTTATTGGGACAATTGGATCAGCTAACTTTAAACATTGTGTCTGTGTCCCCTTGGTCCAGTCAAAGTAATTTGTCATATGCGGTTTCTAGATCTTCAACACCACTTTCACCAGCACGAAACATTACTTTTAATGATTTGCATATTTCCATTGCATCTCAAAGTGCCAATTATATTTCATTACAAGATCTTGCCGACACCCAATTTTCTTAAACTGACTAAAAAATTATTGTATAACCATGTAATTTGCTTTTAAAAACATTATAACCATGTAATTTGGTTTTAACCATTTATTTTTATTTTTTACATGAAACATTTATAAAAAAATAAAATAAAAAAAATTAAAATTTAAGAAAAAAAATAAAAATTAATAAACTTTCTTTTAATTATTATATATTTGGACAAACAATTCTTATATAAAGAATGCATGTTGTTGCAACTAATAAAATAATTTGATACATGCAACAGCATGCATTCCTTATATCTATTTTGGTGAAGTAAACTGCAAATTAAGATTCGAAAATGACTCGGCTAAAAATATGATATATCAACTTAATGAAGTGTAATAGGACACTGCCGAAAATTTTCGAACAGAGTGTATATTGTAGGTATTACTAGTATAGTTTATACTACACTACATTAGCTTTTTTAATTCAGTATTAAATTTTTTCTCGAACGAATGAATGAGTGAATTTTGAAACCGTCAACTACATTGCTCTAGTTTTTGGTACTTTTTTTAAAACTTGCAACGAAGTAACCTTCACTTTTCATAAATCAAAATAGCTTTAAACTATAAATAATAATTTCCCTTTCTTCATGTTTGCCACGAAATTCTATCCAGTTTTTCTATAATCTAAGTCTATAACGTAAGATATATTCACTTACCTTATTTCTATTTCAATTTCAACTGTCAAAAAAAAAATCTTGCAACATAACAAAATACTGAAAGGTATGGCAATATTTAAACTGGCACTGCAAAATTAAAACAAGATCTAGTCCGGGGAGAAAAATCGGGGGTGTGTGCATTGTTATAATATTTGGACGGGTTTAAAATTTTGACAGCGGAAACTGCAGGCAGTTTGCAGTTTCGATCGGAATTGTGCTCTGGTACCATGATAAATAGGCTTACGCTATGGGGACACTTCTTGTACCATGGATGTACATACGTGTATCCCATGAATGTAGATATACCATGTAGAATACTACGCCCAGACATGCAGTCGTTCATGGCATAGTTTGACGTTTTGACTTTTATATTCTGGCGGGTAAGAAAATGAAAGATCTATTATCATTGTACGAGGTCTGTTCAAAAAGTATCGCAAATTTTGAATTTCCGCGGGTTACGTATATTCGATTTTCGCTTTTTTTGTGGCGTTATATTTAGTACTCATGTCTCTCACTTATGCCGGCACGTTCGGCAATTTTGAATGTTCAGTTAATTTTTGACAGCTGCTTGCTTGCACGTGTTTTTGCCCATTTTTGATCAAAAACAGCATCGCATTTACATTGCTAAGGAGCTGTTGGACTCTGTCCGCGACGACCCAAATTTGCTCTAGAGGGTCATAACTGGTGACGAATCATGGGTTTATGGTTATGACGTGGAAACCAAAGCTCAATCATCCCAATGGAAGCTGCCGCATGAGCCAAGACCGAAAAAAGCACCAAGTTCGGTCGAATGTGAAGGTTTTTCTTACAGTTTTATTCGATTGCAGGGGCGTGGTGCATCATGAGTTCTTACCACAGGGTAGAACCGTCAATAAGGAATATTACCTGCGCAAGTTGCACGAAGCAATCCGCCAGAAACGCCCGGATTTATGGCAGAACAAAAATTGGCTTTTGCACTATGATAACGCCCCTGCTCACGCATCGTTGCTTGTGCGCGAAGTTTTGGCTAAAAACAACACACTAATAATGCCGTAACCACCGTATTCCCCAGATATGCCCCCCTGTGACTTTTTCTTGTTGCCGAAACAGATTCTTTGATCCATTATTTGGAATGGGCAAAAATCGAAGACGAGCCAAAACACGTGCAAGCAAAGCAGCTGTCATAAATTAACTGAACATTCAAAATGGCCGAACTTGTCGGCATAAGTGAGAGACATGAGTACCAATATAACACCACAAAAAAAATTGAAAATCGAATATATGTAATCCGCGGAAATTCAAAATTCGCGATACTTTTTGAACAGACCTCGTATATGAGCTATACATATATCAGATCAATAAATAGGCTCGAAAGTGAAAATAATATTCAATATAATTATTACATATTAATAATGTTCACTTTCAAACTAACGTAAATAAACCGCATTATGAACTGAAAACAACACTTAATTTTTCCTTCCTACGAGCAACCAAACACATCGACGCCATTTTTTAGCTACTATATTTCTGCTGCAGTAATAGTATGGGGACATAGCGCTGAAGTCAGTAAAATAACCAGATACCGGGTTCATATATAGAGAAAACACGAAAAAATTCATGGTATCGATAACAGGAATATTCATGGAATACCAGCTTTTTCAGCTGGAATTTAGCTTGTATATTAGGTGATGCTGCGTAGTATCGATAGCAGATATGCGTCCCTAGCATTAGACAAGTCATTGGTCCAATTCCTCGTATAGAAGATATAAAGATGTAGAGGATCGATGCCTACAGTGTGTACCGGAAATACAATAGTATACACTGTGGACAATCGATACACTGCACTCAAACAAAACGAAGAAGATATAATTATTTTTGTTTTTCAAATCGAGTTAGTCGAGATATGAGCGAGAAAGTTTATGAAGTAGAGTAAGTTAATTATAATTAGGAAATATATGGCTTTTTGAATCAGTTGAATTAAAAAATTATTGTATTGTTTTATCTTAATTGGTTGTTAAAATAAAATAAAATGTAAATAAAAATAATAAAATAAAATAAAAATGTCAAAAATTATATTGCGGGATTGTTAATTAAAAATTTTAAATACAGTGTCAGTGCTTTATCTTAATGAATGCAAAAGCATAAATTCTATTGTGAACACATTTGTCTTAAAAGTTATACGTTGCAAGATAATTATTTGTCTGACAGTTAACACACACGATTATATGACTATTTAATCATTTAATTTAATAATTAATAATAAAGTGTTGTTTTAAGTGAAATGTACATTTTAAAATAAATTACAATTAATATTTATTTATTGTAAATAGCTTGATCTACTCCACCAAAAAATGCTGCATCCTAAGCTAATTTTAGCAATGACTGGATGGTCGTGACGTTCTTAGGTTTAATTATTGAATATACAAGGGCATGAAGACATGTGGAGGAAAACACCCATCGATGTTATCTCTAGAACAGGGTAATTTTATTTTATAATTTTAGAGAAGCTCTCGGCCATCGCCGTTTTAAACGTCGATGGGTGTATACTGGAAGGGTGGGAATGAACAGTTCCCTTCCTAAAGAATTAGGGTGGAAGGATAGATGCGAATGGAATTTTTTATATCGGGTGATAGACAGTTCACGAACAAATGGAACATTTAGGTCACGGTGGATAACAGTGTTTCGTACATAAAAAGGAGCATTGACAATTTTACGAATGATTCGGGATTGTAGGGATTGGATTGGAAGGGAGTTGGAATGCTTAGTCGAATCCCAAAGTTCTAGACCATATGTCCATATTGGTTTCAAAACCGTATTGTATAGTAATAGTTTACTTGTTGTTGTAAGTTTTGATTTACTGTTTAGGAGACGTAGTAATTGTTTGTATCGTTCGTTAAGTTCACGTCTTTTAGTTTTCGTATGAAGGTTCCAGGTTAATCGTTTGTCGAATATAAGTCCAAGGTAACGTACGCTATTTTTATGTGAAAAATTACTGCCGTTTAGGGATTATGTCGGGAATTTGTTCTCGGCAGAGTGTGATGCCGAGAACAAATTCCCGACATAACCCTAAACTTCCCGACATAACCCTTATTACATAAATGTAATGCTCATTTACCTTCACTCATAACAAATTCCCGACATAACCCTTATTACATAAATGTAATGCTCATTTACCTTCACTCTCCACCTTTTGAACCAAGTTTCTAAAGAGTGGATATGGTTCTGTAGGATACTAATGGCTGTGGAAGGATCTTTGTGATATGTCAGGATGGCTGTATCGTCAGCATATGTTGCGGTTAGGATGTTGTTGTTGTGGCAAGGAATATCGTGGGTATAAATGTTATGCCATTTTTTAAGTTTTATTTTGTCACATCGCAAAGTGCAAGTGAAAGTGTTGTTTTTATCTAATTAAAGAGTAAATATTTTTATAAATAGTTATATTGTTAATAAAGCTTAATAAATAAGTTTTTATTTCAGAAAATTAAATGTTTTATAAAGGATTCCCAGAAATTCGACGAAATGAGGAAACCGGGAATTTATTTCTTTCGGTAAGTTGACATCTTCATTTTTACTAACCAAAATAACAAAAATTTAGTTTGTGATGTGCCTAAATGTCTTTTAGTGATTTATTTTATCCAAAAAGTGGTCAAAAAGTTCGGCATTTAATAAATGTAAACAAATCCTATGTTGACAGTTCAATGTTTACCAGAAAATAGTTCAGTGCCGGTGTATATAAAGTGTGTGTAAGAAAGTTTAAGGGACCGAATTTTTCAGTCTATTTTCCATTGCTGTTTTCATTGTGTTAAAATAAATAAAGTTTATTCTTCGGTAAGCTTATTATTTAAATAAATTTGTTTTGATTGCTCTGTTAGACCATATTATAATGCATTTACTAAATAATATTGTTTTCATTTTTTTTAGACTATTAGTTATTAATTATTTAAGTACAGTAAATTTATATTTACTAAGTTGCGGTGTGGTTTTATTTCAACATAAACATAATATCAAATTCTATCATTTAATTTATTTTGCATTTTTGAAATTAATTTAAATTTGTGCACATAATTGTTTTCATATAATCAAATAACTTGCAATTTATATTTTTATATATACTTCCCCACTTTATAATTATGTTTTAATAAATAAATAAAAAATATGTTAAAATAGAATACTGTGTTTTATTTCAAATTTCCTAAACTAATTCCATCAAACAACAAAATCCGCAATATTAAAAAATCTATTTGCTTACGCAAAGATGACATCACATATCAATCAAAATGGTTTTAAACGAACCGCTTCAATCGCATACTGAACTTTAAAACTGGCCCCCAATGATGTACGCCGTTTCTGTTGTATTGCATGTGTGTGCGTTCTACGAATGTATTGTCAACAAAATTTGGACAGAATTTTGTGTAGATGCCTATCCAGTACTTAGTCTGATCGATCCTTTACGTCGAAATCGTCGGGGTCGCAAGTGCCCTTATTAAGAATGGTTCAACTTATGCTAATTTCAGAACTAAAAAAAAAAAACGAAAGCGCATTTTCTAACTGGAGACCGGCTAGAGACCTCTAGTTGGAAGTATGAATCCGCTGCTTCGACTTTAGGGTTAAAAAGTTTGGAGAGTGATTAATATAAACTCGGTTAGTGGGTAATTGTCTTGTGCAAATTTACGCGTTCATGTTATTATTAACTACGCTATCTTTTATAAATAACATTACAGTAAGTTAGCTAAATTACGCTTTCTAAATATCCGGAGAATAAACTATATTCCAAACCACTTATGAAGGAAAGAACCGTTTTAAATATTTTAATTTAATAAGAATAATAAATAAAAATCTAAAAATTTAGATATAAATATAATTTTTTATTATTATTTGAACATAAATTCAGTATATTTTTTTATATTATAAATATTATACATTTAATGCTATATTTAAACCAATAGTTTAAAAATTTATAAATGTTTTAAATTAATTTTACAAATATTAACTAACATATTCATTTATTAAGAAAATTATTATTAAAATTTTTTTATTTAAATTAATTGAACGAATTTAATTGAAATGGAAATAAATTCTTCAACAAAAACTCAAATTCATTCAAATAATATTGCTTTTATTATTTTGATAAAATATACATAAACAAATTTTCATATTGCACAGAATTTCTTTAAATTGATTTAATAAAAAAACATTTTCTAAATTTAATAATAGTCAGTCTGGATTTACAAATTATTGATTGTATTTCTTAAAGCTAAATGTTTATATAGGATGGTCCATCTAGCGGTTGCATTTTGAACCACTATTTATTTGCAGTACTTGAGTGTTAAATGTCATCACGAATTGACAGATTGTAAGTTGAAAGTCTGAATTTTACGAAATGGTAATCCATACGCTTGAAGAAAACTGGGAATTACGAATTTATTTGTACAATACCTAAATTAATTTCTCATTAGTTCTCAATTATTATTAATTACACAATTTTAATTCTATAAATTTATAATTTATTTTATTTATTCTCATTTATTACACGTTTATGTATTGGTATCATATACTTTTATGAAAATATAATTATAAATAAATATAGAAAAGTTGAAAAACAATAATGTTTATTTCAATTTTATATATTCGACCATATTCCGAAAGTTACTGCAGTTGTCATTTCACTTCAGGCATAATTAAAGATGGTGTTATTTTGTGACTTTGAAAATACAAACTTTCGTATAAGGTAAAAGTCCAACATTAGATCACCTTATTAATTATATTAAACTAATTACTGTTACAAATTCTTGTTTAATTAAACTTAAATATAATTAAAAATTACAATGTCTCTAAAAAGAAGTTATAATTTTTAAAGGTAAATGTTTAATATATATAATTATAATAAATTGTCGATAATTTAGCAATAAAAAAATAATACTAATGATAACATTACATTAAAATATATTTAAACATTATGTGAAGAAATCTATTTTGAGTATTATAGGTTTTATTTTCTATAATTGCGAAAAGTAGTTTAAAATTAATAAATCAAAAAACTTTCAAAATTTAGTTTATTTAAATATTTTTTGCAAAATATATAACATTTGTGTAATAAAAAATTGTTTTTAAAAATTATAGTGCGCAAAACATATATAGTTAGAATCTCTCACGAAAAGATCTTTGCACAAATGCAGTCAGATAAAATTTTATAAAATTGTTAAAATAATATAGTTGTAATCTAAATAAATCCAAAATTGGAAAACTAAACAGCGAAATATTATTGGTTTTGATTAGCAACCACAACTATACGTATCTAGTATCAAAACATGTTAAGAATGTCACAACTCAAAAGCATATTATTGCACATAGTGACTCATGTACAGGACAAAATCGTAACATAAAACTGGCATTAACTTGGATGAAAATTGTTCAGTCTTCAGAAAACGATATTGAAATTCTGGATCACAAATTTTTAATTTCGGCCCATTCATACTTACCAAATGATCGTGACTTTGGTGTAATAGAAACAGGCTTGAAAAAAACAAATGTTTTATACATTCCAAATGATTACTATAGCGTGATAGCCGCCTGCCGAAGAAAATCCTTCACAGTACACAACATGGAGGGAAAAGATTTCATTTCAACACAATCATTGGAAAAATCTGTTTCAAGAAGAAAAGTAAATCCATGATATTCCCTATGAAATGTTTTATAAACTAACTTTAGATGAAAAAGATGAATTTCTAAGTTTGAATTTGTCACCAAAAAGAGGAAGACCTAGGCGTTATTCACAAATAGAGATCGATCCGTTATACGCTGGATCTCGTCCTGTTTCTTCAGCAAAATACAAAGACATGATGGACTTGCTTAATTATATACCCCCAATATACAACAGTTATTTTAAAAATTTGAAACAAAACACGATTTCCGAGGACTTAATCACTCCTATTGATGACGAAAAATTATGCTTACATAATGTTTCAAAATGAACTAATTATTTTTGTATTTTATGAATATTAAAATAAAAAATACTTAAATCAAACCTTTATATTAAATATGTTTATGGTATGAATTATTATTATATATGTAATTTATTCAACAATTTTAGTAAATCACTGCCCTTTCAAAACATCACTTCAGTAAAATACGTTGGACAAAATTAATATACAATATATCAATCATTTTTCTAAACTATTTATTTTGAAAGTGGCTTAAGTCACTTGACCGTAATGAAAAGTGGTGATTTTTTAATGTTTATACGAAATTATTTATACTCAGAAAAATATCAATATCATAAGATAACAAATACAAGTAAATCTTCTCGAAAGTTAGCATCCATATTTTTAAACGTGTTATATATCGACTTAAAAACAAAGTGACTTATGCCACTTTCAAAATAAACGGCTCAATTGTTAAATTCGGTTTTGTGGTTATTGAATAATCTAGTTTTGGTGAATTTACTGCTAAAATAAAGTAAATATTATATAATATATATTGAGTATCTAGTTCAAATAAATTATATCCATTGAGTGTCTAGTTTGTGTGAAAGTAAGCGATAAATAAAGTAAATAGTTTTACAATTATTTATTATCTATACGTATATATATATTATATATAAAAGAATGTCCGTTTGTGTGAGGCTTATAGACTCGAAAAATATGCATAAAATCATACTGAACCATTATACCAATTTGTTCATTGAGTCTTGAGAATGGTTTCTATATAGTTCCGACACCCCTCCGGTAGGTGGTGGTAGTTGTATATACCAATTTTCAAACATACATTATTTTAGTATGAAAAAGAGAACATAAAAAGATACTAATAATAAATATAATGGCAAATATTATTATTATTATTTATTATAATAACAATAATAGTAATAATAATCTTCTATCTTCTAAATATATAAAAATGAATTTCTATTTGTATTCGGTATTATACCAGGGAAGTTCAGAGCATATATATGAAAAGCTACCGGTGGATGGCGCTGATCAGTTTTTCAAGTATAACGAAAAATTTGACAATTTCAATTTGTTTATGCGATTGAAAATTCTTATAGGAATAAAAATTACTATATAGATTAGAATTCTAAAACAAAAAAATCCATGAAATTTAATAAAAAACAGAATTGTAATTATTAGTAGAACTGTTTGTATTCCAATTTTTCAACAATAATGCATCATATTTTGCATTTCGATTTTTACTGCACACTGTTTAGAAACACCAAAGTAATTTTGAGGTTAGTTATCATTTCAAGAACGGCAATCGGTAGCAAAAAAACTTAAAAGAGGTAAAATTGTTCATTTGTAGAGAATTAATCAATCCTAATGTTTAATGATTGATTCTTATTTATATTTCCAAGACTAAAATTGAAAAAATGCCGCCAAAACGACAAAACATCGGTCGAAATACACGAAAGAACCAACAGAACAGAGTTGCGAGAAATAATGAAAGTCGAGAACAACGTGAACAACGTAATGAAATGAACAGATTAGAATTACATCCACCACCCGAACCATTGTTATCATTACTTTCTGGAGAAACAAAAGAATCAAAACATTTTTTGACCAATATTCGCAAATACAATACATGTTTTCAAATGACATTATTCGGTGCTACCAATATCATCAGAGATAATTACATGCCAACATTCAAAATCCAAGGTCAAATTTATCATCGTGCTGGCTCTCTTCTACCACTACCAGATGCAGATCATAAATTTCTTCAAATTTATTTTATGGGAAATTCGAATGAAGATGTGAATCAGCGCAGTGCAATCAGTAGTGTAACCAAACGAAACATCATTAAATCATTGCTAGGAATGTTTCATCAGCACAACGAATTGATACGATTGTTTACAACTGCACTTGATTGCATGCCTTCGGATGATTTTAAAATAGTTATTAGAGCGGACAAATGACTAACTAGGGAGCACGAAAGACGATACAATGCACCAGCAATTGAGGAAGTTGCAATTGTTATTGTTGGAGAAGAGTTTGAATCCCGGGACATTATTTTGCATCGGAGAAATGGCAGCATTCAACGTGTATCAGAAACACATCGATCATATGATGCATTGCAGTATCCAGTAACATCAAATTCAGAGTTCCAATTACACGTAAATGAAATTAATCGTTAACAAAAATCAATCCCATATCTCTTAGATAATTTATTTATTTTATAGATGCGGAAATGGACAAAAAAGTGAGCGCCATGAACTACTATTCATACCGATTGATGATTCGACAATACATGGACAACCATATATTGAAATGCCGGCAATTATTTCACGATATGTATGCAAAAATTGAAACGAAACGACTGCTTTTCATTCGACTGAATCAAACAAAATTGCGTTCAGAAGAGTATATTCATTTACGTGATGCCGTAATCAATGATGGTAATGTCAATGAAATGGGAAGAATGGTCATTTTACCAGCAACATTTACAGGCAGTCCACGTCATATGCACGAATACGCACAAGATGCAATGACATTTGTTCGCTCATATGGTCGTCCACATTTATTCATTACGTGGGCTACTATATATATTTCTGGCCTAATAATGAAAATGCGAATATTTATCAACGAAAAAGGTTTTATTGTTTTTCAAAATATTCTCCATCAAGATTTATACACTTTTGCATGCGCTCAAACCAATTTTCGAAGCACTTTTTCCACTCCGATTGAGACACCTCCAAAACATGGTTTTTGAATGCTTCAACAGCATCTTCTGGCGACGAAAATCGTTGACCACGCATTTTTTTCTTGATGTGTGGGAATAAAAAGAAGTCATTGGGTGCCAAGTCAGGGCTGTACGGAGGATGACCCATCAATTCGACGTTTTGTCCGGTCAAAAAGGCGCTGGTTTGAGCCGATGTGTGAGAGCTCGCATTGTCATGGTGCACAATGATTCGACTTCTCTTGTTCGTTTTTCGAATTTCTCCGAAGACTTCAGGCAAACAAATGGTGGTGTACCACTCAGAATTGACCGTCCTACGTTGCACAAGCGGAACAGTCGCCACATGACCAGTTTTGCCAAAGAAACAAGCGACCATTTGCTTCGAAGTGCTTCTTCCACGAACAACTTTCGTTGGATTTGACTCGTCTTGGAAGACCCACACGGTCGATTGCTGTTTTGTTTCGGGCTCATACGCATAGATCCATGATTCGTCACCTGTGACGATCTTATAAACGTCTTTTGAAGCACCGCGATCGTATTTTTTCAGCATTTCTTTACACCAATCCACACGAGCCTTTTTTTGAGCGATTGTCAAATTGTGCGGGATCCAACGAGAACAAACCTTTTTTACGGCCAGGTGTTCATGCAATATCGAATGTATGCTGGTGGGAGAAATGCCTAGGCATGCCTCTATCTCACGGTATGTCACATGACGGTCTTGCATTATCAGTTCACGTACGGCATCGATGTTTTCTGGAACAACGGCTGTTTTTGGACGACCTTCACGGAATTCGTCTTTGAGCGAGCGTCGGCCACGATTGAATTCGTTGTACCAGTTTTTCACAGTGCTATAGGATGGTGCTTCATAGCCATACAAAGATTTAAGTTCATCGATGCACTCTTGTCGTGATAATCCACGTCGAAAGTTGTGAAAAATGATCGCACGAAAATGTTCACGAGTTAATTCCATTTTTTTGCCAAATTGATTTTTTCAAGTCACTGTAAACAACACAAATGATAGTCGTACGTCAAAACGTTCTGAGTACGTTTATGCTAAAAAATGTCAAACTTTCCAATGGAAATGTCAGATCGCACCTGGCAACACTTAGTGTTGCCTAGGCCAGAAATATATATAGTAGCCTACGTACGTTCACCTGTAATCCAACATGGGATGAGATCAAAGAGCTATTATTGCCTGGACAATCAACTTCGGATCCTCATGATATTACTGCACGAGTGTTCAAACAAAAATTGAAATCTCTCATGGATTTTATTACTAAACATCATATTTACAGAGCGGTTCGTTGTTGGATGTACTCAATCGAATGGCAAAAACGAGGACTACCACACGCGCATATTTTGGTTTGGTTAATTGATAAACTAACTCCTGATTTAATCGACCAAGTGATCTCAGCAGAAATACCCGATTCAGAAGACGATCCAATATTATTCGAAGTGGTTACCAAAAATATGATTTATGGCCCATGTGGTGTTTTGAATCCCAATTCACCATGTATTGTTGATATCCAAGAGATTTGATTCAGGAAACAATAACCGGTAATGATGGATATCCACAATATCGTCGTCGATCAACTGAAGATAATGGTAAATCCATTAATATGACAGTTAGAAATAACGAAATTGAAGTCGATAATCGTTAGGTTGTAGCATACTCTCCAATACTCTCGAAAACATACAAAGCTCATATCAATGTGGAGTATTGCAATTCGGTAAAATCAATCAAATACATTTGCAAGTATGTCAACAAAGGAAGCGATGTGGCTGTTTTTGGAGTAGTAGAAGAAATCATTTCCGATACATGAACGCCATCCAACCGTAGTTCATTTTGCCGTACATCTAGAAAATGGACAACGTGTTTACTTTACAATAGAAAATGTCCCAGCCCGTGCAGCACAACCACCATCAACAACATTAACTGCGTTTTTTCCTTATGTCAAGATGATCCATTCGCAAAAACATTGCTTTATTCTGAAGTGCCAACATATTTCACATGGAATGCATCAGCCAAAAAATTCCAACGTCGCAAACAAGGTAAACCGGTTGAAGGACATGCGAATGTATTTTCATCATATGCATTGAGCAGAATTTATACTGTTCATCCGAATAATGCAGTGTTTTTATTTACGGTTGTTATTGGTCAACGTTCGTGGACCAACATCGTTTCAAGAATTGAAGACAATTGATGGTCAGTTGTGTAAAACATATCGAGAAGCCTGCCAGACGTTGCAATTACTTGAAAATGATGCACATTGGGAAACGTGCCTTACTGATGCATCAATAACATCTTCACGTACATTGTTCGCAATCATATTAACCACATGTTTCCCCTCAAAACGGAAAGATCTATGGGAGAAACATAAAGACTTAATAAGTGACGATACATTACATCGATTACGTGCAGCAAGTGGAAACAACGAAATGCAATTCACTCCTGAAATCTACAATGAAGCGTTGATTTCGCTCGAGGACCAATGTTTGGCAATCGTAAATAAACCACTTATACAATTAGGAATGGTGGCACCATATCGATCAGCAAATGATATTTTTGATCGGGATTTGCGACGAGAACAAGGCTATGATACGAATGAATTGAATACGTTTGTACAATCGAATCAGCCAAAATTGCTCACTCAACAAAAACATGCATACGACACAATAATGACGGCAATTGAGAACGAAAGCGGTGGATAACATTTTTTAGATGCGCCCGGTGGCACAGGCAAAACATTCCTCATTTCCTTAATATTGGCCAAAATACGATCGCAAAACCATATTGCATTGGCTGTCGCATTATCTGGTATTGCAGCAACTCTATTAGATGGTGGTAGAACAGCACATTCAGCATTGAAGTTACCATTGAATCTGCAAAACACTGACACTCCAATATGCAATATTACTAAAAATTCTGGAATGGGCAAAGTACTCAGCACATGCAAGCTCATTGTATGGGATGAGTGCACTATGGTACATAAAAAATCATTGGAAGCGCTTCATCGCACATTGCAAGATCTCGAGGTAATCAACAGCCATTTGGTGGAGCACTTATTTTGTTATCGGTGATTTCCGTCAAACACTGCCTGTTATACCACGTTCAACACCTGCTGATGAACTGAATGTTCAACACCTGCTGATGAACTGAATGCATGTCTAAAAGCATCGAATCTATGTTCACGAGTGTAGAAATTAACATTGACTACCAATATGCGAGTGCAATTACAAAATGATCCATCTGCAGCAAATTTCTCAGAACAATTATTGGATTTTGGAAATGGAAAAATACTAATTGATGCAACCACAAATTGCATTACTTTCCCACCAGATTTTTGCAATTTGACAACGTCAAAAGAGGAGTTGATTCAAAAAGTTTTTCCAAACATCACCCAAAATTACAAGAATCACGATTGGTTGAGTTCCCGAGCAATATTAGCTGGCAAAAATATCCATGTAAATGAAATTAACATGAACATTAATTCAATGTTCCAGGAGAAGCTACAACATATAAATCGATTGATACAGTTATGGAGCAAGAGGAAGCAGGGAATTATCCCACTGAATTTCTGAACTCATTGGATTTCCCAGGAATACCACCACATGTATTGAAGTTGAAAATAGGAGTGCCCATCATTCTTCTCCGAAATATTATTCTACCGCGTCTTTGCAATGGGACTAGACTTACGGTGAAAAAGTTGATGAATAATGTGATTGAAGCAACAATTTTGAATAGAAAATTTAAAGGAGATGTATTGTTGCCAAGAATACCAATGATACCAATTGATATGCCATTTGAATTTAAGCGCTTACAGTTTCCCATTCGACTCGCTTTCGCAATGACCATCAACAAAGCGCAAGGACAATCGTTACAAGTTTGTGGATTAAATCTAGAAAATCCTTGCTTCTCACATGGCCAACTATATGTAGCATGTTCAAGAGTTGGAAAACCATCTGATTTGTTTGTTTATGCACCAAATGGAACAACGAAAAATATTGTATATCCAAAAGCGTTGGAGTAATAATTTGAATATTGAGTAATTTGAATAAACAATTATTTTAATTTAAAAAAACATATTTTAATTTTAATTGAATAAGCCCGAGCAACGCCGGGCAACGGGTAGCTAGTTATTATTAAAAAAACTTTTAAAAAAAAATTAAAAAAAATTAAAAAAATATTTTTGCCAAATTTGGAAGCGTGCAAAATAACGAATAGTAAAGAATGGATTAATTTAAAAATATCAGACAATAAAGAGTTGAATAAATTCTGTAATATATTTTTAAGATTATTTTTGTTTTATTTGTTAATAGTTCTTAACAGAGCAGGCGATATTTATTTTTAAGTTTTTCTTAAAAGAGTAGGCTTTGTTTTGGTATATAATATCAAGTGCAGGTGATGTTTTGCTCGTATAGTATCAATTGTTAAATTCGGTTTTGTGGTTATGGAATAATCTAGTTTTGGTGAATTTACTGCTAAATTAAAGTAAATATTATATAATATATATTGAGTATATAGTTTAAATAAATTATATCTATTAAGTGTCTAGTTTGTGTGAAAGTAAGCGATAAATAAAGTAAATGGTTTAACAATTAATTATTATTATTGGTGGGAATTCAACTAAATGTATTCCAAATCGAATGGATTCCAAATTAGTTAAATCATATATGGCAAACAAAGTAAATTCCACATTCCACATTTCAAAAAAAAAAAAAAAAAACAATTAGAAAAAGAACACAAAATTTGACATTTACACAGTCCACTAGAAATTGCAAGGAAAGTAAGGTTGTTCTTAGAACAAAAATAAAATTAAATTGGAGTTTGTGAAAAAATTGGAGTTTTATTTTCTATACGGAACATTTTGGTCCTTCGAGCCGGATATTTGAGTGAATTTATATAGGCCGTAAAGAAAATTAAATTAAATATAGTGAATGGTAGCATTTTATTGCTAAGAACACATACATACAAAAACGAGTATCGAACGTGTGGAATTAACACGGCGCAGAAGCGATCCACTAGTTGGCACGGTGTACATCCATACGAGCTACAAAGTTCAAGTGAGGGTGCTGAAATTGGCTATTAGTACAAAATGGACAAGTTAATTAAGAAAAGAGCCACTTTTAAGGCACAAATTACAAGGATTCAAACGTATTTCAATAATATTGATGCGGTAGATTTAAATGAGCATCAAATTCAAGAACGGGTAACAAAATTAATGGATACGTTTAAAAAATACGAAAATATTGAAATAGAAATACAGGAACATGAGGAAGTGGGCCAGGAAATGGCTGATAAGGAGTTTGAAAACTACGAACAAAAATATTTCAATATAAAAAGTATAGCTGCAGAAAAATTAAAAAGAATTAAAATAATTGATGCGCGGGCGGGTGTTCCGAAGGAGCAAGAGGAAAACAAATTGGATGCAGCGGTGCAAATGTTGATTGAACACCAAACAGTGCTAGCTGAGTTGGTAAGTAAACTTCCGATTAAACCAGAGTCAAATTTAAGTGCAGAAGCGGAACCAAAGCAAGGGAGCGGTCAACATTTGAGGCTACAACCAATTGAATTACCGGTATTTGATGGTGAATTTAAAAACTGGCCAGAGTTTCAGGATTTATATGTCAGTTTGATTCATACGAATAAAAACTATTCACCCAGCGAAAAGTTACAATATCTCAAGCGATCGTTGGTGGGAAAGGCAAAAGGTTTGCTGCGAAATATGGCAATTTGTGATGCGAATTATTTGGAAGCATATGATGAATTAATAAAAACTTTTAATAAAAGGGATGTCATCACAGATTCATATATGCAGACATTAATGGGACAACAGAAAATCCAGAATGCGTCGTCGGAAAATTTGAGAATGCTTTCTAGCAATATCACAGAATCTGTAAGGGCACTTAAGGCATTGCAACTGCCAACTGAGCATTGGGATCGATTATTGGTATTCTTGTTGTCGTCGAAATTGGATGACGAATCAGGAAAACTTTGGAAGCGAGAATGCTCGCAAGCAGCAAATGAAAGTTCACCAACGTTTGATCAGTTGATTAATTTTATTAACGGCAGAATCTATGAGTTATCGACATTTACGGGCGGAAGAAATAGGAACCACTCAAGTCATTCAACAACGGTTGCAGCAATTACAAGACTGTGTTTCAAATGCCAGGGAAATCATGTATTAGGGGCATGCAAGGATTTTCTTAAAATGACAGTAGGAGATAGAAGAAATTTCGTGAAACAAAAGGGGTTGTGTTACAATTGTATGAAGGGAAAGCATCTTGTAAAGGATTGTATGTCAAGGACTGTATGCAGTATCTGCAAAGGAAAGCATAATGTTGTTACATGTGAATGCCGCTGAAGTAACACTGGCTGAGCATCAAAAAAAGGAACCAATTCAGCGGGTAGTATCATCATCGGTTATTAACAATTCCTTTGCAGCAGTACTACCAACAGTAAGTATATTGGTCAGGGACATATGTGGGCAATACCAGGCTGGTCGAGCATTACTAGATACGGGCTCGCAGATCAATATCATTTCGCAAGGGTTTGTTGAAAAGTTGGGGTTAAAAAGAAGTCATGCCAAAATTGTCATTAATGGAATTGGGTCCAAACAAACTAACACTAAGGGAAAGGTTCATTGTCTGCTGAAATCAAGAATAAAGGAATATGAATGCAACATGGAAGCATGTTGCATTCATATTCCTTTATTCTTGATTTCAGAGTATAAAGGAATATGAATGCAACATGCTTCCATATTGGAAATGGAGAATTTGGCAGATCCCAATTATCAGAAGCCACAACATATCGACATGATTTTGGGCAGCGAAGTTTTCTTTAAGATTTTGATGAATGGTAGGAGGTATGATCAAGGGAGGGCGCTGATAGCTGTGGAAACAAGGTTTGGTTGGATCATCACTGGCGTTGGAGTACAGGACACTTCTTCGAATTATGTGAGTCACCACACGTGTGTTGATATTGATGAACGACTAAGGGCATTTTGGGAATTGGAGAATATACCAGCTAACTCAATGTATACAGATGAAGAACTAAAGGCTGAAGAACACTATGCATAAACTCATAGACGTGATAAAGAAGGGCGATATATAGTGCGCTTACCATTTAGGGAAAACGCAACAAAATTAGGCACGTCAAGAAATGCAGCAGAGAGCACATTAAAAAGCATGGAAAGAAGATTCGCTGTTGATGTAAATCTCAGGCAGGAATACATCTCGTTCATGCGTGAGTACATTGATTTGAATCACATGAAGAGGGTGAACCGGCAGGATAGTACTACAGCGGATCACTTGAGTTACTATATGCCGCATCATGCGGTTGTGAAGGAGTCGAGTACTACAACAAAGTTGCGGGTGGTGTTCGACGCCTCACGGAAGACCTCAAATGGAGTGTCGTTAAATACAAACGTATTAGTTGGACCTACAATTCAAAGGACGATTTGGGCGTTATTAAGTCAATTTCGGAAATACAAAATAGCGTTGACGGCGGATATGACAAAAATGTACCGCCAAATATTGATGGACAAGGAAGATAGAGCATATCAAAGGATCTTATGGAGAGAATCACCCGGCGACAAAATTGAAGAATATGAATTACAGACGGTGACGTACGGGACAGCTTGCGCACCGTTCCTGGCAGTTCGAACGTTAAGGCAGCTCGCATTAGATGGGGGACAAAGATTTCCTATTGGTGCAAGATGTTTGCAGGATTCCTTTTACGTGGATGACTTAATGGGTGGTTGCCATAGCATCACAGAAGGTGAAAATGTAAAACGGGAGTTGATGGAACTGTTGCACCAGGGGGGATTTCAGCTGCGCAAATGGGCGTCAAATTCTGAGGCAATAATATCAACAATTCAAGAGGATTATAGGGAGTCATCAGTCACACTACCATTGTTAAAGGAAATGCGTATCAAGGCTCTGGGGCTCTTATGGAAACCTGCTGAGGACTACTTCACATTTGAAGTAAATTTGGATGTCACAACTGCTATAACAAAGCGACAGTTGTTAGCAGATATTTCAAAACTATATGATCCGTTGGGGTTTCTAAGTCCTTGCACAGTAATGGCAAAATTATTCATGCAGGAAATTTGGATGTGTTTAGTGGCTTGGGATGATGCGCTATCTGAAGATTTGTTATCCAGGTATTATGAGTTCAAAAAAAAATTATATTGGTTAACACGGGTAAAAATACCTCGGTGGGTGAATTCAACTCAAACGTCACGGTTGGACTTATGCGGATTTGCAGATGCATCTGAACGGGCATATTCAGCGGTGGTGTATTTGCAGTTTGTCAAAGATGGGGCCGTCACTGCAACACTACTAACGTCAAAAACGAGGATTGCTCCAATTTCACAAATTTCACTGCCCAGGTCGGAGTTGTGCGCAGCTCAGTTATTGGCAAAATTGATAAGGAACGTAAAAGAAGCTATGAATTACCAGGATGTGCGAACGATTTGTTTTACCGATTCGACAATTGTGTTGGCTTGGTTGAGGGGTTTTCCACGCAAGTGGAAAACATTCATAGCCAATCGAACGGCAGACATTATCACAACAGTGCCATACAAAGATTGGCGACATGTAAAATCGGCAAATAATGCGGCTGATTTACCATCGCGGGGCATGCTGGGAAATGAACTGGTGAACTCAAAATGGCCCGGAATTTCTATACTCAGATGAATTTGACAAAGCTAACCCATCAACTGAGTACAATAGAAATCTGGAAATGAAAGCAGAAGATGTTGCATTGCACATAAGGGTCGCTAATACGGAACGTGAACTCTTCTGTGAATTCATATTTGCTAGGTTTTCTACATTGCAAAGAATAATGTATGTTATATCAAGGTGCCGCAGATTTGTGAGCAATTTAAAAAGAAAGGTGGCAAAGATGGCAATAGTAACTGGTGCTATTACATTAACCGAACTCCAGGAATCGAGGGAGATTTTAATTAGATGGTCCCAAAGCAATACATTTTCATTGGAATTGAAGGCAATTCGGGAAGGTTATGCAGTTGCAAAGGACAGCAAATTAGTCACATTATTACCATTCATTGATGAAAGAAATATACTGAGGGTCGGTGGGCGACTACAAGAGGCAGCAATTGGGTACAATAAGAGGCATCCCATAATCCTACACAGAGAGCATAAACTGGCTCAGATTATTATCAACGAATTGCACGAAAAAAATGGGCAATTAAAACAAAAAATATACAATTGGGTGACGTAGTACTAATTCGTGAGGACAATTTACCACCATGTCGATGGATGATGGGCAAGGTCATTGACACACATCCGGGAAAGGACGAACTCGTTCGTGTTGTCACGTTGAAAACAAACAATGGAATCGTCAAACGCACTGTTCGTCGACGAATAAAAGTTGAAATCTAGGATTTCAAGGCGGGCAGAATGGTGAGAATTCATTCCAAATCGAATGGATTCCAAATTAGTTAAATCATATATGTCAAACAAAGTAAATTCCACATTCCACATTAAAAAAAAAAAACAATTAGAAAAAGAACACAAAATTTGACATTTACACAGTCCACTAGAAATTGCAAGGAAAGTAAGGTAGTTCTTAGAACAAAAATAAAATTAAATTAGAGTTTGTGAAAAAATTGGAGTTTTATTTTCTATACGGAACAATTATTATTAAAAAAACTTAAAAAAAAAAAAAATTTTTTTTGCCAAATTTGGAAGCGTGCAATATAACGAATAGTACAGAATAGATAAATTTAGATTAGTTGTTCTCACATGGCCAACTATATGTAGCATGTTCAAGAGTTGGAAAACCATCTGATTTGTTTGTTTATGCACCAAATGGAACAACGAAAAATATTGTATATCCAAAAGCGTTGGAGTAATAATTTGAATATTGAGTAATTTGAATAAACAATTATTTTAATTAAAAAAAACATGTTTTAATTTTAATTGAATAAGCCCGAGCAACGCCGGGCAACGGGTAGCTAGTTATTATTAAAAAAAATTAAAAAAAAAAAATTAAAAAAAATTAAAAAAATATGTTTGCCAAATTTGGAAGCGTGCAAAATAACGAATAGTAAAGAATGGATTAATTTAACAATATCAGACAATAAAGAGTTGAATAAATTCTGTAATATATTTTTAAGATTATTTTTGTTTTATTTGTTAATAGTTCTTAACAGAGCAGGCGATATTTATTTTTAAGTTTTTCTTAAAAGAGTAGGCTTTGTTTTGGTATATAATATCAAGTGCAGGTGATGTTTTGCTCGTATAGTATCAATTGTTAAATTCGGTTTTGTGGTTATGGAATAATCTAGTTTTGGTGAATTTACTGCTAAATTAAAGTTAATATTATATAATATATACTGAGTATATAGTTTAAATAAATTATATCTATTAAGTGTCTAGTTTGTGTGAAAGTAAGCGATAAATAAAGTAAATAGTTTAACAATTAATTATTATTATTAAAAAAACTTTAAAAAAAAAATTAAAAAATATGTTTGCCATATTTGGAAGCGTGCAAAATAACGAATAGTAAAGAATGGATTAATTTAAAAATATCAGACAATAAAGAGTTGAATAAATTCTGTAATATATTTTTAAGATTATTTTTGTTTTATTTGTTAATAGTTCTTAACAGAGCAGGCGCTATTTATTTTTAAGTTTTTCTTAAAAGAGTAGGCTTTGTTTTGGTATATAATATCAAGTGCAGGTGATGTTTGGCTCGTATAGTATCAATTGTTAAATTCGGTTTTGTGGTTATGGAATAATCTAGTTTTGGTGAATTTACTGCTAAATTAAAGTAAATATTATATAATATATATTGAGTATCTAGTTTAAATAAATAATATCCATTGAGTGTTATTATTTAGTTTGTGTGAAAGTAAGCGATAAATAAAGTAAATGGTTTAACAATTAATTATTATTAATATTAAAAAAAACTTTAAAAAAAAATAAAAAATTTTTTTTGCCAAATTTGGAAGCGTGCAATATAACGAATAGTACAGAATAGATTAATTTAGATTAGTTTTTCTCACATGGCCAACTATATGTAGCATGTTCAAGAGTTGGAAAACCATCTGATTTGTTTGTTTATGCACCAAATGGAACAACGGAAAATATTGTATATCCAAAAGCGATGGAGTAATAATTTGAATATTGAGTAATTTGAATAAACAATTATTTTATATCTGCTAATGGCATAAACCAAAAAAACATGTTTTAATTTTAATTGAATAAGCCCGAGCAACGCCGGGCAATGAGTAGCTAGTCCATTAATAAAAACGGGAAAACATAGTTTTTTAAAAAAATTCAGGGGGGGATATTGAATGAATACAAATGGTGCCGGCTGGCTCAGTGTTCGGTAACATTGTACATTCATTGAAGCGAAGAGTTGGATGCTGAGGCTACCGTTTTGCAGGTTTTTCCAACTCAGTACATCACTGGAAGTATCTGTGTTGTTATGGTAGCCTTATTGATGGCATTGATGATTTGGTCGTAACCAAAATTGACATAAATATATGATATAAACAAACAAACAAATAATAATATTTTTCTCAGAAGAGAGTTGTTTTAGAATGAAAATAAGCGAAACCAGGGTACATCCTGAAAGGCCTTACAAAAAACCAAAAAAATTAAAATAATGAAATTAAATGATAAACAAATCTAAAAAATAAAAGAAGAAATAACCAAAGTGCAAAAAAGCTTAGCCCAACAAATTCAAAAAACGGGAAACATGGAAACTGACGAAGCAATTTCTAAAAATGAAACAAACCCAAATGATAAAATCAGTGAGAATATAAATGAAACAAAAGGTGGGAAGAGCAAATTCAGAGAAAAACTTATATACGATTGCAAAAAAGGACTAATATACGTCATTGTAGAGTAGAGGAAAAGTTTACTTAAAAAAACTCCGCAAGTGACACAGAATTTGGCAAAATTTAAAAAACAGGGCTAAGAGTGTAATATTTCAACATAAAATAAATCAGTTTTAAAAAATATAAAATCGAGTGCGAAATTGCCGAGCTGTTGTTATGGTAGTCTTATCGATGGCATTGATGATTTGGTCGTTACCAAAGAGGTGGCGCACATATCAGCAACACCATGTATGGAATCTTCGTCCTGTTTGTTACTTGGGGTGGCACTACTGACAGAAGATTCCGTAATCCGATGACGCTTCGTCGAATCAACGGCGAAACAAGTTCGCGGTAAACAAATTTTTAGTATAAATCATTTTTAGTAGTGACCACATAGACAAATTTTTAGTAGTGACCACATCGAAAGTGATTTTACTGAATATCAATATAACCCAGCGCGAAATTATCAAGAAGATGCCTTTACCAAACAAGAAGAAAGTAACACTCGAATCAAGCTGCCAGTTGATGGAGCCGACACCCGAAATAAAAAATCTTGTTTCGGATCTCGAACAGCTCGAAAACGAAAACGCAGCAGCAGCTCTACCATCGACGCAAGCGGTCGACTTGTACATAGAGGATGAATTGGAACGAAAAGCGACAACTCCGCAGAAGAGGAAGAAGACTACGAAAGCATCGTCAACTGCCTCGAGGAAGAAGGAACCGTCTCCGATACCTCAAACTCCGGAAGAAATTATTATGGAACAGATGGATGCAGTAGATAAAGGCAAGATCAGTCTTTTGGGCCTACTGGTGACAATATGGTCAGAGAGCAACCTCCTTCATTTGCCAACTCTAGTCAAGAGTATCTCCAGTTTATCGCTGAAGCAGAGATTGCTCGGCGTGAGGAGTTATTTGTATTCAATCGAGAGAGAAATATACTCTCTGTTAAAAAAAACTCCGAGCTGCCGGGACAGAATTAGACGCGTTCTCTTTAAAGACTTTCGTGAATCACCTCCGCAAAAGCGAATCATTCATGATATTTATAGAAGCCATATCAGATCAGAAAGTTGCTGCATTTTTACTCGAGGAGTTTTTGATCGCTATGGAGGGTCTATCCTCCTCATATTCCACCACGCCGACCATTGGCACGTCGTCCACGACTGCGTATATTCAAACTCCAGTTGCCGCTGCGAATTCGCCAATGTGTTCAAAGGCATTAACACAAGATACTGTTATGGAGTAAGGTTCCGCCCTTTTGGACGGAACCTTACTCTATATGGTAAGTGCTTAAAAAATTCTTGTGCAACATTGAATGTAAACAAACGATTAGTTGTAATCAGAACGACGATTCAATGACGGTCGTATGATTACTTTCCGATGGGTGTTTTTTTGGGTTTTATATTTTTACATAGTCAAAAAATTGTATCTATAAAATAATTATTATATTGTTCTACAACTATATGCATATGATTAAGATTTCCATGCTGTTCCGTCTGTTTCTATTGTTTGGGGAAAAAACCAACACAAGTATTATAATATATAAAACACATACATCATTTGTAAGAATATAACAATTAAGCCGCAAAATCATAAATATTTTGACAGCTGATATAGCAAGGCTTGCTTGTGAAAAAATTCGATTGATTCTGCACAGTAGTTTTTGTTTGATATCCTTTTAAATATGGAAAGTGAAAAACAGCATTTTCGGCAATAAATACATAATTATGCTGAATTTACAGGTTCCCGTGAACGTAGAAGTATCTTAAGATACTTCTATGAACTACGTAGAAGTACCACCCGACTATTCTACCAGATGAATTCTTAAATAGAAAACAGCTACACATCCACTACGTAATATGAAGTGTTTTGTAAAAATTTGCTTTTTATTCAACGAAATGAGGTCAATTTTCAGATTGGATCAATTTTCAGAATTCTGCAAGTAAAAGTAATGCATATGATTAAGATTTCCGGAAAAAATGACCATGTGGAAGAAGTGGGTTGCAGCAGTACGAAGGATGGGGTGTAACATAGATCCCATTATTTTTATCAAAAACTAAACGAACAATACTGTATAACCATTCCGGTCCACACTGCGTACCAGTGCAGACATACTTATTTCTCTCCTATATCGAATATTCTCTATGCGATAGAAATTTTTATCAGTGCTTGTTCTCCGATTCATAGTTTTCACTTCACTTTTTTATCTCCCTCCCTCGCGTGTGTAGTGAAAAAATAGTGTAACTGCAGCTGAAAACCAGGAAAATGGACGTGGACGTCGACGTCAGATGCAGGTATATCCACTTCCATCTGAAACGCCTCTACCACAAAGCCCATTAAAAGAGTCAGACTGAATCAATACAATAACACCACAACAAAACATGTACATCACAATCACAACAACGACAACCAAACAAACACCAATTTCTCTCTACTGAGTAAGCTAATCAATTTCCCCTCCCTTCCGACTAAAACTACCGACCATCCTCGCTTCTTAGTAAATTCCACTTCACCCGAGGCAAAATTTAAAGCAAACCAACTCTGTCCATTCAAAACCAGTCTGGCTCTCAAGAATAACAGCAATGATATTCTAAAAATAAATGATTACCGTAATGGTGATTTATTGTTGACAACAAAATCGAGACTTTCGGCTGATAAATTTATTCATGCCAAACCGGTTTTTGTCAGTGACATCAAATTGAATTTCACACTTCACCCCTCCCTCAACCAAGTAAAGGGGACGATTTTTTGCAAGTGGCTTGCAAACACGTCCGAAGAGGAAATCGTCAGCAACCTCATAGAGTACAACGTGGTAGAGGCAAGAAAAATAATCTCTACGCGCGACGGTACCCAGTTATTTACGGGTATTGTGGTCTTAACCTTTGACGCCTATGAACTCCCTTCAAATATAAACATCCTTTTTCACCGATTCCAAGTAAAACTTATTACCCCAACCCCATGAGATGTCGCAACTGCCAAGTACTGGGCCATACAGCTAAATACTGGAAGGCTTCGACGGTATGTGCTAGTTGTGGACTTGCGCCTCATCCTGAAAAGACATGCACACGTGTTTTTTGCGTCAACTGCAAAACAGACGCACACACCTCAGGAGACCGTTGTTGCCGTTCTTATGCTGAGAGAAAAACTATTCTCAAAGTAATGACGTACAACAAATGTTCCATGGCTGCAGCAACAACTATGTTCAAAAAAAACCAAATGGATGCCTCCACAATTCATTCGAACACCTCCTTTGCACAAGCACTCCGTGCGTCATCTCATCCCGTCGATACACCAGTATCCTCGTCATTGCCACCAACGCCTTCTGCGTCCACCGCACCATTCCCACCATCTCCTCGCCCATCCAAAAAAAACTGTACCCTCTCCTTCCAAAAAAGCTTTTGAGCGTAAGCTATCCAATTCTTCAGCGCCAACTGTCAAGAAACCTTTCACAAATACAGAAATCAACACCACTTCTGGTAAACCAATTACCACCCCATCTAAATCCCCACCCTCAAATTCCCAAAAACCTTCAACCCACCCCCGATCCACCAGTGAACAAGTTGCTATATTAATTAGCACGTTGAAAGACCTCGATCCAGAAGATCGCAACACCGTTCTAACCTTAGCCCAAAAAATGAAGTCTGGAAAACCAGGCACAAGCTCCAAAAAATAACATTGGTAATGTTTTTTCTAAAAGTACGAGCCTGCAATCTGGTGAACAGGAAGTGGTATGCCTTTCGGCAATCCCCTTATGGTTCACAGATTTACAGTCCAGTTCTTCTCCTATTTTCTCCCCTCATGCAGCACTATTTCTGGGCAGATTACTGTCCTAGTTTTTAGCTTGCTTAACTTTCTACTATGATAAGTTTCCATAGAAATGGTATAAGTAACAACACCAGATGTTCCATTTTGCAATGAAACATCTACGGGTTCCTTAATAACCTAGAAGGTCTGAGCCTACTACTAAATCAGTACTCTCCAAAAATAGTTGCTTTGCAAGAAACCAAATTACCTCACTCCTACAACCAACCATTTTATCGAAAATACCAATGTTTGTTTTACAACAAAACCAACAACAATAAAAGAGGTGGTGTATGTTTCCTCATACACCCCTCCATATCCTACTCACAAATTCACATTTCAACAAATTTTTTGACAATCCTTATTTCTGTAAATACCTTTCCCAAAGTCCACATTGCCAATATATATATTGAACACAGCCTGCGTTTTTCCCAATTACCTGAAAATACCATCATCCTTGGAGATTTCAATGCCCACAGTCATGCTTGGAGTTCCCCAAGAACCTGTTGGCGCGGGAAAATCTTCGAGGAATGGCTCAACTCTACCGATTCGAGCTTCACTCTACTAAACGATGGTTCACCGACCTTTTTCTCAACCAGAGGTACTACCTCTGTTCTCGACCTCGCCTTCGTTCTAATACGGAACTTTGGGTTTTATTCATGGAAAGTTTATGGCTTCCTTGAAGGAACTGACCACTTGCCCATACTTGTGGAGGCAAATGTTGCGCACTCTAAAATAAAACCACTGTCACGGTTCATAGAAGAGCGAGCAAATTGGGAAAACTACAGAGCTGCGATTTTCAAAGCTTCTGCTGATCTACCCGTTGCCCAATCTCGTAACCTTGAGGCAGAAAACGTGATAACAATCTTCACACGTGCAGCTGCTGGGACAATTCCCTCTTCAGCTGGCATGTCTAAAAAACAACCTAAATGGTATACCCATGAAATCGTAACATTACGACGTGAAAGAAATATGGCCTGAAAAGACTACTCTCGTTTTTCCAGTACGACTACTCAAATCGAATTGAGACTCAGGACTGCTCGAGTTAAAAGAGCAGTGAAACAAGCCAAGCGAAAAGCTTGGAATAACTTCACCACCTCAATTGATTCCCGAACTTCACCGAAAGAAGCATGGAGAGGTATTAACTGCATTCTTGATCGCCAAAAAAATGGGATTATCCCATCTATTGAGTCTGAGAATGGAGTCATATCCGACTTGACAGCTATCGTTGAGGAACTGGCACAGTCTTGGGCCTCGTTTTCATCCAACAACCACCTTAGTGATTCATGTCGCAGAGAGAAACAATACTTCACGGAAAATCTCTCGCCTATACCGTCAGCCTCCACCCTTATCTTGAACCAGCCAGTAACGCTTGCGGAGTTCCACTTTTCGTTGAATTCCTTCAAGGGAACCACACCTGGTAGGGACAAGGTTTCTTTTAAAATGATTAAAGAGGCATCCTCGACTTTTCATATTAGAATTGTCTACCTCTTTAACAAAATTCTAGAAAAATCTATTTTCCCAAATTGCTGGAAGGTTGCAACAGCCATTCCAGTTCCCAAAAAAAATCTCTCCCATTCTTCGGCTAACAACTTTAGACCAATTTCATTACTGCCTTGCACTTTCAAGATCCTGGAAAAGATCTTAGCTACAAGACTTAACCAGGCGCTTACCAATAGACTCAATCCCCAACAACATGCCTATAGGTCAGGCAGGGGAACTCTGAGTATGCTACTCGAACTCCAACATTCAATCCATAATTGCTACAAACGTAGACATTGTGGTTTACTGTTGTCCTTCGACCTAGAAAAGGCGTATGACCGAATACACATAGGGTACTCTTACAGCTGGCAGAGTGGGGAGTAGACTCTACAATATTGGAACTACTACGTTCCTACCTAACTGGTAGAACTTTCACGGTACGCGCCAACGGTCATTTTTCGTCAAAACGCGAAATGAAAAACGGCATCCCACAAGGATCCCCTTTATCAACGATCCTATTCAATATATATATTCACTCCCTTTCCCACCAACTATCATCATTTACCCACTACATATGTATATGCCGACAACATTTTTATACTTGTATCTGGTGCTGATTTTCAACAACAAATAAATAACGCCATCCGCAACATCAACACTTGGAGCAGCATAAACGGTGCGGTTATCTGTACATCGAACCCACCTTGCCTGCAAGTTTGCAGATGATTTCCCACACGTACTACGAAGCCGCCAAATAGCCTCACTGTCGTGGCGCTATGAAGTGGCCCCTGGCACATGTCTAAAGGTGCCCATATACAGGCGGACTTGGTCCGCGGACTGGTACGCGGACTAGTCAAGTTGTACCGTGTATGGGGCAGTCGGCGGACTATTTTGATGGTTGGTGAGTTGGTTGGAAAGAAAATCAAAATATTTTGATTTTTATGGGCGGAGTCAATGGTTGATAGCTGAAGTTGGCAAGTTCTGACAAGCGTACGTCAAAAAATCATTTGTTTTTCGGTTTTTGTGTTGAACACATCGCAGTGTTGAGTGTAATATTTTATTCTGGTTTCGCGTGAGGCAAGTGAATAAGTGCAATTCGACTTTACTAAGTACAGATAATATTGCTATATTTTAAATAAAACAAAAATTCCGTTCTATTCCAATTTCAAAGAAGTTGAATAAATATAAATTAGAAAACAGTATTTCAAATATCCAGTGATAATACCATTTAAAAAAATCTACATTTCTGGTGGAGCCCATAATTTTTATCAACATCTAAATATCGGTTTTGACAGTAAGTGCAATTCGATTTTACTTAGTGTTCGACCGCGGTAAACGTCGAGTTCGACCGCGGTAAACATCAAACAAGAAAACAGTATAAAAGAGATGCAGTTTCAGAAATCATTCAGTATGGAGAGTGAATCCGAGGAGAGCACATCGTTATTATACGTATATTCACCTGAACCAGAGGATTTTACTGAATACGAATATTCACCACGACCTGAATATGCCACTACCGAGCAAACAGAGGAAGATTTCTTTCGATCAAAGCTGCCAAATAGTATCGAAAGCCCAATCTTTAGTGGACATAAGCGATGCAGAAAGCGAACATACAGACACTCCAGAGATTCCGAGCACTCAGGCGATAGAAATGTGTGTAGAAGAGGAACTGACGATGAAGAAACCAGCTTCTCTACAGAAGAAGAAGAAGTCCATTCTGAAGAAGAAGACATGTTCTCAACAGACTCCGGAAGCAATTATAGCGGAGCAGATGGACAGCGTCGAGCAAGGTTTAATAAGTCCACTGGGAATATTAGTAGTAGCATGGGTTCCCAGACTTCTTCTTTTCCTTCCTGTAGCATTGAAGAGTACAATGTCTGCAGCTCTGAAAAACCGTCTATTCGCAGCGAAGAGGTATTCGTACACGATAGAGCAAGAGATATTCTCTGTGTTAAAAAAATTGAAAACGGAAGGGAAAGAATTCGGAGACTACTCGCTGAAGGATTTTGTAAAACACCTTGCCGCCCAAGAATCTTACACGACATTTACAACAGTTATAGAAGACAAGAAGACTGCCGATTTTCTCTTGGAGGATTTGATCAAAAGTATCGAGGAGCAATCCTCATTATCTTCCATCACAACGACCATTGGCACGTCATCCACGATTGCAGCTACAGCAATTCCAGTTGTCGATGCGAATTTGCTAGAGTCTTCAGAACAAATAATACAACAACCACAAATGGCGACGTCTACAATTCTTTCGGGAGACGATATTCTAGAAGAATCGACGATATGGGGAACATCAGCCTCGAAAAAGGAGAACGGCAATGTTATTACTTTATCCACGCCAGGAGAGTTTGGATACCAGGTAGTGAAACTGGATGTTTACAATTTCAACAAGATATCCGGGAAACAGAGGAGCGAGTGGTGGATGCAAGCGGACTATCGAGCAACATTTCTGACCCATTCGGCTGTGGATCCCAATGCAGTTAGTTCAAACGCTCCTGCGGAATTGTGCGAAAACAGTTCACAAAACTCCGGGCAACAAAAAAGAAGTAAAGGCCGTGAAATCGTTCAATTTCTCAAGGCGCGACCAGTAAGTCCAATAAATAATGCGTTCTACAGAGACTTTTGGAATGATTCGTCGCACGGTTTCTTCAACATTCAATCGCCTTTAATGTTGTGCGTTGTTCGAATGGTTCAAAAACTTTATAATAAACTAACAGTGGAGCAGTTGTATGATCATTACATGAGTCTCGAACCTCAAAACTTACATTTCAATGCTCCTGATGGAGAATTTCGATTATATTATTATACTATAGTGGAATCGGTGAAGGTTTTAAATAAGTTATTACTATATCAATTTAAAAGTAAACGTAAGGTGAAGGATTTTTTATTAATATTATATAAAGTTTTAAATAGAAGGACAGAAAAGAAGAACTCTATTTTTATATTATCACAACCGAATGCTGGTAAAAATTACTTCTTCGATGCTGTTACACATTTTTGCGTTAACTTTTGTCAAATGGGTAATTTTAATCGTTACTGCAATTTTCCATTAATGGAATGTGTAAATAAACGAATAATATTATGGAATGAACCGCACATGGAAGCTTCGGCAGCAGATACTTTAAAAATGATTTTGGGTGGAGACACTGTAAGTTGCAAAGTTAAGTACGAGAAAGATGCTGTTGTGCCACGTACACCAGTCATCATATTAAGCAATTCAGACATTTTCCCTAAAGATAACGCTTTCCGTAGTCGAATTTATGAATATCAATGGGCACCAGCTAGTTTTTTGAAAAATTTAAATAAAAAACCAAATCCACTTTGTATAATACATTTATTCAAAAAATATAAAATTATTACATATTTATGTCTTTCATTTGAAAGACATAAATATGTAATAATTTTATATTCTTCGCTGTACGCGAAGAAGGCAATCGACGAAATTTTGTGGTTGGAACAATTGGAGCAGCTGACTTTAAGCAGTGTGTCTGTGACCCCTTCGTCGAGTCAGAATAATATGTCGTATGCGGTTCCCAGGACTTCAACTCCACTTCTAGCAGCACGAACCATTACTGCTAATGATTTGCATTCTTCCGTCGAATCTGAAAGTGCCCGTTACACTTCACTGCAAGATCTTTTCGCCGACAATCAATATTCTTGAAGTTCGCAAAAAATTAAAACCATGCAATGTGCTTTTGTAAATGACATTGAACCTTTATTTTTATTTTGTACATAAAATAACATAATAATTTTCAAGACTATAATATTATTAGCGTTAAGTTTGGATTAATGTGCAATTAAAATTAATAAAGTAATATTTTAAAATATTTGATATTTGAATTTTTTTTTTACCATTTAAACGATTTACAACCTCGCGAAAATTTCTCCTTACAATTTTAGCTTGTTCTACACTTTCCCAACCGTTTTTCCAAAATTTGTATCCCGTCCAAAAACTAGGATTTCGGAAGTTCTGCAAAATACTCATTTTTGAGAATACACTCGGGGCCAAATCTGGTGGATAAGCGGATGCTTCAACAATTCCATTCTCAATTCCACAATTTTGACCATGGAAACAGCGCAGGTGTGCACACGCGCATTGTCCTGATGCAAGAGGATTTTTTTCTTCTTCAGATGGGGGCGTTTCTCTTTGATTCCCTCGCTCAACCGTTGCAATAACGACGCGTAATACGCTCCTGTTATTGTTTTTCCTTTTTCCAAGTAGTCGATAAAAATGATGCCCTGCGAATCCCAAAAGACCGTGGCTATCACCTTGCCGACCGATGGCACAGTTTTTGCCTTCTTCGGAGCCCGTTCACCCTTGAAAATCCACTGTGATGACTGTCTCTTCGTTTCTGGAGTGTAGTAGTGTATCCAGGTTTCGTCCACAGTGACATATCGACGAAGGAATTCGGCAGGATTGCGATGAAAGAGTGCCAACATAGCCTCAGAGTCCACTACACGATTGCGCTTATTCTCCTCTGAGAGCAAACGCGGCACCCATCTTGCCGAAATTTTTTTCACAGACAATTTTTCATGCAAAATTGAAGCGACTGTACCTTGTGATATGCCCGTGGCCTCAACTAATTCGCGCGCTTTAATTCGCCGATCGTTCAAAATCAGATCGTGGATGTTGTCGATGATTTCAGGAGTAGACACCTCAACTGGGCGTCCTGAACGATGTTCATCTTTTGTGGATGAACGGCCACGTTTAAATTCATTCATCCAATTGTAAACCATCGCAAACACATGTGCAGATGTGCCATAAACTGCATCCAACTCGGCTTTGATTTCTTTCGGGCTTAAGCCTTTCAAATGGAGATGTTTGATGACAGCCCTAAACTCGCTTTTTTCCATTGTTTTGCACAAATAAATGTCGTTAACTTTAATCGACGATAGAAATTGACCTACGCTATGGATCGAGTTGAAATTTTGACAGCTTTCCTGTCAATAATGCTACTTACAATAAGTCCTTAGAAAATCAGAGAAATTGCGCTCGTAGTGTCGGTAAAAATTTTTTTTTTACCGACACTACGAACGCAATTTCTCAGATTTTTCTAAGGACTTATTGAACGACCCTCGTAGTATACATACTACATATCATTTTCTAATTTATCATGTATATCGGCCATATCATTAACGCTATACGTATATAACGTTTCATTATACATATGCTGCAACTCATACAACATATTTTTACCAGTATGTATTATAATTGTCTGCGACCGTGCCATCCTGGATCCACCGGCTCTCGTCAGATCACCGAAGTTAAGCAGGACTGGGCGTGGTTAGTACTCGGATGGGTGACCACTTGGAAAACCGCGTGTCGCAGGTAGGTTAGCGGGTTCGATTCCCGCTGCCGCCATCTCGGCATTGGTGCCGGGGTGAGAGGCCGACTACAAGCCTTACATATGTAGTCCGTAGGGTCCCCCAACGTCACTGGGGGTTGCTTCGCTGGCCTGATAAGCCGCAAGCCATAAGAAAACATCTTATCATGAAACAGCACAAGAGTAATCATCCGGACAACACCTCAGACAAAACGACATTTGGCTTTCACCGAACAACCCGAATAGGTACCTGGAACGTGCGAACTCTATCCCAAACTTCTCGTCTGGCGCAAGCTACTTCCGAAATGCGACGCTACAATCTCGACATACTGGGAATCTCCGAAACAAGGTGGAAACATCAAGGAATCCTCGCAACGCAGACGGGTGAACACTTCATCTACAGCGGCAACGACAATGGACACCACTGTGGAGTCGGATTAATCCTATCAGCCAACGCAAAGAGATCTCTCATGGGCTACAAACCGGTCTCCGACCGCCTTCTGACAGCCAGGTTCCACTCGAAGTTCCGAAACATCACCATCGTGCAATGCTATGCCCCAACTGAAGTAGATGATGACGCCAATAAAGAAGCCTTCTACCACCAATTAGAGACATGCATTCAATCTGCCCCGAAGAGCGACATCAAAATTGTAATGGGCGATTTTAACGCTAAAATAGGCCGGGACAACACTGATCTTCGCTCGATCATTGGAACACACAGCCTTCATGCAGAGGGAAATGACAACGGGAACCGTCTCACTGACCTCTGCTCAACTCATCAACTATTCATCGGTGGCACCAAGTTTCCTCACAAGAACATCCACAAATACACCTGGCAGTCTCCGGATCGCGTGACCCGCAACCAGATAGACCACATCCTAATAAGCAAAAAATTCCTCGGATCGCTCCTGGACGTCAAGACAATCCGAGGAGCTGACATATACAGCGACCATCAGCTGTTACTTGGGGTGGTCAGACTAAGGCCTGCGGCAACAAAGAAACGACAAGATCGCGCAGAACGCAGGCACGACATCCAACGCCTGCAGAATCCAGAGACAGCCGAGTTCTTTGCGAACAAGCTGAAGGAAGTTAGCCACAATGCCGAAAGGCTGACATGGCCTTCTCTACTGGGCAAACTAAAGTCCGCTGCAGAGGAAGCAACGGGCTTTCGGAACTACAAGAGGAAAGAGTGGATCCGCGAGTCAACCTGGACTCAAATAGGAAAACGAAGAAAGCTGAAAGGTCTACTCCAAACTGCTCAAACTCGCGAGGAAAGGCACCATCTACAGACGAGGTACGACCTTGCTCAAAAGATGGTCAAACGCATGGCAAGGGATGACAAGAGGAACTACTTCAACGAAATAGCCGCTGCACACCGGAGCGATATCCGCAGTGTCTATGCATCAATTCGCAAACTATCCGGAAAAATAACACCCTCACTGCCACCACTTAAGGACAAAGACGGTCAAACTCTCCCCACGGATGAAGAACAACTCGACCGCTGGAAGGAATTCTTCTCAGAATCCCTTCCAATAGCTCCAGAATTCCATCCTCCTCCTACAGTGATGCGCAGAAACCCACGAAGATCCATCCCAACAACACCACCTACGATTACGGAGATCACAACAGCAATAAACAAGCTTAAGAACAGCAAAGCACCCGGACCTGACAACCTGGCCCCAGAAGTTCTGAAGTTTGACCCGCCACTCCTGGCCTCGCTGTTGCATCCTATAATCGTAAAAGCCTGGACACAATGCCACTTCCCGGACAGCTGGAAAGAAGGACACAATACCACTTTCCATCCCAAAGAAAGGTGACCTTGGCGATTGCAAAAATTGGAGGGGAATCACGCTGCTGAACACCATCCAGAAACTAATCGCATCAATCATCCTGACTCGCATCACTCCAACAGTGGAAAGTGCCCTCCGCAACAACAGCCTAAGAATGATCATTGAACAGTCGAACGAATGGAACAGCCCGCTCTATCTTCTCTTCGTTGACTTCGAAAGAGCCTTCGACATGATTTCTCGCGACGCCATCTGGAGTGCTCTGGCTGAACTAGGCATCCCGCAGGCCATAATCGATCTAATCCGAGAACTATACCGCGAGGCCCCGTGTAGAGTGCGTCTCAAAGGACGAAACAGCGATACATTCAACATCTCGAAAGGAGTCAGGCAGGGTTGCGTAATCCTAAAAAGTTCTGTTACCTTGGCAGCATGCTCAGCAAGGATGGTGGAACTGAAATAGACATCCAAACGCGCATCAACAAGGCGCGACAAGCGTACACCTCACTTGGGAACGTATGGCGTTCCAATCATCTCTCCATAGCACTCAAACTTCGAATATTCAACTCAAACGTCAAGCCAGTCCTGCTGTACGGCTGCGAAACATGGAAAGTAACAGACAGCACGACTCGTAAGCCTCAGGCATTTGTGAACAGATGCTTGAGGCGCATAAGCAAGATCTTCTGGCCGAACTGGATAACGAACGATGAGCTGCTTCTTCTCACGAAGCAAATACCCCTGCTAGATAACATCAAACGCAGGAAATGGAATTGGATTGGCCACACCTTGCGAAAACCACCTACGGACATAGCAAGGATGGCACTAGATTTGAACCCACAGGGCAATCGCAGCAGAGGACGTCCAAGGACCACTTGGAGAAGATCAGTCGAGCGCGAACACCAACAAACTGGCCGGAAGTAAAAAGGCTGGCTCAAGACAGAAGCAGATGGAGAGAGTTCACAGAGGCTCTAGTGCCGCTATATGCTCCATAGGAGTGACTGTGTTCTCATGTCTATGTGTAACATAGAAATGAAAACCTGTCAAATAATAAAAAAAAAAAAAAATGTATTATAATTCGTTCGAGTAAAATAAGATAAGATTTTTTCAATAAAACATACGTAATAAAATGACAAATTACATGCCGAACATAGATGACTGACGTAATAAGTAGTGCTTTATTCGTAATTAATTATTATTTAATTAATAATTGCTTTAGTAATTATTAGCTTTCTGCAGCAAGTCAGCCGGTGCGGCTGAACGTAACCAATGTGTCATTTGTAATCGAAAGCAACGTGTGAACGTAACGGGCAAACGCCATTTAGCTTGAATATTTGGTGTTGTCATAGTTTATTTTCTTTAGTATTAACAATATTATTTTTATTATACAATAGTACGTGGGCTACTATATATATTTCTGGCCTAATAATGAAAATGCGAATATTTATCAACGAAAAAGGTTTTATTGTTTTTCAAAATATTCTCCATCAAGATTTATACACTTTTGCATGCGCTCAAACCAATTTTCGAAGCACTTTTTCCACTCCGATTGAGACACCTCCAAAACATGGTTTTTGAATGCTTCAACAGCATCTTCTGGCGACGAAAATTAAAAAGAAGTCATTGGGTGCCAAGTCAGGGCTGTACGGAGGATGACCCATCAATTCGACGTTTTGTCCGGTCAAAAAGGCGCTGGTTTGAGCCGATGTGTGAGAGCTCGCATTGTCATGGTGCACAATGATTCAGGCAAACAAATGGTGGTGTACCACTCAGAATTGACCGTCCTACGTTGCACAAGCGGAACAGTCGCCACATGACCAGTTTTGCCAAAGAAACAAGCGACCATTTGCTTCGAAGTGCTTCTTCCACGAACAACTTTCGTTGGATTTGACTCGTCTTGGAAGACCCACACGGTCGATTGCTGTTTTGTTTCGGGCTCATACGCATAGATCCATGATTCGTCACCTGTGACGATCTTATAAACGTCTTTTGAAGCACCACGATCGTATTTTTTCAGCATTTCTTTACACCAATCCACACGAGCCTTTTTTTGAGCGATTGTCAAATTGTGCGGGATCCAACGAGAACAAACCTTTTTTACGGCCAGGTGTTCATGCAATATCGAATGTATGCTGGTGGGAGAAATGCCTAGGCATGCCTCTATCTCACGGTATGTCACATGACGGTCTTGCATTATCAGTTCACGTACGGCATCGATGTTTTCTGGAACAACGGCTGTTTTTGGACGACCTTCACGGAATTCGTCTTTGAGCGAGCGTCGGCCACGATTGAATTCGTTGTACCAGTTTTTCACAGTGCTATAGGATGGTGCTTCATAGCCATACAAAGATTTAAGTTCATCGATGCACTCTTGTCGTGATAATCCACGTCGAAAGTTGTGAAAAATGATCGCACGAAAATGTTCACGAGTTAATTCCATTTTTTTGCCAAATTGATTTTTTCAAGTCACTGTAAACAACACAAATGATAGTCGTACGTCAAAACGTTCTGAGTACGTTTATGCTAAAAAATGTCAAACTTTCCAATGGAAATGTCAGATCGCACCTGGCAACACTTAGTGTTGCCTAGGCCAGAAATATATATAGTAGCCTACGTACGTTCACCTGTAATCCAACATGGGATGAGATCAAAGAGCTATTATTGCCTGGACAATCAACTTCGGATCCTCATGATATTACTGCACGAGTGTTCAAACAAAAATTGAAATCTCTCATGGATTTTATTACTAAACATCATATTTACAGAGCGGTTCGTTGTTGGATGTACTCAATCGAATGGCAAAAACGAGGACTACCACACGCGCATATTTTGGTTTGGTTAATTGATAAACTAACTCCTGATTTAATCGACCAAGTGATCTCAGCAGAAATACCCGATTCAGAAGACGATCCAATATTATTCGAAGTGGTTACCAAAAATATGATTTATGGCCCATGTGGTGTTTTGAATCCCAATTCACCATGTATTGTTGATATCCAAGAGATTTGATTCAGGAAACAATAACCGGTAATGATGGATATCCACAATATCGTCGTCGATCAACTGAAGATAATGGTAAATCCATTAATATGACAGTTAGAAATAACGAAATTGAAGTCGATAATCGTTAGGTTGTAGCATACTCTCCAATACTCTCGAAAACATACAAAGCTCATATCAATGTGGAGTATTGCAATTCGGTAAAATCAATCAAATACATTTGCAAGTATGTCAACAAAGGAAGCGATGTGGCTGTTTTTGGAGTAGTAGAAGAAATCATTTCCGATACATGAACGCCATCCAACCGTAGTTCATTTTGCCGTACATCTAGAAAATGGACAACGTGTTTACTTTACAATAGAAAATGTCCCAGCCCGTGCAGCACAACCACCATCAACAACATTAACTGCGTTTTTTCCTTATGTCAAGATGATCCATTCGCAAAAACATTGCTTTATTCTGAAGTGCCAACATATTTCACATGGAATGCATCAGCCAAAAAATTCCAACGTCGCAAACAAGGTAAACCGGTTGAAGGACATGCGAATGTATTTTCATCATATGCATTGAGCAGAATTTATACTGTTCATCCGAATAATGCAGTGTTTTTATTTACGGTTGTTATTGGTCAACGTTCGTGGACCAACATCGTTTCAAGAATTGAAGACAATTGATGGTCAGTTGTGTAAAACATATCGAGAAGCCTGCCAGACGTTGCAATTACTTGAAAATGATGCACATTGGGAAACGTGCCTTACTGATGCATCAATAACATCTTCACGTACATTGTTCGCAATCATATTAACCACATGTTTCCCCTCAAAACGGAAAGATCTATGGGAGAAACATAAAGACTTAATAAGTGACGATACATTACATCGATTACGTGCAGCAAGTGGAAACAACGAAATGCAATTCACTCCTGAAATCTACAATGAAGCGTTGATTTCGCTCGAGGACCAATGTTTGGCAATCGTAAATAAACCACTTATACAATTAGGAATGGTGGCACCATATCGATCAGCAAATGATATTTTTGATCGGGATTTGCGACGAGAACAAGGCTATGATACGAATGAATTGAATACGTTTGTACAATCGAATCAGCCAAAATTGCTCACTCAACAAAAACATGCATACGACACAATAATGACGGCAATTGAGAACGAAAGCGGTGGATAACATTGAGTTTGAATTAATACGTAGTATTATTTATCCGCGGTGAGAACATTGAGTTTGAATTTTTCTTCTGTCTAAAATGTAAGAACCTTTTCTTTATGTTCATGAGTTTTTGAATTTTCTAGGAAAATATTTAATTTAATTATTATTTTTTTTGCATTTTAGTATACCTATCATCATGAGTAGTAATCGAAAAAAATCGAAAACTTATCATTTCCATGAAGAATGGGAACTCAATTACTTTTTTACAATGGTGAATGATAAGTGTTGTTGCTTAATATGCCTTCCCTCATTAGCCACTCCTAAAAAGGGTAATCTGGAGAGACATTTTTTGATTTCACATAACAAGTATCAAACAGATTATCCACCAAATTCCGAATTGAGAAAACGCAAAGTTAAGGATCTTAATTAAAACACAATTAGCAAATCGACAAAATGTTTTCAAGAAGCCAACATTGAAGTCACAAGCAGTAACTACTGTATCATTCAAAGTTAGCTATCTTTTAGCAAAAAATGTAAACCATTTTCGGACAATGAATTTGTAAAGGAAATTTTTTTGGAAATGTCAGATTCACTTTTCAATCATTTTAAGAACAAGAGTGAAATTATTGCTGCAATTCAAGATCTACGACTATCTCGAAACACTGTGATGCGACGAATTGAGCAGATGATTGGAAACGTAAAAGAACAGTTATATAATGATATTAGTAGATGTTGTTGTTTTTCTCTTCAATGTGATGAATCGACAGCTATAAGTGATACAGCACAATTACTTGTTTTTATTCGTATGGTTTTTGAGGATTTTACATCTAACAAGGGTATGATTTCTTTGAAAGAAAGGACTAGAGGTGTGGATATATTCAAAGCCTTTAAAAACTTGCTCAGTGATTTGAAAGTACCACTTTTTAAATTAGTTTCAATAACAACGGACGGCGCAGCTGCAATGATAGGTCGCATAAATGGATTTATAGCCCTATGTCAAAATGAAGATGAATTCCCAGCCTTTTTGAGCTACCACTGCAAAATTCATCAGCAAGTGTTAGCCAGCAAGAGACTAAACACAAAAGAGGTAATGGACATAGCTTTTAAATTTGTTAATTCAATTCGAGTAAGTTCCCTCAAACGGCGACTTCCAAATGCATCTCAATGAAGGGCAACCTGAATTATTACTACATACCGATGTAAGATGGCTAAGCAGAGGTAAATTTCTGCAACGATTTCGTGATTTATTGCCTGAAGTAATAAATTTTCTTGACGACCAACATGAAAAATGTGAAAATTTAAATGATGAAACTTGGCTTAGTGACTCAGCATTTCTTACCGATTTTACTTCAATATTGAGTAATTTAAATTTAGAATTATAAGGTAAAAATAAAACAGTAATTGATATGATCAGCTGCATAGATGCATATAAAACAAAATTTGTTTTGCTAATGGAAGATCTGCAACAAAATAATCTGAATCATTTTTCAAATATGGCGGATAACCTACATAAACATAAAAATATTAATTATAACATCTACTAATACGTCGCGGAGATCCAAAAAGTAGTTGAAGATTTTGAAAAAATTAAAGAAATTGTGGAATTTATAGCTTTTCCTTTTAAAAAAGATTTAAGCTTAAAACGCATTAGCCTAAAAAATTTCTGACGTATTTCTTATGGAGCAAGGGCCGTTAGAAAATGAAATTATAATTCTACAAAATGATTTAATATTCCAAGCCAGAAAATTTGAAGATGATTTTTGGAAATACGTCAACCGAGCAAAATACCCCAATATAACGAAATGTAGTGAATATATTTACTCGTGTTTCGGATCTACATACCTGGGTGAATCAGCGTTTTCGTATTTAAAGTTAACGAAGAGCAAACAACGTTCTGTCCTGACTGATTCGCATACTCAAGACTCATTATTATTATCTTTGTCAGGATATACACCGAATTATGATTTCTTGGTTAAAGATATGCAAACACAGCCTTCCCATTACGGTTATAGTAATAAATAAATTCTAAATCTCTGTTTATGTGTACCTAATTTGAATTAATAAATATTGTTAACAATTATTCATGTTATTTTAATTCCCCTCGACGTGAGTTTTAGACTTAGACTACGCATATGACAACAAGTCGATCGCGACACATTTTTCAAATAAAAAGTCGATCTTACGTATACAAAAGTTGGCCACCCCTGCTATATAATACTGATGGCTATGTCAAAGAATTATAACTTATTTAAAGAGAGCATTAGCGATAGTGAAAGAACGACTTATTCAGCGGAAATTGAGTTAAAAAGAACATAAAGATGAATTCTGCTACCCTAAGAGTTGGAGATCTTGTCTATCTTAAATTTGGGAACCGTAGGAAAAACAAGAGTTCATACTAAGGCCCATATGAAATAATAAAACGGGACGGCGTCAACTCAATAATCAACATCAAAAATAAATTGAGAACTGTCCATAATAACAATTTAAAGAAAGATACAGTACATTAAATAAAAATATTTTAAATAAATGAATAACCAATGATACTAAAATAGCTGTATTCTCATGGGCCAATTTTGCTACTCGCAAGTACTTGGGACTAGATGCCCATGGGAACACAGAGTTTACTGCCAGAAATAAAATATAACCTCAAAATAGTCAACAACAATACTGATTGTCAACGTGAAGTGTAGTGTGTTTCAGAAAAGTTTTAGAATTCGGTGTGTTTCAAATTCTTCAATAAGAAAAATGAAAAATTGGACGTACAGCGAGGGGAAGGCGTTAATAGATGCGTACGCCAACCGAAGGGAAGAGTACAATAAAACGAGGAAGAAGAGACATTTCTGGGACAATATATTGGCGGATTTGGAGGCACCTAATGTTCTGGTATGTAATAATAAAAATTTAATTTCATTTACCGCAAGTACACATAACCAGATTACTTTTATTTAAAGGAGACTCAAACAACAGCGGAACATATTGAAAGGGAAATGGCGTAGTCTCTGCCGGGCTTTCAAGAATGCGAAAGACCGAGGTAGGGGGTCATGTCCTTCCAAATTTTTGTACCTGGAGGCCATGGAGGTTATATTCCACCGGGACCCGGGAATATTGTGTCCACATTCAGTGTCTGTGGGAGTAGAAGCTGCTCCAACAACAACAAATATGTTGCCGCAGAAGCGTTCATCTGAATCATCAGATGTATCAAGAAAAAGGTAAACAAGCGTAAAAACGATGAATTAGAAATAAAAATGTTCCAAATTAAAAGCAAATATTATGTGTAATTATTTTATATGTAAAAACATACCTCTTTAATATTTGATTCCATTCCTTTTCGCTTTTGCTGCACGAACGAAGTAAACATAACAAAAATATGACATTTCAACATAACCAACGAACCCGCTAAGCCATCTATTTCCAGGTAGGAAACTAAAATCCCCCTACCGTAAGGTAGATGCGTAACCTCCCGTGCAAAGTACCCATTTGTTCGAGATGGTGAAGATGATGACAGCTAGAAGTACTTGCGAGTAAGAAAATTGGCCCATGAGAATACAGCTAATATAAACAGTAAAACCAACCTATTGATTGATGAAACAGAATCAACAGGAGGTATTAACAACAATCATGAAGGTAGAGCGCCATTTAATATAAAAACATTATTAGACAATCGAGAATCAAAGACTGAAGGTGAGAATAAAATATTATAAAAATATAGAGCATAAAGGAGCCAGAAATATTCTCAAGAAAAATATCAAACTGGAAAAAAACAAGTTGTGGACAGATTTCATATCCACCATAACACCCTATTCCTCAATCTAGGATATCTGAAATAAAATTCATTTTCTGCGGAGTAAAAAAAAATAAGGCTAATAAATTTCTACATCGACAGAGAATTAATTATGAATGGACCGAATAAAGAGAGTAGAGCCACGACCAGCCGTCCAAAGGAAAATTGGTATTGTAAATAAATTTGAAAATGGACAATAACATAAAAACAGATATTTTATAAACAGAATACTGCGTATCAGTGCGGACGTACTTATATCTCTGCATATATTTAGTAAAATAGTTTTTTTCTGTCCTTTTTTTCACGTGTGAATTTTATCAGTGATTTGATCTTCTTTCATAGTTTCACTTATTTTTTTCCTTGCTTATGAAGTGAAAATTTAGTGAAATTTAGTGTAGTTGAAACTGCAACCCATAACAATAGACGTGAACGTCGACGTCAGCCCACCGGACCCCCCTCGCCCTTGGATACAGGTATATCCCTTTCTATTTTCGACGCCTCTACCACAAAATCCACAAAAAGAGCCAGACTAAATTAATCCAACAACACCACAACAAAACATGTACCATCACAATCACAACAACAACCACAACCAAACAAACACAAATCTATCTGTACTGAGTCAATTGATCAATTTCCCCTCCCTTCCGACTAAAATTACCGACCATCCGCGCTTTCTAGTAATTTCTACTTCACCCGAGGCAAAATTCAAAGCGAACCAACTCTGTCCATTCAAAACTAGTCTGGCTCTCAGCAATGATATTCTACAAATAAACGATTACCGTAACGGTGATTTATTACTGACAACGAAATCAAGATTTTCGGCCGATAAATTTATCAATGCCAAATCGGTGAATGTCAGTGACATCAAATTGTCCTTTAGCCTTTACCCCTCCCTCAATCAAGTAAAGGGGAAATCGTTAGCAGCCTAACGAATTATAACGTGGTAGAGGCTAGGAAAATAATATCTACGCGCGACATTACCCAATCACTTACGGGTATTGTTGTTTTGACCTTTGACGCCTACGAACTCCCTTCAAATATTAACATCCTCTTTCACAGATTTCAAGTAAAAACTTATTACCCCAACCCCATGAGATGTCGCAACTGCCAAGTACTGGGCCATACGGCTAAATACTGAAAGGCTTCGACGGTATGTGCTAGTTGTGGACTTGCGCCTCATCCTGAAAAGACATGCACATGTGTCTTTTGCGTCAACTGCAAAACAGACGCACACACCTCAGGAGACCGTTGTCGCCGTTCTTATGCTGAGAGAAAAACTATTCTCAAAGTAATGACGGACAACAAATGTTCCATGGCTGCAGCAACAACTATGTTCAAAAAAAACCAAATGGATGCCTCCACAATTCATTCGAACACCTCCTTTGCACAAGCACTCCGTGCGTCATCTCATCCCGTCGATACACCAGTATCCTCGCCATTGCCACCAACGCCTTCTGCGTCCACCGCACCATTGCCACCATCTCCTCGCCCATCCAAAAAAACTGTACCCTCTCCTTCCAAAAAAGCTTTTGAGCGTAAGCTATCCAATTCTTCGACGCCAATTGTCAAAAAACCTATTATAAATACAGAAATGCACGCCTTTTCTGGTAAATCAATTACCACCCCATCAAAATCCCCACTATCAAATTCCCAACCACCGTCAATCCACTCACGATCCACCAGTGAACAAGTTGCTATACTAATTAGCACGGTGAAACACCTCGACCCAGAAGATCGCAACACCGTTCTAAACATAGCCCAAAAAAATGAAGTCTGGAAAACCAGGCACAAGCTCCAAAAAATAACATTGGTAATGTTTTTTCTAAGAGTACGAGCCTGCAATTTGGTGAACAGGAAGTGGTATGCCTTTCGGCAAACCTGTAATGGTTCACAGATTTACAGTCCAGTTCTTCTCCACCATTTTTACTCCCTTCATACAGCACTATTTCTGGGCAGATTACTGTCCTAGTTTAGCTTGCCTAACTTTCTACTATGGTAAGTATCCATAGAAATGGTGTAAGAAACAACATTAGATGTTCCATTTTGCAATGGAACATCTACGGGTTCCTTAATAACCTAGAAGGTCTGAGCCTGCTGCTAAATCAGTACTCTCCAAAAATAGTTGCTTTGCAAGAAACCAAATTACCTCACTCCTACAATCACCCATTCTATCAAAAATATCAATGTTTATTTTTCAACAAAACCAACAACAACAAAAGAGGTGGTGTAGGTTTCCATTGCCTACTCAAAAATTAACGTTTCAACAAATTTTTTGACAATTCTTATTTCTGTAAACGTCGTGAATTTGCTGATTTTGTCTTGGTATTATTCGGTAAATAAACCAAACTGTCGATTCTGGTGCGAAGAAAATCCACAAATTATTCATGAACACCCATTATATTCACCTAAATTGACAGTTTGGTGTGGTTTTTGGTCTGGTGGAATCATCGGTCCGTACTTCTTTCGAAATGAAGCTGGTAACACCGTTACTGTCAATGGAGAGCAGTATAGATCGATGATAACCAACTTTTTATGGCCGAAATTGGAAGAAGTTGATCTTGACAACATCTGGTTCCAACAAGACGGGGCTACGTGCCACACAGCACGTGCAACAACCGAATTATAGCGAGAAAAGTTTGGAGATTCGATTATTTCAAGAAATTGTGACATTGAGTGGCCTCCAAGAAGTTGTGATTTAACATCATTAGACTATTTCTTGCGGGGTTATTTGAAGTCATTGGTCTTTAGCAATAAACCAGAACATGTTGAAAGGGAAATGGCGTAGTCTCTGCCATCATTAGACTATTTCTTGCGGGGTTATTTGAAGTCATTGGGGTTTAGCAATAAACCAGACTCTCTTCAAGCTTTAGAAGTCAATATTGAAGGTGCTATTCATGACATACGACTTGATTTAGTGGAAAAAGTGCTCGAAAATTGGGTTCATAGAATTCGTCCCTGCAAAAGAAGTCGAGTGATATGATTTCTTTAAAAAAAAACACTAATTGTTAAGGAACATTTGAATTTCCTTAACAATTAGTGTTTTTTTTTTTAAAGAAATCATATCACTCTTATTCGAAAACCCTATACCTCTCCCAAAGTCCACTATGCAAATACTCATATATACATTAAACACAGCCTGCGTTTTTCATCACCAATTACCCGAAAATACCATCATCCTTGGAGATTTCAATGCCCAGAGTCATGCTTGGAGTTCCCCAAGAACCTGTTGGCGCGGGAAAATCTTCGAGGAATGGCTCAACTCTACCATTCGAGCTTCACTCTACTAAACAATGATAAACCGATCTTTTGCTCAACCAGAGGTACTACCTCTATTCTCGACCTCACCTTCGTTCCTACCTCTGTTCTCGACCTCACCTTCGTTCCCACACGGAACTTTGGGTTTTATTCATGGAAAGTTTATGGCTTCCTTGAAGGAAGTGACCACTTGCCCATACTTGTGGAGGCAAATGTTGCGCACTCTAAAATAAAACCACTGTCACGATTCATAGAAAAGCTCGCAAATTGGGAAAATTACAGAGCTGCGATTTTCAAAGCTTCTGCTGATCTACCCGTTGCCCAATCTCGTAACCTTGAGACAGAAAACGTAATAAAAATCTTCAGACGTGCAGCTGCTGGGACAATTCCCTCTTTAGCTGGCATGTCTAAACAACAACGTAAATGGTATTCCTACGAAATCGCAACATTATCACGGGAAAGAAATATGGTTTGGAAAAACAACTCTCGTTTTTCTAGTACGGCGAATCTCATTGAATTGAGACTCAGGACTGCTCGAGTCAAAAGAGCGGTGAAACAGGCCAAGCGAACAGCTTGGAATAACTTCACCGCCTCAATTAATTCCCGAACTTCACCAAAAGAAGCATGGAGAGATATTAACTGCATACTTGGTCGCCAAAAAAATGTGATTATCCCATCTATTGAGTCTGAGAATGGACTTATATCCGACTCGACAGTTATCACCTTAGTGATTCATGACGTAAAGAGAAACAATACTTCACAGAAAATCTCCTGCCTATACCGTCAGCCTCCACCCTAATTTTGAACCAGTCAGTAACGCTTTATAAACGATCATATTCAATATATATAATCACTTCCTTTCCCACCATCTATCATCCTTTAACCATTATATATATGCTGACAATATATTTATAATTGTACTTGTATCTGGTGCTAATCTTTAACATCAAATTAATAACGCTATCAGCAACTTCAACACTTGGAGCAGCATAAACGGTGCGATCATCTGTACATCAAACCCCCCTTGCCATCATGTTTGCAGAAAAAAAATTGTAGTGTATCTGATTCGTCACTGTGCCCTTCCTTCTCCATCCAAAAGATTCTATGGGTATCTACCCAAAAGATTCTATGGGTATCTCAATTGCCCGTGGAGGAAAATGGAATCTTCAGATTAAAAATGCTGTTGACAAAATTAACACCAAATAGTTAAAATTTTAGTCAGCAGCAAAAGTAAGACAAGACAAAGTGAGGCAATTAGAGTAACCAGCGCCCTTTTGGACGGAACCTTACTCTATATGGTAAGTGCTTAAAAAATTCTTGTGCAACATTGAATGTAAACAAACGATTAGTTGTAATCAGAACGACGATTCAATGACGGTCGTATGATTACTTTCCGATGGGTGTTTTTTTGGGTTTTATATTTTTACATAGTCAAAAAATTGTATCTATAAAATAATTATTATATTGTTCTACAACTATATGCATATGATAATCATAAATATTTTGACAGCTGATATAGCAAGGCTTGCTTGTGAAAAAATTCGATTGATTCTGCACAGTAGGTTTTGTTTGATACCCTTTTAAATATGGAAAGTGAAAAACAGCATTTTCGGCAATAAATACATAATTATGCTGAATTTACAGGTTCCCGTGAACGTAGAAGTATCGGAAGATACCTCTATGAACTACGTAGAAGTATCGCCTGACTCTTCTACCAGATAAATTATTAACTACAAAACAGCTACACATCCACTACGTAATATGAAGTGTTTTGTAAAAATTTGCTTTTTATTCAACGAAATGAGGTCAATTTTCAGATTGGATCAATTTTCAGAATTTTGCAAGTAAAAGTAATGCATATGATTAAGATTTCCGGAAAAAATGACCATGTGGAAGAAGTGGGTTGCAGCAGTACGAAGGATGGGGTGTAACATAGATCCCATTATTTTTATCAAAAACTAAACGAACAATACTGTATAACCATTCCGGTCCACACTGCGTACCAGTGCAGACATACTTATTTCTCTCCTATATCGAATATTCTCTATGCGATAGAAATTTTTATCAGTGCTTGTTCTCCGATTCATAGTTTTCACTTCACTTTTTTATCTCCCTCCCTCGCGTGTGTAGTGAAAAAATAGTGTAACTGCAGCTGAAAACCAGGAAAATGGACGTGGACGTCGACGTCAGATGCAGGTATATCCACTTCCATCTGAAACGCCTCTACCGCAAAGCCCATTAAAAGAGTCAGACTGAATCAATACAATAACACCACAACAAAACATGTACATCACAATCACAACAACGACAACCAAACAAACACCAATTTCTCTCTACTGAGTAAGCTAATCAATTTCCCCTCCCTTCCGACTAAAACTACCGACCATCCTCGCTTCTTAGTAAATTCCACTTCACCCGAGGCAAAATTTAAAGCAAACCAACTCTGTCCATTCAAAACCAGTCTGGCTCTCAAGAATAACAGCAATGATATTCTAAAAATAAAAGATTACCGTAATGGTGATTTATTGCTGACAACAAAATCGAGACTTTCGGCTGATAAATTTATTCATGCCAAACCGGTTTTTGTCAGTGACATCAAATTGAATTTCACACTTCACCACTCCCTCAACCAAGTAAAGGGGACGATTTTTTGCAAGTGGCTTGCAAACACGTCCGAAGAGGAAATCGTCAGCATCCTCATAGAGTACAACGTGGTAGAGGCAAGAAAAATAATCTCTACGCGCGACGGTACCCAGTTATTTACGGGTATTGTGGTCTTAACCTTTGACTCCTATGAACTCCCTTCAAATATAAACATCCTTCTTCACCGATTCCAAGTGAACATTTATTACCCCAACCCCATGAGATGTCGCAACTGCCAAGTACTGGGCCATACAGCTAAATACTGAAAGGCTTCGATGGTATGTGCTAGTTGTGGACTTGCGCCTCATCCTGAAAAGACATGCACACGTGTTTTTTGCGTCAACTGCAAAACAGACGCACACACCTCAGGAGACCGTTGTTGCCCTTCTTATGCTGAGAGAAAAACTATTCTCAAAGTAATGACGGACAACAAATGTTCCATGGCTGCAGCAACAACTATGTTCAAAAAAAACCAAATGGATGCCTCCACAATTCATTCGAACGCCTCCTTTGCACAAGCACTCCGTGCGTCATTTCATCCCGTCGATACACCAGAATCCTCGTCATTGCCACCAACGCCTTCTGCGTCCACCGCACCATCTCCTCGCCCATCCAAAAAAACTGTACCCTCTCCTTCCAAAAAAGCTTTTAAGCGTAAGCTATCCAATTCTTCAACCCCAACTGTCAAGAAACCTTTCACAAATACAGAAATCAACGCCACTTCTGGTAAACCAATTACCACCCCATCTAAATCCCCACCCTCAAATTCCCAAACACCTTCAACCCACCCCCGATCCACCAGTGAACAAGTTGCTATATTAATTAGCACGGTGAAACACCTCGACCCAGAAGATCGCAACACCGTTCTAACCTTAGCCCAAAAAATGAAGTCTGGCAAACCAGGCACAAGCTCCAAAAAATAACATTGGTAATGTTTTTTCTAGTGAACAGGCAGTGGTGTGCCTTTCGGCAATCCCGAGTAAGACAAGACAAAGTGAGGCAATTAGAGTCAAAAGTAAGACAAGACAAATTGAGGCAATTAGAGTAACCAGCGCCCTTTTGGACGGAACCTTACTCTATATGGTAAGTGCTTAAAAAATTCTTGTGCAACATTGAATGTAAACAAACGATTAGTTGTAATCAGAACGACGATTCAATGACGGTCGTATGATTACTTTCCGATGGGTATTTTTTTGGGTTTTATATTTTTACATAGTCAAAAATTGTATCTATTAAATAATTTTTATATTGTTCTACAACTATATGCATATGATTAAGATTTCCGGAAAAAATTACCATGTGAAAGAAGTGGGTTGCAGCAGTACGTAGTATGGGAAATACGTACGGGCGGATTTATTCGCTGCACTTTCTACCTTCACGAATCAAGCAGAAAAACACAAGGCGAATTCTGTGCTGCCATGCTGTTCCGTCTGTATGTAACATATTATAACGCCGCGGGATGACGTGCCGAGTAGCGTACTATGTAAGGACGGAAACGAAATGGAACAGTTGGAATAGAACGATGAGAATGAGGCAGATAAACGAATAAACTGGAGATGGGTCATTCTGACAGAGACTCTATGGAGAAGAAGTCGTGTTGAGAAGTTAAGAGAAATACCTACATATTGAAGAAGTGATTAACATTTAGAGAAAATAAAGACAATTTTAAAAGTATTAGTAAAAGACTTTATTAGTTAAAATATTGTTTGAAAAAAAAAACAACACAAGTAGTATAATAAATAAAACACATACATCATTTGTAAGAATATCACAATTATTAGGTTGTGCGGAAATTTTCGAAGCCTTGCTATGTCTCAGCTGTAATTTCTTATTTTCTCAACAGAGGAATTAATTGTATTTTTTCACAACACACTTAAGGGTGCTGTCAGAGTGAACGCTCACAGCGGAGCGGAGCTGAGCCGAGAGCAAAGCGTAGATTTTTCATGCGAGAAGAAAAATTCGGGGTGTCAGAGTGAATGCGATAAACGGCGCTGAAATTCTGTTTATTTTCCGTATTTTGTATTTAAGTATATATCTTAATTGAGTATTGTCATTTGTGTTTATAAAATTGAAGTGGAAAGTAATGGATTCATCTGATGAAGAGTATTTTGTTTCTGCCAGTGTGTTAAATTTCATAATTAAAAAAAAAGAATTTGGAAAGCATCCAATTAATGGAAAAAGAAATGAATTTGGTGAATTTCATCATTTATATGAAGATTTAAGGAAATATCCTGCCAAATTTAAGGAATATACCCGAATGAGCACCGAAACTTTTGACTATATTCTCGAGGTGATAGATGTGAAGTTAAATAAAAATTGGACCAAATTTATAAAAGCACCAATAATACCCTGCGAACGATTAATTGTAACTCTCAGGTAAGAACAAGATTTTTTTAAATTTTTGATGTTATTTTATTTTATTGTATATTTGTACTTCTTTAAACCATTTATAAATTTTCGTATATGTAATCATGAGAAGTTGACGGTACATTTACAATTTCAATTGGAGCAAATGAGCCGGGTTGAAAATGATTAGTAGAAGTAAGGTCTACAGAATAAACATTGTCCGATGAAGTGCTGATCGGTGATGATACAGCCGTATATCGCGAATTTTCGTTGGATAGTGGTAGTGGATTGTATGTGCGAGTAATGGACGCATTTTGTATATTTCCGTACACATATTTGTACAGCACATTTTGAATTTCCATTCGACACAAAAATTTATTTTCTGGCTCCAATTTCTGAATATGCGGCAGCAAAGTTACAAAAAAGCTTCATCTTCATCCAACACTGTTTTTTTTCTAAAGTTTTTCTCTCCAGCAAAACCAATTTCCGCTTTTCAATGTTTAACTCAAAACTATCACACATATCGTCTGTATCTTCAATCTGTGATTCATTAAAGATATCCTCGTTTTCTTCTTGGATTTCGATAGCAGACTCTTCTTGATTAGATTTCGCCTTTGTTGGCTTTAAATTACCACTTAAATTTCTATACTTCATTTGGTCCTTCAAAAAAAGGAGTGATTGGAAGTATGGCCAATTGGAACTAGTTTGTGATTCTGTATCACCACCATCACCAGACTTTGGAATTGGAATTTTGCGTAGTTCATTCCGAAATTGATCACGTAAATACTTCCATTTTTTTCAAATCCTCTTCGAAAGAAAATTTATAAAAGAATTAAATTTTTTTTTAATAAACCTGACTATTTTTTTATTTAGATATTTGGCAACTGGAGCATCATTTGTATCATTGGGTTTTTCGTTTAGACTGGGCAGAACAACAGTTGGAGGTATTGTTAAGGAAACGTGCCAAGCGTTATGGGATGAATTGTTTTCCGTGCATATGCCCGGAACAGTTTTTTTGAAGAAGTTGCAGCGCAATACTGGAATTTATGGAACTTTCCAAACTGCATTGGTGCTATCGACGGGAAACACATACGGATCAAGTGTCCAGCAAATTCTGGTTCAATGTTCTATAACTATAAACATTTTTTTTCAATTGTATTGCAAGGTATTGCCGATGCCAACTGCAAATTTATTGCGATTGAAGTTGGAGGATATGGCAAACAAAGTGATGGTGGTAGCATCAGCTCTTCTCAAATATTTAAACTTTTGAAAAGTGAGGAACTACAGGTACCACGAAATACAAATCTACCAAACACTAATCAAAGTGTGCCATATGTTTTTCTTGGGGATGAAGCATATCCTCTTTTAGAGTGTTTGTTACGGCCGTACAGCAGAAAAGACTGCACTGAGCAGCACGAGTATTTTAATGCCCGCGTTTCAAGAGCTAGAAAGTGCATAGAATGTTATTTTGGAATTATAAATGCTAAATTTAGAATTTTATGGTAACCAATAGAAACCGATCCTTCATTCGCTGAAATAATTGTAAAATGCATTTGTCTTCTGCATAATATTATTATTGATCGAGATGGTTTAGATGAAAAATTAAAAGAACCAATGCAGAAAGAAAATACAACAAAATCGCAACAAAAATATAATAAAACAAGGTTAAAGAATGGTAGAAAAGTCAGGGATCAATTTTGTAATTTTTTGTGCCTCAATAAACTTAAATAAATAGGAATAATACTTACTTGGTACTTTCATTTCTTTTGCAACGGATATCCATAACTGTTCCACTAAAACGCGGTTATGATAACCTTTGTTTTTCTGGTCCCACAAAACAGGGCGAGAAAAAACTTCACTAATTAAAATTTCTATGTCCATTTATATTAATACTACGTCCCAAAAAATAACAACTGAACTGAACAGCAAATAAATCACTTCAGCAAAGCAGATTCAATGCGAGAAAACAGTTTGAAACTGTTTCATACAAACGGCCACACCCGCCGTTTTGTATGAAACTACATACGAGTACACCGAGTTTTGTCACATTGCTATCAGCTTTGCTCTCCGCTTTGAGCGTTCACTCTGACAGAACCCTAAGCCGCATAATCATAAGTATTTTGACAGCTGATATAGCAAGGCTTGCTTGTGAAAAAATTCGATTGATTCTGCACAGTAGTTTTTGTTTGATACCCTTTTAAATATGAAAAGTGAAAAACAGCATTTTCGGCAATAAATACATAATTATGCTGAATTTACAGGTTCCCGTGAACGTAGAAGTATCGGAAGATACCTCTATGAACTACGTAGAAGTATCGCCTGACTCTTCTACCAGATAAATTATTAACTACAAAACAGCTACACATCCACTACGTAATATGAAGTGTTTTGTAAAAATTTGCTTTTTATTCAACGAAATGAGGTCAATTTTCAGATTTGATCAATTTTCAGAATTTTGCAAGTAAAAGTGTAATTTTAATCATTTTTAAGAAATTTACAGAAACAGTTTTATTATTGATGACATTAAATAGAAAGTTTTCATTTCAGAATATGAAGTGTTTTGTAAAGAATTGCTGGTCATTCAATGAAATGAGGAAACCGAGAATTGCTCTCTTTTGGTTATATTGACGACTTGCTAAATACCGTCTCTATTACTTGTCAACAGATGGCGCGGTGTTCAGTAGGTTCGTCTGCTCACTGATAATACGCAATCGAAGAATTCCGACCATTGCTCTCGACTCGTAATATTTCCTTGTGTTGAGCAATGTTGTAACTAGCGGAAAACCGGACCGTTCAAAATTTCACTATATAAGCCCAATCAATAGCTGTATTCTTTTGGACCAATTTTGCTACTGTGCATATAACCATATTACTTTTATTCAAAGGAGACTCCAACAACAGCGCGAAACGTCGAAGTGAAATGGCAAACTCTGTACCGGGCCTTCAAAAATGCTAAAGACAGAGGTACAGGGACAAGTCCTTCTAAGTTTTTGTACCTGAAGGAAATGGACGATATATTCCGCAATGACCCGGGCATATCATCACCACATTCTGTGTCCGTGGGAGCAGAAAGGTCAACAACAGTACCTCCATCTCAGTCGGAAAGTTCAACAACAGTACCTCCATCTCAGTCAGTAAGTTCAACAACAGTAAAGAGCAAAGGTAAAAAGGGGTATTATCTTAATAAATTGAACTTACAAACCAAGTATAACGCGGATAAATTGGAATTAAAAAAAAATAAAATGAAATTATTAGAACAATATTTAATTAAAAAGGAAAATGATAGGGCTGAAAGAAGTTCTACTCTTTAAATATATTTAATAAGTTAAGTTAAGGTATTTTCTATTATATATTTCATATATGATAATTTTTATTTTTGTCAGCCAAGGCGGCATTTATTTTTAATTCAAAATGTTACAATAAATATGAAGTTACACAAATACATAATTGAAGTTTCAATTAATTTAACAATCCATTATTATCCATATTTTCAACCGGAAAAGAGGCGAGAACATGCACGCGGCGTCGTTGAAAAAGTGGCGTATGTAGTAAGGTAAAAGAATCTAAGAAAAAACTTATACATAATCTCAAGTAATTGAGAAATTAAGGTTTTTTTCTTCGAATCAACGGCAAAATCGACCGTACGATCATACGATACGATCGTACGTACGAATGACTACGAGAGGGTTGGCGTCATGACGCTATCTGGCGACGATGGAGGTAGTCTGTGTTAGCCTGAGGAATTGTGGTGGCTTTGACTGGTGATTAGTGAATACGCTTACCAACAAGATTATGGTATTTATAATATAATAGAATATTAATAGTACTTTTCTTATTATTTGTAAGTGCAGGCGTGCTATGGGAAAACTGATAACGAGTGAATTTCTTCAGTCTGACTTCAATCAGACAAGGTTTCTGGTTTCAAGTAAGTTACTATAAAATATAGAACTCTTCATAATTAGTTTTATAATATCATTTTTCTGGAAATGGTAAATCTAGATACTCGTACAACGTATGAATTTGTGCACTTCAAACACTTTCATTCGTGGGACATTTTTAAGTTCCCATAATTTGAGGAATGTGAATTCCTTAGAAACAATTGCTATAGTCTATTCTCTTACAGAAATGTATCGCTATGCACTTCCTGCCTACGTACATTCATTCATTATGTAGAATGAATATAATTATGTATTTAGGATTAAGAATGTGTGTAAATACTACATTTGGAAAACTAATTTCAGTCTAATTCCAGTCTAATTAGAGTCCAATTCTAATAGACGTTTCTAAATGCAGAACTAAAACAATAAAACATATTTTTCCCAATATACCAACTCTTTCTCTCACCAACTCTTCGTCTAAATCATCGAAAATCATTGAAAAACCAATAAGTCCCCAAAACATCCAATGCGACAAGTATCCTACCGGAGCGGAGCCTTCGCTAACTCAAATTTTAATAGGTAGTCAGTTTTGGTGCTTCTGACAGTACTATTTCCAGAAAACTCCATGTTTCGATGACGCTTCTTCGAATCAACGGCGAAATCGATCGTACGATAAGGGCGGTATGCAGCTCGAGCTAAGATAAATTTTCATACAATTTTTAGCTAGCTAAATCGAAAACGAAAAATTTAGCTCACGATTTCGCCGGGCAGTACGCAGCTCGAGACTGAAATAAAAGTGAAAACTCGATGTAAAAACTGAAAAATAGATGGCGGCATTGACAAGTCTCCACGCGATTTCACTTTGGTTTTCACCTTAGATTAAAGAATACCTGGATAGGCCCTTACCGTATATGTATACGCAATTTTGTGTAAGAATTACATGCCAAGCGGCGAGAATTGGCATTTGTCACATAGCTTTTTGTGGATATTTTTATGTAGACATGACACTCACTGCCATCTAGTTCTCGTAATAGAAATTTATTATATTGCAAAAGCCTAATTTATATTCTTTTTAATTCACTTATTGGAAACAAAAATACAATTTAAACACAACGATAGGCAATTTTTATTTTTTTTACAATCTTTTGATATGAAATGGAATTCTATTTTAGGTTTATTATTGATTTCGTAAATATCATTCAAATATAAAGCGCCTCAATTTTGTAGACTTTCGGAGAGTTTTACAACCTGCCATTCTCCATGAAAGTGATTACAACTCGAACTAATCTAACTAGCGGTGTCATTTTGGTATTTGTCATTGATATAAATAATAAAGTGTTGAAAGTGAAATTGAAAGTGTTGTTTTTATGTATTATAAAGTATTTAAAAAAAAGTAAGTATTTTTATAAATAGTTTTATTATTGATAACATGTAATAAGAAGTTTTTATTACAGAAAATAAAGTGTTTCGTGGAGAATTGTTTTTCCTACAATGACATGAGGAAGCCGAGAATTTCTTTCTTTCGGTAAGTTGATATCAATGCCGAACTTTCCAGTGAAAACTGGAAAGTTCGGCATTGAACAAATGTAAACAAATCCGATGTTGACAGCACAATGTTTACCAGAAAATAGTTCAGTGCCGGCGTACGTAAAGTGTGTGTAAAAAAATTTAAGGAACGAATTTTTTTAATAGTGCAAAAAATAAGTAATTTTGTCTTAGTTACTTTTATCTGCAGGAGAACCAGTTCATCTACAGAGTGTAAGTAAAGGAAAATAGACTTAAAGCAATTTTGCCTTAATTACTTCTATTTTTGTAGGTCCCTAACAACAGCAGTGAATGCGAGGACTCGTCAACAAAGAAAGTAAGTAATTGTATGCATGCATCATAATTTTTTCTATTGTGCACATTCATAGCTTTGTTTTTATTAATTCATTAGCTTTCTTTACAATTTGCATGTATAGAATCACATGATAGTCAGGAAAACATTGCCGTAAAATTAAAAGTTTTACGAATTAATTTAAAAAAAAAAATGAAAATTGACGCGCTTCAGCAATTTATAAGAAGGCGATTCAGCAAAAAGGTGGTTGACCAGAAGAAATTGAATATTTCTACTGGTCATGCTGAATCTACTTCTACAACAGTTGCAGGTTCATTTGGGTTTTTGTGCAAACGAAATTTGCAAGGGGCGGCGTACCGGAAGTCTTTTCCTCCGGAACTTAAAGTTTTTGCCCTTAATTTGAATTTTTATTCTCCCAGGGCATATTCATATGTCCGCGCGACTTTCGATCGTTCCATACTCCATCCTAGAACCCTTCGCAAGTGGTACCAAACCACTCAATGTCGTCCAGGTTTTACAGACGAGGCCTTCACGGCTTTACGATATGCAGTAGAAGAAGCTGCGACGAAAAGTTATAAACTTTTCTGTAACCTGGTTTTCGACGAAATGTCTATTCGAGAAAAAGTCGAATGGGATGGATCCAATTCGTACTGGTACGTCGATTTTGGATGTGGATCCGTATCCAATGTTAAGGCTACACAAATTTTAGTATTTATGCTTGTTTGTGTAAATAAAAATTGGAAGCTACCAGTCGGTTATTTCCCTATAGCTTCCATTAATGCCCATCAGAAAGTTAATTTGGTACAGCACTGCATTGAAAATGTACTCGAGACAGGCGCAGAGCTTTTCGGATTAACTTTTGATGGAGCTGCAACGAATGTCACAATGTCAAAGCTACTTGGATGTAAGTTAGACTGGCGAGGTGACAATTTTACTTTTTCAATGGATAGCAGAAATACAAAAATTGGAATATTTCCGGATGCATGCCATATGATAAAATTAGTCCGCAATACCTTCGCGGAAAACTCTCCAATTATGGATGCAGATAATAACATTATTCACTGGAAATATTTGGTAGCATTACAAAAGTTGCAGGACTTAGAGGGTTTGCATTTAGGTAACAAAATTAGGAAAGCCCATATATATTTCGGCAGGCAGAAAATGAAAGTACGTCTAGCCACACAAATCCTTAGTAAGTCGGTGGCAGATGCTATTGATTTTTGTAGGGAAGAACTTCAATTGGAGCAATTCGAAGGCAGTGAGGGTACTACTATTTTTATTCGTAAATTAAATGACATTTTCGATATACTAAATAGTAGAAACTGTTCTGCTTTTGGGTACAAAGGAGTTCTTTCTCTGCGAAATTATAGTGAAATATTTGAATTCGCCACGCATGCTATCGACTACATTAGTCGTCTGCGATTTGCAAGTGGTATGCTTATCGTAGAACATCGCAGAAAGTTGGGTTGTATTGGCTTAATTGTGTGCCTGAAAAATTTGCGGCTAATACATTCTACAGTCCTAAATGGCAATTTCTTAAAATACGTTCCCTTATATAAGTTCAGTAAAGACCATTTAGAATTGTTCTTCTCCACCATTCGGTCTCGCCTTGGTTATAATAATAATCCTAGCGTAAGACAATTTTAATCCGCATATTCGCAAATTCTAGTGCATTGCCAAGTACGGGATGGTGCTTTCGGGAACTGCATCCCTCTCAACCATATTAGTGTTTTAAATTACTCAGCCAATTTTTTTATAAATAGTTTTATTATTGATAACATGTAATATACGTAAGAAGTTTTTATTACAGAAAATGAAGTGTTTCGTGAAGAATTGTTTTTCCTACAATGACATGAGGAAGCCGAGAATTTCTTTCTTTCGGTAAGTTGATATCTGTAGTTTTAGTAAATAAAATAACGAAAATGTTATTTGTGATGTGCCTTAATGGGTTAAAGTGATATATTTTATCCAAAAAGTGGTGAAAAGCTGGAAAGTTCGGCATTGAACAAATGTAAACAAATCCGATGTTGACAGTTCAATGTTTACCAGAAAATAGTTCAGTGCCGGCGTATGTAAAGTGTGTGTAAAAAAATTTAAGGAACGAATTTTTTTAATAGTGCAAAAAATAAGTAATTTTGTCTTAGTTACTTTTATCTGCAGGAGAACCAGTTCATCTACAGAGTGTAAGTAAAGGAAAATAGACTTAAAGCAATTTTGCCTTAATTACTTCTATTTTTGTAGGTCCCTAATAACAGCAGTGAATGCGAGGACTCGTCAACAAAGAAAGTAAGTAATTGTATGCATGCATCATAATTTTTTCTATTGTGCACATTCATAGCTTTGTTTTTATTAATTCATTAGCTTTCTTTACAATTTGCATGTATAGAATCACATTACTTTAAAATACGCAATAGATTCTACATCTGATAGTCAGGAAAACATTGCCGTAAAATTAAAAGTTTTACGAATTAATTTAAAAAAAAATGAATATTGACGCGCTTCAGCAATTTATAAGAAGGCGATTCAGCAAAAAGGTGGTTGACCAGAAGAAATTGAATATTTCTACTGGTCATGCTGAATCTACTTCTACAACAGTTGCAGGTTCATTTGGGTTTTTGTGCAAACGAAATTTGCAAGGGGCGGCGTACCCGAAGTCTTTTTCTCCGGAACTTAAAGTTTTTGCCCTTAATTTGAATTTTTATTCTCCCAGGGCATATTCATATGTCCGCGCGACTTTCGATCGTTCTATACCCCATCCTAGAACCCTTCGCAAGTGGTACCAAACCACTCAATGTCGTCCAGGTTTTACAGACGAGGCCTTCACGGCTTTACGATATGCAGTAGAAGAAGCTGCGACGAAAAGTTATAAACTTTTCTGTAACCTGGTTTTCGACGAAATGTCTATTCGAGAAAAAGTCGAATGGGATGGATCCAATTCGTACTGGTACGTCGATTTTGGATGTGGATCCGTATCCAATGTTAAGGCTACACAAATTTTAGTATTTATGCTTGTTTGTGTAAATAAAAATTGGAAGCTACCAGTCGGTTATTTCCCTATAGCTTCCATTAATGCCCATCAGAAAGTTCATTTGGTACAGCACTACATTGAAAATGTACTCGAGACAGGCGCAGAGCTACTCGGATTAACTTTTGATGGAGCTGCAACGAATGTCACAATGTCGAAGCTACTTGGATGTAAGTTAGACTGGCGAGGTGGCAATTTTGCTTTTTCAATGGATAGCAGAAATACAAAAATTGGAATATTTCCGGATGCATGCCATATGATAAAATTAGTCCGCAATACCTTCGCGGAAAACTCTCCAATTATGGATGCAGATAATAACATTATTCACTGGAAATATTTGGTAGCCTTACAAAAGTTGCAGGACTTAGAGGGTTTGCATTTAGGTAACAAAATTAGGAAAGCCCATATATATTTCGGCAGGCAGAAAATGAAAGTACGTCTAGCCACACAAATCCTTAGTAAGTCGGTGGCAGATGCTATTGATTTTTGTAGGCAAGAACTTCAATTGGAGTAATTCGAAGGCAGTGAGGGTACTACTATTTTTATTCGTAAATTAAATGACATTTTCGATATACTAAATAGTAGAAACTGTTCTGCTTTTGGCTACAAAGGAGTTCTTTCTCTGCGAAATTATAGTGAAATATTTGAATTCGCCACGCATGCTATCGACTACATTAGTCGTCTGCAATTTGCAAGTGGTATGCTTATCGTATAACATCGCAGAAAGTTGGGTTGTATTGGCTTAAATGTGTGCCTGAAAAATTTGCGACTAATACATTCTAGAGTCCTAAATGGCAATTTCTTAAAATACGTTCCCTTATATAAGTTCAGTCAAGACCATTTAGAATTGTTCTTCTCCACCATTCGGTCTCGCCTTGGTTATAATAATAATCCTAGCGTAAGACAATTTTAATCCGCATATTCGCAAATTCTAGTGCATTGCCAAGTACGGGATGGTGCTTTCGGGAACTGCATCCCTCTCAAACATATTAGTGTTTTAAATTACTCAGCCAATTTTTTTATAAATAGTTTTATTATTGATAACATGTAATAAGAAGTTTTTATTACAGAAAATGAAGTGTTTCGTGAAGAATTGTTTTTCCTACAATGACATGAGGAAGCCGAGAATTTCTTTCTTTCGGTAAGTTGATATCTGTAGTTTTAGTAAATAAAATAACGAAAATGTTATTTGTGATGTGCCTTAATGGGTTAAAGTGATATATTTTATCCAAAAAGTGGTGAAAAGCTGGAAAGTTCGGCATTGAACAAATGTAAACAAATCCGATGTTGACAGTTCAATGTTTACCAGAAAATAGTTCAGTGCCGGCGTATGTAAAGTGTGTGTAAAAAAATTTAAGGAACGAATTTTTTTAATAGTGCAAAAAATAAGTAATTTTGTCTTAGTTACTTTTATCTGCAGGAGAACCAGTTCATCTACAGAGTGTAAGTAAAGGAAAATAGACTTAAAGCAATTTTGCCTTAATTACTTCTATTTTTGTAGGTCCCTAATAACAGCAGTGAATGCGAGGACTCGTCAACAAAGAAAGTAAGTAATTGTATGCATGCATCATAATTTTTTCTATTGTGCACATTCATAGCTTTGTTTTTATTAATTCATTAGCTTTCTTTACAATTTGCATGTATAGAATCACATTACTTTAAAATACGCAATAGATTCTACATCTGATAGTCAGGAAAACATTGCCGTAAAATTAAAAGTTTTACGAATTAATTTAAAAAAAAATGAATATTGACGCGCTTCAGCAATTTATAAGAAGGCGATTCAGCAAAAAGGTGGTTGACCAGAAGAAATTGAATATTTCTACTGGTCATGCTGAATCTACTTCTACAACAGTTGCAGGTTCATTTGGGTTTTTGTGCAAACGAAATTTGCAAGGGGCGGCGTACCCGAAGTCTTTTTCTCCGGAACTTAAAGTTTTTGCCCTTAATTTGAATTTTTATTCTCCCAGGGCATATTCATATGTCCGCGCGACTTTCGATCGTTCTATACCCCATCCTAGAACCCTTCGCAAGTGGTACCAAACCACTCAATGTCGTCCAGGTTTTACAGACGAGGCCTTCACGGCTTTACGATATGCAGTAGAAGAAGCTGCGACGAAAAGTTATAAACTTTTCTGTAACCTGGTTTTCGACGAAATGTCTATTCGAGAAAAAGTCGAATGGGATGGATCCAATTCGTACTGGTACGTCGATTTTGGATGTGGATCCGTATCCAATGTTAAGGCTACACAAATTTTAGTATTTATGCTTGTTTGTGTAAATAAAAATTGGAAGCTACCAGTCGGTTATTTCCCTATAGCTTCCATTAATGCCCATCAGAAAGTTCATTTGGTACAGCACTGCATTGAAAATGTACTCGAGACAGGCGCAGAGCTACTCGGATTAACTTTTGATGGAGCTGCAACGAATGTCACAATGTCGAAGCTACTTGGATGTAAGTTAGACTGGCGAGGTGACAATTTTACTTTTTCAATGGATAGCAGAAATACAAAAATTGGAATATTTCCGGATGCATGCCATATGATAAAATTAGTCCGCAATACCTTCGCGGAAAACTCTCCAATTATGGATGCAGATAATAACATTATTCACTGGAAATATTTGGTAGCCTTACAAAAGTTGCAGGACTTAGAGGGTTTGCATTTAGGTAACAAAATTAGGAAAGCCCATATATATTTCGGCAGGCAGAAAATGAAAGTACGTCTAGCCACACAAATCCTTAGTAAGTCGGTGGCAGATGCTATTGATTTTTGTAGGCAAGAACTTCAATTGGAGTAATTCGAAGGCAGTGAGGGTACTACTATTTTTATTCGTAAATTAAATGACATTTTCGATATACTAAATAGTAGAAACTGTTCTGCTTTTGGCTACAAAGGAGTTCTTTCTCTGCGAAATTATAGTGAAATATTTGAATTCGCCACGCATGCTATCGACTACATTAGTCGTCTGCAATTTGCAAGTGGTATGCTTATCGTATAACATCGCAGAAAGTTGGGTTGTATTGGCTTAATTGTGTGCCTGAAAAATTTGCGACTAATACATTCTAGAGTCCTAAATGGCAATTTCTTAAAATACGTTCCCTTATATAAGTTCAGTCAAGACCATTTAGAATTGTTCTTCTCCACCATTCGGTCTCGCCTTGGTTATAATAATAATCCTAGCGTAAGACAATTTTAATCCGCATATTCGCAAATTCTAGTGCATTGCCAAGTACGGGATGGTGCTTTCGGGAACTGCATCCCTCTCAAACATATTAGTGTTTTAAATTACTCAGCCAATTTTTTTATAAATAGTTTTATTATTGATAACATGTAATAAGAAGTTTTTATTACAGAAAATGAAGTGTTTCGTGAAGAATTGTTTTTCCTACAATGACATGAGGAAGCCGAGAATTTCTTTCTTTCGGTAAGTTGATATCTGTAGTTTTAGTAAATAAAATAACGAAAATGTTATTTGTGATGTGCCTTAATGGGTTAAAGTGATATATTTTATCCAAAAAGTGGTGAAAAACTGGAAAGTTCGGCATTGAACAAATGTAAACAAATCCGATGTTGACAGTTCAATGTTTACCAGAAAATAGTTCAGTGCCGGCGTACGTAAAGTGTGTGTAAAAAAATTTAAGGAACGAATTTTTTGAATAGTGCAAAAAATAAGTAATTTTGTCTTAGTTACTTTTATCTGCAGGAGAACCAGTTCATCTACAGAGTGTTAGTAAAGGAAAATAGACTTAAAGCAATTTTGCCTTAATTACTTCTATTTTTGTAGGTCCCTAATAACAGCAGTGAATGCGAGGACTCGTCAACAAAGAAAGTAAGTAATTGCATGCATGCATCATAATTTTTTCTATTGTGCACATTCATAGCTTTGTTTTTATTAATTCATTAGCTTTCTTTACAATTTGCATGTATAGAATCACATTACTTTAAAATACGCAATAGATTCTACATCTGATAGTCAGGAAAACATTGCCGTAAAATTAAAAGTTTTACGAATTAATTTTAAAAAAAAATGAATATTGACGCGCTAGTTACGTCCAAACAAAATATATTTTAATATTTATCTTGGAATACAATGTATCTTAGTTTTATAAAATTAATATTCAAGATATCATATTAATTTTATGCATAAATACTTTTTAAATACTTTGTAATATGAATAATTGTTTTTCGATTTGTCAGCTTAAAATACTTTATCTTAAGTTCCTTTTGGAATGTTCTCACAAACTTTAAAATAGATTATTAAGCATTTAATATACCAAGCGACGCCTTGGAGAATATGTATTTTTATTATATAGTGCAGTTCTAAATCAGTCCTCGTCACGAAAACTTAAAATCAGTTTTTGTTCTTGTCTTAATTAAATATATATATATTGTGTTTTAATAAATAGTGTTTGTAAGAAAAGTGTTTGTGTTTTAATTATATTATCTGAAGAAAACATAATTATTCCTTCATCAATAACCACGAACTATAACTCGCTTCAGCAATTTATAAGAAGGCGATTCAGCAAAAAGGTGGTTGACCAGAAGAAATTGAATATTTCTACTGGTCATGCTGAATCTACTTCTACAACAGTTGCAGGTTCATTTGGGTTTTTGTGCAAACGAAATTTGCAAGGGGCGGCGTACCCGAAGTCTTTTTCTCCGGAACTTAAAGTTTTTGCCCTTAATTTGAATTTTTATTCTCCCAGGGCATATTCATATGTCCGCGCGACTTTCGATCGTTCTATACCCCATCCTAGAACCCTTCGCAAGTGGTACCAAACCACTCAATGTCGTCCAGGTTTTACAGACGAGGCCTTCACGGCTTTACGATATGCAGTAGAAGAAGCTGCGACGAAAAGTTATAAACTTTTCTGTAACCTGGTTTTCGACGAAATGTCTATTCGAGAAAAAGTCGAATGGGATGGATCCAATTCGTACTGGTACGTCGATTTTGGATGTGGATCCGTATCCAATGTTAAGGCTACACAAATTTTAGTATTTATGCTTGTTTGTGTAAATAAAAATTGGAAGCTACCAGTCGGTTATTTCCCTATAGCTTCCATTAATGCCCATCAGAAAGTTCATTTGGTACAGCACTGCATTGAAAATGTACTCGAGACAGGCGCAGAGCTACTCGGATTAACTTTTGATGGAGCTGCAACGAATGTCACAATGTCGAAGCTACTTGGATGTAAGTTAGACTGGCGAGGTGACAATTTTACTTTTTCAATGGATAGCAGAAATACAAAAATTGGAATATTTCCGGATGCATGCCATATGATAAAATTAGTCCGCAATACCTTCGCGGAAAACTCTCCAATTATGGATGCAGATAATAACATTATTCACTGGAAATATTTGGTAGCCTTACAAAAGTTGCAGGACTTAGAGGGTTTGCATTTAGGTAACAAAATTAGGAAAGCCCATATATATTTCGGCAGGCAGAAAATGAAAGTACGTCTAGCCACACAAATCCTTAGTAAGTCGGTGGCAGATGCTATTGATTTTTGTAGGCAAGAACTTCAATTGGAGTAATTCGAAGGCAGTGAGGGTACTACTATTTTTATTCGTAAATTAAATGACATTTTCGATATACTAAATAGTAGAAACTGTTCTGCTTTTGGCTACAAAGGAGTTCTTTCTCTGCGAAATTATAGTGAAATATTTGAATTCGCCACGCATGCTATCGACTACATTAGTCGTCTGCAATTTGCAAGTGGTATGCTTATCGTATAACATCGCAGAAAGTTGGGTTGTATTGGCTTAATTGTGTGCCTGAAAAATTTGCGACTAATACATTCTAGAGTCCTAAATGGCAATTTCTTAAAATACGTTCCCTTATATAAGTTCAGTCAAGACCATTTAGAATTGTTCTTCTCCACCATTCGGTCTCGCCTTGGTTATAATAATAATCCTAGCGTAAGACAATTTTAATCCGCATATTCGCAAATTCTAGTGCATTGCCAAGTACGGGATGGTGCTTTCGGGAACTGCATCCCTCTCAAACATATTAGTGTTTTAAATTACTCAGCCAATTTTTTTATAAATAGTTTTATTATTGATAACATGTAATAAGAAGTTTTTATTACAGAAAATGAAGTGTTTCGTGAAGAATTGTTTTTCCTACAATGACATGAGGAAGCCGAGAATTTCTTTCTTTCGGTAAGTTGATATCTGTAGTTTTAGTAAATAAAATAACGAAAATGTTATTTGTGATGTGCCTTAATGGGTTAAAGTGATATATTTTATCCAAAAAGTGGTGAAAAACTGGAAAGTTCGGCATTGAACAAATGTAAACAAATCCGATGTTGACAGTTCAATGTTTACCAGAAAATAGTTCAGTGCCGGCGTACGTAAAGTGTGTGTAAAAAAATTTAAGGAACGAATTTTTTGAATAGTGCAAAAAATAAGTAATTTTGTCTTAGTTACTTTTATCTGCAGGAGAACCAGTTCATCTACAGAGTGTTAGTAAAGGAAAATAGACTTAAAGCAATTTTGCCTTAATTACTTCTATTTTTGTAGGTCCCTAATAACAGCAGTGAATGCGAGGACTCGTCAACAAAGAAAGTAAGTAATTGCATGCATGCATCATAATTTTTTCTATTGTGCACATTCATAGCTTTGTTTTTATTAATTCATTAGCTTTCTTTACAATTTGCATGTATAGAATCACATTACTTTAAAATACGCAATAGATTCTACATCTGATAGTCAGGAAAACATTGCCGTAAAATTAAAAGTTTTACGAATTAATTTTAAAAAAAAATGAATATTGACGCGCTAGTTACGTCCAAACAAAATATATTTTAATATTTATCTTGGAATACAATGTATCTTAGTTTTATAAAATTAATATTCAAGATATCATATTAATTTTATGCATAAATACTTTTTAAATACTTTGTAATATGAATAATTGTTTTTCGATTTGTCAGCTTAAAATACTTTATCTTAAGTTCCTTTTGGAATGTTCTCACAAACTTTAAAATAGATTATTAAGCATTTAATATACCAAGCGACGCCTTGGAGAATATGTATTTTTATTATATAGTGCAGTTCTAAATCAGTCCTCGTCACGAAAACTTAAAATCAGTTTTTGTTTTTGTCTTAATTAAATATATATATATTGTGTTTTAATAAATAGTGTTTGTAAGAAAAGTGTTTGTGTTTTAATTATATTATCTGAAGAAAACATAATTATTCCTTCATCAATAACCACGAACTATAACTCGCTTCAGCAATTTATAAGAAGGCGATTCAGCAAAAAGGTGGTTGACCAGAAGAAATTGATTATTTCTACTGGTCATGCTGAATCTACTTCTACAACAGTTGCAGGTTCATTTGGGTTTTTGTGCAAACGAAATTTGCAAGGGGCGGCGTACCGGAAGTCTTTTCCTCCGGAACTTAAAGTTTTTGCCCTTAATTTGAATTTTTATTCTCCCAGGGCATATTCATATGTCCGCGCGACTTTCGATCGTTCCATACTCCATCCTAGAACCCTTCGCAAGTGGTACCAAACCACTCAATGTCGTCCAGGTTTTACAGACGAGGCCTTCACGGCTTTACGATATGCAGTAGAAGAAGCTGCGACGAAAAGTTATAAACTTTTCTGTAACCTGGTTTTCGACGAAATGTCTATTCGAGAAAAAGTCGAATGGGATGGATCCAATTCGTACTGGTACGTCGATTTTGGATGTGGATCCGTATCCAATGTTAAGGCTACACAAATTTTAGTATTTATGCTTGTTTGTGTAAATAAAAATTGGAAGCTACCAGTCGGTTATTTCCCTATAGCTTCCATTAATGCCCATCAGAAAGTTAATTTGGTACAGCACTGCATTGAAAATGTACTCGAGACAGGCGCAGAGCTTTTCGGATTAACTTTTGATGGAGCTGCAACGAATGTCACAATGTCAAAGCTACTTGGATGTAAGTTAGACTGGCGAGGTGACAATTTTACTTTTTCAATGGATAGCAGAAATACAAAAATTGGAATATTTCCGGATGCATGCCATATGATAAAATTAGTCCGCAATACCTTCGCGGAAAACTCTCCAATTATGGATGCAGATAATAACATTATTCACTGGAAATATTTGGTAGCCTTACAAAAGTTGCAGGACTTAGAGGGTTTGCATTTAGGTAACAAAATTAGGAAAGCCCATATATATTTCGGCAGGCAGAAAATGAAAGTACGTCTAGCCACACAAATCCTTAGTAAGTCGGTGGCAGATGCTATTGATTTTTGTAGGGAAGAACTTCAATTGGAGCAATTCGAAGGCAGTGAGGGTACTACTATTTTTATTCGTAAATTAAATGACATTTTCGATATACTAAATAGTAGAAACTGTTCTGCTTTTGGGTACAAAGGAGTTCTTTCTCTGCGAAATTATAGTGAAATATTTGAATTCGCCACGCATGCTATCGACTACATTAGTCGTCTGCGATTTGCAAGTGGTATGCTTATCGTAGAACATCGCAGAAAGTTGGGTTGTATTGGCTTAATTGTGTGCCTGAAAAATTTGCGGCTAATACATTCTACAGTCCTAAATGGCAATTTCTTAAAATACGTTCCCTTATATAAGTTCAGTAAAGACCATTTAGAATTGTTCTTCTCCACCATTCGGTCTCGCCTTGGTTATAATAATAATCCTAGCGTAAGACAATTTTAATCCGCATATTCGCAAATTCTAGTGCATTGCCAAGTACGGGATGGTGCTTTCGGGAACTGCATCCCTCTCAACCATATTAGTGTTTTAAATTACTCAGCCAATTTTTTTATAAATAGTTTTATTATTGATAACATGTAATATACGTAAGAAGTTTTTATTACAGAAAATGAAGTGTTTCGTGAAGAATTGTTTTTCCTACAATGACATGAGGAAGCCGAGAATTTCTTTCTTTCGGTAAGTTGATATCTGTAGTTTTAGTAAATAAAATAACGAAAATGTTATTTGTGATGTGCCTTAATGGGTTAAAGTGATATATTTTATCCAAAAAGTGGTGAAAAGCTGGAAAGTTCGGCATTGAACAAATGTAAACAAATCCGATGTTGACAGTTCAATGTTTACCAGAAAATAGTTCAGTGCCGGCGTATGTAAAGTGTGTGTAAAAAAATTTAAGGAACGAATTTTTTTAATAGTGCAAAAAATAAGTAATTTTGTCTTAGTTACTTTTATCTGCAGGAGAACCAGTTCATCTACAGAGTGTAAGTAAAGGAAAATAGACTTAAAGCAATTTTGCCTTAATTACTTCTATTTTTGTAGGTCCCTAATAACAGCAGTGAATGCGAGGACTCGTCAACAAAGAAAGTAAGTAATTGTATGCATGCATCATAATTTTTTCTATTGTGCACATTCATAGCTTTGTTTTTATTAATTCATTAGCTTTCTTTACAATTTGCATGTATAGAATCACATTACTTTAAAATACGCAATAGATTCTACATCTGATAGTCAGGAAAACATTGCCGTAAAATTAAAAGTTTTACGAATTAATTTAAAAAAAAATGAATATTGACGCGCTTCAGCAATTTATAAGAAGGCGATTCAGCAAAAAGGTGGTTGACCAGAAGAAATTGAATATTTCTACTGGTCATGCTGAATCTACTTCTACAACAGTTGCAGGTTCATTTGGGTTTTTGTGCAAACGAAATTTGCAAGGGGCGGCGTACCCGAAGTCTTTTTCTCCGGAACTTAAAGTTTTTGCCCTTAATTTGAATTTTTATTCTCCCAGGGCATATTCATATGTCCGCGCGACTTTCGATCGTTCTATACCCCATCCTAGAACCCTTCGCAAGTGGTACCAAACCACTCAATGTCGTCCAGGTTTTACAGACGAGGCCTTCACGGCTTTACGATATGCAGTAGAAGAAGCTGCGACGAAAAGTTATAAACTTTTCTGTAACCTGGTTTTCGACGAAATGTCTATTCGAGAAAAAGTCGAATGGGATGGATCCAATTCGTACTGGTACGTCGATTTTGGATGTGGATCCGTATCCAATGTTAAGGCTACACAAATTTTAGTATTTATGCTTGTTTGTGTAAATAAAAATTGGAAGCTACCAGTCGGTTATTTCCCTATAGCTTCCATTAATGCCCATCAGAAAGTTCATTTGGTACAGCACTGCATTGAAAATGTACTCGAGACAGGCGCAGAGCTACTCGGATTAACTTTTGATGGAGCTGCAACGAATGTCACAATGTCGAAGCTACTTGGATGTAAGTTAGACTGGCGAGGTGACAATTTTACTTTTTCAATGGATAGCAGAAATACAAAAATTGGAATATTTCCGGATGCATGCCATATGATAAAATTAGTCCGCAATACCTTCGCGGAAAACTCTCCAATTATGGATGCAGATAATAACATTATTCACTGGAAATATTTGGTAGCCTTACAAAAGTTGCAGGACTTAGAGGGTTTGCATTTAGGTAACAAAATTAGGAAAGCCCATATATATTTCGGCAGGCAGAAAATGAAAGTACGTCTAGCCACACAAATCCTTAGTAAGTCGGTGGCAGATGCTATTGATTTTTGTAGGCAAGAACTTCAATTGGAGTAATTCGAAGGCAGTGAGGGTACTACTATTTTTATTCGTAAATTAAATGACATTTTCGATATACTAAATAGTAGAAACTGTTCTGCTTTTGGCTACAAAGGAGTTCTTTCTCTGCGAAATTATAGTGAAATATTTGAATTCGCCACGCATGCTATCGACTACATTAGTCGTCTGCAATTTGCAAGTGGTATGCTTATCGTATAACATCGCAGAAAGTTGGGTTGTATTGGCTTAATTGTGTGCCTGAAAAATTTGCGACTAATACATTCTAGAGTCCTAAATGGCAATTTCTTAAAATACGTTCCCTTATATAAGTTCAGTCAAGACCATTTAGAATTGTTCTTCTCCACCATTCGGTCTCGCCTTGGTTATAATAATAATCCTAGCGTAAGACAATTTTAATCCGCATATTCGCAAATTCTAGTGCATTGCCAAGTACGGGATGGTGCTTTCGGGAACTGCATCCCTCTCGAACATATTATTGTTTTAAATTACTCAGCCAATTTTGTGAAAGCAATTAATGCTACCTCGAGCAGATTGGCAATGTTAGAAAATACTTCGAATATTGCTGATAAAGAATGTGAATTCGAATTATCGAGCGAAAATATTTTAAGTGACCATGATTATTTATTTAACCCATCTGCACTTAATGAATATACTGAAAAAGTGGTCGAATACATATCCGGCTTTATTGTTTTCAAGCTAGGCAAGTCTTTGCATTTACTCCAAAAACTAATAATCAATTTTTTATTAATACATGTAAAAACCTAAGGTACACAATCGTGTTAGGTCCTTTTCTCAGGGTTTTGTGCATGTGTAATTTTTTATTTTATTTTTCCTGTAACCTTTACATCTATGCTAATCGAAGTTATTTTTTTCAGCCGGTCTGAAAGGGTTAAGTCTGCTTTAAAGGCGGCAATGTCTATGATTGGTAGAAAGAAAACTATTGCTACGCTACGCCTCATTTCCGTTCCTAAAGTTAGTGGAGGTCTACTTTTTCTAATAATACTATTCGCTGGATTGCCTGCTGTTGGTGCATTATCAGGCGAAGCTGCTGAAATTGCAAAGGCTGTTATTTAAGCGAGTAACTATGAAGGCTATATCAATGGGAAAAGGAATATATTTGAAAATATTAGAAGTATATCTTACAGCTAACTTCATTTCTATTAGTGTGGTGAAAATTGCGAAACTTAGTGTACAAAGTAGAATTGTTGATCACAATAGTGTAGTGAAGTTGTGCACTACAATAATATTAATAGATAATAAGAATACATTTTTTAAGTTAAAAGTGATTTGTGATACGAATATGCAAATAAAGCTAAAGCTAAGATGGGTATGGGATTGAAAAAAAAACGAGAAGAATAATAAAGAAAAATGAAGAATTATTTAAATCTTTCAATAAAAAATGCATACAGAGCGTCATACCCGTTTGTAAAGTTAGTGGAGGAATAAAACATATTTGAAACCTTATAGAAAAGGTTTCGGTCTATATTTACAACCTCATTCAAAAAACTGAACCGACAGCAAGGTTTATACAAATAATATTATATCACTTTTCTTTTAGATTGTCAGATAATGAGAATAAATTAAATTCGTATCTTAAGAAAATGAAATATAATTAATATTTGTAGACAATTAGTTCTTAAGGAAAGGATAACCATAAGATACTCATTGTACTAGGTTAAGCCATTATACTATCTAGACGCACGTACCAATTCCTAAACTCAACAACAGCTTCAACAATGCCAACTACAGAACAACAACAAACACGTCCACAACAATAATTGGTATTTATTCCAGTATAAAGCAGTGTTTTTAAAAAACCAATTACAACGGGTCAGGAGGTGACAAAGTATGAGAAAAGTGCCAAGGGGCCTTTCTTTGTCATTGTAGAAAAAAAAGGGATAGTGGTTATATCAATTATGCTTGCATGGGCAAGATCATTAGAAATATTTTAGTAAAAACCATAAAGTGAAAGTCAACAAAATAAGTACCTATAAGTGCAAAATTGTGTGTGTGACCAGGGAAGCAGCCTGTACACATTGGTGAGGCGATGGGATACAATTGGTTCATCCCACAGAACTTCACAATTAGAACGGGCATCATACACGATGTACCACTAGAATTCGATATGGAGGAGTTAAAGTGTGAAATGCAGCCGAGTGCAAAAATTCACAGCCCCTCCAGGCTAACAATAAGGGAGCGTAACGAGGGGACAGTGGATACTCTAGCTAAGTATGTGAAGACAGAAACAGTGAAAGTTACGTCTGCCAAAAAGCGTCACTTTTTGGGGAGCACTGAGAAGAGTAAAACCCTTCCAGAGGAACCCACTTCTGTGCTACAAGTGCTATAGATATGGTCACACGAAAAATAGATGTACTGTCACCCAGGAGGTATGCAGAAACTGCGGTGATACGAGACATGAGAACAAATGTACCACTGCACCAAAATGTGTCAGCTGCAAGGAGGGACACGCATCAGGGGATAAAAGATGCCCGGAATGGGTTAGGATAGGCCACGGAGAGAAGGACCATCTAAGTCTCTCCCACCTACGTAGACATGCGGCTTCACTTCATTTTTCTTTTCCTTATTTTTTTTTTGGGCGATTTAAAAAATTTTTTTAACAGCTTCATAATTTGTTTAAGTATATTTTCTTTTCGATAAGTTTTAAGCTTCTCAACTTTTATACCTTTCCTCTACATTCCCATGCCTCCCATTTTTGCCAGGATAGTTTTTTTTATATATTTTTTATTAGTTTTCCCCAGTCTTTCATCGGCATGAGTTTTTCTGGTTATGGTGGGTGTGGGAACTTCCTGTCTTTTCCAACACCCAAGAATTCTTCGAATTTCTTTCATACAATTGTTGTTTTTACTTTCGCTTAAGCAAACGTACAATTCCCACATGCTCAACCTGAGTCTGAGTTGAGAGGTAAGACCATCTTCTCCGAAACAAAGATTTTTCGAACGAAAAATGAATTTCGTGTTCACATTTAACAACAGAATATCGAGACGTATTTCATCTCTGCTCCAAAATAACGTATTATCTCTTTACTTTAGAACAGTGATTCCCAAAGTGGTATATATTGACCCCCAGAGGTCTATGACAACCTGCAAGGATTGTACGTCAGCGAAAAAAAAATTTGGGGTCCATGAAATGAAAATGGCGGTCCACGATAGTGGATCTCAACATACACTGATAGTACCTATTTACTTACATTATACTATCTTATAATATAAAGACATATATATTATTTATAAAAGTACCTATGAAGTAAAAAATTTATTATATATGTTTATAAAATTGTGTAACTTGTAGGATGTAGGCATTCGCTTTGTGGTCGCAATACATTTTGAACTTGTAAAACCCTGCACATAATGATATACCAGTATCATCTTCTTACAAGCATACGCGCAGTAAAAATTCTTGTCAATTTTTGTTTCACAGCTTCGCGAACTTGCACTGACTTGTTCAATTCGTCACTCTATAAATACGAATGTGAGACAAATATGTTTTTAGTCGTTTCCTGAATCTTGAAAAGGAAAGTGCTAAGAAAATATTTCAAAAAATATAAACTGGTAGTTTATCACACAAATTATAGTGCCGGAGAAATGTAAGTACATTATTTTTTATTAAATTTTAGTTTTCTACTCGTACTTAGCAAAGATAGATAAATTACGCCGATCATGACTTCAGTTATTAGTAGTTTAATATTCAAATTATGTAAAATTACACTAGTACTCCTCAATAGTTTCTTTTTCAAAGTTGTAGCAATCGGCATTATAATTACAGTGCAATCTCTGTAATCCGAACTAATTGCTGCAAGGAGATGTTCGGGTTACCGAAAAGTTCGGATTATGGAATGTTTTCGGAAAAATCTAAAAAAGGGCAACTGTACATACATATTACGTATGTATTTTATTATTAACATACAATATGCTACCACTTTGAAAGATAAATTAAGAAATCTATAACTTTACAGCTGCGTGTTTTTTGAAGAATTTCCAATACACACTCTCATTTGTTTGTTTTTTTCATAGAATTTAAATGTTTACATATAGGAAACATATTAAAAAAAAATGAAATGAAACTACATATTTTGGCATGTCACATAAATAAATATGTATGTGTGTCAATATTTACTTATTCACGACCTTGCTAGGCATTTATTATTCTTTTATAAATACATATATTTTGCCAAATAATTTCACAAAAAAAGTAAAAAAATTGTACTTTTGTCCATTGGTCGTTACTGGAATGTTCGGATTACTCAAGTTCAGATTATGGATATTGCACTGTACATACTTCTCTATATTAAAATTAAAATTATGTATTATTGCTAAAAGTGGAAGCAGTGAATTTTTATACATGACAGTCGAATGTACGTAGAAATAAATCGCATAACAATTTGTTATTATTATTCGTTGTATAATATTTTATTTTAACATTTTTTGACATGTTACTTTCAAATTTCCTTAAAGTTCCATTATACCAAAACCTTAGGTAACATTCATAACATTCCCCTTCTCACATTCATTTATAATGGCTGTACACCTGCCATAAAATCTAAGACCATATAATTTAAATTTGACTTTGATTTTTAATATACAGCTGCTGGACTTTATGTCTTATTTAAATAGATTAATTTTGCCCACAGATGATTGATGCCATGTCCGAATCTAAAAAGAAATGTAGACAGTACAGTGTTGATTATTTGAAGCTTGGCTTCATTCCATCATTGTCGGACAAACAATTGCCTATGTGCTTTTTATGCAACAAAGTTTTGGGCAATGACGCTATGAAACCATCTAAGCTGCAGGATCATCTGAGACAATGTCACCCTGATAAAACAGATAAAGATTTGAAATACTTTCAAACACTCAAAGAAAAACTTCAGAAGAGACCCACGCTGGACAGAATGTTCGCTTCGACGTCACAAAGAAACGATGGTGGTTTGCGGGCGTCTTACAATATCTCGCTACTTATAGCAAAATCCGGAAAACCGCATACTATCGGAGAGAAGGTAATTTTGCCAGCCGTTGAAGAGGTTTTAAAAACTGTTTTACACAAACCTGCATCTGATATCATTAAAAGAATTCCCTTAAGCAACAATACTGTTGAAAGACGTATTGATAAAATGAGTTCTGATATTGAAAGCTTCTTGTGTAATTATTTGCAAACGACCCATTTCTCTATACAACTGGACGAGTCAACTTTACCTGGTAATGAAGCATTATTATTGGCATATGTTCGTTTTATTATGAATCAAGAAATCTTCGAAGAACTGTTCTTCGCAAGAACTTTGACAACTGATACTAAAGGTGAATCAATATTTCATGTTTTCATTGAAAAAGCAATCCCTTTATCAAATATAATATCAGTAGCTACAGATGAAGCACCTGCCATGATTGGACGTTATCGTGGATTTATAAGCTATTTACATAGCTGTAAATCCATCGACAACATTTAGTTGCTAAAAATTTGAGTGTTTTATTGCATGAATATCTTTTTTTTGAGTGTTCGATTGCATGAAAAAAAGATTTTATTTCGGATATCTGGTGATAAAATTTAAAAAAGAATTGTTGCAAAATTTGTATTTGGATTTTTTTATTTGAAGAAGAAAAATGTATGAGCCGTAGAAATAGTAATTTTTATATTCTCGAAATTAAAAGAAAAAAACATCAAAAGTGACTTGTTAAGATTTTTCAAAATTACTAAATAAATAAAAAATATAAAAATAACCTAAAAGAATATTAATCGTTAACGAAAAGATTGTATATAATCGAAAAAAATTTCTTCAAAGAATGCATTAAGCTTTTGGAATTAAAAATGTGATTAGTTTACGAAATCTTTAAAAAAAGGATGCAAAATTTAAAAAAATCCTTGTTTAGAAATAAAAATACTAAAAAGTATCGAAAATAAAAAACAATTTTTTTTTTAAATAAAGGTGAACTATTTAAAATTGTTATTTTTCATAATAATGTCGTTCAAACAGTTGACAAATTCTCGAGTGTTTGAGTTGGATTGATCTTCGAACTTCGCCATGAAGTTGTTTTAGAGATGAAAACGAGTATTCTCGTCGAAATTGGTCCTACGGTATTCGATGGTGCGTACAGTTTGAAAATCCACAAATGGTGTAATATTGGAGAAAATTAAAAGGAGTGGGAATGCTAATTGAATATTATAATCAGTGTGTTCAGTAGAGGGGAGATAAAAGTTAATTGGTTTTTTTTGTCGACTGTTCGATTTGATCGCCTCTCAAGAAAAATATTTGTTTAACTATTGCAATTTTATTGAAGTCAAAATGTTCCAGAACTTTAACTGATAATTTTAATTATGAGAAGTAAGGAAAAGGTCTGTCGTTTGCGAATACGTACAATTCTATGCCCTGTCGATCTTTAGTAAGAATTCTAAACGGATTTGAGCAGGAAAAGTAGCGTTTGATAGATATTCGAAAAAATCGAGTAAGAAAAAAATAACATGGTGCAGGCAGCAAAAAACCTGTGTGAAGTGTTTGGAGAGGCCGCAGTAACAGATCGGACGTGCCAAAGTTGCTTTACAAAGTTTCGTTCGGGTGGCTTTTTTTTGAAATATTAACTCAGATGTTAGTGATGAAGTGTTGCACAGAATGATCAGGACAAATTCTACATTAACGTTCGTAGATGCAGCCTTCAAGCTTGGAATTCATCAGACAACTGTTTTGGATCACATTAAAAGGCTTGCTTTTGTGCGAAAACTCTCTGTTTGTGTGCCACATGAATTATGCGGAAAAAAATGTATGAATAGAATTTCCATATGTTATTTGAATCTTGCTCGCCGTTTTGTCACGGTTTTGTGACTGGAGATGAGAATTGGATAGTTTACAAAAACTTTTTAAGAAAAAGATCCTATGGTTACAGTGGGGAAACTCCGCTGTCTACAGCAAAACCAGATGGTCTAAACCAAAGGGCCTTGCAATACACATAAAATCTGGAAAATTTTATGAACGTCATCCAATGGCTAAACAAACAAAATACGGATTACCATACTTACCAGTGCAAGGAGCATTAGCCGTTTACAGTGGATATTTAGTCACTTGGGGTACACCATGCTTACTGAAGCGTCTTTTGTGCAAAAATAAATGTTGGCATGTACTACTAAATTCCCCTCCATCTTACTATGGAATCCGAATGGTTTGAATAAACACAGCCAACAACTTAAAAAAGTGTTGCTTGTTAAGTGTTTATTCAAATTTGTTAAGTGCTTAAAAAATTCTTGTGCAATATTGAATGTAAACAAACGATTAGTTGTGATCAGAACGACGTTTCAATGACGGTCATCTGATTACTTTCCGATGGATGTTTTTTGGTTTTAATATTTTCATAATTTTCAAATATGTCAAAATATAATTCTATATATGGTGCCTGGGACAATTCCAAGGTAAGTGTACTAAATAATGATCTATTGTAAAGAACATAATTTTAAATTTATGCATTTTTATACTAATGTCAGTGAGTATTAATAAACTCAATGCTTATATACTATTCAACTTAAAGCTATAGCTGGTTCTATTAGGAAATGATATGAGTAAATTTCTTATCATAAAAATGATTCGGTGATCCTATTTAATTTTATGGTATATTTTCCGAATTATACAGAGAGGATGGATATGGACTAAGTACGATTACTTTATTATAGGTGTCGCTAGAAAATTTCGAAAAACGGACAGAACATTTCTCTGTACAATTCATTTTCTCAATTACAATTTTTTTTTTTAAACTAACCTTCGACACCTGCACGTATAATAAAGTTTTAGCAAATTAAAACTAACACTCATGAGCTGAAGCCAAGGGACGTCGAACGGCGTTTAGTCACCTGTGAGATTCTTCTCTAACGGCAGGCTAGGAAGGGATTTCTGCATCGAATCTTCGCTGGTGACGAGAAGTGGGTACTCTACGACAATTCCAAACGCAGAAAATCGTGGGGCTTGCCCGGTCATGAATCGACATCGTCCCCTAGGTCGAATATTCGTGGAAAGAAGATCTTACTGTGTATATGGTGGGATCAGCTGGGTGTTATTTATAATGAGCTCCTCCAACCGAGTAAACCATAACTGGGGACGACAATTGATGCGTTTAAACAGAGCATTACAAAAAAAGCGGCCGCAATATAAAGATCGACACGACAATGCAAGACCCCATGTTGCGAAAGTCATGAAAACTTATTTAAATACGCTGAAATGGGAAGTTCTGCCTCACCCACTATATCCACCAGACATTGCCCCATCTGCTTATCATTTGTTTCGATCCATGGCGCATGGCTTGTCAGAGCAGCACTTCGATAACTTCGAAATGACCAAAAATTGGATCGATTCTTTCATCGAATCTAAAGAAGAAGAATTTTTTCGACGCGGTATCCGAGCATTACCAGAAAGATGGCAAAAAGTAGTGGATAACGAAGGACAATACTTTGAATAACGCTTCTGTAATGATACTGTCATAATAAACCACGAAACTTTGCAAAAAAACGCTACGAATTAATTACAACACCTGATATTATGCAAATAATATTGTTTTTAGTGTGGTTCAGTAGGAAATTGATCGCCGAATAGTCCAGACGTAAATGTGATATATTTGCTCATATGATTAAGTGATTAAGTATTCAAATATAATTTTCGGTAGATAGTTAAATTGTATAAAAGTGAGAAAATAGACAAATTTCCATATATATGGTAAAAGAAGAAGAATATGACACGCATGCCTGCAAGGCGAAGTGCTACCGCTAAGCGGTCAAAAATACAAATGATAAATCCGTAAGTGAATTCAGTACACCACTTAGACGAACTTGTATAAAAAGGAGATTATCTGCTGCTAGTAAACTGAGTACTCGTACGTAAACCGCGATACTTTTTGAACAGACCTCGTATGTTTCTCTTAAAGAAAAAAACTACCAACATTCAACACGATGAGCACATCGTCAACTAGTGCTGCAAACCGGTTTCTCCTGACGTAGACAAATTCATTTGCAAAGCCCATATTAAAGGACTTGCAATACATGCAAAAACAGCGGATGCGTACATAAGCAAGTACGACTTTCACACTTATGAGTCAATGGAAGAAAATTCATTCAAGAATAGTTGTCTGAAGCAGTGACTCAATATGGCAAGAAATAAATATTCTACAAATTTTAAAGAGAAAATAATTTTAGATTATAAAAATGGGATTTCACAAAAAGATTTAGCAGAGAAATATTCCATTAATAAATCAATTATATGCCGAATAATTGCATTTTATATAAAAAATAATAATGTCCAGACTGTGCATCTAGGTGGCAGACCACGAAAAACAACAAAACGGGAAGATATGTTAATTCTCCGTGAAATAAAAAAAAATATGTTAATTCTCCGTATATTTCTTCCCGTCAAATTAAAACTAAATTAGATCTTGATATTGCCACATGTACTATTCGTCGACGAGCCGTTGATGGTGAACTGCCATCGTTTAAAGTAAGAAAGAAACCATTTATTTCGGTTAAGAACAGGAGAGCCCGACTCCAATTTGCAAAGGACCATATTAATTGGACCTTAACAAAATGGAAATTCGTGTTATTCTCAGACGAATCAAAATTTAATTTAAAAGGATTCGATGGTTTGCACCCCGTTCGGAGACCTATCAACGAATCGCTAAATCCAAAATATTGTAAGGGAACGGTTAAACATGGAGGCGGTGGTACAATGGTCTGGGGGTGTTTTTCAGGACATGGACTTGGTCCAATTCACCAAATAAACAATATAATGGACCAATATGTCTACAAGGACATTTTGGAAAATGTAATGTTGCCATATGCGAATGAAGAAATGTCCTTAAGGTGGACATTTCAACAAGATAATGACCCCAAACACACCGCTATATCAGTGACATCTTGGTTTGCGATGAATAAAATAACCGTAATGAAGTGGCCTGCGCAATCTCCGGATCTCAACCCAATAGAGAATTTATGGGAAATCGTAGACAGGAGAATAAACAGAGAAAAATGTAAAAACAAGGACGAACTTTTCGTTTAAATCTGTGAGGCCTGGAAAAACATCCCCACTAAATTTATTAATAATTTATTGGAGTCGATGCCGAGAAGATGTAAAGCCGTTATAAAAAATAAAGGATTTGCCACCAAATATTAAAATAATATCCAAACAATCCAATAAAAATAATATTGCAATAACAACTTGCTATTGTTTTGCACACGTGCAGTACTATGTGATATTATTTAAACCGTTATATTTTTTTGAAACTCTAAAGAAATGTTGAAGTTTTTTGTTTTTTAAATTTAATTTATAAATATAAGTTATAAAAAAAAAATCCTAAGTTGTTTAATAAAAAAATTATATAATAAAAAAACTGAATTTCAAATTTCAGTTGCTTTTGTTTTGAGCAACACTGTATATAACATTTTAGCTCAACATAATTATTTTAAAATTTCAGGTTCCAACAACAGCTGATGAATGGAGAGCACTAGCTGATACTTTCCAGCAAAAAAGTGGTTTTCCACATTGCGTAGATGCCATCGATGGAAAGCACTTACATATCAGGAAACCGCAGAAATCAGGCTCTTATTACTTCAATTATAAAAAGACTTTCAGCTTTGTTCTTATGGCTATGATTAATGCTAACAGTGAATTTTTGATGATTGATGCTGCGGTTTCCTGATATGAGCCAATGGAAGAATTTCAGACTGTGGTGTGTTCGCGAATACACAATTTTATAGCTCATTTGAAAATAAAGAGTTAAATATTCCTGATCCACAAATAGTTCACCCAACTGAAAAAGAACTGCCATATGTCTTACCAGGCGATGATGCGTTTGCTTTAAGAGAAGACTTAATGAAACCATTTAACAGCAACAATTTAACAAAAGAGCAGGAACTATACAATAAAAAACTAAGTTCAGCTAGAGTTAGAGTTGAAAATGCTTTTCGAATTTTGGCATCTAGGTTCAGACTACTTTTAAACACCATTGACCTTTTTCCCTTCATAATTTTTAAAAAAAGAGAAGAGCTAATTTATATTCTCAAACTGAATAAAGGATGAAAATTTATTCAAGGTAGTAATTTGTTATCGTAGCCTTGACTATGGCATTGATGATTTTGGTGTCACCAAAGAGGAGGAGCACAAATCAGCAAGGACAAACATGGGATCTTCCTATAAAATTCCACGATTCGATGACGTTTTATCGGATGACTTTCGAATCCAGTCGTACGATCGTGCCGTGTGCACAACTATTATATCATAGACAGCATGGTACGATCGCACGTACACAACAGCACGTATAAGCCAGCGTATCGTTTTTTAGTATATGAACTAAAAAACGATACGCTGGGCATTCGGTGTTCGGCGGCTCTGAGCCAGAAAGAGTCAGATTTTATTAAATTTCAAGTGCTTAATAAGTTCTTGTGCAACATTGAATGTAAACAAACGATTAGTTGTGATCAGAACGACGTTTCACTGACGGTCATCTGATTACTTTCCGATGGCTGTTTTTTTTGGGTTTTATATTTTTACATAGTCAAAAATGGTATCTATTCGATCATTTTTATATTGTTCTACTACTATATGCATATGATTAAGATTTCCGGAAAAAAATGTGGAAGAAATAAAGAAAGTTTTTATTTCAGAATATGAAGTGTTTTGTAAAAGGTTGCTGATCATTCATGTGGAAGAAATAAAGAAAGTTTTTATTTCAGAATATGAAGTGTTTTGTAAAAGGTTGCTGATCATTCAACGGTCAATTTTCAGAATTTTGCAAATAAAAGTGTAATTTTAATCATTTTTGACATTTCAGAATATGAAATGTTTTGTAAAGAATTGCTGGTCATTCAACGGTCAATTTTCAGAATTTTACAAGTAAAAAAGTAATTTTAATCATTTTTGAAAAATTGACGAAGAAGTAAGTATTTACAGAAATAGTTTTATTATTGATGACATTTAATAGAAATTTTTATTTCAGAATATGAAGTGTTTTGTAAAGAACTGCTGGTTATTCAACGAAATGAAGAAACTGAGAATTTCTCTCTTCCGGTAATGTTGACGAACTTGTTAAATAGTCTCTACTACTTGTCAACAGATGGCACGATATTCAGTAGGTTCGTCTGTTCATTGATAATACGCAATCGAAGAATTCCGACTATTACTCTCGAGTCGTAATGTTTCCTTGTGTTGAGGATTGTTGTCACTAGCGGAAAACCAGACCGTTAAAAATTTAACTATAAAAGCCCAATCAATTTGTGATTCTGCACTTTATTATCAACCAGCGATAATTAGGTAAGGAGCTTGGACTAGACGTCCAGCTAAACAATTTAACAAATAGGAATTCGGACGGTAATCCAATTCTACCAGTCTAATTGATGACAATAGTATAGTTTAACTAGACATATTTATTAATAATAACATTGAAATTTAAAAAAACTTTTATTCATGAAATATTTAAATTATCGCTTTTCAATTAATCCTTTCCAATCCCCGTCCTTAAAATAGAATAAAATAATTCTACGCAACAGGTAAGTAGATATCTTTATTTTTATTAAACAAATTAATAAAAATTTAATTTGTGATATGTTTAAATGGTTTTTAATGATTTATTCAGTTTTTAGTGGTTAAAAAGTGAAAAGTTCGTGGTTGAATATATGTAAACAAATTTGATTTTGATATTTCAATGTTAATCGGATAAAAGTTCAGTGACGGTTGGTCATGGTGAATCCGCACCTAAAATGATTATCGGATAATAATTTATACTGGTCATGGTGAATCGGCACCTAAAACTGTTGCAAGCTCATTTTTTTACGTAAAAAAAAACGAAATTTGCAAGAGACGGCGTACCTAAAGTATTTTTCTACGGAGCTTTCAAGTATTTGGCCCTACTTTGAAATTTTATTTTCCGCATATTCATATGTCCACGACACTTTAAATGATTCCATACCCCATCCTAGAACCATTCGCAAGTGGTATCTGAGTTTTACTTTTACAATGAATAGCCGGAATACAAAAATTGGAATATTTCCGGATGCATCCCATATAATTAAAATAGGTCGCAATACCTTCGTGGAAAACTGTCCAATTATGGATGCAAATAATAACCTTATTCACTGGAATTATTTGGCGGCCTTACAAAAATTGCAGGGCTTCTAAGGTTTGTTATCAGGTAACTAAATCCTTAGTAAGTCGGTGGTAGATGCTATTATTTTTTGCAAGGAAGAACTGAAATTTTTATTAGAAATTTGAATTATCATTTTCGATATATTAAATAGTAGAAACTGTTCTGCTCTTGAGTACAAAGCATTTCTTTGTTTGCAAAATTATAGTAAAACATCAGAATTCGCCACGCATACATTAGCCGCCTGCGCTTTGCAAGTGGTACGCTTATTGTGGAACATTGCATAAAGTTGGGTTTTATTAGCTTAATTGTATGTATTATAAATTTGCGGATAATATATAATAGATTTCTAAATGGTAATATCTTTAATTACGTTAAAAGGGTTTGCAGAACAAATAAACGGAATGATGCGGTCTGGTGGAGGGTGTCGAAAAAGTGGAGGAAATAAGGCTATTATTTGGAAGGAGGTTCATTCATGCTTCAAACGTCGAATTCGTACAGGTGTGTTAATTAATTTAAGATATACCATAACGATCCGAAAATATTTTTAGATGATGCAAATAAAATGTTAATAATGCGCGTAAAAAATGCAATTTTTCCTGAGTAATGAATTTGAAAAACTAAATTCAAATGATGAAGAAGAAATCTTTGATGATAAATATATGTTAACAAAAAATGAAATTATTGATCTTAGTAGTGCTTTAAAACTATATAGTGAAAAAAATCAAAATACACTACTAACGCAACTAGAAGAGTTTCAGGAGAAAGACAGTGGATGCAGTTTTTATAAAGTGAAAAATTTAATAGTGAATACACATATTAAAAAATTTATCTAATTCAACTAATACACGGGCCCAATCCAAACTTATTCGGTATGCACGAGCATACGTATCAGCCAATAAATCAGATGACTGTGAAATGCAATAAAAAAACACAATTGTACATGAAAACACGAATACTTACAGTCGACATTTTTCTAAGAAAACGAAATGCATATAACTTTTTTCTAAACGTCTGTTTATTTTCTCAAAGAACAGCTGATTATGAGCATGCCTTTGCCTTAGTGTAGATAGATGTGAAAAAAAACACTGGTTTATGAGCGTACGTAAGCGACTCATAATACAACAGCGTGTTAATTCAATGAACAAATGTGTGCGTAAAGCGTGTTAATTCTATGAACCAATGAGCGTGCGTCGTTGAGCTTGGGATATTTATGGGAAAGCGAACAACACAGTGTGAGGAAAAAAACCCAAGCGCAGAGAAGATATGTCATTGGTTGGAAAAATTTGTCACTGGTGTGTTTGGCTATGTGTGTATGTCACGGCAGCGTGCATCATTCAAAATACATAAAGTGATCAGCGCATACAGCCAGTGTTGTTCCTCTACGCGTAGACTTTAATTGTCTACGCTTTGCCGTAAACAATAGCGTAGACAATACAGATCATGGTAGACAATGTCGACAATGCCGTTGACTATGTCGAGTATGTCGACAATGGTTTTTTTAATGTCATGTCAATTTTGGTGTGCTCATTGATTTCACCAGCAACCATCCATCCATTCCCCATACTCACAATACCATGAGCAACACAAGGACACTTCTACTTACACCCACATTCAATAGTCACTCACTCACAGTCTGACGCACAGATATAATGAAAATTATTATCATATGAGTTTTTTCTAACCCGGAGCGCCAAAGTTAAAAGTTCGTTATGCATGTGTATGCGGTGCGGCACATATTCCACATAATATCACAGCTGTTTCCAGCAAAAGTCAGAATTTCGTTCAGAAAATGTAATAATTTCCGAATAATGTCAGCGCAACTTTAGCGACTCGTTATTAGTTGGGTAAATATCTTCAAGAAAACACTCAACAAGTCTACAATGGAATGGGCTTGGTCGGTCTAGACTTGGGCGGGATATAGTAAGTTTAATATATTTGGCTTATAAATATAGAATTACAATTAAGTACAAAAGTGTTTTGTGAATCAATATTATAAAAATCTAAAAACTAAATATGCCTGGAAGACCAAAAAATAAAGCTTTCCATGAGCTTGGATTTACTTTGGCAAAACTAAATAATAAATATGTAGCAACTTGCAGACAATGTAAAAAAAACCTGCTTAATACCGCAGAAAGTCGCTTGAGAGGACATAGGTAAGCTCAACTGTAACTTAATTAAAATCTCAAATGTTATATAATTGTTGTAATGATTTTATTTAATATTTAAATGTGATGCATGAAACTGATGTACCTTCTCTGTTTAGAAATGTGTGTAAGCTTAAAAACCAATTAGAATCGGTACAAATATCTAATGAACCTAGTGGCGAATTAAGTGATATACGCGAAGATGATGCATTTAATATATTTCTTCTTGAAACCCAAGACCATGAGCTAACAAATTTCAACAGTTTAGAGACGGTAGATTTTTAAAATTCAAGTGTGATGTTTTATTTGAATGTTATTTTCTTTTGTAGAATGCAGACCAACAAATTTCTGTAAAGGTACCAGCTGATAATGCAGCGAGCTTATGTGTTAGTAAAAAAAATTCGTCTTTCTAAAATATATTTTTTAAATATTTATCTTCCACGCTTATTTCAGGGAATGGTTTTTGAGAGCGATGACAATGATGAAGGTTGTCTAAGTTCAGGTACTGCAATTGCAAGTTCTAGTGAATTGAGTACTCGATCTTACATATCCTCTTCAAACAAAAGTGCGTTTTCATTTTCAAGACCAAACTCATGTCTTGGATTTTCAAAAAACTTACAAGCTTCAACTTCAAAGTCAATTCATTCCAATAGCGGCCAGAGCAAAAGTACATCATCATTGGACTATCCGTCAACTTCCGCCAAAAATAAAAAGAGATCGATGAGCAGCAAAAATATTATATCAGTTTCTAGCTATATGGACAAGTTGGATGAAAAAGAAGAGTTAAATCTGAATGAAGCTCTTGCCAAATTAGTTTTTGGTTGCAATTTACCATTACGGATTGTTGAATCCATACACTTTAAAAATTTCATTAATCAGATACGGCCAGCATACGCGAAAAAGATTCCCGGAAGAAAAGCTCTGTCAACAACCTTGCTAGATAATGCATACCAAAAGTGTATTTCGTCAGCAAAAGAATCAATTAGCTTGGAATCCGTGCTTTTAATTGACGGTTGGAAGAATTGCTCTAGCAATACTAAAACGGTCGTGTCGATGATACATAATGCAAGTGGAGAACAGGCATTCCTAGAAGCGTGGGATTTAACAGGAGAATCTGAGACAGCAGAAAAATTGGCAGAAATTGTGTCAGAATCAGTAGACATTGCTAAAACATTGTATTCTACAAATATTTATGCAGTTGTATCCGATAATGCTAGTGCTATGGTTAAAATGGGGAAATTAACAAAGCACTTCGTTTGGCATAGTAATTGTAGTAGCCACACCGGAAACTTATTGGCCAAAGACGTTTTAGACAAAAAATTGACAGAAAACGTTACTACAATTTTAAAAGAGTTTAAGCAAGCTGATTTGGGAAAATTTATTATTGAGAAGGGAGGCAGCAGAATAAAACTTCCCTGTGATACCAGATGGTGCTCATATCGTGATTCGTACAAATCCTTGGTACAAAATTGGTCACATATGAAAATTATCGCTGCTGATTCTCAAATCAATAAAGTTAAACAAGTCGTTGTCAAATTACTTTTTGATGATGAATTTATTGAAACGGTGAAAGAAAATCTAAATCTTTTTGACCCTATATGTAACTTGATCAATAGGTGTCAGTCATCTGAATGTTCTGTGGCAGATGCAGTTGATCTTTGGCTGAATATAAGACTGCCTGTTAAATTTGAGCCTAAATTTTCTAAAACATTAAAATCAAGAATAGATATGGCACTCAATGAATATGCTCTAACTGCGTTTTATTTGCATCCACATTACGATAATAATAAACTGAGTAGCATACAAAATGATAAGATTAACAACTTTCTTTTTAAGCTCCTTGATGGAACTGGAATCGAAGACTGGGACAGTTTTAGAAATCGAACCACTTTCTTCAGAATGCTGTATGAAAAAAAAATTACAAAACCGCTTGTATTTTGGAATACGGCTGAGATGAAACATCCAAATTTGGCCAAACTTGCAATAAAGTTATTGCGTATACCTGCATCATCTGCCCAAATAGAGAGAGTATTTTCAAGCTGGGCAAACGTACATTCACCTATTCGGAATCGGCTAACATTTGAAAGGTCAAAAAAACTACTCCATCTTTATTATTCTCTAAGGATTGCCGATGCAATTGGCGCTGAAGATGAAGAAGATTATTAAGAATTTAAAAGATTGTTTTCAATGCATATTTAAAATAAATTTTTTATTTCTTTTTAAATGTTTGTTTCTCAGGTTTTTTGTGTTTTTTTTTTCATCTTTTAATAATACACGAATTAGGGTTGGTTATACTTCTGGAAAAGATTGAGAATCTCATCGTAATTGATCATGATCTATCTCTATCTCACACTATTTGATTTGACTTTTCAGGTAATACAAAAATTAATAGCCTTAATTGTCTACGTGTAAACAAAAGGAGTAGACATTAAATCATTGTATACACCTATTGTCTACGCGTAAACAATGACGTTGTTTACGTGAGGTAGACTACACCGCACAACACTGCATACAGCTTAAGCCTGGTATGCAGCTCGAGCTAAGATAAATTTGCATACGATTTTTAAGTAAGGCCGGTATGCAGCTCGATCTAAGATAAATTTGTAGTGATAACTTTCGTTGCAATGGACGAAAGTAGTCTTAATTTATACCTTATATTTCTACTTATGGAATAAATAATTCCATAAGTAGAAATATAAGGTATTAATTATATTCTCCCTAAATATGTTGATAAAAAATTATACTTTAATGATTTATTTAAAAAATATAAAGACACATTTGTAATTAAATATCCCATAATACAAATAAAGTTATTAACTTGAAATAATCAGGTAAACAAATTATATAAGGAACTGGAAAAATTAATCAATTTAATATACTTCCACCAATAACTGCTACAAATAATAATCCCATTATTCCCTTTAATATAATTCAACCCTCATCATTTAATAAATGTAAAGATATAACATTAAAATTTCCAGTCATTGTATAATAAACAAACCGAAGACAAACAGTTCATCCTGTAGAAAAAAAATATAAGAAAATCTAAATATATTTAAATAAGATAAAGATACAATTTCTAAAATCATATCCTTTGAATAAAATCCAGCTAAAAAAGCTATTCACTTTATTTATTTTTTAAATAACAACAAAACATAAACATCGAAATTAAAAAGTTCCGAAATGTCAAAATTTATCTCTACACAAAAAGTTTTCACTCTCGTTTAGCTGCGCTAAATGGGAGAGTAGTGGAGATCCCGTTAAAAGTTATATTAGCTCGAGCTGATATTATGCGAGTGGAATTTTTTCGAACAAGCCCGGTATGCAACTCGAGCTAAGATAAATTTTCATACGATATTTCGCTAGCGAAATCGAAATCGGAAAATTTAGCTCACGATTTCGCCGGGCAGTACGCAGCTCGAGAGTGAAATGAAAGTGAAAAGGATAGTGAATCTACTGAAAAGTAGATGGCAGCATTGACAAATCTCCACGCGATTTCAGTTTGGTTTTCACTACAAATAAATGCACGGGACAATAATCAAAGATAAATGCTAGCTGAATTTTGACGTTTGTGTTTTTTTTATCGTAATAAAATAACTTTCGTTGCAATGGACGCAAATAGTGTAAATTTAGAGGATTGTTTTACAGTGAGTTATGTTGTCGATGATAGTGAATTTAGTGAAGAAATACCGAAAGAAGGACAAACTGAAGAAAAACAAAAAGAAAATACCAAAAGAAGAACCTTAAAACAGAAAAAAAATGATTTCAGTATAAGTGAAAAAAAAATTGTGTGCGTTGGTGGAAAAAGAAGCCTGCATTTAGAATTTGCAGGATAAACTGCACAGAAACTGCCATGCTATTGCAGCGTCATGGAGGTCTATCGCATTAAATATGAACCGACCAGGTAATAACAAGTTTTCTAAATTTTGTTCGTTTGTAAAGTATACTTTTTATAGCTGAGGAATGTAAAGTTGCGTGGAAATCCCTTCGCGATAGTTTGCGCTACCACAAAAGCCGCACAAACAAATCGAAGTCTGGAAGTGCGGCTCCAGATTTCTCAACCACGGAGAATGAGGCAGGGCTAAATTTAGATAACATGGAATGGGAATTTGCAGCTGATATGTCCTTCATGTCATCAGCTGCATGCTCAAGCAAGTGACGGTAATATAAATGCAAACATCTAATTTCATGACCTTAAAACATAATTTTTCTTTTTCAAATTTGGAGAACTATATCAAGCAGCACATTTGAGGACGAAACACCTCCTGACAGTGCTGACATCGAAAATGAAATGAACTGCTCCAACTACTCATTTGTAATATTAAAGTGTAATATACAGGTAGAATACCAGATTAATGTTCTTAATTATTTTCAGACCTCAACTAAAAACAAAAAAAAATCTCTGGAGTCATCAGCGCAGGTCCTAACCAATGCGCTAAGCGAGCTGATGGCTTTAAAGAAAGAGAGAACTCCACTACCACCAGCAGAACCGGCATATGTGCAGAAATATGCAGTCATGCTGAACAATTTGGACAGAATGTTGCAGCAGCTGGATCCGCGGACTGTGGAGCAATTAAATTTCAATTTCATTCAATTAACGTTAGAAGAAATAAATAAAAAAGAGTAATAGTACAAGAAAACAAAATGATTAAGATTTTTACATATTTTATTTTTCTAAAAAAAACAGCTTCCCGTTGCCATGGCAACGAACCGATGGTGGAATTCACATACAATTTTAATCTTTCTCTTACATTGTTTGCTTCAGTATTCTGACGCCCAGCATTAAATGTTACCTGAGTAGAAAACATTGATTCATCGGTTATTTTTTTTTCAAAAAAAAAACAATACGATTTTGTTTGTTTGTTGCAAATCAATGTTGATGCATTTTATTTTTTTTATTAAATGTAGAAAACATCATAGTTCCGAACAACGCAGATTGACATCGAGAGAGTACAGACGACAAACGTTTCGTTACGTATTGAAATTCGGTGAGTTTCTTTTCATTTCATTTTTTGAACGAATATAAAGCCGTTCGAATATTTTTATTCCATCAATGTTAATGCTTTGTATTTTTTTGTCATAGCAATAGTTTCGAAGAAACAAATACAAACAATTTTCATGCCACGGCGTCGAACGCTTTCGAGGCGGGTAGAAAGGCAAAAAAACAGGGAGGGTCAAGTTTTTCGTAGAAATACTAATGTAACAAATACAAGTGTTGGAAATTTAATTCAGAATGATGATCATGTTGTTATTGATTCAATTGATTTATTGAAAAATTTGTTTAAATGTGCATTGCAAGTGGTTCCAATTAATTTTGAGGTTTGATATTGGGTTTGTTGAATTTACAATGCAGATACTGTAAGGCAATGCATTTTAAATCAGATATCACGATGCGCGATAGAACAGCATTTACCATGTGTTGTCATACGGGAAAAGTAAATTTGCCGGCATTCACACAAAATGACAAATTTAATTCACTTTATCATGGGCTCACATCAAATGATGCAAAAATAAAAAAAACATCAAAAAATTATTTTTTTTATTTGATGTGAGCCCATGATAAGTGAATTAAACAAATTTAATTCACTTATCATGGGCTCACATCAAATGAAGCAAATATTTCTGAAACGATTTTAGGTGGTGTATATCACTTTAAAATTCACGATACATTTTATCATAGATCTGGACCATTGACAAATCCATACGGTCGCATGCCTTTGTATGCACAATTATACTTTTATGATGTAGATACTGCAGTGAATTTTAGAATGCGACAAAAATCAAATAACTCATGCGACATAATTTTGATGAGAGAACTTTCTCTTGAATTAGAAAGAGTTAATAAATTTATTCGTTCTTTTTGCACAATGAAAGATCACTTTATTGTTAAAAAAAAAAATTATTGTTAGTTCATTTTTAACAATCGCTGAAGAAATGTATGGTCAAATTTTGACCACTGGCTACCCTAGTATAAAAAAATTCATTATTTTTATAAAGATAAAACAATAATAATTAATTTAATTAAAAATAATTATTAAATTATAGAAAATTTAATTAATAATTCTTGATTAATAAATAAATATTTTCAATATAATAATATTATTTTAAATGAATTGCCTGCCTGATAAAAACAATTATCTTGATAGAATAAATAATATGATTTTTCATATTCATTAAATTTAAATTTATTTATATTTAATAAAATTAAACTATCTCTAAAAGTATCAATATGAATGGGGTGAGCGAGTGGGTGTGGGTGTCTCTGAGAGTAAGAGCGAATGTATGTTATTGAAGGGTTTCCTGAGTCCGAGTATGGTTCCAAATATGAGAATGAGGAATACGGCACTCCAACGGTGCGATACCTCGGTGTCCGAGTGAGTGACCGCCTGAATTTCAGATCCCATTTGGACCACCTCAGAAAGAAAGTGGTTAGTACCACTGGATGTATGAGGAGGGTATTAAAGAGGGAATGGGGTATTCCGAGAAGGGCAATGCTAACATTATATAAGGGCTTGTTTGTTGCACGTATGGCGCATGGAGCTTGTGTTTGGGGTGATGTGACGAGGTTTAAATACGCTAGGAACAGAATCAACAGTATTCAGCGGTTGGTTCTGTATACATGTCTAAATGTTTGTAGGACAGTCTCCACCGATGCAATACAGGTCTTACTGGGAGAAATCCCATGGGACCTAGAGGTGCTCCGTAGAAGTATTCTCTATCGGATGAGCCGTGGCATTGTATTGGCGGATGGATGCCCTGTAATATAATATATTTATTTGACAGGTTTTCATTTTCTATATTTGTACAATTTTTAACACATATATGCATTTTTATACACACATAGTCATGACAACACAGTCGCTCCTATGGAGCACATAGCGGCACTAGAAAACTCCGTTAACTCTCTTCCGTCTGCTTCTGCCTTGGGTTTTTGCCTGAGGTACGGTCTTGAGGTACGATCCGGATGCTTCCGTGAACTCTCTTCCATCTGCTTCTGCCTTTTGGGTTTTTGCCTGAGGTACGGTTTTTGCCCTGAGTACGATGAAAGCCAAATGAGTTTTTGCCTGAGGTGCGGTCCGGATGCTTCTTCTTGTGCTGTTTCTTTGATAGGTTGTGTTTTTTATAGCTTGCGGCTTATCAGACCAGCGAAGCAACCTCCAGTGACGTTGTGGGACCCTACGGACTACATATATAAGGCTTGTAGTCAGGCCTTTCACCCCGGCACCAATGCCGAGATGGCGGCAGCGGGAATCGAACCCGCCACCTACCGAGTGTGAGTCGGTCACCTTGACCATTGCACCACACACTCGGATGCCCTATTCTGAATGAGGAAATTCAAGAACTTGGAGACCGCCAACGGCGGGCTTTAGTTCTGGAAAGAATGTATGAGATTTGGCAACAGCGTTGGGATGAGATTGAGAATGGGAGATGGACCCATTGCTTCGGCAAATGAGTTTGAATGTCGCCTGTTCCTGGGTTATTGATACCCGGGCATGGCAGTATGAATGAGTTCTTGTATAAGAGAGGCTTGAGTGAAAGAGAAGAGTGACTGCGGTGCACCACAAGAGAGTGTATATCACCTCCTCGAGAAGTGTTATTAACATGAGGATCTCCGGGATGTGGATGCTTGTGGCATTAGTGTGAATGAAGGTCGAGTGGATCTAAGTGGTGCACTTAATATACCTGAGAGGAGGGAATGTCTGGCTGAATTTGTCATAGAACTATTTGAATGTCCGGCGCTGTCACTGCATATGACAGCAGACGTTAGATAGTCCTCGCCACTAACAGTTGGAGTAACCAGCTTGTAACTGGTTACTGACTGTAAACGGCCAGTAATGATGTCGCGTTGATTGGGCGTAACTGTGTTGAACATGAATTGTTTCAAATTTCGTCCAACTGACCCGTGGTTGTCTTCGGTGTGAATATTGGGCTCTTGCTTTTTGATTTCGGGCGTTGAAAGTATAAGATACGAAGTACGTGGGAACTTTTATCAAAGAAAATATAATACTTTCAACAAAAAATTCTAAACAGCCGATATATTACTAATCAGAAGTCACCATTGAAATTTAATTATATATGTTATTTGTGAATATGACAATAATAAAATAATAAAAAAATATTCTGCTGAATGTCTACATTTGAATAAAATTGTACTTAATATTGATAAACATATAAATTGAATTCAAATCCGAATTGAAACAATATTTGTGTTAAATAACATTAGTTACAAATATCAGCTCAATAAGAAAAAAACATTGAAATTATGGAGAAGGCGAATGGCATCAGGAAGTACAAAATGCTACACGAGGCATTCTGTATCAGACCAGTGGAGTGAGTAGTGGTTTCGATCGATGTTTTTTTTAATATCTTAAAAATGTGCAATGAGTAAAATAGTGTTTTTTTTAAGGCTATTTATACAATTCAAGAGTTTTTCCTTTCTTTTTTGTTTTTAATAATTATATGAGATTCCACGAGTAAGTTTAGTTAAACATTTTTTTGAAAACATTTCGACAATCAACTCATATTTTTATCAACATTTCAGGGATGCTATTGAATCTACACAGATAGAAAAAAATAAATTTAATAACTCAATTTGATAAAAAAAAATCACATAATTAATTAGTACCTTTGTTGTGCGCACTATAAAACTAGCAATAGTATTTTAAAATTATTTTGAAAACATTATAATAATCGAAAGTTTTTTGATTTTTACAAGCAAACGTATTTATGACCATTACTGATTTTTTATATATATAAATATTATCTTATCTTATTCTAATATCAAACATATTCATATACATTTATTTCTAATTTTAAATATTTTTGTTGTTGTTTTTTTATAACTTAACCTAACTAACTTGTGAAATGGTTTGTCCAACGATGATTTATCATAATTTTGATGACTTCTGAAATTTCGATGTCCTGGGTGCAGGATAAATGGATGTGTCCTAGTTGGAGATCCACAATATACTAATATTTAGTTTTAGTCCTAAATTTTAAAATGTTCGATTTTAATTTTATTTTTTTTAAATTCAGAAAGATAAAATGTTTGCATAAATTAATAAGCTAGTTCTGAATAAGAAAATTATATTAAGTTTAATGAGGAAACAATTTATATGCTCACATTTGAACTGGGAGCCATTTTTACTCAAGTCTGATATTCTCAGAACTATCTGAACTTTCTTTGTGTAATCGGAAAACATCTTCTTTCGGCAAAGCGTAGTCTCCGTATGCCTTCTTCAATGTGTCATAAGTTTCGGTGGCAGTTTTTTTTGAGTTCGACACAAAATCTTATCACACAAGTTTGTTCTGATATTTGGTCATCTACTTCAATTCCGCTTAACTCCATCTCCACATCAAACCACAGCACAACTCAAGCACAATATGAACGATAAAAAATTAACAAACCAAAAACTGTTATTGTCGTAATTATATGAACTGTAAGATTTTCAGTTTCTTTTTCCATACTATCGCTCACATTATTAAAACTAGAAGAAAAACAAGAAATAATATGGTAAAATTATTAAATACGAAATAAAAAGAAATAGAAACAAAATAGATCAGAAAAAGTTTTGTAAAGTTCTTTAAAGCTATTTTAAATAGTCGTGGTCTTTTGCCACAGCATTTATGTATGTTTACAATAGTATTTTAAATTCAATATAGATCTCTTCTGATTGAAGGATCGAGAAAAATTCCCACGCGTGTCGATTTTAGGGCTGTTAACATTTTTAAAACCTTCACAATCTAATGGGAGTTATTGTTGTTAAAAAAATTTCAGTGTTTGAATATGTGGCAGAAGGATTTAAAATTGAAATCAAAGGTAAGATATCTTACGGCCAGTTTACACGATTTCATATAATACCTCATCACGTCCGCCCGACACACTTTGCTACACCTGCTCGGTAAAAAACCCATTTTAGAAGTTGACAGTCAACTCCGTTTGCAGCCAAAAATTTTCTTTTAAATGTACTCATAAAAATTTTATGCTTGTTTATTGGCCATTCTTGTTTTGACCGCATTATTATTAGTTTCTTAGGCAGTAATATGTTTTATAATTCTTATAATAAAGCCTGCGTGTTTTCATAGTCTCTCCACGTTCTCCTAAATTTGATTTCAATTGTAAATCGCAATGGTTTTTCAACCCGAAAGTTGAGATCGAAATGAATATTTCTTCACTAACAAGAGTGAAGATCGGTTTGTTGAAACTTATTGTGTACGCGATTGGTGGCATGACCTTCACTAAAATCGGTTTGTTGAAACTTATTGTGTACGCGATTGGTGGCATGATCTGTAATCATATAGACACATTTAAACTAGCCCTTAGATTATAGAACTCCTGGATAGGCCTAAGCACAAAACGGGATAGACCTAAACATTGATGATCTTGTGTTAATGCGCGAAAGTACAGAAACGATGCAGCATATGATAGACGCATTATGTGCGTATTGTAAAAGATGGAATTTAAATATCAAAAGTGATGGTGCTCCGTAAAGGCAGCAGATTATCAGCCAGAGAAAAGTGGTATAGAAATAGTAAATGAATACAAGTACCTACGGGCCAATTTAACATATAATCTGTCTTTTAATAAATATCTTGAAGAAAAGCTTGTGTGCTCGAAAAATGTCAACTCAATCTGGTTTTCATTCATTAAAATCTCAGAAATTTTACCGTCACTAAAATTCAAAATTTTCGAAGCTGCATCAAGAAGTATGCTGGTATAAACAGAACGAATAAGTGAACAAATTACAGTTTCCTTTTTTAAAAACAAAATGTTTTATTTACCGTCAAATCTAGAAACAGCACTCAGTCGTATGTATTTATTTACTCTCGTTACATTCGAAATGTATTAAACTACTCGTCATGTAGACTCTCAAGAATTCTCGCTGACGAGACAATAATAAACAAGACGTATTGGCTGGCAGAATGAAATGATATTTTTCGTAAAGCTGGTATACACGTTAAATTTAAATTTTTCAAATAATTAGTTCTCCTGGGACAAGCATGTTAACCATGCCCAAATGTCGTAATACCGTGACGAATACTGCAATTTCTACTATTTAAACGTGCCATATAATTTTGGTGATAAATATCCTGTAAATATGATGAGTATGATTTTTAAAATACGTAATGGGTTGTAGAATATAGATGCAAGAGCTTTCAAAAACAATACAAGTAGAATATACAAGATCTGCAATCTTGATGAAGCTTAAATACTTCTTTTATTACTCGGTGTCTAATATTTAAAAATAAAATAAAACTTTGCTTTGGAAATGAATGTCTTTTCATATTTTTAAAATAAAATAAAACTATGTTTTGGATAAGTGTCTTTTAACCTATCTACCATACAGTACGAGATATAGAAGCCTGTTATGAAATAAATTTAATTAATATTTAATCAATTGCAATTAATTTATATATTCACTAGCGATAATTCGTCAAACATGACGGCACCAAACGCTGCAGAGTGTCTTGACTTTGGCGAGCCACCCACTTTTGCTTCTGCTCACGATACATCCGAAACTTGCGCTCTTTTGGATCCTCAACTTTCACCGTTTGATTTTTTTCTTCAAACAAATTGTTTACGATCAAAAATGGTCTAAATGAGCTAGAGGACGCAATTGATAAGGAGAAGATCGGAAGATTACTGAAAAAGAAATGAAGATGTAGAAGGAAGAATCATCTCTTAGTCAACCAATTACACAATGTGGGATAAAAGGGAACGCAAAAAATACCAGTGGAAAGTGTGGGGCTGACCCCACAAATTAAGGGGAAGCGAATAGTAGCAGCGGAAATAGAACCGCATCAATTTCTGTAGAGCAGAGAAGGCGATAAACGAAGAAAAGAATAACAGTCAGTGTATGAGTGGAATTCTGAGCGGACCAAATGAAATCAAAAGATGGAAAAACAAAGTTAGGAAAAGACTACCAGGGCTTCTACCAGACTTGGAGCACTCTTTATAAACCCGGCACAAGACCAATCATACGTGGAAGTGCGGAAAGGAATAAGAAATAAACCAGGACCGGAAGAAATGGAAATAGATATTATAACTATTCGACAAACTAGGTCAGGAGACATGCTTTGGGAGCAAATTTTTGAAAGAGAGAGTGGGAACAAACACCACTGTTTCAAGGCTCAATTGTCGACAGCTACACAACGAGCGAAGATGTGGAAGAAGCTGTGAAGAGAACACTCAAAGGACCTACGGGAGAAATCGAGGTCTCAATCACGAAAGCAAACAGCAGAGGTCAAAAAATTACTGCCGTTTAGATGGACAAGCGAGAAACGGGAGAGCTCCTTAAGTCTAAATTGGCTTAGGAAACTGCAGGATAAGGCTTAGAGCCAAAGTTATACGCTAATATACCTCTGGCTTGGCCACCAACAAGCGTTTTGTAAACGGCAAAATGACCCGATCGGTGTGGCACGTGTTGTGAATTGACATTGGAAGTTTCGAGTTTTGTGTTAATTTAAGTTTTGTAAATTAAATCAAATAGATTAATCTGTACAAAGTGTATTGTAATAAAGTGGGAAAAAACTCTATATACGCATTTCTCCGCTCCATGCACATTCCTTTGCTGGTTGTACTTTCTTTTTCATACTGCTTGCACTATACCGTAGTACAGTAGTGGGCAGACAAACAACATCAAATATATAACGGTCTATGACTAAGAGATCATCTTAGCTCCCATCACATTGTCATGAAAGCATAACACCTATGACATTTGTGCTGATAGTTCTGACTCTCTCTCTCTGTCATATTCCAGTTTAGTAGTGTTGGCACTTAATGAAACACTAATAAACAAGAATTCTGAATTTTCAGATTTGAGCTTACCTGGATATAGCCTAGGGTCTCGGCATTTACATCTGCAATAAATTAGCCTACCAAATTTTGCCAAAATATGGTATTTGTTCAAACACAGAATTTAATTTCATATGGATCAAATTTAATGTCCGTGGACAATCTATTGATTATTAATTAATTTATAGAAGCCCTAGTCTGGATAATAGCTCTACCAAAAATGAGTTAGATGCACTGAAATCTTTATTACGGGCGATTTCAATGTACACAATTCTAGTTGGCTTCGCCATTCTGTATGCTGAGATATTTGCTAAGTCAAACAGCTTAACCCAGCTTGTAACTGAGCCGATGCGAATCACTAACATTTTGGACCTGTTGCTTACATCAGACCGTTGAAATGTTCACCAACATTATTTTACTCGGCATGAAATACTACATTCCACATTGAATGAAGAGTGTCAGGCCAAATGAAAATGCGTGGTTTGACTCGAACTGCAATAAATCGATCGAGGAAATGGAGTTAAGCTTCAAATCTAAATAAGGGGCACCCCTTCCTTTCTAAATAAGGGGCACTCCAAAATCAAATTTGGCCGAGGAGTGCCGATAGAACTCTTTCATCTCGTCAACTTTTTTAAATTTTTTTTTGCCCTCCCAATTTTAATACCTTTACCACATTTTGTTCGTTTTCCACCGCTGAAAATTTTTTTACTCGCTAAATATCCTTTTTTTAAATAGTTATTTTTTATTTAAACTCATTATTTTTCTACCTTTGGATGTCTCCATATTCCCCTATATGTTCAGGCATGATTTTTTTTGCTATGGTGGGTGTGAGAATACCACTTTGCACAGACTTCGCACCCCGCCATAATCTCCGCATAAAGCTAGCGGCAAGCATACCAAGCACAGGAAGATGTTCTCTGATTATGGTCGTCACTGCCCATACTCTGTTGAACTTCACGTTCCTAAAATACCCTATTTTTATACCTTCTTCTTCCCTATAAAACACCTAGGGAAATTTCACATAATTTCCACAAATAAAAACCATTTTATTTTATTCATTTGTATTATTTCTATACGCTTTTATACCACAAAAAAGAAGAACAAATTGGTCTATAAAATTTCTTATTCATTTAGTTTGATTTAAATAAAATAATTTAAAAAAATATGCCTTTTGGGAAAAAAGGTCTACCCAAATAGCTCATCATAAAAAAATATTCTCATAAGAATTGCTATATATATATATATAGGGTTTTCCAATAAGAGTGATATGATTTCTAAGTGACGTTTCGGCCATTTGTAATATGTCATGATCTGTCTTTTTTTTCATTGTATTCAGAAATGTTTACAATTTCATCATGGAGAGATATACGCAAGAATAACGTTTACAAATTATTCAATTTTATTATCAAAATAATTGTTCTCCAATTGCAACTTTTCGTGCGCTTTTGCCATTTTATGGTCGTAATAATCGTCCAAAAGTACTCGCTATTCGTCGAATTGTTAAAAATTTCGAGTGTATATTTTCTTTACATAATGTTCAAGTGCCAATAAGATAAAGAACCGCTCGAAGTAATGAAAATATTGCTGCCGTTCAGGCAAGTGTTGCTGAAGACCGCAATTTGTCGATTCCAAGACGTTCTCAAGAATTGGAACTATCTCAAACCACAACCTGGCGGATTTTGAGAAAGGATTTGGGGTTGCATCCGTATAAAATTGTTATCACTCAAGAACTGAAGCCATTGGACCACCGTAAACGTCGTGAATTTGCTAATGTTGTCTTGGAACAACTTGAAAACGATAACGATTTTTTTAAGAAAATCATCTTCTCCGATGAGGCTCACTTTCATCTGAATGGTGCGGTAAATAAACAAAACTGTCGACTCTGGTGCGAAGAAAATCCACAAATTATTAATGAACACCCATTATATTCACCTAAATTGACAGTTTGGTGTGGGTTTTGGTCTGGTGGAATCTTCACTTCTTTCGAAATGAAGCTGGTAACACCGTTACTATCAATGGAGAGCGGTATACAATAGATCGATGACAAGTAACTTTTTATGGCCGAAATTGGAAGAAGTTGATCTTGACAACATCTGGTTCCAACAAGACGAGGCTACGTGCCACACAGCACGTGCAACAACCGAATCATTGCGAGAAAAGTTTTTAGATTGGATTATTTCAAGAAATTGTGACATTGAGTGGCCTCCAAGAACTTGTGATTTAACACCATTAGACTATTTCTTGTGGGGTTATTTGTAGTCATTGGTCTTTAGCAATAAACCAGACTCTCTTCAAGCTTTAGAAGTCAATATTGAACGTGCTATTCATGACATACGAATTGATTTAGTGTAAATATTATCTTATCTTATTCTAATATCAAACATATTCATATACATTTATTTCTAATTTTAAATATATTTGTTGTTTTTTTTTAATAACTTAACCTAACTAACTTGTGAAATGGTTTGTCCAACGATGATTTATCACAATTTTGATGACTGCTGAAATTTCGATGTCCTGGGTGCAGGATAAATGGATGTGTCCTAGTTGGAGATCCACAATATACTAATATTTAGTTTTAGTCCTAAATTTTAAAATGTTCGATTTTAATTTAATTTTTTTAAATTCAGAAAGAAAAAATGTTTGCATAAATTAATAAGTTAGTTCTGAATAAGAAAATTATATTAAGTTTAACGAGGAAATAATTTATATGCTCACATTTGAACTGGAAGCCATTTTTACTCAAGTCCGTTTTTGTCTTAAACGACCATCATTCCCCATATTCTCAGAACTATCTGAACTTTCTTTGTGTAATCGGAAAACATCTTCTTTCGGCAAAGCGTCGTCTCCGTATGCCTTCTTCAATGCGTCATAAGTTTCGGTGGCAGTTTTTTTGAGTTTGACACAAAATCTTATCACACAAGTTTGTTCTGATATTTGGTCATCTACTTCAATTCCGCTTAACTCCATCTCCACATCAAACCACAGCACAACTCAAGCACAATATGAACGATAAAAAATTAACAAACCAAAAACTGTTATTGTCGTAATTATATGAACTGTAAGACTTTCAGTTTCTTTTTCCATACTATCGCTCACATTATTAAAACTAGAAGAAAAACAAGAAATAATATGGTAAAATTATTAAATACGAAATTAAAAAGAAATAGAAACAAAATAGATCAGAAAAAGTTTTGTTAAGTTCTTTAAAGCTATTTTAAATAGTCGTGGTCTTTTGCCACAGCATTTATGTATGTTTACAATAGTATTTTAAATTCAATATAGATCTCTTCTGATTAAAGGATCGAGAAAAATTCCCACACGTGTCGATTTTAGGGCTGTTAAAATTTTTAAAACCCCCACAATCTAATAGGAGTTATTGTAGTTAAAAAAATTTCACTGTTTGAATATATGGCAGAATGATTTAAAATTGAAATCAAAGGTAAAATATCTTACGGCCAGTTTACACGATTCCATGTAATACCTCATCACTCGCCCGGCACACTTTGCTATACCCGCTCACTAAAAAAAAAAACATTTTAGAAATAGGGAATTCCGCGTTGACAGTCAACTCCGTTTGCAACCAAAAAAAAGTGAATTAAGCCTTAAATATATATAATTAATTAATCAGATAGCGTTCCCTTATTCTTTTAATTACAATACTTTCCGTATGAAGCACTGTATCTGTACTTTTCCAAAATACTTTTAATAAATATAATGTATGTTTTATATATAAAAGCTATTTTTGAGCAAGTAAAACGTTCCGCGATTGAAGCGGTTCTTTTAAAACCATTTTTCATATGTAATATCATTTACACATAAACGTATGCGTAAAGCAGATTTTTTAATATTGCGGGTCTTGTTTGATGGAATTAGTTTTGTAAATATGCAATAAAACACAGTATTCTATTTTTAAATATTTATTTATTTATTATGTATTTTCATTTGATTTATTTCACTGTATTTTATTTATTAAAACAGAATTTTTAAAGTGGGGAATAGTATATAAAAATATGAATTGTAAGTTATTTGATTATATGAAAGCAATTATGTGCACAATAAGATGTTAATCGTATACAACATTAAAGGAAATGCTTTAAAACTAAATTACAATATGAAAAATTTAATGTACTTAAATAATTAATAACTTATATTCTAAAAAAAAATGAAAACAATATTATTTAGTAAATGCATTATAATATGGTCTAATAGAGCAATCAAAACAAATTTATTTAAATAATAAGCTTACCGAAAAATAAACTTTATTTATTATAACACAATGAAAACAGCAATTGAAAATAGACAGAAAAATTCGGTCCCATAAACTTTCTTACACACACTTTATATACACCGGCAGTGTACTATTTTATGGTAAACATTGAACTGTCAACATCGGATTCACAAATGACAAAGCTAACCCCCAAGTCTCCACTTTCATGGAGAATTAAAGTTTTCAAACTCTCCGAAAGTCTACAAAATTGAGGCGGTTTATATTTGATTGATATTTACGAAATGTATAATAAACCTAAAATAGAATTCCATTTCGTATCAAAAGATTGTACAAAAAATAAAAATGACCTATCGTTGTATTTAAATTGTATTTTTGTTTCCAGTAAGTGAATTAAAATAAATACAAATTATGCTTTTGCAATAAAATAAATTTCCATTACGACACATAGATGGCAGTGGGTATCATGTCTACATAAAAAATTTTTCACAGTCATATCCCCTAGTAAAAATTTGTACACAAAATTGCGTATACATATACGGTAAGGGCCTATCCAGGTATTCTTTAATCTAAGGTGCCAACAATGATATTAATGTTGAAGAGAGACTAAATTGAAAATTTAAAAATTAAATTATTGATGCATATTATTCATTTATTTCAATATAATTAATTATAATTAGACAACAAGAACATTTTATTAAAACATTGCACAAAAGCAATAATATCAAAGAGCGCCCGAAAAAGAGTTATTGATACTGTATTCTAGTGCGATCACAAGCACGGTTTATTCGGCGGATGAAATATGTTCGAATATTTGAAAATTATTTTCTTTGTACTCGTGATCATTCGTCATATGCGTTTTTCCAATATTTGCCTTGTTATAATTGATGTCCTTTACAACTATCTTATTTACTATAACCGGAAAAAATATTCACGGACAATGCAATGTGGTTTGCTAGATTTTTTTCTAGAAACCGATATTGAAACCATACAAAAAGAGCGCCTTTTTTGATCCAATAGAATTGTGATATTTTTGATAATTAATTAAAAAACACGACAAAAATACAAAATTTCACAATTCGTATCACTCATATATTTATGCAAATTGTTTATTTATTTCAACAATCAACACTACAGACTTTTTTGTGCCTTTCTCAAAATAATCATTTAGAATATAAATACGACTATATTCATAAAACAAAAATATGAATTAAATTCTACTGAGCCTTATATTTTAAAAATGTCTTTAGATTATTGTCTTATACCGTTTTTTCTATGAACTTCAACAAGTTTTCGGCTTCACAAGCTGCGAAAGATAACGCAATATTTTCAACAAAAAACGTAATATATTGAAAACTACACATAATAATACATTGTGCGTAAAGAGATACAAATACTATACAATTGAATATCGGCGTTAACTTTGTAATTTACTTATTACGGCACAACTTGGAAGAACTTGGAATGCAAACCAAAGTACCATAACCATAATTTAAGTCATTCTTAAGATAAAATGTTACAAAATTGTTTATAATTCACTGAATCCAATATAAAATATTGAAATACATATACTAATTTGTATTATTAATGATATTAACAGCATCAAAGCAAATTTAACCTAACCTAACAAAATGTGCCGATAAAATTTTCGACCACTCGATTTTTATATTAAAGTATTTTTCTCTATTTTTATAAAATACGTACCACCATCTCCATAGGCCTTTGCAATTGAAAATGCAATAAATTTTTGGTTATATTTATTAAAATAAACAACTAATTCCAAAACAAGAACACTACACACCAAATCCTCAAATCCGAATGAAAAATAATTAACTCACAATTGCCAACGCCGCCGAGTTGAAGTATGGATGGAAAATGTCCGCAAATAAATTCATAAGCACCCGCTCAATTAAGTTAAGACCACATCCACAGCAGAGCTATATTACGATTATTTCAATTTTATTTATTTCTCTATTAACTTTACATATGTTCCTTAGCTGTGCTCTTAGATTAAAAAATACCTGGATAGGCCCCTACCGTATATGTATACGCAATTTTGTGTAAGAATTTTTACGAAGGGGATATGACTGTCAAAATTTTTTTATGTAGACCTGACACTATTTATCGTAATGGAAATTTGTTTAATTGCACAAGCATCATTTATATTCATTTTAATTTACTGATTGGAAACAAAATTACAATTTAAATACAACGATAGGTCATTTTAAATTTTTGGCACAATCTTTTGATACGAAATGGAATTCTATTTTAGGTTTATTATACATTTCGTAAATATCAATCAAATATAAACCGCCTCTATTTTGTAGACTTTCGGAGAGTTTTAAAACTTTAATTCTCCATGAAAGTGGAGACTTAGGGGATAGCTTTGTCATTTCTGAAATTGTTATTTGGTCACATAAAAAAGTGAAATTTAAAGTGTAGTTTGTATCTATTTTCAAGTATTTACGAAAAAGTAAGTATTTTTATAAATATTGTAGTTATAGTGTTGTTAGAACTTAATACGAATTTTTTATTTCAGAAAATGAAGTGTTTCGCCGGATCTGTTGTATTGCATGTGTGTGCGTTCTACGAATGTATTGCCCCAAAATTCGGTCAGAATTCTTGTTTAGAGGCCTATCCAGTTCTTCTTTAATCTAAGGATGTGCTATATAGGCTTACAATAAAACTTTAAATGGAAAAGAACAACACTGAAATGAAGGCAGGTATGGACTATATAATGGTCCTAACACAATGCCGACGATAACATTAGGGCTATAAAAGAATTCCGACTGCACTGAAAGCAGCATCCAAACGCCTATTCAAAATTTTAAAACCCTCACAATCTTAAACTCTGACTGTTTTATTCCCAAACTAGCTGGTGTTTTAATTTCGTAGTTGTAGTCCTAGTAGTCCTCTTGAGTTAAAAATACAGTTTATGACATATATTTAATGATACATTCAATTTTTAAGTTAACTACATATCCAACACAGGAAAGTGTGGCGGTACTACAATGGTAACGACACAATTAAAATCGAATAATAAGTTTTTCGTCGCTATTTTATGCACTCCCACTAGGGGGCTATTAAATCCTAGCGGCGACAAATAGTACTTAATTTTTTTTTAAATTCATGTGATGTTTTTTTCTATATGCTAATATTGTGTAGATCGTAGATAAAAGAACTACCGGGGAAACTCTTTCGTCATATTTCCTGATATTGTAGCGGCAATAAATCAAACAAACGACATAGTTATGGCTTGAATTTTTTGCATAGATATGACCATCACTGACATCTAGTTTTCGTAATGCAAATTTTCTGAATTTCAAAAACGAAATAAATATACATTTGAATTCGTTTATTTTAAAGAAATATATATACTGTATTAAATAAAATTAATCCAAATTTAATTTTTTTTAAATGTTTTCATTTATTTTTATTTTTTGAATATAAATTAAATTTTTAGTAAACTTTTGGATACTTTAAAAAATGCCATTCTCCGTAAATTAAACAATGAGCAAATTCAGGTTTTTTTTACGTTTAATTTTGGCAGATATCGGCAAGTTGAATTTTAAGTTTATTTTTATTAAAGTAGAGGGCTTCACATCCTGCTCGCTTCGCTATGTCAAAATATATTCTACTTTTTTTCTCGCTCCAGACAATCCTAACATTAATAACATTACAATCCTAACATCATCGCAGTATTCTTTTGAATACGCTTACGCTCTTTCATTTCCTCTTCACTCAAATACGCTTACGCTCTTTCATGACCAAAGAAACACACATTTTGAAACAACAAAAACTCATACATACATCATAATAAAATCTTACAAAATGAAAAACATTTTTATATAATAGATAGATATCTAAAGTATTTTCGAACAAGTAATTCCATATTATAATTTTATTTTATTTAGCATTTTATTATTTAAATAATGAAGTATTTTGTTAGAAGCAACCTTCTGTAATTTTGCATGTGCCCATTAATTCTAATGTATTTTTGAAATAGGTGTACAAAATATTACTATAGAGGCGTATTATGTACTCAATATTCATTGATTCTTATATTAAAAAACTTCTGGATGGGCCCATACATCATATTCCCGTATATTTATTAAATATAGATTAAAGAACTTCTGCATAGGCACGTATGCTATATTTCCATACTTCTGAAAGCGGTGGTAAACCGACAACCTCCATATTTATAACTAATTCTTTTGGTTAGATATGTCTTGCACTAATACCGAGTTTTCGTAACGAACATTTTCTGAACTCCAAAAGTGTAACTAATTGTCTATTTAAATTTGCATATTTAAAAAAAAATAATTATTGAAACAGAACACATTATAATGGTTCGGCAAAATGACTGTGGTCAAATTTTTTGAAATATAAAAAAACAGTTAAATTAGATCAAGTTCGTGACAGCAAAAATAAAATTTCTTGACAAATTCGTACCAAATTTATTACGTTCTTCAGTTTGTGTTATGGCACCACTACAGCTGTGCAAAAAATGTGTAATTAGGGATGTGCTGCGGTGCTCCTGGAGCACAGAATTTAGATTAAATAACATAGATTTTAATTTCAAATTTTACTCGAAGAATGTTTCTGCGTCAAATAATCTTTAAGCTTCTGAGCATGTTTGCCAAGCCGTATGGAAGTTTATATAGTAAACGTAAATTTATTTATCAATCAGAACTGCGTTTATAATGAAAATAAAAATTCAGGAACTGCAGCAGAGCAAACCAACTTAATATCGATTATTAAAATATTTCGAATTAAAGTAAAAATTAACATTTCTAACATTTTACTCGAAAATCACAAACTCTGACTTTGAAATTAATTGAAATGTTATGAATTTTCTAACAAATATACAAACAAAATGCATACAGCACCACTTTCAGATAGCCGTAAATTCATTTATTTGGACACAAAAGTTTACAGTTCAAAACATGGAACAGAACTTCTAATTTTTTTATATGAAAATTATACATTAGCCGGTACAATTTTTGATTATGTAAAAAAAAACCAATAAAATAGGCAACTATGACATATATATAAATATATAATTAGATTTTACCGACAACTTACCTGAAAAACTAAATTCGCGAATTTTTATTTTTCGCATATTTAAGTAAATTAATTTTCTGTAAATATATTAGCATATTAAATTTATTTGTTTATACTAAAAATAAAAATAGCCCGCACGAAACGATTGTTTACATTGGAAGAACTACAAATTGGAGGAGAAAACAATTCTTCTTTTTTAATTACCATTGATTCGTAATTAGATATGGAATTATCCAATTTACCATTTGATTCGTAATTAGATATGGAATTATCCAATTTACCATTTGATTCATAATTAGATATGGAAAAATAGATGTCAGGCACAACAGTTAGAAAAGACTCTTATCAACTTTTGATTTGTATTTTCATTTATTATTCTTCGTGTTTTGTGATCCAAAGTATTTGTTAGAGTTAAATAATATTTTATAGTTACTCTTTGCTGGTTCTTTTGAATGGCGAAAAATTTCAAAAAATTGTTGATATGTTCGGCGTATCCAATTATTTATATTTATGTTATTTGCTGGAAAATTATATGCTATTATTGTAAGGTCTGTCAAGTTTCTATGTTATTCAAGTATTTACATACTCGTAATATGTAGTGAGAACCCTTCAGCAAGATTATCGCGTTTTGCGTCAAAAACGAGACCAATAAACACTAGTTGCATATAGATAGGAGACTACCTCCGAGATAGTAAAATTGTTCTTATATCCGGTTTCAAGAGAAGCTGCCAACAACAATATGGAGAAAGAATTCCGTCTACGGATGGTAGCAGTCAAAAGAGCTTACTTTAGTAAAAATAAATTATTTCGCTCAAAAGTTCTGTCTATAAAATTAAAGCTATTGCTGTTGTTCTCAGCCTCGTTCGAGAGGAAAATCATTCGAAGAATTTAAGGCTCCTACACGGGGATGGACGATTCGGCCATCTGTTAAACAATGAATCCATTGAACAATATGGCCACCCCCCGACTATACCTAAAATGAAACTCTGTAGACTTCGGTGAAGTTGGCACTTAAGCCGTTTGAATAAGGATAATCCAGGCTAGAACATCGACAGTCGTGTCATTTATGCTTTCAGGATCTGGGAAGAGTCTGCTGTTGATGGAGCGACGAAAATCCATTAGGAGAACAGTCAAGAACTATGCTGGTGCAAAACTTGGATATCTAGAATTCTCTAGCAGGCCTAGACTGGACTCCCAGCGATCGTGTTGTTATGATACTGCATGTCTCTACATGCCATTCGCCAATTGTATTGCATCTGCTTCATCACACTAGAACATGGTCATAATTGGTAAATAATCATGAGCCTTTTGCAATAAATTGTCTACTATTGCAGACTTCTTTAATATATTCAATTTTGTTTTCTTTATTCCATACACCAAATCACGATTGACCACTAAACGTCTATAGAATATATTAAACTGGGATGGACTACGAAACATTAGTATAGTGGTGATACCGGAAACCTGTATATAAAATATTTCTGAAAATTAAATTTAATGTATTTTTCGAAATTCTGCACTTAGATTTGAAAGTAATACGAACGTCTTACGAGGCTTTTCAATATTTGTCACTAAGAACATTAAAACGGTGATTACATACAGCTGCTAATACCACTAATCCACAGAATACTGAATATCGAAGAGAACAAAATTTATAACTTTCACATTTGATATTAAAATTTTTTAATATCATCTTTTTTAATTTTATGATCTTTGCTCAAAATCAAATTGTGGTACTAATAGAACGCGTTTTTACACTTAAATGATAAAAATTATTCGAAAAATTATAAAAGCCACATTTATTTGTCGAGATTATAAAACAAAAATATAATTCTAATCGTTAAAGTAAAATTATATTGAAAGCAACATATGCACGCAGAAAGCCTCCTTATTCAAGTTAATAAATTTTTTGCTTGAAAATATCTCAACTCCCGATCGAAATACATACAAACGAGTATGTTTTGCTTTCTTTATTGTTTACTTTCAAATCATCCAAAATCAGCACATGCCTGAGTATTTACTGAGCAAAATGTATTTAATATAAAAAAAAGCGGTCTTATATTGAACATTAAAGTTTGCTGTAATACATCGTCTTTTTTATGATAATTTGGTTTCCCTTTGTGATGTAATTTATATTGAAGTTATGATTATACGATTAGTTTTGTGTGACTCAATATGACCTTTTGGCGATAAGATTTATATTTAAAAAAATAAACCTTACAGACTACATTGTGAAATTTTGGGTGAAATCATATTCAATTGTCGGAATTACAGTTTGTACGAATTTCAAAAATATTATCAAATACATATGAACGCCTAATTGCCGGCCAGCCTCTTCAACAGTTTGGATTATCTTTTTCATAATAACAGCATGTCTAAAAGAATATAAATTGGTACAAAAAATTGATTTTATAAATTATATGAAATGAGGGTAACTAACTTGCACGGATGTACTGATGCCATAGGGGGACCAGGTAAATGCGGATGGTTCTCCATGGTGACCGTTTTTTTAGCATGATCTTGACTAACATCTTCATACATTTCTTCTACTGTAAGCGGTTTCTTTTTCTGATCATTTATTCAATTAAAAAGAAATTTTATTAATTACTATCTAATGATTATTAAAATGGTTCATACCTCATCGTATCCTACAACCCATAAACGAGGAGTTTGATAATATTTATCATAGGTAATGTGAAGATCGTACGTTCTGGTGTGAACTACAGAATCTCCCGAATCGGCCGCATTCAAATCCGTACTGTCGTCTTCTTCATCTTCTCTAACTAATTCAGTTTCCAATGACTAAACATTTTCAAATTACAAATTACCTTTTGTAAGACTAGCAGCAAATCAGGCGTAAGCAACGAAAATATACAAAATACAATACGTACTGGATCCACCAAATCTAGCAGACCACTTTCTTCGAATTCTTCCATATCCGCAGCTTCCTCGTCATCGTCATCATCAACTTGATCAGATTTGCTAGGCCCTGCTCTCATCTCATCTGCCTACAAAGTGCAAGCGGCGAACATTAACTAACGTTTTTGAAGCAATAATTAAAGAAATGGACTATTACTTTATTACTATCCAAAGTCATTTCGCAAACTTTATCCTCGACTCCTGCCGTGCCCTCATCGAAATGATGAGTTTCGACCCATCCACCATCGCCCGTATCATCCTCAACGACAATCTCCTCGCCGACGTACTCAATTTGTTTACAGCGTCGAAAGCATGGCACATTTCTTGTAATCAGAAATTGTTTATCTATAAAACAAGTAACTTTATAATAAATTACAAATAATTCAATTTTTTCTCTTTACCTTTGGGTAAATACGGTTTTACTTTGGTATCGTCTCCCGTCGCCCATTGCCACGTTGGGCAATGGTGCACCAAATGATCACCAGCAGCAACAAATTCTTCCGGAGTCAAAACGCCTGTTTCGCGAAATTTACTTTCCTTTATATAAGCAAAAAAAATCGTTTGTTGTAGAAAAAAATTAAAGCAAAATGTTCAATTCTTTTCAATTTATTGACGTACTTTAAGAACTGGCGTCAAATACTCAGCAACACCTAGAGCCTTGCCCTTTACACTATTAATGACGCTTTGCATTTTATTTAATTTTTATTTTAGCCTATTTATTGGACTTTGTTAATAATGTTTTATATCATATAGCACGAAACAAAGGCAATAATACGCCACAAATAACATTAACCGCGGCTACAGAACTAATAATGCAATTACTCACAACTGACCACTCACTTTTTTTGACAGATCGACGGAGAATGAGCTGAAAAACTTTGACATTCGATGCATACAAATTTCATCGCAAAAGTTGGTAGTCCTGTTTATTTAAAAAAAGCTCTATCCAGTGGAATTCGAATCCACGATTCCCCTGGATGATAGTGTTAAATAAAGGTTTTAAATTATTTAAATATTGATAATCAAACAGAATCAATTGAAAGCTGATTTAAATTATTTATTTATAATTCAAATAATGGCTTTCTTAAAAATTAATTCAATATTTACATTCTCAATTTTTTAAATTTAATTTCTAAAAGTTTAACTATTTTTTATTAAAGCATAGTCATATTAGCCGATTATTCAACACAAGACCAATAATTGGAAATTTAGGTATATTAAATAATTAATTTTATTTAAGAAAAATAATTTTCTAAAGTCAATTATTTAAAGTATTTATTTGAAAAAAATATTTTCAAACGAAAAGTCCATTACATTTTTGTATGGATTTTAAGAGGCCTTTTTAAATATATTTTAGAAGAAAAAAACTGCACGAAAACTTTTTCGGAGAACTTTGTTTCTTTTACTTCACAAATAGTTGTGAGGATATATTTCGGAAATTTCAATTTGTATAAGTATATATAATTTATATTTCATTATGTAATAATTAAGAAATTTATATGAATTAAATAATTTCGAATTAAATAAATTAGAAGTATTATCAGAAAAAACATTCTCGCAGAAGCGATAGTATATTGATAATTTGATATGTAACATGTTAGGTAACATAACAATCGTAGTTGTCCCGTTTGTTCAAAAAAGTTGACTTCGTGTGTCGAAGGTGGAGTAGTAATAGATGAATGTGTGCGTACGTTTATATCGTGTATTGACAAGTTAAAAAGACTTAAAGTCAACAAATTTTTTCCGGAGTTGAAAAATCGGAATTTGTGAAAATTGACTTATTTTTAAATGATTATTTGAATGTATCCTGACTAAATAATGCTTTTAAATGGTGGTAATTTGAGTGCGAGAAAATTTCGCTCTTAAAAATTCATTGCAACTGGCTTTGTTGTTTTGGCTCCTCCGTAGAAAAAAGAACCACAAAGGTAATTAGACTTAAAAATACTTCTGGAATCGTTAAAATTGTGGATAGTAATAAATAGTTCAATCATTTTGGAGTTGTGCAAATAAAGTGCGTCTATTTGTCTGGTATCTAAGTTCAATTTTATATTTGTTTATGGAAAAGTGGTTTATTCATGTTCATCCGTATGTGCATGTCCCGTGATATGGCGATTAATTGTTCAAATGAACTATTCAACAAGAAAGAGCTCTGCGATTTTTTTTATTAATTTCGTAAATTTCCAGTAGTGATGATTGACGGTTTTACTATCATGTACCGTTTGCCTAGACATTAGTTTATGTCCATTTGCTTGTTGCAAATATTTCGAATTAATTTTGTTAACCACACACATTTTCAAATTTGGTTTTTATAAGATTTTTCTTTTTGTAATATTTAATTTCTATTAAAAGAAACCATAAATTCGGTGTAGTTTCGACAAAGTCCGAATGTCATATAGAGTGGGTTAACAGTTCCAAATTTAATATTCTCTATTTTGCTTGTATTCAACTGGAAGTCAAATTATTTCAATCGTCCTGTTCTTGTATGAACGTGAAGTTTATTCTAATAGTCACCATATTACTTATTTGAGGATTGGAGCAGTCGATGTTATTGTGATCCGATTTATCGTTTTAATTTATAATTTTATTTGCTGAATTTTAGATAGACGCGGTGTGGGGCTGGGCTTCTGCCCCGCTGCGGTTAGCGGCAAACAGAATGGGCGATGCTTTGCTAGGGGATAGGCCCCCATCACCCGCGCGTTTGTCGCATACGTCGGAAAAGCATCCAAAAGTTACGCTAGCCGAACTGAACGTGTTGCGCCGACACCGCGAACTATGCGACGTCGTTCTAAATGTGGGTGGTCGGAAGATATTCGCACATCGTGTGATATTGTCAGCATGCAGCCCCTATTTTCGGGCTATGTTCACTGGGGAGCTGGAGGAGTCACGACAAACTGAAGTCACAATACGCGACATCGATGAGAACGCTATGGAGTTATTGATCGATTTTTGCTACACCTCACACATAGTTGTGGAAGAATCAAATGTTCAGACCCTACTGCCAGCGGCGTGTTTACTGCAACTCGTCGAAATCCAGGATATCTGTTGTGAGTTCCTTAAACGGCAACTAGACCCAAGCAACTGTTTGGGCATTCGAGCGTTTGCGGATACGCATTCATGTCGTGAACTGCTCCGAATTGCTGACAAATTTACCCAACATAACTTCCAAGAGGTAAGCAAACATATTTTAAATGGATCCATTGTAGTTATGTCAAAACTTAAATAAACGAAGAGGCAATTTTTTAAACCTAAATAGTATTTTCTAGGTTATGGAAAGTGAAGAATTCCTATTACTTCCTGTCGGTCAACTAGTTGATATTATATGCAGCGATGAATTGAATGTACGCTCGGAAGAGCAGGTTTTCAATGCGGTCATGTCCTGGTTAAAATACAATGTCGCCGACCGTCGACAACATCTTGCTCAGGTAAATGATAGTTGATTATTAATTGTTTATATGCTTTAAACTGGAACTTTTAATACAGTTTTCTTTTATTTATATAATAACCAGGTCCTTCAACATGTTCGCCTCCCCTTACTTAGTCCGAAGTTTTTGGTGGGCACAGTAGGCTCTGATTTGCTAGTTCGATCAGATGAAGCATGTCGTGATTTAGTTGACGAAGCCAAAAATTATCTGCTACTTCCACAAGAGCGACCTTTAATGCAAGGCCCACGTACTAGACCTAGAAAACCGACCAGACGAGGTGAAGTTCTGTTTGCGGTAGGTGGATGGTGTTCAGGCGATGCGATTGCATCTGTTGAAAGGTTTGATCCCCAAACAAACGACTGGAAAATGGTAGCGCCTATGAGTAAGCGGAGATGTGGTGTGGGCGTAGCAGTTCTTAACGACCTTTTATACGCGGTTGGCGGCCACGACGGACAAAGTTACTTGAATAGCATTGAACGTTACGACCCTCAAACAAATCAGTGGTCGTGTGATGTTGCACCGACTACTTCTTGTCGAACAAGCGTTGGCGTTGCTGTACTAGATGGTTTTTTGTACGCGGTCGGTGGTCAGGATGGTGTTCAATGTTTAAATCATGTTGAGCGTTACGATCCCAAAGAGAACAAATGGTCTAAGGTAGCTCCAATGACAACTCGTAGACTTGGCGTTGCTGTTGCTGTACTTGGAGGTTACTTATATGCAATAGGCGGATCAGATGGACAGTGTCCTTTGAATACTGTTGAACGTTATGATCCAAGGTAGGCAGAAATAAAATACTAATATTTAGTCTGCAACGATGTTAAAATTACATTTTGAGCAAATTTTCAGGCAAAATAAGTGGTGTGCGGTTAATCCAATGTCTACAAGACGAAAACACTTAGGCTGTGCTGTGTTTAATAATTACATTTATGCAGTAGGTGGCCGAGACGATTGTATGGAATTGTCTTCGGCGGAACGATATAATCCTCACACAAATACATGGAGTCCGATTGTGGCAATGACATCCCGAAGAAGTGGTGTAAGTAACTTTTTTTATTCAAAGTAACGTTAACTGTAATGAACCAATGTCAGAATAATGTAATTAATAATAAAAATAACCTCGTATTTATTATTATTAATGATTATAAAATAGTAAAGGAAATTTTAAATTTCGTTTTTGGGATTTTTTAACTAATTAATAGGTTGGCTTGGCAGTTGTTAATGGTCAATTATACGCTGTTGGAGGTTTCGATGGATCAGCATATTTAAAAACAATCGAAGTTTATGATCCTGAAACAAATCAATGGCGATTATGCGGATGTATGAACTATAGAAGATTGGGAGGGGGTGTTGGTGTTATGAGAGCTCCTCAGACTGAAAATTATATGTGGTGAGTTAGCTTCAACTATGTTTTTGTAAGCCTTTCTTAAGTTTAAAAAAACCAAAATCTTGTTCTAAATAAGAAAAATATGCCGCCTAATTTAAACAATTTAAAAAAAAAAATATTAAAAAATTGCAATGAATTTTGATGCATTTGGAAATCTTGAATTTAATAAGGTCCTTGACCCATTAGTTGTAAAAATGATTTCTAAACTTTGTATATAGAAATTACTTAATTTCAGAATATTTGAAATTATTTTATTTGCTATAAAAACAAGTGTTATTGTTAATTTAAATCAAAATCAATTTAATAAATATTATTTGAATTATTTAAAAAAAATCTCTGAATATTATCTAGTTTTCTTTGTTGAATATTTTGAATAATTTTTTTATTTGTATTTCTGCAGGATTCGGAAGGACTCAGTGGTTTGAAATAGATTTCAAAATCGCATTGATTGAAACGAAGAGAAATAATCTCCACTTTTCTCATTGCAAAAACGAAGACAAAAAATGTAAAGTTTTTTTTCATTTTTCAATTGGATTTGTTTTTTAGTCGAAAATTACATATTTTTATAATTTTTTGCAAATCAATTAAACGTAAATATACAATCAATGTGCGTAGCATTTAAATAAAGAAAAATGAAAATGAAAATTGCATATATTTTTATATGGGTGGAGAAATAAAAACAAACGACAAACAAATTTATAATCGAAACCTTGCTACCAATTCTGATTGGATTACTAATATTAATGAATGCAGCGTTTAAAACTATTTACATTCATTCTTATTGTATATTTTGTATTTTAGAGTCGAAATACATATTTGCTTTTAAACCGAAGCAACGATATGCATATCGACACTAAAACAAATACTAGAAATATGTAAATGAAAATATCGAACTTCAATAATGCTTCAATTTCTACCATTTATTATTTTTTTGGCCAATTTCTTTGTTTGTATTTTCGGATACATTCTTATGCATTTTTCTTTTAGTTCTATCATAGTTTATTATAAGTAAAAAAAGAATTTTGAATGTAAATTAATTTCGAAATAAATTCATTTCGATATAATTTTTTTTAAAATTAGTTAAATATGCTAATACAAATATTTCTCATAATTAATATAATTCTTATTTATAAGTACTAATATTAAGGCTGTTAAAGATTACGCACTCGAACGATTATAATGTTATGCATAAAATATGCTTAATTATTGTAACTATTATTGTATTTTTTTTTAGTTTTTATAATTAAAAATTCTATTATGAATTGAAATGTTTAACTGGTATTTTTGACTTCGTTTTTTTTAAATTTATTATACATTAATAATATAGACATGTGTTTTTTTAAAATATGTTTTGATATCATAAAGTGATTTGGTTACATTTTTCAATTTTATTTTGAACCATCAAATTTGTTTTATAAAAATTTTCATCATAATAATTATGAAAATAATAATTTCATACTTTTTGAAGTAATTTATTTTGCAAACGACGTTTGGTACTAAGAATATTGATAATTTCTAAAATGATAATAATATTTCACAACGATTAATTCCATTTTTTCTTTTTAATTTAATTATAATTTAATGATATTTTTTATTTGATTAAGGACAAGTGATCATAATACATTGTTGTTACTATTATTATTATTATTATTATTATTATTATGTTATTATTCGTTTAGGTTTTTATAGTAGTTTTAATTATTTTGATTTTGATTCTCTTAGTTGAAAAAATAATAGTAATTTTGTAATTGCATATGTTCTTTTTCTTTTTCAAACTCTGATTATATAAGTAATATTTATTACATAGAAAAAATAATAACATGAAGTAGAGTAAAAAAAAAAGAACAAAATTGAATATTGCAACAAAATTTTTTTTTACAATTTCTCAAATTATAAATTGTTTAATTAATTTAATAATGTATAACCAAATGTATTCAAATAATAATTAACACGAAGAAAAAAAATTAATAAATTTATAAGAAATATAATAATTATGAATTTTATCCTAAAAAACTGTGTACATATACTTGTACACATTAAAACTTTAAAAGGCGAAAAAAAAATTATCAATAAAATGTAAACCAAAATAATACAATTAAATATACAAACTATCTAAACAAAGAGGACAAAAAAAGAAGAAAACAGAAAAACAAATGTTTTTTTTATTAGAAATAAAAATAGTTGTCTATTCACAGATCTGTATATAAATACACTAATGTATACACCCAAACATACATATATACAAAGAAATACATTCATATATTTAATGAAAATATTTAAAGTAGGAGAGAAAAAAAAATAAATATTATGTATAAATAAACGAGTATATATATATATAAATTAGAAGATGAAGGGAAAGAAGAAAAAAATAATTTAAAGATAGTTCTGCTCCTAAATGAAAACAAAAACAAGCAAAATAATATTTATTATTAATATTATAATTTTATAATATAAACATTAGTTAATACTATCATTTTGTCAGAAATGAATTAAGAATGAAATTAAAATGAAATAAAATAAGTATAAGAAATTGAAACAATGTATAACAAATTAAATAGATAAAGAGAAATATTATAATAGATAATAATGAAATAAGGAAACTAAGTAAAATCAAAGAAAATTAATATCGAATCCGAAAAGAGAATGCTGCTAGTTGAGTAATAAAAAAAAAAAATGTTTAAAAATGTAAATATATTTTTATTTAGTTAATTTTTTATTTTTAGATTTAGTAAAATTACATTTTTATTTACTTACGTGATCAGAATGAATAATTCGGAGAAATCAATTCAATTTTTATTTAGATTTGTATATGCACATGCGATAATGATAATGTTTGTTTTCGATTTACTTAAACTAAAAAGAAAATAATATATATTATATGAAATAATTATCACGGCTATTTTTTTGGCCTTGTTCGGGCTTTTAAATATACTTAGTAGCGTAATGCTTGGGGGTTTATAGCTTAACAGGATTTCTTTATTTTAATTAGTTTGTCAAATGCCCAGTATGCTATGCTCTACATAACAGATGTGTCACTTTATGATATTTTAAAAATATTTAACACTTAAAAAACTTAAACAAGCAAAAACGAAAATAAAAACAGAAAAAAACAGCTTCATTCTAATTTAGGGTACGATTATCGTACTTTTTTAGGATCCGTTCACCCAGAGTGGATCAGTGGCCAATTAGTATAATAAAGTATTATTTTGCCATTGCTAATAAATACAGCACAGAAACGTTTGTCAGTGATTATAAGCGGGGACTTGTACAGCTATAAAGCAGGGGAAGAAAATAGTTCTATGGAGACCGAAAAAATGTAATTGTAGGTTCAATTCCACTTTATTCAGGTAAGTTTTTATACCATGTAATAAATATGTTGGGAGTGGATCTAGACCCACGGAAACATATAAGTTCCCATAAGTTTGTAAATACAAAACTATTGCAGGATTAAGTGGAAGTATAAATTTGAGTATTTTTTAAAAATATTGTAGTAAAGATATGTAAAAGTATAAAAATTAGTTAATTGAAACGTGTCATGTAGTTTGTTGAGAAAAATATTTCCCAAACGTTCTGCAAATATCTTCAGTTGTTAAAAAAACTAGGAAGCTTTGAGCCCAGTGCAGAAGACTACGTTTCGACGACTTCTAGATTTGCAAATTTCTGTTTATAAATTATGTTAATTTGCAATGATTGAAGCAGAATAAAGTTTAATTAGGAGTTCGTCATCCCAGAAAAATTGATTAGACTGACAAAGGTCAGGACTAGTGTGAGAGGAATAGTAAAAGCAGCCGATTGGCTTTCAGATCCTGTACGAAATGCTTTCCTCAAGTTTGAGAAGGCGGCGAAAAATGAAGGCAAAACAAATTATATGGTGGCAGCGTCGGCTTGGAGACAAGCCCAATTAGAACTAGTCGCATACAGATAAGAAATCATAGCTTTGACGGATTTAAATAATTTTCCTATTTAAGGTCAAGTGTTGCAACCGATAACAACATGGTAGAGGAATTCAGTTTATGGCTGCTCGAAGCCAACGGAGTCTAGGTACTTCAGTCAGTCTAAATTATTTCGCTCCAAATTCATGTACCAAGTTTATAAGCTTAAATCCGCTGTTTTTTAGTCAAAAAAACACATTTTTTTTTTATAGAAAGCAAAAACAAATTTATTCACAGTACTTGCCCTCGCTAGCTACACATTTTTCCCATCTCTTGGGCAATTTGAAGATACCACGCCAAAAAAAATTCCTTCTCTTTCGAGGCAAACCAGAATCGAAGTGCTGCTCAGCGAGCGCTTGTGCCCATCGACGATAATTGTGTCCGATAAAGCACGGTCGCCATAGGCCTCCGTAAGCATTCAATGCGATTCGGCAGCCGATTTCTTCAAATTAAAGCAGAAAAGCAGAGCTTCCCGCATATGCTCTTTTTCTGGCACAAAACTAGACATGATTACTAAAGGAAAAATGTATGTTGTTGTACGAAGTTGCTGACAATGTGCACTTATTAATGTTGACAGATTTCCAACTCATAAAAAAAAGTATGGCGTGTCCATGGCAGCTAAATACGCTCACTTACGCCATCTATGACCAAACAGCGGATTTAAGATTATACACCTGGTATACTTCGGAAAATTGGATTCTCAGCAAAAACCATTGTGAACTCTTGTTCGCGTTCGAGAGGAGAAGATTGTTGCTATTCTTTTTAAAGAATCATACTCAAACTTTATTCACTTAATGTCTTATGACATCTTACATTTCTATCTATAGGCCGGTATGCAGCTCGAGCTAACGCGGTCTCCACTACTCTCCCATTTAGCGCAGCTAAACGAGAGTGAAAACTTTTTGTGTATAGATAAATTTTGACATTTGGGAACTTTTTAATTTCGATGTTGATGTTTTAGGCCGGTATGCAGGTCGAGCTGAGATAAATTTTAACGCGATCTCCACTACTCTCCCATTTAGCGCAGCTAAACGAGAGTGAAAACTTTTTGTGTAGAGATAAATTTTGACATTTCGGAACTTTTTAATTTCGATGTTGATGTTTTAGGCCGGTATGCAGCTCGAGCTAAGATAAATTTAAACGCGATCTCCACTACTCTCCCATTTAGCGCAGCTAAAGGAGAGTGAAAACTTTTTGTGTAGAGATAAATTTTGACATTTCGGAACTTTTTAATTTCGATGTTGATGTTTTGTTGTTATTTTAAAAATAATAAAAATAATTGAAGTGAATAGTCGTGTTGTGACTAAAATTAATTATTTATCAACATCGAAATTTAGTGACTGCTGGTGTATATTTATTAATTCGATTTAATATTTTATTAGTAGAAACTTGAATAGGACAGTTATTATTATTATTATCTGGATTAACAATATTTATGGCAGGTATAGGGGCAAATTTTGAATTTGATTTAAAAAAGATTATTGCTTATCTAAGTTGAGTCAATTAGGATTAATAATAAGAATTTTATGTGTGCAGGTGCTATTATTCATAATATAAGAAATTCTCAGGATATTCGTTTAATAGGGGGATTTGTAAATCATATACCTTTTACTCCTTCTTGTTTAAATGTTGCTAATTTAGCTTTGTGTGGTATACCTTTTTTAGGTGGATTTTATTCAAAGGATATGTTTTTAGAAATTGTATCTTTATCTTATTTAAATATATTTAGTTTTTTCTTATATTTTTTTTCTACAGGATTAACTGTTTGTTATTCAATTCGGTTAGTTTATTATACAATGAATGGAAATTTTAATGTTATATGTTTACATTTATTAAATGATGAGGGTTGAGTTATATTAAAGGGAATAATGGGATTATTATTTATAGCAGTTATTGGTGAAAGTATATTAAATTGATTAATTTTTCCAGTTCCTTATATAATTTGTTTACCTGATTATTTAAAGTTAGTAACTTTATTTGTTTGTATTATAGGGGGTATTATGGGATATTTAATTTCAAATGTTTCTTAATATTTTTTAAATAAATCATTAAAGTATAATTTTTTATCAACATATTTAGGGAGAATATGATTTATACCTTATATTTGTACTTATGGAATTATTTATTATCCTTTATTTTTAGGAAGTCAAATATTAAAAAATGTTGATCAAGGATGATCAGAATTTATAGGAGGTCAAAAAATTTATAATTCATTAAAAAGTTATTCTATTATTAATCAATTAATTCAAAATAATCATTTAAAAATTTATTTAATAGTGTTTGTTATATGAATTTTTACATTATTCTTACGATTTAATATTTTATTAGTAGAAACTTGAATAGGACAGTTATTATTATTATTATCTGGATTAACAATATTTATGGCAGGTATAGGGGCAAATTTTGAATTTGATTTAAAAAAGATTATTGCTTATCTAAGTTGAGTCAATTAGGATTAATAATAAGAATTTTATGTGTGCAGGTGCTATTATTCATAATATAAGAAATTCTCAGGATATTCGTTTAATAGGGGGATTTGTAAATCATATACCTTTTACTCCTTCTTGTTTAAATGTTGCTAATTTAGCTTTGTGTGGTATACCTTTTTTAGGTGGATTTTATTCAAAGGATATGTTTTTAGAAATTGTATCTTTATCTTATTTAAATATATTTAGTTTTTTCTTATATTTTTTTTCTACAGGATTAACTGTTTGTTATTCAATTCGGTTAGTTTATTATACAATGAATGGAAATTTTAATGTTATATGTTTACATTTATTAAATGATGAGGGTTGAGTTATATTAAAGGGAATAATGGGATTATTATTTATAGCAGTTATTGGTGAAAGTATATTAAATTGATTAATTTTTCCAGTTCCTTATATAATTTGTTTACCTGATTATTTAAAGTTAATAACTTTATTTGTTTGTATTATAGGGGGTATTATGGGATATTTAATTTCAAATGTTTCTTAATATTTTTTAAATAAATCATTAAAGTATAATTTTTTATCAACATATTTAGGGAGAATATGATTTATACCTTATATTTGTACTTATGGAATTATTTATTATCCTTTATTTTTAGGAAGTCAAATATTAAAAAATGTTGATCAAGGATGATCAGAATTTATAGGAGGTCAAAAAATTTATAATTCATTAAAAAGTTATTCTATTATTAATCAATTAATTCAAAATAATCATTTAAAAATTTATTTAATAGTGTTTGTTATATGAATTTTTACATTATTCTTACTATTTTTATTTATTTAAGAATAAAATTCAAATAGCTTATAAATTAGAGCGTGACATTGAAGATGTTAAAGAGATTGAATTAAACAAGCCACTAAATTTAGACTATTTTCGTCCATTGCAACGAAAGTTATCACTACTACGATAAAAAAAAACACAAATGTCAAAATTTATCTAGCATTTATCTTCGATTATTGTCCCGTGCTTAGATTAAAGAATACCTGGATAGACCCCTACCGTATATGTATACGCAATTTTGTGTAAGAATTTTTACGAAGGGGATATGACTGTCAAAATTTTTTTATGTAGACATGACACCCACTGCCATCTACATATGTGTCGTAATGGAAATTTATTTAATTGCAAAAGCATAATTTATATTTATTTTAATTCACTTATTGGAAACAAAAATACAATTTAAATACAACGATAGGTCATTTTAATTTTTTGCACAATCTTTTGATACGAAATGGAATTCTATTTTAGGTTTATTGTACATTTCGTAAATATCAATCAAATATAAACCGCCTCAATTTTGTAGACTTTCGGAGATTTTTAAAACTTTAATTCTCCATGAAAGTGGAGACTTAGGGGATAGCTTTGTCATTTCTGAAATTGTTGTTTGGTCACATAAAAAAGTGTAGTTTGTATGTATTTTCAAGTATTTACGAAAAAGTAAGTATTTTTATAAATATTGTAGTTATATTGTTGTTAGAACTTATTACGAATTTTTTATTTCAGAAAATGAAGTGTTGCGCCGTATCTGTTGTATTGCATGTGTGTGCGTTCTACGAATGTATTGCCACAAAATTCGGTCAGAATTCTTGTGTAGAGGCCTATCCAGTTCTTCTTTAATCTAAGGTCCCGTGCATTTATTTGTAGTGAAAACCAAAGTGAAATCGCGTGGAGACTTGTCAATGCCGCCATCTACTTTTCAGTAGATTCACTCTCCTTTTCACTTTCATTTCACTCTCAAGCTGCGTACTGCCCAGCGAAATCGTGAGCTAAATTTTTCGATTTCAATTTAGCTAGCTAAAAATCGTATGAAAATTTATCTTAGCTCGAGCTGCATACCGGCCTTATTAACAAAATTCCTATGTACCCCTTCACTTGTATTCGGTAAATATTGTTTTTATTGAAAATGTTCTAAAAATATTTATTATTATGTAAGCACACTTCTTTGTAAAATATGATTACGATGTAAATTGTTGTTGTTATTTTATAATTAACATGTTTGAATGAAGGTAGATCAGGAACGGCGAGTGCGGTTTCAAAATAAAATCAGCTGATATAATCGTTTTAATAATATTTGTCAACAACTAAAACTAAAGTTGATTGTGCTTACAACAATTTAAATATATAAAATAATACAATAATATAATTGGAATTCTTTAAATAAAATCTTGCCGTTTAGTTCCCAGAATAATTATTGCAATACTCAAAAGTATTTTGTAAAAATGCTGATTATTCCTATTATTATTTTTAAAACTGGCTTATGGTTTTATTCATTGGATTTATGATATTTGTTTATGGAATGTGCTACCAAGTTTTTTTACCTTATTTAAAATTTCCTGTTTTTACGGACTTTTACTGGATTTTATATTAATGTGCTAACTAATATGTGGAGACCAGTTAATGTTTGAGAAGCTAAGGATTCCATAATAAATCATTTAATGGCTAACGAATTACAAGAAACCCTTTTCCCAAAAAACTCATTGATGGAGATGACCGTGTGATAGGGGGCATTGCCATTCAAGTGTCTGTTGTCCGATTTTAAGCGAAGAACCGTATTTCGGAGCCTTTTAAAGACTTAAAAAAAACTTGGTTGATAGTTTGTCCTGTAGGCCATGGTTTTCTATTTTCATTAGTTTCCTATATTTAAATAGCCTTCCAAAAGTACTTTTTGACACCGAAAAACTTTTGCTCTTCATAAACAAGGTTCTTCTTGTAAGTCAAACTCACACATTCACCAAGCTTTACAAAAAATTTGATGGCATATTGTTGCTCAAAATTTCGCTTTTCCATTTACCTGACGAGGCATAGTTACCTGACAAGGTTGAAATCTGTATTGTACGTATACACTCTGGCAAATTTGGAAATAATCTTATGAAAATGTTCGTTCTGAAAAAATAAATTTCGCGCACTGCGTAATATTTTTGGTAAACATAACCGACCAACTGAGACAACAATGATTCGTTTGGTGCAGAAAATTTGAAGAATATTTTTAGAATAGTGTGTTCCAGGCCCCAATAATCTCAATTAGATGTCGTGCACAGCAATTGGCCCTTTCCTACAGCACCAGCCAGTAAATTTAAATAAAAGACCTGCTGTTACACACTTACCAAAGTCAATTGACATAGGATATCCATAATCTTGAGTGATGAGGTCCAGTTCTTTAACTACTCGTATCAAAGCTGCCGCATTTGGGGTAGTAAAAATTTAGTTATCTTTCAAGAACAATCTATGCACCCACAGAGAGGTACTGTTCGATACCGTTTTAGGCTGGCGGAGTAATCGGACCGTAATTATTTGACAATGCTGTCTGTAACACTGTTACGGTGAATGCAGAAGGTTTTCGTGACATGATAACCGACTTTATGGCTTAAATTGCATGACATATATTTGTTCGATTTGTCGTATGAACAGGACGGTACCATTTGTCTCTTACTTATGAAACATTTTCCCTATAATGGCTGCATTATCTCATTAAACAAAGTGGTCAAAAGAAAGCCGAAATCTTGCGAATTGACACCCTTCGATTTCTTTCTCTGCAACAACGTCAAAAGTAAGGATCAACGGTAATAAGCCCGAGAAGTCGTGCTAGGCATTTGGTAAATATTATGTTTCATACTTCAATGTGATAGACTAATGATCATTTTGAAATTGGTTTTGTATATTTTATATAAAAGAGATAAAATGTGGTCTTAATTAATTATCTCATAAGTAATCTGCAACTAACAAAATCGTTTGGAATATTTAGAGTCTAAGAATTGTATCTTGTAAATTTGTTTTTTTATGATTTTCAAGTACTTCGCTAACGATAATCCGCCTGTATCTAAAGATGCAAATATAATTATAATAAACATATGATACGAGGGTCGTTCAATAAGTCCTTAGAAAAAGATGGAAAAAAACTGTTTTTTAAAAAAAATTTTTTTTATTTCTAAACACTTTTCTAACCGTTTTTCCAAAATTGTTATCCCGCCCAAAAAATAGGATTTCGGAAGTTCTGCAAAATACTCATCCGTTTGAGCAATGACGTCCTCGTTGGAAGTGAACCGTCGTCCGCCAAGCCATTTCTTCAGATTGGGGAAAAGAAAATAGTCACTCGGGGCCAAATCTGGTGAATAAGCGGGATGCTGCAACAATTCCATTCTCAATTCCACAATTTTGGCCATGGAAACAGCGCAGGTGTGCACACGCGCATTGTCCTGATGTAAGAGGATTTTTTTCTTCTTCAGATGGGGGCGTTTCTCCTTGATTTCCTCGCTCAACCGTTGCAATAACGACGCGTAATACGCTCCTGTTATTGTTTTTCTTTTTTCCAAGAAGTCGATAAAAATGATGCCCTGCGAATCCCAAAAAAAACGTGGCCATCACCTTGCCGGCCGATGGCACAGTTTTTGCCTTCTTCGGAGCCCGTTCACCCTTGAAAATCCACTGTGATGACTGTCTCTTCGTTTCTGGAGTGTAGTAGTGTATCCAGGTTTCGTCCACAGTGAAATATCGACGAAGGAATTCGGAAGGATTGCGATGAAAGAGTGCCAACATAGCCTTAGAGTCCACTATACGATTGCGCTTATTCTCCTCTGAGAGCAAACGCGGCACCCATCTTGCCGAAATTTTTTACACAGACAATTTTTCATGCAAAATTGAAGCGACTGTACCTTGTGATATGCCCGTGGCCTCAACTAATTCGCGCACTTTAATTCGCCGATCGTTCAAAATCAGATCGTGGATTTTGTCGATGATTTCAGGAGTAGACACCTCAACTGGGCGTCCTGAACGATGTTCATCTTTTGTGGATGAACGGCCACGTTTAAATTCATTCACCCAATTGTAAACCGTCGCAAACACAGGTGCAGATGTGCCATGAACTGCATCCAACTCGGCTTTGATTTCTTTCGGGCTTAAGCCTTTCAAATGGAGATGTTTGATGACAGCCCTAAACTCGCTTTTTTCCATTGTTATGCACAAATAAATGTCGTTAACTTTAATCGACGATAGAAATTGACCTACGCTATGGATCGAGCTGAAATTTTTTCCTGTCGATAATGCCACTTACAAAAAAAAATCTTTACCGACACTACGAGCGCAATTTCTTGAATTTTCTAAGGACTTATTGAACGACCCTCGTATATAATAAAAGCAGTAAATTTGATTATTTTAATCAATAACAAGTAAAGTAACACAAAATACTGAGTTATAAAATGTTCGTTGTTTTAATTACTATTACCAATTTACCTAGATTAAACAATCAACATAATGTGACCGTCCAAATAACTTTCACTTATTTGACCGTTCAATCCAAATACTCGTACAATATTGTCTCTTCCATATTGCTAATGGATTTCAATAGACTGTTCTTCGGAAGCTTCTATTTGTCTAAAAGTGATCTTTGGTCTGTTAAGTGAACAATAACTTTTAGAAAATGCCATACCAAATTATGAGAATGAAAAAAGCGAAAATATAGTAATATTTGGACCAAAATATTACGAAATAGTTTGGGAGCAATGAACTGCCTTGCGGTACACCAAAGTTTATTGTCGATGGTCAATCATTATTTTGCTGACATACTGTTGGCTTACCCTACTCTAACTGACAAATTATTTTTGTGCTGGTATCCAACCATAGTTGTAGTGATCTTACTGCTTGCTAAGCCAAAAAAGCTTGTCATATGAATGCACAAAGAATATCTTGTTTTTTGTTTTAAACTTAACCCAAATTTAATTATTTCCAAATGAACTCCATCCAATACGTACGCAGTACTAAAGTTACCGCGGTTAATATACGATCAGTAGATTTGTCAAAATTAATCAAAATAATTATTTGAATAAATTAATTATTGAACATCTATTTATTGCATTAAAATATATATTTAAGTGATATTCAAAATTTTGCTAAAATAATTTATTATATAAAAGAAAGTGTTAATTTGATCGTGTTTTGGATAACTTTTGTTAAGCGTTAAAAATAATAATATTTATAAAAAAAATTTTCGAAGGCAATTATCATTGAGAATAATATTTACAATAAATACTCTATAAAATATGAAATACTTATTTGCAAACCAATTAAATACTAAAAATTATATACTACTTTGATTACATATTATTTTTTTAAATTTTTTCCAAATTCATTAATTAATTACTATTTAAAAAATTAAGGTTAGCTTTTAAAATAAACTTAAAAATGATGGGCCGACGACAATTCTGTAAAAGTTTGGTTTGATTTGATTTTTATTCAATTTTTTATTTTACAAATTCAATATATATATATATATAATTACAAATAAATACAATTAATCATTATTAATTTAATTAGTATTGAATTTGTGAAATAAAAAATATTAAATAAGGATTAATCTATAGAAAATTTGAAAGTTTATGTTTTTCAGTTAAAATATTCACAAAAAAATTTGTACTATTTAGAATGTTTAGGAATAGATAATATAATCTGAAATAACAAGAATATTTATAAATATGTGGATGATTTCAAACAGTTGTCAGGCAGTGCATGTTGTTATGAAGGTGATTGCATACTTTTGGCTAGTAGTGTAGGTTAAAAAAGTATCGCGGGTTACGTATATTCGATTTTCGATTTTTTGTGGCGTTATGTTGGTACTCATGTCTCTTACTTATATCGACAAGTTCGGCCATTTTGAATGTTCAGTTAATTTTTTGATAATAATTTCATAAGGAAGGGATACTATTTACAAAAGAGAACTAAAAATGTGATCAATATTGTTCCAAAAATTAACAATAATTTTTTTATTGAATTTCTTTTTTTATTAAATAAATTAACACAATATACTTGTGCCATAATAAAGTTAAATTTGTTGAGAAATATTCTAGCAACAAAAACATATGGTACCGCAAGGCTCCACAGAGTAATTTTTTAGATTCTACTTTTCGCTCATAAATTCAACTCAATATCAATCAAAGAAACTCTAACATATGAGCCAGTAGTTATACATGAAAGTGTGTGGGCTAGATGAAATTGGTCATTGATTAGTTGCATGAACCAGTCAGGGGTGGTTATATTTTGTAGAGCATGTTAATTTGTCTTCAGAAATTAAAAAAATACTTGAAAAATATATAAGAGGATTTAAAACCTCCACAATGAAGGTGACTGCGAAAGATGATGAGGAATAGTGAGTTGAACGTCACAGGATACGCAAATTTGTCTTTGCTAAAGGCGTGACCACGATGCGTGTGAGAGTTCCCACCACCACTATACTAATAACCCAATGTAATGCAGCACCTCTGATGTTAAGCAGGTTATGTCAAATATTTCTAGGGTACGAAGTGCTTCCAGAGCTGTGTCGTTGTCACTGAATTTAACGATATTACGATGATTGAGTGCGCAAACTACAAACTCTACCATCATACTTTTTGCCCACAGCTCAACATAATATGGAGCTGCCTTAAAAAGGTATATTCCTTAATAAAGCTCACGAATATGGGGGCCATCTAAGGTCAATGACTGCGTAAGAGATAATATTATCATCGATGACGGCGCCCAAGAAAAATAGTAAGTAATCATTGAGTTAATGAAACTGGTCTAGAAAAACTTTTCCTGTAGAAGGACGGATTAGTATTTGCCTCTTTATATCCATCCAGGGATTCTCAACCATAATTTTCAGTTAGAATGTGCAAGATTCGGCATTCGGAAGAAAAATAACTATTTGCCCGGATCGCAAAGGTCCATGTAATATTGTAAAAGACAACAATGTAATATTCGGAAGAAAAATAACTATTTTACACATGTAATATTGTAAAAGACAACATACCAGGGACAACATCCCACTCAGCCAATTGGATCAAGATTCTGTATGGGAAAATGCGATCATATACATTTGATAAATCAAGTGATAACAGCAATACATAATGTCTATGTTTATAGCACTCATGGATCGCATACCGTAGGGTAGGCATCAAAAAATGTTTTATTATGTAAAGCTTTTTCAAAAAATTTATATTAATTATAGAATGTGCCACATTTTCTGTAAATTCCTCTTTGCTTATGTACATATGTACGGTATATTCTAAAGTTAATCGATTGAAAATATTTTTTCAGCATTCTAAAAAATTAAAATATAAAAAAATTTAGATTATTGACTTTCATTATTGTTCTAAGCGTAATTCACAATATTTTTTTAACAATTTCATTAAAAAATGAAAAATGTATTAAAAACTAATTTTTTAATTAATAAAAAAAAAATAAACCAAAAAGACTTTTGAAAAAAATTCGTGCATTTTTGTGATAACAACACAAAAAACCTAGTTATTTTGATGAACCCCTTGACTATATTTTTTTTGGGATATGATAAATTTTGTATTTTGTAGAGTCACCGTCAATTGACAAAATCTGATTAACTTAGTGCTAAGTGCAATTTCCAGAAATTGTATGATCGAAACAGAAAGGGTTATTTTGTGTAAAAAATAAAAAAATATTTGGTAAACAATAGCGTAAATAGATGAACATTTATAGCTGCAAAAAATTGTCTAAGATAATGTTCACGTACCGAAGAGTCAATCACCTTTGAACGTACGAAAAAAGCGCGCAACACTTGGTTACTCTAATTATAAATGTTCCAGTAAGGTGTCAATAACCGAACAGTATCAGTTGTAAAAAAAGCTCACTCCGATTCAGGCGAAAGCGCATGCAATGATCGGAATATGGAGTAGGTTAATCAACTTTTGCTAAAAGTCGACTCTTCTCATACGTAAGAGTGAGTATCGCTATGCGGCTCAAGGTCAACGCTACTCAAAAATTCTATTTCGAGTGCTTACTATTTACGCGATTTGGTGGTAATGACTTACGATGGCCATGATGTCGTCGTCTAAAAGTGTTATATAATTATTCGCTTCGGTACATTGCCTCCTCGACTATTGATGTTACTATGAAAGTTTAGCGGGCGTACCATACGATCGGCTTAACAGTTTCAACAATGACTCCATATTGACAAATTCATTATACTCGTAGTTTTAGTAATTGCAACATCTTCCTGCAAAATTTCGCAATGGAAGCTGTTTTTGAAGAAAACATAAAACAATAATCACCACACATACTCGCATAACACGATTGATTATTTCTTCTAATAGATTTTTTTTTACGATATCGCAAAATGTATTTTTGGGTAATTGAACTCTGAAGGTTTCCGTAATTTTTGGATTTTTTTTTGCTGCCAGCAAACAACAAACATATTTCATTGATTTATCGAATATTTATAATTGATAAAAGAAATTTATTATACTATTTGTATATTACATTGCTATTAATTTCCAATTAATATCATTGGAAACTTTGCTATTTGTTTTATTATCAATTTAATGAATAAAGTATAAGGTAAATCATTGCCTATTTATGTTACTTGCTACTATTAGAAAAATAAATAAATGTGCTTATTATGAATTGTTTGAGCTTCTCATAAAATTATTCATTTTTGAATGCGCACACATTTTCTTTTTAAATTTAATAATTTCTTATTATTGACTGTATTCTATATATTATTCAAAGTATTTTGAATTGAATTTTGTTTATTAATAATTTCTATGTTGGTTTTTATTATTTTTTATATATAAATAAAATTTTTACCCTTTCAGTATTGTTTATATCGAAATATATTAAAAAAATATTAGTTTCCAAAGATTTTCTTATTAGCCTGAAAATTAAATATTTTTGAGTTAATGATTAAAAAGCGAAACTTTAAAATTAAAACAAATCTGAAAAAGACAATAGATACTACTAACTATCCGCAGACTCGTTGACTGGACCAATAGCGACACATTTTTTTCGACTCATGTAATCTGTTCAGTATCCAGATTGGATATACTGCTCTCAGTAATAATTTACTTTTAGCAACATCAACCGTCCTTTATGCCAATCCTGTGGCAGTCAGTTTACCACCACTCTCCCATTTTATATCCTAACAGCTACAGATCAGTCTTGTTTAAATAATTTCTTACACGAAAATTGAAGTCGCCAAATATCCTTATAGTCGTGATTCTAAAAAAAAGTTCCCGGCACATGTATGAAGGACATTACATATATGTATTTTATAAATATATATTTTTGTAAGTGACTATTGCCTAAATAGAATTATTCAAAGGTTTTTTGGTTGATTTGGTTTAAAAAAAAAAAATTTCTCATTTTTTTTAATATTTACAAATTTGATTAAACAGATTTTAATCACAAATTAATTTACTATATTGTGTACCAATATTGTCGGATTAAATACCGACTGACATTTCTTCATCTAACGGTAGTAAAAATGATCTCATAAATAGTTTTAGTTGTAAGATAAACAATATTGAACAATATTTTTGGTAACTAGAATTTTATAAATCATCATCAAATGTCACGATGTATTAAATTATTACGAATGTAAAATTGGTATCATAACAGTTCGGCTGAAAAGTTTAGAACGAAACACAGTAGAAATATTTTTTTTTGCAAAATTCATTTTTATTATTCAACATAGTTGCCTTCGAGGGCGATACAGCGATTATAGCGATCTTCCAACTTTTCGATACCATTTTTATAGTACTCTTTCGGTTTTGCCTCAAAATAGGCCTCAGTTTCATCATCGGTCTTAAATTTCTTGCCAGCGAGCATTCTCTTGAGGTCTGCAAACAGGAAAAAGTCGCTGGGGGCCAGTACTGGAGAATACGGTGGATGGGGCAGCAATTCGTAGCCCAATTCATTGAGTTTGACCATCGTTTTCATCGACTTGTGACACGGTGCATTGTCTTGGTGAAACAACACTTTTTTCTTCTTCAAATGAGTCCGTTTCTTAGCGATTTCTTTCTTCAAACGATCCAATAACGCTATATAATAGTCGCTGTTCATCGTCTGTACCTTCTGGATATAGTCAATGAATATTATACCATGCGCATCCCAAAATACAGACGCCATCACCTTGCCAGCCGACTGTTGCGTCTTTCCACGCTTTGGATTCGGTTCGTCGCTCGCTCTCCAGTCTGCCGACTGCCGATTGGACTTTGGAGTGTAGTGACGGAGGCATGTTTCATCCATTGTCACATATCGACGCAAAAATTCGGGTTTATTGCGCTTGAACAGCTCCAAACACTGCTCAGAATCATCAACACGTTGTTGTTTTTGGTCCACAGTGAGCTCACGCGGCACCCACATTGCACACAGCTTTCGCATGCCCAAATATTCATGCACGATATGTCCAAAACGCTCTTTCGATATCTTCAGAGTCTCAGCTATCTCGCTCAACTTCACTTTACGGTCATTTAAAATGATTTTGTGGATTTTTTTGATGTTTTCTGCCGTAACCACCTCTTTTGGGCGTCCACATCGTTCTGCATCAACTGTGCTCGTACGACCAGTTCGAAATTGACGAAACCAATATTTCACAGTTGAAAAAGCTGGAGCAGAGTCCGGATAACGTTTGTCAAACCATGCTTTGGTTTCCACTGTATTTTTTTTCATCAAAAAGCAATGCTTTATCAATACACGAAATTCGTCTTTATCCATTTTTTTTTCAATAACAAAAGTTGCTCCACTCAAAATGCTATATCTCACGAACCAATTGACCGAATGCTGTCAAATTTTGACAGGAATCATTTGAAGCATGGTGCTTTGTGATAATTAAATAGATTTTTGCAAGAGGCGCCATCTAGACGTCATGGTTCTCAACTTTTCAGCCGAACTGTTAATTGTATAGTCTAAGAACTAATTGATAATATCTGATGGTTCAATGTAATTTATTACCTACTTAATTGCTAACTAACGCTCTTCATTACATTGTTTTATATTGTTGCCATTAAAGTATAAAGGGGTAGAGTGGATGTCTTATAAATTTTTTTCACTTTCTTCTCGTAAGCCAGGTTTAGAGATTGTGATCAGGGCTTTTTAAATTCAGTTATTGCATTGGTAGTCTTGGAATCAGATGGAATATCATCAGTATGAATGTTATATAAAATAGGATCAAGGATGCTGTCATATATTTCTGAATCAAAAGTCTCTAAAGAACTCCAGTTAAAAAAATATATATTTTCCCTTATAAAAGATACAAAAAACCCACTTTTTAATGGTAAATTAATTAGAAATATTAAAAAAATATAAACTAATTTAAATATTATATTTTATATTTATTTGAGTAATAAATAAAAAAAAGATATATTTGAAATAATATAAATTATTAAAAAAATACCTTACATTAGTTTTAAAAACAAAATACGACCATAAAATATTACAATTCTTTTTACGGCCAAAACTTAATTTCCAAAAATAGTTTATAGTTTAGAAAAATATCTTTACCTTCTTTTCCTTTTTTATACAGTTATGTGTATATTCTTAAATTTACATATCTAAAAATATTAAAGAAATGGCCTAACTTAAAATTGCTTGTGGGATATTTCAGTTCAGTTTAAATAGATAGAAATATTTATTAAGTGGGATTTACGTACTAATTTTCTTTAAAAAATAAAACTTTATATAATATATATTCTTTAGAAGAGTACAACTTAAAGCACATTTATTTTGAGAATTGCGAAGAAATATGGCATTTCATATTTAACGAAAATACTCGTATTCCTTGTTTTATGTTCATAGTGATGTTTTTCTATGTTCCCTTTGTATACGATTATATTTCCAATAAATCCCTTCCTAAAAGAAGTTTCCTTTATTATTTTCAACAAAAACATTTATTGGCAGTTGAAAATAAAGTCTCGAGATTTATTATACGTTTATAACTAATTTTAAGTTGAGAAACACAGATGGATGCTAAATGTCACTTGTTATTGCTAAATGTCAGTTAAGACGGTTAAGAGTGCAGTCGAATTTGGTAGAATCTTCGGTCCGTTGACCGAAGTATTTCTCATAAATGAAAATTTGATACCGTGGGATATAGAGGAGAGCCACCTTCGACAGATCCACGATGGCTGTGGTTTAATACATACATTAATCGCGGGTACAGTCCACCTGGATACAGAAAGGAAAGCTGGCTTAATATAGGGCTTGTCTCCAACGATTACAGGTGGAGTTGGGTAAATTTAATGTGTCCAAAACGGACCCGTAAAAGATAGCTGAACGGAAAAGAGTATGGTAGAGCTGGTTGAAAAAAGAAAGTTTAGTAGAGCTGTTTGGAATTTATAAACAAAACTGGCAAAATCGGGGTGTGATAATGAAGTTATATCTCATTCCCATTTCTCACAAGACGGTTTAGAGTTCAGTCGAAATTGGTTTTTTGGTAGAATCTTCGGTCTACAACCACGGTTGTAGACGGCTCATGGTAGTATGTTAACGTAAGCTATATAAAATTTAACCAAGATTCACTCCAATTAAATTGATATATAATCTATTTATTTAAATAAAAACATATAATTTAATGTATCTTATTGCATATTTTCGCTGCAAAATTGTGTGTGTAAATAGTAATTTTTAATTTGAGTTATGATATTGTTTTATATAAAAAATTAATAACCTAATTTGAAGTACTGAGTTAAACAAATTTTTTTTGCGTTTTAATAAAATAAACGTTTTATTACGATAAGATGTGATTTGATTGCATAACAATTTATTTATTTACGTTTTTTTCAATATTCTATTGGTCTTTATACTAAGAGTAGTACTGTTCGAGCATCGGTATTAAATAGACAAATTACTATATTTTCAGCATAATATTTTTTTTCAATAATAAAAAAAGTATATATTATGCTAGACATATAATTTTTTGCGCATTTAGTTCATTTGTTCAATGGCGCGACGCAAAAATTAAATAACCTTCAAATATCTTAGAAATAATATTATCTAAACAAGTTCAATACTACGAGTATGAATCCATGCACGAATTTACTTTCAATTTGCCAGCAAAATTAATATGTACGTATTCGTTTATTTGATTTAGACTAAAATATAGTTTTTTGTTCTAAATTAATACGAAAATATATTTGTTTTTTTCCAATATACTATAGTTTATGTATAATAATTTTTAAATAATAAGGATTTTTCGGTTAAGTTAAACTAAAACGTTGGTGGCTAAGTGGTTTAAAAGTTTTAAATAAAAGTGATAGAATTTTGTTGAGAAAGTTAATCTGCATTCAAACTTAATAAATATTTATTATATTGTATATAAACATACTCGTACATTTTTGAACGTTATGAATGAATATTCAAGGCATGTAGGATTCTCAAGGGTTGGAAGGGGTTCATTTCTAAACTAATAAATTCCGGATAATTTAAATGACAAATTTTATTATAGAAATCTTTTTTTTTTTTTTGCAATAACAGATTTTGTTAAAATTTACAAAAAACATATTGAACAAATTTCACTAAACAGAAATTAATATTTAGATATTTTATTTTTGAAAACGTCTTAACAGAAATTTTGCTATAAAATATAAAAAAAATTACATTTTAACAAAAATTATCTATAAAATATATTTAAAAAATTTACCTTAAAGTTAATATACTCTTATCTGAACATAAGTTAGTTATTATTATTAATAGATTAATGTATTGTAGATTGGATACATTTGGTATTGTAACAAATGCATTATATTAAATCTGTTTGTTATATTCTAATCATAATTGCGAAGAAATTGAAAGCTTTTGAGCTTTTTTAATAGAAGAATTGGCAGAAGTGAATCTACAATAATGATAATGATACTATAAAACTTATAACTCTCTGTCTACAGATGTTTTAGTTAATAATTGTATTGCGATTTTGGTGGTCACAAACATGCTACTCGTAGATCAAGTTTGTGTGATTTTACATAATAATTTTGCACGTAATCTATCGAATAGGTTCGATTGTATTAGATTTGATTTGATGATTTTTTTGTGTTTGTGACGCAAAACTTAAGAGTGTTAGTGACTAAATGGCAATGATTCCCCTTCAAAAAGAAAAAAAATTATATAAATAATCAATAATTGTTTGTATTTGATCACTTTGCGATAATATTGGCCTAACGTAGTGCTCATATATTCCATTCATATAAATTAGGGTAGATCGGTATGATTATCATCAGTCCGATTTGGGGAAGTAATGTGAAAAGTATTCAGCTATTGATTTACGAGTAAAAAATTATAGTAATATTCTGATTATTACGAATTTTAATTTACTTTTTTTTTTCATTTACTTTTAGTTAAAATTTTAATCTATTAACAAAAATGAGTAATCCAATTATTTTAAATGGTGAAAAAAATAACAATGATAATATTAGTATTAATGATAACAATGTTGAGAAAAGTGAAGAGTTAATTTCGAAGAGTGTTAGACAAGCAATGAATGAGATTCTTAAGAAATTCAACGTTTTCGTTTATGATCTCTCCTATGAAACAGCATCGTTAGCCGGTGAAAATAGTTATGGTGCTGTTTTACGTTTGGAGGCCAAATCGAAATCGGTAGTTAATGGGCTGATAGTAAAACCATTACATTTTATATTGAAATTGTCTCCAAAGAATGAAGCTAGACGACGGCATATGAAAGTGGCTGAGTATTATTCTCGAGAAATATTCATATACGAGTGTGTGATTGCTGAATTCTATAAGCTCCAAAATCAGTATAACATCGGGCCAACGCATGCCTTCAATGCAGCTCCAAAACTACACCATTATTCATTAGCCAATTGTGATGAGTTTATAATATTCGAAGACCTCAAACAATCCGATTATTCAATGTTTAGCCGACAAAAGGCATTAACCTTTCAGCATACGGCAGTTGCTCTTAAGGAATTGGGTAAATTTCATGCAATGTCGTTTGTTCTAAAGGAAACTAATCCAGAAAAATTCAGTCAATTGGTCACAACAGTCAAGGAAGACAATCTGTTTACAGAAAACATTGATCAAATAAGTATTGAATTTGGGAAAAAATATATAAATCGTACAATAAAAATGTTAAAAGAACAGCTAATTACAAATAAGAAATATTTAGTCAAACGTATCGAGGCAATTCGAGATGACTTTAAGACGATCTGCTTACAAATGGTTAATGGCAATATATCGGAGCCATATTCTGTAATATGCCATGGTGATTTTTGGAATAATAATATTCTTTTCAAATATGATGTAAGTATTTCTGATTTTTGCCCGATTTTATTATATATTTTATTTTAAGATTGAATGAGACATTTTAAAATGCATTAAGTTTAAGTGTAAAATTGTTTTGATCACTATTCGGATTCTGTTTAAAACATTTTATGATCAAATAATTTTTAATGGAAATATATTTTATGTGAATTACAGAACTTGAATAGAATCAAGAATAATTTCAAAACATTGAATTTTTTATCCAGTTTTAATAATAAGTCCCACTTGTAAAACTTTCAATTAATTTTTCTTTACTTCTATCAACTTCCCTCGTCTTTTTTCTTTAGTGGCATCTCATAATCTTTGAAAACTCCTTGCTGCTATTTATACTGACGTACTTTTGATAACTCGACAGCAATCTTTATATCCATATTCTTACTTGATTTTGACTAGTTAAGCTTTTTTATGAAGCACACATTATGACTGGCACTAATACACATAGATCTATTTTTGCATGAGTCACCTCACACCGATTTCGCCATCTTCGAGCGTAATATTTTTAATTCTTTTAACAATTTCTTCCAAAACAGACCTCATTGAATGTCCAGTTCTTTGATAATATTCACTATTTTTGAAAAGACAAACATACTGAACGTTCAGCAACCATATCGTCATAAATGCGTTAAAAATTGAAACAGTTTTGTCAATAATCTTTTATTGCTTATAGCTTTTCTGTATTATTACCGATTTTTCACATATTTCTGATCATATCAATTTCAAATTTCACTTATATATGTGTATATCTTTAAATAATGTTTCAGCCCGAAACTGTTATAAAATTGTCTCTTTGTAGTAGGCGTATGATGTCCATATCAAAATTTTATTTGAATATCGAATCAAATTCAGAGCACAAAAAGTTTTGTTTTAAAAATTGATTCAAAATATATCGTTTTCTATCCCTAAAAAATTAAGGCAAATACTACAGTTCAATAAGATTTGATATTGTTTGCGGCTATATATAACGGGCGGTCACAAAGGATCCCTACATATGATTTATGGTTCATTTGTGACCGCTCGTAATATTTTTTTAGCAAGGGCTAATATTTTTGATGCTATGCTTTGTAAGCCAAACTTGATAAATGGTGTCGGATAAATGACCCATTCTAGGCCGTTCAGTACAATCGATCAAATGTGAGAAAATTTGAGGTTGCATATTGGTAAAACTTTATTCGTTAAACACTGAAATGCGTTAATATAAATTTACAGAATAAAACTCTGGCTAACAATAGTATGATAGAAGTAAAGTAATTGTGTTATATCCGTCTTCAATAAGCTTTTCTCCTTGAAATGAAATTTATTTGGCTTCATGAAGGTCGACATTTCCATAACGTACATTATGATGAGATATATCGTATTTGTTGATTAATCTTTGGAATTTGATACAATTGGCATAATAGAGACGGACCTCAAAGTCAAAATATAAGGGCTGCGCTATATAGGGGGAAGCGTGGGGTTGGGGGAGGGGGGATGGTGTGGTATTTATATTACAAATACAATAACATCCATTATTTCTAAAATCTGCAAATTTTAAACTTAACAATCTATATTGTTTGTGCTCGGGCTGTTTCAGTTCTTCTCCTCCAGAACCTTACATATAGTTCAATTAGCTTAGTACACATGTTCATATTGCTTTCTAAAAAAATAAGCATTTATTCGATAAAATCAAATAAAATAAACCTTATTTTTTAAGTCTTGGAAGTTGTTCGATGTTTTAATATTAATCTTAAGCAGTTGTATATAATATTGCGATAATCTTTCTATTTACCATATATTAAAATTGCAGATAGAACAGAGCACATGTTATTTTTACATATTTTCATCTTTAAAATTTTTATATTCAATATTCAGTTATATTAAATTGACTGAAAATTCAATAATAAAAAAAGAAAAAAAATTTTTAAAAATATTAATGAAATACTTTTAAATATGTTTTAAAAAATAGTGCAACTAAAGTAAGGAAAATTTTCTTATCAAATTGAAATGAGTTTACTTGTATGCGTAGATGTTTGATTACCAGTTTTTCTGATTTTACTCCTACTTCCAATATGAACGTATGTTTTTATTTTACAAAAAAAATACTATTTTCACAATGGCACGCGACTTATTATAAATACACAAACAGCCAATATTGTTAATTATTTTGTACTATCAATTTTTTTTGGGCTAACTAAACATTATGAACGTGCGTATTTTCTTGTTATTTCTTTTGTCGTATTCTTCATCACTATTAACTGATAACCGAGTTTTTTTTGTCCAAAGCATGCCCTACTTATGAGTTTTTCTAAATTAAAATATTTATAGTAATAGTATGAGTACGTACATGTCAATTAAATATTTATCTCATAAGTACGAGTAAAAAGTGGAAATAGTGAAAATAGCGTCATTTCTTAAGTGTTTGGAAAGAGCAATTTCCATATAATATAATGGATACGATTTTATCATGAATAATGTTTTAATATTCATAGATAATATTTGTACAGAAAGTTTAATAAACTTTATATTTTAGTAAGGTACTTTTATGAGTTAATAAATAGCGTAAATTATTAAATTTCTATATACATATTGTATATAAATGGTAGAAGTAATGGAATAGCTTATCATGAAACTAGGAATCAGTAAACTTATTAGTAAACCTTATTTGAAATAATTATAATCAATTTTAATAAAAATTATTCAAATTTGGATGTTACTAATAACAAAAATTATAGTTTGATTTATATTCTTTGTTTTTTGTTAAAATACAAATACCACCTCTATATTAGAATATATCAATCAGAAGCTGATCTTTTTTGAAATCTATATTCTTAGTTCACTTTTATAGGATACGTTAGTCTATCCAGGCAGTATTTTTGTAGGCTTCGGAAATATGCGCCTACACACACGATCGTTAATTTTGTTCAGGATCGCACACAATATATAATTTAATAATAAGCGGATCTATGATAAACTGGAACTTATTACCATCATCAACGGCGCGGCGCGGTACACGGAAGTGTGGCCTAGGCCTGCTGCATCAAAGAACTCAAGACGTCGCGGCTTCGCGTCGCAGTCTTCCACTTAGACACTCGCAGAAGGTTTTTTGTACCCTAGGTAACGCCGTTGCTCCATCATAATTGTATTAACTGTCTATTGACCTCTATTTTATCCATCAAGGGATGGTAGCGGTCTAGGTTTAGGTCTAGGATCTCGGCTCCGGAATTGTCCATCCTCATGTAGGGGACCAAACATTTTTCGAAGGATCCCCTCTCGAGCACGGACAAGAGTTCATAATAGTTCTTGCTGAGAATTCAAGTTTCCGAAGAAAATATGATGACTGGCAATTTATATATATTTTGGAGCAAAATAATTTATACTGACTAAAGTGGGCTCTATTGAGTACCAGTAGCCACGTGCGGATTTCTTCCTCCATGTTGTTATCGGCTGCGACCCTCGACCCCAAATAGGAAAACAATTTAAATATTTCAAAGCTTTAATCTCCTATCTGTCTGGGACTATTGCTTATTGGTCTTGTATTTGATGCCAATGCTACAATTATATACTTCGTCTTACCTTCGTTTATGTGGAGCCAAAGATTTTTCACCACCGGCTCAATCTTGATGACAGCCTCTCGTAAAGCGTACGCTAAAAGCTAGGCAGACTTAATGAGGATGGTATCCCTCATTCTTACGTCTAAGTCATATTTTAATTTTTTTAACGCCAAGTTGTATAGAACGTACGAAAGTATGTGTATGTCTCCTTGCCGGAGATTATTGTAGATGTGAAATGGCTCTGAAAGTGATTTGGCCGCTTTTATTATTCCTGCCACACTAGTCATAGTCAGTCTAATAAGTCTTATAATTTTTTCTGAGATGCTGAACTCTTATGGATGTGTAAAATTTTACCTTGCTCTGTTATCATAAGCAGCATGAGAGTCTATAAACAGATGGTAAATCTGTTGACCATAGTTTTTTTTTATCGAATGCCATAGCAAAAATATCTGATCTGTTCCTGATTTCGATGGAGTGGAGCCTCTCTGGTATGGGCCAATAATTTTTTTAGTTCAAATGGGGCTATTCTTAACCAGTTTGCTGACGTTCTCATCGATACCAGGCAACTTGTGGCTCTTCAGTCGACGGATCATTTCTATCGTGCTATAAATACTTGGAGGCGGTTGCATGTCTTCTTCAGCTGGAGGAACCTCACACTTGTTTTCCGACTGATTAGTTTTAAAGAGTTCATCAAAATGTTCCACCCGTCCCTTTGATATACGCATTTAGTCGGAAATTAGATTACGCTCTTTGCTGCGAAATGATGAGCATATGGGTATAAATCATCTCGTCCTGCTCATATAGTATATAGGTAAAATTTACGCGCCTGGTGCGATTGCTCCCTAAATTTTTCGATTACACATACCTGTATATTATTCCAGGGTTTTTTGCTTTTGTCTATAAATCGTCCTCTCTGCTCTTCTCTATTCACGATAATTTGCTACGTGAGCCTGCGTTATCTAAGAATAAAGCATGGCTCAAACCAGCTGGTCATACTTTCTTTGCGGCCGGTGCCTAGTACTCTTTAGCCGTACCAATGGTAGTGGCTTTTGGGTCTCTCCAATCGATTTCAATATTTGCTTCGTCTCCAAATCTTTATTTATGTTTCTGATTGCTATATCCAGTTTAATTTTGTACTCTGTACAAATAGGTTTCTCTTTATCGGCAAAGGTGAGATATCGCCCAGATCTCCGCGACAACAAGGTAGTGAATCGAGTCAACGTTGGCACCCCAAATATTTCGACAAGTGGTCAATTTGGTTGGAAGTGGTCCCATCTGAAGATATCGACGTGTTCTTATAGATATCTTTCCATGCAAACAATGTACTTTCAACGACCATTTCAGTTGTCGCTGCTAACTGGATGGTTCGCAATCCGTTATAATTGGTATGCTAAAGCTAGCTGTAGATGCTGATCTATCGCCTAACTACCGACTAATTTACTATGTTATTATTAAAGTTCCTGAGTATGACTTTAATGTTATATTTGAACGCTTTTTTGTGACATATTTGACCGAGGGCTAGGTATCTGGTAGATCCAAAAATTAGGGTATAACAATCAGGTCCCGATATGTGGGGAACAATCAGAGTCCAATAAACGATAATTCGACGATCGAAAATATCATAATCGGGGATCGAACAATTGGAAATCCAACAATAACATATCCGACCGTACAGAAGGGATCCAATAATTGCGAAACCCAACTATTGTAGATCCGATAATCATAAATCGATTAATCAAAGTTCAAGTGTCAGGGCTCAATAATTAAGAATTTAAAAACTATAAATCTGACGATCAAAGATCCGATAATCGGGAGTCCGATAATCGGGAATCTGTCAATCGGGAATTTGACAATCGGAATCTGATAATAAGAATTGGTAAATAAATAACCAAAATCCATCAATCGTGAATCCAGAAACTGCGACAATTGGTAATCTAACAGTTGGGAAATCGATAATCAAGAATGCACGATCGTAAATTCGATAATCGGCAGCCCGTCAATCGAGGATTTAACGATCAGAAATCTGACAATCGGGCATGCAATAATTAAGAATCTGACAATAATCGTTTTTTTTTATCTAAGGTCTTTAAATAAAACGATTGCCAAAAATTAATTTAACTTCTATCGTCATTTAAAATATCCACATTTTTACTTGCAGTTTTTTGCTGAAGAAAATTTTAGTGAAAAGAAAATTTCAAAGAACCAATTCTGGATGAGTAATTCTGGACCGGTAGTGGTAAATTCGCGCCAACGTTCGATATTTGTAACATTTAACAGGCTATTACTATTAAACAAAAAATTAAAATTTATTGAAGAATCTAAATGCCAATCTTCACATGATATATAATGAAATAAAACCTTGATTCAGGAGTGACCAGAAAAGTACGACGATAATTGTAATGCCAAACCACGCGTGCTAAGATACGACCAAAGTGCGTAACTCTTTATAAAATTAAAAATAAAAATGATTAAATTTACAATTTTACTATTAAGTAAAAACAAATAATTATCTTTGATTATAAATGTTATATTTGCCCACATTATCAGATAAATATGAAAAATTTACTAGTAATAATGAATGAGAAAATGATTCCCGAAAAAAAATTGATTAAATAATACAATAAAATGGATAATAATAACTTTATCAAGTAACATACTTTTTCCTTCTTTTCATACACTGAGTTCATTGACCTTTTATTTAAATATAAATAATAACAACTACTAAGTAACTATTGTAAACAAAAAAAAAATACTCATTTTCACATTTCGTGTGATTAATTTCACTTGAAAATCAAGTTTTTCCTTTTATTCTATTCAACTTTTATTAATTATTTTTACTTATATGATTGTATGTATGTGTATGTTTAGAGAAAAAAAATCTTAAAAATGAGTGCCCCAATTTTTCGAAAAACAATTTATTCGTACGTCAGATGTGCTCTAATTTATTTGTATTTGTGATCTAGTTTTGATTAGTGTGTTATCAGGAGCACTTAAAAGAAATTATACATAAGTTTAGGTAACATACCAGCTATAACATACTATAGATTGTACAGTATACCAAACGAGCCAAGTAGAGGAGGCCTAAAAATATTAAAACGTAAATTTTCATTATCGCAACCGAATAATAATTGCGCGTGCATTTTTGGATTAAATTTTTTTTTGTACATACACATAGTACAGATCTACGTACATATTAATATGTATAGTTGTAAGTGGCTTGGGGATAGATTTATTTAAATATTGTGCAACAAACTTTAGGTCTAATACGCGAAAATCTGCCTTTATGGAGTCAACCAAATCCCGATTTTTGGCATTCTACTCAATACCTCAACTTGATTCTACTCAATACCTCAACTGGCGTCAGATCATTTCTTGATAATAAATATGGCTCTATATTTATTATCCACCAACACGGATGCATTTCTCCAGAAATACTCGTAGTCGTATGCGTGAATTTTTGCGTGTTTTTTAATTTTTATCGCAAAAAATACTTTTGCCGTTTCATTTGAACGTCCTTGAACCGTTCTATTATCATCTATTAAATAATTCACTTCGTTGTATAATGTTGGAACTTATATTATCAATTATATTACGACTCTTCGTATATGTGTGGATTTTCATTAATTTTATAGACGAGCATTTTGAATGGATGTATTGGAAATGCGTCTAAATGTGTATATTTTTAATAATAGTTTTTATGATTTGATTGATTTACAGAAATGTGGAACACCGATGTCGGCAAAAATATTAGACTTTCAGATGTCACGATATGCGTCGCCTGTCCTTGATGTTGTTCACTACTTGTTTACATGCACCGAGAAAACGCTACGTGACGAGTATTTTGAGGATATGAAGCGCGTCTACTATGAGTCCTTAACACAGCACATATCACTTTTTGGTTTGAGTCCAGACAAAATATTTCCACGTTCGGCATTTGAGAATCAGCTGAGAACCTACGGGATCTATGGATTCTGTATGGCGTCATATGCTATACCGTTTATCATATCCGACTCAATTGATATACCTGATTTAGATGAAGTAGCAGAGGCCATAACATTACAACAGCCGAACAGCTCTGACATTGAAGATTTTAGTTCGAGTGAAACGGAAAGTGACAAAAGTGATCGAACCAATGCAATTCTGGAAGAATTCGAGCTGCTTACCGAAAAATCCATTCCAATATTTAAACGTCGTATGACTGGCATTGTCTTGGATATGGATAAGTATAAAATGCTAAGATTGTAATCGATATTATTTTCAAAATAATGTAAAAATCAAAAACCAAAAGAAAAAATTATGAACATTTATTTCTTCTTGTTTTATTGTACAATATTTAAAAAGACATCCTCTAAATGTGGCCAGTATTATTTGTAATAAAATTTGTAACGTTTATAAAGAAATAATTGTTTTTTTTTTTAGATTTTTTACCATTTCTCTTTTTGTATGGTAAGATTTTTAATTTTTTTTTTTGCGGCAGAGAATTTTATTATTCGAAAGGAAAATAAAATATTTTTATAGGAAAATTATACCTTACCAGAAAACTTAAATATTTTCTTAATTCTATAGCTTGAAAATCGGAAGGTCCAACTTCTTAAAAATAAATTGGAGTGTTATTCGTAAGAAAAATTATTTGAACAGGATTACGAATTAAATAAAATTTTTCATGTTGATAATCCGATCGGGCCAATTTGTCTGTTAGTTTGTATGAATGGCCCTTTTTTTAATAAGCTAGATCAATTAAAGTTTGTTAAATTTTATGAATTATGTTAGTATATTATTTGATGAGGTTAAAAAGCGGACGTGGAAATTAAATTGTTGAATCTAGGAATTCCGCAATGGTAGGAACTCCACTCAGAAAGAAACTCTTTGTTGCCGACACTAGCTTAATATGTGGGGAATAGTTAGCATAACACCACAAGATTGTCAAATAGGGTGTGTGTGGTTTCTAAAAAGTAAATTACGAGTTCTGTTCAAAAAGTATCGCGAGTTTTGAATTTCCGCGGGTTACGTATATTCGATTTTGAATGCTCAGTTAATTTATGACACCTGCTTTGCTTGCACGTGTTTTGGCTCGTCTTCGATTTTTGCCCATTCCAAAAGATGGATTAAAGAATCAATTTCGGTAGCAAGAAAAAGTCACAGGTGGCCAGATCTGGGGAATACGGTGGCTGCGACATTATTAGTTTGTTGTTTTTGGCCAAAAATTCGCGCACAAGCAACGATGCATGAGCAGGGGCGTTATCATGGTGCAAAAGCCAATTTTTGTTCTTCCACATATCCGAGTGTTTCTGACGGATTGCTTCACGCAACTTGCGCATACCTTGCAGGTAATATTCCTTATTGACCGTTCTATCCTGTGGCAAGAACTCATGATGCACCACGCCCCTGCAATCGAAGAAAACTGTAAGTAAAACCTTCACATTCGACCGAACTTAGCGCGCTTTTTGCGGTCTTGGCTCGTGCGGCAGCTTCCATTGGGATGATTGAGCTTTGATTTCCACGTCATAACCATAAACCCATGATTCATCACCAGTTATGACCCTTTGGAGCAAAGCAAAATTTGGGTCATCACGGACAGCGTCCAACAGCTCCTTAGCAATGTTAATGCGATGGTGTTTTTGGTCAAAAATGGGCACAAATCGAAGACGAGCCAAAACACGTGCAAGAAAAGCAGGTGTCAAAAATTAACTGAACATTCAAAATGGCCGAACTTGTCGGCATAAGTGAGAGATATGAGTACCAACATAACGCCACAAAAAATCGAAAATCGAATATACATAACCCGCGGAAATTCAAAATTCGTGATACTTTTTGAACAGACCTTGTTTGTGTGAGAACAGTATGCCCTATCCGAATTTTGACCAGTTTTCGTGTGTAGAATTTTTATAACGATGTTGGGTAGACTGAATTGCTGGCTAGTGAGATGTTAAAAAGGTCTCTTTCTGGACAGATTAGAAAAGAGTTTCTCTAGCCAAGTGATCATAGTTTCCATATGGTTCAGCACCCAAAGCAACTTTATTGTTGACTAGCCTATGTCAAATCTTCTTGAGTACAGGATCATTCAAGAGGCCGATCAATTTATGACAGATTTTTTGAATAAATCCGGCGATATCTCTGCCATAACTCTCTTAATATTGGCGTCTAGAGCATCTACTAATGCTGTTTCATCAACATACATCAATGATTTTACATTATCCCCAAGAAGAAATAATAGAGTGGCTTCAAATGAAATTCTCTTAATGACCAAGATCAATAAATCGATAATTTTGTTAGAATGGTGCTCTATGTCTTACAAGGTTTTAAAGAAATAATTGTTGATCAAAGAGATCTGTTGATCGTACCACGATAGTACATTTTTTGTGGATGTATTGGTCTCCACTTTAAAAGCATTAATTTTGTTTGTTAGTAAAGACATTGAGCTAAAAACGAGGCTCATCATCGATCACAATTTAGCGATAGAATAGCTTTGGTGTTTCGGGATTTGGCAACTTAATTTCAATGTAAATTTAGATAATTTGTAAACGTTTTTAAGCGTAAGTCTATCTATGATGAAATGACAAATTATGCTGACTCAAATTCATTAACATATTTCGACAGATGACAATTGGTTTGACACCTAATTCTATCAGACGTTTTATTGTACAAAAAAAACTTCCGATATATTTAATTTAATTATTAATTTTTAAGACCAAATATTAGGATCACCTTCTTTGCTAAGATATACAAAAGACAAGCAGAGGAAATCGATTCAATGGCTTAATTCGATTCAATGGCTCTCAATTTGTTTTTATAGTCGTAGTAAAGAACTATAACAATACTAAGGTCCCTTAAAAGATCACGAATGTATTTCAAATGTATTGGTTTTGTACTAGAAATCTTTCAGTTAAGTGTTTCCCACATTACTCGTGCATTATTTGAAAAGAGTGTCTATGTTCTTTTCTGCTAGCATGAATGTAGCTGCCGTAAGATTAATCGTATTCATATAGATTAAATGTCCTGCAGTCTTTTAGGCCTAGTCTTATTATAAACTGGGCAGTCATAAAACTGATCCAACCATTCATTATTAAAAACACTATCGAATTGTCCATCCTTATGGAGGTACCAAATACTTTTTGAAGTAATATTTTTGAATTTACGGTGAGAAGATTCCATCAAAAAAATTTGGTCTGACTATTAATTGCCAACAACTGTTGATGGATTTCTTCTCCAAGTTGTTCTTGGCTGCTATCTTTCCCATTAAACAGAAAGCATAACCTTTTTTGATGAATATTGGCTTTCGAAGTGCTTTGAGCCGGTTCATCTTTTCTACTCCAGGATCTTTTGCGCTTGACATTAGGCGAATTCGATTGGACTAATTTTGCTACAGCGCAGTACTTACCAGTAGACTCTCAATAAAATGAACATATCACTGACAGCAGTAAAATACAAACTCACAATAGTCACCAACAATACTGAGTTTATTCACACATAAACAATAAAAACTGAGTTTACGCACACATAAACAATAAAAACAAAAATATGACGCTTCAACATAACCAACGAACCCGCTAAGCCATCTATAGTTAGTTCGGAAACTACAATCCCCTTACCCTAAGGGGAGAAGTGCAACTACTGCTACAATCCTACTGTTTTGTTAGAGGTACTGTAGATGATGACAGCTACACAACAGTAGCAGTAGCAAAATTAGTCCAATCGAATTCGCCTATTGTTGTAGACAACCCATTTCTCGTCCCCAGTGATGATACGCTTCAAAAATGGATAATAAAAACAAAGATATGACGCTTCAACATAACCAACGAATCCGCTAAGCCATCTATAGTTAGTTCGGAAACTACAATCCCCTTACCCTAAGGGGAGAAGTGCAACTACTGCTACAATCCTACTGTTTTGTTAGAGGTACTGTAGATGATGACAGCTACACAACAGTAGCAGTAGCAAAATTAGTCCAATCGAATTCGCCTATTGTTGTAGACAACCCATTTCTCGTCCCCAGTGATGATACGCTTCAAAAATGGATAATTTTCTTGGCGTTTGAGAAGCAAATCACAAACGTCAATGCTACGGCACAAAATTTTTTTCCGTAAGAAGATGAGGAACACATATGTCGAGCTTTGAGATAAAACCTAGCCGTTTCAAATGATCATGAATGGTCGAATTAGATAAATTTAATCCTTCAGCGATTTCACGAGTTGATCTTCGATATCAAAATTGCCGGATCGAAATTTTGCAAACCAGTTATGGCACTGGCGCTCACTTAACACATCTTCTCCATACACATCGGATAATTTTTTTCTTCCTTGTACAGCATTTTTATCTTTTCTATAGTAAAAAAGTAACATATGCTGAAAATGCTGTTTTTCACTTTCCATATTTAAAAGGGTATCAACCAAAAACTACTATGCAGAATCAATAGAATTTTATCACAAATTAAGTGTGAAGTTGGTTGTGAAAAAATATAATTACGTCATCTGTTGGGAAAAAATGAAATTACTTTTAGCTTAGAAACCACTCTCATGTATACTCTTAAAGTTTTAACCTGGCTATGCTGTCATAGTCGGCCTTTAAATTGATGAAAATTACATTCCATATTCTGACAATTTTCTATCAATTGCGATAAAAAGAAGATCTGATCTATTTCTGATCATCCTGGATTGAAACCTGTATAGTATAGGACTACACCAAAGAAGTTTGCTGTAAAAATGCAGTAGAAAAAATTGGATGCAATTGCATTTCAATTAGAAAAATATTTATAGAATCTTGGATACTAATTCTTGGGGCATTGATGCTGATAAAATATTATGTACAAGGTGTTCTTAAATAAAATTTAAAAATCAGCGATTATCTTAACCAAAATCGTTTATATAAATTTGGAAATTATGTATTAAAAATAATATTCTCCAAATGGTACTGTCTCTGGCATTATAGTAATATTTGCACATTTCTGGGTTAATTTCATTGATGTCGTTATGTAGATCCTTCCATTCAAGTATATCTACAGGAAGAAACCGGAAACGGTCAAATCTGGAAAGGGCTAGTGAAATTAACTACTTTTGACATAAGTCGGCCAGGAAACATTTTCCATTGTAGCATGAGTAGTGTGTGACGTCATTTCGTTCTGTTGGAACCAAATGTCTTTTAACTTTAATTGTTCCAATTCCGTAATTCGGAATAATGATGACACCACGGGCCTAAACACTGCTGGTATAGAGATCTATATGATTTCCGCTAAATTGCTGTCGGCGCATCTGGTCCATTGGCTAAAGTTTCTATATAACCTGCATTTTGTATGCGCGTGATGCAAATCTTTATGCAAATATTCCACATGAAAGTTTGAGGAAGATTTAGAAGTAATATTCTTCGTTTAACGTCCAATTCTAAAAAGGCAAAGCCTATCGAACACTACCGTTCTCTTCAAAAATACGATAAACAGTGGAATTGAAATATTATCCCGATCTAAATTTTTCACGTACTTTTCTAAGCATCACAGTTATTACTTTCATTAAATATTTTTATAAGTTATATAGTGTCGAAAATTATAATCCTCCATAATTACTTTGCTCCGTCTACTTCCTATGACTATAAAAACAACTGACAAAATGATAGTTAAACAAAATTTCATTAAATTAAAATTGTAATTCTATATTTTTTCTTGACATTTAGCATTCTTTTGACCGTGTATTCCTTTGGCAGTTGCAGCAATTCCTACCATCTGGTTATTTCCACAAAACAAAAATCCAGTTTTTCAGACTGTTATTTTCAGGTCTCCTAGGTCTAATCCTTCGCAGCATTTGCTATCCTAACTGCACGATACAGCCATCTTTACATATCAGAAAGATCTTTCCACAGCCATCACTATTATGCAGAATCACATCCACTCCTTAACAACTTTGTTCAAAAGGTGGAGAGTCGGGGTAAATGAGTAGAAATGCGCCACGAATAGGCATCTAATATACGAGGGTCGTTCAATAAGTCCTTAGAAAATCCGAGGAATTGCGCTCGTAGTGTCGGTAAAGATTTTTGTAAGTAGCATTATTTCAGCTCGATCCATAGCGTAGGTTAATTTCTATCGTCGATTAAAGTTAACGACATTTATTTCTGCATAACAATGGAAAAAATCGAGTTTAGGGCTGTAATGAAACATCTCCATTTGAAAGGCTTAAGCCCGAAAGAAATCAAAGCCGAGTTGGATGCAGTTCATGGCACATCTGCACCTGTGTTTGCGACGGTTTACAATTGGGTGAATGAATTTAAACGTGGCCGTTCATCCACAAAAGATGAACATCGTTCGGAACGCCCAGTTGAGGTGTCTACTCATGAAACCATCGACAAAATCCACGATCTGATTTTGAACGATCGGCGAATTAAAGTGCGCGAATTAGTTGAGGGCACGGGCATATCACAAGGTACATGAAAAATTGTCTGTGAAAAAAATTTCGGCAAGATGGGTGCCGCGTTTGCTCGCAGAGGAGAATAAGCGCAATCGTGCAGTGGACTCTGAGGCTATGTTGACACTCTTTCATCGCAATCCTGCCGAATTCCTTCATCGATATGTCACTGTGGACGAAACCTGGATACACTACTACACTCCAGAAACGAAGAGACAGTCATCACAGTGGATTTTCAAAGGTGAACGGGCTCCGAAGAAGGCAAAAACTGTGCCATCGGCCGGCAAGGTGATGGCCACGGTCTTTTGGGATTCGCAGGGCATCATTTTTATCGACTACTTGGAAAAAGGAAAAACAATAACAGGAGCGTATTACGCGTCGTTATTGCAACGGTTGAGCGAGGAAATCAAGGAGAAACGCCCCCATCTAAAGAAGACAAAAATCCTCTTGCATCAGGACAATGCGCGTATGCACATCTGCGCTGTTTCCATGGCCAAAATTGTGGAATTGGGAATGAAATTGTTGCAGCATCCCGCTTATTCACCAGATTTGGCCCCGTGTGACTATTTTCTTTCCCCCAATCTGAAGAAATGGCTTCACTTCCAACGAGGACGTCATTGCTCAAACGGATGAGTATTTTGCAGAACTTCCGAAATCCTATTTTTTGGACGGGATAAAAATTTTGGAAAAACGGTTGGAAAAGTGTATAGAGCTAAAAAGAGATTTTTTTTTTTTAAAAAAAAGTTTTTTTCTATCTTTTTCTAAGGACTTATTGAACGACCCTCGTATAACAATTAATAACAGTAATATTACACCAAAAACGGGCGTGCGTTTCCTTGGAATCATAATCGACAAAAGGTGAACCTGAAACCCTTACACGAAAATAAAAAGAAATGATCTTAACGGACGATACAAACAATTACTACCACCACCGCAAAATACGGCACTGAAACTGATATGGACATACGGACCCGAACTTTGGGATTCGACTAATCATTCCAATTCCGTTTAAAATAGCCGTGAAATTTTTTAAAACTATGATGAAATAAATCATCTCATTTTTGAGTAAACATCGATGAGTGGTAACTTTTCTTAAGGAATTTTTTTGTTACATTGCTGCAAATATCATTTGAAATAAAAAAAATAATAAAAAATCCAATCTTTAGACAACTTTCTATAAAGACTCGGTAGACATCGATTCATTAAATATCGTATTACTAAAAATTGAAATTTGCACTATGATTTAGGGGTACCAGAATGTATGTGGTCTCAATTTCAAATCCTGCTAAATGACAATAAGCAGAAATTCCTCGTTAGAAATTTTATACATTATATAAATTTTTAAAAAAATATCCTCGTTTTTAGTCGAAATAAATATTCAAATTTTTAAGTTCACCTTATAAGCGAGTACATGTGCACGTCAACATCTTTTGTAGGAATATAACTTTGTACGAGAACTTTAATCAATTCATAGATATACTTACTATGATATGATATAACGTATGAAGTATGTGTAAATTAATATTATTATAAAATATTATCATTTATTTACATTAACTTTAATTTAAGAAGTACATATATTTTTTTTAGTATATTCAGGGAATTGTTATCAGAAAATTTTCGCATGTAGAGTCGATTTATTTTCAATAATATTGAAAAAATCGTACTTTTATCATTTTTTTCTATTATCAACAGAGTTATATAAGCTAAATGTGAATGATTTTCTAAGAGTTTCTTCTATATTTTCTAATATACAAGTAGCTTCTTTGGGATTTTCGTTCAAATATTGCTATTGCCTGCATGCAAAAGAAAAAAAGTACCATTTTTTTTGTAAATGAAGCATCATAAAAATTATTATTTATATTTTTGGGTAGAAAATAGAAAATTTAATTAATTTTTCTTTTGTTATTATAAAATTAGTGAAAAGTATGAATAGTTTTCAATTTAGAGGACTTCAACGTGAAGCTTGGACATCTGAAGCTTGTGGTCTGGTAAAAGTATTAAAATGGATTCTAATGGTTTCTTTTGAACAGCCCCTCAGTAAAAATTACATTTTATGTCAAATAAAATTAAACAAAACAAACAAAATATAAATAAATTCAAATTATTTAATTTTCAGTATAACTCTAATTTTAGTGTTTTATTAAATTCCATATTAAATATGACTGTGAATTGTTGTAGATGGAAAAGTTGATTAAAAACCAAGAATCCGAACATTATGAAAGTGTGAAAAAAAATATTCTACTTGACGACGTAGCAAATACGAGTATTTTACTCAACTGTGAATGCAATTTTTCCTATCATAGAAAAGCTCTTAGAAATTTTCTATTATTTAGGCTTTTCTTTACATTATTTATAAGGCAATAATTGTCATGAAAGGATTTTAGAAAATTTTTTTGCTGTGTTTAGAAAAATCAAAAAATATTTTACATTCAACCAAACTGAATATATAATTTGAGAGGCTGAAAACAAAACAATACTTTTTAGAAAGCAGCATTATTACTTACAATTTATCAAATCTATCCAAAAGCTCCTAAAAGCTTTGGAAGTTTATACAATTGGTTTGGTTGTAGTCTTAAATATATAAAATTTCGTCACAGATAAGTATACATATTGCCATTCCCTATGGAGAAAAATGCTATATTGTAGCCCTAGATTAAAGAATACCTGGATAGGTCCTTACATTAGATTTTCGTATATGAATAAAGAATTTTCTGTCTGAATTATTGCAAATCGAACTGCTTGCATACTTTTGTGTAGATTTTTTTATGTAGGCATGATACCCACTGACATCTAGTTTTCGTAATAGAAATTTATTGAATTCCAAAACCATAATTAATATTAATTTTACCTCACATATTCAAAACAAAAATATAATTTAAACACGACAGAAGGCAACATTTATTTTTTTTTGTCAATCTTCTGGTATTTAAATGCAATTGTAGTTTAGGTTTATTATTGATTTTGTAAATATCAATCAACTATCAAGCGCCTCAATTTTGTAGACTTTCGAACAGTTTTCAAACACGCCATTCTCCATAAAATGGTAGCATACCGAAATGCTTGCATACTTTTTTGCTTACATTTAGATACTTATCGCAGAGTAAAAGCTTAATTGCGATTTCATTAAATTTTAAATAGTTTACGAACAAGTAAGTGTAAATTAATACATTAACAAAACTAGTGTTATTCTTCACGTTAGTAAATAGGAAGTTTTTATTTTAGAATACGGTGTTTCGTGAAAGGTTAATTTGCAAGTGGGTGCGTTCTTACGAATGTAATCTCAAAAAAATGCAGTTCTTCTAAAATCTAAGTAGAGGTCTGTCCAGTTCTTCTATAATATAAGCAATGTGTGGTCATAACTGACACCGCTCTTAAAATATATTATATATATATATTCGATTTTCAATGCGTTAGAAGCGAAAATTTAGAGATTAAGACTTTAGAGTACTATAGAAAATAATTTTTAGCAATGGAAAAAGGTAAAATTTCAATAAAAGATCAGAAATATTACTACAGAATGTGTAATGCAGAATGTACAATAATAAAAAAAATCTATGAGAAAATCAACGAAGAAGTCCTAAAATTCTTTTAAATACAGAATTTTATGGCAGAACAAAATTAATTATTTTATTCAATTATGTTCTGAAAATAACGTTATTCCAATCGCTACAGAACCGAATACAATACTTTCAATTTTCGACCACCTTGTATAATAAATCCGACCTTATAACACGTATTTGGCTTTTAATAATCAATTTTATTTGCTGGTTTATTGACATAGACCAAAGACTTTAAGTAGCCCCAAAAGAAGAAGTCCAAAGGCATTGAATCACAACTTCTTGGTGGCCATTGCACATCTGCATTTCTTGAAATTATTGACTCGTCAAACTTTGCCAGAAATAAATCGTATTTAATACGAGCTTAAATACGGTTTAGGACCTCCTATTGCTAAATGGTCTTTAGTTCCGTGCAGCTTGAAATTTATCCGTAGAAATCGATATTGTGCCGACATATTTCTAGTTTGGTAACTGAAGACGATTCTTTCCTCCATATATTAGCTGGTACTAATAATTATTCCTTACAAACCTATAGTTTTAAGTAAATGAGGGTAAAGAGACGGTATTCGCTGGTTTTCCACAGGGTAGTATACTTGACACCATCCTCTAAAATATTTATACATCTGATATTCTAATCTATCGTAACATCTCGTCCCTGGTTACATATGCAAATAAGACGGCTTGCGTTCCATATGGGAAAATACCCAACACGCTTACAAAATTTTCCAAATCCAAATCCAAATCTTCCAGAACTGGTTAATCGAGTGGAGAACAAACGTGACCACGGTCTGCGAATCCCAAAAGACCGTGGTCATCACCTTGCCGGCCGATGGCATAGTTTTTGCCTTCTTCGGAGCCCGTTCACCCTTGAAAATCCACTGTGATGACTATCTCTTCATTTCTGGAGTGTAGTAGTGTATCCAGGTTTCGTCCACAGTGACATATCGATGAAGGAATTCGGCAGGATTTCGATGAAAGAGTGCCAACGTAGCCTCAGAGTCCACTACACGATTGCGCTTATTCTCCTCTGAGAGCAAACGCGGCATCTATCTTGCCGAAATTTTTTTCACAGACAATTTTTCATGCAAAATTGAAGCGACTGTACCTTGTGATATGCCCGTGGCCTCAACTAATTCGCGCACTTTAATTCGCCGATCGTTCAAAATCAGATCGTGGATTTTGTCGATGATTTCAGGAGTAGACACCTCAACTGGGCGGTTTACATTCACCCAATTGTAAACCGTCGCAAACACAGATGCAGATGTGCCATGAACTGCATCCAACTCGGCTTTGATTTCTTTCGAGCTTAAACCTTTCAAATGGAGATGTTTGATGACAGCTCTTAACTCGCTTTTTCCCATTGTTATGCACAAATAAATGTCGTTAACTTTAATCGACGATAGAAATTGACCTACACTATGGATCGAGCTGAAATTTTGACAGATTTCCTGTCGATAATGCTACTTATCCTTACCGACACTACGAGCGCAATTTCTTGGATTTTCTAAGGACTTATTGAACGACCCTCGAAGTATTAATTATTATAATCTAAAAGTTCCATATATTTGTAATGTGACTGTGTCTCGTTATAAAAAGTTTTATTCTCGTTATTCTATTGTATCATACTAAGCCCTTCTTCGAGAGCTATCCTCCACTTCAGGCACCTCGATTTGTTAAAATACTAGTTTTTGAGTTATATTTACATATGTTCCCGTCAAGAGGAGCAACTACAAAGGATGTTTATTCTACATAACCCTTTACGTTCATCAATAATATTATCTAGCATATTGTAGATATAGACTGAATCTATGGAGAGATCAATATACACATATACGGAGAGAGATCAATATCTAAGAGTTTGAAAAATCAAACAACTAAGAATTTTATGGAAAAATCCACGACGAAGTATTAAGTTTATGGATAAATCTACTGACGATAATTATGATTACCATTCCAAGAGAAATTGCTTAGAATTGGGGCTTTATGTTTAAAATTCAATATAACTTAGAAAGTATTAGAAAATAACATCAGGGACAATGCATACTCACAATTGTAATCTGAACTTTAGATGAAATCATATACACAATAGGATACACTTTGTACTAATAGCAATTCAGTTTCTACGAAAATACCACTAAATCAAGTACTGTAAAAATGAAAATTTGATTTGCTATTTAATCGACCCTCCCCCACATTAAACTAATCCAGTTAAAGGACTTTTAAGAAACAATAATTACATTCTCATTATAAGCAGTTCACCTCAATCGGAAAATAATGCTTCTTAATCACTCATTCACTTAGTGTAGAAGCAGTATTAGATACCGAAAATTAATATTTCAGAAATTAAACCGCCAAAGATTATGCAATATTACATAACAATATGGGTGTCAAGTATGGGTGGATATTTTGAGGGTGATGTGGAAAGTCGAGTGGAGAAAATGTAAAGTTTTTGTCGATATGGAGTACCATTAGATGTTCGAAATCAATAAGTCGTGCGGTTGTATTTAATGGCAGTTTCTAACTTTAATCTCGCCTAAATCCAAACAGTTAAATTCGAAATAACAAACTACATGTTAAGCCCGGCACAAGTTTTTGTACACTGCGTCATAAACCTGTACTTAAATCGCTCGGAATTACGAGTATATGAACAGAAATACAGCATTTTCGGTATTGCATGGGAGCGGATTGTGTAACAAGAATACTCTGAATTACAATAGAATGGAAGTATGTGCATTGCTGCTTTGGTAGAAGAATGCTAAATGTCCTGTATACATGCACACACTGTTCATAAGTACGTATTGTACATATTCGAATATGTTGAAAATGATTGCCGTTGCTTTGGGGATGATTGGTGGGATACACTTTCCGAGTTGTGCATACACGTATGTAAGCATTCCGATTGGTATTTGGTAAAAGTTCTGACAACTGCTTCGGCTTAGGTGCGACGCAATCACTTTTAATACCCCAAAATTTACAAGAAGGATTTTGGCGTGAAAGTTTGAATGAAAGATGCAGGAAATCTACTTTAAGGATAGTCAGATATTCAAATGCATTCACTGCTTAGGCGAATTGACTTTAATAAATTGTACGACTATCATTCTGATCAACTTTAATAACTTTAAGATCGGCTTTAAAATGTGTCATTTGTAAATGAGGAACAATTGCAGCAGTTCCATTTCTTATGCAGCATTTGTAAGACGTAATTTGTTTAAAGTCTTGATTGGATATCCCGGTAAATGGAAGTACAACAAACATAAAAGTACGAATAGCTTCCACTGGTTTTTAGAAAACTTATTACAGCAGCTTAAAACCTTTTTTTTTTATCTGCAACTACAATTTTATTGTAATAAGCAGTTTTACATAACATTTTAATTTACAATCTTGTGCATCATGAAATGGGAGTAAACACCCATAGGCGTTTTTCCAACTAATGGAAGTTAGATTCGTCTAGAAAATCTCTAGGCCATTGTCTCTTAAGTCTCCGTGAGTGTTTCCAGGGAGGGCAATACACGACAATTCTTTCACAAGTGGATTATGATGATAGGGTAAATGGGAGTGAAATTTTTGATAGCGGGAAATTTCGTCCACGATGTATTACGTTGCTACGAACATAAAAGGGGACATCAACAATTTTACGGAGGATCTTGGATTGTAAGGCCTGAACGCTGAACCCCAAAATTCAATTCCATATGTCGAAATAGGTTTTATTGTGTATCAAAAGTTTATTTTTGATTGTTAGTTTAGAGCGTTTCTCCAGTAGTCTAAGAAGTTGTAGGTAACATCTAGTGGGTTTAAGTTTTTTTAGTCTAGTATGAGGGTTCCATGTTAATCTCTTGTCCAGGTAAAGTACCACATATTGTACTTTATCAAATTATGGAATCATGTTGCTATTAAGGTATAAAGGGGTAGGTTTTCCTTGACAAAGTGTGAACGTAATGTGAGCACTCTTCTGTTCATTTACCATCACTTTTCATCTCTTAAACCAGGATTGAAGGTTGTGTATATGGAATTGTAAATTGTTGGTAGCTTTGTCAGTATTTGTATGAATCAGATGGGATGTCATGGGTATAAATCTAATATATAAAAGTCAAAATATGTGTGTTCGTTCGTTCGTTTGTCCACAATTCTTCTCTACGTCACTACAATACTTTTCTGAAATACCAGGCGCTCATACAAAATGCAAAACCGTGTTCTCTTTTCTACGCTGTCTTTTCTCCTCACCCCTCACCTTATTCCTCATTGCGAGACCGTGTCGTGCCCGTGTCGTGATAGCCTTAGAAGAGTAGAGTAGTAAAAGCCTTAGAAGTATTAGAAATGTGTCATGGTTGAGTAAACAAATGGCTGGATCTAAGGCTGTACTTCAGAAATGAAAATGAGCTTCTAGAAAATTTAAGGAAACTCTGGAAAATTGGAAAATATGAAAATCTTCTTAAATGTTTAATGAGAGTCCATAAACTTCTACAAAATTTAAGGAAACTCTGGAAAATTGGAAAATATGAAAATCTTCTTAAATGTTTAATGAGAGTCCAGAAACTTCTAGAAAATTTAAGTAAACACAGGAAAATTCGAAAATATGAAAATCTTCTAGAATGCTTCTTGAAAGTCTGGAAACTTCTAGAAAATTTAAGGAAACTCTGGAAAATTCGAATATATTTAAAGTTCGAAACAAAAAGGGACCCGGGCAACGTCGGGTACTGATCAGCTAGTATTATATAAAAATGGGACCAAGGAGACTGCCTTGTGGGACTCCGGCTAGAATAGGATATATTTCCGAGGATTCTGAGTTAATTGTAACTTGGAATTGACGTTGGGAGAGATAGGAATTTATGATAGTATGTTGAAGGAAGAAAGCTCTTGAGTTTCCAAAGGAGTCCGGGATACCAGACACGATAAAAAGCTTGGGAGATATCTAGAAATACTCCTGGGCTATATTCTTTCCTCTCAAGAGAGGATGCAATATGATCAACAATGCGATAACATTAGCAGAGTGTTCAGATCGGAAGCCAAATTGGTAATCAGGAATAATTTTTTCATTAACTAGGACTGGGTGAAGTCGTAGCTTAAAACCTAACATAATTTTTAACCATTTTCAACAACAAAAAACTCTGCAATTATTCATTATAACGTTTATGGAAGTCGTACAATCGGGCGTCCGTTGTGTAAGAATTTAGGAGAGTATGTGCTCGTGATAAGTTAAGCGTACGAGGTATGTTCAAAAAGTATCGGGAATTTTGTGTTTTTTCAAAAATTATTTATTTATTCATGAATATCTATTTTGTTCCCTTCAAAGTAATCTCCACCAGATATTATACACTTGTACTAACGTTTTTTCCAATCCTCAAAGCTTTTCAAAACATCTTTTTTTGTGATCTTGTTCAGCTCCTTCTTCGATGCCGTCTTTATCTCCTCAATCGTATGTGTAGCGTAGCGTCGTCCTTTCATGGGTTCTTCAGTTTCAGGAACAAGAAAAAATCACAGGGAACCAGATGTGGGGAATACGGTGGTTGCGGCATTGTTAGTGTATTGATTTTGGCCAAAAATTCGCGCACAAGCAACGATGCATGAGCAGGGGCGTTATCATGGTGCAAAAGCCAATTTTTCTTCTTCCACAAATCCGAGCATTTTTGGCGGATTGCTTCGCGCAACTTACGCATAACTTGGAGGTAATATTCCTTATTGACCGTTCTACTCTGTGGCAAGAACTTATGATGCACCACGCCCCTGGAATCGTGTCATTTGAAATATTCAATATTCAACGCCCCTGCAATCGTGTCTCCGGTAATTCTACCACAATTTCTTCAATTAGTCTTCTTTTTCGGCAGCCAATAAATTATTTGGCAGCCAATAAATTATTTCGATCAGAACTTCCTTGCCGTAAAATCAAAAATAGTGTTGTTTATGACCTTGATTTTACGAGTCATTGTGTATTTTTCGTCTTTCGAATAATGAAGTCTAGAAGTGCTATCACGACCACTCGGTTATTGATAACATTATTCTCAATCGGCTGCTATATGCAGGATTCTTAGTCCTGCTATGAAAGACTACAGAATAATTTATTTATTTAACGTGATATACCTATCGTTAGACATAATACCTGGGATCGCTCACGATCAATGCGCAAAACAGACTTGTCCTGTAATGCCTTTCACTACCATAGCTGACTAGATCCAAATAGTCGCATGTTTGTTTTCCACCTTCATCTCTTCTTTAATACATTGCTAAAATTTCGTCATGCAGTCGAAACCTGGAACGTCTTTTGCTCCTGTTCGTGAACTTAATAGTTGCTTCATTTATCATAGTAGAAAACAAGGTAGATTGACATGTATGTAAAAAATAACGAATTGCTATACTGCGGCGCGAAGCCGAGACATATAGAAATCTTTGATTCGGTTGTTCGGAAAGTAATTTTCTTTTTTTATAAAGATGAAAGACGTTTTTCTTATAGTGAATTAATATTTTATTCCGGCCTTTTTCTTTAAGTGAATTATTCAATTTGTCCAATTGATGACAGTACACTTCAGAATTGATCGTTGTGTTGTTCGGTAGAAGCTCAAAGTAAACGATTCCTTTGAAATCCCACCAAAGTGCTTTGAGCAGGTTCATCTTTTCTACTCCAGGATTTTTTGTACTTAATATTGTTGTAGACAACCCCTTTCTCATCCCCAGTGATGATACGCTTCAAAAATGGATCATTTTCTTGGCGTTTGAGAAGCAAATCACAAACGTCAATGCGACGGCACAAATTTTTTTCCGTAAGAAGATGAGAAATTCATATGACGAGCTTTGAGATTAAACCTACCCGTTTTAAATGATCATGAATGGTCGAATTCGATAACTTTAATCTCTCAAAGATCTCACGAGTTGTTATTCGCCGGTTTGCATCTGTGTCTGCATCAGCTTCAATTGGCCTTCCAGAACATGGTGCATCTTCGAGATCAAAATTGCCGGATCAAAATTTTACAAACCAGTTTTGGCACTGGCGCTCACTTAACACATCTTCTCCATACGCATCGGATAATTTTTTTCTTGCTTGAACGGCATTTTTATCTTTTCTATAGTAAAAAAGTAAAGTATGCCGAAAATGCTCTTTTTCACTTTCCATATTTAAAAGAGTATCAACCAAAAACTACTGTGCAATTATGTCAGCTGTCAAAAATACATATAATTAAGCGACTTAAGTGTAAAGTTGGTTGTGAAAAAATACAATTAAGTCCTCAGTTGGGAAAAAACGAAACTACTTTCCGAACAACCCAATAGTTACAAAATATAATTTGTTAAGTTTTCAAATTTAATAATATAATTTATCTTCCATTAATTTGATAGAATATTTTCTGGCTCATGATTTAAACAGCCTAATAATATTGATATGGAAAAAATAAAAGAGTAGAACATTTCGTACGAATATATCGAAATAATACACAATAAAAAATTTAAGAGTTCAAAGGTGCGCAAGTTCAAATCTTAACAGTATCAGCACTAATCTTAGGAAAAAAAATTAACTTTACATTTTGGCTTTATGAACTTTACCTTTAAAAAATATGTCATATGAAACTTCTTTTTGATTAACAAAAATGATAGTACCTCCTTAGGGTTTTGGATGTTTGGGAGCCACCGTTCAGTCCACCATTCATCTTGGGCACTTCTAAGAATACCATAATTTTAATAATTTTGTTATAAAACCAGCGTAAAATGATAGCACTTAAATAATTGCTACTTATTCGGAAACTTCCTGTATTTAAAGGATTCATTTTATATTGATAAATATGTAGAACCACCAGTTTCTATATAAATTGCTATGCATAGTATTAACAGTTCGGCTGAAAAGTTTAAAACGTTGACGTCTAGATGGCGCCTCTTGCAAAAATCTACTTAATTATCACAAAGCACCGTCCTTCAAATGATTCCTGTCAAAATTGACAGCAATCGGTCGATTGGTTCGTGAGATATAGCATTTTGAGTGAAGTAACTTTTGTTATTGAAAAAAAAAATGGATAAAGACGAATTTCGTGTATTGATAAAGCATTGCTTTTTGATGAAAAAAAATACAGTGGAAACCAAAGCATAGTTTGACACACGTTATCCGGACTCTGCTCCAGCTATTTCAACTGTGGAATATTGGTTTCGTCAATTTCGAACTGTTCGTACAAGCACAGTTGATGCAGAACATAGTGGACGCCCAAAAGAGGTGGTTACGGTAGAAAACATCAAACAAATCCACAAAATAATTTTAAATGACCGTAAAGTGAAGTTGAGCGAGATAGCTGAGACTCTGAAGATATCGAAAGAGCGTGTTGGACATATCGTGCATGAATATTTGGGCATGCGAAAGCTGTGTGCAAAGTGGGTGCCGCGTGAGCTCACTGTGGACCAAAAACAACAACGTGTTGATGATTCTGAGCAGTGTTTGGAGCTATTCAAGCGCAATAAACCCGAATTTTTGCGTCGATATGTGACAATGGATGAAACATGGCTCCGTCACTACACTCCAGAGTCCAATCGGCAGTCGGCAGACTGGAGAGCGAGCGACGAACCGAATTCAAAGCGTGGAAAGACGCAACAGTCGGCTGGCAAGGTAATGGCGTCTGTATTTTGGGATGCGCATGGTATAATATTCATTGACTATCTCCAGAAGGGACAGAAGATCAACAGCGACTATTATATAGCGTTATTGGATCGTTCGAAGAAAGAAATCGCTAAGAAACGGCCTCATTTGAAGAAGAAAAAAGTGTTGTTTCACCAAGACAATGCACCGTGTCACAAGTCGATGAAAACGATCCTCCAGCGACTTTTTCCTGTTTGCAGACCTCAAGAGAATGCTCGCTGGCAAGAAATTTAAGACCGATGATGAAACTGAGGCCTATTTTGAGGCAAAACCGAAAGAGTACTATAAAAATGGTATCGAAAAGTTGGAAGATCGCTATAATCGCTGTATCGCCCTCGAAGGCAACTATGTTGAATAATAAAAATGAATTTTGCAAAAAAAAATATTTCTACTGTGTTACGTTCTAAACTTTTCAGCCGAACCATTATATGTTTTGATTTTATTTCTATAGTTTGGTTTACTATAAGTAAAAATAATAGTCTACAATATTTGTATATAAAATATTTGTAGCGTTACTCTGTATTCTAAATGACCAATCCCGTCCTATATGACTGGCATAAAATCGGAAGAACTATGCAACGGTAAGAATATGGATGCTGATATTCGGAAATTGAGGTGTTAATATACTCGTAATATATGGATCTGTATGTATATGTATTTTGATGTCATCATAAATGATACGCTATCGCAGTCGTTATTATTACAGTAATAATTATAAACGTACCATTTTAAATGTGTTCGATTATTTTTATGACATTCTAAGGTTTATTCATTCATCGCCCTGAGAGACTGGCACTTAGAGATAGACAAAGGGACATCGAATGACAGCAATGAAACATTCTCATCCTATTATGCAATGTAATAATTTCACATAGAAATATCGTCTAGGGTATGAATATTTGTGCGACTATGAATGGTAAACAACAGTTAAATTTATGCAATTTTAATAACAGAATTAGAAATGGTCGCATACCACCACCACAATTATACGAGAGATTCTTGTTACGTTGAAAGCATCCTAGAACCAGATTAAATGGTATGTATGGATAAGTACTTGTATTTAATTCTGTGCCATTACTATACCCCACCTGGATACGAGGTGATAAATCTCAAGATATTAAGAAAGTTTTACAGTCGAGTGTAATTTTATCACGGAATTTGCACATGAATGAGTAAATATTAAGAAATTTTACCGGAATTGAGGCTTTTGGGTTACATATAGCCCCGGTACCTTTTATGAAAATTTTCCACTAGTCTCTGCCTCATTAATACTCACTTATACACATATTAGCGGAGAAGAGATAAACTTTTCATTAGGCTTTGTGCTTTATGTAAAGTTTTTCATCAAAATTAGGTCCTTAGAAAATTTAAATCATGAAAAGTTTACTGCAAAGATATTAACGATGATGATGACGCCGGTAATGATGGAGCGATGATGATTAAATGTTGTCATTTTGATATGTTCCAATGTTAACCAATTCTCATTGGACGATTTTATTATATTTAATCGATAATTAAGAATTTAATATGGTGATTGTTTTATATTTTTTTTTTGTAAACTGTACGTTATACAATCAAAAGCATATACGCCTTTGAATCAAAAATTATATATGAATACTAGAGTTAATCATTAATCAATTAGTTAGATAAAATGCTTTTTATTTGAGTGATGATTATTATCTATTTTTTATGATGAGAGAGATACTATCTAATTAAAGAACATTTATGTTATAGAAAATTTATGAGTTTGCATATCGAAACTCATTTATTGGAATCATAAAGTTTGATATATTGCTTCAGTCTCTCGAACTGGAAAAGTCGGATTTATATGGAAATTCCAGTGTATAGGGCTTTCTAAGAAGGATCAGTTATATTTGAATTGAAATAAAAACACATTGTTCTAACAAGAAGTAGGTTTTTCTATTGCGTTATGTATGGAATACAACACTACTTAAAGTACCACTTCGGCTTTCATTGATAGTGTGTCTTACCAAATGTCTAAGTTTCCATGTATTACGTACATTAACGATTTATAATGACTCCAAAAAATCGTTGGTCAAAATAAAATGTACATTGAATAAATGTACTGTTTATCTAACTGTATAGCAAAGAAGGCTATTTAGTATGATACATCACTTCCAGATTTGACAACTATGGCAGCACCAGCATAATTTTCAAACCAATTATGCACCTTATTTAAAATATATATCAGAAAAGCTACATCAGGACTTATTGGGTGTATAACTTAAAAATGCGGGATTTTTGGGAAACTTTGAGTGTTTATTTTGAAAAATTGTTACAATATATTTTATTCAAAGTATTGTCCATCGGAAGTCATTACTTTTTCCCATCTTTCTGGCAACATATGGATTCCGCGCCAAAAAAACTGCTCCGGTTTTGAGGCCAAGAATGAATCGAGCCAATTTTTGATGCCCTGTTCTGAAGTGAAGCGCATTCCGGTGAGGGCGTTTTGCATGGATCTAAACAAATGGTAGTAGGACAGGGCAAGGTCTGGGCTATAAGGCGGATGAGGCAAAACTTCCCAGCCACTGTTTTCTAAATAATTTTTAACCGGTCTTGCAACATGAGGTCGAGCGTTGTCATGATGGAAATTTATGGCTTCGTGTTTGGTCGCATATTCCTGGCGTTTTTCGGCCAATGCTCGCTTCAAACGGATTAATTGTGTTCGGTAGAGGTCGCCTGTGATCGTCTGGCCCGTTTTCAATAGCTCATAATAGATCACACCCTTCTGATCCCACGAAATAACATACAGAGCATTACCTTAGCGCCATGGATATTTGGCTTTGGCGTTGATTTGGCTGGTTGGCCGGGCTTTACATACGATTTTTTGCGCTTTGGGTTGTCGTAATGAATCCATTTTTTGTCGCCAGTAATGATTCGATTCAAAAACGACTTCTTTTTCTGCCGTTCAAGCAGCATTTCGGACATGCAAAATCGCCTTTCAACTTCTCTCGGCTTCAATTCATATGAGACCCAATTTCCTTGCTTTTGGATGAATCCTGCTGCTTTCAATTATTTTGAAATGGCTGCTTGAGTGACTCCCAATGATTTTGCAATTTCTTTTTGAGTTCGACAACAGTCTTCGTCGAGTAATGCCTCCAAATCTTCATCTTGGCTGACCTGGTCGTTCTTTGTCTTCCGTGTCAAAATCACCACTTCTGAACCACACAAACAATCTCTCGCACGTTGAAATCGATGGAACATATTCAGGATAAGCTTCGGTGAGCAATCGATGTGCTTCAGCTGCAACACTTCCCGCAAATGGGACTTTTTTGGTACGAAATTCGACATTTTTGAAGCAAAAAAAAACTTTGTTGTTTACACTATTTCGTTCAATGACTAATCGAGAATGAATGACAGATGTGTAACCTCCAAAATGCCATATGAGTTATTATTAACACAAACCATGTGTAAAAGTTATGCCATCTGTTGTCAATCCCGCATTTTTAAGTTATACACAATTTGTTGACGATTTTTATTCCCATAAATATGATAATTTTGCTTTTTTATAAGCCTTTTGAGCCGAAAATGAGCCTTTCACTAATAATTATTTACTTTAGGAAACCAAATCTGATAATTTTTCTTGTTGATGAATTTATATAACTCTTTGGCACTAAAAGTTAAAAAGTTAAGTGTATAGCGAATCGTAAACATTAACTGATCCATTTGTTAAAAGTTCGCGTTAATAAAAGGAGCAAATATGGCCTTAATCAAAGGACTCGATTAAAGTACCTCTAAAATGGTTTCCAGGAGCAACTTTATAGCGCCACAGACAGGAGGCGTATTTGCAACATCATGTTACGTGTTGGTTGGCATTGTCGGATAACCTAATGAAAAGGGTCGAATGTAACTTGGAGGATGTAATTAGGAGTTGTTAAATTTTTTAAAGCTCATTTGGTTCTTTTAGAAAATTAAGGTGCAGAAGTTAGGGAAGAAACTGTTAGGTCCAGGAGCTCCACAATAGAACGGAACCTACTCGGCAACAATTTTAGACTAATTAAAATTCGTTTAAAATATGAAAATTGTAAGTTGAACTCTTTTTATTTACTTGTTTTCGAGTTGATTATACTTAATATGGAATGAAATATTACTTTTTTATTTACATATTGTGACCACACATTTAATATGGCCTTAAATCTTTTAAAAGATGTCTTACACGCTGAACAAATGTGAGCTTCTTAAATACTGACCTAAGAATACAAATTTTTCCTCATAGGTGAACACGACATTTTTATAAAGCGCTACTCTGTAATTCACATCCAATTTCATCAGTTTTTATGAAAGCCCATTGTATATGATATATTCGCTTTAATGCTTTGCAATTATGAGGTTAGCTTTACAGCGAACATAAAAGATGAGGGGCGGTATTGCCATAGAACTTTTGTTTATGATAATCAACGTTCTCTGTTGCTAGTTACACAGTACCGAACGAGGTAATAAATCGGTACCAGGAGATCAGAAAGTCCCAACAGTATATTTTTGCTTCTGTTTTGATGTGTGATATTGGCTCCCTAGTGCTATTGGTGAGAACCATGCCAACTGATAAGGAGTTCCTTGATCTAGTAAGACTTTATCTAGTAAAATAAGGGTTTATTCGAACTCCTCAATTTTTGTTTCCTTTTTACATAGAGTAAAAGAAAATTAACGCATACAGTATAGGATTGTCTAAATATTTATCTGAAAAATAATTCGAAAAATGAAAATCTAAACTAATTTGTAGTTATAATGGTTCAGATTTCTAGAATTATATTGAATAATTAGAATTTGTTTTAGGATTTTCTTAATTTTTGGTCCTCTATATAGGATTTATTGATACTCGCAGATAGACAATATATTATTAAATGATTGTCTAAAATCTTTCCTTTTATGATCAAATTGAAATTAATTAATCAGAGTTCATGTTTCCAAAATATAAAGATTATTCAGAGTATTGATTTTATAGCAGGACAAGTCCTATCGTAGGACAAGTCTCAGTGGGATTCGAGCCAACAACCCTTAAGACTGTGCTACCGGGCCGGTATAATAATTTTATTTAACGAATTTTTGGCAACATAGCAGAATAAAAAGTTTAAATTATTTTTTTGTAAGCGATTATTATAAATATCAGTGACTCTTCTAGCTATTCGAAGGTTTCCCAATTAAATTAATTAAATTTTATTTATCGATTCTTTCTTCGATTTTCGCAGTTTTGCTCAACTGAGAAATCGAAGAAAGAATCGATAAATAAAATCACTAGGACTATAGTATTAAAAAATTTATTGAAAACCTTGTACAGATATTCCTTTTCTAAATTACCCTTAAATTTCTAACTATATATCTAGTTTGAACATTGATATATTGGGTTGCTCGGAAAGTAATTTCGTGTTTTTTTTTGGTAAAAATTAAAGACGATTTTTGTATAGTGAATTGATATTTTATTCAATTAAATAATATCCATTTGCTATCTTCTGGAAGTAGCATGATTCCACGCTCCTGATTTGAATTAAACGTTTTACCATCTAAAAAATTTTGTAGAGACCGGAACAAATGAAAATCCATGATTTGTCCAACTGATGACAATACACTTCAGAATTGATCATTGTGTTGCTCGATAGAAGCTCAAAACAAACGATTCCTTTGAAATCCCACCAAACATATAGCATAACCGTTTTTTGATGAGTATTGGCTTTCGAAGTGCTTTGAGCCAGTTCATCTTTTCTACTCCAGGATATTTTGCGCATTGTTGTGGATAACCCATTTCTTGTCCCGAGTAATGATATGCTTCGAAAATGGATCATTTTCTCAAATCACAAATCACAAACGTCAATGCGACGGCATACATTTTTTTTTTTAAGAAGATGAGGAACCCATATGTCGGGTTGACCTTCAACTGATCTTCCAGAACGTAGTGCATGTTCGAGATCAAAATTGCCGGATCGAAATTTTACAAACCAGTATTGGCACTGGCGCTCACTTAACACATCTGCTACATAACACATCGGGTAATTTTTTTCTTGTTGAACATGATTTTTATCTTTTCTATATTAAAAAAGTAAAATATGCCGAAAAATTCTATGTCAGCTATCAAAATACATATGATTATGCGGCTTAAGTGTGAAGTTGGTTGTAAAAAATACTATTAAGACCTCTGTTGGGAAAAAACGAAATTACTTTCCGAATAACCCAATAAAATACAGAAATATAAAAACTAACCCCGTGTGATGGAAGAATTTTGGAGACCTTATCAGGTCTTTTATTTTAAGTATTCATTTTGTACTTAAAATTCTGAGAATTACCAAGAATTATAGTATTGAAACCCTTTCCGATTTAAACTCTGATCATTTTTAAGTATGGTCCTGTTCTTCTTACCCTTAATTCTAAGCCAATCGTAAAGACTCTTCATCCTAGGCTGATAAATGGCAAAATAGACTGGAACATATTTAGAAACAAATTAGACCAACAGATTGACTTAAAACAAACGTTAAAACAGCAAATGACATTAATGATGCTGTAGATGACCTCACTATATATATACAATATGCAGACACAACAGCTCACATCTCTTACAATACGACACAACAACAACAACACAATTTACCAACTAAAATACGGACATTAATTAACGAAAAAAGAAAAATGAGAACACAATGGCAACGCTTCCGAATACCCTGCTACAAAACAGAAACTTAACCGACTACAACGTGAACTGAATATAGAAATTAGAAAGCACTATAATGAACGGCATGAAATTTATACAAGATCGCTTAGTGACAATATTTCTTTATGGGAATCCACTAGACAAATACTCTAGTGGCTTCCCATAAATAAATATTTATGAGCCTTCTCAATAAAAAAGCTATTATTTAAGCTTTTCTGCGCCTTCCCAATATTTTAGGGCTATTCTGCGCCTTTTCAAAAAAAGCTTCTGATTATGATCTAATAACAGCTCTTATTCTGAAGTAAATTTCCCGAAAAGCTTTAGTTTTAATTACATTTTTAATAGTATCCTCTGCACAACCTGTTTTCCTTTACTCTATAGACTTTTATAGCCTCTTACCAATCCTTGCTAAGATTTTTTAAAAATTCCTATTAAAATTACTCTACCCAGTCCTAGTTAATGAAAAAATTATTTCTGATCACCAATTTGGCTTCCGATCTGAACACTCCATCGCATTGTTGATCATATTGCATCCTCTCTTGAGAGGAATGAATATTGCCCAAAAGTATTTCTAGATAACTCCCAAGCTTTTTATCGTGTCTGATATCCCGGACTCCTTTGGAAGCTCAAGAGCTTTCTTCCTTCAACATACTACCTTATCGTAAATTCCTATCTCTCCCAACGTCAATTCCAAGTTACAATTAACTCGGAATCCTCGGAAATATATACTATTCTAGCCGGAGTCTCACAAGGCAGTATGTTTGGTCCCATTTTATATAATATTTATACGCATAATATCCTATTTGATCCTAATACTATCATTGCTGCTTATGCAGACTATACGGCCATACTTGCTACCCATACAAATCCTGACATAGCTTCCAATAATTTACAATCCCATATACACAACCTTAAATCCTGGTTTAAGAGATGGAGAGTGAGGGTAAATGAATAGAAGAGTGCTCATATTACTTTCACACTTTGTCAAGGAAAACCTACCCTTTTATACCTTAATAGCAACATGATTCCACAATATGATAAAGTGCGTTATTTGAGACTTTACCTGGACAAGAGATTAATATGGAACCCACATACTAAACTGAAAATAGTTGAAGTTAACAGACGTTACCTAAAACTTCTTAGACTACTTGACAAATGCTCGAAACTAACAATCAAAAGTAAACTTCTAATATACAATACAATTATGAAACCTATTTCGACACATGGAATTGAACTTTGGGGTTCAACGAAACGTTGCAATTCCTATCGCGTCCAGGCCTTACAATCCAAGATCCTCCGTAAAATTTTTGATTCCCCCTTTTATGTTGGTAACAACGTAATACATCATGATCTAAATGTTTCCTTTCTTCAGGAGCTGTGCAATTCCCGCTATCAAAAATTTCACTCCCGTTTATCCTATCATCATATACCACTTGTGAGAGTACTGTCCTGTATTGAGAGAAGTGCCGAAGGGTATTTACCTCCACTTCATTATAAAAAAGTTTGTAAATTAAAATGTTATGTAAATCTGCTTGTTACAATAAAATTAAAGTTGCAGAAAAAAAAACAAAAATCTGAGTAGAAGTTATAAAATGTTGACGAACCAATTTTTCTTAAGTTCTGTTAATTTATAATATGCGATATCTTAAAAGTTTCAATTTAAACTTTTATAATTAAAAAAGATAATTTAAAAATTTCAAGTTACAGACCATTTTTGATATGAAAGAAAAGATTGCATTAAATATTCTCTTTAAATTATATTAGAAAAAAAATAATATATTACTATCTAAAAATTATAAAAAAAGGACTAGAAAATTAATTTAATATGTATATGTAGAATTTATATGTAAATGAAATGTAAAGAAAGTAAACGTATTCTCTTCTACTCGTAATAATATAATGAAATAGCCCACTTAATTTCGATGAACATTTTTGCTATACGTGCCATACTTAATGAAGTTGATCACGTATCCAATTCATCAAACGAAAGCATATCTTGAATCCTTTTTCTAAATTATCTTTATTTTGTATATTTTTGAATCCTATTTGTAAAAATTATTACGTTATCCAATTTTGTAAGGCTTCATTTTTCTATTCCATTTTCATAAATAAATACTATTTAGATTTTTTTAATACTCATTGGTCCTTTTCTTAACTTTATATTTTGCTATTTGTTGTGAAAATATATTAAATTTTTACAGCATAAAACCAAATGTTGATAAATAATATATTGTATGTCCAAAGGTTGTTTTAATCATGTTCTTCATTATATTATTCCGGACAAACTATATTTATACAGTTTTTCTTAAATATTCTTAATGTTAATTTTCTTAGAAATAATTCACCTATTTTCTCAGAATAAAGTTTCTTAAATTTTTCAATTTCATAGAAAAATAGAAATTTTTTAAATATTTTAAACAAACAATCATTTTTTAGTGCATAGTTTTATAAACCATAAAAAAAATTTAATTGGTGTTGTGTATTGATCCCTACAATGAGTACTGGAAATAAAACGCACTGTAGTGCATCAGTACACTCCAATTAATTATAATATTTTTTATATATATACTCATATATATCAATAGTGCAAATTAACACCATTAAAAATATATTTTTAAAAATATTAAAAAAAAATAGTTTTTGTTAATATATTAAATTAATCTATTTGATTATTGAAGTAGCACAGAGGTCATGGCTCCAATATTTTTAAATATCAATTTTACTCGAATTTGAATATGGCTTAGAAAATCCTGCCGTCGAATGTCCTTTAGTGCCGTTCCGCATAGAACTAAAATTTGAGTACTTATATTACTTGGAATAATAACAAAAATATTAACAAAAAAATGAAAAGATATATTAATTGGAGTGTCTTAAAGAAATCCAAAAGGGGCACTGTTGAGCATACCTTCTCAATTATTGTATAAAACTATTATTTTATTTTATCAAACAATATTTGCAAGTGGTTTTATTTTTAAAAAAACAGAAAGATAATTATAGAGAAAGAAAAAAATGATAATTTGGACTTATTTAACGATGGGTTTTGTTTATTGTAAGCACATTATTATTTTTATAATTTTTGTTATACTATTGCTGATACCATTATAAACACAGCATTTTTTGATCTGACGATAAAATCCCTTTTTTCAGCCTATTAAAAAACTACTAATCAGCTTAAGTATTAACCGACAATTTGATCTCACAAAAATGCTCATTCGTTCTACATATTCATCAGTTTTTGAGATTAACAGCCTGTCTGAGCAATGTTCATTTTACAATGCTGCTTGACTTTCCAAAAATTCTTTAAGCCACCGAAAAGCTGGCCTTAAAAAATAACATTTCTCATAGGTTCGTTACAATTTATGTAGGGTGCGGAATACTTTGACATAAAATTTTGAAGCATTCTTTCAATAAAAATGGAAATTACCTTTTAAGATTTAAAGTTACAATATTTCATAACTAACAGAGGTAAAGTTATAACCACTCAAATTTTTAGTTAGCAGCTCAAATATGATCGTTATGCAAGGATGTGAATTATGAAAACTTTATGATTTTGTTTGAGAAGAATGTTTGGACATATTTAAAGGAAGTAATTGATAAATTTGTTCATATCTCAATCATTAAGATGCTGGCTATAAAAATGTAGCAAAAAATAAAATGCCAAATTTTTGGCTTTGGGAATGTCTTACAAATTTAAAAGTACATTTTCTATATTTGCATTTTAATAATAGCACAGAAAATATTTTTCTAATTAGTGTGACGATTAAAAAAATATTCCAGTCAAAACGGCAAGAACTCCATTCGCAAACAAGTGAATTAAAAGCACTTTTTTTTAATAAAAAATTATTACAAAATTTGTGTTAATTTATCTACTAAACAGTTTTTTTTTTAATTATGCAAATATTGCTTTTTTCTTTCACAAAGTGTCAACAAATTTACGTGGTATATTAATATCTGCTGAAAATAATATCTTCTAAATTATATTATTTAATTCTGGCATTGTAGGAAATATCTGCTCCTTTGATGACATTTTTCAATACGATTCCACGTCGTTTGCAGTTGGTAAGCGTAGAAGTTTGCAGTTGGTAAGCGTAAACCTTTCCCTTTAAGTACCTATACAGAAAGAAATCGTAAGCGTTTAAATCAGGGTATTGAAAAGGCCAACCGGTTTGGTTATGTGATAAATGTGTTGCTAACTTGTACCAACCACGTGTTCTTTAATGGCACCTCTGGCCCAAACATCGCTGGTAGCCACACAGTCTCTCTACTAGAGTGTAAGAATCTTTCGTGAATTACCACGATTTTTACGTATCAGAAGCGGCTATTTTTAGATTTATGAACGAAACCACTTCAGTCAAATGTGCTTCGTCATACACATATATTATTAATTCCTGTAAAAATCAAGGTCTTGTCAAAATATTCCACACAAAACTTTGGAAAGATTGAATTCTTTTGCGCGATGACCCATGCAGTTCCCAGACTTTTAACTACACTTTTACGCGCCGCAGCTGCAACGACCAATTCGAAGACGGCTAAGCTTTTGTTTATCGAACACTTCTGACATACCACCTTGATCAAAGTGTGGTGCTCTCATCGTTCCGATTTGAGTTCTGTTTTTTTTGTTAAGTTGGTACATCTGTTGTTGATATTCCCTCTAAATCTTAGCGTCATAGCTTGACATTCGCAAAAGTTACGTAGCCAAGAGTACATCTATCTCTGTGTGTGTTGACGATTTTTTACAATTTTAGAAATGGATTTAAATTTGCAACAACGAACTTGTATTAAATTTTGCGTAAAAAACGGATTTAATGGTGCGCGAACGTTGGAAATGTTGGAAAAGTGTTTCGGCAACGATTCTCTAAAGAAAACTGTCGTTTACCAGTGGCACGAGCGGTTTAAAAGTGGTCGTGAGTCAATAGAAGATGATGAACGCAGTGGCAGTCCATCGACATCGAAAACTGATGAAGACATTGATAAAGTAAAAGAAATGTTTGTTAATAACCGCAAATTAACCATCAAAGAGATAGCGGAGGACTTGAACATTGCCTATGGATCCGTCCAAGATATTTTGGTTAATGATTTGGGTTTCCGTCGTGTAGCAGCAAAGTTGGTGCCAAAAGACCTCAATTTCATGCAAAAAAGAGACCGTGTTGACGTTGCAAAAGACATGATTTGCGAGGCTAAATCCGATCCCACATTCATCAAAAGGATCATTACTGGAGACGAGACGTGGGTTTATGAGTACGACATGCAATCCAGACATCAGGCAAGTGACTGGCGTTCACCAAATGAGCCGAGACCAAAAAAACCACGTCGTTTTTATTCAAAAAAGAAGGCAATGCTCACGGTTTTCATGGATTACAACGGTGTAGTGCATCATGAATTTTTGCCAGAAGGCCGGACAGTAAACAAAGAGTATTATTTGGGAATTGTGGGCAGAAAACTCGTGGATTTTGCACCATGATAACGCACCGTCGCACAGTGCCATCATTATTCGTAATTTTTTGACGAAAAATGCAACAAATACCATCCAACAACCACCGAATTCACCTGATTTGACTCCCTGTGACTTCTTTATATTCAATCGAGTTAAAAATCATTACGGGGAACGCAGGAAGCACTGATGGACATACCGAAAACCGAATATAAAAAATGTTTTGAGGATTGGATCAAGCGCTGGCGTGTGTTAAAGTTGATGGGGATTGCTTTGAAGTGGACAATATAGATTTAGATGAATAAACTTGTATTTTTAATTTTCTGAATAAATTCCGGTCAAGGTGGTACGTGTATTCTTCAAAATTAGACTATATGAGAAGCAATGGACTTTGAACATAATTTCGACGAACATTTTTCACGTCATTTTCTGAGTGTAACAGTAATTAATAAATTTCTTTCGTAAAATATTTTTATGGACAATTACATGTTGTTCAATGTTATACTGCTTTATTATAACTTTGCCGCGTCCATTTTCTATGATTCCTAAAAATAAACAGACAGAATGATAGTTAACTAAAATTTAAATTAAAATTTAAGGACAAATGTTACGCAGAAATGAATATAAAAATTAAGTCTTGTTTAAAAAATTTAAGTCTTGCTGAAATTTTATTTCCAATTTTCCAAAGAATTATCTATTCTGCAACCCTTTTCAATTTTTATGCTTAGTTAAATTATTTAAAGTCGTTTAAATATGCCATTTTATAAAATGTTATCATTTAATTATGAAATCTTTCGAAAAATATGAAAAATATTTATCCCTAGGAAATTTATGAGTAAAAAAAAAAGTTAGAAGAGAAGGAAGCGGTAGTTTAAAAATGTTAGTCCAAAGTAAAAATATATTAGAATTAAGTTACCTGTCGGCTGACTGTTTCCGTATTATCCATTTGGGCTCAAATACCTTCACCCCTCTCCAAATACGTGCCATTCCTATTTAAATATATATTGTAAGCCCCAAATATACAATCCATTGCACGTTTTATTCAGGAAAGAAAATTCAAAATCCGTTCATATTTATATACGAATATATAAAACGAGTTTGGTTTTAAATGATTTTGAAAGGAGAAGCTTATTCTTTCCATCCCTTATCTAGAAATTTTGCTTGTTTCACTTGAGTTGAATCAAGTGATTGCCAGAATGCTAAACTATGATTATGCTGGGGGAATTCGTTTTTATATTGTGGGAGCACGTGCACGATGGATGCGCAAACAATTGAACAAACGAACATACAAACAGTCTGTAGGCAATTTTTCATCTTATTTTGCTGTTGTTGTTATATATTTTGAAACACGTTTAACGAAAAATTTCCATTCATTAAATATGCATGAGAATAGGAGTAGGCACAGGTGTCTGTTCTTTGGGTGTAAATTTTATGATAATTTTCTCTTATGCTATCCTTTTTCGATTCTTCTATACCTTTATCCTGATTGTCCGACTTCTATCAATGTATCCCTTCTCCTCTCATTTCTTATATTCTTTCAGTCTTTCTAGGTTTTATTTTTGCTTTCGTTATTATTTGGATTTGTACAGTTTTCTCTCAATTCGTATTCTTATAGCTATGCGGCTAAAGATAAATTCCGCCATTCGAATCGAATCTGTACTGTTGGCATGTGTGGGTATGCAGTTGTCTAAACTTGAACTTTGCAAATGTACGTGATGATAGTTAGTAAGTCAGTGGATGAATAACAGTCTTATATATATATTTAGTAGCAGTGTTTGCCCACCCACATCTATAACAATATATTAAATTTTTATAAGTGTTTATTTTTATCAATCATATTCAACAATAGTTTGTTGTTCAGTTTCTCTCTTAAATGCATATATTTTCAAGCACATAAAATTTTAGCATAAATTGTTATATTTAATGTGCAAAAATATTTCCATCACTGTATGGCTAATGAATAAGTAAGCAAAATTAAAAGTACAAAAATATCTGCAAAAAGAAGTTGGTATAAATGATACTTTCAGTAGAAGATACACCTAAACGTTTCTGTTCATATACGCGTAACATATATACATGCCCTTGTAAAATTTTGTAGGCGTATATGAACAGCTTTTGCAAGTCATCTACTTTAAGAGCATAGGATGTGCTTAAAATTTGGAGCCGATTTATAATTTAATTTTTAAAATACGAAGAGAACTTTTATGTAGAACTTTATACGACGAATATATTTACATGCATACCCATGCACAAACAATGTATATTAAAGCGTCATTATATGAGTATTAATTTTGATATCATTTCCCAAGAGTGGATGTTATTTTTATAGCGCACGCGAATAGTTTTAAAGCTTGTCTGCTAACTTTAAACATTAATTTTTTTTTTGTATTAAAATTGACAAAAAAAATATATTTAAAAAAAGGAAAATTTATAATTTGTTAGATTTTAGTTATATTCGTTTGAATAAAATTCCCGAAATTTTCCCATTTAAGCATGAATTTATTTTTCAATGGATTTTTTTTATGCCCATACTTACATGTACACATATCGTATTGAAGAGTTAAAAATTCTATTATTCCATTTTGAATAAGTTCAAATGCACAATTTTTGCGGTTATTTCTAATGTTTTTCTATTTTTTCATAGACTTATGTTAAACTTGCTTTTTTCATATTTAGGAAGGTGTCTATAAACGTTAACATTTTTTATCAATTCAATATTGAATCTAAAGAAAATTTTAAATATTATATGCCTTTTTCATGGTGTATTGTACATTACTAAAACCAACCTTTAAATTGCAAAATCGATGATAATCTGTAGGACAAACGTATGTAATAGTATGGGAAATGCTTTAAAACAAAGTTCCAAAATAAGTACCAGGTGTATAAGCTTAAATTCGCTATTTTTTAGTCAAAAAAACACATGTTTTTTTCATAGAAAGGCAAAAGCAAATTTATTCATAGTACTTGCCCTCGCTAGCTACACATTTTTCCCATCTCTCGGGTAATTTGTGGATACCACGCCAAAAAAAATTCCTTCTCTTTCGAGGCAAACCACTCATCAAGCCATTTTCGGACGTCTTCGTAAGAATCGAAGTGCTACTCAGCGAGCGCGTGGCCCATCGACGAGATCAGGTGCTAGTCAGAAGGAGCCAGGTCTGATGAATAAGCGGGGTGGGGTAGCACCTCCCAGTTGAGTGTCTCCAAGTAGTTTCGGCCCATTTTTGATGTGTGCGATGGTGCGTTGTCGTAGACGAAAATCAGCTTGTCATGTCTTTGTTGATAATCCGTCCTTTTTCACCCAGAGCGCGGTGCAATTTGATCAGTTGTTGGTGGTAGCGGTGGGCATTGACAGTTTCACCAGGTTTCAACATCTCATAATAGACAACACCCTGCTGATCCCACCAAACGCTCAGCATCTTCTTCCGTCCGAAGCGATTTGGTCTTTGGGAAGATGTTGATGGTTGGCCGAGATCAACCGACGATTTTATGCGTTTGGGATTATCGAAATATATCCACTTTTTATCGCCTGTTCCAATCCGATGTAAGAACGACTTTTTTTTTGTCTGGCGAGCAAGATTTGCATGTGTTTTGGCGTCGCTCCATCTGCCTATCGTTCAATTAATGCGGCACCCATTTTCCGATCTATTCAATCTTTCCCGTGGCACGCAGACGTATGGAAATGGCTGGTTGAGTAACACCCAATTGCTCCGCGAGCATTTTTTACGATTGGGTATCGTCTTCGTCCAAAAGAGCCTGAAATTGATGGTCGTCAACCTTCCTAGGCCGATTTTCACGCTTCTTGTCCCACAAGTCAAAATTTCCGTCTTTGAACCGACGAAACCAATCTCAGCACGTTGTTTCATGAAGCACTAGCACCATAGGCCTCCATAAGCATTCGATGCGATTCGGCAGCCGATTTCTTCAAATTGAAGCGGAAATGCAGAGCTTCCCGCATATGCTCTTTTTCTGCCACAAAACTAGATATGATTATCAAAGGAAAAATGTATGTTGTTGTACGAAATTGCTGACAATGTGCACTGATTAATATTGGCAGAAGTTAAATTCATAGAAAAAAAAAGTATGGCGTGTCGATGGTAGCTTAATACGCTCACTCACGCCATCAATGACCAAACAGCGGATTTAAGCTTATACCCCTGGTATGTTTAACCTAATTTTTGCTTCAAACTGCATTTCTTAATAAAAGTTATGGTCTATTTTAATAACTGAAAACTGAGTCTTTATTCAGTATAATAACTGAAAACTGAGTCTTTATTCAGTATAAGTCTTTATTTTTGTAATAATTAAAATATAGTGCAAATGGTAAGTGTCTAGCCGTTCACAGTCTATTGAGCCAAATATTAGCTGCAATCGCATCGTGATGTCAGTGCTAAACTCGCTGTGATGTCAGTGCTAAAGTTGATGTCAGTGCTAAACTTGCTGTGGAATCATTTATCTCCATAAAGTTTTTTTTTGGAAGATTCTGTTCTTGAACTTAGCTAAGAGTTTGCAATGATATTTGATGAGACTCTAAAGAAAACATAAGGACTGGCAAGAATAATATTTTGTACATAAGTAACTTTGACTTGATGGTCAGAATTTTTATCAGCTAGGACCCTTGCTACAAGATTGGAGAACGATTTAACATTTTTAAAGATATATTTTCTATTTGTATGCTAATTTCAAATGCCTTACCCAGCGCTTTTTTCCGCAAACTCAATGTTGGTAAAGGGCTCTCCGATCAAAATATATTATCGATGTTGCCAGCATTTGCTAAAATCTGGACAAACTTTACGAGGATAGTTAACTACACGTAGGTCTAAAGATGACGTTTACTAATAAAGGCTTTGATGACCTCTATATTCACTAGTTATTTTTATCTCTTGAAAAAATATACAACATAATAAATATCATTTATATTATTGAATAGCTTAATGTTGTATAAATATGAAAATGCATGTCTAAAGCAGACTAACGTATGAGCTATTTGGAAAGTCCGCATTGACACTATATTTTTCAGTTTTGAAGCTACTAAAAACCAGCGATTTTACCAAAATTATTGAAAATTTAGCATCTTTTTAAATTTTTTCTATACAATAGTTGTTCGTAAAAAATATTAATAATGGAATGATAGTTTTTTAAGTTTTACTTATTTTTTAAAAGTTCTATTATCTGAAAATCACAACACCTAAGACTGTATCTCAAATCATTTTACTTAATAATTTATGAGGTGTATCAGTATGTTTTATATTATAATAGTATTTCTTAAAAATTCTCATTTTTGCTTCTGATGTTATTCTTGTGGGTGGCAAAATAGTTCTAGTCAATCTCAGAACAATACTTTCTCTTCCAATTATGAGTTTTAGTTACGACAAAATGTAACTTATTGCAATAAGTCCAAAAATGTTATTTAAATTTTATAGTATCGAGCGAAATACAAAATTAATTTAATAAGCAATAGAGTAGCTTCTATTAGATGAATATATTTTCACGTATCTTTATAGAGAATAGCGATTGTAAGCACGTACGTGTATGTTTATATCTACATACGAGGGTCATTCAACAAGTACTTAGCCTACAAAAGAAAAACGAAAATTTTGGAAAGGTGGCAATTTATTTTTCCACATAATCTCCTTCAAGCTCGATACACTTGGCCCAGCGATGCTCTAACTTTTTTAACCCGTCCAAAAATACATTTTCTCGAGGGAAGCAAAATAGGCCTCCGTGCCGACGATGACCTCCTCATTCGACCCAAATCTATTCCCGGCCAAATCTGGAGAGTACGGTGGATGGGGCAGCAATTCGTAGCGCAATTCGACCAATTTGGCCATGGCGACGGCGGAGGTGTGAGCCGGCGCGTTGTTGTGGTGGAACAGCACTTTTTTCTTCGCAAAGCGGGGCCGCTTTTTCTTCAATTCGACGTCAAATCGGCTCAATAAGTCAGCATAGTAGCGCCCCGTGATTGTTTTACCCTTCTCGAGGTAATCGATGTGGATCACACCTTGCGAATCCCAGAAAACGGTGGCCATCACCTTTCCGGCCGATCGAACAGGCTTCGCCTTCTTCGGAGCACGTTCGCCGGGTGAAGTCCACTGTTTCGACTGTTTCTTGGTCTCTGGTGTGTACCAGTGAATCCATGTTTTGTCGACGGTCACGAAACGACGCAAGAACTCCGCTGGATTGCGCTGAAACAGCGCCAAACACGTCGCCGATGTCGGCGCCAATATACTATATGAAACGTTTTTTCCGTTATATTATGTATCTCTATTTTTATAGAATGGTTTTTTAAGTTGAAATCCCTTAAATTGATATTATACAGCCTTCTAACACATATAATTCGTTAATGGATGATTTGAATATTGTACGCAATACAGGCACGTATACGATTTGATTTATTGAAAATAATGTAGAAAAATCTGAAAAAGATAATGCTATGGAATTAAACATTTTATTTACAATTATCTATTTTATGAGATTTTTTTACTGTGCATATTAAGTGTATTCAAATCTAAGCTCAATGTCATATGGTATTTTGTATGTAAATTGTTATTGGCTGCTATAAAATTGACAGTTAACTGTTCTATATCTCTCAAAGTGTAGTAACTCAAATAAATATTATATCTGCAAATTTGGAAATGATGGCCTAAGCTTATGATGGTAAATAAATAAAATCGAAAAAATAAATCTCCTTTGATACATCCACGCACGCCAACCTTTTTACCAGTTATGATCTATCTACATTTTATGCAAAGTGTGAAAATATAAGTATGCACACATGCACATCATTAAAAACAAAACCAAAAAAAAAAAAAAAACAAAAATAAAAAGCAGCGTATGTTGAAAATTGCAATGAATAATATTTATTACACTATAAAGGTAAAATAGAAATACGTGTACTTAGTTCAAAGTTAAAATAAAAATTAAAAAAAAAGTTTGAAACTTAAAATGAATCTTAATTTATGATGCGATGGTGTAATTTTATCCATAATGGAGTAGTTGAATATGTGCTGGTTAGTAAAAGTTTTCATCATAAATTGATGGCACACCTTGCAGGTAAGTAGATATCTGACTGACTACTCGTATAATTTCATAAATTCTATTGTTCCGTCATGCTGTGCAGCACGCTATGCTAACAATAATAATAATTTGAAAATTATTTACATTAACTAAGTCACACATGCATGCATCAATGCATCAAAAAAAATTTGATTTTTTTGTGAGTTTTATCATTTAATTATAAGCAAACGTTTTTTGGTAGGGAAGAAAGAGGATTTTATAATATTTTTTTTTTCATTTTGAAGTATTTTCCAGTATATTATTTGCCGTATGAGCTTGATGATAACATAAGACATTATATTAAAAATGAGTTCAATTTTCCCTTATTAAATGCTCTTAATGTGTCTATTAATGTCACTTTAAGGGTAATTAGGTTAAATTTATATTGTGTGCATGTGTGCATATACCGAACCGCTTGTCTGCCAGTTTTGTATTGTAAACTTTTCTTCCATAATGGAAATGCATGCATGTGGACAGGAGTAAATAGCATAAAAATAAATAAAAAACTCATGTCCGCTTAGTAATTTTTATGGTTTTTTTTTATTTAGTATAAAATTTATTATGTGTAATTTTTCTATTTCTTTAAATCCAGTTATTATTACTGAAGAGGAAATTTTTCGGTTTTAGTAGAAAGTAGTTGGGTGCGATAGTAATTGTTTGTGCAGTACAAAATATAGAACAAAATTTAATAAATTCCAATAAAATATTTATATAGTAACCATTATTACCATTATTATAATAATAATCATAATTATCATTAGCATTGGTGGGCCAAGCAGGTTTCCGATTAGGTCACTCTTAATAAATAGGCTATCGAGATTATAATAAAATATCATATAACATTTCTTAAATACGCAAATATACAAATATAATAGTTGTGAATATTGTATTTTCGTTACTCCTACTGAAAAATATTTTGAAAATTTATAAAAATACTGTTAATGAAAAATATAATAATAATTAATTTGGAAATTGATTGAAAATTTTCGTTTAAAGAGAAAATTCTTGTATCACCTTTATAATTATGTACATTAATAGTCTGCTTGAAAATTAAATGAACATTAGTTAAGTTTCTTGCAAATGTTAATTGCTAAGTCATAATTAAACATACTTAATGAGGTACTATCCTTATTTAGTCTGCTCAGCTATTATTATATATCAATATTATGTATCGATTAGAAAAAGCTGCTTAAGAGGCTTTCACCAAGACTATTGATCCCAAAAAAATAAATCAAAGTATTGGTCGATAGTAGACGAAAACATCGAAAGATAACAATATAGGTTGCTAGCTATCAACAGAGCCTATTTCAGTCAGTCCAAACTACGAGGTCGTTCAATAAGTCCTTAGAAAATGCAAGAAATTGCGCTCGTAGTGTTGGTAAAGATTTTTGTAAGTAGCATTATTGACAGGAAAGCTGTCAAAATTTCAGCTCGATCCATAGCGTAGGTCAATTTCTATCGTCGATTAAAGTTAACGACATTTATTTGTGCATAACAATGGAAAAAAGCGAGTTGAGGGCTGTCATTAAACATCTCCATTTGAAAGGCTTAAGCCCGAAAGAAATCAAAGCCGAGTTGGATGCAGTTCATGGCACATCTGCACCTGTGTTTGCGACGGTTTACAATTGGGTGAATGAATTTAAACGTGGCCGTTCATCCACAAAAGATGAACATCGTTCAGGACGCCCAGTTGAGGTGTCTACTCCTGAAATCATCGACAAAATCCACGATCTGATTTTGAACGATCGGCGAATTAAAGTGCGCGAATCAGTTGAGGCCACGGGCATATCACAAGGTACAGTCGCTTCAATTTTGCATGAAAAATTGTCTGTAAAAAAAATTTCGGCAAGTTGGGTGCCGCGTTTGCTCTCAGAGGAGAATGAGCGCAATCGTGTAGTGGACTCTGAGGCTATGTTGACACTCTTTCATCGCAATCCTGGCGAATTCCTTCGTCGATATGTCACTGTGGACGAAACCTGGATACACTACTACACTCCAGAAACGAAGAGACAGTCATCACAGTGGATTTTCAAGGGTGAACGGGCTCCGAAGAAGGCAAAAACTGTGCCATTGGCCGGCAAGGTGATGGCCACGGTCTTTTGGGATTCGCAGGGCATCATTTTTATCAAATACTTGGAAAAAGGAAAAACAATTACAGGAGCGTATTACGCGTCGTTATTGCAACGGTTGAGCGAGGAAATCAAGGAGAAACGCCCCCATCTGAAGAAGAAAAAAAATCCTCTTGCATCTGGACAATGCGCGTGTGCACACCTGCGCTGTTTCCATGGCCAAAATTGTGGAATTGAGAATGGAATTGTTGCAGCATCCCGATTATTCACCAGATTTGGCCCCGAGTGACTATTTTTTTTCCCCAATCTGAAGAAATGGCTTGGCGGACGACGGTTCACTTCCAACGAGGACGTCATTGCTCAAACGGATGAGTATTTTGCAGAACATCCGAAATCCTATTTTTTGGACGGGATAAAAATTTTGGAAAGACGGTTGGGAAAGTGTATAAAGCTAAAAGAAGATTATGTTAAAAAATAAAATTTTTTTTTTTAAAAAACAGTTTTTTCCATCTTTTTCTAAGGACTTATTGAACGACCCTCGTATTTTACTCAATAATTTTGCAAAACAAATCGAAGCTACTAGTATACAATATGTTAGCCATATATAGGCGGAAGATCCTGCACGGAGAGCCCTAAATAGCATCATTTATTATCCCAAAAGGTCAAACAAGTCCAGTCTTCGACGGTACGATGGTGTCAAGTAAGATTATCGAACTAAACGACTATTGTACAAAACCAGTTCGTTTAAATTCTTTGCTGAAGCGGGCTTAGATGGAACCTTCGATGATGATAAATAAACACTATTCCAGCTAATAAAAATTATTTTATTAAAAAGTAACATAAGCTTATTATAAAGATAATATGATTAATATAATTTTTGGTAATGACGTGTTTTCAGTATAAAAACAATACTCACTTTTAAGGATAGCATATTACCATGAATTTTTCGCTTCCTTGCTTGACAATAAACCATTTTGGAGCTTATATAATCTTTAACTTCTAAACGCTATTTTAATCATCTAATCCTTTCTGATCGAAATAATATATTTTGTTATATTAATTTTATTACGTCTATAGTAACTGGACTATGAAACAATTATCAGAAATTTGAACTAGTCTCTTTAAGTATGGTGGACCACCATCTGTTGGTTTTTTTTTTAACTTACAAAATATCTGTAATATTTTTGTTTACATCTTTCAATTTCAGTCATGAAATCATTGAAGCCATTGAATCATGAGTAGTGCAGCGCATTCGTCAGTTGGATGATTGAAACACTGGAAAACTTTTCATTGAAAATAATCTTTAGACGTTACAAAAAACCGATGCATCCTAAAAAGTTACTGTTTGGCGCAAATTATGGGCTGTTGGAATCCTTGGGCAGTTCTTCTATGAAAATGATCGTGAAGAGGCTACTACAGTAAATTCTGAACGATATTGTGATATGTTATCGAATTTTTCATGGCCAAAATTAAATGAATTGAATAAACTTTAGTTTTAACAAAATTACTGTACAAGCCACATAACATGGCAAACCATCGGTATGATATCTATTAATTACAAAAATATTTTAAAGGAAAAGTGTATGCCAATTATTCAACAACAATTCAAGACTCATATAACAATATTAATTGAGGCCGTTGATTTACTTTCATTAGGAAAAGTCACTAAAAATTTCAACGTTCAGTTGCAGGCCTGCGAACTATTTCATGGTGATTATTTGAATGCTGTTATTTTTCATAGATAATTGCAATAGATTAAAATTCAATTGTCAATCAAAAATTAAGAAAAAAACAGGTCAGCTAGTCTTTAAATGCATAAATAACCAATAGTATTATCGCATGACAATTATATATAGCGGATGATGAAAAAATGCATACGCAATTAATAAGAACGTGGATAATATTCGGTTGTTCGGAAAGCAAGAAAAAAATTATCCAATGTGTATGGAGAAGATGTGTTAAGTGCAATCGATCCGGCAATTTTGATCTCGAAGATGCACCACGTTCTTGAAGGCTAGTTGAAGCTGATGAAGACACAATAAAGACATTAATTGGTGCAAACCGGCGAATAACAACTCGTGCGATCGCTGAGAGATTAAATTTATCGAATTCGACCGTTGTGCCGACGCATTGAAGTTTGCGATTTGCTTCTCAAACGCCAAGAAAATGATCCATTTTTGAAGCGTATCGTTACTGGGGACGAGAAATGGGTTGTCTACAATAATGTTTAGTGCAAAAGATCCTGGAGTAGAAAAGATGAACCGGTTCAAAGCACTTCAAAAGCCAATATTCATCAAAAAAAGGTTATGCTATCTGTTTGGTAGGATTTCAAAGGAATCGTTTATTTTGAGCTTCTACTGAGCAACACAACGATCAATTCTCAAGTTGGACAAATTGAATGATTCACTTTAAGAAAAAAAGCCAGAATTGGTCAATAGGAAAGGTATAGTGTTCCATAATGCGAAACCATATACAGGTTTGACTACTCGGCAAAAGCTTTTAGAGCTTGGATGGGATATACTGCCACACCCACCATACTTTCCAGATCTAGCACCTTCCGATTATCATTTGTTCCGGTCTGTACGGTAAAACGTTTAGTTCAAATAAGGAGGTCAAACATCATTTGGATCAGTTTTTTGTCAGCAAAGAAGAAAATTGGATCAGACTGTATAATATTTAATTGAATAAAATATTAATTCACTATAAGAAAATCGTTTTCACTATTATCCTATAAAGGAGGCCACTCTGGAGAAAATTCTACATTTAAATAAAGAACAAAGAACATATTAAAAATTTATTTAAAGAAAATAAAATCAATCAATTTGTGGAAAACGTTAAAAATTAAATGCCAAATATTTTGAGATTTTTTATGGTCGATTTTAGGTTGAATATTATAAAAACTAGAAATTATCTATAAAGTTAGTTATATGGAATATCTGGAACTTCATACTACCATAAAAGCTTGACTAATATATTTACTGAATGCAAGCATAGCATGAGGGTATAAAACTAAATATTTAAAAAAAAGAATTTCGTGAAATTTAAGTTTTATTTTTTTTGGTCAAAAATTGTTAATAGAAGATAATCAAAATTTTATTGAACACTCGGTAACCATAATTAAAAAATCATTCAACAAAATAAGATTATTCGATTCTTGATAAATAAAATTTATCTAATTAAATTTTTAAATTTGTTAAGATTTGTATCTGTAACTTTTTCAATTATATAAAATAGTGAATTGTATTGTAATTTTTTACTACATAAATATTGTTACAAGCATATTTTATAATAAAGACGCAACAATGATAGGAAAAGAACATATCAGAGTAAACAACTATTGGTATTTCTCTACCTAACGAGTTATATTAAAGAAACAGATGAGAGTTTTTTAAACAAGAGTTTTATAAAAGTTTGAATATAAATAATAAATTTTTTAAATATATTAATAACATATTTAAATTTCAAAATAGATATTATTTTTGTAATTTTATTTTAAATTAAAATTTAAATATATTATTGAACAAGAACCTTAAATCAATCTGCTTCCGTATAACAGAAGAAAATCATTCGATAATTCTCGTATGCAATTTTTTTTTTGTAACAGAAAAAACAGTCCCGAAAAAATTTGAAAATCGTCTAGCTAATACTTTATATATAAATATATACCTAACTAAGTAATTTTAAGTAAAAGTTGGTTCTTTTAATAAAAAAAAAATAGAGAATGCCTTACAAGACAACCAATTGGATATAATATTCAAAATATTTTCTTGATTTAATTCTAAAATTGCATAAGTTCATATAAGATGGAATATCCTATATGAAAGCAATAAATAGTGAATTGAATCAAAAATTTTATATTGAATAAAAATTATAAAATAAAGGATCATATTCGATTTATTTAGTCATATCATACCCTGGTTGAACCCTAATATCGCTGTATAATCGATTACATTGATACGAAAACAAATTAGTCTGAAACAACCTTTTCTCTCACTATACATTTTGTTGCTTCATTTTTATGGAAATATACACCAGGTATGTTAACAGAACAAACAAAAATTGGAGAAAGTTTTTATCAAAAATACAATTAAATCAATTTCATTTTCCAGTAAAAGAATTTATTGAGAACACAAATTTTATTGATGTTCACAACAAAAATAAAATATTTATTTTCGTAGAATTCAATTTCAATGATAAAGCTTTGATTTATTTCATGGAAATTAATTTTATTTCATTCGATATCAAAACATTTCGTTTTCATATTGTATATCCTGGATTTGTTTGCTTTTCACAGGAAGCTAGGATTTTGCCTATACGAGTATGGTATATACTCGTAGTTTCAGAGCTCCAGATATTTATTTATTTACTTTTATTTTTCTGGTTTTGTTTTTTATATACACCACATATCCAGTGGGGTTTTTCCTTCAATTAAATTGGATTATTACAAAAACGTGAACCGTATATTAATTTATCGCATTAATTACTGATGACAAAATTTTTACTCAACCAGTTTCACCAATGGTAGAATGTTCGCCTTCATATTTTTGTTTGGGAATGTTTATATGTAATAATACACTATACAAGGACGATTTTACAGACTTTATAGAAATAGTAGAATTAAAAACTCATTCTAGGTTTGGTTATATTACAATGGAAAATTTATATATTTGTTGCATTATAGCCAATATTTGTCTGTAGGCTCTTTTAATTGGATGTTTATCGAAATTCACGAATAAATTATTAATAAAAAGCAAAAATATTGAATCAATATATAATAAAAGTAGTTTGTTTCAAATATATTGCGATTTAAAATTTCAACAAATTTAATTACTCATACTAGAATTTTCCTGTAATTATTATGATTGCATTAACAGGTATTACCATTATAGCTGCTAGTGTTAGTGGAATGTATTTTTTTTTGTAATTAATTTTATCAAAATAAAAAAAAAGAGACAAAATTGTTATAATAGATTTATTTCTACAATGAAAATTATTTAGCTGCAGTAGATATATATTAAGTTGATTTGCGACATTGCTGAATGCATAATCCATCCCCTTTTTTAATGATACTTTACATACTTCCCTAAAAACCAATTTGTTTATTTTAATATTAGATTTTATATGTAACCAAGCGATCATAATATTGGTTACAAATTTCCATCCAAATACAAGAATAAAAATTCACATATCCTTTTTCAGAGTATTATGTCTTCATATTTTGCCAAGAATGTTTTATTATATAATTAAAAATATTGATTACAAGTTTATTTAAAGTTCAAAAATATTTTGATATAAATTTTAATAATATCTTATAGATATTGTATAATATTAAAATAATTCTATCTTATTCAGATTTTAGTCCCTAATGTCATAAATATGCTACACAAACTGTGATTTTTGCTTACTAGTCTTCTTGACTAATTATTTTTGCTAATATCAACTGACCATTCAGTTATAATGGCAGCGAGTAATTTGAATAACTATTTTGTAAGACTTAATTATGCGCCCACATTTGACGCCTTTTTTTGGAGGTGCTTGCATAAAAAATAATTGCGCGAACGTAAAGTTCTAGAGGAATAAGGCCAATTACAACCACAAGCACATAACACTTTTTCAATGCTGTTTCCATGCTCGAATACTAGCTATATTGTGATAGCGATGTAGAGGTCTGACAATTGCATTAAGAGATCCCTCACAACCATGCCAGATACAAAATTGTTTATCTAGAGATGTGTTAAGTTCTCTAAGAAAGAGGACTATGCAAAGTAAAATTCAGAAAATTAAGGATGAGGTGGAGAAGGAAATAAAGTTAAAAATTGTAAGCAGGATAAAATTTGGAAAGAAGAAACAAAATCAACTAGGAATTAAAAAAAAGAGATAAAAATAATGAAGTGGATTACTAAATATAGTGTGAGAGAGTTCAGATGTTACGTCTCCTTTCATGGACATTGCAACAAAACAACCCATGGAACTTTTGATTCCTTAGCGTACATCCTTAAATATTAGCAACAACAATGAATAACCTCTTAAAGGTATTACTTTAATTAAAAAAACAGGGTTACTATATGGGAAAAATTCGAGTGGAAAATTTCAGAATTCTTCCAAAATAGTGTACTGCAAATATGATAAGCGTAAAAGTCATAAGGGCCGCCTTGTTTAGGATTAAAAGTCATTAGGGCCATACTATTGCGAATAGAATTTTTTGAGGAGTGTGATATACGTGTTGTTGAACTGTATGATAATGATATGATACATATAAATTTGATTTTTTTCATGTCATTTAAATAGCTTAATTTGGTATTTTGATTTTGTCATAACGTTAGTCCTGTAAATAAAATTCGTAGTTAGAAATATTCTGCAGTTACGACTATTTAAATTTAATATGAATTTCACTTAACTACTCTAAGGCCTTAACTCAAAATTATTAGTCCATTACTTATGATTATACTACCTCAACTGTAAATAACTCAATAATAAATTTTAGAAAGTTACATGTAGAATGAATCATTCAGTATATGTAGGTACTCGTAATAATAATATCCTAATTTTTTTTTATATAAGTTTAGATATAAACATTTTGGATCCTTTTTCTTATTAAAGAATAATCTATATTATAAAATACATCCGCGAAGGAAACACACATTTTGTATGAAAATTCGGTTATTCTTTCTTGAAATATGTTGCGGGGAATTTATCGTTCAATAAAGCGCACCATACAGTGACACGTGATGAATGTAGTTGTTGTTCAATAATTGCTCAAATATGACAATTTCGCTTGTTAACATAGCAGTCTAGAAGAAAATGAGGTTCGTCCGAGAAAATGATTTTTCTGAAAAACCAGCTTTCATAGATCATAATGGATTTGTTTTATTTTAATCCCAATAAAAAAGCTCCTGGTTATAATCTAATAACCGCTCCTATTCTGAAGTAAATTTCCCGAAAAGCTTTAGTTTTAATTGCATACATTTTTATATAGTATCCTGCGCACAACCTATTTTCCTTTACCCTGGATATTTACTGTCATTAAAATGATTCCTAAATCAAATAAACCCATTAATTATCTTTCCTCCTATAGACTTATCAGCCTCTTACGAATTGGTAAGATATTTGAAAAAACTACTCTTAAAACGACTCTACCTAGTCCCCTACTTAATGAAAAAAATATTCCTGATCTGAACACTCCACTATGCAGCAATGCCATCGCATTGTTGATCATATTACATCCTCTCTTGAGAGGAAAGAGTATTGCCCAGGAGTATTTTTAGATATCTCCCAAGCTTTTGATCGTATGTGGCATCCTGGACTACTCTGAAAACTCAAGAGCTTTCTTTATTCAACACACTACCTTATTATAAATTCATATCTCTGCCAACGTTATTTTTAAGTTGCAATTAACTGAGAATCCACGGAAATGTATCCTATTCTAGTCCCATAAGGCAGTATCCTTGGTCCAATGTTATATAATATTTATACTCATGACAATACATAACCTTCAATCTTGGTTTAAGAGATGGAGGGTGAGGTAAATGAACAGAAGAGTGCTCACATTTCTTTCACACTTTGTCAAGGAAAACCTACCCCTTTATAACTTAATGGCAACATGATTCCACCATATGATAAAGTACGTTATTTGGAACTTTACCTGGACAAGAGATTAATATGGAACCGTGGAACTAGACTTAAAAAAACTTGAACCAACTAAACGTTACCTTCAACTTCTTAGACTACTGGACAAACGCTCAAAATTGACAATCAAAAGTAAACTTCTATTCTACAATACAATTATAAAACCTATTTGGACATATGGAATTGAACTTTGGGGTTCAACGAAACGTTCCAATTCCTATGCTTCCAGGCCTTACAATCCAAGATCCTCCGTAAAATTGTTGATGCCCCCTTTTATGTTCGTAACAACGTAATACATCGTGATCTAAATGTTCCTTTTGTTCAGGACCTGTGCATTTCGCACTATCAAAAATTTTACTCCTGTTTATCCTATCGCAGATAAATAAAAAAATAGTTTGATATTCGAACAAAATTAAAGAAATTATAACAAATGGTAAACTTTCTGCTGTGAACATGTCCAAAAATTAAATGTCAGAACTGTCAGCAAAGAAATAGTCTAATTGGTATTCGCGTAATTTCCATATACTACAAAATGATAAAAAAAACTATCGTTAGACCGAATTAGAAAGAACATTAAAAAAAATAATAAAATTTCACTCCGTTTGATACGATTTAAAACTGTTATACAGTAGGTAAGTGTTCGAAACGTTTTTGGACCGCCATTGGTGTTGCTTTTAGTTACAACCAATAACAAGCACTCTTTCTTTGATTGCGTACATTCGGGCGCACAATATATTTGGTACGTATTAAGTTTATTTGGTTTTCAGACTCAACTAATTTTCTTTTTTTACTCCTCAAATTGGACACTTGACAACCCCCACCTCCCTTTGGATTTAAAACTATAAAACTATTTCTCCAACACCTAAGCCTATTTTTTTTAAAAAACAGCTTTAATTACGGATTTTGACAAAACGGCGTCATTTTTGTATAAAAATTTCGGCGTTAGCATATTTTTCGGCGTTTGCTTTGAAATTACCACATACAAAATATGAAATTTAGCCAAGCGTCGTTTTGAAACCTGCATGCGGAAGTAAACCGGCCGGGTGCATTAAACTGCATTAATTTGCTGCACCGTCTGTTTGTCTGTAGCACAGTCAAATGTCTGTCTGTTTGTATTGGGTTGTCCGGGAAGTAATTTCGTTTTTTTTTCATTCAAATTTTTTTTATTTACTATACAAAGTCAGTTGAATATTTTTTCTTCTCATTTTCATTTTGTTGTCAGTAAATAAGACGAATTTCAAAATTTACTGATATTTGATAATCGATAAATATAAAAGTTTTACTTATTTTCGAAATAAAAAGCAATTTTTCTCTACTCTTATTATTGTATATATTATAATAAAAAATCATTATAAAAATATTCTTTTGAATTCCCATTCAGTTAGCTTAGTATTTATTAAAAATTGAGATATACACATACACACATACGCATTAAATTTTACCTTCTTTTTATTGTATATATTATAATAAAAAATCAGTGTCCTAATTAAGTGACGCTGGGACGTTTGTGTTTAGTACTCAGTTCGAAACTATGAGTATATGTATATACGAGGGTCATTCAACAAGTACTTAGCCTACAAAATAAAAAAGAAAATTTTGGAAAGGTGGCAATTTATTTTTTCACATAATCTTCTTCAAGCTCGATACTTTTTCAACCCGTCCAAAAAATACATTTTCTCGAGGGAAGCAAAATAGGCCTCCGTGGCGACGATGACCTCCTCATTCGACCCAAATCTATTCCCGGCGAGTGATTTTTTCAGGTTTGGAAACAAAAAGTAGTCACAGGGGGCCAAATCTGGAGAGTATGGTGGATGGGGCAGCAATTCGTAGCGCAATTCGACCAATTTGGCCATGGCGACGGTGGAGGTGTGAGCCGGCGCGTTGTCGTGGTGGAACAGCACTTTTTTCTTCGCAAAACGGGGCCGCTTTTTCTTCAATTCGACGTCAAATCGGCCCAATAAGTCAGCATAGTAGCGCCCCGTGATTGTTTTACCCTTCTCGAGGTAATCGATGTGGATCACACCTTGTGAATCCCAGAAAACGGTGGCCATCACCTTTCCGGCCGATCGAACAGTCTTCGCCTTCTTCGGAGCACGTTCGCCGGGTGAAGTCCACTGTTTTGACTGTTCCTTGGTCTCTGGTGTGTACCAGTGAATCCATGTTTCGTCGACGGTCACGAAACGATGCAAGAACTCCGCTGGATTGCGCTGAAACAGCGCCAAACACGTCGCCGATGTGGTCTCACGGTTGCGCTTGTTTTCCGGTGTGAGCAAACGCGGCACCCATCGCGCCGACAGCTTTCTCATGCCCAGTTCTTCGTGTAGAATATGATGCACCCTTCCTACTGCGATGCCTACAGTCTCAGCTATCTCGTGAACCTTCAATCGACGGTCTGCCAACACGAGATCGTGGACTTTTTTAACGTTTTCTTCCGTAGCAGCCGTTTTCGGGGCACCTGGGCGTGGCTCATCTAAAACCGACGTGCGGCCACGAACAAACTCGTTGAACCAATTCTTGACGGTTGCCATCGAAGGAGAAGAGTCACCATACACAGCATCCAAGCGATCTTTGATTTCGCTGCGCGTTTTCCCTTCCAAAAACAAGAATCTAATCACCGAACGATGTTGTTCTTTTTCCATTCTTGTGCAACCGACCGACACGCTCGCTTTCAAAGGCTCTCAAAACAAAACTAATGAAGGGAATCGACTGAAACTTTGACAGTAGGCTACTTAAATAATGTACTGAACGATGGTAAATTTCTTTTGTGACAGCAGTTCCATCGGGCGGTGAGGCTAAGTACTTGTTGAATGACTCTCGTACAGAATTCGGGTAGAACTGTTCGGAAACCACTCTCTTCCCATCTGCCCTCCCTGTGACGTTTTAACTAACTTTCCCTCATCTTCTAACGGAATGTCACATTAACCAAAATTTCTTTTCTAATGAGCTTTTAGATACTCAATATATTTTCCTAGTTCTCTTTTTAATTCTTTAAAACCAACTAATATGTGCTCTACAAAAATATATTTATTTCGGTCTAATATTATCAACAGAGGTGAAAAGTCAATAAAATGTCCATTGCAAATAAAATTCAATTATGTCCAACTACTTATGTAATTTGGGATAATTGCAATAATAAATTCCAATTTTCACTCAATATTTAAAAAAATCTTACCTATTCTAAAAGTTCCAACAACAAAAATGTTAAAAAAACTGGCATTAAATTAAATATATATTCTTTTAAAAAAATTATATTATATCCATTACGTACTCATTTATTCATAAAAAATTTCTAATATATTAAATCCATTACAAGCACAGATATATTTTAAATTAAGAAAATATTTTAAAAAATCCATTAAATGAAATTTTATGGGAAATCTGTTAACTAAATATTATATGATGTATTACATTATAATTATGGTAGCGTAAATGAATTACATAACATGGTATTGTTATTACTAGATGCCAAGGGAAGCAAATTTATCTATAATATGAGCATAGTTACAAAATAAAAAATGTGTATGAGAGAAATATTCTTTCTTTGAATATGAATCTGAAAAGAAATGCATTGTTCAAATAGAAAGAACACTCTTTTTATAATTGCATATGCAAGCAAGTATTCGTATATGTTCAAAGGAGTGTGTATAGTTTATTACGGGAACATCTTCGCGTGGGTGGCATTCGGATTTTCTTTCAAGAAACTTTACAAGAATGAAATTAAAATCAAATATGATTAACATGAAATTCTCGACTAAAATGGCGTGATTTTCGCACTAGACAAAGTATGAATACACATAAATTGGTATGTTTTACGAATAATTCGTTGATAATTGGAGTGGAACAAATATTTTGCAATAAATATCATTGCTATGTGCGTCTACAAATTACGATTATGTTATGCAATCGGAAAGAAATCGTTCATTGACTTGGTATAATTGTAATGTTTCTCAGGTGCTGTTGCTTCGATAAGTGTATCTACCTAGACTATATACGTTTGAAAGTTGAATCTTGTTATTTTATTGGTAAGCAAGTGTTCATATAACCAAGTGATTGAAAAGAAAAATTGCATTTAAGAAAAATATTTTCCAAAAGTAAAACCCAACAAACATGTCATGTGCACTACTACTTATTAGATAGATATGCATGTACCTAAGTAAATCTAATAAATATATTATTTATTAGATTATGTTAGTGTAAATTATTTTAAAATTCAAGGTTTTGTTCTGTGACATATAAAAGTTATTCTAAAAACATGTATTTTTCTAGTTTCCATTTAATTTGTAATATTATTTTATTAACGAGCTTATGTTAATAAGTGTACAAACAAAAAAGATAATCGTGTTTATTTCTAAAATTAATTTTTTAATTACTTTTTTCTAACTAATAATTTCTATACAATTTTTTGAGTATATCTCTTAATCATAAAATTTTGGAATAAAAATATTCTTTTGAATTCCCATTCAGTTAGCTTAGTATTTATTAAAAATCGAGATATACACATACACACATACGTATTAAATTTTACCATCTTTTTTAATTTGATTAATAAAAACAGCAAATCTACATAAATTAATTTATTTATTTTTTATGGTTAGCTATTATTGTTATTATATATTTTTGTTGCACTCGTACAAACTGGTAATAAGTTCTTATACATTTTAATATATTAATAAAATTATATTAATCTAAGTTTGCGAGGTATTTGTATTATTGTTGACTATTCAGTAGCAAGGAAAAATTATTAAACATAAGACTAAATTACAACAATTAACTTATTATAATATAAATGTTTAACAAAGTAATTTAATTAGTGATATTATTGTATAAATTTCAATTTTTTTTATATACAAATTTGTGTTAATTTATTATAATGATTTGCCATTAGTACAAAATTTTATAATATTCTTTTTTAATTAAAGAATAGTAAAAAATTAAGAAAACAATTGTTTTTACAATTTTTAAAGAACTTTTTTGTGTAAATAATGAATAAAGGTCTAAATGAATTATTTCATATTTTTTAAAACTTATAACTGAAAAAATATGAATATTGTTATTTATATTTATCTCAGAAAATTTTCTATTTTCTAATAATTTTGTTTATATTTACTCAAAAAATTACTTTGAATTAATTTGTTTAGAATGAATGTCTATTCTTAAAATTCAACAAATCTGCAGAAGATTAATCATATTTTTATTATATTTTTATGTATTTTCTTAACTCTGAATACTGCTAAAAAAAACAATATAACATAAAGCATACTCTTTTTATTGTGTCTGCCATTCTTTTGGTGTAAAGCAACTAATTAAGATACTTATTCTACCGCAATCAAAATAGGCACCATTTCAAGTAATACATTATTGACAATGATTAACCCACTCTTTGAAACAGTTTTTATAAGCACTTGCTCGTATCGATTTCAGCTCTTTCTGCGAAATCTCCTTTATACTTCGACGTACTTAAACATCTTTCATCAAGGCTCATCAATAATATTCGTTGGGTTTTTTGGCCATGGCGCATAATCATGGTACAAAGTACAAAAATTCAAACGCATCATTAAACTCAGATAATATTGTTTGTTGACGGTTAACCCCTTCGGAAGCAATTTCTAGTCAACAAAACTAGATAATAAAAAAAAGCACGTGTTCTTTCAGTTTCGGCTCATTATGGAAATGTCATTTTGAAGTTTGTTAACTATTGACTGGTTTGCATATCAAATTCATATACTCACATTTTATCACATGAAAATAAAGTCCAAATTGTCTCTTTTAGCAACCAGATTGTGATAGTCCTTTTGAACAATATTTAGTTTTTTTTGAATATGATGTACTGCAAAACGGATTTATGAGATATGTTCAGATTTTCCGCGATTTTTAAGGAAGCTAAAATAACGTTACTCTGCTAGACAAACGTCTTCAGAAACATAAACAAAGGTTCTGCTCTGGAAACAAAGTAAATATTAAAATGGGTACTACCATTGGTACTGCCGGAAAAGTACCAGACTTAAAGTGTGTTGGTGTCTACAATATAGACTGTAGTGCATTAGCACACAACAATCACGTAGACTTATATTAAAATTATATGTTTTCTAAATAAAGATAAATCATTTTAATTTACAATCTTGTGCATCATGAAGTGGGAGTAAAGACCCATCGGCGTTTCTCCAACTAACGGAAGTAAAATTCCTCTAGAAAATCTATAGGGCATTGTCTCTTAAGTCTCCGATGAGTGTTTCCGGGGAGTTCAGTACAAGACAATTCTCTCACAAGTGGGTTATGATGATAGGATAAACGGGAGAGAAATTTTTGATAGCGGAAAATACACAGGTCCTGAATAAAGGATATCTTGGATTGCAAGGCCTGGACGCGATAGGAATTGGAACGTTTCGTTGAACCCCAAAGTTCAATTCCATATGTCCAAATAGGTTTTATAGTTATATTATAGATTAGAAGATTACTTTTGATTGTCAATTTTAAGCGTTTGTCCAGTAGTCTAAGAAGTTGTAGGTAATGTCTAGTAGCTTCAAGTTTTCTTAGTCTAGTATGAGGGTTCCATGTTAATCTCTTGTCCAAGTAAAGTTCCAAATAACGTACTTTATCATAATGTGGAATTATGTTACTATTAAGGTATAAAGGGGTAGGTTTCTATTCAGTTACCCTCACTCTTCATCTCTTAAACCAGGATTGGAGGTTGTGGATATGGGATTGCAAATTGTTGGGAAGCTATGTCAGGATTTGTATGGGTAGCAAGTATGGCCGTATCGTCTTTTTTTTTCTGTTTAGATTAATGAGGTACAGGGGGAAATCTTCAAAAGGTACTCGCCTGGAAGTTTTTCCTCCCAGGTGAGTTATGCGGGATTTTTACCTCGCTAAAACCTAACATGCACCTCTGATCTTGCTCCCGGAAGGATGGTTCCCCAGCGGCACTCTTTGTAAATACTACTTCGCCGGGGCGTTCTTGTTTGATGCTACTGCTGTCCCGATGTTATGACGCCTCGCGGCCTATTCTTCGTACGTTGTGTGGAGATCCTTGATAATGAATTCCGCGTACTCTGCAATTCTGTTCCAAGCCGATTGGCTCTTCAGCATGCACTCCACTATATTTTCTAGACTGATGGAACGCTCCAGATTTCTCTCCAGCTCCACCCGCGTCTCCTCATAGAGGGGGCACTGGCAGAACACGTGTTCTGCGTCTTCGATCACATCGCGGCAATGATGACAGTTTGGGGAGTCAGTTCTCTTGAATCTGTGCAAGTATGCCCGAAAGCATCCATGCCCACTCAAGAGTTGGGTGATGTAGTACCCGACTTCCCCGTGCAGGCGAGTGACCCATTTGGTAACATGTGGGATCAGCCGATGAGTCCACCGACCCTTCGTCGAGTTGTCCCATCTCTCTTGCCAGAGGCGAAGACTCTCGGGTCTCTCCTCTTCACAGAGGACCTTTCCCCGCTCTTCCTTCTTCCTATGATGTTGGCGTTCCCGCTCTCCTGCCAGAATGTCGATGGGTGGGCATGATGCCACGATGTTGACCGCATCGTGCGATACCGTTCGGTATGCTGACGCCACTCTGATCGCTGAGAGCCGCTGGACTGATGTCATTGTCTTGCGGTATGTTGTAAGCTCTAATGATTTCGCCCACACTGGTGCTCCGTATAGCAGGACGGAGGTAACCACAGTTGCCAGTAGTCGCCTTCGGATTTGCCTGGGGCCTCCGATATTGGGCATTATCCGCGAAAGTGCGCCCTGTACTGCTGATGCCTTCCTGCTGACGCTGGAGATGTGCTCCTTGTAGTTGAGTCTGGCATCCAAGACCACTCCTAGATACCGGATGTAGGGTAGCGACCGGATATGGCCGTATCGTCTGCATAAGTATCAATGATAGTATTCGGATCAGATGGGATGTTATGGGTATAAATATAATATAAAATGGGATCAAGGATACTGCCTTGTAGGACTCCGGTAAGAATAGGATATATTTCTGAGGATTCTGAGTTAATTGCAACTGAGTTAATTCGCAAAGAGCATCCGAGAAGCTTTGAAGAACAAACAATTTTGTGAAATTGAAAAATGTAGGGAGCTGGCATTGCTATAGCATAGACACGCATTTTCGATTATGCCCAATATGCCTAAATAAAACTCTATTGATCAGTTTCTGAAAGTAAATATTTAAATAGGCATCTGATGAAATTTAAGCTGCTGCATGTAGGGTGGAAGCTTAAAAGGATTATTTCACGGAAAATTTCTTAACGCATATCTAACAAATTTCCTTTGAAGCGCCTCAATACGCCTACTATGTATATCGCAGTAAGGTATAGGCATCACTAAGGAAGAATATAAGTGGGTCGATATAGGTTTATTAGCAAATTCTCTCAATCAACGTTTTATATAGCCCAACATAAATTTATAAATTTATGATTTATAAATTGAAAGTTTTTTATCAAGTTTTAATTCCCAAAGTTGTAACTCACTGAACGCGTTTAATACCAGCAAACATATAATCAAAAATAAGTAAAGACAGGCGTCTGAAAAATATCATTTCACACTTCTTGTAGTTAAGATGTGGGTTGTTACACTGTTTAACTAATGTACAAATGGTAAGACTAAACAATGTAGGACCGAGATCAGAAACCCCTAGAGAGGGAGTTAAAGTACTTAACGAAATCAGTGACCATACAATCAGTCTGATTATTAATTTGAAAGTTATAAATTATTTGAAATGTGGAATCCACCATGTTAGTTATCATTAATGTACCAGGTATGAAACAATTAGTTGAGAATAGATTACCACCTAAAATAATTTCGGAATATAAGACAGCTTCGCTATATGTAGGTCTGTTATAAGAAATATAATAAAAGCGCTCTTCTTCCAGTGTGAAGGAACTTTACCCGTTTGAATGGACCAATTGAAGATTATCAATCTTTACTTTACCCAAAGGGATAAGGAATGCTTCAGAGTAGGATTTTATTAAAATAGGAGAGATGTCATCTGGACCAGAAGAGAAATCTAATTTAAGTTCAGCAGTTATCTCTAGACATTTGGATTACGAAATGTGATAAATATGAGTGATTATGAATATAAAAGAGGTTGTCATCGTTCAGTACAAAATTGGTTGAAGAAAATGCTTTCTCGAAATATGAGGGAAAAAATTACATATAAGAGAGGGAATTAATACCTGATGACTATAATCTTGGCATTATCTGTCTCATACTCAAAAAAGTAGATATTACAGGGTGTGATAATTATAGAGGTATTATATTGCTGAATACCATCTATAGGATATTCTCTGCTATTTTACTAGGCAGGATAGCTCTCCTCAAAGTTAAAATATGAAATATATCACAAATCAATTTTTTTTAAATTCATAGATATTTTAATTCTGTTGATTGTATTTTTACAAATATCTAAAAAATTAGTTGTATTATAAATAATACAATATAAAAATTTATTTAATTTGAAATTGATATTCATATTTTATATACGAAAAATCCAAGTTAGTCCTCACATTTTTAATAATTTATAAAAAAAGTCCCTAAAAATGATAAAAGGCGTTCAATTATGTGACCTCGGAGAACAATATTGTGCTTCCAAGGATTTTGATGCGCTGAAATCTGAGGGTTTTGCATATTTACGAAGTCGTAGATCTAAACATAAGCTTCTTCAATGAAGAATATCATTTCTATTATAAACTTTCTTGATAAAAACAAAATATTAACTGACCTAATTATCAAAAGCTAGCGTTGAAAAAAACTAACATGGTTAAAGATACGAGGGTCGTTCAATAAGTCCTTAGAAAAAGTAGGAAAAAAACTGTTTTAAAAAAAAAAAATTATTTTTCAACATAATGTCTTTTTAGCTCTATACACTTTCTCAACCGTTTTTCCAAAATTTTTATCCCGTCCAAAAAATAGGATTTCGGAAGTTCTGCAAAATACTCATCCGTTTGAGCAATGACGTCCTCGTTGGAAGTGAACCGTCGTCCGCCAAGCCATTTCTTCAGATTGGGGAAAAGAAAATAGTCAGTCGGGGCCAAATCTGGTGAATAAGCGGGATGCTGCAACAATTCCATTCTCAATTCCACAATTTTGGCCATGGAAACAGCGCAGGTGTGCACACGCGCATTGTCCTGATGCAAGAGGACTTTTTTTCTTCTTCAGATGGGGGCGTTTCTCTTTGATTTCCTCGCTCAACCGTTGCAATAACGACGCGTAATACGCTCTTGTTATTGTTTTCCCTTTTTCCAAGTAGTCGATCAAAATGATGTCCTGCGAATCCCAAAAGATCGTGGCCATCACCTTGCCGGCCGATGGCACAGTTTTTGCCTTTATCGGAGCCCGTTTACCCTTGAAAATCCACTGTGATGACTGTCTCTTCGTTTCTGGAGTGTAGTAGTGTATCCAGGTTTCGTTCACAGTGACATATCGACGAAGGAATTCGCCAGGATTGCGATGAAAGAGTGCCAACATAGCCTCAGAGTCCACTACACGATTGCGCTTATTCTCCTCTGAGAGCAAACGCGGCACCCATCTTGCCGAAATTTTTTTCACAGACAATTTTTCATGCAAAATTGAAGCGACTGTACCTTGTGATATGCCTGTGGCCTCAACTATTTCGCGCACTTTAATTCACCGATCGTTCAACATCAGATCGTGGATTTTGTCGATGATTTCAGGAGTAGACACCTCAACTGGGCGTCCAGAACTATGTTCATCTTTTGTGGATGAACGGCCACGTTTAAATCCATTCACCCAATTGTAAACCGTCGCAAACACAGGTGCAGATGTGCCATGAACTGCATCCAACTCGGCTTTGATTTCTTTCGAGCTTAAGCCTTTCAAATGGAGATGTTTGATGACAGCCCTAAACTCGCTTTTTTCCATTGTTATGCACAAATAAATGTCGTTAACTTTAATCGACGATAGAAATTGACCTACGCTATGGATCGAGCTGAAATTTTGACAGCTTTCCTGTCAATAATGTTACTTACATCTTACCAACACTACGAGCGCAATTTCTTGCATTTTCTAAGGGCTTATTGAACGACCCTCGTAACTTGTACTTATTGGAAGACAATTTTTTATACTCCCAAACATTTGATTTAACTCACCAAGGTCATTGCAAGCGGTGTGACTGTATTTATGATTTTTTTTCTTCCCTCTCCTGAAAATCAAATCTTTTTATTATGAACATTTTACAACCTGTTTGGAAAGGATTTGTATAAATATTTTAATATTTGTAAATTTTTTTCCTAAACCCTGTTAGTAGATCACGAGAACAAATCAATATTTTGCACCACGAACGATCATTCAAGTATCCTTGAGGTTGTTATTATTGCATTGTTAATTCTTGAGATACAATTATACTTTTTGAGAAGACTTGTTCCTAATATACGCGGTCTGTTCAGAAGGTATCGCGAATTTTGAATTTTCGCGGGTCACGTATATTCGATTTTCGATTTTTTTGTGGCGTTATGTTGACAATCATGTCTCTCACTTATGCCGACAAGTTCGGCCATTTTGAATGTTCAGTTCATTTTTGACAGCTGCTTTGCTTGCACGTGTTTTCGCTCGTCTTCGAATTTTGCCCATTGGTTTTTGGCCAAAAGTTCGCGCACAAGCAACGATACGTGAGCAGGGGTGTTATCATGGTGCAAAAGCCAATCCGGGCATTTCTGGCGGATTGCTTCACGCAACTTACGCATAACTTGTAGGTAATATTCCTTATTGACCATTCTACCCTGCGGCAAGAACTCATGATGCACCACACCCCTGCAATCGCCACATAACGCCACAAAAATCGCAAAATTCGCAAAGTGATTTTGTAAATACATAGTATTATTATCTCACCCGCGGACTTTGCTATCGTTAACACTTATTTATTTTTGTTAAATCTTTTATTTTTTAGTGTTTGTTAACTTTATTCCGTATCATAACTCATATACATTAACGTGTGCTTCTAAGAGACGATAATCTGAGGATCCAATGTTGAGTTCTGTCTGAAAAACGCGTTTTCGAATATACGTAACCCGCGGACATTCACAATTCGCGATACTTTTTTAAGAGACCTCGTACATTTCTAAGCAATTAGTAATGTAACACAATAGATAAGAAAGTAACAATTTTCATTTGTTGTGATCATACGTTTGTTGTTTGAAAAAATCGCTCATAAAAAAGGTGTGCAAACTCTGGAACATCTGACTCATTGTATACATCTATTGTATGCATATCTATTTGAGTATTTATTCAGTTACATATAGTGCTAACCTAACCTACAATCTAAGTAAAACAAGCTCTTCAACAGTTTTTTATGGGGATTATAAATAAAAACAATACAAAAAGAATTCTTCGGTTACGTGAGTTGTTACCTAAACTGGTTCGTAATACCATTTTTTGTACAAGAACTGTAGATCTTCTTTAACGGTAGATCTTTTAAAATAAATATAATGAGGTGTATGTAGATTTACTTGTAGATTCTAAGATAGACCATTTCACTTATCATATTAGTGTATCGGCTCGTTCTGATGGTGTCTTAGGAACAGTTTCGATTCAACTGACTGTGCATGAAATGAAAAGTTTTAGTCTGGCTGGATGGCTCACGGATCAAGAATTGAAATACCCGATTGACCTACTATAAAAGTTTCCGTTTTCTTCTTCTTCGTTCTTCATTTAATATTTATGTGTGTTCTTCAAAAAGTTTATTTCTTTTATTCTTGAAAAATATATCGTGTGCCTAAAGTTGAATAGCTTATATTATGGTAATGTGGTTTCGATTCTTGGGAAGCACTTGTCTTGAAATTCGATGCTACTCGTATATTTATTAATAACCAAGAGAGGTAAACTAGTGGCGAGTACCTCAACGGAACCTTTATGATCGCAGAGAATATCTAAAAGAATTTGAGCATAAGTCTAAATTAGAATATATATTTTCAGTGTATTTCGAATACACCTTGTTGACTTTATCTTAAAAGTTTGACATTGAACAAATAAACAAGAATAGTGTGGATCAGTTGGTCGACGCTAAGGCCTTACCACTTAAGACCATTGCTGATATTTTCCAATATTTTCTGGCTAGTATCTTATTTTACCCAACAACTGAAAACAACAAATCTTTCCATTTTCAGATTTTCTAAGTTTTTACTCTGGGATCTTATGTATATATATTTATCCAATAATTTTTGCAGATAACAGGTTTTGCAGATTGTTTATTCATATTTTCAGACAAGAAGTTTGGCTGGTATTTTTTTTCTTCTTATAAGCACTATTGTGAATAATTTTACTTCGAATCATTGTAAAATGAATGCGAAATCTTGTTTCTTATTCACCAGTTTTATTAATATTTATTGTTATTGTTATTATTAACATTATTTTTATTCGTTAGCCAAAAGGGGCTTGCCTTTTTATATTTACATACTCGTATTTTGATATTTCTTTATGTTTTATTTTATTTGGAAATGTTGGCGTCATATAGATTACGTTAACATCGGTCCTCGGATTCACTGATCGCTTAAAAGGAAAGACAATAAAATTTGCCACAATCTAAACAGTAGCCGCCATTTAGGAGAGTCGATTTCAGTTTTATTATTATATACAATTTATTCATTATATATTATTCTATAATTTAACTTAAGTATAAATTTGATAACAAAAAATAAAATATTTCATCTTAAACCATTTTCAGATAGTAAAATTATTTAAAATTAAATATTATTGTACAAAGTTTCATTGGTGTTTAAACTTTTAATATGTTTTTTTTTAAATTTAAAAAAAAATACTTTAAAGCTATAAAATTTATAAATAAAAATATAAAATGAAATTTAAAAATAGAGGCTTTTATGTGGAGTGAAAGCCAATATGGAACCAAAAACACGATGTAAGAGAAAAGATTTAATTGTACTAATAGGGAGTAAAAACGAAAGGCTGGTAATAGATTTTTGTAGCCTATCGTTTTTAAATAAAATAGATAATCATATTGATTAGGCTATAATTTCGATGAATTCTGAAAAGATATTTAAAAAAAAAACAATATAGATTTATAACTTATATTTTTGGTTTCATTTTTATTTCTTGTTATTATATTGTATATAATTGCAGAATCTCATTATATGTTAAATCATTGGTTAATAGAAGATCTTTATATACCATAATGTATAAAAAATACAATACCTTAAATATCGATATAAATATTTCAAGTTTATATACGGACACCTTTTGCAACGACAATGTTATATCCTTTGCAATTATCCGACAATCTGACATCCAATTTCGCCATCTGAGGTGTAAAATTTTACCCAATCTATAATTAGTTTATTAGTTTTGAACTCCCCATTTAACAAAGACTTGGTTTTAAATAGCATTTGGTAAGATATTTGATTTCGATTAATTTTACGTTATACGAGTATAAATATATCTAATAATGGACATACTGATTATCTCGTAAGAGGGGCTTTCTGCTCCTTGAATCGAAACTGTTCCTAAGACATCATCAGAACGAGCAGATACACTAATATGATAAGTGAAATGGTCTATCTTAGAATCTACTAGTAAATCTACATACACCTCATTATATTTATTTTAAAAGATCTAACGCACGGTTATTCCAAATATACCTCATTCAAGTTTATCTTGAATTGCCTATTCCAACGTACTGATAAATATAGAGATTATTTTTCAATCGTTTAATCCAAATGCGGAATGACCTGACTTACTTGATTTTTCGCAATCATTACAATCAAAAGCAAAGTGCACCGTTGTCAGAATTGTAAGAATACAAAAAAAATTGTAACTAATAATCGAAGTATTGTGCAGATAACTAAATTATAGTAAAATTTTTCTTATTTCTTACTAGTTCTCCATCACTAAAGCAGTCAATTCAACTTAAAAACGGAAGCTTTCTCATCCGATATACTCATCCACCTTATTAATTTACATTCTTCGGGACTGCCAAAACACACATAATTATTTTTCGAGTCGGATTTTTCACCTTTTGGATTTTGTTCATCCACATAGTTCGTTTTAAAACGAAATAATGTGGTTATCCAAAATATCTAAATTTAAGCGTACTTTTCGCTAGCGCGTAGTGCATGTCACTATCATGGTACATCTCCTAGAGACCTTCCTTACAATACGATACAATATTTTAACATAGAATTTAATTCACATAACCAAGAAAAAAATAAGTTCTGTGTAATATGAGCAGTTAAAATTTTTTATATATTCAAAAAAAAGTTCGATTTACTTCATTAAAAAAAAAATAAAACAGTTCTAATAAGTCATTTCAAGGAGTAGATATTTTGTTGTCTACTATATTTTGCACCAGAATCACAGTTTTTTGAAAATTTTGAAAATGTTATAATTAATAAAGATTTTTATAAAATATATCAAACAATTATAATAATTAAATTGAAAGAGATAATTCGAAAAATCAAATTTAAAAGTGTGCCACAATTATTATACAGTTTGCTCATTTTATGATAGTTTTAAAATTTTTCTCTTGCAGATTTATTAAAATACTAAATTAGCATTAAATGGTCTATTTTGTTTTAATAATTTTACTTTGAAATTGACTAAATTTAAAAATATTGATTAACTAATTTTTAGTTTAATTTACTTGAAATTAAACTTATTTCTGATTTACACAAGAGTATTTTCTGATATAGTAATTTATATTGTATAAGGAATATTTAAATTATTTTAGTTAGGTATAAATTAAAAAAATATTTCTTAAATATGTTTTGTAAATAAAAAAAAATAATCTTCTACTCATAAATAATTCTCTATCCAAACAATTATTATTTTAACAGCTTAGTTTAGTTGGATTTAATATATTTTTATTATTAAGGAATCAAAATTCCTTAACGTGTCAACATTTAATTTTAATTATGACAAATTCTCATCATTATTTTTTACAAAGTTTCTGTTTGTATTTGGAACCATTCTTTCTAAGCGTTTCATAAGTTCTCTGTGAAAACGTGGACTTTCCTTACATTCTTGTCAGGTTTAGCCCAAAGGAGTCTTAATGAAAACTAAACTTTAACTTGCAAATGCGAAATCCTGACGTTAACATATATTTTTCAAGAGCGTTTCCGTTACTCTTTTTTCATATTTTCCCCAATTCTATTAATAACGCCAGCCCACTCCACCAAAACAATTCCATATCATAATGGCACCTCTTAAAGGCACCAAGCACTGGCCCGATAGAAATTAAATTATCAATAAAAGTTATTGTGGAGAATAAATACTTAAAATTTGAGATTTAAGTAATTTTTCAAAGAAAGTATAGCAAGATTATTAGATTAGAAATTATTAGTTTTCAAAACTGAGTTTAAGATCTCTTCTTGGAGTTTTTCAAAACTGATTCAGTGGAGTCAGATAATGAGATGTTTTATAAGGACTCGGACGTAAAAATGTTCGGAGAGCTCTTGACGAAGAAAAAAATTTGGTTGTATTAGAATATAATGTGTAAGCTGCTGAATTTAGAAACCAAGCCACTGTAGAAAATAAAGAAGTTAAAAAAGCAACAAAATGCAACGGAAGTACGAGTATTACGCCGAAGCTATCATCTGCTTCAATCAGGACAAATAGTACGATGGCAATTACCTCTGCTGCGTATGGGATGCAAAAAATATCATCATACAATAGATGAAGCGGTAGTTAAATCACTTAAACACCTAAAAATGAGGTTTAAAAATTGGAGCATTAGTGTCTTATTATATTGACTGCGGGTGCCTAACCAACGAAATCAAAAACCACTTCGAGTTCTTAAAGATCTCATTAGCAAGGAGTATGAGGTAAAATCATGAAGGATACTTCAATGCCAGACACTTCTCATGTGGAGATACTATCTTTAAGTTCTTCGGCAATTCTATTTAAAATTTTCTTACTATCACCTCACTTAAAAACATTTAGTCACATTTTGACAATTTGATACAAAAAACCGGGCGAGTACAGATGAAATGCTAGGCCTGATAGAGTCAGGAGGTGTAATTACCTGAATTGATGGTATTTTCTGGTACAACTTTGAGCAAACTGAAGCAAAATTTTTCACTTCCTATAGGAATGCGAATTGGAAAGAATTTAAACAAGATTTAGATACTTGATATATCTATCTAATAGAATAAATATTCTAACTTCAAAAATATTATCAACAAAAAAATCGATTTGCAATTAGAAACATTTACTCAAACAATTGGATGAAAAAAGAAATTAAATGATTTTTTGTCAAAAAAAAAAAAAAAATAATAGAGACCATCGCGCCATTTTTTGGGGCGCTCTAGAATGTTTAGCCGTGGGATCCCTTTGGGGGCTTTTGGGACATAGCCAGAGAGAGATATAACAGCTTAGTCTCTCCCATATCAGAGTCCCTCCCATCCCAGTAATACTCTTTTTATCGCTTCTACGTTTTTTTTTCATAAATATTTTTTATATATTATTTTTCTTGCTACTAGTCAAGATTTTAAATTTTTGACAAGCACTTCAATGAAAAATTTGCTATATAAATCTCTGATGCTGTCACGTAGCTCAATCTAGTAACAGTCACAAATAACCGTGGCTGCAAAGTAAAGACAGTAGCAATTAATATTTCTAATAGCTTTGCCTCATTTTATATAATAATAATCCAATATTACTTTTACAAACCACTTAAATAAAGTGAATAAAGTCTATAACGGCAATAAAAGTATCCCCGACTTCCAATTCAGATTTCGGAAAGTCACTCAACTTTCTGACTACTTACTGGGACCACGACCTGATTTAACTATAAAAAGTTAATAGTTCCTTGCTGTCGAAATATCTCCAAAGGTTTTGACTCAGATTAGCACAGGAGAATTGTGCACAAATTGTCCCGATATTACGCTGCTGCAGCACTCATTTCTTTCGGACAGATCATCTTCAGAATTTTGTCCCTTTGCTCTATTCACTATACGCTGCAAGTATACCAACAACAGAAAAAGCACATTGATATTGTATGCAGACGACACTATTGTGCAATATTAGCTCTAAGCCAGCCCTTACGTTATGATGAAAATGTCTACAAAGAACAAAATCTGCACATACTAATTGGATACATATCTATCCCAGTCTCTAATCTATTATAGTCAAATATCTCAGTTACTAATTCGATGCTTAAATTTCATCCGACATGTTGGGATAACTTTGAAAAAAGTTAAGATGTGTTCATACCACTTTATTTCTAATTAGAGGCTTAGTATAAACACAATATTGCAATTTTATTAAAAATCATCCAATATTTCCAATAATTTTCAGTTTCTCGATAATTTTTGCGAACAAAATCAATATATTTGAAAGATCAACATATAATATATTGATTTTGGCTTTCAAAATATATAAAAGGAAAAAATAGCTTTCAAAATATCTTAAAAGGGATGGCAACTATTCTAGCTCCTATCTTTATCAAACAAACAATATAACACCTTCCCTCTCATATAAAGTTGATTTGAGTAAAAATTTTCTTCAGAAGTTAAAATTTCACATTTCAATGAGTCCCTAGAAATGGTTGCTACCTAAAACATCCGATACACATTAACCTTATGTCTCAGAGCTAGAGGAGGCAACACATCAATCCACACACTCCTTGTATCCGCTTTGCCTTTTCCATTTCCTAACTATCATTTTTTTAAATGTAATTCTAGAATTAAGTTTAGTTCTAAGTATACATATAAGCAATTAAATACATAAGGCAATTCTGTCTGAGGATGTAATTATTAGGCAACGTTTTTTAAGCAATTCATATACTTATTCAGTTAAAGCTAATTTAATTATAAAAAAGATGTATTAAGTCAGTCTAATAAGTTAGTCATAAATGAAATAAGGAATTAATTTATTAAACAAAACTTGATTTATTTTTCAACATAGTCTTCAAAAGCTAAAAAGGATATTTCAACATTTTTATTTTTTGAGCTCTACGCCTCAAGTCAAATTTAAATATTAGTTTGGGGAAAAAGAAATCCATTATTTTTTCGCTAGATAATTGTAGTAATTATATCGCGTAAAGTATTAATTAAAGTATAAAAAATTCTCTTCCAGTTTATTGATTGTCAATTTATTTGTGAGTTATAGATTGTAAAAGATGGAAGTTAACATAGAGAAAATTCGGTATATTTTACAATATTGATTTGATAAAGGCTAAATTGCAAGGCCGGCGGCTGAAATTGTGAATGGTGTTTATAGTTCCGATACTTTCACAACCAATCGATTCCGTTCTGGTATTTTTCGATGTTAAAGATACAGATCGGAATAGTAGAGTCTTCCTTGAAAATGTCGATAAAATCATGCAAATGTCTAAGTAGATCGGCATGTTAGCAGTCGTAGCATTACCTAGAAGCTAAAGATCGTCCTGGATCCACCGATCTCCGAAGTTAAGGTGGACTGGGCGTGGTTAGTACTTGGATGGGTGACCGCTTGGTAACACCGCGTGCCGCAGGTTTAACCGTGTCTGTGGCGACCGACTCACACTCGGTAGGTAGCGGGTTCGATTCCCGCCGCCATCTCGGCATGGTGCCGGGGTGAGAGGCCGACTACAAGCCTTATATGTAGTCCATAGGGTCCCCCAACGTCACTGGAGGTTACTTCGCTGGCCTAATAAGCCACAAGATATAAAAACCACCTTATCAAGAAACAGCACAAGAAGAATCAACCGGACCGTACCTCAGGCAAAAAACTCATCTGGTTTTCATCGAACAGCCCCGAATAGGTACCTGGAACGTGTGGGACTCTCTCCCAAAAACTTCTCGACTGGCTTCTCTCCCCAAAAAAAAACGCTTACAACCTCGACATCCTGGGAATCTCCGAGACAAGTTGGAAACATCAAGGGAGCCCTCACAACGCAGACGGGTGAACACTTCATCTACAGCGGCAACGACAGCGGCCACCACTGTGGAGTCGGATTGATCCTATCGGCCAACGCAAAAAGAGATCTCTCATGGGCTACAAACCGGTCTCCGACCGCCTTCTGACAGCCAGGCTCCACTCAAAGTTCCGAAAGATCACATCGTGCAGTGCTATGCCCCAACCGAAGTAGATGATGACGCCAACAAAAAAAAAAAAAAGCCTTCTACCACCAACTAGAGACGTGTATTCTCTGTGCCGCTATATGGTCCATAGGAGCGACTGTGTCTCATGACTATGCGTATATGTAGAAATAAAACCCGCAAATAAAAAAAAAAGATCGACTACAAAACAGTTTTAAATCCTCTGTTTAAAGCTGGATTCAAAAAGAAGCTCGATGTTTGGTTGTCACTCGAATTGACTCAAAAAAACATGAGGATCGCATTTCCTAATCATTTACTATAAGCTGCTTCCATACGGCCAAACACTGAATTCGGACCTGTACTATCAACAATTTGACCGTTAGAAGCTACCTATTGACCAAAAGCGACCGAAATTTTCCAACAGGAGACGTGTTGTATTCCACCAAGATAAAGTCAGGCTACACGTCTATATTAACTCGCGGAAAACTCCGGGAACTTGGTTGGGTAGTTTTGTTACATTCACCTCATAGACCTGACTAGCTATTAAGCGATTACCATCTTTTCTTATCATTGCAAAACTTCATTAGTGATAAAAAATTGGCATCAAGAGAACATTGTAAAAACGGCTTAGTCGAGTTTTCGCCAACAGGGGCACGGGCTTCTATACGAGAGGCATTATGAAGTTAAACATTTACTCCAATTTTTAGCGCATATCCTAAAAATAATGTAAGTGGAATCACTGAGAGCAATTTGGATATACTTCGGAATTCTTCTTCATATAGCTTGTACTATAGTCGCTCCTAGATATACGAGTACATGACCAGTTTCAACCTCGTTCGATAACTACGTGGCCCTATAGGGTACGATAAGTGTAATTGTGTTTTTGTAGTACGTTCCGAAAAATGGAAGTACAACATTTTAAACTACGATATACCATCTAATTTGTTTGCTAGGCTTAGCTAATATATGATTTAATTAACGAAAAGTTGTACAGAAAAAGTGGACAAAAAATCTTGCTCAGGGAGGCCTACAACATTGAAATCGAACGCAAATTTGGACCGATTGGGGACCTTTTCTGAGGTCAGATCGTCGATTATTATTGAAGCCAACGACGAAGTTCTTAAAAGACTCAGAAAAAGGATTGTTTGTATCAGATCGTACATTACAGATATTCTAGTATAACACGGCCATCTTCGTCAACAATTTTTTGTCGGAATAAGAGATTACTGTGGCTTGCCAGTTCCCTAAATTCGCCTCATCTAACTTTTGAGAAATTTTGATTATGCCAACCAGTTGAACACTTTTAACACTGGAATTGACATAATTGAACACTTTATGTCAATTTCAGTTGAACACTTTTAGAAGAGTGAAAACAACTCTGCCGCCACTGTATAGCTGCTTAAATGGGTAACTATGAACTTAATATAGTTTTATTATAACAATAAAATAAAATTGCTGCAAAAAAAAAAATAGTATCATTACTTTCCTGTCCGAAAGGTTTGCATGGTCTCTGCTGGCGTACAATCCACATCAAAGAGTACATTTATATTGATACAATAATGTCTCTATTACCTATCGTGGATTCGCGTCACTCCGAAAGTGACAATTTTAGTTGTTAACCAAAACTATTGCAACAAAAACAGTGGATTAAAAATTGGGCTTAATTAAATAAAATTTAAAAAAATAATGTGTGCCTTATCGTGACATAATGGTAGAAGTTAGTCAGAGTTATTGTTTATATCTAATAGATTTTATTTTAAGCAAACGTCTTGGCAAAATTTTTGTAATTCTGCTAAATACGAGTATCTACGGCCAAGAACTTTTTTTAAACTATTTTCTATTTAATTAATAAAACTGATTCTATTTATTAAAAGTGAAAATAATTTTCAGGATAGATATTCTATTAAAATAGGTGTCATATTTATATTGGTTTAATATATTTTTTTTTCAAGTAAAAATTTATACCCACAGCTTTACTAATTAGAACTTTATTTTTTAATAGGATTAAATAATTTTGATAGTTCATTAATTTAGTTCACAGTAGAAGGTTGTCATTGGTTATAATGTCTTCAATTTCGCTCGAAACTCGTATTGAAATAATTCACATTCATTATGAAAATGTTTGATCTGTAAAGCCACATTCCGTAAATACCCGATATTTTTGGTCGTAATAATAATCGTTCTTCTAAGCTTGAAATCAGGAATTCAGTAAAACAATAACACGTGCTCGTATAGGCCGTTCAGCTGAAAATATTGCTTCGGTGATTTGCAGAGGATCCAGTTTTATCGATTTTACGATGTTCTCAACAATTGAGATGAGTATCCTCTTCCAAATTGGATGAATGTATTCTCTTCCAAATTTAGATGCGTTTGAAAGAGGATGAATGTATCTTTTTAATGCTGGAAATTTTCAATAGATGGCGCTGCATGTTGTATAATTTAAATATAAAGTTCGGTTATTTTTGGTACATCCTGCAGGTGATGTCAAAAGATAACCACCAAGATCATGTGATTTAATGCTGTTGGACTTCTTCTTGTGGGGCTTATGTGTATCATCCGCGAAACAGAGCCACAATTATGCAAAAATAGTATAGATAATAGATGTCTGTAAACCGTAGTCGTGGTGGAAATTTTCCCAAATATAATTTTTATTCATAAATGGAAATGTCTCTGCAACATATTTCAAGAAAGAATGATGGAATTTTCATACAAAATTTCTTTTATGAATATAGAAAAAAAGTCGAAAATTAGTAGAACTGCACACTACATAATAACCAATTTTTACTATTGCTTATTGTTTATGAATAAATGAAATAGATAAAATATAATAGAGAAATATTTTCAAAGTTAATGAGATTATCTCTAAGCTAATATATGACTGGTAATTACGATTAGACCGAAAAGTTAAATTCTTATCCACTCCTTAAAACTATACTTGTTACTACTGTATTTAATTATTGTATAATATTTCTTATATCTTATATATATTTTTTTAATAATATCATATTTATTATGTATTTGGGTATAAGACAAGAAAAGTGTGTGCATATTCAAGTATCAGATTTCTATTTCTAGTTTCTTAGCATTTTGATTAAACCTTGTCCAAAATGCGCACGATTTTATGTAAATCAATTGTGAACAAGCCTGGTTAATATGGGTTCGGTTTTTATTTATCAAAATTTTATTTTAATATTGTTGTACATACGATATGCTACCATAATTATGTTCCATATAATAATACAGTTAGAAATCACGATAGTTGACATAATCAAAATTCAAATTGCACCTGATTATTTAAACTCAACTCTTGTCATGGTTTTCTATCTTCAGAAAGTACTGGTGCTATTGTACCTGAGCTTATATATTTACTAAAATGGAATCCAGATTGTATAATCGATTTTGCATATTGCCATTTTGTTTTTATTCATTTTGTTTATTTTTTTTTATTTATCTCTTATCATTTAAATAATAATATCATAAGGTTTTTGTTAGCTTATAAAATTGCTAAGGCGAGGCCAACCCCATCAGTGGTATTGTTTTATTTAATTGGCATTGCTGTATAGTAATCCGCATACAAATATATTTTTTATGAAAATTATAACATCATTTGAATATTAATAATAAAATTAGTGCAACCTAGTTGTTTTGTTTGGATTGCAATCCAAATAAATTATTCTAATCTGATATTTTTTTATGCGCATATATAGTATATTAAGCAGATTAATAAAACAACCTATTAAAATATAACTTTTTGGAAAATGTTTATTATATTTGTTAGTAGTTTTTATATCTTTCAACTTTTTTATAATATGTAATTTTATAAAATGCAGCTATCTTTTATAATTTATTTGCATAAATTATTTCAAGATTTGCTTTGTACTTAAACGAACAATTTGATAGTATTGAGTTTATTGCGAATATTTTACTATTATATATTTATAGGTAAATAAATAAATTGACATTTTTATATAATTTTCAAGTAGAGTTTATTTACAAAAAACAACAACTCTATATTACCAATTAAGTTAGCTATCATATTTTATAATTATAGTATTTTTGCGTTCTTTAAATGAAAAAATAATTTTACCTCTAGAGAATAGATTTTAGTAAAATAAGATTATATTAGTAAAATATATAAGGAATATCTTTATTTTTATATTTTTAATTCGATTTCAACTTATTTATTGATATGAAGTTATAAAATAGAAATATTAATTGACGCATTACAATTGAATAAATATATTTATGCTAATTTGTTTGACAGTTGTTTATTCTAAAATAATAGTTTGTTATTTAATTCGTTTAGTTTATTATACAATAATTGGAAATTTTAATATAATATCTTTACATTTATTAAATGATGAAGGTTGAGTTGTATTAAAATAGAATGTTTATTTTTTAAAAATAAATTATTTATTTAAATTTTAAATTTGTAGTAAAATATTAATTAAATATTAACGAATAAGGAAATAACCAATTATTACTTTAAAAACAATTGTCCATTCAAATATTTCTATAAATAAATTTTAAAAATTTCTAAAAAAATTGTTATGACAATTGACATTTTTCTTAGATTTCAAGAAAAAAATTTCCTTAAATCCCTAATAAGTTATTTTTATTTTGGTTTGCTCGTTTGTTTTTTATCATTTCAAGTAATATTAGGAATAAGGAAATTGAAGTAGAAATTGACAGAAAAGTTTGTTTTTGGAAATTAGCGTAGGACCATGCCTCAGTGGGATTCGAACCCACGACTCCTTGAATGCGAGTCCAATCCGATAACGACTGTGCTACCGTTTGTTTGTTTGTTTTATTGAGGGGCTTGAAAACCTCGCCAGACGCCATCGGCATCGATCTGCTTAAACGGTTTATCAAGTCCCATCTATTTTGTCTATTATGCTCTAATTCTGTTTAGTTTAATTATTTGTGTTCTAGTAAAGTGGGTTTTTATAAACCACCTTTGGTTTTTGGGGCAGCTGTTTATTTTGTAATAAAATTTCCCTTTAGTTTCAGCGATGTCTTTGTAGTCGTTAATCCATTCATTCATTATTGCCTTTTTTATAGGCTTCATATGTTCTTCTAGACCCATTGTGATGTCAATTGGGTTGCCATTTGCTGTTCCTTCTTTCGCTAATTTGTCCGCTCTTTCATTTCCTGGTATGCCAACGTGACTCGGTATCTACTGTAGTTGGACCTCCACCATTGGGTTATCCTTTAAAATTTTAGTAATTTCCCTTGCGATGGGGTGTTTGTAATAGTTTCTAGCTGAGTCCAAAATATAACAAGCTGTTTTGGAGTCAGTGAGGATTGCAATCTTTTCATAGTTATTTCTAATTCCTTTTTTTATTGCAAGTTCTATTGCTTTTAATTCTAGGGTGGAAATGGTGTTACACGACGTTGTGGGTTTGTAGGAGAAATTCTGCTCCGTGTTGGAGTCGTAAATTCCAATTCCCGATTTCTCCCCTATGATTGAAGCGTCCGTATAGGGCTTGATGTGTGTTTTTAACTCTTCATTGATGATCTCATTTGTCATCGCTTGTAAAATTTTGCAGTTTATGTCCTTCTTTTTTGTAGTGAGCAGATTGATATTTTCCTTTATGTGTAGGTTTTTTGGCTTACTTACTGCGGTGTGTTTGTATTTTTCAATATCATTTAAATTTTTTAAATATTTGTATTTAATGTGATCCATGTATGTGCCTGTATCGATCTCTGGACAGTGTACATTATCTATTTTCACGTCAAAAGTTCGATAAGCGCAAATATCTTTGAAAGTGAGCTACTCTCTCCTATATTTGAGTGGCATTTCGCCAGCCTCCGCTAGTACGATGTGGGTGGGTGTATCCGCGATATAAGGCTTTATTTGCTACTGTATTTAGATATCCAAGTGCCTTGTTTGTGCCATTCCCAATAACAGAAGCCGCGTACTCCAGCATTGATCTTATAATGCTTTTGTAGGTATTTGTCATAAGATGTGGGTGGCTGCCATATTTGGTACTCGACATTGCTTTTAATATATTTATTTTTCCGAGACATGATTGTGCTACTGTTTTACAATGGTTTGTAAAGCTTAGTTTTTTATCTAGTATGACTCCTAGATATTTGTAGTTGCTAACATATTCAATTTTATCATCCTTTATTTTTACCGTTTGCTTGGTGTTTTCATTAATGTGAGGGACTGTGCTACCGTTTGTTTGTTTGTTTTGTTAACGGGACACCAGACCTCGCCAGACGCTATTGCATCCGTCTGCTCAGTCGGTCTGATGGTCCGAAAGGGAAGGGTAAGGCATAAGGAAATGAAAGAAGAATAGGACGGGAGAGGACCATGTTGCTGCAAATGGGAATCGAACCCACGTCCCTCTGCTTGGTAGCCCAGCACGCTATTGACTGTGCTACCGGGTTTTCTTTTGTGTTGATAGAACGTTCGATAAAGTTAACTTCCAAATTAACAATTTTTTGCCGAATTTCTTAATGATTTTTATTAAATAAAATTTAACATTTTCTCATAATTTTCATGTTTAAACAACATTTCTAAATATTTCAAATTCACTTTGAAAATAACTCGTCAATTTGAAAAACAAAAAATTGTATTTTATTGTAAAATTGTGTTTAGTGGTGAAGCTCGTTTTTGTTTCAATAATTTTGGTTAACAACTAAAATTGTCACTTTCGAAGTGAGGCGAATCCACGATAGGTAATAGGGACATCATTGTATCAATATAAATGTACTCTTTGATGTGGATTGTACGCCAGCAGAGACCATGCAAACCTTTGGGACAGAAAAGTAATGATACTATTTTTTTTGCAACAATTCTATTTTATTGTTATAAATTAATGTTATATACTTCAGAGTTGCATTTTTAAGCAGCTATACATCGGGGGCAGAGCTGTTTTCACTCTTCTAAAAGTGTTCAACTGGAATTGACATATAGTGTTCAATTATGTCAATTCCAGTGTTAAAAGTGTTCAACTGGAATTAACATAATCAAAATTTTTCAAAAGTTACATAGACTTAGATCAGGAGAATTTAGGGGACTGGCAAGCCACAGTAATTTCTTGTTCCGACAAAAAATCGTTCATGAAGATGGCCGTGTGATACTTGAATATCTGTAATGTACGATCTGATACAAACATCGCTTTTTCTGAGCCTTTTAAGAACTTCGTTGTTGGTATCATTATTAATCAACGATCTGACCTCAAAAAAGGGGCTCTCTCAGTCCAAATTTCCTTTCGATTTCAATCGTTTAGTCCTTTCTGAGCAAGAATTTTTGTCCACTGTTTCTCCATGCTTTAAAATTGCTTTTTATAACATAAAATTTATAGTCTTATTAAGGAATATTCTTCAAAGGCTTGTTGCAATTCTTCGTTAGTCAAAAACGCATATTGTATCATAGTTCAAAATTTCGTACTTTCATTTTTCGCAACGTACTACAAAAACACAATTACACTTATCGTACCCTATAGAGCCACGTAGTTATCGAACGAAGTTAAAACTTGCCATATACTCGTATATCTAGAAGGGACTATAGTACAAGTTATGTGGAGAAGCATTCGGTAGTATCTACAAGTTGCTCTCAGTGATTCCACTCACTGAAAGCAACTTGTAAAACTAATTATTTTAAGGATATTACAAAAATTATTAGTGGTGGTATATTTTTAACTTTTTGAAACAGCAATTAAAAAAAATTTTGACACTTCAATAATTAATATCGGTGATCTACAGTTATCATAGAGTTCACATGACAAAGTCTATTTTGAAATAACGATTTGAACGAATTGTACTAGTACTTGCTTACGCTAAATTTGTATTTCTTCTGATTCATACATGTTCAAAAACAATTAAACCGCATATAAAATTTTCCTTCCTACCTGATATCCAAATACTCTATCAATTGTCATTGAAATGTAGCTTAGAATAGTGGGGCTATTATTCATACATATCGGACAAAGTGATTTCACGTATACCATAAATCTGTCAATTGCTAATCAAGATCGTGCAATTTGATACTTTTTCATGAAGTTGTAGTGAAAAATCGGGTGAGCTTCGTTAAAAAACGGCTAAGGTGGTCATATGCCCGAAATTTTCTTTATGCTACTTGTGCAAAAGGCGTTATTAATATCCTTATAATGATTTGCACATCGTGTTTGTGGAAACCGTTAGAAGAGATAAAGAGATGTCGGTACACTTGTCTTTGCTTAGCAGATAATCGATTCACTGCAGCTATCCTACTGCTTATTTTCATGCGGTTTTTGGTGCGGTGTCATGCTTTGTTTAGTAGGAGAGGCAGCCTTTATATCTATTTCGGGTTATTGTAACGACCTATTCTTCCAGCTACTTTTCTTACTAGATTCGGTACTTTGTTCAGGATGACTGCGACGCTTGATTTTGTAATGGTTTTATGCATTTGTGATGAATTTTTTTTTCAAAGTTGGATTTCTAGCTATGAACAAATAATACATATGTACGTTTGCTTATGTATATATATATGTGTGCGTAAATGAATTGGTTCTCGCTAATGAAAAAAACATTATTTTTTCAGATGTAACAAGACAAAGTGAAAAACACTTTCAAAAGTAGCAAGACTCGGTTCTGTTTCGGAAATCTTGCTTCCAAAGTAATTTCTAGCATTACTGCTAGCACGGTATCAAGCAAGAAATGAAGCAGGAAAAATAGCGTTGTACTAATCCATCATTGGTTTTTACTTCTGAAAGCTTAGATTGGTATTTCCGTGTTCCTGATTGCTGATAGCTTTTACTGGAGTTTCCTTCGTAGGAATTAGCGTACAACTATGTCTCAGTAGGATTCGAATATACGACATATTGGATTGTAATCAAGCACACTAACGACTGTACTACTGGGACGGCTTTAATCACTAATGCTAAGAAATTATCTCCGATAAATTAGGAAACAATGAATTTTTCCTTTATTAAAGAATATCTTTTTTGCCAAAATTTAAGAATTTTTGCTATTTTTGTTTAGTTCAATATTATGGAAAAAATTCATTTTTTTCTGATGTATTTGAAAAATAGCGTGCTAAAATCTTAAGAAATTTCTCAGAAATGTGTGGTAATATCTAAATTATATTGGTATGGTATAATTTTATGTTCCATAGTTTGTCTAACTGTTCGTTATATTATGATCATCAGTGTCATTAACAGCATGAAAATTATTGATCATCTCCAGACCAAAAAAATACTACCTATTCTGGATGCCTAATTCACCAATCTCGAAATCTATTTGTTATTTTTATTAGTACCATCACTTAATCCAATGTCAGACCTGTTACGTCCTCTTCGGCTGTAAATGTATTTATTATTACCTTTTGCAGAAATAATCTTCCTAATTCAAACTGAATAGTTGCCGTACCCATTTAGCAAAGAAGACTATAAGATAACCTTCATGCCAGGGTCCAAATATTCTTCTATAGTAACAGTTTTGAAGAATGAAATAGTGTTTTTAGTAGTCAAATCGTTATTATATAATAAACCACTGACTTAAGCATATATTAAAATGTATTTTTGAATGTATTATGTAGTGCTGATTAATATGGGGAGTCAGTTTCTTTAAAAAATTATTCACAGTATATTATTCTAAAGTTAGTTTTCTTTAAATAAGTACCATATAAACAATCCTGAATAGTTAACAAGGTGAGTAAATTTGACAGGAATCAAGACAATTCAAATAAATAAATAATTCTTATGGTCGAGCGTCTAGTAAATTAATGACTGATTAAGTATCATTGGACGATTGATTTAATTTGTAACATTTATAGCAATGGTGTTTTTTTATTTATTTAAAAATATATAATTTATTTTATATATCCTTTAGGAGGACTATTAAAATATATACAGTTTATAGATAATTAGTTTCTCCAAAATTTAATTTCTAATTTTTAATTATCTGTATTGGTTACAGAAAATTACAATTTTCAGTGATAAATACGTGTAAATTCCTATTTTTATAAATAAAAAATATATCAATTAATACTCCTGAAAAAAACAGTCCAGATAGTATGAGAGTAAATTTATAATAGCAGAAACTAAACAAAATAGATGCCAGAGACTTTAAGTTTGACTCGAATAGTAATAATTACGACATAGCCAAAAATTATAAATATTTGAAATGCTCTTTAAGTAAAGCCAAAGAGATATTAGGAATGACCTCTTAATAACAAAATTTCTATAAAAGAAAATATATTTTTCTTAATTATATAATGATAAACGAGTAATCTTTTATTCCTTAGAAAATAATGCTTTGACTTATTTGGACCAAAAACCCGCAAAGCAGATAGAAAATTTCAATCCAATTGGTTAAAAAATGATAGTCCAAAAAAAAAACAAATTCCAGGAGGTAAAAAGATATACAAAAATAACTGAATTAAAATGTTCATATAGTTTTTTCTGTTCATCAAAATTATAAGCTTTTATTATTAGGAAAAGAAATGGAGATAAGATAATCCATCAGTTTAAGCAGACAAATCAATATTTTAAGTTCACTTTTAATAAAAGGAGGCTACGATTACACGTATGTACACATAACTACATATTTAAATTTTTTTTTGTTGTTGAAAAGCCGAAAAGTATAAAACCACAATTATGTTAGAAGCAGTTTTTTTTTACCTTTGTAATGGATATAAGCATTTTTAGTAATTTACCACATCGCACTATAATAGTTCCTTAATGAGTTTTAATTTTAATCAAAAGTATTCAAGTTAAGAAAAAAATTCTATTTAACGAATTTCAAGGTGAGATTTTTATAGTTTGCAGAATTTGTTTTCGATTGTAATTCAGAGTAGAAACGAAGTCTATGAAATAAAAGCTTTTTGTAATTTTTTTCTGACTATGAAAAAATCTAAACGAAAAAAGTACAATTTCGATAATATAGACTTTGTTTAAATAACAGCTCTGCCAAATAGAAGACTATAGCTTTGATCATAAAGAAAATTACCAAATCACTCGTATAAGTTAAATAATAAAAAAGAAAAAATAAAGATTTGCAATCTATGTTGAGGCTTTTTATACGCAATCATGAAAACCACTTTAATTAAGCGAAAAGCTTTTCGAAAATCAAAAAGTCCATTTTAACCTTATAAGAGTAAGACTAAATGGTCGTCCATAAGCAATATAATACCATTGAGCATATGTGTATATGGATATATGCGAATATATAATATTATTTTATTTTTGCAGACCGATTCTTAAGATAATTGTTTTTAGTAAAGATGGTAGAAAAGGCAGTGGGGCAATAGGCAAAGTACAAGAATAAATTTTATCTCTTCATGTTGACCCCGCGGCCCTCAGCAAAATTTTAATTATATATCTGAGGTCACTATCATTAATCATCCATTTTTGGTTTTCGTATCAGTTTCTGGTTGTTCAACAGCTCCTCATCGCCTTTTACGTAGTGAACATTTAAATAATTTCGGTCGATTAATTTTTCGTTGCCCGGTTTCTAAGTTGTCTTGATCTAATTCAGTTTATTCCATGCAGTTAGTAGTTATTTAATCATACTTTTTTCAATATACAGAGTTTTTTTTTATAATACACAATTTTTTATTTGAATAAGCAATTTACATATAATTATAGATATTTAAATATTGTGTTGTCCGGAAAGTAATTTCGTTTTTTCCCAACCGAGGACTTAATTATATCTTTTCACAACCAACTTCACAATTAAGCTGCATAATCTTATGTGTTTTGACAGCTGACATAGCAAGGCTTGCTTGTAAAAATAACAACTCGTGAGATCGCTGAGAGATTAAATTTGTCGAATTTGATCATTCATGTTCATTTGAAACGGCTAGGTTTAATCTCAAAGCTCGAAATATGGGTTCCCCATATTCTTACGGAAAAAAATGTATGCCGTCACATTGACGTTGGTCATTTGTTTCTCAAACGCCGAGAAAATGATCCATTTCTGAAGCATATCATCACTGGGGACTAGATTGGGTTGTCTACAACAATGTTAAGCGCAAACGATCCTGGAATAGAAAAGATGAACCGGCTCAAAGTCCTTCGAAAGCCAATATTCCTCAAAAAAACGTTATGCTATCTGTTTGGTGGGATTTCAAAAGAATCGTTTATTTTGAGCTTCTACCGAGCAACATAACGATCAATTCTCAAGTGTACTGTCATCTGTTGGACAAATTGAATGATTCACTTAAAGAAAATAGGTCAGAATTTGTCAATAGGAAAGATATAGTGTTCCAAAATTATAATGCGAAACCACATACAAGTTTGACCACTCGGCAAAAGCTTTTAGAGCTTGGATGGGGTATACATCCACATTCACCATACTCTCCAGAACTAGCACCTTCCGATTATCATTTGTTCCGTTCTCTACAAAAATTTTTAGATGGTAAAATGTTTAATTCAAATAAGGAGGTCAAAAATCACTTGGATCAGTTTTTTCCCAGCAAAGAACAAAAATTTTAGGAGTGTGGAATCATGCTTCTGCTAGAAAGATGGCAAAGGGTATTGGGTCAGACTGAACAATATTTAATTGAATAAAATATTAATTCACTCTAAGAAAATCGTATTTTATTTTTATAAAAAAAAAACGAAATTACTTTTCTGACAACCCAATATTAAAAACGTTTGATTTATAATAACTTTAAAAAAAAAGACAATGAATATGCTGAGCTTTTCAGAAAATCAAATAAATGTACTTACGTATGTCGTCAGGATAATCATAAAATTTGGCGACTGTAAAAAATGAAGTGATAGGGATACTGGTACACAAGTTTTAGTCATTGAGCCTAACGATTTTTCAACTAAGAGAGGCGAATTACGATACACGCAGAGCTCCAATATATCGCAGAAATGGGGTATGGTCAAAAGTAATTTTTCTTTTTTTATTGATATGGAAGGGCTTATTTATTGGTATATTTTAAAGACTGGTATTCAAGATAACCTTAAACAGAAGCACTTTATGAGACTTTATAGATTTGACTGGCAATGAGGTAGCTGCTCATGTAAATGATTGCCGCTCTTAAAAAAGGCTTACAGAAGCTTGAGGGAACATTTATTTTAATTTGCAGACATACCCTATGGAGACGAAGAATTATTGCATTAGCTTCTATCACTGGTACAACATTTTGTATTAAATTTGAAAATCCAATAAAACTGAATAAGTGAAGAAGAAGAACCTTTTCATTGCTATTCCTATTAAGACATAATTTTAGTAAATTTTAACCATAAATATTATATATACATATAAAGGACTATGCAACATTTTATAACTTTATTTGGTTAATATTCACTCGTTGTACTAGTTTTGGTTCTATGTAAAATATTATGCATAAACTCTTGGTATTAACATAAAAAATATTTCCCAATTATTCAAAGTAGATTTAGTGATAATCCCCAAGAAAAATTATCCAAATTTTATTTAATATTGTATGAATGGTTGATACGTTCGGGGAATGGACATTTCTATTCGTGACTATAGCCTATAACTAATAAAATGAATTGTTTGCCATAATTACACGGAAAACTTTTAATTTTGCCATCAAAATAAATGTAAGCTACTACGTCGTTATTTGATTTTATATTATTTTGCTGATTTTTTTCTATAATATTTTTTTTTAATGTGGTCACGTACTGGCAATGAATTATTTTAATCAAATAAATAGTTATAAGGATATAAATGGAGGGTCACTCTGCTCATTTTCATAGGTTTATAAGACTCTGAAATTAACTGCGAAATGTTAAATGTTAAATTTCGAAATGATTATAATATGTTTTTAAGGGAAAAAGAAGGATACGTATGGAAAAAGGCTATTGGGAATTAATTTGAACTTTATGCATATGGACTATACGCTGACCAATAATTGCACTGTTATTAAGTACTTTTTCCTATTCGAATAAAATTATGCCATGACAGAGAAGTTATGCTGTTGAAGTTGACCCTGAAGATGTGGGCAGCTATGAACTCGTAAAAGGAAATATGTTCAATATAGTCCCATGGGAAAAAGAAGATATATTGTTATGATCGCTTATTAAATACGAAAACTTTTTGTGATTGAATTTATGAATTTATTCGTTCACATAATAGATATAAGTTAGCTAGAATAATGTATGCACAAAATGGAAAAAATTAATTTCGGGTACATCTGAAATTGATTAGGTAAAATAGTTTCATCTATACGTTTATATTCATGGTATTATATCTGTTTCTTTGCATAATATAAAATTTAATTTGGCGAAAGCAAGCTCATATTAAGCATACAGATGAGGTGTTTATTTGTTTGTTTGTATATAATGGCCCAAGGGCATGAGCCAGGCAACACATTGCAGTACCAAGAACATAAGACCATTTGTAGAAGGGAGAGAGGATGCTTTTTGATTAAAAATTACAATTTTTCACCAAAAATTTTCATGATTTTTCTGTACCTGTTTCTATAAAGATTATTTTAAATACAATTATGAAGGAAGTATGAATAAATAAAACAAATAATTAATTTATTCAATAAAAATTGATTTATTTTTGGACATAGCCTTATTTTCGATAGACTTTGGCTAACGATCTTTCAATTTTCTCACATTATCCGTGTTGTATGATTTGTCAAATTCTGCAAAATTGCCCTCGGTTTCGACTAAAATATCAGAATTCGACGGAAATGTTTGAAAATAGGGAAAATCGCAAAGAACGAATTGTGGAGAAAACGGTGAATTGGGAAGTTATTTATAACGTAATTCTAATAATTTTGTTATTGCAATTGCCGTCAAATATGCAGGTATATTGTCATGATGAAGCAGAACTTTTTACTTTGCGAAATGTTTATCGTTTTATCATGATATCATTATTCAACTGGTCTAAAATACCTTTCCTGCCGATAGAACCTTTTTTAACTTCTTTGGTGAACGAACGTTTGCCAGTAGACTTAAACTTTGATTTCTGCTATGTGCAAATTTATTTGAATTTTTTTAAAACTCCATCGAATATATTCTTAGTCAGGTATTAGCAAACGCGGTAGTCATTTCGCTGAAAGCTTTGTTATATTCAAAATTTCATTTATGTTTTTGCTTAGACATTCTTTTGAGGTGTTTACCATGTCAGCTGGTAAACGTCTTTTAAAATGATATCATCAGTGGTGACCTAAATTAGACTTTATTTAAAGAAAATTAGTGGTAAATTTTTTCTGTAAACAGATTTCAAATATATTTAGGCTGAAGTTAAAGGCCGATAATGTCATTTTGCTGATAAAACTAGTTTAGAATTAAAGAATAAAACTAAAGATGTTATTCTATTTAATATTAATCAAAATAGGGAAATAAAATAACATAACTTTTCAATGAAATTAATTTCAATGCTTGAATCCATAACTATAGTTTATGGATTTAATTAAAAATATGGATCCTTTTTGGACAATTTGTAGCCTATATCGCACCACTTGGTATCGACGGAACTGCAAGCAAGTTGGTTAAATTTCGGAGTTTTTATTTTTTTTATTTGACAGGTTTCATTTCTACATTATACATTATAACACATATACACATAGTCATGAGACACAGTAGCTCCTATGGAGCATATAGCGGCACAGAGAATACACGTCTCTAGTTGGTGGTAGAAGGCTTCTTTTTGTTGGCGTCATCATCTACTTTGGTTGGGGCATAGCACTGTACGATGGTGATGTTTCGGAACTTCGAGTGGAGCCTGGCTATCAGAAGGCGGTCGGAGACCGGTTTATAGCCCATGAGAGATCTCTTTTTGCGTTGGCCGATAGGATCAATCCGACTCCACAGTGGTGGCCGCTGTCGTTGCCGCTGTAGAAGAAGTGTTCACCTTGTCTCGGAGATTCCCAGGATGTCGAGGTTGTAAGCGTTTTTGGGAGAGAAGCCAGTCGAGAAGTTTTTGGGAGAGAGTCCCGCACATTCCAGGTACCTATTCCGTCTGTTCGATGAAAACCAGATGAGTTTTTTGCCTGAGGTACGGTCCGGTTGATTCTTATTGTGCTGTTTCTTGATAAGGTGGTTTTTATAGCTTGCGGCTTATCAGGCCAGCGAAGTAACCTCCAGTGACGTTGGGGGACTCTATGGACTACATATAAGGCTTGTAGTCGGCCTCTCACCCCGGCACCATGCCGAGATGGCGGCGGGAATCGAACCCGCTACCTACCGAGTGTGAGTCGGTCGACACACACGCGGTTAAACCTGCGGCACGCGGTGTTACCAAGCGGTCACCCATCCAAGTACTAACCACGCCCAGTCCAGCTTAACTTCGGAGATCGGACGAGAACCGGTGGATCCAGGACGGCAAAGCGGAGTAACACCCAACAAAAAGTAGTTCATCGCTTAAAGATCCTAGCGTGGGATAGCGAATCAAAGCTCGACAACCGACACATAAGTGTAGTAATCAAAAAGATGAAATATTCTCTGATAGCCTTCAAGACACGACAGCTTCATTAGCTTAAAAATTATAGGCCCACATAAAATAAGCTTCACTCTAAACAAATCAGTAACAGATTTGGTGATGAAAAAAATGTAAGAATATAACAAGATCTTCATTACCTATTCTTCAACTTAAAGGCCGCCTGCGATAGATTGCGAGGGTAAAACTTCTAACTGAAATCAGAAGTATAATTTAATATATTTTTAAGATTTATAATGCTTGCCGAATCAATTTTGGAAATATTCAATATCCATAATAGTCTCCAGCAGAAAGATTTTCTTTCGTTCTTTTTCTTTAATATTGCGCTGAAAAAAGTATTTCATAATGCAAGGATATAGCATGAGAGCTACCACCTCAAATGAGTCTTCCCAACTATGAAAGGCGTACAAGAATTCCTTTCCAGCGTCGAAAAATCACATTAACGATAGCAAAATAAAACGCATGGTTTTATTTAACTATTTCTGCTCGCATACAGTACAGACTATAGTTTTGAAAAAGTTATTTAATTCCTCTATCTGTGTTCAAGAGTCGAAGCTAGAAATTACATGTAGAATATGCGAACGGCTGACGGAAGCCAACAGAGCCTATTTCAAACAATTTAAATTATTTTTCTTCGACATTTTAACCCTAAAATCAAAGTTCGGCATGAAATGTACACAAAATCGATTGGTGACAATATTTCTTTATGGGAAGCCACTAGACGAATACTCTCGAACAAAAGAACATCAGACAAAGAAAAAGCTGAAGTATTTGCTAAATATTTGGTAAATACTTTTTTTCCACATGATGATATAGAAGACAAATTGTATACTAACAAAATTATCGAAGAACTAATGTTTCCAGTTCCTTTGAGTCTTCGTTCCAAAAATTTTAAGCCCTCGGAAATTAAATCTACTATTCTGCGTCTTCCCAATAAAAAAGATCAAATAACCGCTCCTTTTCTGAAGCAAATTTCTTGAAAAGCTTGACTTTTAATTACATACATTTTTAATAGTATCCTGAGCACAACATATTTTCCTTTACTCTGGAAATTTACTATCATTAAAATGATTTCTAAACCAAATAAACGTATTAATTCTCCTTCCTCCTATAGACTATCAGCTTTTTACTAATCCTTGCTAAGATTTTTGAAAAACTCCTATTAAAATGACTCTGTCCAATCTTAGTTAATGAAAAAATTATTCCTGATTACCAATTTGGCTTCCGATCTATACACTCCACTATCCAGCAATGCCATTGCATTATTGATCACATTGCATCGTCTCTTGAGAGGAAAGAGTATTGCGCAGGAGTATTTTTAGATATCTTCCTTCAACACACGATCTTATCATAAATTCATATCTCTCCCAACGTTATTTCCAAGTTGCAATTAACTCAGAATCCTCGAAAATATATCCTATTCTTGCCGGAGTCCTACAAGGCAGTATGCTTGGTCCCATATTATATAATATTTATACCCATAACATCCCATCTGATCTTAATACTATCATTGATACTTATGCAGACGATACGGCCATACTTGCTACCCATACAAATCCTGACATAGCTTCCCAACAATTTGCAATCCCATATCCACAACCTTCAATCCTGGTTTAAGAGATGAAGAGTGAGGGTAACTGAATAGAAGAGTGCTCACATTACTTTCACACTTTGTCAAGGAAAACCTACCCCTTTATACCTTAATAGCAACATGATTCCACAATATGATAAAGTACGTTATTTGGAACTTTACCTGGACAAGAGATTAACATGGAACCCTCATACTAGACTAAAAACACTTGAAGCCACTAGAAGCTATTTACAACTTCTTAGACTTCTGGACAAATGCTCGAAACTGACAATCAAAAGTAAACTTATAATCTATAATATAACTATAAAACCTATTTGGATATATGGAATTGAACTTTGTGGTTCAACGAAACTTTCCAATTCCTATCGCGTCCGGGCCTTACACCAAGATCTTGCGTAAAATTGTTGATGCCCCCTTTTATGTTCGTAACACTGTAATACACGGTGCCCTAAATGTTCCCTTTTCATGACCTGTGCGTTTCCCACTATCAAAAATTTCACTCCCGTTTATCCTATCATCATAACCCACCTGTGAGAGAATTGTCTTATACTGCCCTCCCCGGAAACACTCATCGAAGACTTAAGAAACAATAGCCTAGAGATTTTCTAGAGGAGTCTAACTTCCGTTAGTTGGAGAAACGCCGATGGGTGTTTACTCCCACTTCATGACGCACAAGATTGTAAATTAAAATTTTGTGTAAATCTGCTTATTACAATACAATTGTAATTGCAGATAAAAATAACAAAATCAAAGTTACTGCTGCGTTGAGCGTAAGTCTTACCAGTCCTCATATATTTTTTGGAAATTTGGTCCTCAGCAAAACCCGTTACGAACATTTAGACGAGTTGGAAATGAGTATCCTCTGGCAAATATTCATGAGGGTTAATGATACCACAGCCTGTATGATAATGATATACCACCACGATCATGAGGCCATTTTTTTTTGGAGCAATAATGTTCAGATTATTAGGAGTAAATAAAAATTCCACATTATGCTTGTCCAATTTATAAAGTTGGTACTTTCGATGATATGATATATTTTTTAAGCCTTTCCTCCCATTTTTGCATATATTATAATAAGGAAAACTTTAGCTTAAGTTATATTGAACATATTTTATTATAACATTTCCGTATGAGTTTGAAAATACCGAGACCTTTTTTGAGGTCGTTTTTCAATTACTATCATATGTTTATTATAATTATATTTGCATCTTTAGATACAGGCGGATTATCGTTAGCGAAGTACGTGAAAATCTTATGTTCACATCAAATGAAAAAAGACTTTTAAGAACCAAGAACTTTTAAAGGGTCATTTGAATCTAAAATTATCTTGCACGCTATAAGAATTCTGTTTAAAATTCTTGTTTTAGTTTAAAAAACCTTTTTCTTCAAAAAAAAATGACGATCTACTTACATACAAAGTAAAATGAAATTGTGTTCTTATATTAATTTACGTAGCCATATATAATTTTTATATGGAACTAGTTCCATTCATAAAAGCAAAGGTGAATTCCTCTTCATAGTAAAAAATTAATATCTTAGCAAATACGTAATAAAATATAATTATTTTTATTTATATATTGTATATAGCTTCCAAATGATTAGAATTTATTTAATATCCTTGTATATTTACAGCAGAATATACCACTAAAAACTAGTTGCATAAATCTTATAAGTCTTCAATGTACCAAGAGAATGAAATCATATAAAATTCTCAATAATCTAATGTTTATAAAAGGTGTAGTAATTTTTGCATTAAATTGAAGGTTTTATTTAGCATAGATAGAAAGATATGATTTAGGTCAAATATGCACCGTTTTGTTCGATAACTTGTTGCCATTTTGGAGATAATTTCATAATGCCTCTCTCATAGAAACCCTCGTCCCTATTGGCAAAAAACTGGGACAGTCGATTTTCACAATCTTCTCTTGAGGCGAATTTTTCACCTGCAAAATCATTCGCCATAGACAGGAAGAGGTGGTAATCACTTGATGGTCCGGACTACAAGGTGGATGCATAAGAACATCCCAACCAAGGTCCCGGAACTTCTGGCGAGTCACTATCGATGTATGCGGCCTGGCGTTGTCCTGATGGAACACAATTCCTCTCCTATTGGCCAAAGCTGGCCGTTTCTGGGCGATTGCTTCTTTCAGACGGTCCAATTGTTGACAATATAGGTTCAAATTAAGAGTTCGGCCAAAGAGGAGCAGCTCATACTAAATGATTTCCTGCCAGTCCCACCAAACACACAGCAAAACCTTCCTGGCTGTTAATCCTGGCTTGACCACCGTTTGCGCCGGGTGACCGCGATTTGACCACGACCGTTGTCGCTTGACGTTGTCGTAAGTGACCCACTTTGCATCAACAGTAACCATCGATATTGTTGCGATTCAGCAGCGATTCGCAGATGGAAATTCGGTCCATGAGTTGCGATAACTCGTGTGGCACCCACCCATCGAGCTTCTTTTTGTATCCAGCCTTATTTAAGTGGTTCCAAACGGTTTTTTGTGCAATGTTTAGCTCTTGGGCAATCGAAACAGTGCTTACGTGACGGTCGGACTCGACGATTTCCATTATTTTTCTGACATTTTCGACAATTGGCCTTTCAGAGCGTGATGCATCTTTGACATCAAAATTACCGGAATGGAATCGACGAAACCAAAATTGCGCGTGATTGACTGTTACAATATCAGGACCATAAACACTATTCACATTTTCAGCTGCTTGGCTTGCGTTTTCGCCTTTATCGAAGAAAAACTGTAAAATATGGCGTATTTTCTCTTTGTTGGTGTCCATCTTTGACGCGTGCTAAAAAAATACTCACAAAACTGTATGAGAAATTTTTTTAGTACGAAATTTTATCTTTCTAACGCCATCTAGTGCAACCCGATCGGGAGATACAGACTCCTAAATATAGACTCCTAAAATCATCTATTGGCAAAATAATGGATTACTTTTTACTACTCCTTATATAATGAATTTGTCTAGAATAGAAAATAAGAAAAGTTTTTATTATAAAATACCATTCCTTAGTATATTTAATATAAAACAAAATATTGAATATTAAGGATATGTATTAAAGTGTGTATTTAGATAAAGGAATTTTGAATTCTATTTTCTATTTGTCGTATCTTAATACAATATAAAAGAAGTTTTCCATCACGTTCTATGGTTAATTTTATATTAGCTAAAATTTCATGGTTTTAGGCTTCCAAAATTTTAATATGGATCACACTCAGGGTTTTTGTCACAGTCCGGCATTTAATTACTGGGATTCTTGCTATAGAAAAAAAGGAAATATACGACCATTTCCCTATTACTATAGACTATCATATAAATATATTCGTAGATTTAAGAGCTTCACTTTGGAAATTCCCATTAGTTATACTGATAAAGTAGGTCATTAGTTATATTTTTACAAATGGTTCAGATTAGATGTTCTATAAATTTTCCTTTAATAAATGTACGTCAAATATTAATTGAAAGTACGAGTATCTTGCTTGTTACAAGAACTATTGAACTATTGAACTTGGTTACATTTGTTAATGTGCTATAAATTTCATAAGTTTTTCGTTTCTATTTCAAATTATTTGTATAAATATTCTATTAGTCTTTACAAGTCTGAAGAATATTCTTTTCAATTTTATAAATAAACAAACAAGCAATTCGAATATTCCATTTATTTTGAAAGTGGGGCCTAGTCCATTTAAAGAAATGATAATGATAACATTAGATAAAATTTAATAATATATTTTTATCTGTAAACAATCTATAATCAAAATAATTCAGATTCCTAATATTTTGGGGTTAGAAGTTTTTGTGATTAACGGTATTGGAAAAATGTTTATTTTGAAAGTGGTGCAAGTCCATTTTAGGTTGAAATTATTTTTAACTGATTATATTATGGCAGAATTTAGTTAGGTAAATTTTAGTTATACTATTATAAATTACAAATTATTCAATATTAGTAACAAAGATAGCCTCATGGCAAGAGTGAAGGAATATTGGTGGTATAGATTTGAGTAACCAAAGTTAAGGGTTTTCTAAAAAATCCAATGAAAATGAAGTAAATAATGGGAAGATATGCATTAAAAATTTTCCTGAGTTTGAATGGCATTATATAATAAATCACAATCGAGGAAAAAATCTCCACACTTCGAATTGGCTTGCTTTGTTAACAAACATAATAGCCGCCGCTATTGGGGTACTGGAAAACCTCAACTGATACACCAAAGACCACTACGTCCTCGTAAAGTAACTGTATAGTGCCGAATTTGGGCGGCGGCATCATTGGGCCATATTTATTTGATGATGCTGGAGGCAATGTTGTAACAGATACTGGTAACCGCTATCGGGACATGTTGGAAAACTTTCTGCTGCCCAAATTGGATTAATTATGCTTACAGAATACGTGGTTCCAAGAAAACGGTGCCACATCACACACAGCTCGTGCTACGATGCAAATTTTGAGAGAAATTTTTCCGGGACTAATAATGGCAAAAAGTGGTTATATCGATTGGCCCCCACTATACCCTGATTTGAACCTTCCCGATTACTACGTATACGGGTACTTAAATAAAAAGGTGTACACTAATAAGCCAACCACAACCTCGATGCTGAAGGATAACATTCGAAACGAAATTGCTGAAATAAACCAGAAGTCTGCGAAAATGTTATGGAAAATGTGTATAAAAGAGCTCGCGTTTGTATTAATTAATCAATTAAATATAAATTATAAAATTATATTTTATTTAAAAGTAATTTAAAAAAAACTTCGACTTGGTACATAACACGCACACTGTATGTAGCCAAAGTTTTTTGACGCCAGCTTAATCTTGAGGAAGGCTTCTCCACCAGCTCTCCTGATCGACAAATAATGTTGATTTTTTCGGCGTATGCTAAAAGTTGAGCCGAGTTAATAAGGATGGTACTCCTTATAGTAGTAGAAGAGGAAATTTGATGGGGAACAATAGGTCTTTGTTAATTTTCTCATTTGTATTTTATATCGTAATTTTTAGCTAATTTCGAGCATTAGCTACTTCTGAAAGCTTAGATTGGTATTTCCGTATTCTTGATTGATGATGGCTTTTACAGGTATTTTCTACGCACTTTTTGTTAAGGAAGGATAATGTCACAGTAAATTAAAGTATAATGGAAAGAAAAGTGGTTTTGCGAATTAGCGTAGAACCATGTCTCAGTAGAATTTGAACACACGACCTACTATATGTAGAACAAACGTATTACCAAATATTACCAAACGTATTACCAGCTTTTTTTGTCTATTTTTGCCTACTTACCGGCATTTTGTTTCAGTGGATCTGATGTTCTTTTGTACGGGAGTATTCGTCTAGTGGTTTCCCATAAAAAAATATTGTCACAAAGCGAACTTTGTATAAATTTCATGCCGTTCATTAAAATATATGTTCAAATTTCCATCTTCAGCTAAGATTGTAGTCGGTTACGTTTCTGTTGGCAGCTAGGCATTCATAGGTGTTGCCACGGCGCTCTAGTTTTTCTTTTTTCAATAATTAATATCCTTATTTTAGTTGGAAAATTTTGTTGTTGTGGTTGTATCGTATTGTAAGAGATGTGAGCGGTTGCGACTGCATATTTTGTGGCATGAGGTTATGTATAGCTTCATCAATGTCGTTTGGTATTTTTAACGTTCGTTTTAAGTCTTAATTATTGGGTACTCCGGAAAAAAATTTGGTTTTTTTTTTATAAAAATGAAAGACAATTTTCTTATAGTGAATTAATATTTTATTCAATTAAATATTGTCCAGTCTGATCCAATACCATTTGCCATCTTTATGGCAGCAGAATGATTCAACGCTTATAAAATGGTTGTTCTTTGCTGGGAAAAAACTAATTCAAGTGATTTTTGACCTCCTCATTTGAATTAAACGTTTAACCGTCTAAAATTTTTGTAGAGACTGGAACAAATAATAATCGGAAGTTGCTAGGTCTGGAGAGTATGGTGGATGTGGCAGTATATCCCATCCAAGCTCTAAAAGCCTTTGCCGAGTGGTCAAACTTGTATGTGGTTTCGCATTATCATTTTGGAACACTAAAACTTTTCTATTGACCAAGTCTGGCCTTTTTTCTTTAAGTGAATCATTCAATTTGTCCAACTTCTGAATTGATCGTTGTGTTGCTTGGTAGAAGAACAAAATAAACGATTCCTTTGAAATCCCATCAAACAGATAGCATAACCTTTTTATCTTTTCTACTCTAGAATCGTTTGCGCTTACGATTGTTGTAGACAACCCATTTCTCGTCCCCAGTGATGATACTCTTCAAAAATAGATAATTTTCTTGACGTTTGAGAAGAAAATCACAAACGTCAATGCGACGGCACAAATTTTTTTTCTGTAAGAAGATGAGGATTCTTTGAGATTAAACCTAGCCGTTTTAAATGATAATAAACGGTCGTATTCGATAAATTTAATCTCTCAGCGATCTCACGAGTTGTTCTTCGCCGGTTTGCATCAATTAATGACTTTATTATGTCTTCATCAGCTTCAACTGACCTTCCAGAACGTGGTACATCTTCGAGATCATAATTGCCGGATCGAAATTTTACATACCAGTTTTGGCGCTTACTTAACACATCCTCTCCATACACATTGGATAATTTTATTCTTGCTTGAACAGCATTTTTATCTTTTTTATAGTAAAAGAGTAAAATATGCTAAAAATGCCGTTTTTCACTTTCCATATTTAAAAAGCTATCAACCAAAAACTACTATACAGAATCAGTTGAAATTTTCACAAGCAAGCCTTGCTATGTCATATGTCAAAATACATATGATTATGCAGCTTAAGTGTGAAGTTGGTTGTGAAAAAATATAATTAAGTCCTTTATTGGGAAACAACGATATTACTTTTATGAGCCTGGGGAGAGAGACTTTAAGATTAGTTTTGAAATGGTGAATCGGTAAGGTTTTCAATACTGAAATTCAAGGTAATTAAAGGAGTGCAAATAAGATGTCAGGACGTTTCGAACTAGAAGTTGGCCAGTATGTTCGATTTGTGAGGAAGTTATTTGGTATGATGTATTGGATAGTGCTTCTTAAGGAGTCTTACTTCAAGGGTTAGCAATGCGGTAACTCCATTAACGGTGATTAGCATTGTAATCATCACCCGCGGGAAACGATGCTCCAAGTAACTGGAAGAATTATTAAAATTTGGAAGCAGTGATGACTTTATTGGAAGGATAGTATACAGATACTCGTACTACATTCAGCTTAACTGTGCATTTCAGAGATTTGGAGACGAAATTGGAGTAGATGTAATGTTTGATGGATTTTCTTATAAGGATAGCTGTTCTACCAGGCGTCGTATTGTCATGGTGATCAGTTCTGTATGTAGCGTAGTATAACATGGATATGAAGTGCGTCTCAGTAAATAATAATTAAGTATCATGTAGAAGAATGTCCAGGAATTATCGGTGGGGGTTGAATCCATTTGTGTTCCATAAAAGAGTGGAGAGGGAATTTGTAGTACAGGAGGACATTTATTTTTGAACAGTGGACGATAAAACTGACACAATAGACATTAAAGCATTTACAAGTGGTGTTAGTATTTTATTTATTTCCTGTAGAAGTGAATTGGTAATTGGGAGAATATTAAGGATATATCGTGGGAAGACAATGACGGAGCAGGAATATAAATATTACTTCTAGTTTGTTGTTGTTGCCATCAAGTTTTGCTGATCTAGTTAGTTATATAAGATATTTGGTGAAGTTCGGTTTATAAATTTTTATATATAGATAATTCTTTATAATTAGCGAGATGGCTACCATCGCAGAGAGCACATTTATCTTTATTGATGTACGGTTCTTTAACTTTAATTTTCGTATACACGAAATTCTTAACGTTTTTATTATTTAATGCTACCTTTAATGATCAACAAATTTCCTTACGCTGGAAATACTAGTGGCGGTATGTCGTAGTATCTCTATCTCATTTTTTATGTCTTCAATTGGTATTGAATAATGTAGATGGCGTATCATTTTCTTTCTAAGGCTGGTATTTTCAAGAAGGGCGGTGGCTTAAAGGCATTTTTGATATTTTCTTGTGTTGTCACACTGACGAAATTTTCAGTTATCTCACTGTTGGAATTTTCAGATAAAAGTGCGAATCGATTGCACAAACCATATTCTGGTAAAATTGTGGAGTTTCAATTCTTCCTTTTATTTTTGCTTTTTGGTGATGATTTGATGAGCTGATGGAATTAGCGTTTCTTTTGGAGCTTTTGGTACGTCGAGGTTGTCCAACTGGTTTTGGAAATGCACTGCTGTTAGTGACATCAGTTTATTGGAATATTTTTATAATTTTAAATCAAATATCATTATCAATTATCACGAATAATCAATTTCTCGTTGTTATTTATGTTAAAGGTTCGTTTATTCGAAACGAAAACTGAAGAATGGAAATTCTTTAAGATTTTTGTACTCATCGAAAAGGTTTGTCTTAAAAAAAGGTTCTTCTATATTAAATTCATATTAATAATCATGATCTCTAGAAAAAATACATTTTATATATTTATTGTACATTTATATTAAATATTGTGTTACGAGTAGTTTGTTATATGAAAATTCTAAGATATTTAAGATATATTAAACACTTTGTAATTCCTTTATTGAGAATATTGAATTTTATTAAAAAGTTTTGTAAATTAAACAAAAAAAAATACTAAGAATTTAAAATATATTGTTGTTAAAAGAAAAATTTCCAGTAATACATTACTTCAACTTTTAGTTTTTCAATATATAAAAATCATTTTAACAAAATAATGCAAAACGATTCCTTTAAATCGATTATAGTCTCTTTAATAATGTATAAAATATATAATAAAAAGGATATTATTTAGTAGATAATTTACGAAGAAAGAACTTAACTTCCTCATTATTTTAAGATCATGGATCGATTTCCGCCTAATGGTCCGCATCTCACGATTTCAAATTTATCTTTCAATATGATGATCATCAGAAAATTTAATAATTTAATGATGGAGTTATTGTAGTTTTGCTTGCAGTTCAATACAATTTAATCCAATATTTAATCCAAAATGTTCTGCCATTCGAGAGGAGTGTGGGTTTTAGTATCTTTTACTTCTGGTATGGTTAGTTGTTTACTTATTTATGATCATTTAAAAATAAATCGTGATGAATAAATATAAAATTGAATTGAAAACGACAACAAAAAACGAAATATTCTTTGAAAATTGTAAATTGTTATAAAATCTGAGCATTAGTTAGTTGATTTCCTACCAACAAATCTGAAATAGTATCTTCGGGAGGTATGTTAGGGTAGATACTTGTACGAATATATGTTTAAAATAAGTTACCGTCGGCCATGATAAACAAATGAACGAAATATCGAAGTGTTAGAAAATAATAAAATTCACAACGTGAATTCATATCAAATTTCATAAAATAAAGAGAAGAGAATACGTTGTATAAAAATCAAAATTAATGGTAAAATGATGGAGTAAATAAATGCAAATCGAATTGCTTTCGGGATTGTGAGTACGATGTGCCCGAATGGATTCTTCAGTGTTTTTGTGAAATTATGTGGAAGTTTTCCGAGTACAAGTAATCGTATTCCAACGAAGATGGAAGATCAAAATAAGTAATAGAAAAGTAGTAGCATTCTACCTAATTTGTATCTTGTGAATAAATAATCGTAAGAACTTCTGTACGTCCGTTTTTCTGTACTCTCAATACTTGTAAGGTTGTACGTTGTGTTTACGTTGGTAAAGTGAACATCACCGTCTTATCTTAGCTAAAATGATTGCATTAATGTTGATTATTATAATAGTACAATAACAATTGTGAAAGGGCTACTCTTATTCCCTCTTAAAATACATTCAAATTGTGCTCATATACTCGTTCATACATCTCCAGGGAAAATGAAGCCGCCCAAGTATGGCAAAGTTTCGTGGAAGTAAGATTGGGCCTCTTCAACGGAAGGAGGAATTTCTACTCAATTCTTGACTAAATTGAGTTTGTTGAAAAACAAAATACAAATAAGTTCATACTTATTATGGGTGGGTGTTAGACAATCTTATATTCGAAATGGGAATAAATATACCTTACGGGAAAAATAATATGAACCGGTATTAGATAAGCACAAACCCATATAGAAGAAATCCTAGAAATAATAAAAATAGGAATAGTACTGATACTAATAATAATAATAATAATAATAATAATACTTATTATTATTATTATTAATATTATTATTATTATTATTACAATTATTATAACTGAAGTAAAATTCTAAAGAGTATAATCTACTACAAACAAAAATGCATATCGTAAAATAATTTAGTTTCTATGTATATGTGAGCTAGTAGATATTTAGTTATTAAAATGAAAAGGGAGTAGTAGATTTTCTTTATTCAGGCAATTAAATCCAGAAATTGTTCTCATTAACTGTATGACTTTTGATTAAGGTTATTCGTATAAGAAAATTCAGAAGAAATTCGTTTTTGTTCTAAGTTCAGAAACTGAAGGTAAATACTGCAAATAGATGGAGGGTGATTTGGAAGAATGCATGAGAGATCCAGATATGAAATGAAGGACTAATAACAATCTTAAGGGCTTTAACGCTTGAATAGTTTGAACATATATACTTCGTTGAATGACAGTGGCTAATCGATTCTTTGATTGTTACAAGTGCCTATTTTCGGGTTAATATTATTCGTACGCAAAATGTGTATGTCGAAATAATCATCGTCCATAAGATTATAAGATTTTGGATATAGGAAGGTAGACATTAATTATTGAATACAGGAATTTGCAAAGGATCTTGGCACAAATTTGGTCAGGTACTTAGGCAGGTGGAAATCGATAATTTGTGTACAATGCATTGAGGCGTCCATTAACATGGATAAGTGGTCTTGTTAGAGAGTTTGAAGATAATCGAAAATCGAATTAGTCTTGCAGACGTTGTAGTCGACGTTGTTTATGTTGACAAAATCACTTAATGAGGAACTAATGGTATAGAACCAAATGGCAATGTACGAGTACGAGTACTGTATTGTTGGCAGTCGCCATTAATGGATGTACTGTTTGTTGGTGAAATATTTCTTAAAACGTGGACGTTGGTTTAAAACATCTTTAGTTTTAGAGCAATAACATTTTGTACAGATTATTTTACATACACATACATATACGTAGATTAATCTGATTGCATATATGCCTGTGAAGGTCTAATTAAGTTTAGCTACGAGTACTATAGTAAGTACAGGTTATTACAATAGAATTCATTTAAGAAATTTTGAAGATTTTTAACTAATTTCGAAGGATATGCTTTCTTTTTTTTCAGATAAAATTTTATATTTCGCAGATTATATTTTAAAATTTTGTACATAATTTAAAATTAATTTGTATTTAACATTAACATAATTCCTTTTCCTCCTATAGACCTATCAGCCTCTTAACAATTCTTGGTAAAATATTTTAAAAACTCCTATTAAAACGACTCTACTCAATTCTATTGTAGTTAATAAAAAAATTATTCCTGATCACCAATTTGGCTTCCGATCTAAACACTCCTACGCATTGTTGATCATATTGCATCCTCTCTTGAGAGGAAAGAGTATTGCCCAGGAGTATTTTTAGATATCTCTCAAACTTTTGATCGTGTGTGGCATCCTGGACTCCTTTAGAAACTCAAGAGCTTTCTTCCTTCAACACACTACCTTATCACAAATTTATATCTCTCCCAACGTCATTTCCAAGTTGCAATTAACTCAGAATCCTTAAAATATATCCTATTCTGGCCGGAGTCCCACTAGGCAGTATGCTTGGTCCCATTTTATATAATATTTATACTTATGATATTCCATCTGATCCTAATACTATTATTGCTACTTATGCAGACTATACGGCCACACTTGCTACCCATACAAATCCTGATATATCTTCAAACAATCTACAATTCCATATAGACAACCTTCAATCCTGGTTTAAGAGATGGGTAGTGATGGTAAATGAACAGAAGATTGCTCACATTACTTTCACACTTTGTCAATGAAAACCTACCCCTTTATACCTTAATAGGAACATGATTCCATAATATGATAAAGTATATACGTTATTTAGAACTCTACTTAGACAAGAGAATAATATTGAACCCATTTACTAGACTAAAAAGACTTGTAGCTAACACACGATACCTACAACTTCTTAGACTACTAAACAAACGCTCGAAACTAACAATTAAAAGTAAGCTTCTAATATTTGGACATATGGAATTGAACTTTGGGGTCCAACGAAACTTTCCAATTCCTATCGCATCTAGGCCTTACAATCAAAGATCGTCCGTAAAATTGTTGATGCCCCCTTTTATGTTCGTAACAACGTAATACATCGTGATTTAAATGTTCCCTTTCTTGTGCGTTTCCCGCTATCAAAAATTTCACTCCCGTTTAACCCATCATTATGATCCACTTGTGAGAGAATTGTCGTGTACCGCCCTTTCTGGAAACACTCTTTGGAGACTTAAAAGACAAAGGCCTTGAGATTTTCTAGAGGAATCTAACTTCCGTTAGTTGGAGAAACGCCGATGGGTGTTTTCTCCCACTTCATGATAAACAAATTGTAAATAAAAATATTTTATACTTTTTTAAGCCATAAATATATTTAAAAAATATTCTAAGAAAATAGAACAAAGATACTTTATTAGTTTCATAATATTTTGAAAAATATCACCGAATCTACCATAGTGTGCAAATTTTAAAGAATTAGTTTTTGATATTTTCAATTTTTACAAAATAGTCAAATATGCAATTATAATTTCATATGACTGCAAATTATATTACAATTATTTGTATCTGAAATGAATTGTAGTTTAAAGGCTCAGTTAGAGAAATATCAATTTTAATTTAATAGAATATTTAAAAATATGTTTGATTAATTTGAATAATCTTTTATTTGTATGCTGATTAATGTAATTGATTTTATACCATCCTAAAATATTTTTTATGTAATTTAAGTTACGAGGGTCATTCAATAAGTCCTTAGAAAAAGATGAAAAACAACTGTTTTTTAAAAAAAAAATTTTATATTTTTCAACATAATCTCCTTATAGCTCTATACACTTTTCCAACCGTTTTTCCAAAATTTTTATCCCGTCCAAAAAATAGGATTTCGGAAGTTCTGCAAAATACTCATCCGTTTGAGCAATGACGTCATCGTTGGAAGTGAACCGTCGTCCGCCAAGCCATTTCTTCAAATTGGGGAAAAGAAAATAGTCACTCGGGGCCAAATCTGGTGAATAAGCGGGATGCTGCAACAATTCCATTTTCAATTCCACAATTTTGGCCATGGAAACAGCGCAGGTGTGCACATGCGCATTGTCCTGATGCAAGAGGATTTTCTTCTTCTTCAGATGGGGGCGTTTCTCTTTGATTTCCTCGCTCAACCGTTGCAATAATGACGCGTAATACGCTCCTGTTATTGTTTTTCCTTTTTCCAAGTAGTCGATAAAAATGATGCCCTGCGAATCCCAAAAGACCGTGGCCATCACCTTGCCGGCCGATGGCACAGTTTTTGCCTTCTTCGGAGCCCGTTCACCCTTAAAAATTCACTGTGATGACTGTCTCTTCGTTTCTGGAGTATAGTAGTGTATCCTGGTTTCGTTCACAGTAACATATCGATGAAGGAATTCGGCAGGATTGCGATGAAAGAGTGCCAACATAGCCTCAGAGTCCACTGCACGATTGCGCTTATTCTCCTCTGAGAGCAAACGCGGCATCCATATTGCCGAAATTTTTTTCAAAGACAATTTTTCATGCAAAATTGAAGTGACTATACCTTGTGATATGCCCGTGGCCTCAACTAATTCGCGCACTTTAATTCGCCGATCGTTCAAAATCAGATCGTGGATTTTGTCGATGATTTCAGGAGTAGACACCTCAACTGGGCGTCCTGAACGATGTTCATCTTTTGTGGATGAACGGCCACGTTTAAATTCATTCACCCAATTGTAAACCGTCGCAAACACAGGTGCAGATGTGCCATGAACTGCATCCAACTCGGCTTTGATTTCTTTCGGGCTTAAGCCTTTCAAATGGAGATGCTTGATGACAGCCCTAAACTCGATTTTTTCCATTGTTATGCACAAATAAATGTCGTTAACTTTAATCGACTATAGAAATTGACCTACGCTATGGATCAAGCTGAAATTTTGACAAAAAAAATCTTTACCGACACTACGAGCGCAATTTCTCGGATTTTCTAAGGACTTATTGAACTTTTAAAATAATAAAAGTTTAATCTAGCACCGATACCTTTCACTTATTTAAAAATCCAAAGTTTTTTCGGTTTTCATCCATATCGTCCTTATAGCTGAATAGAGTCTCTTTCATCTTCTACATCTTCTATTATTGTTAGTTTATCATTGGAAATTCGAAACACAACTGCCTAAATAAAGTTAGTGACCATGCTTTTCTCTTTAGCTCATATAACAGCAAGAGTAATGAACACAGCCGAGCAGTGTGATTAAGCTCATTATTTTGCGTAAAGGTAGAACCGTTTACCAAATTATTCAAAAGTAATATCGTGCATCTCTTATATAGACTTGTATCGCTCTCTTGAAAGTTCCCATGTTACTCTAACGAAGAATTTTTTTAAAAAGTTCCTCAAAGTATCCTGAAATTATAACATTTGCATTATTATTATTATTACACTGCCAAACATTTCAACCTTTTATTCCTATTTAATAAATTTATATATAATTACCGCTGCTTACCCCTCAGATTGATCTTCTGTCAGTTGGCTGTTTGGATTTGATAATGTCCTATTGAATTTATACATAATCTCGGAAGCTCTTAACCTCCTAGTTTATATTATTCGTATAGTGCAATAAGGTGATTTTACGATTTCAGCTTTCCATTTTTAAAATGGACCAAATTATAGACTAATTCATCAGTTCGAATTGATGAGAAATTTTACCTTCAATTTTATTTTCAAACAGAAATTTTTAATACAAATACAAAGATAATATTTGGATTACAAAAAATATATAACAGAGTATACGAACAAGATCATAATCTAACTGCTGATGCTTTGACAAATAAAAAACAAGCCAAATAATTAGTTGCTTAGACTTTCTGAAAATGAATTCAATTGAAATATTTAGTTCCGTAAATGAAAAACCAATAGCTTAAACATTATTTTTTTATTAAATAGCAAACTATATTTAAAAAAATCAATTAAAAACCAAACATATGCGCATAATCACAAAAAAATGGAGCAAACTTGTATTGCTCAAATTTTTTCTGAGCGGTAGTGTGCGAATTTAAATATTGGGTTGTTCGGAAAGTAATTTCGTTTTTAAAAATGAAAGACGATTTTCTTATAGTAGAATTAATATTTTATTTATGGCCTTTTTTCTTTAAGTGAATCATTCAATTTGTCCAACTGCTGACAGTACACTTCAGAATTGATTGTTGTGTTGCTCGGTAGAAGCTCAAAATAAACAATTCCTTTGAAATCCCACCAAACAGATAGCATAACCTTTTTTTTTGATGAATATTGATTTTCAAATTGCTTTGAGCCGGTTCATCTTTTCTACTCCAGGATCTTTTGCAGTTAACATTTCTAGTCCCCAGTGATGATATGTTTCAAAAACGGATCATTTTTGTGGCGTTTGAGAAGAAAATCACAAACGTCAATGCGACGGCACAAATTTTTTTCCGTAAGAAGATAAGGAACCAATATGTCGAGCTTTGAGAATAAAGCAAACCGTTTCAAACGATCATGAACGGTCGAATTCGACAAATTGAATCTCTCAGCGATGTCATGAGTTGTTATTCGCTGGTTTGCATCAATTAATGCCTTTATTGTGTCTTCATCAGCTTCAACTGTTCTTCCAGAACTTGGTGCATCTTCGAGATCAAAATTGCCGTATCGATATTTTGCAAATCAATTTTCTTGCTTGAACAGTATTTTTATCTTTTCCATATTAAAAAATTAAAATATACCGAAAATGCTGTTTTGCACTTTCCATATTTAAAAGAGTATCAACCAAAAACTACTATGCAAAATCAGTCGAATTTGCTATGTCTGTCGACTAAAGCCTTGCTATATCAGCTATCAAAATATATATGATTATGCGGCTTAAGTATGAAGTTGGTTGTGAAAAATACAATTAAGTCCTCTTTTGGGAAAAACGAAATTACTTTCCAAACATATCAATATATTACATGATTATCTCGTCAAAGTTTAGAATATGCACAATATTCTAAGACGTTAACATTTAATAGTAGACAGTAAAGTGTTTATATGTAATATGCAATATATTTTACATAAACCATTTGGACTAACAGAATTCAACTATGCTATTCAACCTTTTCTCATTTTCAAATTTTCGGCCAAATTATTCCCAAAAGTATAATTAGCTCTTATTTAGAATATTTCATTTATATTTTCATAATTTTTATAGCAATTGCTTTTAAATAAAATCTAAATGCATAATAATATTAATTATTTTAAAATACTTTTATAACTCCATTTTGTATTATTATTATTATTAATATTAAGAAAATCCTCAAAAATATTCGTGATATCATGATTTGTTTAATTCTTACAAAATAAAGCATTTCAAAATTTACCCGACAAGGATTTATTGAATAGTTAATATTAAGTATCTATTGTTATTATTATAGTTAAATACTTCAGTAATTAGTTAATTAAGATTAATCAAAGGGTATTTAATCTATTGATTAAAATGATCGAAAGTACAATATATATATATATAGGAAAAATTGTTCGTCGATATCTAATATCGATAATAAACTACATATATGTTGTCCTAATGAGGCAGAATAAGTTTTTCAAGTTGAAATTAATACTGTTGATAAAATTCTATTGAAAATAACAACAATCATAAAAGAATGTTATTCCCAAATAATCGTGTGTATAAGAAGATACGAATTAATTCAGAGTAATTTTGGAATAGAAAAATCCATTTTCACCAAATAAATGACCCAAAAATAAAACACGACCACAAATGGAAAAATACAGAAAATTCTAGTTGGAATAGAAAATAATCATTGGAATACTAAAATACAGAATGTTGATTATATATATAATTCGTTTCAATAATGTTAATTGTAATGAAAACGTTAAAGGCTGTGATTAATGTTTGCAGTAGTCCATGTCATATGACTTTATTCAACTTTATTCAGTAAAATTTGCTTTTTATTGATGGTTTTCTAAAATGTATACTAATTAATATAAGAAATAAATCAAAACTATCTTTGAGGCGAGAATTATGATATTGTTTCTCTGGGTCGATTCAAAACCGAAAACACTAAAATCAGTATTAATATATTTATTCACAATTGGGAAAAATATTTACATTGAATTTATGTCAGTTAATAAAATCCAGTAAAAATGAAGACGTTCATATTTGTTAGCTGCTTTAAGGACTTTAATTTTGGTTAGCTACTTTAAGAATTGATGATGACTTCAAGAAATTTTTTGACCAACGCTGTACAATAATATTACTGTGACTTGTGTGACGGCAATATTCTACAAAAGCCATAAAAAATTATTAACCAAAATTTATTAGAGGGTTTCCTCTTGTTTATACGAGTATGTATATTCGTAAACATTTTCAAAATCCTGCGTAATTCTAAATATATATACCATATATACTATATAGTAAACGTTTATGTCATATGTGTAAGTAGAATAGTATACAAAATAACGCAGATCTGAGTAGAAGGAAAAATTAATTTCTTGTTGTACTCGTAATTGTTTTCCCATTTTATTTTTATTTTATTCGTTTTATAAGGTTTGCTCTCTAAAAACTGGGAAATTTTCCACAATTTTCCTGCTCTTTCATTCATTTTGACTATTGCCTCATTCATTCTTTTTAGTATCCCAATGTCATATAGAGTATCGCCAAAAGTTTATATGGTCAGACTTATATCATTTGATCCTGGAAATAAACTAACAGACTGAGCAATCTACCCCTGGAGAGTATTGTAGAATCCATGCTGAGTACATATTTTCCCATTTCTAATATTAAGGCCCATACCTCTCGTTCGTATTTTCCATCAGCACAACTACATCAATATTGAACCACACATCGTCCTTACTCTATATTAGTAGTAATATAGAAAAGTTTGTCATTTTTGGTGAAGTTTTAGCTGCCTTGTTTTCCTGTAACATCGTCTAAGGAAATATACGAACATGTTCGTGCATGTATATTGATTACACTAACAAAATATAGTAAATATAAGGCGATGTAAGGAACCAAACAGGATAAAATTGGGCTAAATTATTTGAAAGGAAGATATAGAATAAATCCTCCTTCCTACATTATGAAAAGAAAAGTAAAATTTAATCTTCCATTAAAGGGTCTCTGTAGCTGATGCCAGAGGTTTTGGGGTTGTTATTAGAATCTCGCGCCATATACTAAGTGGATCGTAAATTTCTTCTATATTAATTTTTTTCTTATTTGTTGGTTGATTCAGAAGTTGGTACGTTTGTTTGTTGTTTACATTTAAACGATGTATAATCACTAAGAAGCAGTACCTTTAGTTTTAGGTAATAATCTAGTCGTATAGCTGAAAAACTATATTAATATGTATAGGAGTATGGATATTTTTATAGAATTGGCATATTTTCGTTTATACACAAACTCGCAACTATGATATATGGTAGCTTTTTTTGAATTCTTTCTATATATTCGTTTAAATATGAGTATAAATGCTAACTGTATGAAAATATTCATACCAATATGTATATTTCTATAGATTCATATCTGAAACGAATTTTTATCTCATCCGATACGATTACGCTTGAATTGTGCTGGTAATATTCGTACTAGCAAATATTACGTCTACTATTTATAGTGTAGAGTATATCTTATATAATATATTGCCTGTGGATAGATGAAAAAAATAGGAGAAGACGGATAATAATATATTTGAGGAACGTGTGCGTACTATTGTAGTTAATAGATTGACGTCTTGAACGCGTTTTGAGTGTATGGTAGCAGAATACACAAGATACAGATACCGAAAACGTACATGATCGGAAAAGTTTTCGAGTAATTTGAGAGTAAAACTCTCGTACGAGCAAGATAAGTTCCAGCTAAGTTAGTCGTTGATGTGATAACAGCATATCATATAAGTTTTGCAATACAATAATCAAGGAACGCTACCCAGGAGCGGAGTACTCGTACTTCATTCATTGATAAAATTTAAGGAAATCGAGGTATACATTCTGGAACCTGTGTCATTCATATACTCGTAGAATGACGATACTGTGCACAACGGTATTATTGTTACACTACTTAGAGTGAATTAGAATAATTTTGAGCTGAACTGAAGCAGACAAAATTCGACTAAACAAAACTGGAATGAACTATTCATAAAATTCAACTAAACTCGACTCGAAGAAAATATATAAAATTAGATGCATAGTTATATGGAAGAGAAGGCAACTATTTGGCTATCGTTGTTGTTCTTATATCTGCAAATCTATCTCAATGTATATAGGTTTCTTATTCCATATTCTATGGATATCATTTGCTTTGACTATGAGGACTTAAGATGACAAATGATAGAGATAAGCAGCTATAAAATAAGTAAATTTCCCTTCAAGATAATTTTCAACATTCATAAATATACGCATACCTAGACGAATACAATATTATACTATGAGTACATACTGAGAATTTTCTTAGCTTCTAAATACTGAAGATTACAAACTTGTATACGAGTACGGCCACATATATAAGAGTATGCATATGTTATTCTATTGTATAATATGAAAATTAAGGATTTTTATTCAATAGTCTTATCTTTAGAATATACTCAATCACATTTTAGGCTTAAACGAATGTAGTTTACTTAAAATACCCCATTTAATATTATGATCAATTATGGAAAAAAGGGTTACTGTTGAATTTCATTATAGTTTTTGGTTATTTTTTGTTGTTAACCGATTGTATAAATTATGAAAATAAATATTGTGGAAAAAAACAATATTCCATTATAATTTTTTATAATTTTATTATTTTATGAAAAAAGTTAATTTATTTGTACATAAAAAAATGGCGCCATCATTTCCAATGTAATCGAATAACTTTTTAAAAGAGTCTATATTTGCCGGTAAGTACAATATATATAAGCTTTTACAAAAAAAAAGCACTGCAGACAATTTGTTTTGAAAATTTCATCCGTTTGAGCAATGACGTCCTCGTTGGAAGTGGACCGTCGTCCGCCAAGCCATTTCTTCAGATTGGGAAAAAGCTACTAAAGAACACTTTATGAGAGAGTTTTTACACGTTGCGTATTCTATTTGCTAATAACTGAGCAAAACCCTATTCGAGATTGATTCCGAAAGTGAAGCTATTTGGTTAATTTATGATAGTGAATAAACCATAAGTATATCAATTATAAATTCAAAATTAAAATATGACCAAAACAATGGCCACTTTACTACCAAAAATAATTTTTTCGATAGAAAAGATCTTGGCATCATATTTTTTAATTATAAAAAGAAATTGAAAGGTGAAACGGTTTACAGAGATTATGTAAACCGTTTCACCTTTCAATTTCTTTTTGACCGATTATGCGATTACAAATAGCTTGTACGTTATATTGGTGAAGTTATTTTATTAAATATAAAGTACAAGCTATTTGTAATCGCATAATCAGTTAATTTAAAAAATTGACTATAAGAGGTCTGTGCAAAAAGTATCGCGAATTTTTAATTTCCGCGGGTTACGTATATTCGATTTTAGATTTTTTTGTGGCGTTATATTGGTACTTATGTCTCTCACTTATGCCAATAAAATCAGCCATTTTGAATGTTCAGTTAATTTTTGACAGCTGCTTTGCTTGCACGTGTTTTGGCTCGTCTTCGATTTTTGCCCATTCCAAAAAATGGATCAAAGAATCTGTTTCGGGAACAAGAAAAAGTCACAGGGGGCCAGATCTGGGTAATACGGTGGCTGCGGCATTATTAGTGTATTGTTTTTGTCCAAAAATTCGTGCGCAAGCAACGATGCGTGAGCAGGGGCGTTATCATGGTGCAAAAGTCAATTTTTGTTCTTCCACAAATCCGATCGTTTCTGGCGGATTGCTTCGCGGAACTTGTGCATAATTTGCCGGTAATATTCCTTATTAACCGTTCTATTCTGTAACAAGAACTCATGATGCAATTGAAGAAACTGTAAGCAATACCTTCACATTCGACCGAACTTGGCACGCTTTTTTCGGTCTTGGCTCGTGCGGTAGCTTTTATTGGGATGATTGAGCTTTGGTTTCCACATCATAACCATAAACCCATGATTCGTTACCAGTTATGACCCTGTAGAGAAAATTTGGGTCATCGCGGACAGAGTCCAACAGCTCCTTAGCAATGTTAATGCGATGCTGTTTTTGGTCAAAAATGGGCAAAAATCGAAGACGAGCCAAAACACGTGCAAGCAAAGCAGCTGTCAAAAATTAACTGAACATTCAAAATGGCCGAACTTGTCGGCATAAATGGGAGATATGAGTACCAATATAACGCCACAAAAAATCGAAAATCTAATATACGTAACCCGCGGAAATTCAACCCATGTCTGCTCAAATTTTAGCCTGGGAAATTATTTGTATTGATTATTGAGATCATTTTCGCCATAGAGAAATATTTAAAAAAAATTTGAAATGCTCTATTTTTTTTTTTTAATTTGTTCTTTATTATTATTAAGTCAAAGTAAATTATAGCTAGTAGATTTATATCACAAATTAATGTACAATATTGTGAAAAAATAAAATGGGACTAAACATTCATCGGTTTTTCTGCATCTAACGAAAGTAAGAAGATTGCGATAAATCTCGGAGCCATTGTATCTATACTCTCGGATAAGTATTTTTAGGGATGGTAATAAAGCAAAGTTCTTTTACAAGCGGATTATGATGACAGGATTGTGAACAAAAAGAACATTATGATCATGATTTTATACATTATTATGAACATTATCAATTTTGCAGAGCAGTTTGAAGTGTAAGGACTAGATGAACTATGAGTTCGAACATTTCGATAAACTCCAAATTTCTATTCCATAAGCCTCAATAGGTTTTATAATAGTTTCGTAAATTAAAAGTTTATTATTTATTATTAGTTTCAAATGGTTATAAAGCAGTCGATAACGCATATTATTTTCAAGTTTTTTTAGTTTTTTTTTGCTAAGATTACAGGTTAGTCTCTTTTAAAGGTAAAGTCCGGACTAACGCTTCTTAGCGTTCATTTACTTTCATTCTCCTTTTCATATGCACAGTTTGGTGGTTTTGGATATAGGATCGTAAATTATAAGATGATATATAAAGATCTGCATAAGTGGCAATAATAGTCTAAGATTCAAATGAGATGTAGTCGATATAAATATCATATAAACTGGAAATATATGAATTTAATATAAGGTAGTATGTAGAAGGAAGTTCCCACATGAGCACAGTATGCCATACATAGTAGGAAAGATCTGACAAGGCTATGAGGCAATAATCTTTCCTTAAAAAAGAGGACGCAATGCAAACAACAACCCGATAGTATTGATGGGTTACGGAAAGTATAGATCGGATACCAAATTGGTGATCAGTTTAAATTTTTCAATTATTGACTATTATATAGGGTCGTTTTAACAGAAGTTTTTCAATAGCTAAAAATATCGAGATGACGAAAATATAGGATGAGCGCAGGATGCCCTTGAAAATGTATGGAGCGCAGGATGCCCTTGAAAATGTATGGAATGATAACTAAAGTTTTTTCAAAATATTTGCTTATTATTCATTTTATTAGCATATAAAATTTCTATATTACTATTAATTTAGTAAATATATTGGGTTGTTCGGAAAGTAATTTCGTTTTCTTTCAATAGAGGACTAATTGTATTTTTTCACAACCACCTTCACACTTAAGACGCATAATCATATGTATTTTGACAGCTGACATAGCAAGGCTTGCTGTTAATTCGATGATTCTGCACAGTAGTTTTTGGTTGATACCCTTTTAAATATGGAAAGTGTAAAACAGCATTTTCGGCATATTTTATATTTTTACTATAGAAAAGATAAAAATGCTGTTCAAGCAAGAAAAAAATTGTATGGAGAAGATGTGTTAAGTGAGCGCCAGTGCCAAAACTGGATCGAAGATGCGTCACGTTCTGAAAGGCCAGATGAAGCTGATGAAGACACAATAAAGGCATTAATTGATGCAAACCAGCGAATAATAACTCATGAGATCGCTGAGAGATTAAATTTATCGAATTCGATCGTTCATGCTCATTTTAAACGGCTAGGTTTAATTTCAAAGCTCGACATATGGTTTCCTCATCTTCTTACGGAAAAAAAGTTGTGCCGTCGCTTGATTTGCTTCTCAAACGCCAAGAAAATGATCCATTTTTGAAGCGTATTATCACTGGAGATGAGAAATGGGTTGTCTACAATAATGTTAAGCGCTCAACATCCTGGAGTAGAAAAGATGAACCGTTTGGTGGGATTTCAAAGGAATCGTTTTTTTTAATTTCTACCGAGCAACACAATGATCAATTCTGAAGTGTACTGTCATCAGTTAATGCGAAACCACATACAAGTTTGACCACTCGGCAAAAGGCTTTAGAGCTTAGATGGGATATACTGCCACACCCACCATACTCTCCAGACCTAGCACCTTCCGTTTATCATTTGTTCCGGTCTCTACAAACATTTTTAGACGGTAAAACATTTAATTCAAATGAGGAGGCCAAAAATCACTTGGATCAGTTTTTTGCCAGCAAAGAATAAAAATTTTATGAGCGTGGAATCATGCTACTTCCAGAAAGATGGCAAATGGTATTGAATCAGACTGGATAATATTTAATTGAAATATTAATTCACTACAAGAAAATCGTCTTTAATTTTTATTAAAAAAAAACAAATTACTTTCCGAACAACCCAATATATTCTTTTACTTTAAACAAATAAAAAAATTTATTTGCTTAAAATTTGTTAAAAATAATTTATGTTTAATTAAAGAAGAAATATATGAAAAGATAGTTCAAAACGAATCAAAAAACATTATAGTATAATCTATAATACATTTAAATATTTTTTAAAGATAACTATTTTAAAATTTTTTTAATAATTTTTATTATTCTAAAATTTTAACAAATCCGAAGCTCTATATTTCATTATTATTTTTATAAAAATTATTTGTCTCTTAAAACGTCATTTGTAGGTATTTCTTAAATATATTTCTAATATATACAAATACGTGATTGGGGTAAGATTTTGTATTTATTGCTATAATATTTATCAATTTTGATGCAATTAAATGCAGAAGACTGATTACTATAATTACTGAAGCGGACAGATACCATCCAAAATTTACGATTGAAATTAAGACTTTGAACGTCTGTAACTGATTTAACTGGTGTGGTTGGGCGCATAGAAAAATTTATTAATGGCTTAATAGCCTTCAGATCTGGTGTAATATGACTTGAACATATAATAATAGTCAGAGAACTGCAGGCTATATTCAGTTTATTTGTAAATGTGATACTATTTATATCGTATTTGAAATTCTTAGCTAATTATGTTCAAGGGTCATGAATTCCAGGGAAATATCTTGAAGTGACAATGATAATACCATTCCTATAGGGAACAAAATATTTGCGACATTAACTATGATATAATTAACTTAATTATAGAGATACGGATAAGGGATGGATATGTATACCTTATATAAAGGCGTAGTTGAATGATTATCATCCCTTTTAATGCTTAGTTATTTATACAATTTCCACTAGAATCTGTGGTCCATTATTATCTTTTCATTCGATTTGAATGTAATTCATATTAAAGTAACTAAATAATAAATTTAAATTTATTATTAAGATGCTCTTATAGTTGAATTCAAAACTATAGAATTTTCAAAAGTCAAAAAGCCATTCTTAATTGTTTTTCTGCTAGAAATTTGCAAACTTTTTTAAAACTTTCTGGACTAAATTTGAAATTTTAATTTACAGGCTAATTCTTAAAAGATCTACTTTTAAACGCTTATAATTTTTCTGTATATACTCGTATAATAATTTTTTATTGTACTTTGTTATTATTTTTTATAGGTTCTACAATCCATTGAGGGATTCGGTCTCTTTAATATGATTTCTCCAAATTTCTCTGTTTACGTATTCTCTCTTCCATATCTGATGTCTAGTTAGGTCCTGCTCGGTACAGTCCTAGCAACAAATGGGCGGTCTGTTCCATGTATATCTGCCAACTAACATTCAGCAAAATATTCTTTTTTGCGGTTTTCTTCGTTCATTTGTCTGACACTCGTATGGCGTAGGCATTATAACTTTGCTTTCTTTATCTTTTGAATAACATCAGCTTTTTGATATAAGTATATGACTTTATTATATCTAACTCTCAAATCTCCATATTTGCGGATACTGTTATAATTCTTGCGATATACTTTTCTTTCAAAGCAACTAAGAGATTCATTAACGCTGTCCATCATTGTCCATATTCCGGAACGATATATTGAAATCTAGATTAAGATTTTATAAATATACACTTTAGTCATCCATTGATTTTTTTTGGGACTGAAATATTTTTTGCAACCTAAATTAGGCTCTTTTAGGAAGCATAATGCTTCACTTTTTTCTATACTGATTTTATTTTAAGAATCGATTAAAAATCTTTGCTGAATAAATGTACCGCTTTATAACCTCAAAGTTATATTTATCAATTATGACACTTTGTTTCAGCTGATATTTACGTATGTGTATATGGTATTATTCCTCATTTCTACCGAAATCCATAGAATAGTCTACTTTTTCCAAAGCTAAAATAAAAATGGTGTTTTTTTATTGAATTGGTAATAGGCTAGCGTGGAGCCTTTGAACATTTGTTAAAGTCATTTTTAGCATACACTGATGAGTTTCATAAGCACATCAAATTCTGTCATTGCTATTAAGAGCATCATAAACTGTTCGGAAGTCATAAGACGGCTAGGTCTATATCCCCACCGGTATGATCCTATTGTACGCAGAAGGGGCGGCCTCAGATTGACAACATTGTAAAATAGCTGGAAAATTGTAGTTTATTTTCTTTTTATATACTGTATATATAAGAACCATGTTATTGGCATTCGTTTTGCAGGCATACTCGCCTTAAAGTACGTTGTATACATTCCGACAAATCTGCACCTTATGATGAAATGGGTATGATCTATTCGAACTGTAAGCTTCTTCTTGTAGAGTGCTAAAGCTATCGTGATCACTATCGAACATTTTATAGATGTAACCCGATTGCCAACATTTTGTAAACTACCGAGTGATCCTTTTTGTAGTTCAGAAGGTACAACTCTGTCATTTGACAACTATTCGACATATATACTCTCATCTAATGTAATATTTGTTTAATTTTTGGTTTGACTATTAGTAATGGCCGTATTACAGCTAAGTAATAAGTAATACTTAGCTGTAATACGGCCATTACTAACGGTTTGACCGTTAAGTAATGGCCGTATTACAGCCTAAGATGCTCGAAAAAGTCCTTGAAAATTAACTTAAAAGAATCAAGTCCTTCAGGAAGTATCGTTGTGGCCATTTGAATAATGTTACTTTACTTTTCCAAATACAAATTAGATAGCTTTTTATAATAAGTTCACCGTTTTTTAGCCGACAAAATTTGCTCTTTGGTTCACGTTTATTTTTATGGCCCAGAATACTCCGATACAACTTCTGAGCCTCCGTTTTTTTCCATTTATCTTGCAAGTTCTGTCAAAATTCATTTTTTTATTAATTTACTCACATAATAATTTTTAAATTATAATTTACTTAGCTTTATAAAAAAAATATGCTCTTTAAATTAATAGGATTTTTTTAAAGAGAGTTTTTCACGAAAATTTGAACTGGGTGTTTTATATTAAAGGAGTATATTTCTGGTAAACACTTTTTTAGCTGATTTTGGTCCTCCAAAAACCACAACTTTCTACACCAATGCCAATATAAACATTTTGTTAACCGATTAATAATAATAGATATTTTCAAGCATTTTTCTTCTTATAATAAAAAACATTATACTTTGAAATGATCATTAATTATAAAAGAATTAAAGCTCTCTTTTTAACAATTCTTTTAATCAAACTAATAACTATTTCTCTATTCTTTATTCAAGTTCAAACAATTCAATCATGCAATATTTTATACAATAATAAATATTTTTATTCAAATCAAAATTGGTTCATAAAAAGTTCTCAACAATTATAAAATAAATAAAATATAAACAAAAGATTTTGAAAATTACTTAAATATCATGATAAATTTATATAATAGGAATACATTATTTCAACTAAACTTTTAGTAAGACTTCTTTAAGTTTGTTGAAAATTTTATAGCATTATCTTCTGTAACTCTTGCGTAACTTAGAAGAAGCTGTAGTCAAACGAAAACGAGAATGAAAAGAATCTAAAAGAAATTTTCCAAAATAGCCACAACTACAGAAAATTGTGTAGAAAATATCAAATAATAATAATAATGAATGTTGTTGTACACTCTTGGCCTTTAATGCCAACACCATAAGTCTAAATATTTGAATCACCATTTCAATATCAGTAAATGGCTCCATCTCCGATCCCCGATGATATATCATACAATTCTATATATGTTATACTATGCCAATAAAATAAAAACAACAACAATTTAACCATAAAAGCACTTACGCTTCCTCACATAAAAATAAATATGGCAGGAATATAAGGAAAGTAAATAACTTGACCATTTCTGCTTCTTTCCAGGCAAACAATTTTTCCTCAATATTTCTTCATCTTTCTCATACAATTTTAAGATATTTACGGCTTTCGAATTATTCTCGCCTTGACGTGTAAATATTTACACAAAAATTGAGATTTTTATAGCATAAGATTAAATATTTCATCGCAATAAGTTAAACCATAAAGATGGAAACTACTCGCTTTCAGTTAAGTGTAGCTTGTCTGGGCATAAAATAACGAGTATTTTTATAAACAGTTGGGCAAGTCTAATACACAAAATAACAATTTATTCGAAACTAACAAACATACGTGTATTAGCGGTAAGATATTTTTCTTGCTTTATTTATTTTTTAATACTTTTAGTTTCAAAACATATACACTAATCGTAAATATTTAAGACAAATTGGCCCCTTTTGGAAACTTTTGGGCAAGAATAACGAAAGTCTTTGGTTATGGTTTAAACGTAGTTTGACAACAAATTTTTGAATTTGAATATAAACAAAATGTTCTAATATTCAATTAAATTTCTTTAGATTTTTTCACTTAAAGATTAGTAGCATATAAGTTTAAAAGTGGCATGTGCACTTATCCATCGTTAGTATAGAAATCTTCAAAAATGCTCGTGATTTTTATTTATTTTTAGTGTAATTAAATCTGCCTATTTTGCTGATTAATAAATTAGAATAAAATTTTTTATCCATATTGCTTCATTGACATTTTATTTACTTACAGATGTGACAACCAACAGAAAATAATATTAGAAGTATTCTGCACATTCCTCCATAAACATTGTAAAAAATTGGTTGCAGACTTTACGAGTTTCTATAAAATTATTAGTTAATGTGATGAAGACTAAAAATATCATTCATTTTAATTACGTTCTATGTAAATATTTTTGTAAATAATTTGGTTAAAATTGCAATAAACTGAATTCTTTTTTTAAATATTATTTTCAACTTTAATAAGTGCTTTAATATTTATTGTAATTTTATGAAGTATGTGAAGGCATTTTGGAACACTATGCATTGTTATAAGTTTTAAGATGATAGATATTATAATTTGCTGGGGTTTCTTAATTAAAAATATAAAATAAAAATAAAATTAAGAGCATTGGGCAAAAAAATATTTAGTCAATAAAATATTGTACGCAACAGTTTTTATGAAAACTATTTTCATATAAATTTGTTGTCGAGTTAAGAAATTCATTCGAATAATAGAAAATATTTTATGATTTGCAGATTATGGAAAATCAATCTCTCTGATTGATTTTCCATGATATTTAATAAATTATATCTAAATAAAAAATCACTTTGGAATAACAAAAAATCTAATGATATTCAGTTTAACGTCATAGATTGACTTAGAAAATTACAACAAGAGAGGTAACTAAAATTAAGTAATTTTCAAAAAAATACTTATTAGGAGCCATTTTAGTAGATTCTACCAAAATATAAATTATTTTAAACATTGTTGAATTTCTTTCAATAGTAATTTAAATGCTAACCATTTCATTGCTACGCGATTAACTTACAACTTTTCCATACATGTTTACAAATTTCCAAATAATTGGATTGCACAATTTTTTTCATTTAAATATAATAAAGAAAGTAATTGGTAAATTTTCTATTTGAACAAAAATATCTGTTTTGAACGGTCAAACATCAAAAGTATATGCACATCGTTGTTATCTGGTAAGTAATTGACTGTTTGGATGAACATCAAAATGAGTTAACTTTCAAAGTTTCCCACATTATTAATGAATCTGTATCTGTATCTACCCGCATCAACATTCATTAGTCAACAATTAAATAGCCACTTTCAATAAAAAAAACTCTCTGAATATCTGCTAAAAAAATAATGAAAAAATGGATAAAATGTCCAAACAAACAATCGCTGTTGAAAGGCTCATGTTATTTTTATACAATGTATATCAGAAAAAGAGACACCCTTTTTGACTACAGAAACCCCTTCAACCGCTATTCTCCATACATATTATTGTTCTGTTAAAATGTTATGTCAACGTTCAAAGATTTTATTTCCTGTGTGCATGCAATGCTTTTAAAAATGTCCCCAGTCCACCCAATAGTGGCTCTTAACGACTATGTGAAAGTACAAACAATTGGAGTTCAGTTTTCTTTGAACTAGTCAACTTCATTTGATGATTGGTTGCATAAGAGTTCGTATTTAAATTATAGTTTTAATAGCAAAATTGTAATTTTAAAATATCCAAAAATGTAAATGTTTATTTTTATTGTCGCAGTTTGGATTGCAATTTAACTACTCGAACTGATGTAGTATTTATTTTTCTATGACTTGAATGGTTTAATGTAATTCAAATTATATCAGAGAGATTCTGCAATTTAAAAAATATAGATATAATTATTTAATTAGTTTATTCATAAGCAAGTCTTGCAATAATATCTTAAATGTCTATTTAAATTTCTGTAGACAAGCGTAAAAGGAGTCGATTGATAAGTAGAAAACTTTGAAACAATCGTTAAGACATAGTATATTAAAAAATAGGCATAGGTATTAACATATCTAAGGCTTCGACCTTTATTATTTTAAACCCGTTTAGGCCAAAGAGCTTTTATGATGTCGGTTGATCTATCCTCCTAATTGAAGGGATTTTCGTCGAACAATTTTTTTGAAGGCTTATCAATTGTTTTGATAGTTGTTGTTTTTTAATTTTTAAACTTTGAGAGTATTTTGGTATTGTATAAAGTATGACAGAAAAGTTGAGATTGACAACATACGACATCCCCACCATAAAGCATGCACGTTACTGAGGCATTGCAGAAAATTGGGTTACAACGCCCCTGTTACACGATCATATCCATCAACGAGTTTTCGTAGAAAAAAAATGATTAATATACTTCTCTAGCCCTCTAATTCAGCTACTCTCAGTCCGTGTGACATTTATGTTTATTCATCAAGATAAAAAAAAACTTGAAAAGACGCCATCTTTGTTCTGTTGATTAACATCCATGAATATAAAAACCCGGATCACACCCGTGATGAGCTGAAAACCTTAGATTACAGAAGAACTGGATAAGACTCTACACAAAAATTCTGTACTCAAATTTTTACGAGAATACTTTCGTAAGAACTCACACACTTGCGAAATAACCTATCACGAAACATTTCATATTCTAAAATAAAAACGTTCTATTTCCTGTTGTGAAGATTAAAACTATTTATGCAAATGTACTAATATATACTGACTTGTTCATAAACTATTTAAAATTTAATAAAACCTCATTTAAACTTTCACTACGCGATAAGTATCTCAACAAAAGAACGCAAGCATTTGGGTATGGTACCATTTCATGGAGAATGGCGTGTTTAAAAAATCTCCGAAAGTCTACAAAATTGAGGCGCTTAAAATATAATTGCATTTAATACTAGAAGATTGGAGAAAAAAAAATGTTGCCTTCTGGCGTGTTTAAATTGTATTTTTGTTTGGAATAAGTCAGTTAAAATTAATATTAATTATGCTTCTGGAATTCAATATATTTCTATTACGCAAACTAAATGTCAGCGGGTGTCATGTCTACCTAAATAAATCTACACAAAAGTATGCAAGCATTACGATTTCTCGCCGCTTTTGCAATTATTTAGACAGAAAAATGCGTACACATGTACGCAAATCGGACGTAGGGGCCTATTTAGGTATTCTTTAATCTAAGCTGAAAATGATTTTGGTTGAAGCGTTCCAGCACTCCTAAAAAAGCACTATTTTTATGAATATCAGGTCCTCGATTTTATTCGATTAGTTTGAACGATTTTATTAGGGTATTTAAGAATGAAACAAAGAAATATGTTAAAGAATTTTCAATTATAATAAACAGTGTTATTTTTTCTAATTTTATAATGTTTCTTAGTAGATATAGCATTGATATTATTGAAAGGTTTTGTAGAATATTGCTTCATTCTACTATAATCCAATTTTGAGGTTCCAAATCGTTTATTTCTGCTCTTAATAACTGAATGAAATGTTCACCAATAAACTTTAAAATGCCTTAATATTGGGTTGTTCGGAAAGTAATTTTCTTAATTGTATTTTTTCACAACCAACTTCATACTTAAGCTGCATAATCATATGTATTTTGACAGTTGCATAGCAAGACAAAATCGATTGATTCTGCACAGTTGTTTTTGGTTGATACCCTTTTAAATATGGAAAGTGAAAAACAGCATTTTCGGCATATTTTACTTTTTTACTATAGAAAAGATAAAAATGCTGTTCAAGCAAAAAAAAAAAATTATCCCATATATATGGAGAAGATGTGTTAAGTGAGTGCCAGTACCAATACTGGTTTGCAAATTGATTTTTGCGATTTGCTTTTCCCCAAAAAAAATGATCCGTTTCTGAAGCGTATCATCACTGGGGATGAGAAATGGGTTGTCTACAACAATCTTAAGCACAAAAGATACTGTAGTAGAAATGATGAACCGGTTCAAAGCACTTCGAAAGCCAATATTCATCAAAAAGGTTATGCTATCTGTTTGGTGGGATTTCAAAGGAATCGTTTATTTTGAGCCTCTACCGAGGAACACAACGATTAATTTTGAAGTGTACTGTCATCAGTTGGACAAAATAAATGATTCACTTAAAGAAAAAAGGCCAGAATAAAATATTAATTCTACTATAAGAAAATCGTCTTTCATTTTTATAAAAGAAAACGAAATTCTTTCCGAACAACCCAATACGAGGTCTGTTCAAAAAGTATCCTGAATTTTGAATTTCCGCGGGTTACGTATATTCGATTTTCGATTTTTTGTGTTGATATGTTGGTACTCATGTCTCTCACTTATGCCAACAAGTTCGGCCATTTTGAATGTTCAGTTAATTTTTGACAGCTGCTTTACTTGCATGTGTTTTCGCTTGTCTTTGAAAAAGGCCCGCAAACTTCTATGTTAATACATTGCAGCGATATTTTCTCGCTACGAGAAAGTGGCATCGGACGGACTAGATTGGTGAAACATAAAGTCAATAAAAAGAATTGGATAAAATGATCTGTGAAATGCGAGCTAGTAACGACATTGAATCTTTATCGAGTCCATGGTATTAACCCGTAGTTTTGGTGAGAAAAAAGGATGTAACAATGTGTTTCTGTATAGACTACCACTGTTTGAATGATGTTACCAAGAAAGACAGCTATCCACTGTCAAGGATTTATGATACACTGGATACGCTAAGGGGAATGAAGTGGTTCTCCACTTTAGACTTAAAAATAGCTACTGACAGGTGGAAATCGACGAAAAGGACAAAGATAAAACGGCGTTCTCTACAGGAAAAAAACTATGGCAATTCAAAATTATGTCATTTGAATTATGCAATGCGCCTGCCACATTCATGGGGCTGATGGAATTGGTGCTTCCTGAACTAATATGAAATGCGTGTCTGGTATATTTGGACGATATTATCATAATTGGGCGTGACTTTTAGGACCACTTCCAAAAACTGTGGTGAATTTTTAAAAACTATGGAATGCAAATTTAAAGCTGAGCTTAAAAAATTACTAATTTTTCAAAAGAGAAGTCAGCTTTCTCGGGCATATTGTTTCGCATAAAGGTAGACAAACGGAGCTGGAGAAGGTCGATTCTTTTCGAGATTGGCCAATACCAAGGAAAGGGACTGAGGTGTGGATATTTCTCGGTTTTTGCTCGTACTATAGAAGGTTCATACGCAATTTTGCGGACATAGTAAGACTATTACATCAGCTCATAGAAGAAAGATGTCAGTTTAACTGGTAACGCAAAATGTGATGAATCTTTCCTCATCAAATCATTCTCAGAGATGACTACTCAAGCTTCTGGGAATTCACAAAACTCGGACAATCCCATATCATCCTCAATCGAATGAAATAGTAGAACAATTCAATAAAACTCTGAAATATCATTTGGCTAAATTGGCTGATCGGCATTAAAGAAACTGGGACTAACATTTACCCCTGTTCCTTCTCTCATATAGAGCGGTGGTACAAGAGAGTACCTCTGTAATAATAGCAAGTGCAAATTTCGGATGAGAATTACGACCGACTTACTTGGACTTCCCCAGAAACTCTAAGTATGTTAAAGTGGCGCATTTGGGGAGCAAAGATAAATGCAATTAATACTCTGGTACCATATGCCGGAATATGGGCTAGTGGATGGTCTATTCCAATTTGTTATAAAGTTGAATGGAACAATACTTACCGCATCCAAAAGAATCAGCGAGGTTCACCGAAGCTTGTGCACGTCGCCATGACCAACTTTGGGAAAAAGCAGTGTTATGATATAACATGGGTATGGTGTGTTCTAGAAATTGCAGAAAACCGGTTCCAGAGTAGTACGAATACGATCGCTGCTCGCGAGAGAGTTCAGTTTAGTTTTCAGTCTTAGGCTGAGTAGCGATTGGAGTAGACGTGTTGATAAATCAAGTGATGCGTAGACGCTGAGTCATTTCTGTTGCATTGTTTGGTAAATAAATAAAATGTTGTGTAAACGTCTCGTAATTTGTGTGGCATTTAATTTGTTGTCTTTCACTGTATCCATCGAATCTACGCATGTCCGTAGCAATATTTTTAAGCGATTGATTTTTGTAGATTTTTCTTTATATCAATAGTAAAAAAAAAGTGTTAATGCAACAGAATATTCCACATTTTTAGAAATAGGAAGCTTTTCGAAATAATTATGAATTATTTAATTATTTAAGGCCCAATTTTTTAAATGAATAAAACAATACAAATTAATTCATTAACTAGAAGAGAAAATAGAGCCTATTTAATATCAAAATCATATTAAATTAATGAAAAAAAAAAAATAAAACATTCTTTTAGCGGTTGAATTATGTTATATTTATTCTATTTGGTTCTAAAATAAAATTTCAAAGTTATTATAAACATAATTTCTTCTAAAATAAAATTTCAATGAAATATGGTTAAAGATCCCTTGGAGATGAAATTGATTATTCGCAAAAATTAAAAACTATTTAAATATTTGACTTACTGAAAATATATTTAGAAATATATTAAATATTGCAAAGCAATATAATTTCAGCATATCTTAACCTATCCTCATAGTACTCGTAATACCAGTAAAATATTGCCATCAAAATCGAATATTTAACCATTTAACGTAACAGTGTACCTTTACTTAAGTGATTTTTTAAGTTATTTGACATTAAACCAGTTTTATTCTACTTCATGTCAAAGTATTATTAAACAAGTTAAAATAAAAATATACATTTATATGGCCACATTTAACATATACTCGTAACGATGGCTTATATTATTATATTATAAGAACGTATACCTATAGTTTAGTTAGATTCTTTCAAAGTACACAAATTTAATTAGAATGTCAATGAACCTGAAAAAATTACCCAAATTCCTTGTATTGCCTTAGGGAGCAGTGCAAGTGTCATTATTTCAAAGAAAAAAATAACATAGGGGGAGTATATATTCGTAAAATAGACTTATCCCGTAAACTTTTCTATTCTGTTTGAAATTTTAGGACTAAGTTAATTAAAATTGTCATCAACACGTCCAGTTCGATCCGGTAGTTCACTTCGGCGTTCAAATTTTTTTCAAGGATACTCCTAGCTACGCAGGGATTTTTCTTTTCATTTGGCAAATACGTTGTATAAATTGAATTGCCCTAATCCTGGATATGTTAATTTCATTACCAAAGTTTAGTGTGCTATTAGCGTAGGATCAGAGAATCCAAATTGAATTTTCAGCAGAATTCAAGTATAATTTGCTTACTTAGTTCTTAGTAAAATGTGAAAAATTGGCGATAGTAAAAAAAATTGCATATCAAATATTTTTTTCTTTTTCTGTTTAGTAATAAACTGAAGGACAATGGTATTAATGTTAGTCTATAATAGAAAAGACGATGTAGGCGATAGTAGCTTGTATTCATGAGAAGATTTTCATTAACAATGACGGTGGCAATGAGGCAATGATAGGCAATTAGAAACACAGGATTTTATTACTACCCATCATCACTACCAGTAATTCTGTTTTAATATATTTTTTCTTTTTGTACGATGAAAAGTTGAAAAGTTTTTATTTTTGCGCTTAGCTTTAATTTTATATAGTAAGTTTGTATGTGTTTTTATCAAGGACTATAAGACGATTCTCGTCCTTCTGGCTCATATTGAGTATGAAATAGAACAACATTTTTCTGTTTCGAAATTGTTCAGAGTTTTCCAAACTTTTTATTATATTGTATATTCTTCATTTTGAGCCTCAGAAACTTTTGAAGATGATGAAAACGATAAAGAACTAGAACAAGTTAGCAAATTTAATATCAATTTATAATTAATTTTGGTTAGTATCAACAAAAAAAATATATTAAGTTTTTTCTTTTATCGATGCAATTATTTCTCTTTACTTTCTTAAATATAAAATATTTTCTTAGAAATTCATAAATAAATTTTAACAAAATTTTTGAAGAAAAAGTTGTAAATAAATTCGATGTTTATGATTTGAATAATAAATAAGATTTTATCATGATCAGAGCAAGTTTGAGAAGTTTTCCTTTGGAAAAATAAGAGAAAATTTCAAAAAAATATCATTTCAGCTTTTTTGTTGTTGATTTAAATGAATTTCTTTAAAGTTTACATACAAATAATAATATTAAATTTAAAAATCTATCAATAATTTTTAATTAATATATGTAAGATGATTATATGAAATTGAGGAGAATAATTCCTAACAAGAGTAATGCAATTTTATAAAAACCTTTATTTCACAATTAGTTATTCTACCAAAGCGATTCTTATATCAATTAAATTAAGATTAAAACCTTTAAAAATATTGAATAATGAAGATTTGGGTAATTGTAAGTGTTGTATTTTAGAGAAAGCAAAACGATTAAATGTAGATTTATTAGGGAAGAAGTGTATGGTAATAAATCATGTAGTTGAAATTAGAAATTTGTAAAACCCCTAAAAAGCTACTGATGTATTTTGTTAAGTTTAAGTTATACTTAGACGCTGCGGGAAGATTTAAATTTACTTAGTTTTGTCCTCATTTGTTTCTTTACTCTCAGTTGTAGTCATGTCTTCTAGGTCCCCAATGCGTTTCAGTATCTTCTTTTTCTAATATTGTTATAATATTACCGAAAAATTGATTTATATTAATTACAGATGGTGGCTTTAGAGTTGAGATGTGAGAAATATCATTAATGGAGAATTTGTAACAATATGAAAAATGACATGAATACTTTGTAGTAGCCTACTCAGCCTCAATATAATTAGGAGTTGTATTTTGACAATATTTAATAACATTTTTTTTTTTTTTTTTTTTGAAAATATGTTTGTTTTTGCAGCCATTACAAAGAGAAAATGGGATATAAAAGCATAAAATATGTTATAATCGAATTTGATTTGATAATTAGGAAATTTTTCAATTTAAAAGCTTTAATATCAAAAACTCTAATATGTAAATCAACAAATTTATTTAATAGTTTTCTTTGTATTGGATTCTAAATAGAATAATTTAAATGAAGAAGACCCTACAACAAGACATAAACGTATGCACTTGTTTAGGACTTAGACATTTAAAAATATCTGTTTTCGGCTATAGCGTAGTTTTTGTTCTCAAATTCTTTAAATAAAAACATTTATTTTTTAATAGCGGGTGCTCTTTATAGATGAGGGACTATCTATGTTTACATTTTTTCAACAACATGTTTAACATAGAAGAAAGTCTTTTTATTCAAATATGCTATTCCATGGCGGCACCACTATTAGGTATTACTTCACAAGTTGGCTTCAATGTAGGCTAAAATCTGACCTTTTTTTACTGTTTCTTTATGACGAAGCTTCTTGATTACTTCGGTTACATATTCAACTATTACACTTCAATAGGCGTGCGATGCTATTATTTTTGTAATGATGCCCTTCTGACACTATCGTTTACCGACGTTTTTCTGCTGTTGCTTTCTTTCTTCGCTAAAATAGTAGCGCATGCTGTACTATCGTTCAATCTAAGGCATCATAGATGTGTTCTGAAACACTCATATTCTAGTAGAAATTAGATAGCATAGCGGTTTATTTCTCCATGACCTCAATAATGTTGCTTTGGCCGATAAATCCCAATGTCGTTACCATTTCGCCCCTATTCCGTTTATTTCCTCCTTGCTGACGATGCGCTCATGGATTTTTTCTTTCCTCCCTTGATGATATATGATGTATCCCACATTTATTTGGTGGCATGTCCGCGATTACAGAGATAGTAAAGAATACCGCTATTGCCCAACGCGTGTAAAATTCAGTTTTCAGAGCTTCTAACCATACAGGATCTGTGTAGGCTGGGAAAGAACCGATAACTGTCTGCGCTCTACATAGCTAGGCTTGCTACTTGCTAAGCCATTCACAACCCAACATATTTTCAACAACGGATTTTTGATGTTCGCCAAAGTTCAACCTGGCTTCTATGTGAACTTCCAGGCTATCGAATTGATGGCTTAGAAATAATATCGCCTTTGTTTTTTGATCAACATGTAAAGACTGATTAATAAGAGGCAATGACGGATTAAGTGAGCGGCGTTAGTTAAATATATTACCATCGGAAGATTGAGCAACGCAAATGGGCCAACAACTAAGGTCAATGATATTGCATGCTTTTATTCCCCATTTTTTTATATATATATAGTCATTCTATTTGTAAAATAATATGCAATCATCCTTCTAATATAATGCGGGAGTTTTATACGATGAAGCGCTTCTAGAATTCTGCTCCACCTTATTGAGTAAAATGCATTCTTAGACATCAAATATAACAGATAGCTTCTATCATTTCAGTGACTGATTACATAACACCCACAGTTGATTTTGTCTTTTTAAATACATATTGTATTCATCTTTATTCGATTATAAATTATCCTTTCAAATAAACAGGAACGTAGGAGAATACCTTGTCGGGTGGTTTTTAAACATTTTTGGGTATAAGAATGGATTTTTGCCTCTACCGGTAACGAATGATTATACAGAATCATTGGTAGAACATCTTCTTCAATGACAGTCGGGAAAATATCTGAGATTATTATTAGGTGATAGGGACAAAGAGCATTTACCACTTTGCTGTAGACCATGGGCATCTTGTCGTTATCGTAGAGTAATTTTTTAGCAAGCATATAGCTCATTATAAAAATGGATTTACTAGACTTAATGGCTTTTTTCAAGGCTTTAAGAATTTTTTGTGTTGCAACCCAAGGATGTTCTATATTTGGCCTGTATTAATACAGATGGTGCTAATGGCATAACAATATAATGTTTATCGACATATTTAAGTATCTAGTCATAATATAGTGTACGAGGTCTGTTAAAAAAGTATTGCGAATTTTGTGTTCTTTCAAAAATTATTTATTTATTCATGAATATCTATTTTATCCCCTTCAAAGTAATCCCCACCAGATATTATACACTTATACCAACGTTTTTTCCAATCCTCGAAGCACTTCAAAAAATTATTTCTTGTGATCTTGTTCAGCTCCTCCTTCGATGCTGTCTTTATCTCCTCAATCGTAGCGTAGCGTCGTCTTTTCATGGGGCTCTTCAGTTTCTGGAACAAGAAAAAATCACTGGGGGCCAGATCTGGGGAATACGGTGGTTGCGGCATTATGAGTGTGTTGTTTTTGGCCAAAAATTCGCGCATAAGCAACGATGCGTGAGCAAGGGCGTTATCATGGTGCAAAAGTCAATTTTATATATTCGACCGAACTTGGCACGCTTTTTTCGGTCTTGGCTCGTGTGGCAGCTTCCATTGGATGATTGAGCTTTGGTTTCCATGGCATAACCATAAACCCTGGTTAGCAAATTTGGGTCGTCGCGGACAGAGTCCAACAGTTCCTTAGCAATGTTAATGCGATTCTGTTTTTGGTAGAAATTGAGAGTTTTGGTACAAATTTCGTGGCGACCCGTCTCACGATCAAATCATTGGTAAAAATCGAATGGCACGAGCCAATCGATATGTTTAAGTCCTCAGCAACTTCTCTAACGGTGATTCGACGATTGGCCAATACTATTTTCTTCATTTCATCAATGTTTACGTCTGTTGTTGACGTGCTCGGGCGCCCGGTACGCTTTTCGTCGTTCACATCTTCTCGGCCCTCTAGAACATTTTGTACCACCGATAAACGCTGCTTCTGTCTAAGGTAGCTTCACCATATGTGTATGCCACAGTCAACATTCGGAATGCGCCCGCGCAATTAATTTTGTTTTTCACACAAAATTTGATACAGATTTTTTGATCAATGTTTTGGTTGTCAAAAATTAATTGGACATTCAAAATGGCCGAACTTGTCGGCATAAGTGAGAGACATAAGTACCACAAAAAATCAAAAATCGAATATGCGGTGATTCAAAATTCGCGATCGTTTTTGAACAGATCTCGTATACTATGCTACTTAATTTTTGTTTCACAATAAACTTTTCGTCATGTAGGAATTCTCTATTTTAAACCAAAAAATTAATTTTACGAGTTTATACCGATAAGAGTTTAGAATTGCAATTTAGTTTGATGACAAGAAATCAAGATTATAAAAAACATTTATTTATAATTCATACATGAATAGACATAAATTAAAAGTATTTTAAACAATTTTAGTTTTTCTAAAAGTTTTAAAAGAAATTTTACTTATTAAATATAAATTAAGATTTTTTATAAGCTAACAACATTGATTTTATTACTAAAAGTGTGCTGATATAAATTTGTAGGGCACGTTTCCGATGATCAAATTTTAGCCAATATTTCAATGTTTATACGTACATATCTAGTAACCTTTGTACTTCTATTAATAGTTTTTGTATATTTACTAAAGGTAAACTACAAAATGTAGAAAAATTATAAAAATAAGTATACAAATTTTATGAAAAGTTATTTTATTGATTTTGTTTACATTACATTAGATATATACATGCTAAAATGGATTTTTTTCAAAAATTCTTTTCTATCACCAACAATGGTCGTGTACTTTAGTAAAAGTATTGCCAAAGCACGTAGTTGCCTAATGATTAGTAAAATTATAAGGAAAATAATTTATGCAATCGAATTGGGAGAGAATTATTCAGCCAAACACAGCGTGAATACGTTTTTGTATGCTTAACAATAGTTTGTTTCAATTCACAATAATCTGCTAAAAGATTTCGTCTAGTGGACTAAATTATGAACACACAAGTAGACAAGTGGATTGGATGGGCTGGTGTTAAATCGTCTTGATTAACAAACCAAGGCAACACTTTTGCGGTTTAGTCGAATATTCAAGAGTCTGCAATACGAATTGTTAAATATTTGCGGAAATATTTAGTCTTCTGCTTGAAGAAGATTTTAGGAAATCGATATGATTTCTTACTGCGCAGATATTTGACCTCATCATAAAGTTCATAAATGATGCATAGTATTAAAAATCAAATGAATAGTTCCTCTCTATAGAAATTAATAAAATATATATTGAAGTAGAAATTAAACGTTTCCGACCCAAATATGCTACTTAACACCAAATCATATTAAATCCAATAAAAATGTTTAATAATTATTTAAATTTAAGCATTCAATCTAAAAACAGTTAGTATTGTGTTGGTTCACTAGGAATTAGAAAAAAAACGTCTTCTTTAGGTAATTTTAATCAACTATTGGAATGAGTGAATAGGTGAGCAAAAACTAAATTGATGCTTATCCATAAATTTATTCATAATTATGTACTACTGTATTACTACTATTGGTAAATATTTGAATAACAGAGAATTATTGTATTTGTTATAATAGTTTTTTTATATTATAACAAGGTCTCAAAGTATTTTATTTAATACTATTCCAAATTTAAATTTCATTTTAGAACCAGGTTTCTCAATAGTAGTCACTATTTATGTACATTATAAAAACACACAAGACTTCTTAATTTAATGCTATTCTTCTATTAAATAGCATTTAGATTTTTAATAATATTTCCAATTAGAAATGTCTGCTTATACAAAGCAAATTTTCTCTGTGCAAAATATTTTTATCTTCTTAAAACCTACTTGGAAAAGCTTTAATTTTTTATAAAGACTTCTGAAAAAATGAGTATTGTACAATTTTTGATTTGTGCAAACATTTTTATATAAAGCCAACCTTAAACAATAATGTTTACTTAGAATTATTTCTAATCAAGATTTAAGAAACTATCTTCGATTATTTTGATAAACATTTTTGGTTTTTTTTAGAAAAATAAAAAAAGATTACTATTTTTAATATTGAATCGATTAATTTGATTATATTTTTGCATGAAAGATAATAATATGCTTGGCTAATTTCATAAAATTAACCAAGCATATAGAAAACTTTTTAAATGTTCATTATTTAAGAATTTATTTGAATATTATTAACATATTTTTCTTTATTTGACTATTATTGATTACAGCTATGGAGCTAGCACCAATAGTCAGACCAGTTGGATAATACAGAGTTGTCAGTCTATTACTAAAGATATGATAAGTTTTCGCTTCGAATGTCAAGATAGTTTGATTATAAACTTTATCATGACTTGCCATTTCAATACTTTTATATACCTAAATCTTACATAAGTGAAATATATTTCAGAGTAAGGTAGGATATTCTGAAATGATGAGATATATTCCAAGCGAAAAAATATTGACGCAGGTCAACCGCAGGGCAGAGTCTTGGGTCCGACACTCTATAATCTATATACAGGAGATATCCCAGAAGACAGCACCGCTACTTTGGTAATATTTACCTGATGATATATCAATTCCCGAAGCGGACGATTTTGTTGAAAAATCCTCAGACAAACTGTAAAATGAAGTTATTTAAGTCAGCAAATTAACATAAAAATATTAAAAATGTACCTTTAATAATTAATCACCAGGTCATAGCATATGCCAATATAGCTTAGTTTTTGGATATGAATTTGGATGTGAAATTGAAGGAGACGAAAGAGAAATACCTAAGCATTAGAGATAAAAATCTCTATTAGATGCTGGGAATAAACTTTAAGTCGATAATAGAAAATACAATATTGATACACAAAACAGGTACTAAATCCAGTGTGAACGTATGTTATCCTACCATGGTACCCTATGTAAATAAAAAATATGGGCAGTATCCGAACCTTCCAAAATAAAGTATTGTGTGGAATACATACGCTTTGTGGTATGTTAAAAATTCAGACCTTAAGCGTATCTTACAAATTAGCTTAGTTACCAAGGAACTTAAAAACTAAGCAATTAGATATTACATTAAGTGACGTTAACTATTCTAGGAGCTGATCGCCTCATCTGTTGTTGAAAAAGAACAAAGATACAGAACAATTGAAGCGAAAATGCAATCCGGAATTTATTCTTTTTTAAATCTCCCTTATTAAAAATTTCAAAAAAAACATTGGTTGCGATCATTCCAAAATTCTACGAAAGGACACTTCTCAGAATTCAGATTTAACATACCGCACTTCCCCATGATTTTATTTTCGGCAGCTCCACATTTGTGGTGTTCATTTTACTATACCTTATATTCTAAATGAATGCCACTTAATCCAGAATTTGTGTTTTAATGGGACTTCCTCCATTAAAAAATTAAAAATTTAATTTTTTAAAACAAATTTAATAACATCTTATTACTCCCTCCATCTAACTAACATATTGACCAGTTTCATTGGTAAGCTGGCAATGACAACCCACACGCACCATGATGATGCAAATGGCCCCATAGTCGTGGCGCTACAAAACGGCCTCCAGATCTTGTCTCAGATACCTAATATACAAAAAATAAACTAAACATTGGTAGAACTAAGATAGCGCGGTTATAGTTAAAGTTTGGTGGTTTTAGTGGGATAAAATACACCCCCTTTAGTGTCTTTCGATGTTTCCTAACATTTCCTCGTAATAAAATAAAGAATGTCAAAACTATTAAATTAATAAAACCGATTCAACATTTTCAATATAGTATATTTTATTTCTGAAATAAGGTTCTGAGACAAAAAATAAATATCATTATTATTAAAACACATCTGTTTTGTATAGAAAATTTGAATTTTGTTCGATTGTTTTAATTTTTCTGCTCAAGGAGAACTATCCCTTCATCATAAAATAAATTTTTAAGATATAAGCAAATTTTTCTATTTTTACAATAGCATAAATATTGATAGAAACTTTCTAGTACTGACAATTATTACAATATATACAGTAATATTATATTATTTAACGTGACTTATTTGTCGTTAAACATAAAACCACGAGTCGCCTACGATTATAGGCAGCTTACAGTCAGTAACAAGTTACAAGCTGATTACTCTAACTGTTAGTGGGGAGGCCTATCTAAACCTCTACTGTCATAAGCGGTGATAGCGCCCGAGATAATTACCAGTATCTCTCACCAGCGATCCAGAGACCGTATCCGCAATATGGGTATTAACCACAGCCACTACGTTGCTGCCTAAGTGCCTTAACATTGTCGGGCACAGTGTGTTTTAACACCATGGGACACCCCGATTCCCGTAGTACCAACTTTTGTTTTAAGAGTACTTTGGTTTGTATTCTGCTTACTGAGCTACGGTAAGGAATCTTGTAAATACCTAGGCACCGCTAAGGCAGCTCAGGTACACAGGTTTGCCAAGACCCGAAAGTACAACCGGAATCGACCTTGGTCTTTCACCCAGTTGTAGCCACCTTGCGTGTCATTTACTCACTCATTCATACACCATTCTCGCTCTCCTCTCAAAAAGTGTCACGGAAAATCTATTAAAGCATGCATATTGTTCTCTCATACCTAACACACCACTCACATCCATACTATCACCATTCACCATGATTCAACATGAATCTGTCAGGCAAATCCCCGTACAGGCCACACTCAATGAGAAGGTGCTTGGTACTGTTCCACAAGTGCATCTAGAACCCATTCGTGAGTAAATATCCAAGGTACAAACCAAATTCAAATCCATACGCAGATGCAAAGCACACATCCGAAATGAACATGTGCGTCCATCGGCCATTCAGACTCTCATCCAATCGACGTTGCCAAATTTCACACATTCTATTCAGGACCAGTACACGGCACTGGCGTGGACTAAGATCATGGGCCTCTTCATTCATAACCGAATACCCAGCAACCGGGATGCCCCGCCGTAAACGGTAGTGGTTGCTTCCACGCAGCACCTCTAAATCCCATAGAATATCTCCCACGAAAACCTGCATCGCATCGGTCGACACGGTTCTACAAACATTCAAACAAGCATACAAAGTCAGACTGAATTTATGCCCACCCTTGAATACTGGTAGCGCATAATGTCAGCCCATACACACGACGTATACATTGCTTTCACCGCTCTGGATCGAAGTCCCCATTCTTTGCGAAATATTCGCACCAGCATGCTAACCAAACCGGTCACGCGCCCCCCTATATGTTGCAAGTGGGGCCAAAAGTTCAGCCTCTCTCCAATCTTTACTCCAAGGTACCGTACTTCCCGCGCGCATCGGACTTTGACCGCCTCTAAACTAATATTGGGCGGCCTACTTACCCCCAAAAAACTCTTCAACAACATGCACACATTCGTCCTTTTCCGAAACATTCACTCCCATTCTATTCCCCCATTCAGACAGCATCTGCATATAGCGGCTTCCCGCTACCTCTTTCGCATACCTACTCCCCTCCTCAATCAGACGCAGAAGATCATCAGCATATGCGATCAGCAACCGGTCTCCTCCAACTGCACCAAGAGACCTTTCATCATCATATTCCAGATGGCGGGGCCGGCTACAGATCCCTATGGGCAGCCACGCAACATCTGGTGAACAAACCTCCCATTGTTCCCGCATACAGCCGAATACCTTTCATGGAAGTAACTTCGCCATAGAGAAGTTTCTTCACATGAAACCTCCTCAAGCCGCTCAATAATGCGATCGCATCGCAGGCGATTGAAGGCATTTCGAAAATCTGCAAACACACCACATAAGTACTTGCTCTCACTCTCAGAACATACCGTCTTCCACACATCCAAGCGTCCTCAGTCGACTTACCTTCCGTAAATCCATACTCAGAGTTTGCCAACTTCACATTCAGCCGGTGTACCATCATCCGCTCGAGGACCTTGCCGAATACTGGCAGTAAGCATATACGGGTCAGTCCGTATCCCGGCCGATACAATATATACAATACAATTTTATACTATGCAGTCAAAATTCTGTTTAACCTCTTCTTAAAAACTATGGTATTTATTACTCTCTCTATCTATTTTCCTTTTAGCTACCATATCAGAAATATTCTAATCATATTTTTGTCTTTGGTTAGATGATGGGTCCGCTGCAGCTATCCTACCGCTTATTTTCGTGCAGTTTTTGTTGCGGTGCCATGCTTCGTTTCGTAAGAGGGGCGGGTATTATGTCAATTTCGGGTTGCTGTCTTTGTTCAAAATTTTTTTAATTTTTCGAGAATTCTTGATAAAGATTCAATCCTGTTTTGATTTTATAAACAATTTTTCAAGTTTAATTTTACTTTTTAAAATAAAAATACTCAGAAATAAGAAAACATAAATTTTGAACAGTTAATGAATTTTAAGGTAATTCTTTTAAGTTTTCAATTGTGTTATGCTATTATTTATAATAAGGATAAGTAAATGCATTTTATCTTTTATTAACAATTTTGTATCAGCAAATATAAGAAATACGCATAAACCTGATCATACGAGTAACATATATGTGTATTTACAAAAGCATTTCTTATTATCTTTGCACAATAGCTTCATTCAAACTGAATCTCTGATATAGTATGCATCTAACTAATTGGAAAGCTAAACTTTTAGTTAAGCTAAATTGTAATTAATGAAGCATTAATGAGTTGCATACCCATAGGTGCATCAATTTTTAATTAATAAATAAAGTCTTTGTTTTAGTACATTGAGTCTATAAGGGGAATTATTTTATACAATTTTATTCACTTCATTAGTAGTTCATAATGATAACAATATTATTAGTAATTCAATTTTCCTGTAATATTATTATACACAAAAATAGAAAACCAATATTTTAAATTGTGTCTGTTCGATGTGGAAATACTTGAAAGCTAAGCTAAATATTTAACATTTAATAAAATTTTGGTTGTCAAAATTATTATGAAAAAATTACAGTAATTCTTAGAATGGAGCATTGAACTTTTAAGACTATGCAGAGCTAAGAGTATTTATGTAGTTTACCTTACCGAATAGCTTTCTTCATCTTTATGGACTCTTTTAAGGGCTTTTGACATAATTCGAATCTTTTTGTCCCAACAATTTTTTAGATATTACCTATATGAAAAATATAATCATGTTTAGTCTAAAATTTGCAAATATATTTCGAATAAATGCAAGTAAATTTTCGCTTTAAATAAAAGCAGATATTAGTCCTTACTAGTATTTGGATACGTGTAAATTTTGTACTAACAATCTTCGTGGAAGTTCAAAAAAATTATATAAAAATAAGCTTTTTTGCTTTTGAAAGAAGTCAGCAATAGGATAAAATACCCTAGCAGTCTTTTTCCATTAGGATATTGTAGTTTAAGTAAAGTTCAGTGGCTAAGGAGAAGTCAGGAACAACGACTGTATGGAAATCGTCAATAACCCTTTGGGTTTGGATCGAAAACAGAAAGGACAATAAATAAAACAAATGTTCACATATATGCGATCTTTCTTTTTATTAGTTCATTTATTGAATAATTTTTTTCAGCCTATTTCATATCGCCGTGATATATCAAAAATAGCAACTGAACCTTATGTCCTACCATTCAACGACCAATGCTTTTTAAATGGCAGGACACAAAGGTTAATAAGTTATTGCCATAGCAATAGTATTGGTACCATCACTAAATAAAATAAAGAATTGTAGGTAGGTATGACATCTTTTGATGACGTGTACGATGTTTGTATAAATCGAACATTCGAAAATTTATTAGTTGAAAAAAAACGAATTATCGAATCTATCGGAGCAATTTTTAGAAGCAATTTTACATGAACTTTAGCTATTAGAAATATTAAATATTATTTATTAATAGAATATAAAGTAGCTTTTGAAAACAAAGATCACCACGAAACATATACGTTAAGCTTGTTGGCTGATCTTTTCCATAAAATGACAAAATATGGAAAAAATCTATTGAATAAGCAAAGGTTGTTTTCTGATGATGCGCATATGTGTAGTCAAATCAATATTTAAGGAAATTTAACTTTTTTTTTAATTTAAAAAAAGAGCAAATATAAGTTTAAAAAATGCTATCCTTTCACATATAGTTTATTAGAGCGCAAATAATATAAGTAATTTCTTTTTGGCCTTAGAATATTTATCATGTTTTCTAAAGAAAATAAATAGTCAGTGTTTCAAAAGAAAATATTCCACACAAACTTCAGCAAAATTTCAGATGATTATAAGACACAGTTTTCAAAAATAAACTGCCTATCTACACTGATAAGGGAAAGGGTTAAAGTACATTTCGACGGTAAACTGAAACAACGCTTACAAAAAATACAACCGTGACCCGATGTTTATCGCGAAATAAACAGAATTTCTGGGCGCAACCGTTCAAACCAAAGTATAATTTCTGATGAACTAAATAATCCTATCCAGGGAGAAGCAGAGGGTATAGCCAACGCATTTGGGAACTATTATGAAAAATTATACAGCTATGAGCTGACCGACTCAAGACCGGAAAATTCAAACTCCGTTAGATCTGAATTGGACGCCTTTTACGATAACAATTCTAAATATCGTCAAACTATCTTTCATTGCCAAAATAAGTCCACTACGCCTCAAGGTAGTGGCACAATGCTCCTCACTTTTAGGGAATTATACCACCATATCAGGAGCATGAACAACAAAAAATCATCTGGGCCGGATGATATTCTAAACTGTGTTATTAAAAAATTCACAGTGAACGCAATTAGGATTTTGTTAGTAGTCTTTAATAATTGCTTAAATAACTTACACTTCCCGGATGCGTGGAAGATAGCCAATATCATAAATATTCCAAAAACTAATATGAAAACCAGAATATCTCAACATAGACCAATTTCACTATTATCAAATGTTGGCAAAATTCTCGAAGCATTCATGTACAACCGACTGTACATGGATGTGGAAGACAGAAATATAATCCCCGCGAACCAATGTGGATTCAGGAAACAGCACTCAACAACCGATGCGTTGCTCAAACTTCACTCAGATGTATCAGTAGCACTGAATAGTAAAGCTTCTACGCTGATATGCAGTTTAGACATTCAAAAGGCTTTTGACACGGTCTGGTGGGATGGTCTTCTATACAAACTCTTAAAAGCTGGCGTGGATAAAAACCTGCTACTTATCTACCTTTCTTTCTTTCAAAATCGAAATTTTAAAATACTATACGGAGAGCATGAATCTAGGGAATACAAAATGCAAAGACGTGTCCCTCAGGGTTCAGTCTCGGGCCCATTACTATACTCCATATTTATTTCTGACGCACCACAATCTAATAAATATCAAACTATCTTTTACGCAGATGACACTCTCTTATACGCGCATAATCCTAATCCAAATTATGCAAAACTTACGATAGAAAGGGGACTAAATATCCTGATAGATTATTATAAGACATGGGGAATCCACATAAATACCGAAAAAACTCAAGTATTATGTATAAGAAACTCTGTTCGCAGAAGGTTTAAGCGATCGGTCCGGAAAAGCCATGTAAATATCAGTATCAATAACACAGTTGTGAAAACTTCGAAAAAGCTCAAATTTCTCGGAGCTATTTAAATTTAACACGCACGCAAATTTCACCATTCTTAAAGCGTGCTGGGCCTATCACAAAATAGCGTTCCTATTTAAAAAGAGACACGGCTTATCCACTCAAACGAAGCTGCTTTTATATAAGCAGTTAATAAGACCTATCCTCAGTTACGCCTTTCCCATCTGGTTCTCTATCTCAAGAACTCTCATTAATAAATAAGAAGCCTTGGAGAGGAGAATTCTCAGAACCTGCACGGGACTGTACAGAAGGGAAAACCAAAAGCACTATTCCAACAACGTTCTACAATATATAAAACTTGCGGAGAAAAACCACTTCTACAATATATGTTACACCTGGCAGAAAAATACCTATCCAAAATAGGTAATCACCCAAATCGACTAATAAAGGATTCCGTAAATAAATACAAGTCCTCTCAGGTTACCCTACCTTGCTGGTACCCATCTCCTCTAATGATAACTGACGAACGATACAAATCGCAATTTGTCCACAATTCTGGAAGAACATTGTTCTACTCGAGCCAATCCCAAATACACCTAGGCTAGAACAGCTGTGCCATAAGTGTATTGTGTAAGTTTAGTATAAGTAGTAATAAGTGTTATATAGTTTTTAAGTTTTAGTTTTAATTCAATACCAAGTCCTATACAGCTATAAGGTACGAATAGCTGCATACATATACCATAATATCAGGGAATAAAATAAAGATAATAATTAACGCGAAAGATAACGTTATTATTATTGTACTATATTTCAAGACAATACATCGTAGGAACTAGACCTAAGTAATAGTCTTTAGTTACACTAAAAAAAAAATGTTATAATATACTTTCAGTTTTAGTAAATTAAATATAAATAATGTAAATAATTTTGTGCCGATATTAAACTGAAATAAATTGAATTGAATTGAATCAGTGTTTCTAGCATAGGAAGGAGTTTTCGCGACTAAAATTAATAAACAAATTATCTAAGTTAATTTATTGAATAGACTATCTATCTTATCCATAAAAAATGTTATCTCAAGATCGATGTAAAAATATTATATCCTGCAAGATTTTGTATATCTTAAACCGAAAAAGGACACTTTAGTTTTCATGTTACAATAATTAATAAACGTGTCCAGCCACAATTCTGCCAGTTTAATTTAACAAAAGTGCTATACACTTATTATCATATGATATATTAGAAGTGTTTGTAATAAACCTTAGGAGAGCATTCACTTAATTTGCAAAACGACAAGCGGTTATGGAGGTTGTAGGCAGTTGCTCGTGGTAGATGAAATAGCTAAAATTGACGCTATTGAAATTTTTATTCATTCCATGACTGTATTGTCTAAACAAACTCGGCCCCTGCGGAGTATATGCCACCTTCTCATCTCAATAATGGCATAAAAAGGTAAATTATAGCTTACAAGGGGCAAAAGTAGTTACGTGGCCAGTAAATGCGATATTAAATTCATAGTAAAGCCATTAATATTACACAGTAATGGTGGTGCATGTACAATAAAGATGAGGAAAGAAAAGATGGGAAGTAATGAAGGAAGAGACGAGGAAAAAGGTCAGTAGATTAGAAGATTGCTGACCACTGCTCACTGAACGGGGCACAGATCTAAAGTACTCTAACATAAAAAGTAGGATCCGAGACGCCCAACAGAATGAAATTCAAAATATTAAATAGATCTTTCGGGATTATGGCGTTGAAGCTGGATTGTTTAATGCATTGTTGTAGTATTTGTCTGTATGCTAATGCGAGTGGAGTCGAACCTGTTGTTCTGTAAAATATGATGAAATAGTTCTGTGCTCGATTATTGGTGAGGTACTTAGGCATTCACGTGGTGGCTGTGGTTGACACCTACATTTCGGGTACGATCTACGGATCTACGGAAATATGATGAAGGCACCAGGACCGAGCGGCATACCCAACATCGCACTGAAGAGTGCAATTGCCGCCAGGCCAGACTTGTTCATAAGCATGTACAACGCATGCCTGCGATAAGGCGTATTTCCGACCCGATGGAAGAAACAAAGATTGGTCCTTATCCCAAAAGGGAAGAAACCACTGGACGAGCCAGCTTCCTATCGTCCACTTTGCATGCTGGATTCGGGCGGGAAGAACTTGGAGCGGATAGTGGCCGACATATTGAAGCAATACATCGATCCTCAACTTTCCGAATTTCAATTCGGATTCAGGAAGGGGAGATCGACCATCGACGCGTTGGAACTCGTCACGAACATTGCAAAGGAAGCCATCTCAGGAAAGAGATGGAAAGGCGGTTCTAAAAAGTATTGCCTCATTGTCACCCTGGACATCAAGAACGCGTTTAACTCGGCCCGCTGGGATCATGAGAACATGGGGGTGCCCTACTACCTACGGAGGATGGTCAGATCATACTTCAGTGATCGACTACTGCAATACGAGACCGAGGATGGACCAGCAGAGTATGGGGTCACGGGAGCGGTACCTCAGGGCTCTGTACTGGGGCCACTCTTGTAGAACGTCATGTACGACGGCCTACTCCATCTGCAATTACCGACGAACACAACACTCGTGGCTTTCGCGGACGACGTAGCGGTTGTCCTGGTAGCCGAACACGTAGAGGAACTGGAAGCCGCATTCTCCACCACCATCCGGAGCATAAGGAAGTGGATGACATCGGCAGACCTGACTTTGGCGGAACATAAGACCGAGGCACTCCTTGTGAGTAGCCGGAAGAAAATGGAGACCATCACCATAAGAGTAGGCGATCACGACATCCGGTCGCTACCCTACATCCGGTATCTAGGAGTGGTCTTGGATGCCAGACTCAACTACAAGGAGCATATCTCCAGCGTCAGCAGGAAGGCATCAGCAGTACAGGGCGAACTTTCGCGGATAATGCCCAATATCGGAGGCCCCAGGCAAATCCGAAGGCGACTACTGGCAACTGTGGTTACCTCCGTCCTGCTATACGGAGCACCAGTGTGGGTGAAATCGCTAGATCTAACAACATACCGCAAGACAATCACATCAGTCCAGCGCCTCTCAGCGATCAGAGTGGCGTCAGCATACCGAACGGTATCACACGATGCGGTCAACATCGTGGCATCATGCCCACCCATCGACATCCTGGCAGGAGAGTGGGAACGCCAGCATCGTAGGAAGAAGGAAGAGCGGCGAAAGGTCCTCTGTGAAGAGGAGAGACCCGAGAGTCTTCGCCTCTAGCAAGAGAGATGGGACAACTCGACGAAGGGTCGGTGGACTCATCGGCTGATCCCACATGTTACCAAATGGGTCACTCGCCTGCACGGGGAAGTCGGGTATTACATCACCCAACTCTTGACTGGGTATGGATGCTTTCGGGCATACTTGCACAGATTCAAGAGAACTGACTCCCCAAACTATCATCATTGCCGCGATGTGATCGAAGACGCAGAACACGTGTTTTTCCAGTGCCCCCTCTACGAGGAGACGCGGGTGGAGCTGGAGAGAAATCTGGACCGTTCCATCAGTCCAGAAAATATAGTGGAGTGCATGCTGAAAACCCAATCGGCTTGGAACAGAATTGCAGAGTACGTGGAATCCATTATCAAGGATCTCCACAGAACATACGAAGAATAGGCCGCGAGGCGTCATAACATCGGGACAGCAGTAGCATCAAACAAGAACGCCCCGGCGAAGTAGTATTTACAAAGAGTGCCGGCGGGGAACCATCGTTCCGGGAGCAAGATCAGAGGTGCAGGTTAGGTTTTAGCGAGGTAAAAATCCCGCATAACTCGCCTGGCAGGAAAAACTTCCAGGCGAGTACCTTTTGAAGGTTTCCCCCTGTACCTCATTAATCTAAACAGAAAAAAAAACGGATGGCAGGAGGGAGATAACTGGCAAAAGTAGTAATACTTTGCAATTATCTCGGGTGTTGTTACTGCTTATGACAGTAGAGGTTTAAGGTAGGCCTCGTCACAAGCAGTTGAGGTGATCAGCTTGTAAGTGATTACTTACTGCTAGTATTCAGTTTATTGGTATTCGATATATTTCAGCGTATCTCAATCACAATGGTCGTGGGATGTTATCTAAAGTACGGTATAGCACCATTAAATATATAGAGAATTATGTCTAAACAAACAAATATCCTGAAAATTTCTTATGATAGATCAAATTCTTAGTAGGTAAAAACTTTTCGAAACATTTAAGGAATTGCATAATAATTTTCAAGAGAATATTATTCACAATAAAGAAAGTGTGCTAAGAAAATTTTTGAATCAGTTTAAACTTTCTTGATTTTGAACTGTTATGCAAGCATTGCTGTCTGTATTTTCAATTGAATGTGTCATTCATAATATCCTTTATCCAAAAAAATTCTGTTAAGAAGTATATAGTTTCTTTTTTAAATTATTTAGATGAAGTTATACTTTAATTATAGTAACTGCAAGTGAGAAGTTATTATAGGTTTACGTACCCCAGATATGATAATCTTTTAAAGAAATCGACAAACTTATATTATGATCCCACTTTAAACCCCTTTTGATACTTATAATTATATATAAAATGTTTTCTTTAAATATTGTAAATTTATCAAATCTGAGAAATAAAAATTTCTTAATGGGTAGTATTTATAAATTTAATAGATATTCATTACCCAGAAAAATATAAGACAAACCTTAACTATGATATTCAGTTACATACTCGTATTAAGTAACCAAAACTATAAAATGTTATATAAATATTCATAAGATATAAGTAAATTTGTAAATATTTCTAAGTAGATTATTTTAAAAAAAATATTTTATTAACTTTAATGTAGAATAATTCTTATAACTTATATGCGCGATATAATATTGCGAAAATTCATTCATAAATCAAAATAAATGACAGAAGATTAGCTTATCTTATTAGAAGACTTTGCCATGTTCGTAAATAACAAAAATAATCATTAATTTTCATAAAATTAGAGTAGAATATCTTCTCTATTTTAGTTCTATCAGAACAACGAATATCATTTATTTCTTGACTTTATTATCAATTGTGTTGTTTGATCTCTTCTGCACTATCTATTACATTGAATGTGGGTGTGCAATGAATTTGAAACTTATCCTTATTTAATAGAAATTTCTTTTTAAAATTCACATTATCATGAATTTAAAAAAAAAATTTTTTTTTTTTTTTTTTTTGTAATTATTTTACATTCCTTTACTTACAATTACAATTTTATTAGTAATATTTTATCACAACTATAATCATTGTGGAAATGATGTATGGAATTCCGCATTCTGATTGTTAAATTGTTCGTAAGTTTTTACTGGTCATTTTGTCAGCAATTAGAAAAATTTGCATAAATTATAATACTTTTATGTTGAACATGGTGTGAAATTCTTTTTGAAATTAAATTAAATAACAAACAATGACTTGTACGAGTGGAGTCTCTATCATAACTATCATACTTATAAACTAGATGGAAGAACATCTTTGTACCGATTTTTTTATTTTCTAGTAGATATTTTTCTAAATAGTATCTAGTATTTAATACTAACAATCGTATCTAATTTACCATAATTTCAAAGAAGCGAACAATTATATATTTTCATATACAATATATATTGGCAAAAGAAATTGATAGTGAAATGAAATTTATTATTATTTTACTAATAGGTTCGTTAATTTCATTTGCAAATATATTAACATTATTGATTATCAATTTATTAAACTAATTAGTATAGTAACTATTTACATTCGGACGATAGAAATAATAAATAATAAAAATTAGATAGAATATAATTAATGGAAAAGTTTTTCGATAAACTCGTATTTGTTTATCGAAAATATTAAAATGATTTTTACGTAACATAAGTTGTCAAAATGATTTTTACATAATATAAGTTGTTATAAAATTAAGTGTAAAAGAATATTCGTAGGTTCTTTTAAAAATTGCAATTAAGTTATAAGTAAAAATGAAGTTTTATGAAAATGTATATGAGGTATGGCAGGCATATAATAAAACTATTTATTTTTGTAACAATTTCATTTTATTTTTATTGGGTTGTCCGGAAAGTAATTTCGTTGTTTCGCAGCAGAGGACTTAATTATATTTTTTCACAACCAACTTCACACTTAAGCCACAAAACATAATCATACATATTTTGACAGTTGATATAGCAAGGCTTGCTTATGAAGAAATTCGATTGATTCTGCATAGCAGTTTTTGGTTGGTACCCTTTAAAATATGGTAAGTGAAAAACAGCATTTTCGGCATATTTTACTCTTTTACTATAGAAAAGATAAAAATGCTGTTCAAGCAAGAAAAAAATTATCCGATGTATATGGAGAAGATGTGTTAAGTGAGCGCCAGTGCCAAAGGTGGTTTGCGAAATTTCGATCCGGCAATTTGGATCTCGAAGATGCACCACGTTCTGGAAGGCCAGTTGAAGCTGATGAAGACATAATAAAGTCATTAATTGATGCAAACCGGCGAATAACTGAGAGATTAAATTTATCGAATTCGACCGTTCATGGTCATTTTAAATGGCTAGGTTTAATCTCAAAGCTTGACATATGGGTTGCTCGTATTCTTACGGAAAAAAATTTGTGCCTTCGCATTGACGTTTGTAATTTGCTTCTCAAACGCCAAGAAAATAATCCATTTTTGAAGCGTGTTATCACTGGGAACGAGAAATGGGTTGTCTAAAACAATGTTAAGCGCAAAAGATCCTGGAGTGGAAAAGATGAACCGTTTGGTGGGATTTTAAAGGAATCATTTATTTTGAGCAACACAACGATCAATTCTGAAGTGTACTGTCATCAGTTAATGCGAAACCACATACAAGTTTGACCACTCGGCAAAAGCCTTTAGAGCTTGAATAGGATATATTGCCATACCTACCATACTCTCCAGATCTGGCAAATTCCAATTATCATTTGTTCCGGTCTCTACAAAATTTTTTAGACGGTAAAACGTTTAATTCAAATCAGGAGGTCAAAAATCGCTTGGATCAGTTTTTTGCCAGCAAAGAAGAACAGTTTTATGAGCGTGGAGTCCTGCTACTGCCAGAAAGATGGAAAAGGATATAAGATCAGACTGGATATTATTTAATTGAATAAAATATTAATTCACTATGAGAAAATCGTATTTGATTTTTATAAAGAAAACGAAATTACTTTTCTGACAACCCAATATTAAAAACGTTTGATATATAATAACTTTAAAAAAAAGACAATGAAGATGCTGAGCTTTTCAGAAAATCAAATAAATATACTTACGTATGTCGTCAGGATAATCATGAAATTTGGCGACTGTAAAAAATGAAGTGATAGGGATACTGGTACACAAGTTTTTATTAAAAAAAACGAAATTACTTATCGGACAACCCAATAAATATCAATGTTATTTTTTTCAAAGTAGTTCTGTAGGGCATAGTTGTATATCAGCGGAGGCATTGTTTCCACTCTTCCTAATATATTTTCGGCATTCCAAATTTTAATCTCCCATTTTTCGTAATACATTACAAAAACACAACTTTGCTTATTACGTTTTATAGGGTCGTATATTTGCGGAATAACATTGAAGCTTGTATTGGAAGTCTACAAAAGACTGATGTATGGTATATGCTATGCAGAGATAAATTATGTAGTGCTGCCAGATCACTCTAAATGGTATCAATCTTAATGATGTTCTGCCACATATTATACTATAGTTTAACGGTTCTATGGTATTTATTATTTGAATTGGTAAAAGACAAAGTTACTAAAGAACCCCGTTTATAAAATTAGAAAATTACCATATAAAATACATATGTAGGGACTTCATTTTGGAAATATGGTGATTGAAAATAGCGTTAAATAATTTTTTAATTTTTTTTTTATTTTAAATGTTATCTACAACTACTTATGCTAGTAACAAGCAAATTTTTTACGGGAATATACATGGGCATGAGGACATGTGGAGGAAAACACCCATCGATGTTACCTCTAGAACAGGGTAATTTTATTTTATAATTTGAGAGAATCTCTCGGCCATCGCCGTTTTAAACGCCGATGAGTGTATGCTGGAAGGGTGGGAATGAACAGTTCCCTTCCTAAAGAATTAGGGTGGAAGGATAGATGCGAATGGAATTTTTTATATCGGGAGATGCATAGTTCACGAACAAATGGAACATTTAGGTCACGGTGGATAACAGTGTTTCGCACATAAAAGGGGGCATTGACAATTTTACGAAGGATTCGGGATTGTAGGGATTGGATTGGAAGGGAGTTGGAATGCTTAGTCGAACCCCAAAGTTCTAGACCATATGTCCATATTGGTTTCAGAACCGTATTGTACAGTAATAGTTTACTTGTTGTTGTAAGTTTCGATTTGCTGTCTAGGAGACGTAAGAATTGTTTGTATCGTCCGTTAAGTTCACGTCTTTTAGTTTTCGTATGAAGGTTCCAGGTTAACCGTTTGTCGAATATAAGTCCAAGGTAACGTACGCTATTTTTTTGTGGAATAATACTGCCGTTTAGGGTTATGTTGGGAATTTGTTCTCGGCAGAGTGTGAAAGTTACATGAGCAGATTTTTGCTCATTTACCTTCACTCTCCACCTTTTGAACCAAGTTTCTAAGGAGTGGATATGGTTCTGTAGGATACTAATGGCTGTGGAAGGATCTTTGTGATGTGTCAGGATGGCTGTATCGTCAGCATATGTTACGGTTAGGATGTTGTTGTGGCTAGGAATGCCATGGGTATAAATGTTATATAGGATAGGACCTAGGATACTTCCTTGAGGGACGCCGGCGGAAATTGGATAAATGTCAGAGTACTCCATATTTTCAGCTACCTGAAAATATCGGTCTGAGAGATAAGATTTAAGGATGTGGAAATAACTCGAGGGTAGGACTCGCTGCAACTTCCAAAGCAATCCAGGGTGCCATACACGGTCGAAAGCATGCGAAATGTCAAGAAACACTCCTGGGCAGTATTCCTTTCGCTCTAGCGAACACGCTATGTAGTCGACTAAGCGATGACACTGCTGGATAGTGGAATGCTCAGGTCGAAATCCAAACTGATGTTGAGGAATGACACCCTCGGTTTCAAAAATGGGTTAAAGGCGTTTTAGGATTAATTTTTCTAGGATTTTTGATAACATGGGAAGGAGGCTTACAGGTCTATATGAGGTAGGAAGGTTTTTGGGCTTATTGGGTTTTGGGATCATCTTAATTATGGAAAACTTCCACAGAGAAAGAAAAAATGATGTACGGAGGATACTATTATAAATATAGGTTATAAGGACGTCTATGCGTTTGTTGTGTAAGAGAATATCTAGTTCTTGTCGGTGTAAATAAATAATTTTTGAATAATATTTTGTAATACAATTTAAACATAACTTTTAAAAAAGAAAGCAATAATTAAGCTTCAAGAGCTTTTCTTTTGAAAAATAACATAAAATATATGATTTGACTTTTAAAAATAAAATAAAGTTTTTCTTCCCGACTTTTTAAAATAAGATATAATTTCTTTTTTTTTGTATTATAAGCTAGTAACTTCCTTTAAGGATAACTGAGTACTTATCAAATACTACTTATAATTAATTCGATAGGGTAAGAAAATAATTAATATATCACTAATTTTCCTAGGCATATTTAATAAAGCTTTAACCTATGATTTGCATAAATTTTCAATTTAAAAAAAAATGTTTTTAAACCGATTATGTCAGCTAAAAAAAAAAAATATTAAAATATTAAGAAATTTTTTAAATACTCGTGTTTTGTACTAAAATGATTTTTATGTTTTTCCATTTTAACATTCTTTTTGCTATAAAAATGTTCTTATTACATTTGTATCGATCTTAGGACTATATTCTTGTCTTTGCTTAGTAGATGATCAGTCCTTCGTCCAGTAGGATGTGCATCCGCTATGTCCATTTCGGGTGTTTGTCCACGATAAAAACTGGAATATTGATTCCTCCGTGTTCCTGATGGCTGAGGGTCTTTTCAAAGGATAATGGAATAGGGAAAGGATAATGGAATAAGGCAGTTAAAGTAGAATGAAAGGTAAAGTGGTTTTGTTTTGGAAATCAGCATAGGACCATACCTCAGTGGGCAGTATTGGATGGCCGTCCAGCATGCAGCTGACTGTACAACCAGGCAAAAATTATTTACTGTAATGTAATTATTTAAACAAATAAAATATTTTAAAATTTTTAAAAAGTTAATAAAAATAAAGTCTTTTAAGAAAAGTTTTATGTTTTTCCGAAATTTTATAAATAATAATACTAGAATAAGATTGATAATAAAATGCTTACTAAGGTTTAAAAAATATGGAGTCTTTACAGATATAATTTAAAAAGTATAGTCCGACCCAAAGTATCGTAGAGAATAATAACGAAAATATTTTTATTTCGCTTTCGCCAATACAAAAATTTAAAAAAATAAAATTCTTAAAGGAAAGAGTTAATAAATTTAAATATCTTAGATTTGATTAAAATTTATACCTAAGAAAAGTCTTAGATTTGATTAATACCTAAGAAAAGTAAAAGGTCTCAAAGAAATTGAAATAACAAAAATTAAAAAAATATATTTAGAATATATTGGCCTAAGTAAAGACATACTACGTACTCAGACAATGTGCATTTAAGCAAAAACAGAATCTTATAAATTGTGGGTCTTAATAAAAAATCCTGAAATTCATAGGTTAAAATATGAAGAAAAATTGATATTATTCACCAAATACATAGAAAGTGTGGGTTTTAGTTGCAATAAATATGCCTAGTAAGATTCTTAGCAACAAACTAGGCATAAAATGTATCTTAAAAGTTTGTTATGATATAGTTTAATTTATAGAATCATGCTTTTTTGGCAGAAGCTAAATTATCCCTGAATTAAAAGTTTAATAAAAGACCAGATAAAATAAAAAATAAAAAAGCATAGGTCTGATCGTCAAAAGATTTGAAATTATACGTTTTAGGAATAAAGTTTTTAGATTTATTAATGAAGGGATAACGAATTAGAAGTATTAATAATGGAAGCCACAGAAAAGTAATATAAAAGATGGGAGAAAAAGGTTCAAAATCATAATTTTTTTAATTTTTTTAACAGCTGATCTCACAAAAAGAAAATATTTCCAAAATAAAGTTATTTAAGCAAAAGAGCTAAGGAATTGAATTCTATTAAAATCATCTTTAACTAAAATTAGATAATTTCAGTTGACTGTCAATTGAGGGCTTGTTCTTCTCTAATAAAATATTTATAAGGATTATTTTAATTTACGTTACGTTGGTTAAAACTGAAATTAAAATTTCCGCGGCCATTTAAAGTTTTTTAAAATTACAAAAATAATTATATAAAATCAAATAGTTTGTCTGGGCAGTATATTTTTCGCGACACTAAAATTAATTAGTAAGTTTTTCTTAAAATGTTTTCATATATTTGAATCTTGATAATGGAATAAAAGAATTTATTGGGTCTAAAAATTTAACTATTTTTAATTAGTAGATTAGCATTTTTTTATTGACAGTAAAATGGATAAAAATATACTTGGGTGTGTTTTTCCTGTTTCATTAGCATTTAAGATAGAAAATAAACGTTATTTTCAGTCACCTGTTATTGTAACTTAAAATGCAATTAAATCTAATCAATTTATTGATATACAGAAACAATCAAGAAAATGAAGAAATGCAATTTGATAATTTTTTTATTAGATCCATTCTAAACTATAGTTTACTTCAGATTATTGCCAATCAACAATAATTTGTTAACAATTCAATAGATTAAAATTATGCTGATTATTGTGAAACAAGATTTAACATAAATTCAAAACGAATGCAGCCCGAATGATTGAAAAGAGCAATAATAATAATAATAATGTTGCAGGGCGAAATATATAAATAGAATCCTAATTGCTCTCTAATGACCTAGATGCACTCCGATATACGAGTATCCGAAAGTGTAGATTGCACAATTTTTAATATCCAATCTTATGTAGGATTTGTAGGCACAACTCTAGCTAGTCAACTAGCCCAGAAGCATTGATGTGAATAGACGCGATCACGTTTCTTGAAAATGTCAAACCGATGGTGAGTGCTTGTCAGATTTGGGAGTGTCTCTAGTTCAAATATCACCAGACAAGTCTGCACGTACCTGCACTTGTACTGTCTGTATTTACACGTTCTAGAAATTGACAAAAATAAGAGGAAAAAAAATACAATATACAAAATAAAGTAAAATTTGTGAAAACAAAATGTTTTGGTTACTTTGTGGCTGTGTACTTGTAGTTTTGTTAATTACAAAACCAAATCAACTTGAAGATAGCGTAAGTAAATCGCAAAGCTTTGAAAGAAGAGGCATTTAGAGAAAAGTAAAATAGGGTCTTCATGTTCATGCTTTGAACTCGAACTCTAAAGCTCAAGAAAATCCTAAGAAATTATATAATCCAAGCACATTAAATTTTATCCAATCGTAACTACGATACGACCAGGTCCTCTTGGGTCTATTCTGGTCTTCATATCTACTCGGATTAGTAATGCCAATCGAACATTGATGTGGTAAAAATTTCCATTTGATTCAGTTCGTTTTAAATGAAAATTGGCGATTAAATGCAGTTTGTCGGGGGTCTAATGATATTAGTAAATTAAGTACTGGAGACACAATAAATTCTGTATTTCGAGAAATACGAGTATTTTCGGAGGTAACTATTTGAACATTATACGATTATAAATATACCGAGTATGGGCTGGTTCGTGTATTTGGCCCCGATGCCTTTATGTATAATGTAATCGCATAAGAAGTGAAATAACCTTTTCTATAGTGTATTGACATATTGTGTATTTAGAAAGATGTGAAAATAATAATTTTAAAACTCGGTTCAAATTTAGGTGTGTTCACCTGTGGAGTATGAACCTTAGACCATAAACTAGACAATAAATATAAACAAGTAGACGGAGAGTATGTGTTTATGATATAGGTACACACAATATTCAAGTTGACCACGTATAATTTAATGGGATCGTGACGGTAATAGCTTATTAGACGTTGATTCTTTGTAAATATAATGCCCATCAAAAAGGTAGGTGGCCCTGTTTACCATTTTACTTGAATTTTCTTCAGATTAATGCATTCATTCATTTTCTATAATCTCAATCGGAAATGTGTACTCGTATTCTTAAGCATAGGTAAGATCATTGTATTAATCATGGTCATTAATAGTTTATTGATATTTCTGCTAAAAAAAAATACGGTTTGCGCAGATTTAATTGATTACTGCATAACAAATTCAATTTATTCAAAAATGATCGCAATAGAGACGTTGTTAAACCAACTTTTAATACAGTTGGGATTATTATTTTGAAGTTTTTTTATTTTCTATCGGAAAATATTAACAATATTATTTTTTATAGAAATTGTATAATTGTGTACACAGAAAGCCTTATTTACAGTAGCAAAATTATAAACTTACTAAACATTTGATCTGTTTGATAATGTTTGTCAAGCGTAAAGCAATACTTATAAATTACAATAATTGTAAAAATAATAGTAATAAAAATATTTAACTATTACTGAATTTACCAACAAATAAAGTTAAGCATGTTACGATCTTAAAATATTATTTAATGGGCCAATTATTAAGTATTTATTTGATGAACAATTCAACGCTATTATTATAGAAATTTTAGCAATTTTAACGGTAAGCAGTTATTTTTTTAAAAGTATTTTTAAAAACGCATTAAAATTTAAAATTTGATTAATATGCTTTTGGAATTTATGACTCACATACTTAAGGAGTAATAAATAATGAAATTCACAGTCTAAAATCTATTATTATACTATAGGAAAAGATCCTTCGATTATGGGCCAGAGACCATATTCTAATTAAGGTCTTTGAGAAATTGCAGCTATTAAGGTCTTTTGCAAGTGTTATTCACGAATATATTTACGTCCAGGAATGCGTATCATTTAAATGGAAAATTGATTTAGTTGAAAAAGAAGACAGAGTATTTTTTTAAATTAAATTCAAAGGAAAATTTTTATTAAGAATATAGTATATACTTAATCCTAAGTTTTTCATTTATTTAAAATTAGCGCCTTCACAAAAAACTTTTTATCTCTCTCGTTAAAAAATTGGTTTGACTATGTATCATTTGATATCGCAACTATAGATTGTCCCCTTAAGAAGATTTGTCAAGACTGAAATAAGTAGTCATATCTGGGAGCGGTGCCTTCTATTATTGGATAGTAAAATGACTGCCTCACTTAATGATTAAATATTGACTGATAAAGGTAGCAATGCTGATTGACTTTAAAGAAAATTTATTTCAGTAAATATACTTCAGCGAATAAATTGCTTAATTTACCCTTTTATTCTTTTCTTGTATAATTTAATATTGGAGAACATTGAACGACCACTGTATTTTCTCTTTATATTCAGTAAACTGATATTTTATTTCAAATAATTTAAGTTACTACGTGCAATTTTTACATGAAAAATTTAAAATATTCGGAAAAACGTATATGGAACTTAAAGGTTATGAAAGTAAGATTTAAGTTGCAAAAACATACTTTATTGTAAAAACCGAAAGAAATGTTAACTATTTTATAAAAGATACTTGTATGTCAGGATGGGCTTGTTTGAACAAAAATCTAGTCTGTAAGTACAAAAAGATTTAAGTACAATTTACTGGTAGAATAACAGCTATAACACTGGGATTTATCAATTGAAAGATGGACGCATCATCTAATTACTAACGTAGACACTTGGAACGGAAGACGCTATGGAGAAGTGGATCATTATATGGCCTAACATATGACAGGTTCATGACGTATCTACACCTCCTTAAGAAGGACATTGATGCAACATCCTCTAATTATTGACCCACAATCGAGGATACGAAACATCACTTATTCCACTGTCCACCTAAAAAAAGAAAGTGGAGGAAGGAGTTGGCGAACTACTGTACCAGAAGTTCATTATTGCGGTAGTAAAATATGCATCCTATGTAAAATAGCAGCTCCGTCATGATCAAAGAATGAGAAAATGACATCCTGCAGACTAAAAAGGATATTAGGCCTTTAAAAGAATTCTCCCCTATCGAAAGCAAAATGAAAAAATTATTTTAATTTAGGTCATCCAGCTTGTAGTATCAGTAATTGCCTGTAAGGTGGACTAAACTCCAATTTTTGTAGTTGAGTTCATAGATTCTGAGTTTATCGAGTTTATCGTTTGTCAACTCACAAGTACTTCTAGCTACTCGCAGCTACTCTTGCTAATATAAATGAGTAGATCGCAAGAGTAGTTACGCATACAATTTACGGTAGAGGGGATTTTAGTTCCCAAAATGAAAATAGATGGCTTAGCGGGTTCGTTGGTTATGTTGAAGTGTCATATTTTGGTTTTTAATAGCTGTATTCCATTGGATAAATTTTGCTACTCGCAAGTACTTGCAAGTAGATGCCCATAGGGACGCACATTTTACTGATACAAGTAAAATATAATCTCAAAATAGTAAACAACAATACTGAGTTTATTCACACATACCCAATAAAAATTGAGTTTATTCACATATAAACAATACTGACAAAAATATGACTCTTCAACGTAACCAACGAACCCGCTAAGCCATCTATTTCCAGTTCGGGAACTAAAATACCCTACCGTAAATTGTATGGCGTTACTACGCATGCGAACTAATCATTTGTTCGAGGTGGTGTAGATAATGACAGCTAAAACTACTCGTGAGTAGCAAAATTTTCCGAATAGAATACAGCTATAACTTATGTTTATTTTATTCGTGCAGCAAAAGTAAAAAAGAAATGGAATCAAATATTACTGGAGTATGTTTTTACATAAAAAATAATTATACATTTATTAACTGACTGCTTTACAGGTTGTTATGGAATTGCTTGACGAGTAAATGTGTTTCGTAAAACCTTTGAATATTTATCAAATTCAAAGGTTGTACGAAACACATTCACTTCATTTCACGTTGCCAAGCTGAATAAACTCAGTATTGTTATTGACTATTTTGAGGTTATATTTTACTTTTGTCAGTAAATTTTGCGTTCCATTGAGCATTTACTCCCAAATACTTGTGAGTAGCAACATTTTCCCAATGGAAGATAACTAATACCACAAAAGTAATGACATCAATGCTGTTTCCATTTTAATTCCTTTGAGCAGCTACACATCGCAGCTTTGATCGTATTCGACAGTTTGGACTGCTCTGAAAACTCGAATATAACTATTTTACGACCTATTATCGTATAATTAAGTTATTTGTAAAGGAAACTAACTAGTAATCGGGAATAATATTGACAGAGCCCTCTAGGTGCGACAGAAGAGTTTTAATAGTAGTTTTTCCATATTAGCTTATAAAGGAATTTGACTAATAATGGGTCTTTATGATTATAGTAAGTGTTTACTTGAAAACTTTTATTAAGATGTGCAATAGATTATTTAAAGGATACTGCTGTAAATATAAATGTACATTTTTGTTCCAAATACATTTTTTTAATGATATTTGCTTCGAAAATTTCTCTTAATTAAATAGAAAAAATTAAATATTGATACAACGTAACATGGCTCTGCGCGTTTTCTAGAACATTCTAGAAAATCGGTTCCAAAGAGTTCCAGAGTATTCCAGAAAGTTTGATTCCGAAACATTCTATGCTAGAGCAACCACCGAGTGATTTTAGTCTGAACAGCAATTGGATAACAACTTAAAGTCGAGTATTAGTACAGCGAACGACGAATAAAGTCGGGAAGTGTAAAACAGAAATATTGTTTGAGTGATCAGTGAATTAAGTAAGGTCGTAAGTGAAATATAAAATAGTTAAAAAAAGAAAATTCTAAATATACAAAAAGAGTCTTTTACTATATCCATTAAATCTACGCAAGATCGTAACAATATCATGTAATGGAGAAGATCTTATTTGAGATAACTCCAGTGTTGTAAAAATCCTTTTTGTAAATTATATATGTCATTATTCATAAAGCGAGACAGTTGGATAAAAACATTCTTGGTACTCCAGTTTAGTACAGTGATCCTGCAGTAAAGTAGTATCAACATTGAATTGGGTTGTTCGGAAAATAATTTTTTTTTTTTTATAAAAATGAAAGACATTTTCTGATAGTGAATTAATATTTTATTAAATTAAATATTATCTAGTCTGATCCAATACCCTTTACTATGTTTCTGGCAGTAGCATGATTCCACGCTCATAAAATTTTTGTTCTTTGCTGGTAAAAATTGATCCAATTGATTTTTGACCTCCTCACTTGAATTAAACGTTTTACCATCTAAAAAATTTTATAGAGACCGGAACAAATGATAATCGGAAGGTGCTAGATCAGGAGAGTATGGTGGGTATAGTAGTATATCCCATCCAAGCTCTAAAAACTTTTGCCGAATGGTCAAACTTGTATGTGGTTTTTCATTATCCTGTTGGAACACTATACCTTTCCTATTGACAAACTCTGGCCTTTTTTCTTTAAGTGAATCATTCAATTTGTCCAACTGATGACAGTACACTTTACAATTGATCTTTGTGTTGCTCGATAGAAGCTCAAAATAAACGATTCCTTTGAAATCCCACCAAACAGATAGCATAACCTTTTTTTGATGAATATTGGCTTTCGAAGTGCTTTGGGCCGGTTCATCTTTTCTACTCTAGGATCTTTTGCGCTTAACATTGTTGTAGACAATCCAGTTCTCGTCCCCAGTGATGATACGCTTCAAAAATAGATTATTTTCTTGGCGTTTATCGAAGCAAAGCACAAATGTCAATGCGACGGCACACATTTTTTTCTGTAAGAAGATGAGGATCCTATACGTGTATGTCGAGATTTGAGATTAAACCTAGCCGTTTTAAATGATCATGAACGATTGAATTCGATAAATATAATCTCTTAGCAATCTCACGAGTTATTATTCGCCGGTTTTCATCAACTAATGCCTTTTTTGTTTTTTCATAAGCTTTAACAGACCTTCCAGAACGTGGTGCATCTTCGAGATCAAAATTGCCGGATCGAAATTTCGCAAACCAGTTTTGGTACTGGCGCTTACTTAACACATCTTCTCCATATACATTGGATATTATTTTTCTTGCTTCAATAGCATTTTTTATCCTTTCTATAGTAAAAAGGTAAAATATGCCGAAAATGCTGTTTTTCACTTTCCATATTTAAAAGGGTATCAACCAAAAACTACTATGCAGAATCCATTAAATTTCTTCATAAGCAAGCCTTGATATGTTAGCTGTCAAAATACATATGATTATGTGGCTTAAGTGTGAAGTTGGTTGTGAAAAAATGCAACTAAATCCTCTGTTGGGAAACAAACAAATTACTTTCCGAATAACCCAATAATTTACAGCGTCGCTATTTTAAAAACAAATTATAAAATTTATATCTGGATTCCTATATAAAACAGGAATCCTGATATTTTTTAAATACTTCTATTTTTGATCATGGCAACGAGTTCATTATTATTTTTACTGAGTACCTAAGTTTCTAACGGATAAATTCCACATAAAATAAAATTATATTGACATTTTTAAAAAGTATGTAAAATTTTAATGATATATTCAAGATAATTTGAAAAACTTAGAAGTAGTGTAAATTTTTCTTACATAATACTTAGTTCATAAAAGTTTTTGGTCAATAAATTGTCTTCTTTTGTAATTTCTCCAAGTCTTTCCGATGGCCATTTTTTCTCTTTTTGAAATCTCCTTAAAGGAAATGTGAAAAGTTACATTTTTTACTACACTCATGATATCGATTCAAATATCCCCAATCGCGAAAGTAACACCTTTTTACGTTTTTCTTTTGAAAGCATAAATTTCAGCTAGTTAAGTGTATACTTATGCTGGAAGTAAGCTAAATCCAACAAGAAATATATTTTGTCAGCTTAAACTTTTACCTTTGGCTTTTCGCTTTAGATTATTTTAATACCTTTTCTATACTCATACCTTATATTTATATTATACGTTCCTATAAGATATAACAGAAGGCGAAAAGTAAGTATTTTGGGTAATGATTTACGATACTCTTTGGGTTGGTAAGTTATCGTAAAGTTTTGAAGAAATAAGTTAAAGTAACTATCATGCCAACCTTATCTTTAAAAATAATGTAACTTCTTTCTTTGATATTTTTCAACTAGTTAGAAACTTACTACTGGCGCTATTCGCAATTTTATCTTATGGTAAATGTCGTTACTTTTTTAGAGAATTCTATATAAAAATTTCATGGAACTTTTGCTTATCTATTGATTTATTTATAAATATTTCAAACTGAAACTAAATATAGTGTAAAGTTAATTTACAATTGGAGAACAGATTTTAAAAAAAGAAATTTAAGAACTTTATATTATAGTGCTTGTTTTTGTTTAAAAGATTATTTCAGTAAATTATTTTTGTATTGTATGTGTCTACAATAACTTGTATTAATAATTACTTAATACCTATGAAACAGAAGCAATTATCTCTTTTATAGAATAATTTTTAGAGTAATTACTGAATTTCTGCACACTTCATAAAATTTTACTAACAAAATAATGTTAATGATTTGATTATCAGAATTAGAGTACATCTTTTTATTATAATTAAATTGACTTTGATATTTAAGTCAAATATTAACTAACCTTGGAGCTTTGAACATTAGAAACATATTTTTTTATGTAGGCAAAATTAAATTTAATCATGAAAAATTTTGATTAAATTAAAAACAAAAGTAATACAATACTTCTGAATTTAGTAAATAGGATGTGTTTCAATGGAATATTTTCTGAATATTAATTTTTACAGCTCATTAATTTTTTTCAATTATGTAACCTTTTAGAGCTCAGTTTTATTAAAAAAGACTGGAAATGGTGGCGAAAAAATTGACTATTCAATTCAATAATTTAATAGGATACAATTGATTTTAATGTCGCTATTGATTCATATTTGGATATTTGTATCTATAGCCTTCTTGTCATTAAGAAATTATCTCTCATTTAATTTTAATTTTTAATAATATTTAACTTTACAGATATATACAAAAATGCTATAGTAACAAATAGATTTATAAGTATAACAGTATTGATTAACATGAGGGAGTAAAGATCTGTCATGGTTGTTGCTGTATGCGTGAACATACATTTGTCATTTGAAGAAATGGCCAGGCCAGTAACGGTAAACCTTAGATTAAAGAATACCTGGATAGGCCCCTACCGTATATGTTTACGCAAATTTGTGTAAGAATTTTTACGTGGGGGATATGACTGTCAAAAATTGTTTATGTAGACATGACACCCACTGCCATCTATGTGTCGTAATGGAAATTTATTTAATTGCAAAAGCATAATTTATATTTATTTTAATTCACTTAATTTTTATTTTTTGTACAATCTTTTGATACGAAACAGAATTCTATTTAAGGTTTATTATACATTTCGTAAATATCAATCAAATATAAACCGCCTCAATTTTGTAGACTTTCGGAGAGTTTGAAAACTTTAATTCTTCATGAAAGTGGAGACTTGGGGGTTAGCTTTGTCATTTGTGAATCCGATGTTGACAGTTCAATGTTTACCATAAAATAGTACAGTGCCGGTGTATATAAAGTGTGTGTAAGAAAGTTTAAGGGACCGAATTTTTCTGATTATTTTCCATTGTAGTTTTCATTGTGTTATAATAATTAAAGTTTATTCTTCGGTAAGCTTATTATTTAAATAAATTTGTTTGTGGTAATACCACATTATAATGCATTTACTAAATAATATTTTTTTTATTTTTAAAAAATATTAGTTATTAAGTTTTTTAATAACATTAAAATTTTCATTTTGTAATTTAGTTTTAAAACACTTTCTTTTATATTGTATACGATTAACATCTTAATGTGCACATAATTGCTTTCATATAATCAAATAACTTACAATTCATATTTTTATATACTATTACCCACTTTAAAAATTCTGTTTAAATAAATAATATACAGTGAAATAAATAAAATGAAAATACATAATAAATAAATAAATATTAAAAAAAAAAACTGTCTTTTATTGCATATTTACAAAACTAATTCCATCAAACAACAAAACACGCAATATAAAAAAATCTGCTTCTTTACGCATAAATGATATTACATATGAAAAATGGTTTTAAACGAACCGCTTCAATCGCATACTGAACTTTTAAATTGGCCCCCAATGATTTACGCCGTTTCTGTTGTATTGCATGTGTGTGCGTTCTATGAATGTATTGCCAACAAAATTTGGACAGAATTTGTGTGTGGAGGCCTATCCAGTTCTTCTTTAATTTAAGCGGTAAACCGATTTAGGGTATGTCAATCGATGGAGTTGGAGGATATCTTTCACACCTGGAGATTGATATGATTGGAAAGACGCGAGTAAAAACTTTGTAACTAGACACAGTCACATCAAGAACAAAGAATTTTTTATCTAAAGGAATTGGATTCAACGAAAATTGAACGGCTTATAATAGCTCTATAGTTTTTGTCTGTAAGTCCATATAGGATTCCGAAGGGTATTAACAAAAAATTACTGTTTTACTGTTTTTTTGTTAATACTAAAATTACTGTTTTTTTGTTAATACCCTTCGGAATTTTGGTTATTACTCAAATTACTGTTTTTGATAAGTTTTTATCTAAGTACTGTTCTACGTTTCGTACTTTAGTATCTTATGATATGCAATTGCTATGAGATACTAAAGTACGATACTTAGAACAGTACTTAGACTCTTATGGCATTCAAAAACAGAGAATAAACTATCCATGAATAAAATTACATTCGTTCACTTTTATTATCCACTATAAAAAATGCTGGGAGATTTGAATTTGGGTTTGCAGGATTTATAATGTATAAGTAGAAATTTCGGACCTATAAATATCATAGAGGATTGGACCAGGTATGCTGCCCTGTGAAATATAGATATTTGATAGTTCGTCGTATCAAAAAGATATTTTAGAGTTCGTCGTTAGCTTCATTTATTCAAAAATACCAGTCTGTAGACAATCAATTGAGTATCAGGTAGTAGAGGAGGGAATGATCCTCTTGAGTTTCCAGAGTAAGCCCGGGACCCAGACTCTATCAAAAGCTTGACTTATATTAAGAAACAGACCGGGATAATATTGGTTTCTTTTTGAAGAGGATGCAAAAGAAATTGACGATTTGATGACACTTCTGGATAATGGAGTGTTCGGAGCGGGGAACCGAATTTATGGTTCGAAATTAAATTTAAGAATTGGAAGAAAAAATATCTTTCTAGAGAAAACTAAATAGAAATATTGTAGAATATTCAGTTCTTTTTTGACTTTACTGGAATGTGTTTTGTTTACTCAGTCTTCAAGTGGAGTAAATATAGTTGCTAAATATTCACTAAATGGTTCTGCTTTACTTTTATTAGTTTTCTCCTAAATTTTTTTAGGATTGCATTGTTTTCTTATAAGATAGAATTGATTTTGTGGCTGTCCATAATTTTTTCTGAGTGATCAAGTATATTATATTTTTAAATTTCCTCATGTAGTTTCCTTTGTAGTTTGATCAGTTTTGTTTTGAGTGCTATCCACGCATTTTAGCATTTCTCTCGTCTAATTGTTAAGGGTTAATTTGATTCAGTTTGATGCTAATATTTTTATATTAAATATTTATACTTTAAAAGAACATGAGTACACTTGGTTGACAGGACACCATAATTGTAGAAAATATAGGTACAGAAAAATTTCATTTATTAGCAACTAGCTAATGACCGGAATGCGTTGCAATGTCCCTTTCAATTTTTTTGTAATTTGTTTGTAGTAGTTTTTCCCTAACAGAGGACTTAATTGTATTTTTTCATAACCAACTTCATACTTTAGCCGCATAATCATATGTATTTTGACAGCTGATATAGCAAGGCTTGCTTCGATTAATTCTGCACAGTAGTTTTTGGTTGATACCCTTTTAAATATGGAAAGTGTAAAACAGCATTTTCGGCATATTCTACTTTTTTATTATAGAAAAGATAAAAAGGCTGTTCAAGCAGGAAAAATTTATCCGATGTGTATGGAAAACATGTGCTAAGGGAGCGCCAGTGCCAAAACTGGTTTGCAACATTTCGATCCAGCAATTTTTATCTCGAAGATGCACCACGTTCTGGAAGTCCAGTTGAGGTTTATGAAAACACAATAAATTAATTGATGAAAACTGGCGAATACAACTCGTGAGATCGCTGAGAGAATAAATTTATCGAATTTGACCGTTCATGATTATTTGAAACGGCTGGGTTTTATCTCCAAGCTCTCATATGGGTTCCTCATCTTCTTACGGAAAAAAATTTGTGCCGTCGCATTGAAGTTTGTGATTTGCTTCTCAAACGCTAAGAAAATAATCCATTTTTGAAGCGTATCATCACTGCGGACGAGTAATGGATTGTCTACAATAATGTAAAGCGCAAAAGATACTGGATTAGAGAAGATGAACAAGAAGGTTATGCTATCTGTTTGGTGGGATTTCAAAGGAATCGTTTATTTTGAGCTTCTATCGAGCAACACAAAGATCAATTGTAAAGTGTACTGTCATCAGTTGGACAAATTGAATGATTCACTTAAAGAAAAAATGCCAGAATTGGTCAATAGGAAAGGTATAGTGTTCCAACAGGATAATCCGGAACCACATACAAGTTTGAGCACCCGGCAAAAGCTTTTAGAGCTTGGATGGGATATACTGCCATACACACCATATTCTTCAGACCTACCATCTTCTGATTATCATTTGTTCCAGTCTCTACAAAATTTTTTTATTCTGTAAAAACTTTAATTCAAATGAGGAGGTCAAAAATTACTTAAATCAGTTTTTTGCTAGCAAAGAACAAAAATTTTATGAGCGTGGAATCATGCTACTACCAGAAAAATGGCAAAGGGTACTGGATCAGACTGGACATTATTTAATTAAATAAAATATTAATTCACTAAAAGAAAATCTTCTCTCATTTTATAAAAAGAAAACGAAATTACTTTCCGAACAACCCAATATAATTTAGTGTAAATGCATAAATAACTTGCTAAGTACCCCTTAATGAATAAAATAAATGAGTTTTTATTTTTAGTTGCAATGCAAGTGGGTATCAATATTTTTTGGTGTTCCTACTCTGGAGCAAATAACGCATAGTTGACTAAGGGCCAAACAAGCATTTTATAAATTTAATCTAGTAACATTTATCTATAACTCATGGGCTTTGCTCATTGCAATTACGAAGGCAAGGCGCACAGGAAACTGAAGTCGCTAAATATCGAATGGCAAATTGCGGGAAATCATTTATACTTGAATTATACTTGTAAAAAATATAGCCGCATTTATACCTGAATCATACCTGAATAAATTTGCCAATGGGTGAGAAAATATAACTAAATAAATAAAAGTCATATAAGGCTTCAAAATAGTAAAAACAAATAGTTGAGGCAAGTACAAAAGAAAAAGGTAAACAAACGTAATTTCTTAAATTTAAAAATGCAAAGAAATGGAAAAATACTACAAAAAATGCGAAGTAACGAAAAACATATGAGGGTCGTTCAATAAGTCCTTAGAAAATCCAAGAAATTGCGCTCGTACTGTCGGTAAAGATTTTTTTTTTGTAAGTAGCATTATCGACAAGAAAGCTGTCGATAATGCTACTTACAGCATTATCGACAGCTTTCCTGTCGATCCATAGCGTAGGTCAATTTCTATCGTCGATTAAAATTAACGACATTTATTTGTGCATAACAATGGAAAAAAGCGAGTTTAGGGCTGTCATCAAACATCTCCATTTGAAAGGCTTAAGCCCGAAAGAAATCAAAGCCGAGTTGGATGCAGTTCATGGCACATCTGCACCTGTGTTTGCGACGGTTTACAATTGGGTGAATGAATTTAATAGTGGCCGTTCATCCACAAAAGATGAACATCGTTCAGGACGCCCAGTTGAGGTGTCTACTCCTGAAATCATCGACAAAATCCACGATCTGATTTTGAACGATCGGCGAATTAAAGTGCGTGAATTAGTTGAGGCCACGAGCATATCACAAGGTACAGTCGCTTCAATTTTGCATGAAAAATTGTCTGTGAAAAAAATTTCGGCAAGATGGGTGCCGCGTTTGCTCTCAGAGGAGAATAAGCGCAATCGTGTAGTGGACTCTGAGGCTATGTTGGCACTCTTTCATCGCAATCCTGCCGAATTCCTTCGTCGATATGTCACTGTGGACGAAACCTGGATACACTACTACACTCCAGAAACGAAGAGACAGTCATCACAGTGGATTTTCAAGGGTGAACGGGCTCCGAAGAAGGCAAAAACTGTGCCATCGGCCGGCAAGGTGATGGCCACGGTCTTTTGGGATTCGCAGGGCATCATTTTTATCGACTACTTGGAAAAAGGAAAAACAATAACAGTAGCGTATTACGTGTCGTTGTTGCAACGGTTGAGCGAGGAAATCAAAGAGAAACGCCCCCATCTGAAGAAGAAAAAAATCCTCTTGCATCAGGACAATGCGCGTGTGCACACCTTCGCTGTTTCCATGGCCAAAATTGTGGAATTGAGAATGGAATTGTTCCAGCATCCCGCTTATTCACCAGATTTGGCCCCGAGTGACTATTTTCTTTTCCCCAATCTGAAGAAATGGCTTGGCGGACGACGGTTCACTTCCAACGAGGAAGTCATTGCTGAAACGGATGAGTATTTTGCAGAACTTCCGAAATCCTATTTTTTTGACGGGATAAAAAATTTGGAAAAACGGTTGGAAAAGTGTATAGAGCTAAAAGGAGATTATGTTGAAAAATAAAATTTTTTTTTTTTAAAAAACAGTTTTTTCCATCTTTTTCTAAGGATTTATTGAACGACCCTCGTATATTTTTTTATATAGTTGCACTACAGTGCCGTTTTGACGACTAGTTAGAGCAAAAAGGGTAGCGTAGAAACACTCCCCGTATCCAAAAACCCTCATATACAAATTTTCATAATGATCCGTTGAGCTGTTTAGGAGTCAATAGGGAACATACAGGCAGACAAACATTCATTTGTTTATAGGTGTGTATATAGGTAGAGAACAGTTATATGGAGAACTTTTATTATTGGTAAAACAAGTTATTATATTATTAGTATAGAAAAGTTTCTTAAGCGGTCTACCTTATTTTTGGATACCTTCACTATCTTAAATGAAATAAAGTGTACCATGAATTACTATCTTATTAATAGTACTTTTTTTTTATTAATATGAACAACAAATCAATATGTCCACCTGACATTAGTAAGGTCACATTCGCACATGAGTGAAGAAATTGTGAGGTAAACATTTTTTACACGCTGATAAAAGTTTTGCTAATTGATGAATTTTTAATTTACTGACTTGCACTTAAAGTATTGTATTGTACTTAGGCTTATATTCTATTCAAATCGATAGATTTTGGTGTTGCTTATAAATAATTACTACAAAATACAAATGAATTGTCACAATGTCATGAATGCAATACGATGCAGATAATTACTTTATTTACACTTTTGATTACATCTTCATGATTGATTGATTTGAACACGAATATTGTCTTTTTTAAAGGAGTGCCGATGAATAATATTGTAAATGCGAAAATCGTGTATTTACACTATTCCAAACCAAAAGTTTTCTGTTTATTTTGAACATGTCACCGTACAAGTTCATAATGAATTAAAAATTTCACACATGCCTGTCTCTTACCGCACTTAAATAAATTTTTCTATACGCGTAGAATTGTGCAAATAAAAAAAGAAAATATTTATACAAAATTCGAAAATATTCTGTTATTGAGTTTTTAAGTTTTTCATAATGTCTATTTTGTTCATTAGTAATATTTAAAAAAGTTATTATGAACCTTTACTACGTTTCTGTTTTTTGGATAGATGAGAATTTTTTATTCAAATATAAATTAAGTATTAGCCACTAGTATTAAGATCTTATGTGTAGATTTGTATTTAAGTGGTACTAAAATATATTTAACATTTAGAATAGAATAATTTACACGGCTATTAAATATTTATTATTAATGAAAATGATTAATTGATTTTAATAAAAACTTTTAAATTAAATTATGATAGATTATTTTTACAAGAAAAAGCTTAAAAGTTCAAATCACAGTCATAGGATAGCATATTCATACAATACTGAAAAGCTTCATGTGGAGAAAAAAACATAGTGAAAAAACATTCAATTTGACTTTTAGTGACATTAATTGCGTAACGTGATAACTTTCACAATACACATAGACGCTGAATCTAAACCCGATTTTTTTCCCGTTGTCACAAAAAGTTGATGTTATAACGAGTAGTCCCCTTCAAAAATTAGAACACTTTTTTTTTAATATAATACGAATTAAGGTGTTCAAATTTATTTATAAGGCCAAATCTACTATATGATCATAAATTATAAATAAGTAGTGTAATTATATTGTAGAACGCTTTTATTAATAATCCTTGTGCGATCTACGAAAACTTAAGTTTTTGGCGACAACCATTGCGGTTGGTATTTTAGGTCAGAAAGATTCTAATGATCCTACGAGTATGCATTGGCGGAGTAATACATAGGATCATCTGAAGCTTTGCCGATAGTAAAATTAAGAACCAATGTTGCGACATTAAAAGTTTCAAAATGGACGAAGCGTAATATAGAAATACTACCCATGAAAGTTTACAGTCACTATATTTATAGTAGCAGAAGATGACATTGTATTTTACAAAAAACTAAGAAACACGACATTATGAAGGGAGGCTTATATCTTTAATTTGGTACTATTTTGGTAAGCTGCCATTCTTTGAGCTAGATTTTCACAAAAATTGATAATGAGTGGCGAAGATTACTTCGATTAAAGTGGCTCCGTTAACAAACAAAAGGAAGGGATTTGGGTTAAGGGAGCTTAATTAAAGGAAGTCCAAGAACAATCCTTACATGCCTATAAAGTGATGTGCTGTCTGAGCCGGAGGAGTCATTGATTCGGATATCTTTGAGGACGTTGTTAGCTTTGCTGTTACTTATCGGCAAAATAGAGAATCTATAGAATTTTGTAATAGGTAAATTGGACCAATTGGAGTTAGCCGATATTTATTTCCAACAGAAGGACCCCACTTAACTTTAGAATAGAAATTCTACAAGCGATGCTTCCTATCCTAATTACCAGGTGTATAAGCTTAAATCCACATGTTTTTTTCATAGAAAGCAAAAACAAATTTATTCAAAGTACTTGCCTTTGCTAGCTACACACTTTTTCCATATCTTGGGCAATTTGTGGATACCACGCCATAAAAATACCTTCTCTTTCGAGGCAAACCACTCATCAAGCCATTTTCGGACGTCTTCGTAAGAATCGAAGAGCTGCTCAGCGAGCGCGTGGCCCATCGACGAAAACAGGTGGTAGTCGGAAGAGGTCAGGTCTCGTGAATAAGCGGGGTGGGGTAGCACTTCCCAGTTAAGTGTCTCCAAGTAGTTTTGGACCATTTTTGACGTGTGCGATGATGCGTTGTCGTTTAGGAAAATCAGCTTGTCATGTCTTTGTTGATAATTCGTCCTTTTTCCACGCAGACCATGGTGCAATTTGATCAGTTGTTGGTGGTAGCGATGGGCATTGACAGTTTCACCAGGTTTCAACATCTCATAGTAGACGATACCCTGCTCATCCCACCAAAAGCACAGCATTGTCTTCCGTCCGAAGCGATTTGCTCTTGGGGAAGATGTTGATGGTTGACCGGGATCAACCCACGATTTCTTGCGTTTAGGATTCTCGAAATATATTCACTTTTTATCGCCTGCCACAATCCGATGCAGGAACGACTTTCTTTTTTGTCTGGCGAGCAAGATTTCGCATGTGTTTTGGCGTCGCTCCATCTGCCTATCGTTCAATTCATGCGGCACCCATTTTCCGATCTTTTCAATCTTCCCCATGGCACGCAGACGTATGGAAATGGCTGGTTGAGTAACACCCAATCGCTCAGTGAGCATTTTTTGCGACTGGGTATCGTCTTCGTTCAAAAGAGCCTGCAATTGACGGTCCTCAACTTTTCTAGGCCGATTATCACACTTCTTGTCCAACAAGTCAAAATTTCCGTCTTTTAATCGACGAAACCAATCTCGGCATGTTGTTTCCGATAAAGCACTGTCACTATAGGGTCCATAAGCATTTGATGCGATTCGGCAGCCGATTTCTTCAAATTGAAGCAGAAAAGCAGAGCTTCCCGCATATGCTCTTTTTCTGGCACAAAACTAGACATGATTATAAAAGGAAAAATGTATGTTGTTATACGAAATTGCTGACAATGTACACTGATTAATGTTGACAGATGTCAAACTCTTAAGGTATAGCGTGCCCATGGTAGCTTAATATGCTCACTCACGCCATCTATGACCAAACAGCGAATTTTAGCTTATATACCTGGTATGCCGCAAAGTAATAATGTGGATTTGCTCTCTCTCTCTCGTCAGATTTAACCGCTTATGATTTCTTCCTGTGTGAATACTCTTCCTGTTAGAAAAAGGTCTACGATTACCGATCAGAAATAATTGAATAACTTAAAGAAAACATATGTCAAGATGAAATTAACCCGGAAATGTGTGAAAAATTATTGTGAAATATTAATGTATGTTTTCCTTAAGTTGTTCAATTATTTCTGGTAGTACAATTAAAAAAAAAATTATCAACTTAGATATATTGTAAATTATGTGTATTAAAACGTCACTATATGATTAAATTTTCGTGTCTACTTTGGCTTTATAACGTCAGGATTAGAGCAAGTCTTCATGTGTCGCATCATTCCTTAAAAAAATTTTGTCTCTTCCGCAATCATGGATTGAATCTTCTATAGAAATTTCCGTAATCCTATCCTTATGTATATTTGTTTATTGATAAAATACCAAAGATAATTTTTACTATTCGTATTTAAATTTGATTTTTTTTTATAGATCAAAGCTTAAATAATATCATTTATCTACTATAATATTTACTGTTTCATTACCTTTGTGAATTTCAACTAAATACAATATAAGGTGTAGTAAAAAGATATCCATTATTTTTGCATTAAATTGAAGGTTTTATTTAGCATAGATAGAATGATACGATTTAGGTCAAATATGCACCGTTTTGTTCGATAACTTGTTGCCATTTTGGAGGTAATTTCATAATGCCTCTCTCATAGAAACCGTCGTCCCTATTGGCAAAAAACTGGGACAGTCGATTTTCACAATCTTCTCTTGAGGCGAATTTTTCACCTGCAAAATCATTCGTCATAGACAGGAAGAGGTGGTTATCACTTGGTGCCAGGTCCGGACTATAAGGTGGATGTATAAGAACATCCCAACCAAGGTCCCGGAACTTCTGGCGAGTCACCATCGATGTATGCGGCCTGGCGTTGTTCTGATGGAACACAATTCCTCTCCTATTGGCCAAAGCTGGCCATTTCTGGGCGATTGATTCTTTCAGACGGTCCAATTGTTGACAGTATAGGTCCGAATTAAGAGTTCGGCCATAGGGGAGCAGCTCATAGTAGATGATTCCCTGCCAGTCCCACCAAACACACAGCAAAACCTTCCTGGCTGTCAATCCTGGCTTGACCACCGTTTGCGCCAGGTGACCGCGATTTGACCACGACCGTTGTCACTTGACGTTGTCGTAAGTGACCCACTTTTCATCACCAGTAACCATCCGCTTCAGAAATGGATCGATATTGTTGCGATTCAGCAGCGATTCGCAGATGGAAATTTGGTCCATGAGGTTTTTTTTGCGATAACTCGTGTGGCACCCATACATCGAGCTTCTTTTTGTATCCAACCTTATTTAAGTGTTTCCAAACGGTTTTTTGTGCAATATTAAGCTCCTGCGCAATCGACATTTTCGACAATTGGCCTTCCAGAGCGTGGTGCATCTTTGACATCAAAATTACCGGAACGGAATCGACGAAACCAAAATTGCGCGTAATTGACTGTTACAGTATCAGGACCTTTTTTTCTCTTTGTTGGTATCCATCTTTGACGAGTGCTAAAAAAATACTGAGTCAAGTAATCAAAAAACTGTTTGAGAAGCTTTTTTAGTACAAAATCTTATCTTTCTAACACCATCTAGTGCAACCCGATCGCACTTTTAAAACGGGAGATACAGACTCCTAAGGCCATCTATTGGCAAAATAATGGACTACTGTTTACTACACCTTATATAATTTGAATTAAAATCGTATATATGGTATAGTTATAACTAAAACACCTTACAAATATCAAACATATATGAGTACAAAATCCTGTATAGTATGAGTTGTTTCATAATAAAGATTCTTAATATTGAAAATGCTCAGAAATCTACGTAGGCTACTATATATATTTCTGGCCTAGGCAACACTAAGTGTTGCCAGGTGCGATCTGACATTTCCATTGGAAAGTTTGACATTTTTTAGCATAAACGTACTCAGAACGTTTTGACGTACGACTATCATTTGTGTTGTTTACAGTGACTTGAAAAAATCAATTTGGCAAAAAAATGGAATTAACTCGTGAACATTTTCGTGCGATCATTTTTCACAACTTTCGACGTGGATTATCACGACAAGAGTGCATCGATGAACTTAAATCTTTGTATGGCTATGAAGCACCATCCTATAGCACTGTGAAAAACTGGTACAACGAATTCAATCGTGGCCGACGCTCGCTCAAAGACGAGTTCCGTGAAGGTCGTCCAAAAACAGCCGTTGTTCCAGAAAACATCGATGCCGTACGTGAACTGATAATGCAAGACCGTCATGTGACATACCGTGAGATAGAGGCATGCCTAGGCATTTCTCCCACCAGCATACATTCGATATTGCATGAACACCTGGCCGTAAAAAAGGTTTGTTCTCGTTGGATCCCGCACAATTTGACAATCGCTCAAAAAAAGGCTCGTGTGGATTGGTGTAAAGAAATGCTGAAAAAATACGATCGCGGTGCTTCAAAAGACGTTTATAAGATCGTCACAGGTGACGAATCATGGATCTATGCGTATGAGCCCGAAACAAAACAGCAATCGACCGTGTGGGTCTTCCAAGACGAGTCAAATCCAACGAAAGTTGTTCGTGGAAGAAGCACTTCGAAGCAAATGGTCGCTTGTTTCTTTGGCAAAACTGGTCATGTGGCGACTGTTCCGCTTGTGCAACGTAGGACGGTCAATTCTGAGTGGTACACCACCATTTGTTTGCCTGAAGTCTTCGGAGAAATTCGAAAAACGAACAAGAGAAGTCGAATCATTGTGCACCATGACAATGCGAGCTCTCACACATCGGCTCAAACCAGCGCCTTTTTGACCGGACAAAACGTCGAATTGATGGGTCATCCTCCGTACAGCCCTGACTTGGCACCCAATGACTTCTTTTTAATTTTCGTCGCCAGAAGATGCTGTTGAAGCATTCAAAAACCATGTTTTGGAGGTGTCTCAATCGGAGTGGAAAAAGTGCTTCGAAAATTGGTTTGAGCGCATGCAAAAGTGTATAAATCTTGATGGAGAATATTTTGAAAAACAATAAAACCTTTTTCGTTGATAAATATTCGCATTTTCATTATTAGGCCAGAAATATATATAGTAGCCGGCTACTATATATATTTCTGGCCTAGGCAACACTAAGTGTTGCCAGGTGCGATCTGACATTTCCATTGGAAAGTTTGACATTTTTTAGCATAAACGTACTCAGAACGTTTTGACGTACGACTATCATTTGTGTTGTTTACAGTGACTTGAAAAAATCAATTTGGCAAAAAAATGGAATTAACTCGTGAACATTTTCGTGCGATCATTTTTCACAACTTTCGACGTGGATTATCACGACAAGAGTGCATCGATGAACTTAAATCTTTGTATGGCTATGAAGCACCATCCTATAGCACTGTGAAAAACTGGTACAACGAATTCAATCGTGGCCGACGCTCGCTCAAAGACGAGTTCCGTGAAGGTCGTCCAAAAACAGCCGTTGTTCCAGAAAACATCGATGCCGTACGTGAACTGATAATGCAAGACCGTCATGTGACATACCGTGAGATAGAGGCATGCCTAGGCATTTCTCCCACCAGCATACATTCGATATTGCATGAACACCTGGCCGTAAAAAAGGTTTGTTCTCGTTGGATCCCGCACAATTTGACAATCGCTCAAAAAAAGGCTCGTGTGGATTGGTGTAAAGAAATGCTGAAAAAATACGATCGCGGTGCTTCAAAAGACGTTTATAAGATCGTCACAGGTGACGAATCATGGATCTATGCGTATGAGCCCGAAACAAAACAGCAATCGACCGTGTGGGTCTTCCAAGACGAGTCAAATCCAACGAAAGTTGTTCGTGGAAGAAGCACTTCGAAGCAAATGGTCGCTTGTTTCTTTGGCAAAACTGGTCATGTGGCGACTGTTCCGCTTGTGCAACGTAGGACGGTCAATTCTGAGTGGTACACCACCATTTGTTTGCCTGAAGTCTTCGGAGAAATTCGAAAAACGAACAAGAGAAGTCGAATCATTGTGCACCATGACAATGCGAGCTCTCACACATCGGCTCAAACCAGCGCCTTTTTGACCGGACAAAACGTCGAATTGATGGGTCATCCTCCGTACAGCCCTGACTTGGCACCCAATGACTTCTTTTTAATTTTCGTCGCCAGAAGATGCTGTTGAAGCATTCAAAAACCATGTTTTGGAGGTGTCTCAATCGGAGTGGAAAAAGTGCTTCGAAAATTGGTTTGAGCGCATGCAAAAGTGTATAAATCTTGATGGAGAATATTTTGAAAAACAATAAAACCTTTTTCGTTGATAAATATTCGCATTTTCATTATTAGGCCAGAAATATATATAGTAGCCCACGTATTTATCAATTTTTTTTTCAGTTGAGTATGTAGTAGCAATTGAGGTAATTGAAGTATTTAATTACTCTATTAACAGTTTTTAAACGCTATTTTACTAAAACTAATTTCTATTTTTCGCCATAGCTTTTATAGAATCGATAAAAAGTAAATGGTTTATTTGTTAATTACAAAGAATTTTTCTTAAATTACATACAATTTTCTCAAATTAAATTATAAAATTGTTCAATATTTTACTACATGCATATAAGACGATTAATAGAAAAAAGTATTCTTATTGGTTACACTATTCGATTTATTGTTTCAACAGACTATTTGAGGAACTAACGAATCCAACAATCGCCACTTGCTAATTGCGAAGAAATGAATTTTTATACCTTTTCTATTAGACTATAGTACAACTAGATTTAGCTAGTAACAATGAACTGTTACTATACTAGCCTTTGTTTATATTCTTATTATCACCAAGTCTTGACTTCTAAGTAAATCATTAATTATACAAATTGGAGCTATTACAGAGACGTTCGAGACGATGAAATATGTTGATTTCTTATGTGCCAATTTGGATAATTATTAGCCTTCTGCTGCTAATTGGAACTAAATCAATTAATTCAATCGATTTGTTTTCTTTATTAATTATTCGGCATGGTTATCAATGCCTTGTTCTGTTTACTAGACTCATGAATTCTATCCGTGACTGGACACTATGTTATCATATGTATTATTACATTGTATACTGGATGTACTGTTCTGTGTGAAATTTTTCCTAATTCTTTTTCTAAGAGTACATATTTAAACATGGTTGATTTTTGTATATATTTACTCATAAATATATGGTATACGCAAATAGAGGATTATTCAAGGTCGTTTGTTTAACTATTTGGATTTCACAGTTTACATTAATTTTATGTTGTATACTTTTTTTTAACACAAAAAAAAAATATAGTCAACAATGGACTTCTCCACTAATGATCAATAACGCTAGTATGCTAACTAAGTTAGTCATAAAATGCATTAGACAGAAATTTGACAATAAAAAAAACTTAAAAATATTACAATACTTTGAAGAATTTCAGTCTTTAGTATAAAAAAAAAATGTTTTTTTTGTAGAATATAATATTGTAGTCTGAAAAATAAGTTTAAATTTAATATTCATCAGATAAAATGAATCTCAGAAAATCGGTTTATCTCCATTGACCTAAAAATTTTACTAAACAAATAGAATAAAAATTGATCATACTCCAAATTCCGTGATTCTATTTTTAGTAATAAAAAAAAAATATTTTACGATTGTAGAATATTATCTTGTGCTTCCTAGGATATGAGCTAACATTTTACCTACTGTGTTATTATTTATTGAATGAAGTAAATTTAAAAAAAAGTTTTAATATATTATAAGTAATATTTATAATAAAAGATTATCTTTTTATTTCGATAATTATTATGAATTTATTGATGTATGGTTACTATGAGAATTATTTGACCTTATAAATTTCAATATAAATATGATAACAATTTATGTCTTATCTTTTGATAGTTAAATTTATTAGATATGAGAGTTGTATGATTAATACCTGGCCTCGAGGTAAAAAACCATTTTTATCTGTAAAATTTATTTCCATTTTAATATAGTCTATTTTTAGCTTGATACAATTAGTCCAACATTTTTCTATCTTTTGTATTTCCTCTAAACAATACGATCTCTCCGATCCTTCAATATAAGCATTTATTTCAGCAATCACTTCATCGTTTGAGCTGAATCTTTTAGTGCCAAGGCAGTTTTTCATATTCGGAAATAGGTGTATATGGGGATGTGGAGCAATTCGTATTGTTACGCGTGCATTGTCTTGATGTCAGCGATCTTTTTTCCACTAAATGTGGACGTTTTTTTTACAGTATTATTGCAACAATCCAATAAGTTTTGCCCTTTCCAAGGTAATTAGCATATAATGGATTATGCTGCGTGCATCTCAAAACAATGTGGCCTTGTCCTTCTTTGATAACGGCTCGCCACGGAAAACACTCTGTTTGGACAGTTCTTTGTTCTCTGGTGTTTTGTGATGAATCCATATTTCGTCAAAAGTTATGAATCGACGCCAAAATTCTATTGGATTGCATTTCAACATCGCCAAACATTTAGAAGTTGACACACATGCGTGCTCATGATCAATTATGAGCAATCGCAATATCCGTCTTACGGAAATCTTTCTCATATCCAAATGAGTTGATAAAATATTCTGCACTTGTTCAATTAAGATGCCCACAGCCTCAGGAATCTCACTACCCTTTACTCTTAGAGTATTTGTTACATTATTGTAGATTTTTTTCAAATATTTTTAATGTGGTGGCCTCATTTGAAGAACGAGAATGTTCTTCATCAAAAATGCTTGTACAGCCGTTGTTGTCCACTATTTCATGGTCGATAAGGAAGGTGCAGAGTGCCCATAAACTTCTCAGAATTCTAGTTTTATCTCATCATTCGTTTTTTTCTTCTTTACAATCAATTGCTTGACCACTGTTCAATATTTAATTTTTCATTGTTATAAAGTCACAAAAGTATTGTTTTTACTTTAAATAGCTGTCAATCTCAAACTAAATAATGCAATTGCTTGAAAATTTGACAGGATTTTTGTGAAATACTTCATTTCTGAAAAATAGAGTTATTTTAGTAGTGGCAGCAACATTTCTTGCAGCCATTTCTTAAATTTATGATTATGAATTTATTTTTAAACTATAAGAGAAGAACTCTAAATTCGTTATGTTTAACAAAAGAATGTTTATTGAGAATATTATATATTTTTATATTTTTTTTATTAATTTTATTTTACACATTTTTAAGGATGAATTGGAAGGATTATATTCGATGAAGTGTATAGCATGCAGAATAGAAAAACTGAAGAGTTAATTTTCTTTGAAATATTAATAGTTCTTAGCCAATATTCAATTAATAACAAAGATATTTTATAAATGTTCAAATACTACAATAGCTGTATTCCATTGGACCAATTTTGCTACTACACTAGTTGTGTATCTGTCATCATCTACTTTACCTCGAACAGAGCAGTAATTTTCATTTGGAGTTACGCATACACTGTACAGTAGGTGGATTGTAGTTGCTACAGTGAAAATAGATATATTTGCGGGTTCGTTGGTTATGTTGAAATGTCATATTTTTGTTTTTATTGTTTATGTGTGAATAAACTCAGTATTGTCGGTGACTATTGTGAGATTGTATTTTACTGCTGTAGTGATATGTTCATTTTATTGAGAGTCTACAGCGCTGTAGCAAAATTGGTCCAATTGAATACGGCTAATATCAAGTATGGTTAATTATATTTTTAGAATCCGTCACCCATTAAGTTAACTGATTTTACAAAATTGCTACTAATACGTAAGATTTCGAGAGTGATCTCTGGTAATTTCGGTAACCTATACATTAAAAATTATACAATTATTAATTACTATTAAAACGTTTTAAGTATATTAAATCTGATTTTTGCAATAACAAGAGTTGAACATTATAATATTGTATATACCAAATAGTTAAGAGATAAAATAAAATTTGTGAATGAATAGTAAAAATAGTATAAGCTCGTATTTGATTTTGTAAAATTAGTTTATGCTATGTTGTATTAAGTATAGAAACTAAATTATATTGTAGTAAATATGCATACTGGATAAATTTGAATTTGGTTGGCGCCAAATATGGAGGGATGAACTTTCCCCCCATTTATTTTTCAAATATTGAACGACAATTTTTCAGTTCATTGACTGCATATACATATTTATTATTCATTGTAGAAGGTGAAATCAAATTGAAGGGAGAACGGATCTTGAAAATTTTCATCATTCACAGTATGAAATTTTGTATTCATTAATATATTCAAATTTTCCTAAAAATGATCAGACGTTGATTTCTTGACCTTAATTTTTTTACATGGATTCATTCATGTAGTTTTTTTACTATGCAAATTTCAATAATAATATTATAAATTGAAAGGATGCTTTGCATTTAGCTAAGTTATTTAAATTGTAGAGTAAGTTTTGTGTAGGAAAAGCTACGTAAACAGAAGGATTCATATTTAAATAAAGTAATTTTCTACGCCTCTTTGTTGATGAAGGATCAAATTGGATTTCACAAAATAGATTATGTATATTTGGGCATGCTTAAAATATGAGCACAAATATACTAATCTCAGATATGATTAAATTTTTATATATACAGTTCGTAGATGATAAATTGTATTTCTTTTAGATTTTGATTTTGTACTTGCGAAAGAATAATTTTGATAAATGAAATGGAAAATTATTTAAAAAAAATAAATTGTGTTTCAAAAATTAATATATTTCTACTCAAAATATATATATAGAAATTTTTAGTACATTATATTTGCATAAAGAATTTTATTGATTACAGGAATTTATTAATAAAGATACTTTTAAAAATACAGATAAATAAAGAAAATTATACCATATATGAAAACATTTTCTTATAGCGGGTATGCTTCAACAAATAACTACAGATGTGTCAATTCCTCACCAAGTTCCTTTCAACCGCGGCTTCCAGCGTTTCCGAAACCCATAAAATTCCTTCTGACACTATTGCTTGATCGAAAGTAAGGTTTACTTTATTTTCTATTACAGTAAACATACCAACTGTAGACTTTTCGGGTATCTTCTTAAATATTTTTAACGATAAACATTGTGTATCGCACTAACCAAAGCCTGTTGAGCCTAATTGATCATAAACCAAGAAGTTGGAAAAGAACTTTAAAATTCATTATCAAATAGCATCGGAATATTTACGGAGTGCTAATATCTTGGGCACAAGGTTGACTGTCAACAGTACTTCAAGTTCAAGTTAACATTATTATATATCCTTGACATTTTACATTTTTCTTATAATACAATCATAATACTATTTTTTCTTAAGAATATTTAATCCTAGCTCAATTATTTATATTTATTGGTTCTTAACTACCTGCTATCCTTGAATTTAATCTAATACAAATGTCATATTTTATTTATCCTTATTGTGATATTTTTAAAAACATGCTTTTTTTAAAAAAAAAACCTTAAATCTACTCTTATAACTAAACATACATTTTTTACAATTATTCTTAAAACTAACATAATCTTAAAAGTAAAAACTTAATTCTAAGTTCTATATTCTATGTTCTATATTTTAATACAGTAACTGCTGCGTTTGACGTGTCCTCTTGTTTTCCTTCGGTGCTTCCGACCTCGTGTGATATAGATGCTAACCTCGATGTTGTCCCTTTGGCTTCTTCTTGTAGATCTATAGAAGTTGCTTCAAAGCTTCTTCTGTGTCCTTCAATAGAAGTAACGGTGACATGTACTTGTAGTTTTCAAGATCTCCAGTAAATTATCTTCCGTCAGCTGCCTTACTTAACTGTTTTGATGATGGGCTAATGAAATGGGGAAACGCCTGCCTACTGGTATAACCTGTCATTACAAATAAACCCTTTCGTATGTTTAGATCTGCCGGGCCCTGTGGCTTTTCATAAGATCTTCCTTTCCAACCTGTGCAGTTCTGTTGCTACTGTTGGGGAAATAGATTACCAGATGGGGAAGCCGTAGCATAAATACGCTCTTATAAATTGCTTATAAATAAAAAGTTTGACGTTCTTGCGTAGGATTTCTGAGATACATTCTCAGAAGTCTGCAAAATATGCCGTTGGCTTTTCAACAAGAAATTTGAGGTTCTTGTTGAGATTCAAGCCTAGACACTTAAAATTCTCTACGCGTCTCATTATCGAGTCACACTTATCTCCAAACCCGCAATCTACGAATTTCTTCTTCCCTGACAGCGTGAGGCACAAGCACTCTGACTTCGGAATGTTTACTTGAAAACCCCATTTCTTAAAGTATTCTGTCAGTTTATTGACTGATACCTTCATAGTTTCCAATGCTACTTTAGGCCGTATTGATGCACTGTAAACTAGGGTATCGTCGGCATATAATACCATATGAATCTTTTCGCTTAATTGGATCTTACATAAATCTGCAATGTAAAGGTTATATAACTTAGTAGTAATTAATGAGCCTTGTGGTATGCCTGACTATACCTCGAAGAACCGCGAGTATACGTCTCCACATTTCTGTTTGGCTTTTCTTAAAGCTAGAAAACTGATTATTAGATTAACCAGATATTTTGGAAATTTCATTTTAATCTAGCGAACAGAGCCATGTTAAACGATTTTTAATTCGTTTCAATATAACGTCTGTTTGTGCCTTTAAAAGTGCGTATTGTGTAGAGTGGTCCTGACGAAATCTATATTGAAATTCTGGAATTATGTTTTCTTCCTCGATGAAGAGATTAAGTCTATCTAGTATGAACCTTTCAAACAATTTTCCTACATTAGAAAGGAGCGATATTGGCCGGAAATCTGCTTCCGTGTAGGAATTACAATATCTTCAGACTTCCATATCGTAAGGAAGTACCCATTGTTAATGCGTTTGTTGCAAATGAGTGTTAGCAATATACTCCCTTCTTCTGGTAGGCTTTTCATTACTAAACTGGGTATACCATCCGGACCATGATATTTTTTCCTAGATGCCCTCACAATATAGGATTTGATGTCGCTTTTTGAGATGTAACAATGTTTTGCCTTTGTCGGATTGGTACTTGGATTATTCGACGAAAAGTATGTCATTGGTGCCGATACGCTCTCCTCGTTTCTGTATCCTGCTTCGCGTTTAAATTTATCTACAGTATCTTTCATGATCGGTTTATTTCCGAAAATGTTTTGGCTGCCACATAATTTGGAATAGTAATTTGCGAACATTTCGCTTTTTATTTTATTATCCATGATAATTCTATTCCCCTCCTTCAAACCTGGGCTGCCTTTTTCCCCCCCCTCATTAATTGCTTAATTTTAGAATAAGCATGGACCGGGCTCTGTGTTACTTAAAGTACGTTTGAATCGTTCCATTGGTCATTACGTCTGGCGGTTATTTGTTGCTTTACGCTTTCAATTTCAATTTTGATCGTCTTGAAATAATTTTTGTCCCTACTAGGATTATTTTGAGCCCCATAGACTGCTTTATTTAGATTATTTTTCCGTTTTAACATCAATAGTACTACAGATATGTTTTCCTTTATATAGTTATCGGCTATAACCATAGACAAATCTGTCTATACTGTTACTTGTTAAAGCTGAATAGCTATTGTTTGAGCTCTGTGCAGTTAGAGACCAAGGACTCTTACCGCTTAGTCAGTCGTAACAAAAAACATCTTCTATAGTTCTTATGTCGGTATCATCAATATTCGCTCAAAGTTGGGTAAATCCAATGAGGATAATATCTCTAATAATAATCCTATTATCAGAGTTTTCAATTCACTTCATTTAAAGCACGTTTAAAAAAGCACATAAGATTGCGTATTCCTGCCGGCAACTATTACACATATTGACAAGGTCTTCAAATTATCTGGTCAGTCTATTAAGAATTATTAGTTTAGTCAGGATACTGAAGTCCTCGATGATCCACTGCTGATTTTTCTGATCCACTGCTAGATCAGATGCTGAAAAACATCTGATCCACTACTGATTATTCTGTAGTTTTATATTTATTAAAATCAGTTATCCTACATTGTTCATGTTTCCTATTTTATGCGTAATAGTTTGACCCATTGCGACTTTAATGTCGCTTTCGTTTGTACATTGTCTGTTACTCTGAGTCGACTATTATCCCATAGCAATTGTCTTGCAAGGGAATTATCTTCATTCTTCGTCCCCGAAAATATACTTCGATGTTTACAAGAATAACGGCCAAAAAATGTCCTAAGTTTAAGAAATCCAACTTAGAATAAATTAATGATGTAGAGAAGCATCGATGAATGTTAACTCTTTTTTTTGTAATCGTTCTGTTATTATGATATAGTGTAGAAAAAGAGCATAATAAGAAATATTATAAAAGTGAAGGTACAATATATTAAGGATTTGTTTGAGTAGAGAATAGATTATTCTGGGTACTATGTGTAATGTGAAGCAATGAGGTGGGAGGAAACATGCATCGGTGTTTCTACAATCAACTGGAGTTAGAAGATTCTAGTAAATTTCGTGCTAAGAGTGTAATTGACGGAAGTTCTCTTGTGAGTGGATTATAACGAAAGGATAAACGGGAGTGAAATTTTTGTAGCCGGAAATATACAAGCCGTGAACTAGAGGTACATTAGGAACATAAAAAATATAATCAACAATTTAGCAAAGGATGTTGGATTGTTAGGCTTGGATGTGATAGGAATTGGAACGTTTGGACGAAACCCAAAGTTCAATTCCATAAGTCCAAATAGGTTTTATATCTGAGTTGTACCTTAAGAGTTTATTATTTATTGTTAGTTTTGTATGGTTGTCCAGTAATCTAAGTAGGTGTAGATAATATCTCTTAGTTTAAAGTCTTTTTAGTCTAGCGTATGGGTTTCATGTCAATCTCTTGTCTAGGTGAAGTCCCAAGATATGACCGTATTTGTATGGATAGTTCATTGGTATAAGTTGCAATAATATTCTTAAAACTAACTAGGATATCATTGTATAAAATGGAAATATTGATTTGTGGAAATCCGGCTAAATTTAGTTTTGTTTTTGAAGATTCTGAGACTGAAAGAGATTTATGATAATATATTGAAGGAAAGAAAGTATTGAGTTTTCAACGGATCCTAGAATACTACGTACGGTCAAAAGCATGGAAGATATACATAAATACTCCTGGGAAATATTTTTCGGTTTCAAAAAAAGTTGCAATGTAATCAAAGTATGGCTGGATTATGGACTGTTACGATCGGAATTCTAAATTGATGATCAGGAATAATTTTTTTTTCTAGGAATGGAAAATGTTGCTTTAATAGAAGTTTTTTAAAAAAAAATAGAAAATATACGGGCTTGTTTTATTTAGGAATCATTTTAATGACTAAAAATTTACAGAGTATGGGAAAATACATTGTTCGTAGAATAGAATTGAAAATATATATAATGAGAACTAAAGTTTTCTTAAAAATTTGCTTCGGGAAAGGAGCTGTTATTAAATTGTAGCAAAGAGCTTTTTATTTGAAAGTCGAACAATAGAAGATTAAATTTCAGAAAGTTTAAAATTTTTGGCAGGAGGTTTATTTTATTTGTATTTTTTATGGTCACGTGGAGTGAACTTTTTAACTAAATAATTGGCAAAAAAACTCAGATTTTTCTTTTCCAGTTTTTTCCCAGTTCCCATCAAAATTGTTTTAATTATTATAATAATGTTTCAATAAAAGTATACCTATAGTAAGCTTTCCATATTCATTCCATTCATTATAATATATTTTGATTTGCATGATCAGCTTTCGTTATAGTCTCTTAAATTTATATTTTATTTCTAGGCATACATGACAATTGCCTATGTATTCTCATATATTTTTTTAAATATTAAAATATGTTATTTCTAAGAAAAATTTCGACTACTTTAAATTTATGTAGTTTTATATATTATTTAGCAGTTTTTTTTTTTTTTTTATTTGACAGGTTTTTTTTTCTATGTTACACATAGACATGAGAACACAGTCACTCCTATGGAGCATATAGCGGCACTAGAGACTCTGTGAACTCTCTCCATCTGGTTCTGTCCTGAGCCAGCCCTTTTACTTCCGACCATGATTTGCCAGTTTGTTGGTGTTCGCGCTCGACTGATCTTCTCCAAGTGGTCCTTGGACGTCCTCTGCTGCGATTGCCCTGTGGGTTCCAATCTAGTGCCATCCTTGCTATGTCCGTAGGTGGTTTTCGCAAGGTGTGGCCAATTCAACTCCATTTCCTGCGTTTGATGTTATCTAGCAGGGGTATTTGCTTCGTGAGAAGTAACAGCTCATCGTTCGTTATCCAGTTTGGCCAGAAGATCTTGCTTATACGCCTCAAGCATCTGTTCACAAATGCCTGAGGCTTACGAGTCGTGCTGTCTGTTACTTTCCATGTTTCGCATCATGGAGAGATGATTGGAACGCCATACGTTCCCAAGTGAGGTGTACGCTTGTCGCGCCTTGTTGATGCGCGTTTGGATGTCTATTTCAGTTCCACCATCCTTGCTGAGCATGCTGCCAAGGTAACAGAACTTTTCGACATCTTCAACTTGGGTACCGTGTAGCATCAAGGGTCTCTCGCAGGTGGCGCCGACACGCATCAATTTGGTCTTCTTGATGTTGATTCTCATCCCAACTTTTTCGGCGTTGGAGGCCAGTGCATTCAGTTTCTCCTGAATGCCGTTGAAGGTGTGGGACATGAGGCATATGTCGTCGGCGTAGTCCAGGTCGTGGAGCTTCTCACGCAGTGTCCACTGTATACCGTTGCTGGCTGTGCTGTTAGTGCGTTGAAGAACTAGGTCTAGGGCGATTATGAAGAGGATAGGCGAGATTATGCAACCCTGCCTGACTCCTCTTGAGATGTTGAATGTATCGCTGTTTCGTCCTTTGAGACGCACTCTACACGGGGCCTCGCGGTATAGTTCTCGGATTAGATCGATTATGGCCTGCGGGATGCCTAGTTCAGCCAGAGCACTCCAGATGGCGTCGCGAGAAATCATGTCGAAGGCTCTTTCGAAGTCAACGAAGAGAAGATAGAGCGGGCTGTTCCATTCGTTCGACTGTTCAATGATCATTCTTAGGCTGTTGATGTGATCAATACAGGAGCGGTTTGGTCTAAAGCCAGACTGCTCGTTGCGGAGGGCACTTTCCACTGTTGTAGTGATGCGAGTCAGGATGATTGATGCGATTAGTTTCTGGATGGTGTTCAGCAGAGTGATTCCCCTCCAATTTTTGCAATCGCCAAGGTCATCTTTCTTCGGGAATTTACAGTTTAGATAACTATAAAACAAAATGTCACAACGATGTAATTTACAAACCTTTATCAATTTAGTATGCTAGATAATATTTATATGGCATCTAAATAATAACTTATAATAAATTATAGTATAATCCAAATGTAAAAACGTTTTTCTATTATCTTATCGACAAATTATCCTACCGTAATCGACAAGTATTTTGTAGTTTTTATTAGCACATGTTACTACTATTTTACAGATTGTCCTGCTAATATAGTGAATATTCTCTACACATATGTTATCATTAGTGAAACTTTTATAAAGAATTGTATTACAACTATGATCTTACTTTATGAAACCACTTACGAGGGTCATTCAACAAGTACTTAGCCTACAAAAGAAAAACGAAAATTTTGGAAAGGTGGCAATTTATTTTTCCACATAACCTCCTTCAAGCTCGATACACTTGGCCCAGCGATGCTCTAACTTTTTTAACCCTTCCAAAAAATACATTTTCTCGAGGGAAGCAAAATAGGCCTCCGTGGCGACGATGACCTCCTCATTCGACCCAAATCTATTTCCGACGAGTGATTTTTTCAGGTTTGGAAACAAAAAGTAGTTACAGGGGGCCAAATCTGGAGAGTACGGTGGATGGGGCAGCAATTCGTAGCGCAATTCGACCAATTTGGCCATGGCGATGGCGGAGGTGTGAGCCGGCGCGTTGTCGTGGTGGAACCGCAATTTTTTTTTCGCAAAGCGGGGCCGCTTTTTCTTCAATTCGACGTCAAATCGACCCAATAAGTCAGCATAGTAGTGCCACGTGATTGTTTTACCCTTCTCTAGGTAATCGATGTGGATCACACCTTGTGAATCCCAGAAAACGGTGGCCATCACCTTTCCGGCCGATCGAACAGTCTTCGCCTTCTTCGAAGCACGTTCGCCGGGTGAAGTCCACTGTTTCGAATGTTCCTTGGCTCTGGTGTGTACTAGTGAATCCATGTTTCGTCGACGGTCACGAAACGACGCAAGAACTCCGCTGGATTGCGCTGAAACAGCGCCAAACACGTCGCCGATGTGGTCTCACGGTTGCGCTTGTTTTCCGGTGTAAGCAAACGCGGCACCCATCGCGCCGACAGCTTTCTCATGCCCAGTTCTTCGTGTAGAATATGATGCACCGTTCCTATTGCGATGCCCACAGTCTCAGCTATATCGTGAACCTTCAATCGACGTTCTGCCAACACGAGATCGTGAACTTTTTAAACGTTTTCCTCCGTAGCAGCCGTTTTTGGGGCACCTGGGCGTGGCCCATCAAAAACCGACGTGCGGCCACGAACAAACTCATTGAAACAATTCTTGACGGTCGCCATCGAAGGAGAAAAGTCACCATACACAGCATCCAAGCGATCTTAGATTTCACTGCGCGTTTTCCCTTCCAAAAAGAAGAATCTAATCACCGAACAATATTGTTCTTTTTCCATTTTTGTGCAACCGACCGACACGCTCGCTTTCAAAGGCTCTCAAAACAAAACTAATGAAGGGAATCGACTGAAACTTTGACAGTAGGCTACTAAAAGAATGTACTGCACGATGGTAAATTTCTTTTGTGACAGCAGGTGAGGCTAAGTACTTGTTGAATGGTACTCAATATGTGTATGCTTCTGGTTATATGTGTGTTTTTGTCTCTTAAGCAGATGTTTTTCGGAACAAACAATTTTTTGGAGTGGAAAGAAACCAAACGCTATATTATTACCAAGAAATTTCTTATAATTTGATAATTATGAAGAACATCTATATTTATAAAACTATTTTTTTTTTTAGTAGGCTGATATAAGGTACGTTTCGTTTAAAACAAATTGAATTAAATAGCAGAAAAACTTTTATTCGTTAGCAAATGTCCAATTCTACTACATATTATAGCAGTAATTCGAAAATAACTTATTAAAGTATTTATTTATTACTAATATATATCAACAAATTTTCATTTTCAATATAGAAAAATGGTTACCTACCAATAGATAATGTAAAAAAGTAAGAACAATATTTTCCCGGAAATGACTATTGGCAGAAAATAAATGTTCACAAACTTTTTATCTTGGCTCAGTTAGGAGTGCGTCGTATTGAGTAGAAACCGTGCAAGAAGAGGACTTTAGTATATACACTATACTTTATCAGAGAATACTTGTAGATTAATGTACTTTTTTCTAATACCATATACTTTTGTAATTCGATCACTGTTTTATTATTAATGCAATTTTTTTCTATTAGCCACATCAAATCGCTTTCCATTTGCCTTCAGCTTTCGACATTTTTATGTTCTATTACGCACTGATATATAAATTCATATTTATTATTATAGTTAGCTTTTATTATCCTGTTGGTCGTAAAGCCTATACTTAAAATACAATTAAAAAAAAAATGCAATACAGAAACTGGTGCTTCTAGTACAATAGGATTGCCATAATAATACTGCAATGATGCTTATCAACGAACATGATTCCAGTATAATTTGTATTTTAAAAAGCGAAAAATTAGACATGCTCACAGTGCTATCCATCCTAAAACCTACCCATCGATGGTATCCCCAACCTTCGTCGTTTGTTATTGTTTTCTTCTTCGATTAGATTATTGCTATCCACCAGCATTTATGAAAGAGAAGACCTCGGCAACCTGAAACTATTTAGATTCGTTACCAGATTTAATTACTGGTCGCTTCTAACGATGTCAGTATCACAAACGATAGTTGTTAGAGATTTTCGAAAACGGGCTTGGCACTTGGCTTATGCTATTCTAGTTCATGAACCGATATAGTTAGTTTGCCAATGATGGCAGCTTTTAATTAAAAATTATTTTCAACTAACTAAACTTTGTACTATGTTTATCGAGTAAACAACCGCCAATCAGTATTATTGGCGCCAGTGCTATAAGTGCGATTATATAGACACTCGTTGATGTTAATAATTTACTTAAATTTTCTATATTATTGAAGATTGTTGGCATATATTTGAATTTCGTTTTATGAATGTTAAATATAGCATTTATGTATATACTTATTAATAGTATAAAAAAAATTACAGTTGAACATTATTGCTGAGATATATTCAAGCATAAGCAACAGAATGGGATAATTTAGATAAGTAGCAGAGTTCAAAGAATCTTCAGAAATAAAAGCTTTAATAGATCATTATTCACTTCTTATTTATTATCAAATATTGATTGAACATTTTGCAAAATGGCTCATGATGAAATGTAGTAGGGAATCTTTAATTATGGAGATAATATTGGTATTTTTGGATTTGGTAACCAAACAAAGTCAACATATAACAGATCATAAATTTTGTACATTTAAAATTACATTATACCTACATAAATTCCGTATTCTTCCAGAATTTTCGTTGCAGTATAAAACTTGTTTGTAAATAAGTATTAAACATAATTTCAAATTTTTAAATTATTTTGAAGACATTTTTGATTGATTATAAATGTAAAATAGAAATATTTTTGTTCTTTTTGGAAAAAAATTCTCTTATATAATAACTGTCCATAGTAAGTTTATATTCTCTTTTCAAAAGCAGATAAAAATTTAATTAAATTAAAAGAATTAATAATATTATCCATTTAGAGATTGAGTAATAAAGTCCTGTTTTATGCTTTTTAATCTAATACCTTCGTTTTGGCTTTCAATGTTTTTCCCCTTTTTAAAATTATACCAGATTTATGTTTGATAAAAAATAGTTGTTTGTAAGTTTTAAGGATGCAAATATAAGCTTTCAAATGCAATAGTAAATAAAAAATTTCATTTTGTCGTTGAAAATCAAAATTTACCCCGACAAAACAGTATTTTCGCGAAGCTCTGCTTTATTACTGAATTCTTTAAAAAAGTGCTGCATAAATTGAATTTTGAACTAATTATTTCCCTTTGAATGTTATTTATAAAAACGGCTTTGAGCTATTTGAAGACGGTAATTTTGGACGCAAGTAGCAAAGAACATAAATTGGCACCGAAAAAATTCGGAGACGCAGTGCTGTTAGATTTACTTGATGAACCTCCAACTCAAACGCTCGAGGATTTGTGACCTGTATTAAATGTTCACAAATCTACTGTCGGTAGACCTTTACATACAATAAGAATTGTCCAAAATATAGGAAATTGTGTCCTATATCAATAAAAAAACAGAGACATTGAGAGACGTTTAGTCACATGCAGAAGGATTTAGCAGAACTGGATTTAGCACCACAACTCTTACCGATCTAAACCATGGATAAAGCCAGGAGAACCAGGTCAATCAATGCCAAACCGCAATGCCTATAGTTTGATGATCATGCTGTGTATTTGGTGGGATCAGAGGGGTCTTATTTATTATGAAATTGTATAACTCTCCCAAAGAATCACTTGTGACCGTTGTGTATTACAGCTAATAAGACTGAATCAAGCTTTGCAAAAAAAATAGCCGGGATAGGATGATAGATATGACAAGGTGATTCTGCTACATGATAACGCAAAACGGATCTAGAATAACTTATCTGAGAAATTGTGCCCCACCTGCCATGTTCGGCACATATTGTTCCTTCAGGTTTCCATTTGTTCCGGAGAGCAGTTCATTCTTATGAAAATATCAAAAAATTGCTCGACAAGCATTTTATGGATCAAGTCAAAAAAGTAGAATGTTTCTTTTGAGGTATCCTTTTATTATCCGAAAGATGGGATAAAGGAGGCTACTTTATTTTTTATGGAGACTGCTTTGTGTAAAATCACTTTATATGTAATTGGGTTGTTCTGAAGACAATTTCGTTTTTTTTATAAACATGAAAGATATTTTTCTTATAGTGAATTAATATTTTATTCAATTAAATATTGTCCAGTCTGATCCAATACCCTTTGCCATCTTTCTGGCAGTAGCATGATTCCATAAAATTTTTGTTCTTTGCTGGCAAAAATCTGATCCAAGTGGTTTTTGACCTCGTCATTTGAATAAAACGTTTTACCGTCTAAAAAAATTTATAGAGACCGGAACAAACGATAATCGACAGGAGTTAGGTCTTTTTTTTCTGTTTAGATTAATGAGGTACCTTCAAAAAGTACTCGCCTGGAAGTTTTTCCTGCCAGGTTCGATTGGCTCTTCAGCATGCACTCCACTATATTTTCTGGACTAATGGAACGGTCCAGATTTCTCTCCAGCTCCACCCGCGTCTTCTCATAGAGGGGGCACTGGAAGAACACGTGTTCTGCGTCTTCGATCACATCGCGGCAATGATGACAGTTTGGGGAGCCAGTTCTCTTGAATCTGTGCAAGTATGCCCGAAAGCATCCATGCCCACTCAAGAGTTGGGTGATGTAATACCCGACTTCCCCGTGCAGGCGAGTGACCCATTTGGTAACATGTGGGATCAGCCGATGAGTCCACCGACCCTTCGTCGAGTTGTCCCATCTCTCTTGCCAGAGGCGAAGACTCTCGGGTGTCTCCTCTTCACAGGGGACCTTTCGCCGCTCTTCCTTCTTCCTACGATGTTGGCGTTCCCGCTCTCCTGCCAGAATGTCGATGGGTGGGCATGATGCCACGATGTTGACATTCGGTATGCTGACGCCACTCTGATCGCTGAGAGCCGCTGGACTGATATCATTGTCTTGCGGTATATTGTTAACTCTAGCGATTTCGCCCACACTGGTGCTCCGTATAGCAGGACGGAGGTAACCACAGTTGCCAGTAGTCGCCTTCGGATTTGCCTGGGGCCTCCGATATTGGGAATTATCCGCGAAAGGGCGCCCTGTACTGCTGATGCCTTCCTGCTGACACTGGAGATGTGCTCCTTGTAGTTGAGTCTGGCATCCAAGACCAGGAGTTAGGTCAGGAGAGTATGGTGGGTGTGGCAGTATATCCCATCCAAGATCTAAAAGCTTTTGCCGAGTGGTCAAACTTGTATGTGGTTTCGCATTATTCTGTTCGCACACTATACCTTTCCTATTGACCAATTCTGGCATTTTTTCTTTAAGTGAATCATTCAATTTGTTCAACTGATGACAGTACACTTCAGAAATAATCGTTGTGCTGTTCGGAGGAACAGATTTCTTTGAAATCCCACCAAACCGAAAGCATAACCTTTTTTTGATGAATATTGGCTTTCGAAGGGCTTTGAGCCGGTTCATCTTTTCTACTCCATGATCTTTTGCACTTAACATTGTTGTAGACAACCCATTTCTCGTTCCCAGTGATGATACGCTTCAAAAATGAATTATTTTCTTGGCGTTTGAGAAGCAAATCACAAACGTCAATGCGACGGCAGAAATTTTTTTTCGTAAGAAGATGAGGAACCCATATGTCGAGATTTGAGATTAAACCTAGCCGTTTCAAATGATTATGAACGCTCGTGCATCTTCGAGATCAAAATTGCCGGATCGAAATATTGCAAACCAGTTTTGGCACTGATGTCCACTTAACACATGTTCTCCATACAAATCGGATAATTTGTTTCTTGCTTGAACATCATTTTTATCTTTTCTATAGTAAAAAAGTAAAATATGCCGAAAATGCAGTTTTTCACTTTCCATATTTAAAAGGGTATCAACCAAAAACTACTAAGCAGAATCAATGGAATTTTTTCATAAGTAAGCCTTGCTGTGTCAGCTATCAAAGCACATATGATTTTGAGGCTTAAGTGTGAAATTAGTTGTGACAAAATACAATTAGGTTCTCTTTTGGGAAAAAACGAAATTACTTTCCGAACAACTCAATAATATATAAATAAACGATAAGCTTTGATCACAAGAGGGCAACAACTAATTTCCATTTCTAATACATTCATTTTTCACTATTGTAATCAATTAGATAATAATTGAACTATTTTAATATATAATATTCCGTAATACGAGTAAAATATGACCTTTTGTATGTTTACAGTGGAAGCATTAATGCCTACCTCGTATTGTATTAGGCAAATTATTATATGGGATTTTTATATCTTAGATGGTATTTTCCAAAGAATGTAGCTACGAAAAATTAAATTTTATTATATCTGAAGCTCGCAATGATAATTATTAATGGTAACAGGGGTGATGATATTAGAGCATGGTTTAGATAGCATATCAGTCTATGTACTTCAAGATTTGAAATCTGTTATAATTAAATCCATGATTTTTTTCTTATTCTTATATAATTTTTTTTTCTAAATACGACTTCCAAGTAATAATAACATATTATTATCCGGGTTCCGAATCTCAGTCAATACGAATTTGAACTCTTATCAAATTCTCTAAAAATGATCATGCGTGGAATTTGGCATTTACAAGAAGCTTATATAATGAACAACAAGAAAGTATCCTCTTAAGTTTATCATACTATCTAGAATATGAACAAGAAATATTTTTAAATTGAATTTTTTTGACTGTTAACATAATATTAGAAAATTATTGATTAATAACAATAATAAAAATATTATACTGACAAATAAAAGATACAAAAATATTTTTTTAATTATTATTAGAGCAACTAATAATAATTAAAAAAATATTTTTGTATCAATTTATGCCTTTTTTTTAATACATACATCCAAAGAACATAGCTTAAAAAAACCTATGATATGAACATAAAAAAAACTATTAAAAAACTCAGAACACTTACTGTGCATTAAAAACGAATGTGGTACAGAGTTGACTGAATATTCGAATTTTTGTAGAGAGATTTTGAATCAAGTTACGGGTAGAGATTAAATTTAAATTTGATTAATTTTATTTATAATAAAATATAAGGGACATTTGCAGCTCAAAGTAATTACAAGATGGTATGAAAAATACTCTTATTTTAAGGCATAAAGCAGAGGGTTGTGCCTTAATACTGTATTAAAGTAGAAAGAAGAAGTCATGAAATAGGGAAAGAGAAAAAAAGTTCATGATTGATGCTTCTTCATCATAAAAATGCCACCTTATTTAAGTACTACACAGTGTGTCTCAAAAATACTGAACTTTATATTTAAATCATATAACATGGAGCGCCATCTATTGAAAATTTGCATCATTAAAAAAATTTCAAACGCACGTAAATTCATGTAAATCGGTGCTAATGTTACAAAACAAAAAAAGAAAAAGTGTGATAATGTTACAAAACAAAAGAGAGCAAATATAAAATTTTGTGTTAAACTTGAAAAAAAATTCGCTGAGACATACGAATTGATGGAAAAAGTTTATGGTGATGATTGTATGAGTCGTACTCAAGTTTATACGTGGTTTACACGATTTAAAAATGGTCGTGAGGATTTAAATGACGACCTAAGGCCAGGTCGTCCAGAAGCTAGTAATCGTGCTGAATTGGTGGAGAAAGTCCGTGAAATCATTGGTATCGATGAAAATTTTACTACGAGAATGTTGGCTGAGGAATTAAATACGAGTAAAAACACTATTTGGAGAATTTTAACTGAAGATTTGGGTAAAAGAAAGGTCTGTGCGCGTTTTGTTCCACATGAATTAAATGAAGACCAAAAAATCGCTCGTGTGGAGCATTACAAAGACATTGTTGAAACTGCTGGAAACGATCCAGACTTTCTTGATTCGATCATAACTGGTGATGAGTCATGGTGCTTTAAATATGACCCTGAAACTAAGCGTCAATCTGCTGAATGGAAGTCCAAAGGCGAGCCAAAACCAAAAAAATTGCGTTTTCAGAAGTCTCGAATCAAGACAATGTTGATTACTTTTTATGATTCGAAGGGTATTGTCCATAGGGAATTTGTTCCAGAAGGTCTAACTGTTAATGGAGAATACTATTTAGGCGTTTTAGATCGTTTGTAGAAAAGAATTGGTCGTGTTAGATCTGAATATCCAGCAGGAAAACAGCTGTTTTTATTGCACGATAATGCACCACTTCACAAGACCAAAAAAGTGAACGAATTTTTGATGAAAAAATGGATTTCTCTCATCAACCACCCTCCGTATTCACCTAATCTATCACCATGTGACTATTTTCTATTTCCAAAACTGAAACCAAGATGAAAGGAGCATTTTATGATGATATCTCAGCCATTGAAGCACCCGTAACTGAGGTGCTGAAGAACATTCCTATAAATGACATAAAAATGGATCGTTCCAAACGTTGTATTGAGTCTAATGGAATCTATTTTGAATAAATAATAACTTTCAAAGATAATACTCGTATAATGTGTATTTTATTCTATATCCAAACATTTCGGTTATTTTTGTGTATATTGTCATATACACTGTGTATATTGCCATCACTGCTATACACAAATATGTCTTCAAAAACTTAAGCTTAACAAGGAGTTCTTATTGTCTAGACCAAGTCCCAAGTGAAAATTATTTATTAATGACCGTCATTGGACCCAAAATGTAGTGCCGTGTTTGGACTACAAATATTGAACCGTTTGTTGGATCATAAATATTAATAAAATTATTAATTATTTTTTATAAATTTATCGAAAAATCTCAAATAAGTTCTAAAGATATTTTGGAAATATATTTAAAAAACTATTCTCATACTTTTGCAGACGTTTTGACGTACATTTATGATAATTATTATTATCCTTTCTCCTATCGATTTATTCATGAGAATCAAAACTTTCAATAGTTATATAAAAGGGAATATCATTGGATTATTATTTAATTAAACTAGCTTAACCGTAATGTTATGGAGATTGTGGAGCTGTGGCAGAGAAGTAATAAGACTGGTAAAATGGAAAGAGATAATTAACACTGTGTACTCCCCATAGTTTGTTCGCCTCTCCCTCTTAGACGTGCAGCAGAAGTTATACTTTCGTCAGGTAGCTACATGACTTTACAGGGCTTGATAAGTGAAGTTGTATTTTTGTACAAAAAAATACAACTTCTATTATCAAGCCCTGTTAAAAAGCGACAACTTGCAGCAACGATGTGCTATCAAATTTTATGTTGAGTTCGGTGTACCCGCGAGTATAACTTACGAAAAATTGCGACGAGACTGTGGGAAAAATTCCTTTTGAAAGCTCAAATTGTTCGATAGAAAAACGTATTTTTAGAGTGCCGACAAGGAGTGTAAGACGCACCTTGCTCAGAGAGTCCTTCAACATCGAAAATTGATGAAATTGCAGAACAGATAAGAGCTCTTGTGAGGATTAGATTAATATTTAAGCTTTGAAAGGCTCCTAAAAAGGTTCTTCATGCCAGATCGGACATTGCAGATACTTGGCTGCGATGGAGTGCTGCAGGCTCTTAAGAACATGGGGGTGCCCTACTACGAAACGGAGGATGGACCAGCGGAGTATGGGGTCACGGGTGGGGTACCTCAGGACTCTGTCCTGGCGCCACTCTTGTGGAACGTCATGAACGACGGCCTACTCCATCTGGAATTACCGACGAACACAACGCTCGTGGCCTTCGCGGACGACGTAGCGGTTGTCCTTGTAGCCAAACACCTGGACGATCTGGAAGCCGCATTCTCCACCACTATCCGGAGGATAAGACAGTGGATGACATTGGCAGACCTGTCATTGGCGGAACATAAGACCGAAGCACTCCTCGTGAGTAGCCGGAAGAAAATGGAGACCATTACCATAACAGAAGGCGACCACGACATCCAGTCGCTACCCTACATAAGGTATCTAGGAGTGGTTTTGGATGCCAGACTCAACTACAAGAAGCACATCTCCAGCGCCAGCAAGAAGGCATCAGAAATACAGGGCGCACTTTCGCGGATAATGCCCAATATCGGAGGCCCCAGGCAAATTCGAAGACGACTACTGGCAACTGTGGTTACCTCCGTCCTGCTATACGGAGCACCAGTGTTGGCGAAATCGCTAGAGCTAACAACATACCGCAAGACAATGTCATCAGTCCAGCGGCTCTCAGCGATCAGAGTGGCATCAGCATACCGAACGGTATCACACGATGCGGTCAACGTTGTGGCATCATGCCCACCAATCGACATCCTGGCAGGAGAGCGAGAACGCCAAAATCGTAGGAAGAAGGAAGAGCGGCGAAAGGTCTTCTGTGAAGAGGATAGACCCGAGAGTCTTCGCCTCTGGCAAGAAAGAAGGGACAGCTCGACGAAGGGTCGGTGGACCCATCGACTGATCCCAGATGTCACCAAATGGGTCACTCGCCTGCACGGGGAAGTCGGGTATTACAACTTTTGACTGGACATGGATGCTTTCGGGCGTACTTGCACAGATTCAAGAGAACAGACTCCCCAAACTGTCATCGCTGCTACGATATGTTGGAAGATGCCGAACAAGTGTTCTTTCAATGCTCCTTTTACGAGGGGATACGGGCAGAACTGGAGAAAAATCTGGACCGTTCCATCAGTCCAGAAAACATAGTGGAGTGCATGCTGAAGAACCAATCGGCTTGGAACAAAGTTGCAGAGTACGCGGAATGTATCATCAAGGATCTTCACACCACGTACGAAGAATAGGCCCCGAGGCGTCATAACATCGGGACAGCAGTAAAATTTAATAAATAGTAAATTATTATAAGAACGCCCCGGCGAAGTAGTATTTACAAAGAGTCCCGCCGGGGAACCATCGTTCCGGGAGCAAGGGTAGAGGTACAGGTTAGGTGTTAGCGAGGTAAAAATCCCGCATAACTCGTCTGACAGGCAGAAGGCCTCCCAGTCGAGTACCTTTTGAAAGTTTCCCCCTGTACCTCAATAATCTAAATAAAAAAAATAAAAAAAAAAGATACTTGGCTACTACGACATGACAACGTCCTATAAAATGCGGTGATATCCATTTGAATTGTTTTCCAAGACTAAAAAAAAAGAAAGATCCCCAACTTGATACTGTTGATTATATCCAACGAAGCGTTCCCGAAAAGCTAAGGGGGATGCATTGATTCCTGTTAGCACTACTATAAAAAGTTAAAAAAAAATACCTCCACCATTGAATGGCTACTGAAGAGAACTACTTTCTCTTAAAGGGCAGTTTTTATACTTAAAAATTATTTTATACCTAAGGGACAGATTTTATACTGTATATCTTAAAATTCTGATAGATTGTTTTGTATTATAGAGTATATTATTTTTCGAAGACTTTTTTTTACGGAAATGACCAATTTATTTGGAGTAAAAATTATATTATATCTATCACTTACTCTATACATAATATTAGAAAATTTCATTCTAAAGCCTACCTTAATAGCAATATCAATAAACGTCCGCTAAAAGAATTGGTATAAAATATTTATCAATGATTTATATGAAAGCGTTAGAATTAATTAACATCAATATTATATAACAAAGTTATGACTTTATTAATAATTTATTAGTATTGGAAGATATTTATAAAAATTACTCTACTCAATCCAGTCAATCATCTTTGAACACTTATATTTTTTGAATGGGGCATCCTGCAGAGCTTTACTTGTATTATTCCTCATCTTGTGTGGAAATTTATGATAAATTATTTATTTATAGATAAAACACACATATTCTTTATATGATTACTTAAAATTATAAATAAATTTAATTACAAAAACTGTTATAGTCATAAAATTTTAATTATTTCAAAGTTTATGGCATATGAAATTATTATGCAACATTTAACATTCCGATATGTTAGCCTAAGTAAGTAAATCACAGTTTTCGATATTTTATGTTGCATTATTTTACAATACTTTTTTAACATTATGATTTGCATATCCGTGCGATATGTACAAATAGTAAGTAGTCATTTTTTTTATTATTAGTCAATTGATAATAACACAACATAAAATAACAGAAAAGATTGATAGTTATTTCTATAGTGTAAGCATAATAACAAGAGTAATTTTTGAATTCATTTCACGTTTGAATGAATCGATTTTAGGTACTTGAAACTATAATCGAAAGGGTAAAATGGTATGATGGCAGTAGATTCGCTATATGATATAATGAAGCTACCAGTAAATGCGGGTTTATCGACTTTGGTAGAATAATATAATTATTAATTCAATGCATTTGACTTGTTTGTTTGGGCCAAGCCTTTCGGGAAGACAATCAATCAATTTAAAGTTATAACAATATTTCAGAAACAAACTTACGTACGGTAAGCATATTATTTTTCGTTGTTTGAACTTGTAGTTGTATGACATTTTTTATTTAAATTACAGAGCAAGTACAATGGGCAACGAACTGTATGATTATGACATATGGTATAAAACACTCCTACTTGCATCCGTATCATTAAAAGTGTACACAGTATTGAAAGAAATTTTTACAAGAAATTGAAATACATTTTTGTATTTTAAAGGTATTTGTTATTATTTTGCAATTTTCTAAAAACATTGTAATTGCTTTCAGTTTCGTAGATTTAAATTTTTACTATGAACTCTTCTACCGATTATGCAACGTCTTCAAATAAGGGTAACGATCTAAAGTCGCATTGCACTTATACAAATATTGAGTAATACACGTATTATTTTTTATAATTTTATAGTTTTTTTTATAAAGAGCTTGTGCATATTTTTAATATTAAGCTATTTTGCAACTGTATATAGAAAATTTATATAATACTCAAATTAAAGAGCAGTCATTCATAGAATGACTGCTCTTTAATTTTCCTCCAAGTATGGAGGAAAAAACTTTTTTCAGATCCATTGTATCTTTTGTGGTTTATAAATATTAAAATTAAAAGAATTTTATCCTAAAATAAAATACAAGTATATCAAATAAATCTAGAGAATGGTAACACTTTTAAATATTTCTTTTTTTTGGCATTATTTCTTCTGACAATTACTCTAACATTTTTATTAGAATACAGTATTTTAACAATTAAAGTTAGAGTTATCAGAAAATAACTTGGGATATTACTTGTACTACTTTTGCTGAACATTTTAATATTTTATAAAAATAAAATACTCGTAGACATAATAAATGGTAATTTCAGCACGTTAATGTTTATTTAAATATTAAATACCCATGATTGAGCAAGTAATTTCTAAGCTTTGCAGACATATTTGCAGTGGTTTTTTTTTGCTTTCATTCAAAAATAATAACACATAGAGAAATATTTAAAATCTTTAGCTCGTGGATGATCAATTTAGTTAGAATTTTTATAAATTAAAATAAAATTTTTATGTCTTGTATGTAAAACAAGGATATTTTACCCGGCCCATACCGCCTCCTAGCTGTTAATTGAAGCTTCCGTGCAGAAATGCATCATCAAATTAAATTTTCTGTGTGCTATGTACATATGCAAAAAATTAATAAAAGATAAGGTTAATTATAAATTTTTACTAATCCATTTTTACAATAAATTAAGTTGCCAATAAAGATAAATAAGCGGGCGGTTGGTACAAAAATGTAAGACCTTCAGAATGATGTTACTTTACTCGCAAAAGTAATCCGAGTTACCTAATATTCGCTTGATATATTTGGAAGTGTTTGATCACTGAGTGCACTTTACAAAAAGAATTTTATGATGCCTCTATAACAGAATGCGATTGCAGCTTAGATAACCTACCAGACATAAACCACTATTTATTCGATGATGCCTCTGTCTGGCCCCTACTGCACTAAAGTAAATAACAAGCAGCATCGGAACATAGAACATCTAGAAAAGGATATTTTTTGTTTGGATGTGTATGGTGAGGGTGTGTTATTTTAAGTTTGCAAAATAATACCCCCCGCCATTCACTCAAAATTATGTGCACTCTCAAAACTACTCACAACACATTATTGCATAGCAGACAGAACCGATCTTGTTTCGCTAATATAGATTTTGAACCATTTAACAAATTTCATACAAAAGCATTTATGGTAATAACTTCGGATTTATTTTTATTGATGGTAACAGTGCAACTTTTGGAACTCTTCAGGGAAATACAACGATGAAAAGACATAACTGAGAAAAAGTAAATTTTATAATTCATGGAATTCCAGATAGTTAAAACAAATGGAATATTTTGAATAAAATTCTCTAGAAGGTAGAGAAACTGTATTTAAAGAGAGGCTTTTTCTAAAAAGTGGCTCTTTTTCAGTTTAAGTTTTCTCTTTGGTGGTAATACTTCTTAAAAATTGAAGTACAATTTTGAAAACTTCATATGTATTGAAGGTCATTCTTTGGTCTGATTTTTTTGAAAGCTCAGAGGTTCATTGTAATAAATATTTTTAAGCCATTTTTTTTTTGTAAAATTTATTAAGAATTTGTTTACGTACCTTTTTTTAAATAAAAATTGTTGTTATAATTTTTTTATATATTCATGTTAATTTTATTGTAATGAGAATAAAAAAGTAACAAAAATCCCCTTTTTAATTATTTGTTTTATCAAATAAACTCGTTTTTTCCATTTTCATTCCGAAGCGTCTATTCTCGTTTGTTGAATTTTTTGACGCGTATAGATTTTTCAATAATTTCGTTTTTTTTATTATTTTTGGAATAGAAATTCTTTTACACTATTGACTGTAATGTTTTTTTGATATATATTCAATTTTTTGAGCCCTCGAATTGCGATACACTTGACAGAGTAAATCAGGATTTTTAGGATTTAGGCCGGATTTGGAAAGATTCCCGTTTCTAAGGTTTAAGATGCTTCTAGTCGTATTGGGTTGAAATTTTATTCTTTGGAAAATATAAACAGGCAATAATATTTGGTGAGTATTTTAAGAAATAAATATTTCTTGAAGGAAAAAATTAACTGCATTCAAAAAATATATCCTCCTTAAAGATATTGTTGAGTTGAGAAGTTTGTGTTAAAGTTAATCTGTTCGCAATCTAAGAAAGTTAAAAATTTTAATATTTTAGTAGAATTAAAGTTTTAATAAATTAATTATTTAATTCAAGTGAAACAGAAGGAGTTAGCAGAACTTTACAGGATTGTTAGATATGTTGTGTGTGATGGTTGAGTTGGTATGTTATGTGCATATGCAGGCCATAATAGGCAGAGTGGAATGTTTGCAGACGATAGAAAAACACCATTGTAGGTTTATTTTGAGTTTCAACATGTGACTGAGGTTGTTGTTTGCGATTCTATTCTTAGGTATGAAAGATCAGAGACGGTTACGAGCACTACACCTTAGAGCATCTGCAACTTAATAATACCATAGTTCAGAAAGTTATTTCAAATCCTGTTTATTACTGGATAATTTGAAGTACCACAAATGGCTTTAAATGCTATTTGTTTATCGGTTACTTCGATGGAAAAAACTATAATAATCTCGACCACGCCTTCAAATACCAATTAAAAAAAGACCTCACATTGAAGATGTTTTATTGAATTCTTATCCAATATTCATTAAAAAACAGTTCGGTAAAAAGCTTCCTGTAAATAAGCCTATCCTGATACGTACACTATCAATGTGAGGTCATTTTGTGATTACATGCGAATAATTCTAATTATTTTTGAATTATGTACCAGGGGTATAAGCTTAAATCCGCTGATTGGTCATAGATGGCGTGAGTGAGCCTATTAAGCTACCATGGACACGCCATACTTTTTTTTATGAGTTTGACATCTGTCAACATTAATCAGTGCACATTGTCAGCAATTTCGTGCAACAACATACATTTTTCCTTTGATAATCATGTCTAGTTTTGTGCCAGAAAAAGAGCATATGCGGGAAGCTCTGCTTTTCTGCTTCAATTTGAAGAAATCGGCTGCTGAATCGCATTGAATGCTTATGGAGGCCAATGGTGACAGTGCTCACATCTTCCTTAAAACCAAATCGCTTTGGGCGGAAGACGATGCTGTGCGTTTGGTGGGATCGGCAGGAAACTGTCAATGACCACCACTACCACCAACAACTGATCAAATTGCACCGTGTTCTGCGTAAAAAAAGGACGGATTATCAACAAAGACATGACAAGCTGATTTTCCTCCACGACAACGCACAATCGCACACGTCAAAAATGGTCCAAAACTACTTGGAGACACTCAACTGGGAGGTGCTACCCCACACCGCTTATTCAGCAGACCTGACCTCTTCCGACTACCACCTGTTTTCGTCGATGGGCCACGTGCTCGCTGAGCAGCACTTCGATTCTTACGAAGATGTCCGAACGTGGCTTGATATCCACAAATTGCCTGAGAGATGGGAGTGGTTTGCCTCGAAAGAGAAGGAATTATTTTGGCGCGGTATCCACAAATTGCCTGAGAGATGGGAAAAATGTGTAGCTAGCGAGGGCAAGTACTTTGAATAAATTTGTTTTTGCTTTCTATAAAAAAACACGTGTTTTTTTAGCTAAAAATCATCGGATTTAAGCGTATACATCTGGTATTCTGGGTATTTCTCTGAAAATGAAATCTATTGACTCTAAAAAATGAAGGATAGAAGTACGAAATTATGGAGGGAATAAATGAAAAGAAAGTTATTATAAATAATGCTGACTAAATATACGGTGTCTCAGAATTACGCAAGATTGAATTGTTTCTCGGGCTGTATGGAATGTGGCACCATCTTGTTGAAACCACATGTTATCCACATATATATCATGATGAACTATTATTACCTGACAAACTTCATTTTCGAAAAAGAATATAAAAGTTTCTCAATAATCACTCGTAGATTTTCTGAACCCCAAAAGCGACAATTTTGTTGATTAGGCAAGCCATCAAGATGAAAATGAGCCTAATCGCTGATGATGATTTTATGCAAAAAATAAGCATGCACTTTTTGTTATTCTATAATCCATTCGACGAATTCCATTCGCTGTGCGTGGTCAGTAGAACCTTGTAAGTATGAAGATGCAAATCTTTCGAGACAATACACTGTAGAGAGCTTCTCGAAATGTCCAATTCATGCTGTATTAATATTTCTAAATTACTAATTGATCCAGTATCATTACATTTTTTATTGATCTGTAACGATTGATGAAGTTAAATCACTATTCCGACAATATTTTGTACAAAAATTATGAACTGAAGCCGCCAATATTATAATTAGTCATTAGTTATTTAGTTAAATTATGCCGTATCATTTAAGTCCTTGCATGAGTAATATTTTTGAAAATAATATTTATTTTCAAAACAACAATTTCCTAATTGCAATATTTTTTTAAATTAAATTGTTTTTAATTAAATTTAAAAAAGTGAAGATACACACCGATCGGACTCTAAATGAATAAATTACCGGAAATATGTAAAAACGTGTTGAGAAATGTCATCAAACTTTATGAAATTTAGTCGATATTATTTTTCATAAAAATTCCCAAATCTATTGGGTGTATAACTTAAAAATGCGGGACTTTTGGCAAACTGAGTGTTTATTTTGAAAAATTGTTACAATATATTTTATTCAAAGTATTGTCCATCGGAAGCCACTATTTTTTCCCATCTTTCTGGCAACATATGGATTCCGCGCCAAAAAAACTGCTCCGGTTTTGAGGCCAAGAATGAATCGAGCCAATTTTTAATACCCGGTTCTGAAGTGAAGCGTATTCCGGTGAGGGCGTTTTGCATGAATCTAAACAAATGGTAGTCGGACGGAGCAAGGTCTGGGCTATAAGGCGGGTGAGGCAAAACTTCCCAGCCACTGTTTTCTAAATAATTTTTAACCGGTCTTGCAACATGAGGCCGAGCGTTGTCATGATGGAAAATTATGGCTTCGTGTCTGGTCGCATATTCCGGGCGTTTTTCGGCCAATGCTCGTTCAAACGGATTAATTGTGTTCGGTAGAGGTCGCCTGTGATCGTCTGGCCCGATTTTAATAGCTCATAATAGATCACACCCTTCTGATCCCACCAAATACAGAGCATTACCTTGGCCCCATGGATATTTGGCTTTGGTGTTGATTTGGCTGGTTGGCCGGGCTTTACATATGATTTTTTGCGCTTTGGGTTGTCGTAATGAATCCATTTTTCGTCGCCAGTAATGATTCGATTAAAAAACGACTTCTTTTTCTGCCGTCCAAGCAGCATTTCGGACATGCAAAATCGCCTTTCAACGTCTCTCGGCTTCAATTCATATGGGACCCAATTTCCTTGCTTTTGGATGAATCCTGCTGCTTTGAAATGTTTTGAAATGGCTGCTTGAGTGACTCCCAATGATTTTGCAATTTCTTCTTGAGTTCGACAACAGTCTTCGTCGAGTAATGGCTCAAAATCTTCATCTTCAAACTTTTTTGACTGACCTGGTTGTTCTTTGTCTTCCGTGTCAAAATCACCACTTCTGAACCGCACAAACCATCTCTCGTACGTTGAAATCGATGGAACAAGCTTCGGTGAGCAATCGATGTGCTTCAGCTACACTTTTTTTCAAATTGAAGAAGTAAATCAACACTTCCCGCAAATGGGACTTTTTTGGTACGAAATTCGACATTTTTGAAGCAAAAAAAAACTTTGTTGTTTACACTATTTCGTTCAATGACTAATCGAGAAATGAATGACAGATATTTAACCTCCAAAATGCCATATGAGTTATTATTAACACAAACCATGTGTAAAAGTTATGCCATCTGTTGTCAATCCCGCATTTTTAGGTTATATAAATGAATTTCGTTAATTATATTTCGGTTTTTTTTAATTAAACGCGAAATTATATGAAAAATAAGTTATGAGTTCATCTTTAGAAAATCCTGAAATGTCGTCTACAAAAAATCCATTTTCGACTATAACTTTTATGATGTTTTTCTGTTAATAGTGTTGTTGTTATACATTCTAATATCAAAATAAACCCCATTTTTTTCTGTCAAATAAAATTTAGGTTAGCAATATATTTTACAGTATTGCAATAAAAAAGGTGTGCAATTTTAATTATAATATTGATTTTGGTATGTTAATTAAAATAAGTTTTTGTTCATCTTTTTAATTGGATAAACTTAAATTATTTTTGAATAAAACAATTTTTTTTTGACCTGAATTATGTAGAAAATTTTCTATTATGGCACTAGAAATTTTAGCTCCAAACATTTTTCATATAATTTTTTTGGTAATAATATTTAAAACAATTTATTTTTCCCAAAGATATCGAAATTATTTCAACTTTTTTAATAAAAAACTTAAATAAAAATATTTACTATCATCTTTTTGTATTAGAAAAATTTTAATTTTTGATTTCCTACGCAACGAAGATAAAAACTTTAAAAGCAAATATAAATAAGTAACACGACTATCGATTTAATACTGAGAGATACCTGGCATCAAGGCAAAAATGTTTGAAGGAGAAATTTTGATTTAAATTGCAATTACGCAAAATTGTCGATATTGTGTAATTACAAAAATAAAAGACCACGTTTGATGGTCCTATTATTTTTCAATAGAGAATAACGAAAAAACAAAACCAAAACTATCAAGCCACTTATAGAAGACTACATTTCCAATAAAATATTTATTGGATTTCTATTTTGTGGTCTTAAAAGAAACAAATCATATTTGAATGTACATTTTTCCTTTACTTGAAATATAATAGAAAATTTAATGCTTTCTGAACAATAAATATCAGTTTTTAGGGAAGCTTGGTCATCATGTGCCGTAAATGTTTGCTCTATCTTCTACGGCTGATGGTTCGGCCAACGAACTTTTGACTCCAAAAGTGGTTTTGCAGAAAGTAGTCGAACCGAGGTTACCTAATACGGCAGTGACTATTTTGGCTTCAACATTATCGTGCCTATTTCAGTTCATCAACATCAACTAGAAAGATACTCACTTTTCATGGCTGTGATAGTTCATTGCAAAGATGAAACTATACAAAAGCCTATAATTTGCTGACGATGATGGTGTTGGTACTGATGATAAAGGTGATCTTGACTATGATAATGTCGATGACCATTGAACTGAGCTGCTGGAGAGCATTTTAGATGAAACCAAAGGTACTAGTGTCAATAGACGATTAAAGCTAACCAAAGACGAGTACCCATCAAATAACATATATCGTCGCAATGTACATAGTAAGGCCTATTTTTGTCACTTTTGGATTAGGCTTTTTTTATTTTCCTTCGCAGGTTTTCTCTTTGTAAGTCTTCGAACTTGTTTTTTTTTTTTTTGAAAGTAACTAGCGTGCACTGCAAAACAACAATTATTTCTAATGACAGACCATACTTAGAGTGTTGATGATGCAACAAGTTGCAAACGTTCACCAAACGAACAGTTTGCCTTTTCAACGAGTGTTGTTGTTATTTTGTAAATTGTTTCAGTTTAAGACATTTGGTAATTGAAGTTTACTATATTCGGTCGATTACAGCAACTTTTTGTTTTTGTTTCGAAAATTACGTTGTGAATTACTGTGAAGGTAGAAAAAAATTTAATTATAAGTTATTGACTAATCAAATTGCTTGCTTTTCTTTTTGGTGACTTTTGGAAATTAAACATGAAATAATGATTATATATAAGTAGAACGGAAAAATAAATAATAGGGTAAAATATTAATATGAAATTATGATAAAATAATTGGAGTATTTATACTTATAGTGGAATTAAGATGTATTTCACATTTTCAAATAATCTACAATAAAATTAAGTCATTTTAATACTTAGTATGAACTTTAATGTTCAGTTGATGAAAAATAGAACTTTTAAAATAATCAATTCCAAAATTACCAGGGTAGATTTAACATAAATCATCCATTTGGAATCATGTACTATACAAATAATCTTACTTAGAGTGAACATAGTCTCAGTACTATAATAGAACAAATCATGACTTTTGAAACATCTTATAGATAAGGAACAAAAAATTAGTAGGCTTAACTCTTAATTATCAACAATGCAACAAACGAAAGTCTGGTCTAGGCTTGCTAAATGCGCAGGGCTCCTCCAGTTCGATAATCCCTGACGAAGCCCTGTGCATTCTCTCCAAATCGTTGGGAAGAAGTATCAGGAATTATTAAATTATGAGCAGCGTATGTATTGGGTTGTTCGGAAAGTAATTTTTTTTAAATGAAAGACGATTTTCTTATAGTAAATTAATATTTTGTTCAATTAAATATTGTCCAGTATAATTCAATACACTTGGCCATCTTTCTAGCAGTAACATGATTCCACGCTCATAAAATTTTTGTTCTTTGCTGGCAAAAAACTGATCCAAGTGATTTTTGACCTCGTCATTTGAATTAAACGTTTTACCGTCTAAAAAATTTTGTAGAGACTGGAACAAATAATAATCGGAAGGTGCTAAGTCTAAAAAGTATGGTGGGTATTACAGTATATCCCATCCAAGATCTAAAATCTTTTGCCGAGTGGTCAAACTTATATGTGGTTTCGTATTATCCTATTGTTACACTATACCTTTCCTATTGACCAATTCTGGCCTTTGTTCTTTAAGTGAATCATTTAATTTGTCAAACTGATGACAGTACACTTCAGAATTAAACGTTATGTTTCCCGGTAGATGCTCAAAATAAACAATTCCTTTTAAATCCCACCAAACAGATAGCACAACCTTTTTTATGATGAATATTAGCTTTCGAAGTGCTTTGAGCCGGTTCATCTTTTCTACTCCAGTATCTTCTGCACTTAACATTATTGTAAACAACCCATTTCTCGTCCCCAGTGGTGATACGCTTCAAAAATGGATAATTTTCATGGCGTTTGAGAAGCAAATCACAAACGTCAATGAGACAGCACAATTTTTTTTTCCGTGAGGAACCCATATGTCGAGCTTTGAGATAAAACCTAACCGTTTCAATTGATCATGAATGGTCGAATTCGATAAATTTAATCTCTCAGTGATCTCACGAGTTGTTATTCGCCGGTTTGCATCAATTTGTCTCTTCATCATTTTTTCACTAGCAAGCCTCGGTATATTAGCTGGCAAAATATATATGATGATGCGGCTTAAGTGTGAAGTTGGTTGTGAAAAATATAATTAAGTCCACTGCTGGGAAAAAACGAAATTACTTTTCGAACAAACCAACATTTGTTCACAAAAGCTAAAAATATGAATTGGAAAGCAATAGCTAAGCCAAGGAGCTTGGCAATAAAAAATCCTTCTTTGAAATAAATTTTAGATTAAATTGTATTCTTAATCTAACATTTATATGCGGAATAATGAGTTGAATGCAACAACAATGATATCACGGATGGGCTTGATAACCGATAAGGGAATAATAGTTAAGTCTGATATGACCAGTCGAATTTTGTGAAAGAAAAATAAAAAAATAATAGGTACCATAAGTATTGGATATATAAATAGCAACATATTTAATATATAATTCACCCATAATTTTCCAAAGAAACGATGAATTTTCAAGAGCAACAATATAAAACTTTCTTTTTCAATTTCACTGTAAGCGATAATCGTAAACTTAACCGACCACAACAATAACTGAAATACGAGTAAGTTATAAATAATTATAATATTTGCTGGCTATACAGAATCATGACAAATAAATCATTTTAAAATTGTTGTTTACTTTCAAAACTCTTTTTATAAAAAATAACCTCTAAATTCAACGAACATCTAAATATAGATTCTTCATAGAAACTCATAAGCTTGCCTCCAATCACAGAAAAAGTCTACAAAAACTTATCCTGACATATTTATATCCAACATAATTCAAAAACAGCAGTTAGGATTGAGAACTCAACATTCCACAGATCAACATTGCCATTGAGATGTGGACAGTATAGTATCCTTTTTTGAGCAGAAAGAGTATTTTCAAAGCTGTATTCTTAGGTTCATGATGAACAGCTACTACAATAGAAAACAAAATAGAAAATGGACATGGGTGTCACCAGATGGGAAGACGAGAAATGAAATAGATTATATCCTCACCAACAAACCTAAAATATTTTCGAATATTGATGTTGTCCATCAACTCAACTACAGCACAGATCACAGAATGCTTAGAGGACAAATGTACACATTAGAGCCAAAAATACCGAGGAAAATTATTCATAGTAGCAAAAAACCATTACCTCTCCCAATTGTAAGCGATATTCGAGAATCATTGAAATGTAATTTGAAAACAAAAAACAATGCCAAATATGTTCAGGAGAAATATGACGCTCTTGAAAACGAACTAAAGAAAGTAGAAAACGAATCTAAAACAAATAACAAAATTAAGGACAAAATATGTCCAGAGGCAAGAAGTCTACTTATGCAGAGGAAGTCCATATTTAAAGACAGAAAAAACAACAAGAAGAAGATCGAAAGTCTAAGTAAAGAAATAAATCTACAAATCAGGAAATATAGATAAGAAAAAAGGAACAATATAATAAATGATTATATAGAAAAAACAGGAGGAGTTAGGATAGCATTAAAAGTGCTTCGAGAAAGTACAAACTGGATAGACAATATGACACACCAGAAAGATAAGAGAAAGAAGACCGATAGAATCGAAATATTAGACATAGCCACGGATTACTACCGTGAGCTATACGACAACGACAAAACACCAGACGAAATCCACCAACTAACTGAAAACGATACAAATAATAACGAAGAAATTCCAAGTATACTGAAAGAAGAAGTAGAAAAAGCTATTAAATCTCAAAAAAGAGGCAAAGCACCAGGAGAAGATGGCATATCTAACGAAATTATGATAGGAACATCTGATATTATAGTAGACACTATTACAGATTTATTTAACCAAATTTTTGAGACAGAATGTATACCTCACCAGTGGACCACGTCAACTATAATACTACTACATAAAAAGGGAAATAAAGACAACATAACTAACTACAGACCCATCAGCCTGATGTCGAACGTATATAAAATCTTTTCCAAAATACTGTTGAATCGTTTAACAAAGACTTTGGATGAAAATCAAGCAGGCTTTTGCAAAGAGTTTTCAACAATCGACCACATACACACCATAAAACAAGTTATCCAGAAATGTACAGAATATGGTATTAATTACTATTTGGCGTTTGTAGACTATAATAAAGCTTTTGACTCATTAAAACATACAAAAATATGGAAGCGCTTACAACACAAGGGGTTGAAAACAAGTACATACAAATTGTTAAAAATATATACAAGAACATGAAAGCGAAAATAAGAACAGAAAGAGTAGGTGCATACTTCACTATAAAAAGAGGAGTCCGACAGGGAGACCCACTATCACCCAAACTTTTCTCGGCGGTGCTTGAATATATATTTAGACATCTCGAATGGAGTCAATATGGACTAAACATTAACGGAATGCAACTAAACCATTTAAGATTTGCAGACGATCTAATTCTAATCTCTGAAGACCCGAGAAGCCTGCAAGCAATGCTTGCACAGTTGGTGTACGAAAGTGAAAAAGTCGGACTATCCATGAATATTACAAAAACCAAAGTAATGACTAATTCCGACAAAATCACCATTACAGTCAACGGCAACAAAATAGAGTACGTCGATGAATATACATACCTAGGACAGATAATATCACCAAAAGACCTTACAACCAAAGAAATCAACAACAGAGTACAATTAGCATGGAAAAGATACTGGTATCTTAAAGAAATTGTCAAAAACCCGCAGGTACCACTTAAAGCTAATAAAAAAATATTTGATTCCTGTATTCTACCTATCATGACATACGGATATCAAACTTGGAGTCTAATAAAACAAAACTTACACAAACTAGAAACCTCACAACACAGCATGGAGCGAAGTATGCTCAAAGTCAAGTTAAGAGACAAAGTAAAACTAGGAACATTACGTAACCAATCTAAAATTAAACGATGTAACATACTGCATAAGAAAATTAAAATGGAGTTGGGCAGGTCATATGATGAGGAGTAAACAAGAAAAATGGGCTAAGGATGCAACCGAATGGTGTCCAAGACAAAATAAAAGAAAGAAAGGGAGGCAGCATCTGAGATGGGAGGACGATATTCGGAAAATAGCCGGTGCTCTTTGGAAGAGGACGACTCATGACCGGAAAGTGTGGCAAGCTCTAGGGGAGGCCTTTGCGGAAACGCAAGACAATCTCAAAACCGGTGTCAATTAACATAAGTGATAGTAACTTTTTTCTAAGATTGTTAAATAAAGGCTATTATTATATTATTATTATTATTATTCTTAGGTATGTATTAATATGGCATCCTCGCCTACTGTGAAAACTTAAGCAAATTCTTCCTATCACTTATTTCTGATTATAAAATTCTATCTCTTCCAACGATATTTTCAAGTAGCTGATTTTTCTCAGATATTCCCTATTTAGGTATATAATATTCTTTCTTACGACAACACCTTAAATAACCACCTTTGCTGATGATACTGCTATCCTGTCACGTCACAAAAAACCCAATACTATAGAACAGTACTCATGTTACTTTTAGAATTCGTTGAGGAATATTCTTTCTCATTCATCTAAATGGCAATATTGTTCCAAAAAATAATTAGGTAGGTTATTTAGGAACACAAATGTTAAACTGAAAAGAACTAAAATATAAAGACGTTACAGATAACTACAAAATAAACGGTAAAAACTGACAATCGATAAAAATTCTATATAAAAACAGTAGAGGGCTCTGCCCCTGCTCGCTTTACTCACCAACCCCCCTCCCCCCCCTACAACGATGGCTTCCCGATCTCCGGGGGGCCCCTATGTCAAATATTCTACTTTTTTTCCCGCTTCATACAATCCTAACATCAATTTTTGCTTTTTGGCCTTTTTTTCATCTTTAGTCGCATGGTAATATTCGCGAGCAGCATTTCTCTTTTCAGGTTTGTTTTCGTTATAATTTTTCATTACATTTTTAATCTCCCTTTCTCGATTTTTTGCATAAAAACGCTTCCTCGCATTATCGTTTTGAATACGCTTACGCTCTTTCAGCTCCTCTTCACTCAAATTTAACTTTTTCTAGCCATGTCTATAACATCCTTACATATATAAATCACTACAAAAAAAATGACTTAAAAAAAATGACTTAAAAAAAACTCATCCATACATCATAATAAAATCTTACAAAATTAAAAACTTTTTTATATAATAGATGGATAGATAATTAAACCCTTGCAAGGACAATGCCAAGTTTAAGAAATTTAAAATTAAGTAAATGATGTTGAAAAACATCGATCAGGCTACTATTTCTTATATCTAAGAGATCTATTTCTTATTTCGAAGAATATTTATGCTCTTTTCTAAGAATTAAGAAAAGAGCATAAATATTTACCTAAAATACGGACATTAATTAACGAAAAAAGAAAAATGAGAACGCAGTGGCAGCGTTTACGAATGCCGAGCTACAAACAGAAACTTAACCCACTACAACGTGAACTAAAAATGGAAATTAGAAAACACTATAATGAACAGCATGAAATTTGCAAAAGATCGCTTAGTGACAATATTTCTTTATGGGAAGCCACTAGACGAATACTCTCGTACAAAAGAACATCACACCCACTGAAACAAAATGATGGTAACTGGGCAAAAACAGACAAAGAAAAAGCTGAAGTATTTGCTAAATATTTGGTCAATACTTTTGCTCCACATGATGATATAGCATACTAACAAAATTACCGAAGAGCTAATGTTCGCAGTCCCTATGAGTCTTCCGCCCAAAAATTATAAGACCTCGGAAATTAAATCTACTATTCTGCGACTTCCCAATAAAAAAGATCCTGGTTATGATCTAATAACAGCTCCTGTTCTGAAGCAAATTCCCCGAAAAGTTTTAGTTTTAATTACATACATTCTCAAATAAACCCATTAATTCGCCTTCCATCTACAGACCTATCAGCCTCATACCAATTCTTGCTAAGATTTCTGAAAAACTCCTATTAAAACGACTCTTTCCAGTCCTAGTTAATGACAAAACTATTCCTGGATCACCAATTTGGCTTCCGATCTAAACACTCCACTATCCAGCAATGCCATCGCATTATTGATCACATTGCATTCTCTCTTGAAAGATAAGGGTACTGCCCAGGAGTATTTTTAGATATCTCTCATGCTTTTGATCGTGTGTGGCATCCTGCACTTCTCTGGAAACTCAAGAGCTTTCTTTTTTCAATATACTACCTTATCATAAATTCATATCTCTCCCAACGTCATTTCCAAGTTGCAATTAACTCAGAATCCTCGAAAATAGATCCTATTCTGGCCGGAGTCCTACAAGGTAGTATCCTTGGTCCAATTTTATTTGGACTTGCTATGGCCGTATCGTCTGCATAAGTAGGATTCAATATTGTTGCGCCATAACTATAAAGCCATTTAGTAAAAATTAATACAAAAAAGTTATCTTTTCTTTCAAAGGAAGTATTCTAAATTTAATAACCTCTTAATTTCAACTACTTTATATTTTCGGTAAAACCACCCTCTAAGTTAATTTTTCCTATTATGTATATTCGAAATAATAATACGCAATTTATATCAATTTTATAGTGCTTCCTATTTCCTTATCAAAAATAATTTGCTCAATTTTATTGAACAAACAAATAACTTGAATTATCAAAAAAATAATTTACATTTAATAAAAAAAGGCCTTAGAATCGAATTGTATATTGAGAAGGATTTTCCAAGAAAATTATTTGCCATTTTCTACCCAATGAAATTGAATTTATGCGAAATAATATTGTATTCAAGTTAGTAGTATAATCCAAAATATCAGTAAGGAAATAGCTTAAAAAATATATAGAAAAAAAATATAAAGAAATATATTCATTGAAACTGAAAAATGAAAGGTTCAAGAAAGGTGTGAAAATGGTAAAAACTCTAAGGGTTTATTGATAATATATAATCATAATAATAAAGGAAATACTACGCAAAATTGAGAGTTTTTCTAAGCAGATAGAAAATGGGAAATGAATATCGAACTGTCTGCTATCGAATATCGAGGAATAGGAAAACATCAATTTATGCGATTCATAGGGAAAGAGGCAATTTCTCGAAATGAAAATGGCAACAAAGCAATCGAAATGATACAGGATGCGATGCGACTCAATTCCACCAATGAACATTTCTTATACTTTGTGCTATTTTGCCCTTTTTATCAAATTTATAATTCCGATTTACGTGCAAATGTGATATCCTGTTGGCGCTACTCCACCATTATAATATTACAATGTATCTTATTCATTTTGCCTTTACTATACAAGTATCTTCCAAAAGGAGACATTTCAGTTAAAACTTCTATAGTACAATATTTTCTGGTAAAAAATGTTTGTGGGTATACATGTGTGAATTAAAGCACTTTTTAAAATCTTCCATAATGCAAAAAACGATATTACTACTGCTTCACGAACCGATATACTCTTCAGACCTAATTTCATAAAGTATAAATAAATGAAGCAAATAATGGAGTGAAAAAATGTTGAAATTATTGACACAGACAATTTTTTGGCATTGCTCTTGTTTTCGAAAGTTACAATATAAATTTTCATCCCAAGTCCTTTTGAAAATTTTCTTCCTAAAGCGCTTTTAGCTGATTGAAATTTTATTGTCTCTTCCAGGAAAACTGATTTTTTATTAAATATTTTTTTTGGAATTTAAAAAATGGCAAAGTAAACACTTTGAATGCAAAGTCAATAATAGAGAGAATGATTTATGAAATGTGGATCAGGCTTGGGTCTATTTTACAGACGTTGTTTCTGTAGAAATGTTTTCGGAAAATATTACTTTAACAAACAATAAACGATAATACAACTTTTTGGATATATTATTTTCACTGAAACTACAGCAAGGCTATGATAAAGTATCCTTGACAGCAAAAGTCCAAGTTAATATAGAATATTCGTGCAGGACCAGGCAATTTTTTTTAGGAAACTTAAAATGTTTACTAGTATGCGGTTTGAAGCTACAGCATTCTTTCATTTCTCTTCTCTTTCGTTGATAAAATCGTCTATTGTTTTGAGTTTATCTTCATGAGTATAGAGTCCTTTTGGCACCTATTTCCTGTTCTTGAAACTGCATCTACGACTATACTTAAAAATAATGAATTCCATCGTAGCAGAATTGGTAGTTTAAACGGTAGTTACTGCCATCGCAAATACAAGAAGAGTAGCCAAATGGCGTGGAGTAAAGGATTGTGACTTCGATGCAGACAGTAAATGTTGATACGTTGCCAAGTAAATAGGAAATGGGCTGAATATGCAGAATTCCAGCCAAAATCTATTCTAAAGGATAACAACGTTGACGATGAAAGCGCACAATAGCGGATGTGATAGTAATACTTGTTGGAGTGAGACTGAGTACATATGCAAGTAACATTCCACCATTAAATTGTGCGCAGATAGGCGGTCTATGGTGTGTTGAACGAGCCTATGGGAAGTGTTCCTAGCTGGGTTTCAACTCGTATAGTTACTCTTGATTTTCTAGTCAGTTGGCAGGAAATTGAATATACGATATATCCTGCCGGAGAAAAACCGACTTTTGGAGGAGGGTGATGGTTCAGACCAATTTCAAATTGAAGTTACATCAAGAGCTGTCTGCTGTTACTTTAGTTTTACATTTGGCCCCATTCAACTTTACTATGTCTATACTTTTAATCATATACGTTCATTTATTTTGGAAGTACTGCTATAAAATGTTTTCACATTTTTCTAAGTAGAATCATTTTAATCGTCTAGGCTAAACTTTCAGCAGTATAACACTACTTGTATGATTACAGTTTATTGTTCCAGTGTCTGTGCAGGAATTATCCCTTAACATATCATTGCATTATATTTAATGATATTGAAGCGCCATGAGAGTTAAACAGCAGTAAGGAAAATTCAAATAAATAAATACACATCATTTGGGATTTAGTTTGGCAGTGTACAATGTAATTCTATTTAAAAAATAAATACTAGAAAAGGATGTATATATAATCAGCCTTGAATATAATAGAAAAATGCATACAAAATTTCCGTTAGTGTTTATGTAATCTTAAAAAAAGAAGCCAAATTATTCCTGATGATCTCTTCTAAATTTTGAACGTTTGCCAAATTCTGTAATTTCAAATTGTGCATTTGTAATTTTATTATTCTATATACTACAATAAGTTTTCACCATTCGAAAATTTTGTTTCTACCAAATATAGTGTAGAATTCAAATACATTCAATACAATGTTAAGTAAATAGCCCCACATATCCAAAATGAATTGCATACATTCTGTATCATTAAACAAAAATATTTTGTAAATTTTCTATTATTTCTCCCTTAATTTTATATCCATTCTTGGACATTGATTTAGGTTTAGAAATTAAATTCCATTCAACATGTCTGAAAAGAATTTGGATTATGTGGTAATTTTTACTTAAATAAATCAATTCGAATTTGAACATATATTTGGTATGGTTTGTTCACAACTATTATTACTATTACTTTTTCCCCACATAATTAATGGATGAGTATATGTAAAAATTTTATTATTTTATGTTTGATATAGTATCAACTACAAAATTTGGTTTTTCTTTATAATATATTTGTTTAAGAAAATGTTATAGATTGAAGGAAAAGAAAATGTGTTATTGAAGGAGGAAAGTTGCTTTTGGAGTCGTAGTCGATGCCATCACTGCATAAACAATAGGATATGTACAATATAATCTCATATATTTAGGCAATGCAGATACTCGTAGCATATTTATATGAATCTCAGCTATAGTGGCTTATATAATTCAATTCAAATAACGTATAAACTATCATTATAATGTTTTAGGAGTTCAGAATCCTATATGTGTGCAAGAGTGATGGTCTTTTTGAATGGTTAAGGTCTCACAATGAGTTTTATTTTGAATCCAAACTTTTAAAAGATAAATGTGTATTACCAATACTAAAGTGTTGTGAAGCAGTAGCTTTGACTTAAGGATAAATGCCACAAATAAAATGAAATAGTCTCTGTTGCGTGTCATTCATTATTGAATTTTTCTTATGCTCGATTTTGGCTTAAGTAGCTTGAAAAGTACAAAATATTTGTCATTTGTGTAATTCATTAAACTTAAAAGTACTGTACATCTAAAACTATTGTTATACTTTAATGTATCTAGGATCCTTGCATGCTTGAGACCATCATATACTTCGTACCAAGCCCTAATCGGAATTTTTTGGAATCATAATATACTCGTGATCATTAAGTATTTGGGATCATAAAATATGCAGTATTATGATATTACCAGACCAATATTTTACTATACTTGCTCAGAAGTATATTCAGATTCTGCAGGACCTACAAATATTTGGTCCTATTACATACTCGGGACTGTATTATACTCAGAACGATTACATAGTTAGATCCTGACATACTTAGGATAATAATATGCTTGCAACCAACACATACTTAGGACCATTCAACACTTGGGACCATAACATATTCGAGACTATTTTTATGCTCAAGGTCACTGGATATTCTAGCCCATTATACACTAGAAAACATTCCATCCTTGGAAACATTACAAACTAAGGTCTCTTACGTGCTCGAAGTATGTTATTTGTATAACATTTATATATAAAATCTTAATATATTCAGGCTTATTATAATCTTGGGACTATTAGATATTCGAGATCATAACATGGAATATTCGGAACTAATGGAGCCATTATACACATTAAACTATTATTCGGGAACTGTAACATACTCCAAACTATAACAAACTTGGATTTATTACATGCTCCTTCTTTTATTATAGTTAGTCAAATATCATTGAAAGATAAAGTAGTAAAAGAAAAGTGTCTCCCTTATCCCATCACAATAAGGACACATTCATATCATACAACCGCGTTCCCTCCGACTTCTCCGAGGGTACAGCTGCCCTCCCTCATCCGCCAGAATTTCCAACCACAACACACAGTTTCGTATGCGACCTTCTACGTGAGATTGATACAAATCTCTAATTGTAGGATGCATCATATAGCAGGATTGATTTTACTACGATCGCCAAAACACTCCTTACTTGGGATCATCACTCCTTCTGCACCTATAAGAGATATTCCTAAAAATACAGCTTTGCATCAATTGCCCCCACACGGTATCTCACTGAAGGCCACAAGGTCAACTTATGTTCGCCAATCCTGATGGTAAAATGACCTCTTTGCTCTTCCTGCTCGTGCTGATCACTTCTTATGTCTTAAGTACAGATCTACCTGTTAAGAAGTGATCAGCTCGTGCTGATCACTTCTTAACAGGTAGATCTGTACTTTCTCTTCCACACATTTTACCGCCATGAACATAGCAACATTATCGGCAAATGCTACTAATTTGGAATATGGTAGGTGGTTTAAAAATATCATCATTCATTGCATTCCATAAAAGACGACCCAATACAGAGACCTGTGGGCTTTATTATATGCAAGCAAGTATGTTATGTGTGTAACATATTGGGAACCTCAGCACACTCGGAACCATTATATATACAGGACGTTCACATATTCAGGATTACGTTCACATATTAAATTATTGCGCCTTGAAGATACTCGGGACCATCCCATACTTGACATTATAACATATATATCGGGGATCATTATATGCACGGGCACATTTTATGCTCGGCACCATTTTATTCTCGAGATCGTTACATATTCATAACCAATTTTGAAACGTAATATAATATGTTGGGACCATTACCTACTCACCTAGCATATACAAAGTGTAACTAAATTCAAATTCGTGGAGTTTGTTGTGTCTTTAACTAACAATGATTTAAGTTTATAGTATTTATTTAATCAAATATTGAACACTAAAGAAGTTACTAAATTTAATTTATATTTTGGTAAATAAAATCATATTTATAATAAATGGTATAGCTTAAAGATTTTATTTTAACTTTTGTTTCATGATAATCACTATTTGAATCTACGAGTATATTTGGACCAAAATTGGACTTTGTGTTGTTATATCATAATAATAAATATTATTTCTAACATAAATGTTATTAAATTTAAAACTTATTGTATTTACTAAATTTCTATTATTATAATAATTATTAATTTTCTTAAGGCATATAAACTAAGACTAACTTGTGCATTTGATTATAGCATAAAAATACATTTTTATTCTGAATTTTTGCTTAATATATTTCATAAGAAAACTAACAATTTAATAATAATTTAAAAACTTAATTTACTATAAAATATTGTATAATATCATATAATAATTTTTATTTTATTAAATTTTATTTTTATATTTAAATTTATCTTTTCTTGCATAATATACCCATTATAAGATGTTGTTAAAAAAGGAGTTTAGATCTGTTTTATATTACTTTCGAAAAAACAGAAATTCTGAAATGAGCTTAAAATAATGTGAAAAATTATTAAAGTTTGATTACTTTTACTGTATTCCCAAATTGATTTTAGGAGTTTTTCTTTTATTATTATTGTTGTAAAATAACAAAAAGCTTTGATATAAATGAACATGAAGAAAATCATACCTGTATCCCCTTGTGATTTAAGTAATATTTTTGAAATACAAAGTATATTACAAAAAAGTGCAGGCAGAACAAAAAAATTCTCGGTAAATATAAAGTAAATAAATTTATGAAAAATAAAGAAAATTGAATTCTCACTTTTTCTCACCTTTGAACTGACACGTTTGTTTGTTTCGCTTGCTACACATATACTAGTAGACTCATTTAATTATATGATTAGAAACAAAGTAAGAAAATATATGAAAATTATACATAAACATAATAAGTTTTGGGTGGAATATGCGGAAGTGTATATATATACTAATACATTACTATGTAGATAGGAGAGCGTGGAATTTCTATTGTAAATTTCGTTTACGTAGTTAAAAATTATTCGACAGGAATTTTTTTTTTTTTGCAACTACAATTGTATTGTAACAAGCAGATTTACATAACATTTTAATTTACAATCTTGGGCATCATAAAGTGGGAGTAAACACCAATTGTCGTTTCTCCAACTAATGGAAGTTAGATTCCTCTAGAAAATCTATAAAAGAAATAATCATATTTAACAAAAGAAAAGTTTACATGTAAAGAAAAAAATTTGGACTTTTGACATATTATTTTTATTTGTCATATCGAAATTTCTTCCACATAATAATTTATTTTAAATATATTAAAATATTTTTTCCCCTTATATATAAAAGTTTCTTAATATTTATCTTGAAAAAATTGTATGCATCAAAATACTAATAGATTTCATAGATTTAGAATACCGCGAATCTGAGGGAAAATATTTGGACTACCGTCTTTATTTTTCTTTTCGTATGTAAACGTCTCTCTAAGCATTTAGCTATTTATTTTAAAGAAATGCAAATATAATATAATATTTGCTTGTTAATTATCTAACAAAATTTATACTTTTTAATATATTTATCGAATAATTATAATATAAGAATATCGAAAAATTTATTGAATATAATGATTAATTATTAATTTATCGCTTAATTTTTTTTTCTTTCGTATTTTTTTTTCGTATTTATCGCCTTTGAGTAGTTACTGCACTATTTATCAATTTTTTAGAGGTAATTGTTTTTGAGTATCGCTTTTACTGTCGCTTTTTGAGATTTTACCATTTTTTGATGAATATTGGCTTTCGAAGTGCTTTGCAGTGGCGCTCACTTAACACATCTTCTCCATACATAGCGGATAATTTTTTTCTTGATTGAACAGCATTTTTATCTTTTCTAAAGCAAAAAATTAAATTAGCCGAAAATGCTGTTTTTCACTTTCCATATTTTAAAGGGTATCAACCAAAAACTACTATGCAGAATCAATCGAATTTTTTCACTAGCAAGCCTCGGTATATTAGCTGTCAAAATACATATGATTATGCAGCTTAAGTGTGAAGTTGGTTGTGAAAAAATATAAATTAAGTCCTGTGTTGGGGAAAAACCAAATTACTTTCCGATCAACCCAATATTAAAGTGTTAAAATAAAATATAAAGTGCTAAATAAAATAAATAATTGAATATGAAACTGTCATTCATAATACAAAGCAAATGAAATAAGAACAGCGACCAAATGTGGAAATACTTTTTTGCTCGCCTAAGTTGCGCGTGCGTCGCAATTAATTATTTTTGTAGATGTTCATTCAAATTATTACATATGATTAGAATGATCATCAAATACACAAACTTTGTTTGCGGCGAACTTTCCATTCCCGTTAAATATTATTCGTGGTAAGATTGTAGAAGCGGAAATTCAGCGAACCTGACATGATTTCATCGTGCTTGCTCGAGCGTATATTACACACCACGTCGTTCCTGTTTCTTGTAGCAAACTCATCATTTCCGCGTGATAAAATATTTGTGATAAATACTATTTAATTGATAACTTTAATATTTATTATTTAAACTATAAAGTTATTTAAATATATGTAAAGTAGTGTATAGAAAAAAAATCATTCGCATGTAAATTTATAAGTAAGTTTTACTCTAAACAAGCAGATTTCCATAACATTTTAATTTACAATCTTGTGCATCATAAAGTGGGAGTAAACACCAATTGTCGTTTCTCCAACTAATGGAAGTTAGATTCCTCTAGAAAATCTCGAGGCCATTGTCTCTTAAGTCTCCGATGAGTGTTTCCGGGGAGGACAGTACAAGACAATTCTCTCACAAGTGGATTATGATAACAGGCTAAACAGAAGTGAATTTTTGATAGTGGAAAATGCACAGGTCCTGAACATCAACAATTTTACGTTGGATCTTGGATTGTAAGGATTGAACGTGATAGGAATTGGAACGTTTCGTTGAACCCCAAAGTTCAATTCCATATGTCCAAAAAGGTTTTATAATTGTATTGTAGATTAGAAGTTCAGTCTAGTGTGTTGATTCCATTTTACAATCTTGTCCAGGTAAAGTCCCAAATAACTTACTTTATCATATTGTGGAATCATGTTGCTAATTAGGTTTAAACCTAAGGAAAAGGCGTAGGTTTGCCCAGACAAAGTGGGAAAGTAATGTTAGCCTTCACTCTCCATCCCTTAAACCAGGATTGAAGGTTGTGTTTATGGAATTATCGAGGATATCAGGTCGTTTTGAAATAGATGTTAGCCAGTATGTTGCATTTGGCGGGGAGGTTATTTGATATGATGTATGGGATAGAGCTTCTTGAAGAATCTTTGCTCGAGGGTGAGCAACGCGGTAACCCCATTGAGGGCGTTTAGCATTGTAATCACCACCTGCAAGGAACGAGGCTCCAAGTGAGTGTAAGAAGGAAAAAAAATTGGAACCAGTAAGGAACCAAGGAGATTTCAATAGTGATAATTATGGATTTTCTTGTAAGGATACCTGTTCTGCCGTGCGCCGTATTGTCAGAGTGATCAGTTCTCTATGCATCGTAGTCTCGTATCGTAAAGTATGACCTGGCTGTAAAGTGAGTCTCAGTTAATAGAGCAATGTCAATGCGTCTGTTATGTAGAAGAATGTCCAGTTCTTGTCGATGGATATTCAATCCATTTCCGTTCCATAAAAAGATGGAGAGGGAATTTTCGGTGCACGACGACATTTATTTTTGAATAGTAGACGATAAAGATTGTCCATTTACAAGTGGTGTTAGTATTTTGTTTAGTTGCTCTATGAGTATGTTGGTTAATTGGGAGAACATTAAGGATATAGTAGGTCTGTTCAAAAAGTATCGCGAATTTTGAATTTCCGCGGGTTACGTATACTCGATTTTCGATTTTTTGTGGCGTTATGTTGGTACCCATGTCTCTAACTTATGCCGACAAGTTCAGCCATTTTGAATGTTCAGTTAATTTTTGACACTTGCTTTGCTTGCTCGTGTTTTGGCTCGTCTTCGATTTTGGATTGGTTCGCGCAACTTGCGCATAACTTGCAGGTAATATTCTTTATTGATAGTACTACCCTGTGGCAATAACTCATAACGCACCACGTTGAAGAAAACTGTAAGCAAAGCCTTCACATTCGACCGAACTTGGCGCGCTTTTTTCGGTCTTGGCTTGTGCGGCAGCTTCTATTGGGATGATTGAGCTTTGGTTTCCACGTCATAACCATAAACCCATGATTCGTCGACAGTTATGATCCTCTGGAGCAAATTTGGGTCGTCGTGAACAGAGTCCAACAGCTCTTTAGCAAAGTTAATGCGATGCTGTTTTTGGTCGAAATTGAGCAAAAATCGAAGACGAGCCAAAACACGTGCAAGCAAAGCAGCTGTCAAAAATTAACTGAACATTCAAAATGGCCGAACTTATCGGCATAAGTGAGAGACATGAGTACCAACATAACGCCATAAAAAAATCAAAAATCAAATATACCTAACCTTCGGAAATTCAAAATTCGCGATACTTTTTGAACAGACCTAGTATCTTGGGATAACAATGACGGAGGGGAAATATAGTTCTTACAGCTAGATTGTTGCTGTTGTGGTTGTTGTAATTTTTGGCTGCTGATGTTGCTATTGATGAGGTTCTTGTTGTTTTTGTTGTTGCTGTCCAATATTGGAGACTCCTGCCGCGACCGCAGCAAATGATATACCTTGCTGGACTGGTTGTATATCATGTTGGTTGGTCTTTTTGTTTTTTTTTTGGTTGATTTTCTCCTGCAGCTTTTTGTAAGTTGAGCAACCCTTGTAGTTTTCGGGATGGCTACCGTCGCAGAGAATGCATTAGGCTGGGGTAGTTTTATTTTTTTGCAATCCTTGGTAAGGTGCTTGCCTACAATTTGACGCATTTGGGAGTGTGTCGACAATAAGTCTTAGTATGCCCGTACTCTTGACATCTATAACATTACACTATATCTTTACAATTGTATGGTTTTTTCACATTTTTTTGGTATATATTAGTGTATCGTACCTTTCTTTACACTTGAAATACCAGTGACGCTATGTCCTAGTATCTCTAACTCACTTTTTATTTCCTCAACGGATGTGGTGTGATGCAGGTGACGAATCACCACCTTATAGGTCTTTTCTGCCTTAGGCTGGTATGTATGAAACGTTAGCTTAGTTTCGTCGAGGAACTGAACAATGCTTCTATAAGCACCACCAGACTTATCTTGTATTGGAAGCCCTTTTGCATTTGACTTGCAAACGAATTGGTCAGTACCAATACGTTTGGCAATGGCACGACTTAGCTCAACAAAATTTATAATATTTGTGGCAAAGATGGGTGATGGCTTATATGCATTGTCGGCATTCGCATGTGTAAGCGAATTTGCAACCATCACACTGCTTGAAGTTTCGGACAATAGAGCAAATCTATTGCCTGAACCTTTTACTGCTGGCACCGATGCTGCTCCGTTTCATGCCTTCTTTTTGTTTTTGGCCAGCGATAAATCGTTCATCGGTTATCGTCGACATTCCTTGCTTGGTCAGTGACCTCCGATTTTTAAAAATTTAGTTGTCTAACTTGTCATTTTTTTTTTTTATATTCACTATGATTTATGCACTACTGAAACCACTTAAATAAATTAAAACCACTTCAGACCAACTTAACTAAAGACCGATCTAATGAAATATCCGTACATCTTTCATTTATTCTTTAAACACTATTAAAGTTTTTTTTTAGTATATAATTTTTATTTGTATTGAAGTCTGATGACGACAAGTTAAAAGTGATAATTGACACCAATCCACGTCTAACCAGGGAGATCGCGTCGATGATGGGAGTCAACCAAACAACCGTAATAAGACATTTGAAGCGTATGGGGATGGTTTCGCGGGACGACGTTTGGCTACCTCATCAATTGTCGGCTGCCAATTTATTGGATCGTGATTCAACGTGCGTTGCTTTGAGTGCGAGACAAAAACAAGAACCTTTTATGCATCGTTTGGTAACTGGAGATGATAAATGTGTCGTGTACAACGACGTGACAAGAAAAAGACATTGGGCTATACCTGGACAAGCCCCATTAACAACTTCGAAAGCCGAAATCCATCAAAAAAAAGTTATGCTTTCTGTTTGGTGGGATTGTAAGGGTATTGTGTATTTTGAACTCTTGGAACGCAATCAGACAATTACAGCAGAACGATATTGTCAGCAATTATCCAAATTGAACATCGCCCTTCAAAAGGATAGACCAGAATTGGTAAACAGAAAAGGGGTAGTGTTTCATCACGACAACGCGCAACCACATGTGGGTATGATGACCCAACACAAGCTAAATGAGTTGAATTGGGATGTTATCAAGCATCAACCGTGCTCTCCAGATCTTGCTCCTTCCGATTTTCATTTATTCCGATCACTGCAAAATTTTTTAAATGATAAATAATTTGATACAATAGAGCAGGTAAAAACATCCCTTACTACATTTTTCGCATTAAAATCCACGGAATTTTACACTAATGGTATTAATAAGTTGATAGAAAGTTGGGAGAAGGTTATAAGAACGGATGAAAATTATATAATTGATTAAATAAGTAATACAAATCTAAAAAAAAAAATTTCAATTGTATATGTAAAAAACGGTCATAACTTTTGCATACACCCAATATAAAATTTCTTTTTCTTTTCATATTAGATTTCCTAATCTTTTCCGTAAAATATATTTTCTCAAAAATACTGTTTACAATTTCATATCATTTTTTAAGTTTTTTAGTTTTTTTATCGAAATATTCAGATTGTGCTGTAGCAAAGAGGGTGATCTGATTTCCGCAAAAAAATGGGTGTGTTAAGGCAGTAGGTAGAATCTTTTGGCGAACTCCTAAACTTTAATCAATCAGAACACGATTTGGTGGTCCCACCGGCTGAAGAATACATGCTTCCGCCATCAAGCAAGGAAACGATTATACCCAACCGTTGACTGAAAATCACATGCAATCTGGTGCCAACGGGATCGGCAGCGAACAGGTTAAGTAAGAAGGTGGCACACTGCGCTAAATGTTTCATCAACAAATGATTCAAGTATGGGACAGCGATAACTAAAATTAATCTCAATAGGATGCGGACACCTAATCCGTATAGGTAAGGAAGATGGTGCCTGGAACGCTTACAGTAGTTCAATTTATGGTCCCAGAAGATAAGGTAGACTCTGACTAAGACGCCAAAAACTCCCAGCATGGATAGAACAAGAACATCGAGGCGCGAAGCCGGGACGTGCTGAATTTTTCGATTCAGTAATCCTAGACCGGATTCCCACTTGTTGCGCTCTTGATGATTAAACATCCCTATCAAGATGAAAATGTAAAACCCGTTTTGCATCTGAGTTATGTTTAAATGTATAATTTATAGACGTTGAAAATTTCATATAGCTCTATAACTAAATATTTTCTTTTCTCACCAAATATTACTTTTAAATTTCTAATGGCAAACTCTCTTTATCACTAAAAACATTATGAATTAATTTTGTAATAGAAAATAAGTTAACATGTAACCCAGTTTAATTGTTACGGTTATCAAAAAATTTATTTTGAACAAACTTTCTCTATTTTATGGAATTACTAGTAAAAATAATTTAATTATTTTTTCAGGATAATTTTAAAATACCATATGTGTATTAGTTATAGAATATTTAAGTAAATCTACGTGAAGTGTATATTTAATATAATAAATAAATAATGAATGCTTATAACTAGTATAATATCATTTATTTAATTATTATAAATAATAGATATTACCATATACTAGTTATAAACACCATGACATACAGAATCACAATTTTTCATAATCGTACCGAAATATGTATACAATCAATAGCCATTTTGAGACTATTCTTTTAATACGATATTTAGCTAAAAAGACTTAAAGAAGATAATATGTTAAAACATAAATATTGAATATAAAACTCAGCAAACCGAAATGTCATAGCGGCATAAGGTCATTGAGGGTTTCTACAGAAATTGTTTATTAAAATTTCGCAAGACTGAGAAGTTTTTTACAATAATTTTATGATATAAAAAGCAGAAGGCTTATATATAAAATAATTATTAGTAAAGTATTAAATTTATTTAAATATTAACCTATATGAGATATATTAAAATTTGGTTTTCTTATGATTCAGTTTTTTTAAATTCGAATACATGAAGGAATTATGATTATCACTATTTCTATTAATTGTTCAATACAAGAATATATATTTTACTAACAGCAAAAATAATTAGTCACTAGCAAATTTAATTCAGATTGGCTATATTATTTTCGAGTAAGTTATCGAATTTGAAGTAAATATATCCATATTCAGGTTTATTATCTCAATGTGAATTGGGATAATATTTGCTTTCCAAAAAAGACAAATTAGCAATTATATATGCATGATTATTTTAATATTTGTGCATCTTAATAAGGTAGTAACAATAATAGAAAAATTTCTTATATTGAAACTATTGATAAAACTAAAACTTTGAGAAAAATCTTTGTTAAAAAAGTTGGACCATATCCAAAATCAGAAATAATCAGTGAAAAATTAAATTTGCCGATCTACTCGTCATACGAGGGTCATTCAACAAGTACTTAGCCTCACCGCCCGATGGAACTGCTGTCACAAAAGAAATTTACCATCGTGCAGTACATTCTTTTAGTAGCCTACTGTCAAAGTTTCAGTCGATTCCCTTTATTAGTTTTGTTTTGAGAGCCTTTGAAAGCGAGCCTGTCGGTCGGTTGCACAAAAATGGAATAAGAACAGTATTGTTTGGTGATTAGATTCTTGTTTTTGGAAGGGAAAACGCGCAGCAAAATCAAAGATCGCTTGGATGCTGTGTATGGTGACTCTTCTCCTTCGATGGCGACCGTCAAGAATTGGTTCAACGAGTTTGTTCGTGGCCGCACGTCGGTTTTTGATGAGCCACGCCCAGGTGCTCCGAAAACGGCTGCTACGGAGGAAAACGTTAAAAAAGTCGACGAGCTCGTGTTGGCAGACCGTCGATTGAAGGTTCACGAGATAGCTGAGACTGTGGGCATCGCAGTAGGAACGGTGCATCATATTCTACACGAAGAACTGGGCATGAGAAAGCTGTCGGCGCGATGGGTGCCGCGTTTGCTCACACCGGAAAACAAGCGCAACCGTGAGACCACATCGGCGACGTGTTTGGCGCTGTTTCAGCGCAATCCAGCGGAGTTCTTGCGTCGTTTCGTGACCGTCGACGAAACATGGATTCACTGGTACACACCAGAACCAAGAAACATTCGAAACAGTGGACTTCACCCGGCGAACGTGCTCCGAAGAAGGCGAAGACTGTTCGATCGGCCGGAAAGGTGATGGCCACCGTTTTCTGGGATTCACAAGGTGTGATCCACATCGATTTCCTCGAGAAGGGTAAAACAATCACGGGGCGCTACTATGCTGACTTATTGGACCGATTTGACGTCGAATTGAAGAAAAAGCGGCCCCGCTTTGTGAAGAAAAAAGTGCTGTTCCACCACGACAATGCGCCGGCTCACACCTCCGCCATCGCCATGGCCAAATTGGTCGAATTGCGCTACGAATTGCTGCCCCATCCACCGTACTCTCCAGATTTGGCCCCCCTGTGACTACTCGAATGAGGAGGTCATCGTCGCCACGGAGGCCTATTTTGCTTCCCTCGAGAAAATGTATTTTTTGGACGAGTTAAAAAAGTTAGAGCATCGTTGGGCCAAGTGTATCGAGCTTGAAGGAGATTATGTGGAAAAATAAATTGCCACCTTTCCAAAATTTTCGTTTTTCTTTTGTAGGCTAAGTACTTGTTGAATGACCCTCGTACTGTTGTGTTCAGTAAAGATGGATATGCTTAGTAATTGATTCTTTTACTAAAACTCCAATCATGCACTTAACATACTCTACCATTCCAACTAGGGTACCATACGTCAAGTCTGGCTATTTACTAAAATATATTCAATGTAGTTTTAAAGTACTGACACCAGATAAATTGGCCAATGTACTCTTAAACCATACTTGAATTTAGAGCAAGAAAACTTCTGTCCAAATAGTATTTATTAAACCATTTTTAATCATGATATACTTTTTAGGAACATGTCACATTCTTTATAAATATCCTGAGAAGTCTCTCTTATATTAATTTATATATTAGACTTCATTTATTTTTGGAAAGGATTTCTTATATATCTGAGATTCTTTAGCTAACTATCGTCTCTTTACTAATTTATGAGGTTTACTCTCAACTGAAAATGACTTGTAGCCATACATCCGGTCAAATACTGGAATTATCAATTATGCTAAAAGTTGTACGCTGGATTTTCCTACAAATAAATAAAAAGTAAAACCACTGTACCTTCATGAAAATAAAAAGGCATCAAATTGAAATTACATGAATAGGACAATGTTTTGTTTACACTTTACTCCTACCTTATATAGAAATATATTTTCTTTTTTAATATAAAATAAAGTAAATTTTCAAAATAGAAACAAAATTGAAAAAGTTTTGTGATTAAAAATCATTGTAGAGTAAAGTATTCATACGAGGATATCCACAATATAGCTGTATGAATAACGACTATGGATGGAAGGCATTCCCGATGATGATACGTTACGTGAATTTTTGGCAAACGATCGAAGTAGTTTTTGCTATCGTCAGCTGGCATATTTAATTATTTTGTTACTGAAGTTAATTTAACTTTAGAAATTTTTATGGTGGATGGGATATTAAATTAAATTAAGGTTGTCTTCTATTCTTCCTTCTCCGAACTCTATTCCCTTTTTGAGGATTTTTTCTTTTATGTTGCAATCAAGTTTGATCTTCTATAATATGGTCTTATAGAAAGTTGTCTTTATCGAGAAGATTCTAGTATGGCATAGAAAAACGAAATGAAAGCAAAACTCTACATAGACCAAAATCCTATGAGATTGAACTGCTCTGTACTCTATTATTTTATGACGAAAACTGCTGTTCCATTTATCCTTCCGTTGACATTAAAGAAGGCTGTTGCAGTACCGACGGAATAGTTTCCTGGATGTAAATTTATGTTGAAACTTTTTATCTTGATCAATTTTGAACATTTTACCATTTGCTGAAAATTATTATTTATGAAAAATGAAAACTTTTACTTGAACTTACCATAACATGGGTAGTTGTATCTTAAAATACACATATATATTATCTACAGAAACATGTATCGGTGCAAGTGTACAAGTAGAAGAAAGTTTTCATGTCCAAAAATTGAAAATAATTCTAGTTAACCAATTTAAAGTAAATTTTTTTTTCTCTTCTAAGAAAATAATATACAGTGGAATTTATGAATTTCCATAAATTAGAAGAGTTCACTTGTGTTATATTTTACAAAAAAAAATTTAATATTTACAAATATTTTACTGCACTAATTTATTTCAATAGATGGAAGTATTTTCATTCATTTAATTTTGAACAAAAATCATGCTCTACATCTAGAAAAAAATTTATCTTCGTTAGTTATTTCAAATATAGTTTTTTTTTCACATTAAATGAAATATAAATTAAAGTATTATTGATATTTTTATTTAGATAACTTGAGTTGAATGGCAATTTGTTTTTTAGTTGATTTATTTAAAATGTTTGCTTCTAATATTATTACTTAAAACTGTAAAAAATACCCTTTTTTCATATTTTTTATATAAGATGTAGTAAAAATAAATCCATTATTTTTGCATTAAATTGAAGGTTTTATTTAGCATAGATAGAATGATACGATTTAGGTCAGATATGCAGCGTTTTGTTCGATAACTTGTTGCCATTTTGGAGGTAATTTCATAATGCCTCTCTCATAGAAACCCTCGTCCCTATTGGCAAAAAACTGGGACAGTCGATTGTCACAATCTTCGCTTGAGGCGAATTTTTCACCTGCAAAATCATTCGTCATATACAGGAAGAGGTGGTAATCACTTGGTGCCAGGTCTGGACTATAAGGTGGATGCATACGAACATCCCAACCAAGGTCCCGGAACTTCTGGCGAGTCACTATTGATGTATGCGGCCTGGCGTTGTCCTGATGGAACACAATTCCTCTCCTATTGGCCAAAGCTGGTCGCTTCTGGGCGATTGCTTCTTTCAGACGGTCCAATTGTTGACAGTATAGGTTCGAATTAACAGTTCGGCCGTAGAGGAGCAGCTCATACTAGATGATTTCCTGCCAGTCCCGCCAAACACACAGCAAAACCTTCTTGGCTGTCAATCCTGGCTTGACCACCGTTTGCGCTGGGTGACCGCGATTTGACCACGACCGTTGTCGCTTGACGTTATCGTAAGTGACCCATTTTTCATCACCAGTAACCATCCGCTTCAGAAATGGATTGATATTGTTGCGATTCAGCAGCGATTCGCAGATGGAAATTTGGTCCATGAGGTTTTTTTGCGATAACTCGTGTGGCACCCATACATCGAGCTTCTTTTTGTATGCAGCCTTATTTAAGTGGTTCCAAACGGTTTTTTGTGCAATGTTTAGCTCCTGGGCAATCGAAACATTGCTTACGTGACGGTCGGACTCGACGATTTCAATTATTTTATCGACATTTTCGACAATTGGCCTTCCAGAGCGTGATGCATCTTTGACATCAAAATTACCGGAACGGAATCGACGAAACCGAAATTGCGCATAATTGGCTGTTACAGTATCAGGACCATAAACACTATTCACATTTTCAGCTGTGAATGCATATTTTCTCTTTATTGGGGTCCATCTTTGACGCGTGCTAAAAAAATACTGAGTCAAGTAATCATAAAACTGTATCAGATACTTTTTTAGAACAAAATTTTATCTTTCTAACGCCATCTAGTGCAACCCGATCGCACTTTTAAAACGGGAGATACAGACTCCTAAAGCCATCTATTGGCAAAATAATGGAGTACTTTTTACTACACCTTATATTTGTTATATTTACAAAATTTTCAATAAAGTTAAAGTTGTTATTATAAACTTTATTTGCTATACACATATATTAGAAATAAATTACTTAATTGATATTTATAAATGAAATTTATCTAATTCTATGATCTATTTAATTTTCTATGGGTTGTTCATCTAGCGGTTGCAAATTTAAAAGTTGCATTTTTAAAAGTAAATAAAAAAACAACTAGTGCATATTTTTTCAAATTTCCAGTGTATTAGGGTACTCTAAGGACAGCCGTGGTAATAAAACCGGAAATTTAAAAAAAGATACACTAGTTTTTAAATAACTTTTATATGGTCCACCCTTTATTAGGTAGACATTTTGATATATTATGTTTATGAAAGAAAAAAATTGCTTCTTATACAATTTTTTATTTTTTATTTACAACTACAACATAGTAATAAGCAAATTTAAGCAATGATATTAATTAACTTGAAAGGTTGTGGGGAGTAAACATCCAATGTTTCCTCCTGCTAGAGTGTGTTTCTGTTAGGCCTCAGTATCATAGTAAATCACGCGACCAGTGACGCTTAAGTCTTCGATGGGTATTTCTAGGGAAGGAAAAGGAGGATAGTTCTTGAACAAGGGGATTATTATGATTGAGGACACGGGAACGGAACTTTTTATAGCGAGATACTGCCACATCAAAAACAAATCCGATGAATAACAGTATTGCGAACATAAAAAGGGGCATCCACAATTGTACGGAGTATTTTTGATTGAAGGGATTGGATTGGATGGGAATTAAAAGGCTTAGTATATCCCCAGAGTTCTAGTCCGTATGTCCATATGGGGTTGAGTAAGAACAGTACTTTGCTGTCAATAGTAAGTTTGGAACGTTTGTCTAGAAGTCGAAGTAGTTTTAGGTATCGTCTTTAAAGTTCTTGTCTTTTAAGTCTTGTGTGTGGGTTCCATGTCAACCGTTTGTCTAAGTTGAGTCCTAGATACCGAGCCACAGTGTGTTGTGGTATGGCACTGCCATTAAGGTGAAAGTTACCTGGATAGATTTACGTTCATTGACTATTATTCTCCACTTAGTAAACCAGTTCTGGAGGGTTTGGATTTGGATTTGGAGAGTTTCGGAATCATGTTGTGGATTTTCGCTAGATGCAAGGCAGGCCGTATCATCGGCGTATGTAGCAAAGAAGATATTAGGGCAGATTGGGATATCGGATGTGTAAATGTTGTAGAGAATGGGTCCAAGTATGCTATCCTGAAGAACCCCATTCAATATCGGAGAGATATTGGAGAGTTTGTTGGATTCATTTACTTGGAAGTGTCGGTTGGAAAGGAATGATCTTAGGATTAGGAAGTAGGTGAAAGGAAAAAACCTCTTGAGTTTCCAGAGTAGACCCGGGTGCCAAATTCTATCAAAAGCTTGACTTATATCAAGAAACACACCGGGACAGTACTCTTTTCTTTCTAAAGAGGATGCAATGAAATCGACAACTCGATGATACTGCTGGGTAGTAGAGTGTTCGGCGCGGAAACCAAATTGGTGATTAGGAATTAAATTTGAAGATTCGAGTAGAGGATGTAAACGGCGAAGGAGGATTTTTTCAAAGATTTTTGAGAGTACTGGAAGGAGACTTATTGGCCTGTAGGAAGTGTGGCGGTTTATTGGTTTATTGGGCTTCGGGATCATTTTAATGATGGCAAATTTCCAGAGGATTGGGAAATGTTTTGTTCTAAGAATGGAGTTATATATTGTGGCAAGGAAAACTATTGCTCTTTTAGGGAGTTATTGGAGTATATTGGAGGTAATCAGATCATAGCTTCTTATACAATTAAATGAAATAATTTTCACTTGACAATTAACTCAATTAAAATCTATTTTTAAAAACAATTTCTTAAACTTATTAAAAAAAAATTATTAATAAAATATTAAAATTTCTTAAAGAATATTTTTTAAATATTTTATCAATATTTTATCTAATTTATATCAGAAAAAAAAGAAAGAATTAAAATTATCTTTGTAATAATTTCGTGCTATTATAAATTAAAATTTAACATCGACAAGTTCTTGTTTATAATTTTTCTGCGCATGAAACTTTTAAAAAATATGCTACTTATTTATTAGTTTAGTTCTATGCAGTATATTTTTAAATAGTTATAAAGATACTGAGGCAGAAATAATGATCCTTTTACTATTTGATCAGGAAAAAATTGACTTAAGAATATTTAAAAATGGCATTTCTGTAAGTCAATTCCTTTAAAATGATAATATCGGAACACTGACGATACTATTAAAAAGACTTAAAATAAATTTACGTTATCAACAACTGCTCAGACTGAGTAACCCGTCAACTGCTCAGACTGAGTAACCCGTCGGAACACTGACGATACTATTAAAAAGACTTAAAATAAATTTACGTTATCAACAACTGCTCAGACTGAGTAACCCGTCTGGACTTATGGTGCGGAACTTTGGCGTTCTACGATATGTTACAATTAATCTTGTATTAAATCCCGTCAATCCAAATTGCTTCTAAAAATGGATGTTTACCCATTATTTGTTCATAAAAAGTTTATCGTTACATAGAGTTTGAATCTCAATTAGCCCACCACTATCATCGTCTTACGAGTATTGGACACTTTCCTCTGTTAGCTTCCGAAAAAGCTTCCATCGATGGGTGTTTACACATTACTTTTTACACTCCTATTATTGTAATGTTTTTGTTATAAAAGATATAACTTATTTTTTTAAATAATTTTTAGAAATAATTATACTGAAATGTAAATTTGGAGCACTACGAGTACTCAAGCTATTTGGTGACAATTAAAAAGGTACTAAACACAAGTGTTCTAGTATTGCTTAGCAAAGACACCCTTTCAATTTTTTTAATCAAGTTTCGTATAAGATTTTTGCAACTCATAGCAGTAATAATAATAAGTGTTGTATCTACAACATGGTGGTTGATTATGAAAATCTGGTGGAAACGGGCATACAAGAACTTATGAAATGATGTGATTATTTTTCAGCTCTTACAATGAGTTTTATTTCAATTAGTATTTTTGTGGGTATCTTCTTTAAATCTACATATCTATATATATGACACATCACTACTATTATTACACCCTAAAGCTTTTGATCAAATTTTATTAAGGTTTATAATTTTCTTACTTCTGAAAAGGATCATTTTTTAATCATATTCGTAAGTAGGAAAATTGCTAACCTGAGTTTTTTAAGGCTCACTATTATAATTGTTCCGAATTTGTCACATGCTAGATTTGAACTCAAGACCATTGCCTTAAGACCGCAATATTCCAGTCTCACTAAATCATGGAACAATTATTATATTATATTATTTTTTAGTAATTAAACATATTTAAATGATACGGAGAAAAAGTTGGCTAAGAAATGTGAAAAATAAATGTGTGAGTATATAAACCATATCTTTCAGTTATAGTAAAAATATATTTTTGATAATAACCTGAGCTCAGAAAGTGTTCTGAATAAAAATTTCCCATTTAAATAATTTTAACTATTTCTGTTCTATGTAGATATCAACCTGAATAGAGTATGTTAATATGACGAAGCCAAAAATTTATTCTACTCATACATAAATGGGCAACTATGTCTTAACGAATTTATTATCCAGTTTATGTCTATGTGTATTTGAAAATGAAGTACATGAGAAAAATTTGCGAGGCGATTTGCATAAATCAAAAGTTGTAACTACGCATTTTTCATACTATGAATAATGTGTACCACCTACGCATACACATATATTCAACATTAATATACCTAGCGGGGATAGAATTTACGTCACAACATGTATTTATGTATTTTTTCCATAAAGGATATTACTATTATTTCCTCATAAATTCATTCTGCGTATATTTTATTTTATTCTTTTTCTTTTTAGTTTTCAAGACAATTTTTCCATTATTAATATACCAAAAAGAAAAAAAAGAACAAAAATATCCCAAAATCACATCTCTGCCACAAGAAAAGGACTTATTTTCGATTTTACGTTTATACAAAAATACCAATTCAGCAAAAACTCCTCTGTACGGATAATCTTAGAAATCCTCATTTTGTTTCCTGTACTCAGCCGGTCGACGTGGTATTGATTCCATTTGAAAATTGCCATTCTTTGTTGGTACACCACTTAAGTTTGCATGCGAAATGGAACAATATTTTCCTTGGATGCATGAAGAGCTCTTTATTTTTACTCCAAAACATAAACTGTAGCCCCGTTCACTACACGATGAGTGGCTGTTATTGCTAGTAACGTAAACCAGGATCAGCATCCTGTCTGGAATTTATAACGTTCAGCATCCTAGGTTTTTTCTTCCCTATATTTCTACTCAGTAGTTTAGCATTTTCTATGTATATAATAGGAAGACGAAAATCATTTTCTCCGCAAGTATTCCACGGACCAACTATGCTTAAGTAGTCGAATATATACATGGATGGGGATGTAGGTTAAGATACGTATCTTAAAGTAGTCGTATATCTGTTTGGGCAATGTTCGAAAATGAGTTTGTTTTGGTTGTTGTTTTGCAAACGAAAGCGAAAATGACATGAATCAGCTTAAGTAGCTGGAAAGATCTTCGCAGCATTGTTTTTGACTTACTGTACAACCGATGCGTATTTTCGTATTTTGCGAATCCTTTGGGAAATTATTTGCCATCATTTTTCTACAGGAATCCATTTAATGGAAACTTTATGATGCACTTGCTATGTTATCGGTTCCCTTTTTTATGCTTTATAATTTTTTCTTGCTCTTAAATATTTCCAATTTCATTTAAATTTTTCTTTCTATACCTCACTAACATGCACACGTAAACAAGCACTTATACGTGTATATGGCTCACATAGCATAATCGTTTATATCCGATTTATGATATAATATAGTTAGTCCCTGTATAAATTATACATATTTTATATGAAATATATTCTCATTAGTTATTATTTTGGGACTTTATGATTCAATTTCTTATTCTTTACTTCAATATTCGTTTGTGTTGATATTATGTTCTCCTTATGATTATATTTAATTTGAACAATAATAAAGATTTTGTATATACTCGTAAAATGGGATAGTTACACAATATATGAACATGAAAAACAATATTTTCTTATTTCTTAGAAATAAGCTCAATTATATACTCAAGTAGTATATGTACATACGAGTATATTAAATACAATATAATTTTTATACAATATCCTATATTTTTGACTATATTTCCAATTTTGCTTTTGGAATGGATCAATTATTTTATTCATTTCATTTTTATTATTTAATAAGTGAATTTAAAAGGTTTATGTATTTAATAAAAAGATTTTAGTTTTTTGAAATTGAATAAATTTTCGTATTCTACAGGATATTTTTATTCATTGTGATTTATGTTCTGAGAAGTAACTATTTGAAGAAGGAAATTTATGATAATAAAGTGGCATTAAAAATTAGGTTCTTAAGAAATTCTCCTGAATATGTAGTTTTTACATGTGGAATTAGGTTCCGCAAGAAAAATCAACTTGACTATTTAGCTTTTACATATGGCTCCTTGAATATTTATGAGAAAAATATTATTATTTGAATTTTTTTTTCTTAGCTGCATATTGCTTATATTATTTTCTTGAGAACCTGTTATGAACTCAATTGTACGAGAAGGAGATTAAATCTAATTTAGCAAAGATAGGCATACAATTATTTATAGCGGAAATATTTAAATAATTAGTTATTTGATAGTTCAAGTTCATAAATTCAAATAGATTTCAAAACTGATTTGTTTGTACTCGTTGTCAATACCTTTGATTATAATTAACTTAAAACTGCAATTTTGAAACTGACAATTAACTTTCAATAAGAATCACCTCAATATAAATATAAGTTATTACTAAAAAATAATAATTCATAAAATTAGTGCATTATGATACTTTTTCATTTATGATAGATTGTATTACGAAGTATTTTTGGAAGATTTCTCATATTTTATAAAGATTTCTATCAAATTTATTTGTTAAATTTGAAAAAAAAATTAAAAGAATTGCTAACGGTAAATATTGGGCTGTTCGGAAAGTAATTTCATTTCATTATCCTGTTGGAACACTATACCTTTCCTATTGACCAATTCTGTGCTTTTTTCTTTAAGTGAATCATTCAATTAGTCCAACTGATGACAGCATACTTCAGAATTGATCGTTGTGTTGCTCGGTAGAAGCTCAAAATAAACGACTCCTTTGGAATCCAACCAAATAGATAGCATAACCTTTTTTTGATGAATATTGGCTATCGAATTGCTTTGAGCTGGTTCATCTTTTCTACTACAGGATCTTTTGTGCTTAACATTGTTGTAGACAAACCATTTCTCATCCCCAGTGATGATATGCTTAAAAAATGGATTATTCTTCTAATCGTCTGAGAAGCAAATCACAAACGTCAATGCGACGGCACAAATTTTTTTCCTTAAGAAGATGAGGAACCCATAACCGAACTTAGAATAAGTTAGAACCCATAACCATAGAATAAAATACACATTATAATATCTTTGAAAGTTATTATTTATTCAAAATAGGTTCCATTAGACTCAATACAACGTTTGGAACGATCAAACAGCGCATGCATAGATTTTTTTATGTCATTTATAGGAATGTTCTTCAGCACCTCGGCTACGGCTGCTTGAATGGCTGGGATATCATCATAAAATGTTCCTTTTATCTTGGTTTTCAGTTTTGGAAATAGAAAATAGTCACATGGTGATAGATCAGACGAATATGGAGGGTGGTTGATGAGAGAAATCCGTTTTTTCATCAAAAATTCTTTCACTTTTTTGGTCTTGTAAGGTGGTGTATTATCGTGCAATAAAAACAGCTGTTTTCCTGCTGGATATTCAGATCTAACACGACCAATTCTTTTCTACAAACGATCTAAAACGCCTAAATAGTATTCTCCATTAACAGTTCGACCTTCTGGAACAAATTCCTTGTGGACAATACCCTTCGAATCATAAAAAGTAATCAACATTGTCTTGATTCGAGACTTCTGAAAACGAAATTTGTTTGGTTTTGGCTCGCCTGTGGACTTCCATTCAGCATTTTGACGATTAGTTTCAGGGTAATATTTAAAGCACCATGACTCATCACCAGTTATGATCGCATCAAGAAAGTCTGGATCGTTTTCAGCAGTTTCAACAATGTCTTTGCAATGCTCCACACGAGCGATTTTTTGGTCTTCATTTAATTCATGTGGAACAAAACGCGCACAGACCTTTCTTTTGCCCAAATCTTCAGTTAAAATTCTCCAAATAGTATTTTTACTCGTATTTAATTCCTCAGCCAACATTCTCGTAGTCAAATTTGCATCGATACCAACTTTTTCCACCAATTCAGCACGATTACTAGCTTCTGGACGACCTGGCCTTAGGTCGTCCTTTAAATCCTTACGACCATTTTAAAATCGTGTAAACCCCATATAAACTTGAGTACGACTTCTACAATCATCACCAAAAACTTTTTCCATCAATTCGTATGTCTCAGCGAATTTTTTTTCAAATTTTATATTTGCTCTTTGTTCCATTTTTGTTTTGTAATATTAGCACACTTTTTCTTTTATTGAAATGGCTGTAACTTTCACATCTGTCATCCGATTTACATGAATTTAGGTGCGTTTGAAAAAGGAATGTATCTTTTTAATGCTGCAAATTTTCAATAGATGGCGCTGCATGAGGTATGATTTAAATATAAAGTTCGGCCACATTCTGCATGTTGTATGATTAAATATTTTTGGGACACACTGTGTATGTCGAGCTTTGAGATTAAACGTAGCCGTTTCAAGGTCGATTTCGATAAATTTAATGTCTCAGAGATCTCACGAGTTGTTATTCGCCGGTTTGTATCAATTAATGCCTTTATTGTCTCTTCATGCAGCGATAAGCATGCCCAGCAGATTAAGGTGCTCTCTGAGTATGGTCGTCATCGGCCATACTCCTGTAGAACTTAACTTAAATATTTATTTATTTATTATATTTTCTATTTATTTATTTTGCTATAAGTAAAAATAAAAACTTCATTCAAATGTAAATGTGTGTTTGTGCATTTAAATCAAATTAAAAAATAAAGCATTAATTACATAGAACATCACATCAAATTATTAATAATATATTGTAGAAGTTAATCGTATACAACATTAAATCAAGTGCTTTAAAACTAAATTACAAGCTGAAAAATTTAATGTACTTAAATAATTAATAACTAATATTCTAAAAAAATTGAAAATAATATTATTTATTGTAGTAAATGCATTACAATATGGTCTAATAGAGCAAGCGAAAGCAAAAATGAAAAAAATTTATTTAAATAATAAGCCTACAGAATATAGTTTATTTATTTTGACACAATGAAAACAGCAATGAAAAACAGTCTACAAAATTGATATTTGATTGATATTTTCGACATAAATAATAAACCTAAAATTCAATTCCATTTCATATCAAAAGATTGTACAATACAAAAATTAAAAATTGCCTATCGTTGTGTTTTAATTGAATTTTTGCTTCCAATAAATGAATTAAAATAAATATAAATTATGCTTTTGGAATTCAATAAATTTTTATTACGAAAACTAGATGTCAGTGGGTGTCATGTCTACATAAAAAAATCTACACAAAATTATACAAGCATTACGATTTCTCGCCGCTTCTGCAATAATTATGCCAGAAAATTGCGTATACATATACCGAGATCTGACGTACGGGCCTATCCAGGTATTATTTAATCTAAGAGTATAAGGATAGACGGTCGCCTTATATGTACACAAATTTTATTGAAGCAAACAAAAAATCCCGCGGAATTGAAATGTAACAAGAATCAAATTTGCCTACCCTTAATCTATTAATTTAAAATTAAGCTACGGACCCAGTTGTTTTAAATGTATATTAAACGCTTTTAAAATAAAAAAAAATACTATTTCACTTTAAAAAATTCTTAAAATCAATATAACTACTTTGGATCACAAAAAATAAAGAATAATGAATGAAAATACATATCAAGAAGGCTGACATATATTTTTACATATATAATTGCGAATAAAATTTTTAGTTGCTTACTTTATCGTTCAATTTGTATAGCCACTTGCCACACAGCCAACGTAACAATCCAACTTTTGGGGACTGCTTTCGAAAACCGTATAATCAGACGAAATTCTGATGTCAATTGACCGCCTCGGAGCTGTGATTTGAGCCCTTTGGATTATTTTCTGTGGGGAGCCGTTAAGGATAAATGTTACGCAAGCCATCCAGAGACAATTGAGGCCTCGAAACACGAAATCAAAGTTGCCATTGAAGAGATACAGGCCCGGACAATTGAAAATGTACTGAAAAATTGTAACGCCAGCCTTGGCAGTCATTTAAATGATGTTGTGTTTCATTCTTAAATTTTAAGGTTCAGTCTTTTTAGTAAAAAAGACTGAACCAGTCAGCCAGCCTTGGCGTTATAAATGATCCACCCTGTAGTTTTGATATATCGAATGTAAACAATCATTCCGGACGGAATAAATTTTTTAATATTGTGTTTTTTAAAATGAAACTATTATAAATAGTGAGGTGAAAATTTAATATTAATATGAATAATGTATTAATATATTTACAGAAAATGGAGTGTTCAGTTAATTAGAGTTTTTTTTATGTGGAAACTAAAGATTCGCGAATTTTGTTTTTTAGGTAATTTGTCGGTAAAATTTAATTATATATTTGAATAAAGGTCGTAGTCGGCTATTATTCAACATTTCAATGGCGATTGCCTGATTACTTTCCGATGGAGATTTTTTTGGTTATATACGTTCACATAGTAAATAATTATACCTATTTTCAAATATTTGAAAATACAAATCTACAATATATATGCTGCCTAAGACAAATCCTAGACAAGTGTCCAAAAAGTCATTTATGAGAACATAATTTTGAATTGATGATTTCTTATACTAATGTCATGAAGAATAAACCTATTTATTCAAATATATTAAATTATGCTTACTTGTTGATAAACTATTGTAAATATAATAAAACCACACTTAAACTTTCACTCCGCGATAAGTATCTAAATTTCAACATTAAGCATAACAAAATTATGCAAGTATTTCGGTCTGCTACCATTTCATGGAGAACGGGCGTATTTTCAAACTCTTCGTAAGAAGATAAAATTGATGCACTTGATATTTGATTGATATTTACAAAATAATTAATAACCCTAAAATGCAATTGAATTTAATACTAGAAGATTGGAAAAAAATGTTGCCTTCTATCGTGTGTAAACCATATTTTTTTTAGAATAAGTGAGTTAAAATTGATATTTAATATGCCATTCGAATTCCAAAAATTTCTATTACGACAACTAGATGTCAGTAGGTGTGATGTCTTGATAAAAATTTAAAAAAAATATATGCAAGCAGTACGATTTCTCGATGCTACAAATTTAGCTATAAATTAAGGACGATCGTTGTAAAATTGTTTATTGAAATATATTATCAGAATTACGTCGACAAAGTCAAACAACGAAAATTTTTTACGCTGTCAAAATTTTAAAAGCTTTACAGTCTAATGGGAATGCAAAAAACCCGATCACGGGCGATAACGACGCACGATTTTATCGTCGAATTAGGACTTTTTTATAATTTTGTCGTTGCCATTTTGTTTTGTGAATGTTCCAGCATTGTTGAAATTAAAAAAAAAGCTAAATAAATGCATATATGAGGTTAAGTGAGTTTAAAAATTGAATTAAGCTTAAAATATAAATTACAAACTGATCAAATCAGAAAATCTTTACTCGTTGCAATTGTGTTTAATTTATAGAATAAGGCGAAATTCGATTTGTTAATAATAAGGTGAGAATTCTTCTGTCGCTGTTGTCGGAATTGTGTTCGCACCTTAGCTTAGATTAAATTGTAGTTCTACGTAGTTGCGGGTTTCTTTTCTTTTAAACTCTCTAAGTGTGGAGTTGTGGATTTCAGATTTTCAAGTTATTTGAAAAATCATGGATACAGGTTATTATTATATATATAATTAGTCAGATTAACACCAAAGTTGCATAAATATTTATATTAAATAGTTATAATTGATTTTACGAAAAGAATATTTTGTTTTGTCGCAAAATATTTGCAAATGCGCTTTTAGGGTCTTGACAAAAAAAAATTCGCAATATTTTATATTTTTCCATCATAAATTCATAAAAATTTTAGTCAAAAGTAGCTATAAGTTCTGTTTCGCGACTACAGCTTTAATGATATAATGAATTCAATATTTTTGCAAATTTATTTTCTAATAGAAAACCGGAAGGAAATGTGCCAGGGGATGTCACAGGAGCAGGTAGACCGCTTTATCAATTTTGAAGAGGGGCTGCGCAGAGCGGCTGTGAGATTGGTTACAAATGCGTTGGAACTAGATGAAAAGTTCAATTCATTGAAGGGTCCGGTAAGAACGCCGGTAATTAATTTTTAATAAACATTCATTTATTATATTTTAATTATCATTAATTTTTCATAGACTCCACTTTATGTCCGCAATCAATTGCTTTCTCAGTTGTTGAAAACCGGGGATCTTGAAAAATGGATTGGTGAAAAACGTTGCAGTAAAAGTTTGGACGGTTTGGAAGATTGTCGAGCAAATGTTCTTAAGACCATATTAAGTAAATTGTCGAGTTTTCAGGCAGACATTCTTCCACAGGTAAATTTGGGAAATATTTCCAAAAAAAACGTGGGAGATATGGAGAACGTACCAGAAAAGATAATGAATGGGTCGCTGAACAGTACGTCGCGTTCATTTACCGACCCGGCAGCTAGTGATATGGACAACATATCCAATCGTTGGAAAGCTTTTAAACTGAGCAAATTATAAAGTCTAAAGACGCGATCAATGAATTCATAGAGGTTATGATGCAGCAAAACACGAAACAAATTGAATTAATGTAATTACTAATAAAACGCATAATTACGCTCACTAATATTGTAAAAGCTATTGAAAAAAAAACAAATATAATATATTTGAAGTAGAAGTTTTCTTTTTATTTCATTTACACATTTTTTCTATTATACAGTTTCAACATATATATCTCGTCCATGAGTAAGAAAGAATCTGCACTTTGGCAGATACACTTTCATAAGCTCCTGTTTGAATGGTTTGAACATTTTTTGATGGGTTTGTTATATGTTTTTTATTATACAATATAAAACGAATTAGATATTTTTTTTTACTTAATAATTATGTTTGTTTTCTTTTAAACATTCATTTTCTTAGTAACTTAACGTTTTGGAATTATGATAGCTAAGTTTTCTGGAAATTCCAATTTCTAAGTGTTATTTGAAACTAAAACACAAAATTTTAAAATATATTTGATAAATTAAAATTGATTTCGGCTTGATGCATTCGTTGGAACGAATTCATTTTGGTGCTCATAATTTTCGAACAGGCAGAATGGATCAAGGTTCTAATAAATATTCAGAGTCATCGAGTAACTAGCACTATTTTTTTAGACTTCCCGCCGGTGTGTTATTCTTAATATCTAAATTGGGGCACAATTCATAAAATTTCCTATTTAGCAAAATTCTTTTCGGTTATGATCGCAAATTAAAAATGGTAAATTATTAATTTGCATATACTTTTATTGACAAAATCTGTGTTTTTATTGTTATAATTATTGTTTTCATTTAAATAGAGACTGGAGTATTTTTCCATTCCATATGAGTGCATTCAATTCAATAACAAAATAACAAATTGATCGAAATTTTATTTTATTAGTTTTATATTGAATATAAATCTGCAGCATTCTTGCTTCGAAAATATTGTAGTAGCGGAGCAAACGAGTGTACATAATTTTTAGCATCATAGCGAGTAAGAAAAGAACCAGGAAAAATAGTGGTTTTGTGAAGCAGCTTTAAGATTTTACTATACAATTGTAATAGGCTTATTACTTCAGATTATAGAAGGCGTTTTCCTTTGGACCAATTTTGCTACTAGTCTGTAGTTTTAGCTGTCATCATCTACTCTACCTCGAACAAACGAGCACATTGAACTGGGAGTTGCGCATACAATTTACGTTAGGTGGATTCTAGTTGCTAAAGTGAAAATAGATAGTTTTGCGGGTTCGTTGGTTATACTAAAAACAGAATAATCAATGAAAATACAAATAAAAAAGTTGGTTTTTTAGCTGCTGTTCCTGACATCTATTTTTTACTTGTAGAACTGAAGACCTTATATTTGATGGCCGAAGCTTAATTTATAGTTTTGAAATACGTGAACAATCGTGTGGATTATATTTTTAAAAACGTATTGTAAAAAAGTGCTTTTATATTGTAATAAAGAGTGAAGTGAATAATCTTAAATATATAAATAAATTGAAGTGATTGGAAAACCAAGAGTTCACAAATTTCGTGTTTCATATAAGTTGACTGCAAAAATAAATTATATTTTGAAAAATAGAGGGCATAGTTTTCTATTATAGGACCAATTTTCATTCGAGTTCGAGTGCTCTAAGTGCTTAAAAACTAAAAAAAAAAGTGTGCACTATTGAATGTATACAGACATAAGCATTGTAAACAGCAGATGTTATGACAAAAACTTTACAGTAATAGGAGAGAAACATATAAGAGAAACCACCCATTGGCCTTTATCTACTTAGCAGGCCTGTGTCTCTGAAATGACGATGAGTGTTTATGGTGAAGGTAAGAAAGGTGAGTTTTGTAACAACAGGATTATAGGGGTGGAATTGTCGGGACTGAAACTTTTTATAATGAAAAACACATTTAGATCACGATGGAAAATTTTTGTTGCTAATATAGAATAGAGTATCAATGATTTTTCGAAGGATTTTGGATTGAAGGGATTTGATAAGAGAGGAATTGAAACGATTAGTAGAATTCTATTACGTATATGTATGTCTAGATCGGTATTCAAATTGTGTTGTAGTTTAAAAGTTTGTTTCTTAATGTGTACGTAGTAGCCGATAACGTCTGTGAAGTTGAAGTCCTTTTAATTCCTTGTGAAAATTCTAAATATGTTGTTTGTCTTGAGGCACCTTGACGCATACCAGCTGTGTATGCGTCATGATTTAAAAATAAATTTTTGTGATTTATTTAAGAAAGTTTTAAAATTTGGAATACAAAAAAATTGATGAACGTTCAGTTCCACAGGATTATGGTCGGTAATCAAATAATTTTAGAGTGCCCCTAAGGGAGCATTTTGGGAAATGCCAGGTAGAAAGGTAACATTTAAGACTCTCCCATCAATGTCTGTTTTCTTTGGCAGTTTAATTTTTTCTTATTTTTTTATTATATTTTCCTATTTTTTTTATTAATTTTTGTTTTAAATTTTTAACTTTCGCAATTTTATACATTTTTCATCATTTTCTATTCCATTTCCTTTGCCTGAATATATTTTTAATTTTTTTTTTTGTAATTTTGCTTTTTGCATCTTCTTTATTTCCTCTTTTTCCTTTCTTCCTCCCCGATATAGAAATTAACAGCTTTGGTGTGTCAATTTTCCCCTATATGTTTCGGCATTAATTTTTTCGTAATAGTGGCCGCGAGAGTACCACTTTATACACTCTTTGATATCTTCCGCAATCTACGCATAAAGCTATCGATAAGCATGCCTATCAGATTAAGGTGCTCTCTGAGTACGGTCGTCATCGGCCATACTCCTATAGAACTTATCTTTCATTTAAAAAAAATTTAAATCCAGAATTCATATGAATTTATTTTTAAACGATAGCACACTCAGGGTTAATTTTAACTTGTATAATGGCGGGAAGAAAGCTTTTGAGTTTTCGGGCCCGCCTAAGATACCGCAGTCGATCAAAAGCATGTGATATATCGAGGAACACGCCTGGACAGTGCTCAATAGAGGGCGCTGTGTAATCAATCACACGATGACATTAGGCGAATTCGATGGACTAATTTTGCTACAGTGCAGTACTTTGCAGTAGACTCTCAATAAAATGAACATATCACTGACAACAGTAAAATACAACTTCACAATAGTCACCAGCAATACTGAGTTTATTTACACATAAACAATAAAAACTGAGTTTATGCACACATAAACAATAAAATCAAAAATATGACGCTTCAAAATAAACAACGAACCCGCTAAGCCATCTATAGTTAGTTCGGAAACTACAATCTCCTTACCCTAAGGGGAGAAGTGAAACTGCTGCTACAATCCTACTGTTTTGTTAGAGGTACTGTAGATGGTGACAGCTACACAACAGTAGCAGTAGCAAAATTAGTCCAATCGAATTCGCCTAATGTCTTTTCAATGCTCCACAAGAGCGATTTTTTGGTCTTCATTTAATTCATGTAGAACAAAACGCGCACAGACCTTTCTTTTACCCAAATCTTCAGTAAAAATTCTCCAAATAGTGTTTTTACTCGTATTTAATTCCTCAGCCAACATTCTCGTAGTAAAATTTGCATAGATACCAATGATTTCACGGACTTTTTCCACCAATTCAGCACGATTACTAGCTTCTGGACGACCTGGCCTTAGGTCGTCCTTTAAATTCTCACGACCATTTTAAAATCGTGTGAACCCCATATAAACTTGAGTACGACTTCTACAATCATCACCAAAAACTTTTTCCATCAATTCGTATGTCTCAGCGAATTTTTTTTCAAATTTTATATTTGCTCTTTGTTCCATTTTTGTTTTGTAACATTAACACACTTTTTCTGTAACTTTCGCATCTGTCATCCGATTTACATGAATTTAGGTGCGTTTGAAAAAGGAATGTATCTTTTTAATGCCGCAAATTTTCAATAGATGGCGCTGCATGATGTATGATTTAAATATAAAGTTCGGACACATTCTGCATGTTGTATGATTAAATATTTTTGGGACACACTGTGTATGTCGAGCTTTGAGATTAAACGTAGCCGTTTCAAGGTCGATTTCGATAAATTTAATGTCTCAGAGATCTCACGAGTTGTTATTCGCCGGTTTGTATCAATTAATGCCTTTATTGTGTCGTCATCAGCTTCAACTGGCCTTCCAGAACGTGATGCATGTTCGAGATCAAAATTGCCGGATCGAAATTTTGCAAACCAGTTTTGGCACTGGCGCTCACTTAACATATCTTCTCCATACACATTAGATTTTTTTTTTCTTGCTTGAACATCATTTTTATATTTTCTATAGTAAAGAAGTAAAATATGCCGAAAATGCTGTTTTACACTTTCCATATTTAAAAGGTTATCAACCAAAACCTACTATGAAGAATCAATCGAATTTTTTCAAAAGCAAGCCTTGCTATGTCAGCTGTCAATATACATATGGTTATGCAGCTTAAGTATGAAGTTGGTTGTGGAAAAATACAATTAAGTCCTCTGTTGGGAAAAAATGAAATTACTTTCCCAATACCATTTCTATCGAGTTAATCCATTTTTAAGGTTATGCTGTTTCTTGTCGGCTATAGAAAAATTTGCTGCAATTTTGCTATACTTATTGAAAAATAATTTGAAATTAACCTATATAGAGATATAAAATTCCTTAAAAATATGATTAATAATATAAGCTAAAAGAAAAAGTTTATATATAGCTTTGACACATCGCTTAATAGTTTCTGAAATTAAGAGGAAATTATTGAAAACTTTTATATATTTATATAAATATTGTATCATATAAACCAGTAATAATAACGAAATTTTATCAGAAATGCTTTAAGTATTAAGTATTTTTTTTTCTTAAATTGACAAAATAATTTTTAAAATTACGTACAAGTATATGTTATCACCAAACCATATTTATTTGCGATGACAACATATTCGTTGAGAAATATATTCAAAGAATTTTCGAATTGATAATGAAAATATTTTCTTTTATGGAAAAATATTTATATTGCAGAAAATTATTCCCAACTGAAATATTTGGCAAATTTATTAAGTTCATTCAAAATAATCGAAATACACTGAGTTTATTGTAAATTTTTAGAATATGTGTATGATTTTATTTGTTTATTGAGGGATAGCATACCCCTCGATTTCGTAAGTATCGAATGGCAAAGTATTACCTACACGTATATTCTGATATTATGTATTTTTCAACAACAATATCAATAAAAATATACTCATTCCGGAGACTATAACGCAGATGTCAAAAATTTTAGTACATTTCGTACTTTTGTCGATTAAATTTTATGTAATTTACTTTGAACAGAATTACATTTCTATTTGTATGTACATAATAGAATAGTTTATATAACGTCAATACAATAAATGGTTTTGTTGTGAATTTCGCGTACATTAACAATTTTTTGAAATCAAGTTGCTCTGTTATGTTCTTAGTTTTGTTTTCATATTAATTTTTTGAATATTTGTGCGTAAGGGTAGTTGAGTAAATTTATATGAAAATGTAGAGCATAAATTTGGTTTTTATACCTTTTCCAATAGCAATACAATATACATAAATAAATTGAGTGCAAAATCGGAAATAGCCTTTGCTTTTGTATAAAGTTGCGATGAAAGTCAAAAGTTATGAATATAAATTTGTGGAGTTTTTTTTTATTCTCTACAAAGTTCCAATGCAAATTGCTGGTAGTGGTGCTGGTAGTATGAAGCTGATAATATGTACAAACTCGTACTTTGGTTCAGAGTTGATGAAAATAACCAAGCATAACTTTCATGAATTTTAATAGAGTCATTAATCCGAATGTATGCGACTCAAATACATGCATATGTAAGTTTGTTTCCTTTTTGCGTTCGTATAATGTATATATGATTTTCCTTTATTTTATCCGTTTTCTCCTTTTCAAATGGAATAATATTTGAACTCCATATGAATGTACGCTTATATTTTTAATACTAAGCTATTTGGCAAAATATATGAGATTCCAAGAATAAATTCAATGTTTTTGATAATTTGAAAGCTTTAGAGCTTTAAACTTTTACCAAATCATATGTATTTATCGTTTTACGATTCTTTTAATTCCCACATTAAATTGAATGTGTTTATCCATGACTTTCTTTTTTCATGTATAAACATTGTATAAAAATAAAATTTTATATTTGATAATATCTTCACAAATAAAGCGAACTACAAATTTTTTAAAGTAATTTAAAAATCAGAAAAAGTTTAATTTTTTCAATTTTCATTGTAGAATTTTATTTATACTACAATAGTTATTAGGTAGAATAGAATTTTTTTATTGGAATTTTTTATTTGCAAATAAATATTGTTTTATAATTTAAAAATAAATTATAAATACACAAAAAAAAATTTAACAATTATAAAATTGTAAAATGAATTAAAGCTAATGAATTAGCATGCAAAATTAGTGGTAAATTTAAAAAAAGTGTTAGTTAATTATATAAATTTAAAATAAAAGCTTTTATTGATAAATTTAATTAATTCTTATTTAATATATTGTAGAATTCGCATTTTCGACTTTATTACGTACATCATCCAAGTATTTTTCTAGATAGGATCTAATATTTTCGATTAAATATTATATTCTACACTGCTTTAAAACCACCAATATTGTGGCATTTTTCTCAACATAGCATTAAGGTATTCATCAATGTGATATCTTTAGTCTTGTTTAAATATAAATTGCTAATGATGAGTCAAATAATTTTCGATTTAAGAAATTCATTTTATTAGAAGTTAATGTTCACCATTGTCATCATTATCAACAGGTAGTCCTGTCTAGATCTACTAAACTAAAGAAGTCAAGACGTCTCAGTTTCGTGCCTACGAAACTAAAGAAGTCAAGACGTACTAATTCGGTACTCCCAGCATGTTTTTGGCATCCTGGCTAACGCAGTCACTCCATCGAAGGTAATGCCTACAACGTATTCTGGGACCATAAATGGAACTTTCCTCCTAGAGTTGACCAAAATCGTTCAGTCTTATGTAGAGGATTGAAAATTCTTTGAGGGATCCTTCTCTAGAATCTCTATGCAAAATAATTTAGATTGACTATATCAGGCTCTATTCACTGGCAGCGGCCGTGCACGGATTTCTTTCTCCATATTGTTATCGGCTATGATCCTTGACCCCAAATAGCAAAATATTTAACTCATTCAAAGCCATAATCTTCTATGTGTATCTGTATACGACTAGTATTAATTGGTCTTGTGTTCGACGCCGACGTTCTCACAATAGTTTTGTATTATCTCCATTTATATTCAGCCCAAAATTATTCGCGACCAACTCAGTTGTAAAGAAGGCCACTCGTATAACTCTTTTTGATCGACACATAAAGCTGAGCATATTTAATGAAGAGAGTTGCTTTCATGCTAAACCTTAAGTCACGAATATTTTTTCCAGTGCCAGGTAAAAGAGAATGCACGAATATGAGTATTTTAGCCAAAGACCATTACGGTACACAAATATCCTTGCCGAAGACCATAGTACGAAAATTTAAGTAAATACAATGGTAGGATATTTAGGGTCGTAATGTAGAACTTCAATGCATGACTCTAGAAGCAATTAGCTAGATGATCAAAATCATCAATAAAAAATAAACTTTTTATTTATAGGACATTAATTGCACTAATTTGGACATACGTCAAAACCAGAACTTTATTAATTAGACCAATACTTCTTTATACTGAAACTAACTAATACAGAGCATAGTCCTTTCCAAAACCGTTAACACTTCTTTTTATGTCCTTGCTTATTCCATTGTTTTGAGATAACCCTGTTAAAAAAAAGCGGTTACATGCCGACGATTTCGTAATTTGTCTGTCAAATTAAAAATTAATTCAATTTATGCGAGGGCCTGATTTATTCTAAGGCAAGCTCGAGCTTATCAAATACTACTTATCTCTTCTACTGTTCACAATACGGTTTGGGTCCTACATATCCACCACAGCCATTTTCAACTAAGGAGCATGGTTCCAATATAGAAAAAATGTTCAGATTATCTAGCATATGGCCAAGAGTAACAAATTATTCTCGTATACGGTGAAAATTGCTTCGAACGGAAAAACCTAGACTGACTAGCTAAAATCATGTATACGCCAACTTGAGTCTCCATAGTATTATCGGAAAATTACCTTTGACTCCATACACGAAAAAAGTCATAAATTTTGAAAAGATCAACACGCCAACATGTTATTTTCCATACTGTATTCGATTTCATTCTGTTTAAGACATATTATAATCTTGAAGAAGGCCGAAGATGCGTCCTAAGTATTTTAGTTTAATTAAAATTTTTAAGGACCAATTACATGCCTCTGATCTACTCTGTGAGCTCAATAAAGTTCTATACAAAAGGACTCACCTTATTTATGATGAAAATAAAGCTGCAATAGGCTTTCCAATTGAAAATTTCTTGTGTATGTCAACTAAGACTTTTTTTAATGAAAAAATGTTTTATTTTTAAATTTTTTTTTACTTTCAAATAATATAAAAACGCTACTATATGATTTATTAGTAGTAATTTTATATTGTAGAATTCAGAATTCATAGAAAAAGTTCTATTCTGAAAAATAAGTTTTTCAGAATTACACAAAAATATTTGATTTAATTCCATTATTAAAAAAATTGGAGTTCATAAAAGTTTTAAGACCAATTTTAATATTTCTTCCGAGATAAAAAACTCTTTTCTTACGAATTAGTTTGTTTTATTTTTCTACAAAACTTTGACTGCATTAAAATATGCATAAATAAGGAAAAAACATAAATTGAATCAAAGATAATATATTCTCTAAAGATTTCTGTAAATGGGGACAAAATATTTAATTCAAATGAGATGCAGTAAATAATTTGGAAAGATTTTCGATAAAGAATTTTTTAGGAGAATATATTTCCATATACGATGTGACGACATCGATTTTTATGCTATTCCAAAAACGAATAACAGAACCCCTTAATTGGGTTGAATTTTATTACAAAATTTTTACATGAAAAGAAACACTATTACATGCAAACTTATTCTGTATATGTTAAATTTTGAAGATTTTAATTTTGTCTTTTTTTGCTACCGGCTAGCGCCGTTTAATAAGAACTTTTTACTAGTACATGGCAATACTATCGAAACTTCTGAAATATACTCGTACTAAGGCAAATTCATTAAATCTCATTTATTCACAATTTATGCATCAAGGTTTCTAAATTTTCAAATTACCACTAAAGTTATTCAGTTAGTAACTCAGTGAGTTGGAAGACTGTCGAACCCAACTGAAATCTATTCATTTCAGAATATTCCCGCATAGTAACACGTATTGAAGTTTCCATACAATAGCACCGAATCAATTTGAATAGTAAACATCTTCCGGTTTTCGTAATATGAGAATCTTCTCTTAAATAATAATGACTTTGTCACACGATAACAATTTTTTATGGATATTTACATACCTTATCAAGATATTGAATCTTTCCTTCCTAGTTCTAGTTTAAAGCTAATTTTCTTTGTCTTCTACGTAATCTGAAAATAGTTATTTGCAATTCAATTTGAAAATATTACTTTTAGATAAAAGTAAAACATAAAATAAAAACTAGCTGGCACGTATATAGTATCTAATTTTTTGTTTAAACAGAAAATTGCAAATTTAGAACTCTAATAATCAATGGGAGAATAGATAAAAGTATGAGAATTGTGATAAATAAGTAATTCGCTGAAGAGAAAAAAATTTCATCTATTGATCAATAAGAAATTTTACCCCAACTGACTATGGCAAATATTTGGTACCCCATTCGAGTGTGAAAATATTAACCATCTTATTAGAGTGCTTTGTAGACTTTTCTTCTTAAGAAAGTTCTGCTCCGTCATTGTTATCCCAAGATATATCCTCTCAATGTTCTCCCAATTAACCAATTCAATTATAGAGCAATTAAATATGATACTAGAACTGGACATTCTTCTTCATAACACACGCATTAACATTGCTCTATTAACTGAAACACACTTTACATCGAGGTCATATTTTACGATACGAGTCTACGATACATATAGAACTGATCACCCTGATGACACAGCGAAGGGTGGAACAGCTATCCATATAAGAAAATCCGTTAAAAAAAATGCAAATTAGAAAGCACTATAATGCACAGCATGAAATTTGCAAAAGATCGCTTAGTGATAATATTTCTTTATGGGAAGCCACTAGACAAATACTCTCGCATAAAAGAACATCAGACCCACTGACATAAAATGATGGTAACTGGACAAAAACAGACAAAGAAAAAGCTGAAGTATTTGCTAAATATTTGGTAAATACTTTTGCTCCACATGATGATATAGAAGACAAATCGCATACTAACAAAATTATCGAAGAGCTAATGTTCCCAATCCCTATGAGTCTTCCTCCCAAAAATTTTAAGACCTCGGAAATAATATCTACTATTCTGCGCTTTCCCAATAAAAAAAGATCCTAGTTATGTCTAATAAAAGCTCCTATTCTGAAGCAAATTTCCCGAAAAGTTTTAGTTTTAATTACATACATTCTCAAATAAACCCATTAATTCACCTTTCATCTACAGACCTATCAGCCTCATACCAATTCTTGCTAAGATTTCTGAGAAACTCCTATTAAAACTCTTTCTAGTCGTAGTTAATGAAACAATTATTCCTGATCACTAATTTGGCTTCCGATCTAAATACTCCATTATCCACCAATGCCATCGCATTGTTGATCACATTGCATCCTCTCTTGAGAGGAAAGAGTATTGCCCAGGAGTATTTTTAGATATCTCTCAAGCTTTTGACCGTGCGTTGCATTCTGGAATCCTCTCGAAACTCAAGAGCTTCCTTCCTTCAACAAACTACATTATCATAAATTCATATATCTGCCAACGTCATTTCCAAGCTGCAATTAACTCAAAATCTTTGGAAATTTATTCTATTCTAGCCGGAGTCCCACAAGCCAGTATTTTTGGTCCCATTTTATATAATATTTATACCCATGACATTCCATCTGATCATAATATTATCATTGCTACTTATGCTGATGATACGGCCATACTTGCTACCAATACAAATTCTGACATAGCTTCCAATAATTTACAATCCCATATACACAACCTTCAATCTTGGTTCAAGAGATGGAGAGTAACCTATTTGGACATATGGAATTGAACTTTGGGGTTCAACGAAAAGTTCCAATTCCTATCGCGTTCAGGCCTTCGCGATAGGCGAAATTTACAATGCAAGATCGTCGTAAAAATTTTCATGTTCAAGACCTGTGCATTTTCCGCTATCAAAAATTTCACTCTCGTTTATCCTATCATCATAATACAGTTGTGAAAGAATTGTCCTGTACTGCCCTCCCCGGAAACACTCATCGGAGACTTAAGAGACAATCGCCAGAGATTTTCTAGAGGAATCTAACTTCCATTAGTTGGAGAAATGGATGGGTGGTTACTCCCACTTTATGATACACAAGATTGTTCACTAAAATGTTATGTAAATCTGCTTGTTACAATACAAATGTAGGTGCAGATAAAAAAAATTAAAAAAAAAAGTTCCGTTAAAAGAGATTTGTAAAAATTTTAGCGAAAAATTATCTAATATCTAGCAAAAAAATTTAATTCTAAATATAGGAATTAGCAATGAAAAATGTACAGTATTTTTAAGAAGACTTCGGAGACAGCAGCTTGAAGCAATTGCATAAGCGTCAAGAAAATCATTCGAGTATTCCAAGGAGGAAAGGTGTGGACTAGGGAAAGAGGCCCATGATTTTTACATAGACGGATCTAAAATGGATGAGACTATTGGGGCAGCAGTTGTCGGACCTACACATAATTACCGTCTATCTAAGGCTCATGGTAAATCACTAAACATTTTTCAAGGACGAACCTACGCAACGCAAATATCTACATTGTGTCAGACAGCCAAGCTGCATTGAAAGTTCTTATCTTATTTGACATTCAATCCAAGCCAATTTGTATATCCTGATAGTCCTAAGTCAGCTGGCCAGACACAAGAATGTAACTTTGATGTGGGTACTAGATCATGTGGGCTTTGGAAAATACCCTCAGGGCATTGAAAAATTCAATTTTTTGGACCAAAACTTTCCTGTGATAAACCAAAAATCGCCTGGGGTCTATTATTGAGCCCTGGAAACGCGAAGCTCATACTGGGATAATTCGCCGGGAATGAATCATTCAATCATGTAAATATACTAGTACGAATTTTCAAAAGTTGCATAATTTTAATAATTACAACTTAGATATTTTTAGGTAGATTTTTAAATTTAATTGTTTTCTTGGTAACTCAAACTGATAGTAGTTCATAAATATTATGTAATTGTAAATTACAGTTCAAAAAGAATAAGAAAATATCGATAAACGGCAAATTAAGTGTATATTTATAAAAAGTTCTGAGAAAAGAATATAGATATCCGTTCTCCAAACTTGCCGCATCTATTAACCAAATATCATTAAATATATTTGGGCATGCTTAGATGAATAGGCTAAACATCACTAAGGAAACATCTCAGAATACAAGCATATACTAATGATTTTCTTTTCGGGAATTAGCCTCTTTCATCATACAATTGATCTGGCGTGCAACCGACCATTCCCCATATTTCAAATGAGTGTCACTTCTTAACCCAGACTTTCTTTTTAAATAGGACCAACCGGCGGTTTTTTGAAAATCTCGGCCAACAGTGGATAGCATGCTGGGCTACCAACCAGAGGGACGTGGGTTCGAATCCCATTTGCAGCAACATGGTCCTCTCCCTCCTACGCTAATTACCCACCGCATTACTTTCTATTCTTCTTTCATTTCCTTATCCCTTACCCTTCCCTTTCGGACCATCAGACCGACTGAGCAGATGGATGCAATAGCGTCTGGCGAGGTCTGGTGTCCCGTTAACAAACTAACAAACAAACAAACAAACATCGGTCACAGCCGTTAGGGTACTGAACTAGCATCCAAGTGGTCGTGGGTTTGAATCCCACTGCGGCATCGTGCTATGCTGATTTCCAAAAAAAAACACTTTACTTTCCATTCTACTTTAATTTAATTATTCCGTATTTATTTCATAAACAAAAAGTTCGGAAAAACACCTAAAAGCCATTAAGAACACGGAAATATCAATACCATTCTCCAGAAAGGAAAGCCAATCGTGGATTAACACCCATGTTGGTCAAAGACAATAACCCTAAATGGACATAATAGCCGCCTCTTCTACTGTATAGCTGCAGCGGATCGATCATCTGCTAAGCGAAGACAACAACATAATCTTAAGCCAATGCAAATAAAAGTGGAACATTTTTAAATAGGTTCCCATGTTGCGAAAAGAATGTTAATGGGAAAATAGAATACGACACGTTCCATTGTGGCACTGATAGACTCAACCATTCGGGGATTTCTAAAGCAATTTAATACACTCCATAAAATTTATTAATTTCTTATTGCTCTCGCCAACTAACGGTCGAGCAGTCTCATTAGGGACACTGTCACTGCTAACCGATACGAAACATACGGTCGCCAATTGATCTCATGGTTGTCGCGTTACACAGTGGCTTTTAAGAATTGGCTTAGTTTAAGAGTTCCTACAGCAGTTAAATTTATTTATAAAAACGGACGCATTTCGTAAGACCACATTTTCGAAGGTTTATTTCCATAAATTTTCTCAAATAATTAACTTACATATAAACTCACCTTCTTATAATTTACTGATCAAAAAAGGCTTATATCGTATATGGAATTTATGTATGTAATTTATTAAAAAAAAACTGAAAATAATTTTGTAAAAATATCAATTAAACGTTCGCTTATAAAATTCAAAACAATTTCGATTTTATTCTGGCGAATGCATGGAACCCTTAATAATTTGCAGTAATCAGTTTTCCTCTCCTTAATACTTCCAACATTTCCCACTGGCGAGGGACATAATAATTGAGTAATTCATTTAATTAAAAAAAATTCCCATTAATGATCTTTATTTTTATAAATATTAACGGAAGGAGTTTTTTTTTGTATATTTTTATTCTTAATTTTAAAGAGGGTTACCATTAGTATAGACATTTAAGGGTAGAAAAAATTCGAGATATTGCAGGAAAATTTTGATGTGCGCCGTTAACAAGTTTCATAAAAAGGGTTCCAAATTAGATGAAGAATCTTCTTAACATTAACTTAATTTAATTATGAAGTTTCAACTGACAAAGACAAAATTTATATTAAAAGTCTAGCAAACCGAGTAGGATAAAAAAAAAATTATAGCCTTTGCAGTCATATTATGAATGAACAATTTCCATGAAAAGGGTTCATTTCCGTCGACATCTTTTTAGTCTCATCAAATGAAATAATTTGAATGAAAATAGTAATAAAATTGAAGTCAACACGTGTCAATTAGGCATACAGAGTGGCAAATGAAGAACAATGAAAGAGATTGCGTAGGTGGGAAGAATGAACGGTTAAGTTTTCTTGATCGGCCAAATAGATTACACTTTTGCATATTTCAAAACTAAACACATGTATAAGTTTATATTTAGATATATTTACAAGCATAAATAATAGATGAAAATGGGTAAAAGTTTAGCTAAAGTTTCTAATTAATCATTCGAGAAAACCTTGAGCTATTCTTCATTTTTCCAAGAGTAGAGGTTTTTCGTAATTTTATTATAGTCGTATTTACAGTACAAAAGTACATTTACTCATTTACTTAAAATAAAACAACTCCGTTGTAATTTGTAGGAAAGTAAGTGCTTCGTTCGGTTTTAGTAATTGCTCTTAGATCCTTTTTTGGACTATTGGATCCATGTTGTACATACTAAGTAATTTTAGCTATGGAAGCGTGAAGTTTTAGTGCGATTCATAATTGCAGCAATAAGAAAACAACAACCGAAGGAGTGGATCCAATTAGAGAAAATACTCGAAATAATACTCTCAGTTCAGCCAAGAATCACGACTACTTTTAATCATTTGCTTTTGGTACTTTTACTTGAGCACATATAAAATAAATTAGTGAAAATATCTTTAGAAATAAGAAAAAAGAAGATCCTGAGATAAATGAGAACACAAGTACTGGTTTCTATATTATCATAGCTGTCATCATAACTATAAATAAAATAGAGGCTAAATCGTATGCAAATGGTTAAAAGGAACTCCAACGATTAGGGGAATGATGGGCAAAGATTGGCATCAGGCAATGGCAGTTTTTAGCAAGACGAAGAAAAATGACTTTTCCGACAAATTACTTTAATAAACTAATCAAACTTTTGGGGCGAAATTTATTTTAGTCCTCATAGCCGGCAAAACAAAACACGAAACAATATTAGGAAGTTTTGAAATTTTTGGGTATTTTCATTGAAGATTTGGCTCAGTTGGACTAAAGTCAACTTCAGACTTCATGCTAAAATTTCATGAAATGTAATTTGTAATAGTCATTCCGCTAGAGTAATCGTAAGCTAGAATTTTATGTGGGCGAAAGACAAGACCTCTGCTCCTTGACTATACTTGCCACCATCACCTTTCCTGTTCGAAAATTCGTACTCACATCTAATTGTGAGTTTACACTTCTAGCATATATGTGTAGGATGATTATGCTCGTATAATATAATACAATCCTTCATACATTTTGTAGCTCATAAATATTACAGTATAAAGTGGTTTTTGTTTGAATTAATAAAATTATATTCTAATAACTATAAGACTGTACATGCAAACATACATGCTTTTATACCTAGGATTGTAAGCGATACGAATATGTTTTACTTATGGTTATCTTACCATAAAATTGAAGATACTTGAAAGTAATAAATAGAAAAATAGTCCCTCCTCCTTCGGCTAAATTTGTATCGAAAGGATTCCTTTTTTTCCTTTTAGAGTACGTATACGTATAAATGAAATTTAGTTAAGGGCACCGATGAGATTATGGAAGATTAATGGACTATTTTGACCAAAACTCGATAATTAATTAAAAGTTTTGTGAGCAAAGTTGGGGTTTTAGGTACAGATTCAATTCTTGAATAGCTTCGATAAGGGATGCAAAGTGATTAGTCATGTGTTTATATTCAATGAAAATAGTAAGTGCATTTATTACTCAAAGATATTCATGGACTGATTCTAAATAATTTTTATCCGGATACTCATACATTTGTCTGCAAATTGTACTGAACGGAGGATATTACTCAACATACTCATACTAGTATCTAAAATTTATAGCATAAAAGAGGTTGATAAATCGAAGTTCATTAATTTTTTTTAATGCATATATATTTGGGCTTCATTGGAATAATTTTTTCAACTCCAAAGAATGCAATAAGACTTTTGTGTTTTAACATATTTATGATGTGTTTTCAAATAATTTCTACATGACAAGTTTCTGCTAATTTTAATTTTTTTGAGTTCTGTTTTTGTTTAAGGAAGCCCTTTTTAATGACAATATTAAGTAATTTGAGCATACTGTTTACACATTTTCTTTTAAGTATGTATTTTCTGAAAATTTTTTTGTATCAGCTATCGATGATTTGACGGTTTAGAAAAATAGTAGAATCAAACTATCTGTTTCAACCCTTAGCAAATATAAAAAAATTACAAGAAAACCAATAAAATCTTAAGTAACTGAACATATTTGAATTTTGGAACTATTTGTTTTTGCAATAAAAAACATTCGAACAAAGCTTATAAGAAGAACCTTCTAATAAGTTGTAGTATAAAAATTTGTTTCGACCATAATTTTAATTAATTCATTTTATTCGGTATTAAAAACCAATAATTAAGTAGTTACTGTATGAATCTTTTTAAAAATTCAATCTTATCAGGATTACAAATAGATTTTCTAACAATTTTGTCAATTACTGAGTTTAAGAATTTGACTTTTATCAGAAGTAAACTTCAAAATACTAGAATCTAGAAAAGAAGACATTGTTCTGATACAGCGCTCTAATATATATAAAAAAAATTGAGTTACTGCTAATAATAACATTGTTTTATTATTATTTTTAGTAAATATTAGTATTAGGATATAAATTCAAACAGCTATGGCAATAAAGGCTATTTTTCGAGCAAGTAATTATTATTATATTAATTCATCATCGTTTACGGTACGACAATGGGATATCTGGTCTAGGCATGCTGAATCAATGTATTCCAGATATTCCGGCTGCGCGCCGTGATTTTCCAGTTAGACACTGTTTGTTTATTTGTTAGTAAGGTTCCTTCGACATGTGCCAAGAGCCACTTCATAGTGCCACGACCGTGAGGCCATTTGGCGATTTCGTAGTACGTGTGGGAAATCACCTGAGAGATACTGCTCTGTGGTTAATAGTATAGAATATTGAGAATTTTGTTACAATATATTTTGTAGAGCAAATTAGTATGTTGTAGAAGTTTAAATAGGGGTCTAGGGAATGGAGTTGTTGGGTCCAGGAGCTTCATAATGGGAGAAATACTGCTCGCGAAGTAATTCTTGGTGATGTGGCATATGGATGATAGTGGGTGCCATAGGATTGGCATAAGGGACGATTGGTGTCGCCAAAAAGGAAGTTATGAGTAAGAGCAGTATGTCCAATCCGGATTCTGAGGATCTTCCGCGCCCAGAATTTCGGAATGCATGTTAAATAGACTGGTTTATTAGTGGTTATCCAATGAGTCGCAAAACATGTTTCGCTATTGGGCCAGTTATCGTGTCTGCGGAAGGCTAATGGTGTTAGTTGCCATTCTATTAGTAGGCGTGGCAGATTGGGAATGACTGTGATCACTGGTCGACGGAGTGTTTGTCAGCACTTTCATTACCCACAATTCCCACATGCCCTGGCACCCATTGCAACTCGACACTCCTATTGCTAAGTAGGATATGACGAATTTCTCTAAGTACTGGGTCACTCGATGGGCCACAAATGGCTTTAAGGGCGGTAAGGCTGTCGGTAAAAATAATAACGTTTTGTTGGCTGGGAATATTGGGCGCAATTTCTATTGCTGCAATATGGAGCTGCCCTATAAGAGAAGATTCCACAACATAGTGCGCGGGTGCTTCAGCCAAAAAGTTCGACGACCGAAAAAGATGTAATATCGGTGTCAGCGGCGGCATCAGTGAACAACAGTCGATGATGATCTTTTAATCCATCTAAGTGTACAAGGAAAAGTTTCCTATATGTGGACGAATTAATACTAGCCTTCTTTAGCCAGTTAAGAGAAGTAGAAACTTTCATGGAATCTATGGGTAGGAGGGATGAATTGCTTTCAAGGTAGGATATTAATAAGGATAGCAATTATTAATACCTTTTTAAACTGAGGGAGATGATAATGTTTTTGATTAAAGTGTGAAGGGGGGTAACTTGGAAGGCATAGGTTTTTGTAAATCAAATTTAGACGAACTTTTTGAAGATAGAAAAATATAGGTTTTCGATTAGTTTCTATCAGTATGGATTCCACCGGAGATATTCGATGTGCTCTACTGGCTAGTCTACTGCAACGGTTTATCGCTGCCTCGACTAGATTTTTCCCTACTATTGGCACACTGATACATATAGTGAGGAAATAGAGTAAGATCCCGTCCAGAAGGCGTTGGTTACTCTAATTGCCTCACTTTGTCTTACCTTATTTTTGCTGCTGACTAAAATTTTAATTATTCGGAGAATGGTGTTAATTTTGTCAACAGCATTTTGGATCTGAAGATTCCATTTTCCTCCACGGGCAATTGAGATACCAGTTGGACACTATTAGCATGTTTTTGGCGTCTTGGCTAACGCCATTGCTCCACTGACGGTAGGGCTTTCTCATCTACTGGGACTATAAATGCAGCCGTTGAAGACTTTTCAACCACGATCTTCGTCATGCATACAAATTAAATGTCCAGACAAGTGCAGCCTATTCAGTTTAATTTGATCTACAATCGGGCAGTCGCAGTAAAGCTTGCGAAATAAGTTTGAAATATGCTCCGGAATCGTCCATTCTCAAAGGATCCTTTTCTATAAAGCGGACAAGAGTTGCTGAGAACCCAAATTTTCGAAGTAAAATGAGGGCTGACTATACCTGTACAGTAGTAGCTTCGATGTTAGGATCAGAGTTTTCGTGCGAAATAATTTAAACTGACTGAAATAGGTTCTGTTGGCTTGTGCGGATTTCTTTCTATATGTTGTTATCGGCCTCGACTCTTGTTTTCGGCGCCGCCGAAGCGACCATGTACTTTGTTTTGCCTTCATTTATGTACAGCTCAATATTATTCGTCATCAGCTCAATCTTGATGAAGTCCTCTCGTACAGCTCTTTGTGGTCGACACATACTGTCAAGACTTAATAAGGATTGTACCCCCATGCTAACCATTGAGTCACGAATCCTTTTTCCAAAGCTAGGTTAAAGAGAACGCACAAAAAAGCGTATCCTTGCTGGAGTCCATTGTGAATGTTAATTGGTTCTGAAAGTAATTCTGAAAGCTTTTACTCTTTCTCTTACACTAGTCATGGTCAGCCTCATTCTAATCAATTATTCTGATTTGCCAAACTCTCTCACGGATGTGTAGAGTTTTATCCTAGCTATACTATCACAAGCGCTTTTGAGGTCGATGAACGAATAGTGGATTTATTGAATATATTAACCAAATTTTGGAGTAAAGCCTCTATAGTAAGAGTCAATAATTTTCCAGCAACGAAATACCCTCTATTAATGCTACACACCATGATATCGTCTTTATTGAGTATGGAGCAGATAATGGCAAGGTACCAGTCGTCAGGTATCATTTGCTATTTCATACTTGGACTATTAATTAATGAATCGTTTAGTGCAGTGTGTCGCCTCCGTATTTAACCAGTTCGATGGCGATCCCGTCGAGACTGAGCGACTTGTGGTTCTGCCGTTGCCGAATCGCTTTTGTCGTTTGCTCGATACTTGGAGGCGGCAGCATTTGTTTTGTCGTGTCCGATACTTGCAGGTTACAGCAAAGTGAATTGCTTTAATTAATAGATTAATTATAAAGTATCGAAAACAAGGATGTCTAGTTAGTTAGGATTTTTTGTGTAATCATTGAGAAACTTTTCATTTATAAATTTTTGAACTACATAACTTCGCAAAATCTTAATGTTATCCTTTGACTCTAACAACATCAATATTATCTTTAAAGTGCTTTTAATACAGAGCTTTTAAAAATATTATATATTACAATCTGACGCTTTTTTACTTTTTTCAGACCAAATAAAATTATTGGTTGATGCTGTATAAAATTTCGCAATCTTCCATTCTAATCCTTGTATTATAAGAACTAAAACTTTTAATTAAATATTAAAAATTCATTTTCTAAATATGGAAATATGATTTTTTCCATAGGCAAAGTATAATTTAAAGTAGAAAATGCTAGAAAATCACACCTAAATAAAACAATCTGTTTATGAGCATAATAGAATGAGTTTATGAGCAATTCTCCTTATTTTTAAATAACGCTCCTGTTAATATTGTCTACGTCCTAATAAAAACCATCTAAAAAAACTTTATTGATTTATCACATTCTTTCGTCTAAATTCGAATTACAAAATATTTCAGTAATAACTTTTTGTTAAACTTTGCGTCTTTTTTCTTTAATAAAACAATGTATAAGGTCCTTTTTAGGATATCTACCACCAAATTTTCTACAATATACGTGAATGCTATATATTAAAACGTTTTGCTCCAAATATGAACAATGGTTATTGTTATGTTCACAATAATTGGATTTAGCTAGAGATTTTCTCGTATTTAATTTGAAAAGTTTGAAATTTTCATATTTTTTGTTTTGTTCGGATATGAAGAAAGTATAGAAAAAATATTTCATTTTTAGTATTATAACTACGAGACATTGACTATAAAAACAAACGTAATAAAAGCAGTAATAAATTCCATTCCTAAATAGCCTAGCGAATCCGAGCAGCAAAAACACAATGTTCACTTGTATACTGTAATTTTTGTTTATGATGAATCTTATTTTGTCTCTGGTGAAAAATTCACAAATTTACAATGCAACTTTAAGTTAATTCAGGAAAAAAGCTAACAAATAAATTTTTAGTTTAGAAAAATGTAATCCGATTATTGTATGCTTAGAAAGTTATTGTATAATTTTTGAAATTTATTTTCCTTAGTACTATTAACTAAATTGTAGTATTATGAGTTAATTTAAATATGTCCTTTTTAGAATAAATATCTTCATTATTGGTTGGTAGGGTTTTCATTTTAGTTTTAATCAATCCAAAGTGTAAAGTTTAAATTTCAGTTGAGTTACTTTTTCAACGAGTTTAACAGCAAGAATCAGTTTTGTTTTTAAATATTTTGACAAATTATTATAGTTAATTTAATTTTTTATTTTTCTGTATCTAGATAAAAACAATTATAAAAATTTATTTCGGTAACTTTCAAAATTATTAAAAATATTTTAGCAAACTTCTAGAGTACTATAGATCTGATGCCTTGAATATTTGTTAATTTATGTAAGATACTGAATGTATTAATAGCAGAATAATGTTACGATCTTATGCAGATTCAATGGATAGAGTCAAAGACTAGTTTTGTTTAATTAGGATTTTTTTTTATTTAGCTAAGCTATTGTATTATTCACAAATAGGTTACAAGTGTTTGTGTTCTTAGGACGGTCAAATCCTTTATTCGTCGATTGCTCTACTAATTCCCAAATTCAACCAGTTCCTCAATCATTGTTCAGATTAAACTCCTTCCAATCTTATTTCGCAGTTCGCTCTATTGCCAATTTCAACTAGTTGCTCACGAGCTGCTGTTCAGACTAAACGCACTCGCTGGCAAGCAGCGCTCGTATTTTATACTGCTCAAGCGTATTTCTAGAACATTCCGGAATAGAACTTTCTGGAATACTGTTGGTTTCTCTAAACCGCTTTTCGAGATTATTCTAGAACACACCAGAGCCATGTTACGTCATAATAATAATATCGTAAACTATATTACACAATCTATTTTAAGTTGTGTTATGGTATGTTTTGGGAAATATGTAAATTTCCTAGCTGTTGGACAGGGAACGGAAGGAACAAAATTTGGATATTCAAAAACCGTGCAGTTCAACAGGAGCTTCACTAGGCTTGCTTGATGCTAGTTTTATGCGGATATTATGGTGGTGTTCGAAGTTTAATGCAAAGTGGTGCTATCATACGCACTATAATAAGAAAATCATGCCTGGACATATAGGGTAATATGGTGTTAATTTCTCTTTGGGAATTGAAAAGTTGGAGAAGAAAGAACAGCAGCAAAATAATTAAGTTAAAATTTAAAAAAAAACATGTCAAAAAAATTATTAAGAAATCGAAGAAATAATCATTCTGGCTTAGGAGGAGGGGAGGGGGAGGTAAGGAACAGGAAATCCAGCGGTAATGGGAGAGTGTAGCTGACCGTCAATGAAGATGGAAGAGACTTAGCTGTTACGTCTCTTCCTGGTCATGCCAGAAATCCTCCCATCGGCACTCCTCGGCTAAACACTTTACAACCTCGGAACACTCAGCCCGAATTCTCGTGTAAGCTATTTAATTGTAAAACTAACTGCATGGCGAAGGTGACTCTCTCTATCACATCGCACGATGCCACTTGCACATGGCCACTCGTACGATCGATTTGGAGGACAACCAAATCTACAAAACTGTATAATCCACAAAAGCTACCATAACAGTTGGTGAAATCAATAAAAACTTTATGAAGCTATAAATATGAGAGATATAACTAACCGTTAATATAATAAATTTAAATTAAAATACTCCGTATAAAAGGTACAATGTTTATTCAAAAAGTATCGCAAATTTTGAATTTCCGCGGGTTCCGTATATTCGATTTTTTGTGGCGTTATGTTGGTACTCATATTTCTCACTTATGCCGGAAAATTCGGCTATTTTTAATGTTCAGTTAATTTTTGACAACTGCTCTGTTTGCACGTATTTTGGCTCGTCTTCGATTTTTGCCCATTCTAAAAAATGGATCAAAGAATCTGTATCAAATTTTGTGTGAAAAACAAAATTAATTGCGCGGACGCATTCCGAATGTTGACTGTAGCTTTCTTGGATCGAAGCAACGTATATCGGTAGTACAAAATGTTCTCAGAGGGACGAGAAGATGTGAACGACGAAAAGCGTGCCGGACGCCCGAGTTCGGTCGAATGTGAAGGTTTTGCTTACAGTTTTCTTCGATTGCAGGGGCGTGGTGCGTCATGAGTTCTTGCCACAGGGTAGAACGGTCAATAAGGAATATTACCTGCAAGTTATGACGAAGCAATCCGCCAGAAACGCCCGAATTTGTGGAAGAACAAAAATTGGCTTTTGAACCATGATAACGCCCTGCTCACGCATTGTTGCTTGTGAGCGAATTTTTGGCTAAAAACAACACACTAATAATGCCGCAGCTACTGTATTCCCTAGATCTGGCCCCCTGTGACTTTTTCTTGTTCCCGAAACAGATTCTTTGATCCATTTTTTGGAATGGGCAAAAATCGAAGACGAGCCAAAACACGTGCAAGCATGAGTACCAACATAACACTACAAAAAATCGAAAATCGAATACACGTATACGTAGCCCGCGGAAATTCAAAATTCGCGATACTTTTTGAACAGACCTCGTATATAGGCTTAAATGCACATAACTTCATTTTAATCTATATACTAAAACAATTTATTTGAAAAATATATTTGGAAAATATACTATAAATTATAATAAATATAATAAAAAATAATTTTGAAGTAAAGGAACAATTTTCTTACATAGATGTCAACTCTTCAGATAGATGTACCAATTCTTGAAAAGCAGCTGTGATTGCAAATTGGTACTTTTGATTTTTTGGAAAAGTATATACAAAATAAATACCAAAACCATTCTTGGATAATCAGTTGAAAGAATAAAGTTTAATTGGACATATTTGAATACTTTTAATTTAAAATATATGTCCAGTTATCTTTGTTTTTGGTTATACAAAAATTAATATTTGTATGTAAATTTGTTATACAATAATTAAAAGTATAAATAAAATTAGTCTAATATGTATGCTATTAAAAAGTAGTCAGGTGCTTAAATACTTAGATTTAATACTTATTTATTTATTTATTTATTCACTGGCACTGTAAATTGAATTTGTATCCTCAAAACATAATATTTTTTCTAAAGCTGTAAATGTTTATTAATAAATTATTTCGCATATAGCAACTTCATTCGAGATACTTTCGTATTCTTTATATTTATATATCGGGTAGTTTTCTTCGAAAGGGTAAACTATCCAAAAAAATATGCAAATTTTCTTCGAAAATAAATCGTCAATTGGTATAATGAAAAATTTTGTTTTGTCGAAAAATTACGTTCGGTGATGAGGCTCATTTTTGGATCCATGGTTTTGTTAACAAGCAAATTTATCGCTTGTCGAATGAGACAAATCTACAAGAGATATTAGGGACACTATTCTATCCTCAAAAGCTCACTATATAGTGTGGCGGCATGGTTGATCCATATTTATACCAAAACGAAATCGGATATCGCGTTTAGGTCAATGGATAACATTATCGATTATTTTCTTTGGAAACATAGAAGACTAGATCTGGACGATATACTATTCTAGCTTCCAGCAAAATTGGGCACCTCGCAAAAACATCAATTTATCGAAGACACAATATGGCGATGACTAGATTTTTATGGACCTGCCCTTTTACCACCAATACCATGCCATTTAACGAAATTTTATTATATTCTTGTGTGATATATAAAGTCGTTGGCGTATGCTGATAAACTAGTAATAAATGACTTATAAAAAGCTATAATTAAACTTGTTATAAAGGAGATAGAGCTGGATTTACTCCGATTAATTATTTAGCTGAGTTCCGTTAAGAACAGCTGAGGTGATCATATGCCTGAATTATTTTTCACTTCTAATGACAAAATTTAAAAAAGAAGCGCCAAATCACAGCAAATCCTTGCACCGATTTATGGGAATATAGATAGTAGCATTCGGAACCCATAATGCGATCTTGAATGAATTTGAAACGATATTTGCAGTTTTATTACTCTTTTTGAAGGCAATAAATAAGTTTGTTATCAATTAGTTTTGGTATTTTAAAGTACCGAGGCCTGTTCAAAAAGTATTGCGAATTTTGAATTTCCGCGGGTTACGTATATTTGATTTTAAATTTTTTGAAAAAACCTTCACATTCGACCGAACTTTGCGCGCTTTTTGCGGTCTTGGCTCGTGCGGCAGCTTCCATTAGGATGATTGAGCTTTGGTTTCCACGAGATAACCAAAAACCCATAATTCGTCACCAGTTATGACCCTCTGGAGCAAATTTGGGTCGTCGCGGACAGAGTCCAACAGCTCCTTAGGAATGTTAATGCGATGATGTTTTTGGTCGAAAATGGGCAAAAATCGAAGACGAGCCAAACACGTGCAAACAGAGCAGTTGTCAAAAATTAACTGAACATTCAAAATGGCCGAATCTGTCGGCATAAGTGAGAAACATGAGTACCAATATAACGCCACAAAAAACCTAAAATCTAATATACGTAACCCGCGGAAATTCAAAATTCGCGATACTTTTTGAACAGAACTCGTATAGTCGTCTATTTTATTACTTATAATATAGCATCAATTGAAATTGTCGTCGGAAGTATCCGGTTTGCGTGAAATTATATCCATAATTGACGACGTGTTGACTAACCGCGGGTAGGTTCTCTCGAACCTAGAAAATATTAGAACATTTAGCAGTGCCAATGTTGAGTCCGACCGATCATGAACTTGTTGGCATAATTATTGGAGCCAGAATATCATCTTCACTGACTTAAGATGAGTATCCTGCTAGACGAACGTATTCAAACAAAGTACGAACGTGAGTTGTGTGAAGCAATCATAAACATAAACAATGATGTTAGACAAAGGAGATATTTAAATTCCCAGTGAGGAACTAAAAGCCACTACCATTGGTAGTGCCTTTTAAATAAGTACTAGGCTCCAGCCGCATGGTTTGATGAAGATTGCAAGGAAGCAACAAAACAAATTAATGATGTATGCGAAGCCACTCTATATTTTCAGAAAATGCGGGCAGGCGTAGAGAACTATCGTGAATTGTGAAGAGTAGAGGAGAAAATTCATAGACAAAAAAATATCTGAGTGAATGATAAGGTTTCTGTAATCGAAAAATATAAGGAACAACGGCACCAGGCGTGGAAGTTTTATCTACCTAGGAGCAGGGCGAGACGATTTACATAGCAATGCCCATCATCGGTATATTATATCTATACCCATTTTGGGTAATCTGACGACATACTATCTTCGCCTTTAGTTGAGGTAATCTGACAACATATTATCTTCGCCTTTTTAATGTATGACCCAAGTATGAGACAGCGAATCAATGCCCGATGACTAGTACCTTGTAATTATTTGTCCCATTCCCAAAATAGGAGATATCATCAAGTGTACCAATTATAGAGGTATTACGTTGCTGAATACCATCTGTAAGATATTCTACGCTATCCTACTATACAGAATAGCGCCATTTACCCAAAAAATTAATGGCTCATACCAGAGAGGCTTTACTTCATGGAAATCAATAATAGATCAGATCTTCTCTTTGCGGCAGTCAATGGAAAAACTGTTAGAATATGGTCAGCAGATCCCTTATTTGTGCATCGATATTAAGACCGCTTATGATAGCATAGCTAGGTTAAAATCCATGAAAGGGTTTGAAATCTTAGAAAAATTGACTTGAATGACTAGGCTGACCATGACTACTGTGAGAGGAATATTAAAAGAAGATGCACTTTCGCGCTTTCATTTAAACCTTGCGCTGGCAAAATTTATCTGTAGACATCGACATTTTAGCACATGCCAATGACATTGACATTTTTGTTGATCGAAAGGAGCTGTACGAGAGGCGTGCATCAAGATTAAGCTGCCGGCAAATAATCTTGGGCTGCACATAAATGAAGGCAAAGCAAAATATTCATGGCGGTATCATCGGCGTTAAAGCCTAGACCAATTAGCACTAGTCGCATACGGATTCCTATCCACAGCCGATAACAACATGGAAGAAGAAATCCAATAAAGCCTGTTTTAGTCAATCTAAGTTGTTTTTTCACCATAACATCAAAGCTATTGCTATAAAAGACACTAGTCTTACCAGTCCTCACATATTCTCCGACAACTTGGGTTATGAGCAAATGCCATTGCGACCCTTCGAATAATTTTTGGCGCCTTACATAAGTAAGGATGATTCCGAAGCTTATTTACTATCCGGTTATGAATAATATTAACGCTGCGATAGGCTGAACAATTAATCCGTATGCATGAGAAGATCCTGTCCGGTGGAGAAACGGCGTTCGCCTGGCCGTCTATAGTTTTTTGATTCAGCACATTGTCGTGCTGTTGATGATGAAGATGATGAATGGAATATTTTAGAAATAGTTAATTTCAAGAAAAATTATCTTCGGCCATATAAGCGTGCAAGTTATTGTGAGAGAGCATTAGTTCTAATACTGAGCCCTTAATAAAACGAGCCATTCCTCAAAATTAGTTTACCATAAAATAATTATAGTACAAAATATTATGGAATATTCATAAGATACATTAGAATATAGTTCATCCAAGTGTCTTAAAATTTCATTTCCTTGTTCTAATATATTTGAAAGAAGATCCTTACTGTTCAATCTCGATTAACTTTTTACTGAAATTTATACTGATTTTGAAATAATGAAGCTACGAGGGTCGTTCAATAAGTCCTTAGAAAAAGATAAAAAAGAACTGTTTTTTAAAAAAAAATATTTATTTTTCAATATAATCTCGTTTTCGCTCTATACACTTTTCCAACCGTTTTTCCAAAATTTTTATCCCGTCCAAAAAATAGGATTTCGGAAGTTCCGCAAAATACTCATCCGTTTGAGCAATGACGTCCTCGTTGGAAGTGAACCGTCGTCCGCCAAGCCATTTCTTCAGATTGGGGAAAAGAAAATAGTCACTCGGGGCCAAATCTGGTGAATAAGCTGGATGCTGCAACAATTCCATTCTCAGTTCAACAATTTTGGCCATGGAAACAGCGCAGGTGTGCACACGCGCATTGTCCTGATGCAAGAGGATTTTTTTCTTCTTCAGATGGGGGCGTTTCTCTTTGATTTCGTCACTCAACCGTTGCAATAACGACGCGTAATACGCTCCTGTTATTGTTTTTCCTTTTTCCAAGTAGTCGATAAAAATGATGCCCTGCGAATCCCAAAAGACCGTGGCCATCACCTTGCCGGCCAATGGCACAGTTTTTGCCTTCTTCGGAGCCCGTTCACCCTTGAAAATCCACTGTGATGACTGTCTCTTCGTTTCTGGAGTGTAGTAGTGTATCCAGGTTTCGTCCACAGTGACATATCGACGAAGGAATTCGGCAGGATTGCGATGAAAGAGTGCCAACATAGCCTTAGAGTCCGCTACACGATTGCGCTTATTCTCCTCTGAGAGCAAACGCGGCACCCAAATTGCCGAAATTTTTTTCACAGACAATTTTTCATGCAAAATTGAAGTGACTATACCTTGTGATATGCACGTGGCCTCAACTAATTCGCGCACTTTAATTCGCCGATCGTTCAAAATCAAATCGTGGATTTTGTCGATGATTTCAGGAGTAGACACCTCAACTGGGCGTCCTGAACGATGTTCATTTTTTGTGGATGAACGGCTACGTTTAAATTCATTCACACAATTGTAAGCCGTCGCAAACACCGGTGCAGATGTGCCATGAACTGCATCCAACTCGGCTTTGATTTCTTTCGGGCTTAAGCCTTTCAAATGGAGATGTTTGATGACAGCCCTAAACTCGCTTTTTTCCATTGTTATGCACAAATAAAAGTCGTTAGTTTTAATCGACGATAGAAATTGACCTACGCTATGGATCGAGCTAAAATTTTGACAGCTTTCTTGTCGAAAATGCTACTTACGAAAAAAAATCTTTACCGAAACTACGAGCGCAATTTCTTGGATTTTCTCAGGACTTATTGAACGACTCTCGTATTAAAAAAATTAAGTTTTATAACTTAAGATTTATATGATTTATAAGAAAATTGATATGGTAATAAGAAATATAAAGTTTCCTTATAAATAATATCTATTACACCCTGCAACATTGATTAAAATTTTTTCACAATTTGTTTTCCTAGAAATTAGTTTATAATCATAAAAAATATTACCTTTTCTGCATAGTAGTTTAATGAAATTGATTAATTAGGAACATTTCAAAAGTAATTATTATTAAATCGAAATTTATTTGGGTATTTACAATATAAAAGGATTATGAGCATACTTGATTTGCTTTAATATCGCATCGTTAATTTTTAATTATAGTACAATTATAACTAGTAAATTACATCTTCGTTATAGTTAAAAATATAGAGAAAATTTAACTATCATATAGTAAATGGTGCCTCTGGTAACGGCAAAGTTAATTTTATTTTTTAAGCTATAAATGTGAAATGAATTCTTTTGGGTTAAAGAAAGGACTAAAAATGAATTTCTTTTTTGTATGAATACTTTGAATAATCTCCAGTACGAAAATATCTATAGCAAATACCAAAGATCGAAATCAAAAAATCCTAAGTGCCAATCAAAAGATATCAAAAAATCTTTCTGTGTCAGCTAATTATGAATTGAAGTACTAATGAGAGAATATGATGGGAATCCGCAGCAAATGGAAATTTCCATATTTAACTTTATCATTCTAAGCCAGACGTACATATACGTACACATTTATGTATGAATGTACTTGCGTTACTAGATTCCGATGGAAACGTTTTTTACAGAATCTGATAAGAGCAGGAGTGGCAATCAATAGTACGCAGACTGTAGTAGAGGTATACTATTATTAGAAAAAGTAGCCTGAAACAAAATGGAATCGGAAGTGTTCTGGTAGAGTGAATACTACAATCCATTTTTTACTGTGTTCATCATTTCTATCAGACCATGGAAGTTCGGAAGGGGTTTTGAAAAGAATTCATCTTTACATATTGTTCTACAAAAGCTGAGGAATAAAATTATGCAGACACTGTAAGTAACTGAAGAGCTGAAAAGCATTCACAGTCAATAGTTGAGCACTTAGTTCGTTACATCATCAGCATTATGTCAGCATAGTCATGAAGTAAATGGAAGCTTTTCATTTGTATACCTTCATTTTCTATGAATTTCATTTTACCAGAACACTAGAATAGAACACTGGAACTCTGCAGTGAGTTTGAGTTTGTTTCCTTTTTATTTTTGCCCTCAATAAACGCATTCATACGAATATATGTACACTTGTTCGAGCGCATATAAAGTGGACTGGCAACGTGTTCAACTTACAAATTTCCAACAAACAGGAATAAGCAAGTCTCAAATAAGCTGAATCCTCCAAACTTGTTCATTTACTGTGTAGGGTTCTTTTATCGTAAGAAAAAAATTCGGCACAGTCATTTTTTCATACTTCCTTGTACATATAAAAATTTTCAAATTTTAAGGATGAAAGTGGGTTTGCCTGGATTGGTTGAACCGAAAGCTTTGAAAAATTACAACATTCTTACTGGATTATATACTTTGGTTTGCATTGACTGAAAAACTTTGAATAGTTTTTCATGAATTTAGTCATTTTTCTGAAATACATTTTTCTAAAAAAGGAATCTTAAAGAAATTAAATTATTTTTTTTCACTACAAAAATTTGTATTATATTAAATATTATTCTGCAATACATTCAAGTGCATAGTTTTTTATTAGTTATTTTATGTAAGAAATTATTATTTTGTACTTTTAATACTCTAAAATAAGAAAAATTTGTACTACATTAAAAAATATTAATTACTATATAAATAAAGAAATTATTGGGTTGTCCGGAATGTAATTTTGTTGTTTCCAAAAAGAGAACTTAATTGTATTTTTTCACAATCAAATTCACACTTAAGCCGCATTGTCATATATATTTTGACAGCTGACATAACATAGAAAGGCTTGCTTGTGAAAAAATTCGATTGATTCTGCATAGTAGTTTTTGGTTGATACCCTTTTAAATATGGAAAGTGAAAAACAGCATTTTCGGCATATTTTACTTGTTTACTATACAAAAGATAAAATGCTGTTCAAGCAAGAAAAATATTATCTGATGTGTGTTATGGAGACGATGTGTTAACTGAGCGCCAGTGCCAAAACTGGAAGGCCAGTTGAAGCTGATGAAGACACAATAAAGGCATTAATTGATGCAAACCGACGAATAACAACTCGTGAGATCGCTGAGAGATTAAATTTATCGAATTCGACCGTTCATGATCATTTGAAATGGCTAGGTTTTATCTCAAAGCTCAACACATAGATTCATCATCTTCTTACGGAAAAAAATTTGTGCCGTCGCATTGACGTTTGTGATTTGCTTCTCAAACACCAAAAGAATAATCAATTTTGAAAGCATATCATCACTGGAAACGAGAAATGGTTTGTCTACAACAATGTGAAGCACAAAAGATCCTGGAGTAGAAAAGATGAACCAGCTCAAAGCACTTCGAAAGCCAATATTCATCGAAAAAAGGTCATGCTATCTCTTTCGTGGGATTTCATAGGAATCTTTTATTTTGACCTTCTACCGAGCAACACAATGATCAATTCTAAAGTGTACTATCATCAGTTGTACAAACTGAATGATTCACTTAAAGAAAAAAAGGCCAGAATTGATCAATAGGAAAGGCATAGTGTTCCAACAGGATAATGCGAAACCACATACAAGTTTGACCACTCGGCAAAAGCTTTTAGAGCTTGGATGGGATGCCACATCCACCATACTCTCCAGACCTAGAACGTTCCGTTTTTGATTGACTCAATAATTTTATGAGCGTGGAATCATGGCACTACCAGAAAGATGGCAAACAGTATTGGATCAGATTGGACACTATTTAATTGAATAAAATATTAATTCACTATATGAAAATCGTCTTTTCATTTTTACTTCCTAGATAAAAAAAATTACTTCCCAGACAACCCACTCCATTTTTGAAAAGCTCAGGAGGAGTGTGAAAGACGAATGTCGGTTAGAGAGGCTTTCAATATTGAAAATTGATGAAAATAAGGAACGATTAACGTCTATTATGTAAACAGGTCGTCAGCTAATATTTAACCTAATGAGATAGATTTTTAAAGGTTGAAAACGAGAGTTCTTCCTGTCAGATCGGACTTTCCAGGCACTCGAATGCTATACTATGACAGTACTCCTTATCACGCGGTTATCTCTGTTAACAAATGAAATTTCTGTGGTTTGCCAGACCGCTTTTTCAGGTGATCGAAGTCTATATGATTTTTTTTATTCTCCAAGATCAAAAAACCACTTGAAAGGACATTATCCTGATACTGTTAATAATATCCAAAGAAGTGTAACCGAGGAACTGAAGACTCAACGCCTCCACTGAGTTACCAATTACTTTTCTGCAAAATATCGTATATTAATGCTAAATCCTTTTATCATCTATTTCTTGTGATTTTTTTAATGTCGTCAAAAAAGTTAAACTCTAACTTCACCCACAACCATTTTTAACATAAATTAATATTGTCAAAATTCTAATTCACGATGAATATATGAAAAAATTTCTTTAGCATTACAGACAAAAATTATATTTATTACATTAAAGAGGATTTAAAACTTTTTATAAAGAAATGATATTCCTCAGAGGTCTCACTTTACGTATTTTTGACTATTTCTTTACAATGGACAGCTATTTAAGAGTAATAACCTCTCTCTTTATCCTTTCGAATGATTTCCAAAAGCGCGATGTACCAAAATGTAAGGATACTCATAATTACTTATATATATAGTACATAATTTTCCGAAAGTATGTTAATGCGGGCCTTTGTAAAGTTTGGTCGAGATAATTTTCTAGTCATATAAATTATTCCTTCGAAACTATTACTTGAATATATATCTTATGTCTGGTCCCCCTTTTACGATTCATACACTGGATGAGTTAAGTTCGTCAAAAAAATTTTGTTCGATTTGTGTTAACATTTAACATCTTAGACTCATATCATTCGCAATCCACCTAAGTTTGCTTAATATGCCTGGTCTTTATTCACCAACTTTTTTTGGTGTCAATCTTGCGTCAATCTTGCATCATCTGAGCTGACTCCTATAATGGTCGGTCAATGTTTCTAAACTTTTACTGCAAAAGGATTCAGTATATTTTCTTTATTAGGTATTGATACGTCGTCTAAATTACACAGTATACATATTTTTGATCGCTATATAAAAATTTATATATAATTCCTAGTTTATATGGGATTTGAATTGAGGGCGCCTAATATTTAAAACTACAATATATAAAAAAAATGTGGCGGATATCTTTATTGCAGAATAAAGTACATTTGATACCATTATTATTTAAAAATAACATCATTCAAATGGCCTTCACGGCTTCGCTTGCAGGAGGTAATTCGATAGCTCTAAGTTGGTATAACTTTCTCCAACTTGGAAAGTGTCATCGGTTTATTGGCAAAGACCATTGATTAAAGGCCTTTAGGGGGTTAAATTACACGATCTTAGCGGCCAGCTGACATCGGCATGACTTGAAGTGATGTAACGTGGAAATTTTTTTTGCAATAAGTGCTTTGCTTTAGCTGCTATATGCCCAGTCTTATTACAACCAAATATTGTTGTTGTTATTTGTAAGGTCTCGTAGACATGTGACAGGGGCCTTTTCATAGCGCCACGACCGTGAGGACATTTGGCGACTTCGTAGTACGTGTGGGAAATTATCTGAGAGAGACTGGTCTGTGGTTAGTAGTATAGAATATTGAGAATTTTGTTATATTTTGTGGAGCAAATCAGTATGATGTAGAAGTTTAAATAGGGGATTAGTGAGTGGAGATGTTGGGTCCCGGAGTTCCATAATGGAAGGGATACTACTCGCAAAGTAATTCTTGGTTATGTGGTATTCCTATAGAATATGGATTATGGTGAAATGGGTGCCACAGGATTGGCATAAGGGACGATTGGTGTTGCCAAAAAGGAAGTTATGAGTAAGAGCAGTATGTACAATCCGGATTCTGAGTAGCTTCAGCACCCAGAAATTCGGTATGGATATTGAATAGACTGGTTTATATAAAAATTTAAAAGGTGGTTATCCAATGAGTCGACAAAAATGTGCCGCTATTGATCCAGTCATCGTGTCTGCGGATGGCTAATGGTATTAGTTGACATTCTGTTAGTAGGCGAGGCAGATTGGGAATGACTGTAATCACTGGTCGACGGAGTGTTTCTCTAGCCAACTTGTCAACACTTTCATTACCCACAATTCCCACATGCCCCGACACCCAATGCAACTCGACACTCCTATTGCTTAGCAGTCACTGAAGGGGTCACAAATGGTTTTAAGGACGGTAACGCTTTGTTGGATGAGAATATTGGTCGCAATTTCAATTGCCGTTTTTGAGTTCCCCGTAATATGGAGCTGCCCTATAAGGGAAGATTCCACAACATAGTGCGCGGGTGCTCAGCGGCGGCATCCGTGAACAACAGTCAAGATTATGATCTTTTAATCCCACAAACTGTTCAAGGAAAAGTTTCCTATATGTGAACGGATCAGTACTACTCTTCTTAAACCTGTCAAGAGAAGCATTCACTTTCATTTTTACTCCCAACCACGGTTTCTAATCTGGCTGTGGAAGGGAAGTTTCGAAAACGAGGGGAAGGATAGTTGAATTGCTTTGAAGATGGGATATTAATAAGGTTAGCAATTATGAATACCTTTTTGAAATGGGGGAAATGATTTGGAAGGCATAGGGTTTTGTTAACCAAATTTAGGCGAGATTTTTGAAGATAGAAATAGATGAATTTTCGACCAGTTTCTATCAGTGTGGATTCCACCGGAGATATCCGATGTGCTCCACTGGCTAGTCTAATGCAACGGTTTATCGCTGCCTCGACTACCTTTTTCCCTACTATTGCCACACTGACACATATAGTGAGGAAATAGAGTAAGGTTCCGTCTAAAGCGCCGTTGGTTACTCTAATTGCCTCACTTTGTCTTACCTTATTTTTGCTGCTGACTAAAATTTTAACCATTCGGTGAATAGTGTTAATTTTGTTAACAGCATTTTTAATCTGAAAATTCAATTTTGCTCCACGGGCAATTGAAATACACAGGATTATCATGGAATATTTTGGGTGGGAAGGGAAGGGGCTCAGTAACGAATCAGATACACTGCGATTTTTTTTCTGCAAACATGATAACAAGGTGGGTTTGGTGTACAGATCCAAGTGCTTATGTTGAGGAATAATAATTGCGTTATTAGTTTGATGTTGAAGATATGCACCAGACACAAGTATAAAAATACTGCCAGAATATATATAATGGCTGAAAGATTATAAAAGGTGGGAAAGGGAGTGAATATATATATGGAATAGAATCATAGATAGAGGGGATCCTTGTGGGATGCCCTCTATCTATGAATCTATTCCATATATATCTTCACGGTTGGTGCGTACCGTGAAGATTCTACCAGTTAGGTAGGAACGTAGAAGTGCCAATATTGCAGAGTCTACTCCCCACTCTGCCAGCAACCAAATATTATTTAGGTTCATATTGTCAAATTGATACCTCTCACCATTGACAGTTTCCATCGCGCCGAACCTCATTTCATAAGAAGATGATGCCGCCAAACTAAAATCCACACCACACAGTAAGCTTTTCTAGATGCAAAGAAAGCTCCTGAAATTGTTGGGATTTCCTTTAATTTCAGATTTGATATTTTTGCTTGTTTGTATAGCCATTCAACCGAAAATAAGATTTTACTATGTCGACACATTATTAAATCGTGCAAATTTTCATGATTAAAAATTGACTTTTTTAACAGAGTAAAAATAAATAAAATTTACAGCGCTGTCATTTAAAAAGTCAAAGTAATAGGCTGTCAAAAATTAATAATCACGTACAGCTTATATGTCAAAATTTAAATGTTTCTTAATTTATTGACTTGAAAATATATTTTTTCTAAGATAACCGAAAAGGAGCAAATTAAGAGGTCAGTACTCATATAAATAAGACTAGAATTGAAAAACAATTGCGGAAAAAATTTAAAATAAAAATTACAAATGCATGGGGCTAAGGAAAATTTTGTTGAAGTTTTATTATTTCTCAACATGGTTAAACTATTACAAGTTATATAAATTTAAATTTTTTGTCGTATTAAATTTACATAATAAATGCATATATAATCAAAATTATTTTCAAAATTTAATGCAATAAAATAAGAATAACAAAATCGAATTAGATAAGCAATTTTCGAACAAGCATGACTACTTATCGATACAAAGAAATATTTTTCAAGTAGGTATATACGTGTACATCACATAAATGAATTTATCATAGAATAATTACAATCTATTCTGGAAGAATGTTGAAATCTTATAGAAATTACCCAAAAGGAGTACCAGTGCTTATTAATTATTCAAATAAATGCTAAAATAAGCACACTTGCATAAATATTTGCATTTTGTGGTGGAACAGAACGATGAACCGAAGTATCTTTTCAAAAAGTGGAACTAAAAGAATAGATTTTATTGTACACATATAATGAAGATCTGATTACATAATTTCTTCTTTAAGTGCAAACTAATCGGTATATATAATAGTATGATAAAGTTAGTATGATGGTTATGAAATAATTATTTGTATTATTTATATGCGGCGGCAAGAAAGATAAAGTAGAAAGGGACGTGTATGAAAATCGTTACCAAGTACCATTATGGTGACGTTCTTAACACGCCATTAACCTCGAAACGATCAATTTTCAATTGCAACCTCAACTCCGATTATCGTAGCAGCACCATCTTCGATGCAATGTACTTGTTGACGGAGTTGGTTTCAAAGAAACTATCCCGTCCGTAAACGGCGAAAAGATTGCATCTCGCAGAACTGTAAGGGTGCAAATGACAAGCAAGTTATAAGAGGGATAACGGTGCAAATGTATGAGTTTTATGACCATGGAATCTAACCCCTTGAGAAATATCAGCTAGTATGAGAAATGGAATGGGATTTGTCGCAAAAATGACAAATGATAAAAGTTTCGAACAACAACTTTAGACTAATGCATAGTCTTTCGATCAACAGTAATTTGCATACATATGACGTCACCACCGCCATAACTTTTCCTGCTACCCATTCTATTGTACATACCAATATGCACTTGGATGCAAGTTGAGATTGACACTATATAACCATCGAGTTATGCAAAACTATCGAGTTAAAAACCTCACAACACATGAATATCCGTTCACCCATTACGTACCAAATACCATCCATTACCAAAGAAAAGAGAACTTCGCTTCGTGGAGGACTTTAAAGTCCATAAGAAATACATTCAATAACAAGAATTGGCCACTTCTCATACATACAGGATAGAGTGCAGTATGCAGATATCCGGAGAAGAACAACAAACTTGACTGCTGAGCGTGGCAAACACATGCCATTTTAAGCTGAAGTAATTCTGTAAGGACATAGTAAACGGATAGCAAAACCAAATAATTCAAATGACTGCAGTCCTCCGTTGTAATTCCTTTTCTTGATTTATGTGCTGAATGTGACAATAATTAATTTACCCTTGTTTTGATTTATTCCCTGCAAGCATGTGCTTAGACTTGACAGACCAACTCAAAACCCTCATTCACATTATAAAACTATCTTCATGCTACTTTGTGGTCTTCCCATACCTCTGCTCTAATTTTTAGATACACTCCAGATTTCAAATACAATCCAAACACATAAATGCAAATTTTCTATTTAATTTAAAAAATGTTTATAGGCAATCATGCTTGATAAATACTGTACGTCTATGCATAGTACATCAAATTGAAATTTATTATCATCGTTCGTTTGAGCTAAAAAATTATTTTTTAATTCAATTTCAATGGAAATAATTTTTTTTCAAACCATCAAATCATACATTATTAAAATTAGATTACGGAAGATTGGAGTTTATATTTACTTATAAGAAGGAATATATTTTTAGCTAACTGAAATGATAATTTGCATAAATATATTTATTGTGGATAACTTAATCAAAAAATTGATACTATTTCAGAAAATGTTTAGAATAATTTCCGTAGTTCTAGTTTTAGGTAAATTAATATTTAAGAATTTGGAAAACGTAAATATCATTAGTTAAAATAGAGAAATTTTTAATTATTCCAAACATTGATTTTTAACAATTTATTTTAAAACAAATGATTGTCCTTTAAATAGATTTACTTATTGGAAATATTTGCGATATCGTTTTTTTTCGAAAAAAGTTCTGTTATCTATTGCAAGAAGCCTTAATTAAATCTCTATTAGCTATCGAAATTAACAACCAAAGATGTTATATTCGTGCCCATAACGTATTACACATAATAATTTATGCTATCAAAATTCCGACTCCAATAGAAAAACTGCGAATTTGTGCTTTGGAATAATAACAGACTTTTAACACTAGATTACCAGACCGAGTCAATTTGACTCATTCACTCAATTTAAATAATTTAAAAAAAAATATACGTTGGTTTTTAATAGATTTTTTAAAATGTATACAAATACTAATTCCTTCCCCTCCACACTTCCTAGTTCCAAAAAACCATATGTACTATACCTATTTTGACGGATTTGAGTCAAATTGACTCATTAAATATCGGGTTGATGCAAAAGTTATGACCGTTTTTTACATATACAATTAAACATTTTTTTGAGGATCTGTATTATTTATTTAATCAATTATATAATTTCCATCCATTCTTATAACCTTCTCCCATCTTTCTATCAACTTGTTAATACCATTAGTATAAAATTCCGTGAATTTTCATGCGAAAAGTGTAGTAAGGGATGTTTTTACCTGCTCTATTGTATCAAATTTTTTATCATTTAAAAAATTTTGCAGTGAATGGAATAAATGAAAATCGGAGGGAGCAAGATCTGGAGAATACGGTGGATGCTTGATAATATCCCAATTCAACTCATTTAGCTTGTGTTGGGTCATCATAGCCACATGTGGTTGCGCGTTGTCGTGATGAAACACTACCCCTTTTCTGTTTACCAATTCTGGTCTATCCTTTTGATGGCCGATGTTCAATTTGGATAATTGCTGACAATATCGTTCTGCTTTAATTGTCTGATTGCGTTCCAAGAGTTCAAAATACACAATACCCTTACAATCCCACCAAACAGAAATCATAACTTTTTTTGATGGATTTCTGCTTTCGAAGTTGTTAATGGGGCTTGTCCAGGTATAGCCCAATGTCTTTTTCTTGTCACGTTGTTGTACACGACGCATTTGTCATCTCCCGTTAGCAAACGATGCAAAAAAGGTTCATGTTTTTGTCTCGCACTCAAAGCAACGCACGTTGAAACACGATCCAATAAATTGGCAGCCGGCAATTGATGAGGTATCCAAACGTCGTACCGCGAAACCATCTCCATACGCTTCAAGTGTCTTAATACGGTCATTTGGTTGACCCCCATCATCGACGCGATCTTCCTGGTGGTTAGACGTGGATTGGTGTCTTGTCGTCATCAGACTTCAATGGCCGCCCGGTACATGGTTTATCAATTAGTGAAAAATCCCCAGATCGGAATTTTGTAAACCATCTTCGTACCTGTCGAACTTTGTTGACATTTGCTCCATACACTTCGCAAATGTTTTTGGTTGCCACACTCACGGTATTGTCTTTACGGAATTCATAAAGAAAACAATGACGTACATGCACTATATCGACCGACATTTTGAAAAAATACAAGGGCACTTCACTGTACCAAAACGGAATAGAAAGTAGAGGGAAAGCATCCTTTATACAATGGAATCATTTAAAAGAAGATACTATTCACCATTTCTAAAGAAAGAATTTTTTTACCTAGGATCATAAAAAACGGTTATAACTTTTGCATCAACCCAATATTTTTAAAGTTTCAGGGCCAACTTTCAGGCACTGTAAAAAGCGCTTTTAATTTAATAATCAACGAAAGAATAATGGAATATATAAAATAATGCACTGAACTAGAAAATCGTAGAGTTTTGAAAAAAGACTGGACAGTAACAAAAGCGCAATTATGGGACTTTGTAGCAATTTTGTACGGTAGAGGAGTTTATGAGACAAGAAATTTGAAGTATTCTTATTTATGGTCTAAGAAGTCCCCACCTAACAATGTGTAGAGATAAGTTCAGAGAAATACTACGATTTATACGTTTTGATAAGAAAAATGGACAAAGTGAACAATTGAAAACAGATAAATTTGCCTTGATTTCAAGAGTATAGGAAAAATTTATTGAGAATAGGCAGGCTTGTTATAAACCTAAGGATAACATAACAGTCGATGAGCAATTATTCTCAACTAAGGCCAGGTGCCCATTTACTCAATAAATTTGGCATTTAATTCTGGTTAGCTGCGGATGTTCGAAGCAAGTATCTTCTAAATGGTTTTCCCTATTTGGGCAAGAATGAAGACCGCGGATCAAATATTTTCTTGAGCGAGTTTGTTGTATATAAAATCACTGAGCCATATTTAGGTTGTGGACGAAATATTACCACAGACAATTTTTATACAAGCCTACCACTTGCAAAAAGGTTACGCGTGAAAAGCACTTCATTGGTTGGAACAATACGAGCAAATAGATAAGAATATTCTAAAATTGCAAAAGCCAAGAAGGACAACATGACACGGTTTTCCACACAACTTTATAAAACCAAAAACTATATACCAGGGGTGGCCAACCGGTCGATCGCGAAGCCAATTTTGGTCGATCGCGTGCGATATCTTGACTTATGGTCGTATACACTGAATTAAGTGTTTTTATGACAAATGAAATCATAACATCTCTATATTATTTATAATAAGCACTTAACTAATCTTGAAGTGTGAAAAATTATAGTATACATACTACATATCATTTTCTAATTTATCATGTATATCGGCCATATCATTAACGCTATACGTATATAACGTTTCATTATGCATGATTTCTTACCGATTTTACTTCAATAATGCTAAGTCACTTGACTTAGTGACTTAGCATTTCTTACCGATTTTACTTCAATATTGAGTAATTTAAATTTAGAATTACAAGGTAAAAATAAAACAGTAATTGATATGATCAGCTGCATAGATGCATATAAAACAAAATTTGTTTTGCTAATGGAAGATCTGCAACAAAATAATCTGAATCATTTTTCAAAAATGGCGGATAACCTACATAAACATAAAAATATTAATTATAACATCTACAAAAACGTCGCGGAGATCCAAAAAGTAGTTGAAGATTTTGAAGTAAGAATCCAAGATTTTGAAAAAATTAAAGAAATTGTGGAATTTATATCTTTTCCTTTTAAAAAAAGATTTAAGCGTAAAACGCATTAGCAAAAAAATTTCTGACGTATTTCTTATGGAGCAAGGGCCGTTAGAAAATGAAATTATAATTCTACAAAATGATTTAATATTACAAGGCAGCAAATTTGAAGGTGATTTTTGGAAATACGTCAACCGAGCAAAATACCCCAATATAACGAAATGTAGTGAATATATTTACTCGTGTTTCGGATCTACATACCTGTGTGAATAAGCGTTTCCGTATTTAAAGTTAACGAAGAGCAAACAACGTTCTGTCCTGACTGATTCGCATACTCAAGAGTCATTATTATTATCTTTGTCAGGATATACACCGAATTATGATTTCTTGGTTAAAGATATGCAAACACAGCCTTCCCATTAAGGTTATAGTAAAAAATAAATTCTAAATCTATGGTTATGTGTACCTTATTTGAATTAATAAATATTGTTAACAATTATTCATGTTATTTTAATTCCCCTGGACGTGAGTTTAAGACATAGACTACGCATATGTCAACAAGTCGATCGCGACACATTTTTTAAATAAAAAGCCGATCTTACGTATACAAAAGTTGGCCACCCCTGCTATATACAGCTTTGTTCTTATTGTCTCGTTCAAGTGTCATGCAGGAGAAATAGAAGTCTACGCTAAATGTAATAAAAAAATCTACGGAAAATGTATTTAAAAAAACACATTATATATGCAAAAATTGTTTTGAATAAAGTGTCTTTAAAATAACATACTGTTATTTTTTAAAAACTTCAGTTTTAGTGTTTGAGTCAAATTGACTCATTTGAAGCAAAATAGTTATATACCCAACATCCGGCAATCTACTCGTAGTGTTAATGTTTCTAATCAGAGCAAATGAGAGTTGTCACACAAACCAAAGCCAGTTAGTTTCGGCAAGACCATATTTGTTGTGATTAACCAGCTACAACATGAGCTGCTACGAATTTCATAACAGTGTATTCGCTAACTTATATATAACAATCCGCTCAAACTTGGCCACATGATAACCTATTATATTTTTGAGAATTTGGCGAAAATATTTTTAATGATCAAATCCTATTGAACTCAAATGTAAGTAATAATATGGTTGAAATTTACTTAACTGAAATGACGGCAGCATCTTGAAGTTAATAAATTCTTTGTGTTTCCGATCATTTTTCGTTATCGCGATACTAGCAAACTGCAACTACACCAGAAATAATCTAGAAAGTGGAAGATCGTACCAAACAAAATTGGTATCCCACTTTAGATTCAGACACATAAAAATAATTAGCCTATACTGTTGGACAAAAGGGGTTAGCGAGCCCTTAATAAATGGGTCATTTTCCAAAATATCGTGTTCTTCTATGGAAATTATTTAGTAATAGATCTAAAATGCAAAATGATCGGGTATACTTAATAGTGAGATTATGGAAAGATAAGTAATTTTGGTTGACCAGTTCAGCACTAAAAAATGCCAAAGTATCGATGTTTTCAAGTCAACTCTTTGCATAGAATTTAATCGCATTGCAGATGCTTACATTTGTGCATTGTGCACGGAATTTTTTGAGCAAATTTAGAACAGAGTTCGTGCTTAAAATGGTGTCATCGAAAAAAGTAAATAAAAATTCAAATTCGATTACTTTCATAGTTGCTTTTTAAATTGTGTAAAGAAAATATATTTAGTAGTAAAAAGATATCCTCGTATTTTCTTGAATTACTAAGAAAACACACTCTACTCGGTAATAAAATCCTTAAATAATAAAAAGTTTGCCGGCATCGATAATATATCGAACTTTATGCTGAGAAAGCTTCCGAAAAAGAGTCTGCGTCCCTTAGTTGCAATATTTAATCACTGTATTAACAATTGCTACTTCCCTAAAGCCTGGAAAATAGGTATTATCTTTAATATTTCAAAAACTCAAGGTAGAGCAGCCATCCAACAACATCGACCTATATCTCTTCTTCCCTGTTTGGGAAAAATATTAGAAAAAATCTTTTACGAAAAGGTAAATGAATTTTGTAATGAAAATAAAATTATTCCCAATTTTCAATTCGGATTTCGGAAAGGTCACTCAACTTTGGATGCTCTTTTCCTACTACATAGTGAGATAACAACTGGCTTAAACCGTAAAGAATCAACAGTTGCTTGTTCCCTAGATATTACCAAAGCCTTTGACTCAGTTTGGCATAAGGGACTAGTGCACAAGCTATGCAAACTTGATTTCCCTCCACATATTACGCTGCTGCTGCACTCATTTCTTCAGGATAGATCATCCTGTGTTAGGTATCAGAACACGACTTCCGAATTCTTCTTAATAGGTAAAGGAGTTCCACAAGGCTCGGTATTAGGTCCCCTGCTGTATTCAATATACACTGCAGACATACCAACAGCCGCAAAAGCACAAATGATACTATATGCAGACGACACTCTTGTTTATGCCAAAAGCAAATCACCAAAATTAGCTCTAAAGAGAACGCAAGAGCTACTTTTTAAAATTATAAATTATTATGATGACTGGAACTTATCAGTCAATCTTAATAAGTCGAATTTAATCTGTTTCCGTAATCCCAGCACTCGCGGACCGAGGAAAATTGCTACAAAGAGCAAAAAGCTGCGTATTCTGATTAAAAACACAGCTATCCCAGTCTCAAATGAACTAAAATATTTAGGCATCAACTTTAACTCAATGTTCAAATTTAACCCACATGTTGAGTTAACTTTGAAGAAAGCCAAAAGGGCTATTCATACCTTTTTATTCCTACTTAGACGTCGGAAGGGGCTTAGTATAAATACAAAGTTACTGTTTTATAAGCAACTTATTCGGCCAATTATTGGATATGCATTTCCGATCAGTTTTAGTTTCTCGAAAACGTATGCCAATAAAGTTCATGTATTCGAAAGGTCAATCATTAGGAAATGTCCTATATATATCAGAAAAGTAATCTTACTCCTTTTATTTCATACATGGTTGGTCTAACCAAAAACTTTCTTCAGCATTTAATAGACCATACCAATCCACTCATTCAAGAGTCACTAGAAAGGATTAATACCCAAGCCACCCAACACAGAAACTTATACAATGATTACTTCTATGCCTCACCAGTTATCATATCTGATTTTGCGAAGGACAGTGATATTATTAACTTTCAGTTTTATAATTCCTTAACTCCCCATTTCCATCGTGGTTAGCGGAACCAACACACAATTCCCAAAAATTTCTAAACTCCTAATCCGCTCTTCCTGAAACATTCCTTTCCCTAATTTTTATTATTTTTTATTATTAAGTCTAGAATTAAGTTTATTTTATAAGCAATTAAAAATATAGATAATTGTGTTTGAGCAAGCACATTTAATTTTTAAGCCATAGTTGTAAGCAATTCATGTACTTAGTCATTAAAAACTAATTTAATATATAAGCAAAAGATGTACAGAGCATGTTTTAGCTCTACGTTTTAAATACCATGTAAATATGTACAAGTAATATGGAAATAATAAATGCTCTACTTAAACTAAAAAAAAAACTAATACTTCATGTCAGCCACGTTGTGGATTTGTGGGTATAATCTCCATGTGTATAGTAGCTCAAATCTTAGATAGACTACGCCATCAGTGTTGAAGTGACTATGCGATTAATCGTATGATGTCTTAGGAAGGAAATATTTGAAGTCATCAGATTATAAAATAATTATAGTTTCCGGATGAAAATAACTGAAATTATTATTTTTTGACCGATTCAGTATCACAAACCGTAAATTGAATTGTTTCAAAAGATAATCTATAGTTGTACAGAATAAACTTCCTTTGCTGCTGACAGATATTCGTGGAATGCTTCTCCAGTATTGCGATTGGCTATCATCTTTTCCCCAAATAGATAATCTATTAAAGTTATTAAAGCCAGAGGAGTCCCATGTGCACATGGCTCCAACGTTTATTTAGTATTGCTTTCTCTTGCAGAGTTGAATATTTTTTTCAGTTGGTTCAAGAAGTCCACATCTGAACCCAAAATCTTAAGTTACATTTTCCTCCATCAACCGCAGCTGATTTTTCTTGAAGTACTAAAATTTGAAGAATTCCAATTCGAGTACGTATTGATGCAATAATTAAAAAATGTAGCATATTTGTATATTGATTGGGATAAAAAATAAAAAGTTAATAATATTATTGTAAACTCTATCGTTTGATAAATAAAGATGCAGCCTAATAAAATTGTCCTTTATAAAAAGGAACAGAAATCTAATGGAAAACAGAGCATACTTTCAAAAAATCTTCGTATGAATAAATTGATTTTTAATGAAAATTTCATGGCAGTAATTGTAATTAATTCCCCTCTCCCACCTCTGTAAAAGATTACGTCATCTTTCGTGAAAGGTCAATTTCATAATTACCCGTACGTGCATTATTTTGAAACGTGACACCATACGGTAGCTGATACGTGTACATTGCGCATATGGTTTTTACTATTGTACATATGGCCTCAACATTTAAGTTCCTAGATTCCTGGATTCCTGGATTTAAGGATATTTGACGCTTCTTTAGCCCACATGAAAGAAAAGAAAAACACAAAAGAATAAAAATAGAGGAAGAAACTACCAAAAACAATTCATGCCAAAAATCGCCCATAGCATCGTACCGTTTTCCTATGTACGCGTTTCTATGAACAAATTCTAAGGATATTCTATGGTAAACTGAGCCTTCATAGGTATTAGGTATGGATGTGGCAACTGGAAAAGATTGTTTTTGCACGAGTGATTTACCAAAGGATTTCGGCTTAATAAATTTTTATCACGAACACAAAGGGGTTCATTACTTTCCCTTGGAAAACCATAAAAATTAAAAAAAAAAAATATTCGCACAAAAGGAAAAAAATTATTTTCCTGTGTTTTATTCTTGTTTCGACTTTTTATTCGAAAAATTTCAGCACGTTTACATTTACACAATAGAAAAAAAGCCTAGAATCAGTCAAAAGAAAGTGGTAAGTCGATATTGGAGCAAGAGGATTTCAAGTTTTTCTATTGAAATTTCAATTAGATTTATTTGAAAAGGGACCTAATATCGATGAAATTAAGAAAACTTTTTTTAAGAATTCCTTTTTTTTATAGAATTTTTAGCTCAAAAAATATTATTTTCTATTTAAATTAAAAATAATTTTTTATGTTGATTCTATTAATGCCACTTAATACTGGTTAAATAAAAAAATATTAAATACATTTTTAACAAAATCCAATCTATAGTTTCTTAGTTAATAAGTAGTTTAAATTTTATGTTATTAAAATAATGAAATATTAAAAAATATTATTGTTGTGGTAAGGAAAAAAATCCGACTGCTACGGAAAAGTATAAGAGTTTTTGTAATTCAATGATTTCGTTGGGTGTATGTGATACGCTGTTGTTCTGTTAAAATTACTTTTTAACTAAGTTCAAGGTATCTCAGAGTAAAATTACTGGTACCCTTAATTACCAAATTAGTTAAAGTTGAGCCCAATGAATCCTCCTCAGTAAATAGTGCACTTCATTGGCAAGGTGACTCATATTCAATTTTTAGATCTTTAATTACTTAAAACAGAAGATTTTATTTATTGTTTTTAACATAATCCTATTCAAAAAATTCCTTTTGTAAATATAAAAATTTTGTTCATGAAAATCATCATTAAACGATAATAATTAGTTGTCATATACCCAGCGGCGTAAAAATGCTCTTGGAGAAGAAGAAAGCATGATCACATTTACTTACTCCATCAAAATCTGTTATCTAAGAGGAGGATAATGAGCTCAGTAATTCTACTTCAATTAGAAAAGGAAAATTTTTATATGAACGGAATTACGAGGGTCATTCAACAAGTACTTAGCCTACAAAAGAAAAACGAAAATTTTGGAAAGGTAGCAATTTATTTTTCCACATAATCTCCTTCAAGCTCGATACACTTGGCCCAGTGATGCTCTAACTTTTTTAACCCGTCCAAAAAAAAGCATTTTCTCGAGGGAAGCAAAATAGGCCTCCGTGGCGACGATGACCTCCTCATTCGACCCAAATCTATTCCCGGCGAGTGATTTTTTCAGGTTCGGAAACAAAAAGTAGTCACAGGGGGCCAAATCTGGAGAGAAAGGTGGATGGGGCAGCAATTCGTAGTGCAATTCGACCAATTTGGCCATGGCGATGGCGGAGGTGTTAGCCGGCGCGTTGTCGTGGTGGAACAGCACTTTTTTCTTCGCAATCGGGGCCGCTTTTTCTTTAATTCGACGTCAAATTGGCCCAATATGTTAAGTTAGCATAGTAGCGCCCCGTGATTGTTTTACCCTTCTCGAGGTAATCGATGTGGATCACACCTTGTGAATCCCAAAAAACGGTGGCCATCACCTTTCCGGCCGATCGAACAGTCTTCGCCTTCTTCGGAGCACGTTCGCCGGGTGAAGTCCACTGTTTCGACTGTTCCTTGGTCTCTGGTGTGTACCAGTGAATCCATGTTTCGTCGACGGTCACGAAACGACGCAAGAACTCCGCTGGATTGCGCTGAAACAGCACCAAACACGTCGCCGATGTGGTCTCACGGTTGCGCTTGTTTTCCAGTGTGAGCAAACGCGGCACCCATCGCGCCGACAGCTTTCTCATGCCCAGTTCTTCGTGTAGAATATGATGCACCGTTCCTACTGCGATGCCCACAGTCTCAGCTATCTCGTGAACCTTCAATCGACGGTCTGCCAACACGAGATCGTGGACTTTTTTAACGTTTTCCTCCGTAGCAGCCGTTTTGGTGGCACCTGGGGGTGGCTCATCAAAAACCGACGTGCGGCCACGAACAAACTCGTTGAACCAATTCTTGAAGATCCTCTTTTAAACCTAAAATCAGAAAATGGAATCATGCATATCATCCTGGATATATTATTATATATAATTATAAATTTGAAGTTCTTAAGCAATTCACCTATTTGAGGGCGCTGAAATAAAAAAATAAAATTAGTATGAAAATAAAGCAAGGGAATATGTTTGCTAATAGAGCCTTATTTAGTATGAGACAAATATTTTTATCCAAATTTATTCTACGGGTGATGAAAATTCAGATTGATATGAACTTAATGCTAAAAATTTTAATATATGGCTTTAGAACTCTTGGTCGCCTTACCGATGGTATTCTTCGCCGCGTTATAAGAAAAGTTCTCTGTAAGATTCATGATCCTATCTGTGATAAGGAAAACTGTAGAATGAGACATGACGAAGAACCAAATATCAGTGACTTGAAGTCCGGAAGATAAGGGCACATCGTGCTAAAGAATGAAGAGGATTTTCTCCAAATATTTAGTTGGCAGACATTCCTTAGGTGGAAAGGCTGTACGGTGTAGGAATTAAATAGGCTTCATATCAGAAATTGGAGAGAGAAAGCCGTCAACAATTAATTTTTTTTGAACTTTACAGCGTAAGCCGTATTGATTTTGGGTAGAAATATCAAACTTGATTCTACCCACTTTTTGTAGCCTATTTAGTAATAGCCGGCCTAGTAGCATAGTCATTAACGCGCTGGACTACCATTTATGGGGTCGTGGGTTCACATTCCATTGTGGCATGGTGTGCCGCTGATTTCTGAAAAGACAACAACCCGGTATGGATATAATAACCGCCTCTTCTACTGTACGCCTGCGTGGTACCGTAATAGACTGCATGAAAAATGAGCAGTAAGGTTAGCTGCAACGGACCGATCATCTGCTAAGCGAAGACAAAAATATGATCTTAAACCTGATACAAATGTAATTAGAATATTTTTAAAATGTGCGCCCATGTTTCTAAAGGAATGTCAATAGATAAATGGATAGATAATAACAAATAACTACCACTGATAGGAAGTGTTTTTGAAAACCGTCTTTATTTTTAACTAAGCGACCTTATATATAGAGCATGATAAATAAAGTTCGGTTTTTGCAAAGATGTGCAGTAAAATTTTGTGTTAAGCTTAGTGCTCACGTGTTTTTCGGTGGCATGAGATATTTTTGGAAGGCCAAAAAGCAGTGATGGCCGAACCTAGCTCAGGGATGCCTTCAATATCGAAAATTGATAAAAATATGGAACAGGTGAGATTCTTGTGAGGTTAGACCTTCGAATCACAATAAAACTTCTTGAACGGTTAAAAAAAGGTTCTTCGCGTCAGCATGCAAGGTTCTTCCTCAACTATGATAAGGATATCTTGTCGAACGGTCGTCTCAATTGGCTTAACAATATGAATATAATATTATAGTAAAAGGACTAATGTTGGCGTAAGAATAAAAAACTTTTTTTCTTTTTCCATTCAACCGCAGCTATTTTTTAACATTACCAGCGCATTGGAATTAAAAATTTTTAATTAAAAAAATATTGGTAAAACATTTAATTTAAATAAATCGGTGGGAGCTTTGACTAAATTTGTTGATAAAAGAAATAATATCTAAAGGATTATATATTATCCTTATAGAGCCCAATATCTTTGAAAACTAATTTAGATTTTTTTTTAAAAAAATTCTAGAATAAGTTATGATTACTCAAGTTTTTATTTATCGCAATAAATGAAAATTTAGGAAATTATTATTGTCAATTTTGATAATTAATAATAGAAAAGCTTTTATGTTTTAATAAATCCAAAACTCCACAAACTTTTCATAAAACATATATTATAAAAAAAAAGGTTTTAAAGAAAGAAATCTTTAATTATATCTAGAATATTGGAATCTTCAAAATATACTTAATTCATTAGAAAATATTAAAAACAAATAAAAACATTATGTGTTTAATAACCAATTCATATATAAAAATATGTATTTAAGGGAAAAATAATCAATTCATAAACAAGATTTGATAGATTTATGAATAAGAAAATATATTGTATTTTTAATTTCACTTATAGGATTAGTATATATTTTTCTAATATTAATTGTACTGGAAATTTTCAAAGATACAATATTATGAAATTAAAAAATTTCCTAAAAAACTACGAGGATATTGATATATTTTTCAAAATTATATAAATGTTTAGAAACGAATTAAATTAATAAAAAAGCACAAATCATTTAATTATATTTGGTTTTATTTAATTTATTATTTTAAAATCAGAAAAAAATAAAATAATTAAGTTCTTGCTTAAAATAAGAAAACAAGTTCAATAAAAATGACAAAAAATATAAGACAATAATTTTTATGTACAAAAACCAGTGCAGGGTACAATAACCCTCTTTTATTGCTTCCTGATGGCGGCCTTTCTTTCCAAGTACATAATATTCAATGTTGGCGACAGAAGTTTAGAAAAATACCCTCAATTCAAGTATTACATACCCTCGAGTGTTATTAAAAATAAAAGTTAGCAAAAAATAGGTTTAACTGAAAACGAGTAAACATAACCTATCGAGAAAAAAAGAAGTTGCCTGTTTTCTTTGTGTACTAAGAATTATTTGCTCTGTTGAACTTTTTGATAGATTCTCTGAGGTGTTTTTCCTTAAATATCCTTCAAGTATTTAAATGTCACACCTTATTCTAGGATATAATCAAATAGCGACGCAATATCAATTAGAACCTTTAAACGTAATTTACTATATGCTTGAGGGTGTTAGTGTTATATCGTGCGTAAAAAGGAACCATTTTTATTAATTGGGGAAAACGAAAAGAGGGAAAACGGTAACTTTTCTGATTTGAATAGAATTCTGTGGAAAAAATAAGCCAGAATACCCTCAAGCATCTTCAAGAAACGGATCAATAAATCTAATTGATGCATAAAGGAGTCGATTTAGTAATCGATCAATAAAACCGAAAAACGGAGTCTTCTTGAATGACGAATATAAAGGAGAGAAAAAATTGAAAATAACAAAAAACCATTATATATTGTACATATAATTAATGAAATTAGATTTAATAGCTTTTCAACCCCAGGTTTTGGATTTATATAGTCAAATTAAGTACATATGTACATAGTTAGTCTAGTATGTAAGAGTTGATTGTTGTTGTCATTACAGCGTGTAGTGTTCTTTTTTTCAACATATCCCAAATTAATTTATGAAATTCATATTTGTCCCTTTTAATATGTTAACTGCAAAAAAAAAACGTTTATAAACTTTTCTTCATGCGGCGTTCACTGCCTTCCGTCCTTGTTTATGAAAAGCAATCCTGTACTTAGTTTACTTTTACAATAAATTCAACTATGTTCTATTTAATTATTAACTCAAAATTTTTAGAAGTATCATTTTTAATACTTATAGTCATTCCTTACAAGAAAGCTTTTAACATCAAGCCCCCAGATCAATAAATCCTCATATTTTTTAATATTTCTTTTTCTTCTCCATGAAATAATTAATTGTTCTTTAAAATTAATCAATGATGTAAAAAATATAAAAAAAAAATTGTTTGGCAATAATTCTTAAAAGGGATAAGCGGAGAGAGAAGGACTAATCCTTTTTGGAAAAATTTCCAAGGTATTTGGCAGAATATATCGAATAAATTATTTTTTATATAAAAGCATTAAACTTGTTCTAAGAAAACAAATAAGGATCCAGGTTAGACGGGATAAAATACAATAAGCAGAAGAAATTACAAAGAAAAATATATACAAAATTGATGAGGACTTGTTTTAAGAAGTGAAGTACTGTGAAATATCTTAATTTGGTTCATAAGAGCGGAAGATCCACCTTTATTGGATTCTGTTTGCAAAATAAGCACAGCACACCTTCCCATAAGTAGTATTTGTTCAGTTGAATAAGAAACGTAGATTCTCAAGGATTTGATAGGAATAAGGGAGCGCTATTTTCAAACAGTATCGCGTGCAAAGTATTTCTTTCTTTACATTTCATGTTTCTTTTATTTTTGTTATTATTTTTCCACCCACCTGCGACTGTAAAGTTTTTTTTTATTACATTTTCAATCTTAAACAATTTTTCATAAAATTTTTCTATTTGCTTGCTCCTTATATCAGTTGTTGCTATAAATGATATACATCCATCCATACCTGGATGAGTTGAATTAAGACTAGCAGATTTATTATTCTGTTTTGTTTGTAAATGATAGAAGGTTGATAGAAGGTAGAAAATTCTATTTTAGTCATTTTATATCATTGTCTTCTCAAAAATTCTGTACAATTCTTTCGGATTTTTTGCTCCACAAGATTTTCTAAGAATTTCTTAATGAAGCACATTTTCTTGAAAGCTCCTATTATATTTACTTATTTTTAAAAAACCAATCAAGCGATTATAAAATATTTTTTATCTTTCTACTTAAAAAAAAAAATTTTACTTCATAATATTTTCAAAGATCTTTGTTCGTTTTACTCAAAATTAATCAAAATTTGTTATTATTATTTTTAATTAATAAAAATATCTTTTCTTAATGAACAGTCCTTTTTCAGTCAATACTATTAAGCTTCCAAAAATAATTAAGAAATAAATTATATAATATCATATATATCTTTTTATAATATTCGCAGATATATTTTAATATTTTGGATTCAATTTTTTAGACATTTTAGCTTGCAGGACTGTCTTCAATATGATTTAATTTTACATGAAATTATTGAGTATCATTTTCAAGATATACAAATAAATAAAATTTTACGACTTAGTTCCATTATTATTATTACAATATTATCAGAAAAAAAAATTATACATTTAATAAACCTTATTAAAATAAAAAAATTTATTTAAAAAATTGGATTTACTATATTTTTACATCTCTATTTTTATTCACATTTACAATAATATACTTTCAAAACTGATCAACTTGTTTAAATTTTTAGTGAAATTAGATTTTCAGATTCAGATTCAAGGCTATCCAGTAAGAGTTTTCTTTTCCGTTTTTCACTAAGGTCGATCTTTAAGCAATTTAGAATTATCTAAAACTCTCATTTTTTCAATACTGTCCTTTAGCCTTTAAAACTTGGTAGCTGATGCAAGTCTCAAAAATTTTCATGTTAGACCTCACATTATGTTCATGGACTTTTAAAGAGACTTTGGCAATATATTTTTTTTATTAAACATATTGCTACGACTTTATAGATTCAATGGATAAATTAAAAGACTGCTTTTGTTATTTTCTTTGTTATCCGAGCGTCCTAAGCCATCCTACACTTGTGTTAGCATAGGACGCTCAGATCTTCTCGCTGCTTTTTCACTTTTTAGTTACGTAAATATTTTTAATAAAACTATATAAATTATATTTTACAATATTTTTATTTTAATTTATTTTCTATTGTATTTATTACTAATATCTTATTACGTCTTCAATTATTTTGTTTTTTTAACTTTATAATATTTTAATTATTATTATACATTTTTATTTATTATATCAAAAATACACACAATCAATTTCAATATTATTATATAAACCAACAATTAACTGATTTTAATATTTATTATATAACAAACAACTCAATGACATCATCTGCACATATGGCTAAAAACTCACAAGTGACTGTTGAAAAGCCGTTGTGTCCGCAAAGTGACTCTCTCGTATGCATTTTGGCCAGAAGACTTTATTGAATTCTTTGAAAATCAAGAAAAACAGATCGCTACAGGCAATTCTGAATGCTATGACTGCATGGTAACCAATTTTTTAGCTCAAACTTTAAGATGTCAATCTGGACCATACGTGGTTTCAACGAAATGGTGCCACACAATACGACAAATTTTGTCTTTATTCCAAGACACGTAACTTCTATATTTGGTAATGTTCACTGGCATCCAAAGATGGCCGAATTACAATACGAAATGTGCAAAATTGGCATCAAAAATTATCTCAAAAGGATCAAATCCTGCAAAAAGTTCCGCGGCCTCTTGAAATGATGCATAAGTATACTTTATGCATAATATCATGGTCCAAACAATATTTTTATTGTAATGTAAAATTTAAGTGTGTTTTATTTAAGATTACTTTCCGAGCACAGATTGGATAATTCTTCTATTTTGCTATTATTTGGATTTATTCGTAGATACTCAATGCCATTTTATAATATAATATCAGTAACTTTTGCGATCTAAATTTATGATGAAGCCTTATTTTTTGTCAAATAATTCAAATTTACTTTAGTCTGAATTTTAGAGCACTTCTATTTTTTTTTGTATTTACCCTTATGAAAGATATAACCACAAAATTGCTAAATAATTAAAAATGTTAGATTTAAAAAAATTTGTATACATTATTTTTTAATAAAAAAGTTTTTATTATTATTTTTCTATTATTTCGATTACAGATTTTATTTCGTAGCCCTTAAGATTATTATTTGTAGAATAAAACTCTTTGCAATCTACAAATTATAAAAAATACGACCTTGTTAAATTTAAGGGACAGTTGCATTAAAAAAGTTAACTATGATAACTAAAGTCACAAGCCACTTTTGGATATTTTTATGGTTATGCCATCAATTGTCCTACTTAATATATTTTTATTTTTAAGAATAATATAACTTATATAACTTAAAAGTGCGGGTGTATAACTTAAAAATGCGGGATTGACAACAGATGGCATAACTTTCACACACAGTTTGTGTTAATAATAATTCATATGGCATTTTGGAGGTTAAACATCTGTCATTCATTCTCGATTAGTCATTGAACGAAATAGTGTAAGCAACAAAGTTTTTTTTTGCTTCAAAAATGTCGAATTTCGTACCAAGAAAGTCCCATTTGCGGGAAGTGTTGATTTACTTCTTCAATTTGAAAAAAAGTGTAGCGATTGCTCACCGAAGCTTATCCTGAATATGTTCCATCGATTTCAATGTGCGAGAGATGGTTTGTGCTGTTCAGAAGTGGTGATTTTGACACGCAAGACAAAGAACGACCAGGTCAGCCAAAAAAGTTTGAAGATGAAGATTTGGAGGCATTACTCGACAAAGACTGTTGTCGAACTCAAGAAGAAATTGCAAAATCATTGGGAGTCACTCAAGCAGCCATTTCAAAATGTTTGAAAGCAGCAGTATTCATCCAAAGGCAAGGAAATTGGGTCCCATATGAATTAAAGCCGAGAGACGTTGAAAGGCGATTTTGCATGTCCGAAATGCTGCCTGAACGGCAAAAAAAGAAGTCGTTTTTGAATCAAATCATTACTGGCGACAAAAAATGGATTCATTACGACAACCCAAAGCGCAAAAAATCGTATATGAAGCCCGGCCAACCAGCCAAATCAACGCCAAAGCCAAATATCTATGGCGCCAAGGTATTTGGTGGGATCAGAAGGGTGTCATCTATTATGAGCTATTGAAATCGGGCCAGACGATCACAGGCGACCTCTATCGAACACAATTAATCCGTTTGAAGCGAGCATTGGCCGAAAAACGCCCGGAATATGCGACCAGACACGAAGCCATAATTTTCCATCATGACAACGCTCGGCCTCATGTTGCAAGACCGGTTAAAAATTATTTAGAAAACAGTGGCTGGGAAGTTTTGCCTCACCCGCCTTATAGCCTAGACCTTGCCCCGTCCGACTACCATTTGTTTAGATCCATGCAGAACGCCCTCACCGGAATACGCTTCACTTCAGAACAGGGCATCAAAAATTGGCTCGATTCGTTCTTGGCCTCAAAACCGGAGCAGTGTTTTTGGCGGCGAATCCATATGTTGCCAGAAAGATGGGAAAAAGTAGTGGCTTCCGATGGACAATACTTTGAATAAAATATATTGTAACAATTTTTCAAAATAAACACTCAAAGTTTGCCAAAAATCCCGCATTTTTAAGTTATTACCGCGTTCGTGTATGTTTCTTGTTCTTTTATTTTTAAGATTTTTAAACAATATGTGAGGTAGTTCCGCGAGTTACGTATATTCGACTTTCGATTTTTTATGGCGTTATGGTGGTACTCATGTCCCTCACTTATGCTGACAGGTTCGGCCATTTTTAATGTTTAGTTAATTTTTGACAAGTGCTTGCTTGCATGTGTTTTGGGTCGTCTTAGATTTTTGCCCATTCCAAAAAATGGATCAAAGAATCTGTATCAAATTTTATCTGAAAATTAATTGCGTGGATGCATTCCGAATGCTGACTGTGGCATATGGTGAAGCTACTTTGGACCGAAGCAACGTTTATCGGTGGTACAAAATGTTCTCAAAGGGCCGAGAAGATGTGATCGACGAAATGCGTGCCAGGAGCCCGAGCACGTCTACAACAGAAGAAAACATTGATGAAGTGAAGAAAATAGTATTGGCGAATCATCGAATCACCATTAGAGAAGTTGCTGAGATCTTAAACATACCGATTGGCTCGTGCCATTCGATTTTTACCAATGATTTAGCGTCAGACGGGTCGCCGCGAAACTCGTACGAAAATTGCTCAGTTTCGACCAAAAACAGCAGCGCATCAATACTGCTAAGGAGCTGGTGGACTCTGTCCGCGACGACCCAGATTTGCTCCATAGGGTTATACCTGGTAATTAATCATGGGTTTATGGTTATTACGTGGAAACCAAAGCTCAATCATCCCAATTGAAGCTGGCGCACGAGCCAAGGCCGAAAAAAGCGCGTAAAGTTCGGTCGAATGTGAATGTTTTGCTTACAATTTTCTTCGATTGCAGGGGCATGGTGCATCATGAGTTCTTGCCGTAGGGTAGAACGGTCAATAACGAATATTACCTGCAAGTTGTGCGCAAGTTCCGCGAAGCAATCCGCCAGAAACGCCGCATTTGTGGAAGAACAAAAATTGGCTTTTGCACCATGATAACGCCCCTGCTCACGCATCGTTGCTTGTACGCGAATTTTTGGCCAAAACCAATGAACTAATAATGACGCAGCCACCGTATTCCTCAGATCTGGCCACCTGTAACTTTTTCTTGTTCCCGAAACTGAAGAGCCCCATGAAAGAACGGGGCTCTTCAGTTTCGGGAACAAGAAAAATACGCTACGATTGGGGAGAAAAAGACAGCATCGAAGGAGTAGCTAAACAAGATCACAAAAAATAATTTTTTGAAGTGCTTCGAGGATTGGAAAAAACGTTGGCTCAAGTGTATATCTGGTGGAGATTACTTTGAAGGGGACAAAATAGATACTCATGAATAAATAAATAATTTTTGAAAAAGCACAAGATTCGCGATACTTTTTGAACAGACTTCATATATCCCGTAACAAATATACAAAAGTACATTTAACAGAAAAAAATTTTAAACAATATATTTAAATAAATAATATTTCTCATAAAATTTTAAATGTATTTATTTTTTAATTCTTTTTGTAGATATTATAAAAATAAGAATTTTTAAATTATTTTCATTAAAATAAATTATAAAATTTATTAAAAAAATGAGTACAGTTCTGATTTTTTAATGAATGTTCCTATGTAAAAATGCAAGGCTTTCTAAATAAAATAAAAAATATTAATGATAGGAAAATGAAAACAAGGTTAACAAAAGAAAATTTATGTACGGAAATCTACAAGCGTTTACTAAATGCATATAATGCCGGAAAAAATGATTTCTCATATGATTAATGATATTCCCAATGGTAATTTCCCTATGGGTAAGGGTGTGATCAAGCTCGTTTATACGCCTTCCATCAATCTAACCTAAGGAGTAGACATTATGCAAAATGTGTCGTATTGTTCTTTCGTTGTTGTAGTTGTTGCCAAAGACAGAATAGAAAAAAAACTTAAGGGTGCGGGCAATATTTCCTGAAAGAAATACACTCCTTTGTTCGACACGATCTGTCAAAAATGGGGGTTGACTAAAGCGAACATTAGGAGCATTTTTTATAAGCAACACAATAACACAGATAAAATAGCCAAAAATAAAAAAAATATTGTATATAAATGCGGTAAAAAAATTAGAATCGAATATGTAACGAACGTGTCTCAGGAAATGATGTAAGTGGAAATGACACAAACTTTGAATGTTTCGTAACAGTTTTAGTGGCACGAAGAGCTGTTAAAGCAGTTTCAAAATACCGTCTTGAAGGTGGATTAATTTTCCTGGGGTGATAAGCGTATAAAGGGCATACCGAATATTAGCGGAATAGAAAAGTTATTGGAGGGTGGAATTTTCCTGAAGCGATAAGAAACCGAATGGTAATTGCCAAAGTGGGCTGATGTAGACAGAAAAACAAATTACCTTCGCAATAAAATCACTACAGTACAGGTAAGGTGAATTGTCTACAAAATTCGTTCTCTGCTAAAGAGACGATGGCAGTTTATAAAGTCATAGAGAAAGTGCCGTTTAGATGAAATCCTATATAATCAAGACAATCAAGTAGAATTTATCTAAAAAACGAAACTTCTACAACCGCAGCAGGTTTGATCCTTGTGCATGTGAATAATACTCGTATAATGTTAAATTGTTCGAAAAGGAATTATCTGCTTTAGGCACATCTAAATTGTTAATCAAAGTCAAAAAGAAAACAGATTATATTGATAAATTTATATACAAGATTATGTGAGTAGATTTTATTTTCTATAATATCAATCGTATCGAAGAAGAGTTTAATTTATGTTTAAGAAAAAATTGATTAAACATTTTAGAAAGTTAAAAAGTAATCAGTATTTTATGATAATTTTTGTAGTTTTTGAAAATATTAAAAAAATATATATTTAGTAATAAAATGTATAAAATTCAATATATTGTATATTTGTTTTTTTAAAATTAGAAGTTTAGATGTATTGAATTTCCTCTTCACAATTTGTTTTATTTGTATTTATCTGTATTTAATTTCAATGTATTTTTAATAGTTATTTCTAATATTTTCAAAATTATTGATGGTAAATTTAATTATGCTGCGTAAATAATAACAAAAAAATGTTTTTGCTATCATAAATATCTATTAAAGTACCGAAAGAATTATTTAAAAAAATAACCATTTAATAAATAAAGATATATGAGAAAGCTAAGGAGTATGTTTTATTGCAGTAATTATAAGAAGTCAAACAAAAAGTCCTCAATTTCAAAACTAATATAAGGCATTTAATTTTGTATACTTTTAGTGTATTGATATACTCATTATTGATGTGATTTCAAAACTTTATCAAATTAGTCAAAACGTTAACAGATGACACTATTTTTAAAATTTTAGTTTATCATGAGCGTAAACTAAATATTTTTTGTCAATATTATAAAATACTTCAAGAAATTATTTGAAATATGGAACTGTGTAGAAGGATCTTTACAAAAACAAAACAAAAATTTGAATTTAGCACTTGATTCCAAAAATTGTAGCAGTTCTTTGAGAAGAAAAATAGTTTATTTTTTGGCAAATTAATTACATTGCCTATAGTTTTCGAAGTAGAAGTAAAAAAAAAACAAAAGCTCCCAGTTTTTGAAATTTAGAGTAACAATATGACATCGAATTTTGTTTTGAGCTTGTTGAATCCGCCAGTTTGACTTATGAAAAGTTGCAACGGGACCATGGGAACCATTCCTTAATAAAAGCACAAGTCCGTCGCATTTTGGAGGGTCGAGAAAAAATGGAGATCGAATCTCGTTCAGGAAGGTCCTTAAGATCGAAAACTGATAAGCGTTCCAGGCATGTGTTGCTCCACCACGGCCGCCACCATCAACGAGATTTTTTCAGACAAAAGCAATTTCTTTAATTCTCAAATGCTCTCTTCCCCTGATCTAAGTATATGTAACTTCTTTTTGTTCCCCAATATAAAAAAAAAATACTCGAAAGGACGGTTCCAGTCGATAACACGCAAAGAAGTATGGCCGTGGAACTGAACGTGATTTCAGTTGAAGCCAATGTATTGCTCCCCAAATGACCTGCTTTGAAAGGTATAATTGAAATATATATAAATAAAATGAAATTATTGCAAAAAATCACTTCTGAAACTTTTCGGCCTCTTCTCATATCCTTAGATTTGTGGTCACATAGATTTTACCTCCGACGCAGTGACATATGTCGAAAACCTTACATTAAAGGACATCAGATTTCGTCATACGAGTATGTACGAGGTCTGTTCAAAAAGTATCACGAATTTTGTGTTCGTTCAAAAATTATTTAATTATTCATGACTATCTATTTTGTCCCTTTCAAAGTGATCCCCACCAGATACTACACACTTGTGCCAACGTTTTTTCCAATCCCCGAAGCACTTCAAAAAGAGATTGTCTCTTTCGATGCCGTCTTTATCTCTTCAATCGTAGCGTAGCATCGTCTTTCATGGGGCTCTTCAGTTTCGGAAACAAGAAAAAGTTACAGGGGGCCAGATCTGCGGAATATGGTGGCTGCGGCATTATTAGTATGTTGTTTTTGGCCAAAAATTCGCGCACAAGCAACGATGCGTGAGCAGGGGCGTTATCATGGTGCAAAAGGAAATTTTTGTTCTTCCACAAATCCTGGCGGATTGCTTCGCGGAACTTGCGCACAACTTGCAGGTAATATTCGTTATTGACGGTTCTACCCTGTGGCAAGAACTCATGATGGACAACGTCCCTGCAATCGAAGAAAACTGTAAGCAAAACCTTCACATTCGACCGAAATTGTCGTTTTTTTCGGTCTTGGCTCGTGCGGCAGGTTTCATTGGGATGATTGAGTGTTGGTTTCCACGTCATAACTATAAACCCATGATTCGTCACCAGTTATGACCCTCTGGAGCAAATTTGGGTCGTCGCGAACACAGTCTAACAGCTCCTTAGTAATGTTAATGCGATACTGTTTTTGGTAGAAATTGAGCAAAAATCGAAGACGAGCCAAAACACGTGCAAGCAAAGCAGCTGTCAAAAATTAACTGAACTTTCAAAATGGCCGAACTTGTTGGCATAAGTGATAGACATGAGTACCAATATAACGCCACAAAAAAAAATCGAAAATTGAATATACGTAACCCGCGGAAATTCAAAACCGCGATACTTTTTGAACAGACCTCGTATACTCAATTTTCTGGCTTAATTATTACAGAAGCGGCAAGAAATCGTAACGCTTGCATACTTTTGTGTACACTTTTTTATGTGGACATGACACATTGACATCTAGTTTTCGTAATAGAAATTTATTGAATTCCAAAAGCACAATTTATATTCATTTTAATTTACTTATTGGAAACAAAAATACAATTTAAACACAACGACAGGCAATTTTTATTTTTTGTACAATCTTTTGATATGAAATGGAATTGAATTTTAGATTTATTATTGATTTCGTAAATATCAATTAAATATCAAGCGCCTCAATTTTGTAGACTTACATATTACTACTTATGCTAGTAACAAGCAGATTTTTTACGGGAATATACATGGACATGAAGACATGTGGAGGAAAACACCCATCGATGTTACCTCTAGAACAGGGTAATTTTGTTTTACAATTTTAGAGAATCTCTCGGCCATCGCCGTTTTAAACGTCGATGGGTGTATACTGGAAGGGTGGGAATGAACAGTTCCCTTCCTAAAGGATTAGGGTGGAAGGATAGATGCGAATGGAATTTTTTATATCGGGAGATGCACAGTTCACGAACAAATGGAACATTTAGATCACGGTGGATAACAGTGTTTCGTACATAAAAAGTGGCATTGACAATTTTACGAAGGATTCGGGATTGTAGGGATTGGATTGGAAGGGAGTTGGAATGCTTAGTCGAACCCCACAGTTCTATACCATATGTCCATATTGGTTTCAGAACCGTATTGCAGAGTAATGATTTACTGTCTAGGAGACGTAATAATTGTTTGTATCGTCCGTTAAGTTCACGTCTTTTAGTTTTCGTATGAAGGTTCCAGGTTAACCGTTTGTCGAATATAAGTCCAAGGTAACGTACGCTATTTTTTTGTGGAATAATACTGCCGTTTAGGGTTATGCCGGGAATTTGTTCTCGGCAGAGTGTGAAAGTTACATGAGCAGATTTTTGCTCATTTACTTTCACTCTCCACCTTTTGAAGCAAGTTTCTTAGCAGTGGATATGGTTCTGTGGGACACAAATGGCTGTGAAAGGATCTTTGTGATGTGTCAGGATGGCTGTATCGTTAGCATATGTTGCGGTCAGGATGTTGTTGTGGCAAGGAATGTCATGGGTATAAATGTTATATAGGATAGGACCTAGGATACTTCCTTGAGGGACGCCGGCGGAAATTGGATAAATGCCAGAGTACTCAATATTTTCAGCTACCTGAAAATATCGGTCTGAGAGATAAGATTTAAGGATGTGGAAATAACCCGAGGGTAGGACTCGCTGCAACTTCCAAAGCAATCCAGGGTGCCATACACGGTCGAAAGCATGCGAAATGTCAAGAAACACGCCTGGGCAGTATTCCTTTCGCTCTAGCGAACACGCTACGTAGTCGACTACGCGATGACACTGCTGGATAGTGGAATGCTCAGGTCGAAATCCAAATGATGCTGAGGAATGACACCCTCGGTTTCAAAAATGGGATAAAGGCGTTTTAGGATTAATTTTTCTAGGATTTTTGATAACATGGGAAGAAGGCTTATAGGTCTATATGAGGTAGGAAGGTTTTTGGGCTTATTGGGTTTTGGGATCATCTTAATTATGGAAAACTTCAACAGGGAAGGAAAAAATGATGTGCGGAGGATACTACTATAAATATAGGTTATAAGGACGAGGGTTTTTTTTGGAAATTTGCTTCAGGATTTCTGAAGTTATTAGTTCATATCCTGGGAAAAATGAGTTTTAAAAAGAAATGCTTGCATAATTTTATTGTTTTTGAAGTTGTCATTTTGATTCTTATCAGAAAGTGCAAGTGAAAGTGCAGTTTTTAATTTTTTTCAAGTATTAACGAAAAAGTAAATATTTATATAAATAGTTATATGTGTATTATTGATAACATTTAATAGGAAGTTTTTATTTCAGAAAATGAAGTGTTTTTGTAAAAGGGTGGCTGGTCATTCAACGGAATGAGGAAGGGTGGCTGGTCATTCAACGGAATGAGAATTTCTTTTATTCGGTAGATTGACATCTTCATTTTTACTAGAGAAATTAATGAAAACTTAGTTTATAATATGTTTAATTGCCTTTTAGTGATTTGTTTTGTCCAAAAAGTAATTAAAAATGTGATAGTTTAATGTTTACCAAAAAATAGTTTAGTGCCGGTGTACGTAAAGTATGTGTAAGAAAATTTAAGTGAATATTTTCTTCTCCCTTGCGTATTTATGGAAAACTAATGTGTTTGTAACTGAAAATTTATTTTATTCATATTAACGCAATCATTTATTTTAAACCACCTATTGCAATAATTTTTCAGTTGGTTTTCATTGATGTTTTCATTGTGTTAAAATAAGCATTTGTGCTTTCGCTTGCTCTATTATCCCTTTCAGACCGGCTGAACAAAATAACTTCGATTTGCATCAAAATTTTTGATGCAAATCGAAGTTATTTTGATCAATTTTTTTATTTATTATATTAGAGAATAATTTCTCTAATATAAAATAACAATAATATTATTGTTATTTTATATTAGAGAAATTATTCTCTAATATAAAATAACAATAATATTAAAAAAAAAAACATAGGCAGTTTCTTTGCTTTTCCGTCAATAATAAAACTAAAATAAAAAAATTTAATTCACAGTTTTTGATTAAAAATAAAACCCAAACTTTTTGGTATATTTGGCGTGAATAACGAAACGTTATTTTGTGTGGTATTTTTGAAAACAGTCTTTGTCCTTAATCACGCAAAGACTTTCCATGCATTTATTGCACCTTGCTCTTGTCCTACTACTGCAGTTCTGGTACCTGCATCTTTTTGCGGTGCCTTCTAAAAATTCGGGCCAGTGATCGTACCTGTAAAATTCAAGTTTAATTATAGGGATATTAAATGGTTATGTATATTCAGAAAATTTCAAACCTGTCGAAACGTATATCGTCTGGAGCATTATGTGGACGGAATTTCGAACCATACTCAGGCAGTTTTATTTGTGCTGGCTTTTCTGGAAGTTCTCCTATAGAGCTGCACAAAATTGAACCCACTTCCAATTTAAATTTTAAGAAATCTTTTATTTCTCTTCTGTGCATACCTGCCATTACTGCATCGCGTTTATACTCCATCCAGGAATTATAGATACTTAAATCTAAGAAATGAAAAAACACTTTAATCGGCCATTTTTTGGTTTTAATTTTAATTCTATAATATTCCATCATTTGATCGGCTATATCAACACCGCCCATATTTGAATTGTAGTCCTGGATTACTGCTGGAATTGGGACTGGTGCACGACGTATTAAATTTTTAATCCATCTATTTACTGTTCCTATCGGTTCTTTTCCGCATTTACTGGACACAAGAGTAACACATTTTGTGTCGCACCATTTAACTATTACAACATCGTTCTTCACAAATTGATGGATATCTCCACGATTCATTGTTTTGTCCAGTGGAAAATGAATTCTTTTTCCTAACCGATTAGCCATTATTGTGCCGGTGGCTTTGAAATCCATTTCCAGCAGTTTTTCAATTAGGGGAATTGTTGTAAAAAACCTATTTTTTGGTAAAAATTTAGTTAACCGTAGAATAATTGATGGCCCATGACCAAGGCCACAGTCTAAAAAGGTGCCAGCTCCTTGAAATATCTCAAAATCTACCACCATTCCATTTGATGTTGTACAAACTAGATTCTTTAAACCAACTGGATGAGGTTTTGTTCTAATAACTTGTCTAGCAGGGCTTCTGCCGGAAAAAGGTATCATCTGTTCATCAATGGAGTAGTTAGTAATATCAGTAGCAAGTTTATTACATCGATTTCAGACCAAATCTATGACAGGTTGTATTCTCTAGAATTTGTTTGTGGCACTAGGTTTGCTTGTGTCTACAAAATGAATTAAATTTCGCAATTTCATAAACTTATCCCTAGAAATTGAATTCGATATAGTTTCATTTCTGAACCCTTCAGCCCAGTACATTCGTACTCTTGGATAGCCCAAACAGCCCATAATTATACTGCTTCCATAAAAAAATTTAATTTCATGCTGTAATAAATTAAGCTCTTGTCCAAACGTTGACATGGCATACATTTTTGTAAATAATACAGCTTCTTTAAAATGATTTTCTGGAATATTGTTGTTGAAATAATCCATTGCTGACCAAACTTTAACTAGGTTGTTGCAACCATGAACCAGTGGCAATTCATTATTTTGGAAAGTAGCTTCTTTCTAAATTTCGCTTCTAACATTGGATTGCGCTGTTGATGTTGTAGCAACCGATGTCGGTAAATTTAAATTTGAAGCACTCAAATCTGAATTTACCGTTGGCTGTGGCATTAATATGGACGCAAATGCTGCTTCATCTGGAGTTGAGGATTCACTCAAATCTGTTGAAACATAATATAATATAAAACATCAAAACATTCAAAAAACAAATTTACCGTCGTCTGATTCTTCCAAAATTATATTTTTTGGTGTCCACGTATGATCAACATCCTCATCATCATCACTGAAATCAATGTCAGACTCCCCAAGAATGTCCAATATTTCTTGAATATCATTAGAGTTCGCTAAATTGTATTTTTTTCGATCTAAAAAATCACATAACACAAACGTGAGTCAAAATAAAAATTGCCGTTAAACCTAACTAACACGTTTGTGTTATCTGAAAATAATTTGAAACCAAAAACTGGAAGCATAATATAATATCCATCTCTTTCTATCTCATTACATGCAACAGAACACATTAAATACAGTTATTCTAAATAAGCAAAAAAAAAAATAATACGGGGAAATGTTTATTCATACTTACTCAGAGACATTGTTCTTTTCACTGAGAGACACTTTAACCGACTACCAAATTATGAGAGAACGTATTTCTAAAATTGTTTTTGTTTCTTTGCACACAGCGAGAGAAACACCTAACACGATCGATGCTTTTCAGTTTTTACATGTAAAAACATATTTAGAGTAAATATGACGTATCCAAATCAGATAACACAATCGTGTATGATAGGTCTGAAAGAGTTATACCATTTTGTAATGCATTTACTAAATAATCATGTTTTCAATTTTTTTAGAATATTAGTTGCTTTTCAACCTTGTAATTTAGTTTTAAAGCATTGCTATAATGATGTATACGATTAACTTATATATCATTGATGTAATATTCTAGGTAATTATTACTTTATTTTTCAATTTAATTTAAATGCATATGCCTATTTAAAAATTACTTTTTCAATTTACAAACGCATATTTATATTATAAAGAATCTTTAAATATCTACATAACATATGCTTGTTTAACATTAAAATTTATATTTACTAAGTTGCGGTGTTGTTTTAATTTCAACATAATATCACATTCTCTCATTTAATTCATTTTGCTTTGTTGGAATATATTTTTATTTGCGCACATAATTCTTTTGATATAATTAAATAACTTGCAATTTATATTTTTATATGCTCTTCCACTTTATACTTCTGTTTTAATAAATAATATATAGTCAAATGAATAAAATGAAAATATATAATAATAAATAATATTTTAAAATAGAATACTGTGTTTTATTGAAAATTTCGAAAACTAATTCCATCAAACAACAACACCCGAAATATTGAAAAAGCGAGTTGTTTACGCATAAATAACATAACATATCAACATGGTTTTAAACGAACCGCTTCAATCGCATACTAAAGTTTAAAATTGGCCCCCAATGATTTACGCCGTTTCTGTTATTTTGCATGTGGGTGCCAACAAAATTCGGCCACAATTTTTGTGTAGAGTCCTATCCAGTTCTTCAATAATGTAAGTCGAAAACTGTACTGTACATACAAAAACTTATAGATTTTGTTGTTTTCTCTGTTTTAAAGTAAATCTTAATTGCTGAGGAACATGAATGGCAATATTTCCACATATGATCAGAACTACAATATTTCTTCAACGAAATCCAATTTGTATAAAATAATACTTTTCTTATAGCTTGTGCCAATCTTAGATCTTAGCAACTCGTAGAAACAAACTAGAATATTTTTCTAAAACCACTCAAAATTTATATAAGTTCTAGAAAATGTCTACTCATTTTTTTTAATAATAAAATAATTTATATAGAACCACTTTAATTATTTGTAATTATGGTAGATATTAAAATATATTATCTATACTAAAAGACAGTTTTTCTTAAAATATTGCAAATATTCTTTAAAGGAAGAAAACTATTTAAATATATTTAAAAAACATTTTCAAATTGCTTATTGATAAAAAAAAAACGTGTCTCCTTAAATAGATGAATGATAATAGAAAGTGCCTTAAATGAAAAGAAAAACCAAATTAAAACGAAGGAAATAAAATTTTCTTTTAGAATTCACTTTATTTTTATAACCAAATACAAATAAAAATTGATCCTTTAAGTAATTAAATTTGAAATTCAGAATAAAGAAAAATAAGGCAGACAGAGGACAATTTATATAGATAAGTTAAGTTCAATTTGGACTGATGGGTTGAATATAGCAACGAAAATAACACGGAAAAATACCATCCACTCTATAAGGGATGGTTATAAAACGTATAAATTTGGACATCCTCCCCTTTCATTTATGATTCTATCGTTGATATTATTATTATTGGTGTTGATAGGTTTGTATTGGTTTTCTTTTCCTTTTTGATTATATTTTATTTTTATTGGTGTCAGGGCTCATTTCTTAAAAGGACACGATCGAATGTTTTGTTGGATTTTGTCTGAAAATAGGGAAAAGTTTCAAATGACGATTTCATAGAACGTGACATCATCGAAACCATTGAAATACAAAAGTTTTCCTGCTTCTATCCGATGGATTGTTGTATGTTAAACTTTCGTAAAGTTTAATTTTAATTTGAATTTTACTCAATACTACAAAAGTATTACAATACCTAAAAGGCAAATGGCGTAAATTCATTTGAATGTGTGTGTGTGTGTGTGTGTGAACTTCCTTAAATGGATGTTCGTTAACGTATATTTAAGTGTGTTCGATATCATTAAATGTTACTGAGTAAATGTTTTGCACATTTATGGTTGATACTTTACTATATGGTATGTTATATTTATAAAAGCAAACCTGACAATATGTTCTCATTCTATACGAACTTAATGGATCTCGAAGATGAATATGAAATTCGATATTATCGTAAATGGGACCTCAGCTTTTGCAATATGGGTTCCATTTTATTTATTCAAAAATATTCTTCTATTAGTATACTCATGAGGAAATGTACAATAAACAACCATTAGTGTATGATTATATAGCAAATAGTCTATCCTGAATATCTGGAAAAGTCGGAAAAGATTTTAAATTGATAAAATTGTTGGGATAATAAAATTAAAAAGTTTACTCATATCCAACTATATTGAAAATATATTGATTTAATATACATAATTATAATTTTATATATGGAACGAGGGAAAGTGTAATTGACTTAAATAAAGTTTACTTGAAAAAAATTATTAATAAATATTTAAACATTTTTACATAGTATTCAAAATATATGCAAATTTTTGAGAAAATTATTAGTTGTACAAATTTTTATTAAGTCGTACATTTACATTTAGGAATGTGCTTGTTAATAGTTTATTGAATAACAATATTTGAAAAATTTCGCAAAAAATGAAGGAGAAAGAAACTTGTGTATATATTTTTTCAAATAACCACAATTTATATTTATAAGAAATTTTCTATTTAATATTTCTTATTTTCAAATACATCTTATTTACAATTTAAACGATTAACTACAAAGTTAATATAGAAATTATTGGGCAAAGTCACTAATTGGGGAACTTACATTTTGTATTTATGAACTTCTTATGTTCTAATTTTTAACTTCATAAGAATAGTAGCTGGTTCCTTTCAAATCATTTGTAATGTAAATACGAATAGCATAGCTTGTTAATTATGGGACCGTATCTATGTTGTTATTACTTTAATAGATTTTAAAAAAATATATTTAATAAAAAAACAATTCCTATTTTCGTTGTATTTATTTCTTCTTAAAAATATCATAATATTTATTTTTTATTTGAACTTAAATATTTTATATCAAACCTATAATGGGGTCTTATATCTTTTCTAACATTTCTACAAAATTCTAAGTATTTTTGATGAAATCCAGTTTGCAAATAAAAAAATATAAGTGTGATAGTATGCTTTAAATATGAGAAAAAAAACTTCATATTAAAGATGGCATATTAGTTTTTAATTTGGAAATATTCATAACCCCAGAATAATTCTGCTAATAAATGCGGCATACCTATGGTTAGGCATAATATCAAGTATCGCCTATGAAAGTCGGCATTAGAATATGCCTAATCGGTGCCAAATAGATACGTACTTGTAAAAGATTTTGCTAGTGCAGCTGACTAGATTTAGATGGTTAGACCGTGCTCTTTCAAATCCAACTTTCAGCACTCTAGTATACCTTCGACTTATTACTTAAATCGGTTTCCTCTTCATGAAAACTTGCCTCAACATACTCCGTCATAACCCTCTGTCAACCTGCAGCTCTCACCTGGTCGGTTCCATCTTCGTCTTTCGGTCCTTTTTTTTAAACCTTTTTGGTTTCCTCTATGACAAGTGGCCTCAGCATATGTACTCTATCATTCTATCCGTACTCGAAACCTTCCATAATTTTAACTCAAAGCTCTTCTGCATCCATCTGCTCCCGCTCCTGTACCAGTTATATTCAACGCAGGTACAGACATTTCTCAAAGTTAAGCAAGTTACCCTAACTGTTGGTAGTAGGGCCTACCTACCTAAACTTCTACTATCCCCTACAGCGATAGTACCCGGTATAAATGGTATCGTTTACCTAGAGTTCTAAGACTGTACCCGCGATGTAGGTATTAAACACCAGCCACCACGTTCCAACCAAAGGCAGCTCATCTCTTTGATTAGGCATAAAGTATTTTTAAAACGTGTGACACCTGATCCCCTTGGTACCATATATTATTTTACGACTCTTAGAGTCAGTACTCCTACTCAAAGAGCTACAGTAGGCAACTTTTTAAATTCCAGGCATAGCCAGGCCAGCTCACGACAGAGGGTTTACTAAGACTCTTAGGCACTTCTGGTATTGATTATTTTTTAAACGTATTCTTAAGCTCAATAAACTATATTTTTTCTTACTGACATAAAAGCCGCAGTCAAATCGTCTCAAAAACCTTTCAAAAAGTATTCATCCTCAGCTAACATTATTGTATCGAATCTTTGAATTTAATTCTTAACCTAAAATTCGAATTCTAATCTAAATACACTACTATGCAGTGATCAATTTTGTAACATCATTTTTAAAAGGAAATTAGTACTGTTATCTCCAATATTCTTCCAATTACTAATTGGTAGGCTAAATACTACCTAACTGAGAGGACTTATTAGGTATCTTTGAAGAAATTTTATAACTCTAACAGATATTCTATAAGGTAGTTATTTAGGTCCGCTGTTGTTTATTCTCATAATTGACAAAATTGTCAATCTTATTAAATTTCAAAGTTCTAATATAAAATTGTTCTCTAGTATAAGAGACATTAATGATATTTATCTTATTCAGAAGGATTTAAAACTTGTTTCCAATTTGTGTAAATCAAATGGCCTGTTACTAAATCTGCTTGTGCGCGAATTTTTGGCCAAAAACAACATACTAATAATGCCGCATGGGGCTCTTCAGTTTCTCGAAACTGAAGAGCCCCATGAAAGATGATGCTACGCTACGATTGAGGAGATAGAGACGGCATCGAAGGAGGATCTGAACAAGATTACAAAAAATGATTTTTTGAAGTGCTTCGATGATTGGAAAAAACATTGGCAGAAGTGTATAATATCTGGTGGGGATTACTTCGAAGGGGACAAAATAGATATTCATGAATAAAAAAATAATTTTAAAAAAAAAACAAAATTCATGATACTTTTTGAACAGACTTCATACATGGCTGAACTCATTATTTTTACTCCTTCAAGACCAATAGTTAAATATGTGTACTCATATGCAACTGTAGTGTGACCAAACCACAGACGCTTATTCAAACCACACATTGGAAGAATTAAGTCGGTCCAACGGACTTTGGTTCGATTTACGTTAAGAGATCTTCGTTAAATTGATTACATTCAACTTTCACCATACGCAGATTGTCTAAATTTGCTTAATATGCCTCCTCTAGAAAGAAAATATAAAGAATAGATTTTATTCACTAACTTTTGTTAACTTCTTTGTGGTAATTCTTCTAAGTCTAACTATCGAATAGGTGTTGATAGTTGCAAGCTATGAACAAGTTCTTCTTGAAAAAGCTTTTACTTTCAGTTTGTCCATGCTTGGGTTTCTTGCAAAAGTTAACCTTGTGTCATTTGTGCCGAATCCTGTAATGTACGGGCAATATTTCCCAGCTTTTCCTGCTAAGAGTGTAACTTCGTTTTATAACTTAAAGTCATGATAAATAACTCTGAGAGTCTTCTATGTCTACCAATTCTCGTCGGATACAATTCTTCCCAATCACAAATCCTTCGCAAAATTTTCCACAAGGGGACATAATCACATTACGAACAATAGGACCCTGAGATCATCGAAGTTATACAAAGTTTTATTTTTGCATTTCCCCCAATTTCCCCCATCACTGCAATTTCCTTATTTAAAAGCTGCTATCAACATACGTTTCTAAAAACACCCCTTATAGACTTAGAAGTTACGTGATCGACAGAAAGATCCAGCTTTTAAGTTCTAAATACTCAGGCATGAAAGACATCCATGTATGTCTAATACCCATAACTTGGGCATTTAATTAATACTTAGTTATAAAATATCTTCTTGTTCCTGTATTGTAGTTGGGAGATCCTCTTAAGTTGAGAAATTTTATAATTTTTTGGCAAATATATTGTTTTTTTTTTTTGCATTAAATATTTCTCTCAATGGCTATAAGAACAATTTGAAACGAATTTGCAAACTTCTATTATAATTTACAATTTTTTTCTGTTGATTTTAAATAATATTAATACTTAAATATAAATTCTTAGTATCTAAGCTCGAATACGGCAGGAAGATATCCTATGCCATATTCCAACACGAATACAAGTTGTCATCCTACTCGATTATGGCACACCAAAGGACATTTTATTATATGTTTTTTATTATTATTAAATGGTAAAAAAGTCACTACTATAAATAATTAAATCTCCACTACGAAGTTCTTTGATGTGGATAGAAAAGTGTTTAGAACATTCACGATTGACTTTAGAATAAGGATTGTATAACCCAAGGAAAGTAACCTTAAAGTTTTTCATAGTGATTAAAGCTGTTAAATACTATGAGAATCGTGTGCTTTCGATTCTAAGTGATTATACAGTTTGCTTAAAGTTTCTAATATAAGTTTCTAAAAGGTATGCGTATGTTATCCAGACCTAAGAGTTATATTCACCTATATTATTCATAAAGGAGAATGCAATTTTTCTCCAAGACAGCAAATACTTTTTTAATATTTAAAAACTTTTATTTCAATTAAATAACTGTTTCCGATGATTTGACAAATTTATTTATTCATAAATACTGTCGCTGATATTTATTATTGTACATTGAATGTTATTATTATTTTTTTATTTAAATAACTTTTCAACTTTTAAATAATTTTCATTTAATATTTAATAGTACAATTTTCATTTAAAATTGGTGCATTTGCTTTTTGTACAATAGATGGTCACAAACGCATTAACTTTCATTGGAATTGTTACTTATTTTCTGTGATCCGCAACACGTTTCTGCTTTTGTTGAAAACCAGTAAACGTAAGCATATGTGGGCTTGTCCATTCAAGCCGATCCCCCATACATGATAATGCGGATAAATTCGTTGATTTCTACAACGACGTGCTTGTATTCAGGGTGAAAATTGGACTCACTAATGGGGGTCATATATTAAGTTAAATTTACGTGCCTTCATTACTGAGGGTAACTCCTATTTCGAATCTTCACTAATGGTATTACGTAATGTACAATAACGCCTGAGTCCATGCCGAAACCCATCTGTTAGCAATTTTCCTTGGGCGTTCGTATGGTGCGGGGCTATGGCATTGCAATTTTTACTATTTCAGTACATTTGGTCCCTGAACATATATTTACTTAAATTTTAGCACGCAATTTCCGTGAGCATCCATTCGAGAATGTAAATTTATCTGTATTGCTTACGTTTTCCTTTGAAATGGAATCTAATTGTTTACTGAAATATTCGCAGTCTTTAATTTAACGTTTTACTTAAATAAATTTCGAATTCCTGGGTAGGTTTTGCGGTAAGATTTGAAAGGTACGTAAATATTGTTGATTTACTTTTTGTTAGATTTACTTCGGCAATAAAGACTAAAGCATTTGTAGTCTATTTTATAATTAGATATTTTTTACTAATTATTTCTGGAAATTTTATTTTAACAGTACAAAAAATATTTAATAGAAAATTGAAAAAAAAACAAAGTACAAAATTTATCTTCAACATAATTCATAATTTTTTTTTAAATTTAATTTTATTTTATACAATATAATTTTATAGATAATTAATTCATTAAACTTTTTAAGTCTATTGTGCATTAATATATTCTAAGTTTTTTCGTTCCTTACATATTTTAATCAAAAATCCTGACTATTTCGCAATGAATCGTTTTGAGTAATATTTATATAATTTAATTAATTTATTTAATTTATTATTATTTATTATTTTACAATAATAATATAAAAACATTCATTGATGTCCTCTTATTAATATAGGGTTTTCCAATAAGAGTGATATGATTTCTAAGTGACGTTTCGGCCATTTGTAATATGTCATGATCTGTTTTTTTTTTCATTATATTCAGTAATGTTTACAATTTTATCATGAAGAGATATACGCAAGAACAACATTTACAAATTATTCAATTTTATTATCAAAATAATCGTTCTCCTATTGCAACTTTTCGTGCGCTCACTTACACCTGAGTGGTGCGGTAAAGAAACAAAACTTGCCATTTTGGTGCGAAGAAAATCCACAAATTATTCATGAACACCCATTACATTCACATAAATTGACAGTTTGGTCTGGTTTTTGGTCGGGTGGAATCATCGATCCGTACTTCTTTCGAAATGAAGCTGGTAACACCGTTACTGTCAATAGAGAGCGGTATAGATCGATGATAACCAACTTTTTATGGCCGAAATTGGAAGAAATTGATTTTGACAACATCTGGTTCCAATAAGACGGGGCTACGTGCCACACAGCACGTGCAACAACCGAATTATTGCGAGAAAAGTTTCGAGATTCGACTATTTCAAGAAATTGTGACATTGAATGGCCTACAAGAAGTTGTGATTTAACACCATTAGACTATTTCTTGTGGGATTATTTGAAGTCATTGGTCTTTAGCAATAAACCAGACTCTCTTAAAGCTTTAGAAGTCAATATTTAACGTGCTATTCATGACATACGACTTGATTTAGTGGAAAAAGTACTCGAAAATTGGGTTCATGGAATTCGTTCCTGTAAAAGAAGTTGTGGAGACTATTTGAATAACGTTTTATTTAGAACTTAATTGTATCGATTGTATTTAAACACTAAATAAAAACCATTTGAATTTTCAGATTGTATTTAAACACTAAATAAAAACCATTTGAATTTTTCACCCTTATTCTAAAACCCTATACTTAGCTGCTTTAAAGTACTCGTATTTAGCATTAGCAAACTATACGAATTTCTATTTAATTTCAAAACAGTTCGAATAAAACCCCCAAACTTCAATTCCATAAGTCCAAATAGGGTTTTTAATTGCATTCTTATATTAAAAGTTTATTTTTATTATTAATCCAGTATTCTGAGAAGTTATCGGTAACATCTGTTAGCTTCAACTCTTTTTAGTCTAGTATATAGGTTCCATGTTAATCTCTTATTTAGGTGAAGTCCTAAGTAACGTTCTTTATCATGTTGCTATTAAGATATAAAGGGTAAGGTTACCCTTTACAAAGAGTAAACGTATTGTGGGCACTCTTCTGTTCATTTACCTTCACTTGCCATCTCTTAAATCGGTATTGAAGAGTGTGGATATGGGATTGTAAATTATTGGAAGCAATCAGGATTTGTGTGGGTAGTAAATATGGCCGTATTATCTGCATAAGTGGTAATGATACTATTAGAATCAGATGGGGTGTCATGGATATAAATATTTTGTACAATAGAACTAAGGATACTGCCTTGTGGAACTCCGACTAGAATAGGGTATATTTCCGAGGATTCTGAGTTAACTACTCCTTGGCAATGAGATTGGCAGAGTTATGAATTTATTATAAGATAGAATGCTAAAGGAAAGAAGCTCTTGAGTTTACAGAGTAGCATAGGATCAAATGATTTAGAGATATCTTAAAATATTCCTGGGCAATGCTCTTTTCTCTCGGTAAGGGTTTCAATACTGGAATTCAAGGTAATCGGCGGAGTGCTAATAAGGTAATCAAGAATAAATATTCAGTTGCAAGCTCATTTTTATTCCGTAAATACACAAGGGATAAGAAAATGTTCCCTTAAATTTTCTTACACACACTTTACGTTTACCGGCACTGAACTATTTTCTAGTAAACATTGAACTGTCAACATCACATTTGTCTACATTTATTGAATGACGAACTTTTTACTTTTTAACCACTTTTTGGACCACATAAATCACTAAAATCCAATTAAACATATTGTAAACTAAATTTTTGTTAATTTTTCTAGTAAAAATGAAGATGTCAATTTATCGAAAGAAAGAAATTCCCGGCTTCCTCTCTTCCGTTGAATAATCAGCAACCCTTTACAAAAACACTTCATTTTCTGAAATAAAAATTTACTAATAAATATAACTATTTTTATAAATACTTACTTTTTCGTAAATACTTCAAAAAACATAAAAACTACACTTTCACTTCCACTTTCCGATAAGTGCCAAAATAACAACTTGAAAAACAACAAAAGAATGCAAGCATTTCTGTATGCTACCACCTTCATGAAGAATGGCATTTTTTTAAAAAAACTCCAAATGTCTACAAAATTGAAGCGCTTGATATTTATGAAGTAAATAATAAACCTAAACTACAATTCCATTTTATATCAAAAGATTGTACAAAAAATAAACATTGGCTGCCATTGTGTTTAAAGTATATTTTTGTTATAAAAAAATATTATGTTTTACAATTCAATAAATTTCTTTTACGAAAACTAGATGTCAGTGGGTGTCATGTCTACATAAAAAAAATCTACAGAAAAGTATGCAAGCGTTCCGATTTCTCGCCGCTTCTGCAATAATTATTTCAGAAAATTGCGTATACATACACATATACGAAAATCTGACGTACGGGTCTATCCAGGTATGCTTTAATCTAAGGTTTTTATGCATAATTTTGATACATTCAAGCTTTATTTTTAATAAGTAAATTTTATGTGTGCCCACTGTATATAATTGTATAAATGAGTTTAGAATAATCTATAAATGTTTCATGGAGTTTTTTTTTCTTAATAACATTTAGTAACGTTTTAACAACCAAAAATGGATTAACTTTGCAAGTTTTAAATGGAAATGAAGAAATTAAATTTAAAATGTGAAATACGTAAATTTATTTTTAATGCTTCAGCTTTATTTATTAAATTTCAAAAAGAAACTAGAATGATCATTGAACAGTCGAACGAATGGAACAGCCCGCTCTATCTTCTCTTCGTTGACTTCGAAAGAGCCTTTGACATGATTTCTCGCGACGCCATCTGGAGTGCTCTGGATGAACTGGGCATCCGGCAGGCCATCATCGATCTCATCCGAGAACTATACCGCGAGGCCCCGTGTAGAGTGCGTTTCAAGGGACGAAACAGCGATACATTCAACAACTCGAGAGGAGTCAGGCAGGGTTTCATAATCTCGCCTATCCTCTTCATAATCGCCCTAGACCTAGTCCTTCAACGCACTAACAACACAGCCAGCAACGGTATCCAGTGGACACTGCGTGAGAAGCTCCTCGACCTGGACTACGCCGACGACATATGCCTCATGTCCCACACCTTCAACGGCATTCAGGAGAAACTGAATGCTCTGGCCTCCAACGCCGAAGAAGTTGGGATGAGAATCAACATCAAGAAGACCACATTGATGCGTATCGGCGCCACCTGCGAGAGACCGTTGATGCTACACGGTACCCAAGTTGAAGATATCGAAAAGTTCTGTTACCTTGGCAGCATGCTCAGCAAGGATGGTGGAACTGAAATAGACATCCAAACGCGCATCAACAAGGCGCGACAAGCGTACACCTCACTTGGGAACGTGTGGCGTTCCAATCACCTCTCCATAGCACTCAAACTTCGAATATTCAACTCAAACGTCAAGCCAGTCCTGCTGTACGGCTGGGAAACATGGAAAGTAACAGACAGCACGACTCGGAAGCCTCAGGCATTTGTGAACAGATGCTTGAGGCATATAAGCAAGATCTTCTGGCCGAACTGGATAACGAACGATAAGCTGCTTCTTCTCACAAAGCAAATACCCCTGCTAGATAACATCAAACGCAGGAAATGGAGTTAGATTGGCCACACCTTGCGAAAACCACCTACGGACATAGCAAGGATGGCACTAGATTGGAACACACAGGGCAATCGCAGCAGAGGACGTCCAAGGACCACTTGGAGAAGATCAGTCGAGCGCGAACACCAACAAACTGGCAAATCATGGTCGGAAGTAAAAAGGCTGGCAGAAGCAGATGGAGAGAGTTCACAGAGTCTCTAGTGCCGCTATATGCTCCATAGGAGTGACTGTGTTCTCATGTCTATGTGTAGACACAATGAAAACCTGTCAAATAAAAAAAAAAATAAAAAAAAAGAAACTAGATGGTATTGTCCCATCTGGATTGGGTATTGTTTTTCCATCTAATACTCAATATTAAAATTTACAATACAACAAATAGTCGTTTAATAAAACATTAATAAAACAAGTTAACTAAAATTAAAAACTAATATAATAGAATTATTTAAAAAATAAATAATAAACAATAATTACTTAGACATCATATTGCTTGGTTAAGATTGATTCAATAAGAAGTTTACGAATCTCTTCAAACTATGAATAATTATTTTATTATTTACAGTAAAAATATATATATATATACGAGTATATATTTTTGAAATTTTTAATTATTTAATACTTTGAATTAATTACTAGAAAATGTTGTATATATTATATAAAGAACCTTATATAATTTTCAATACAAAAAATGCCTTTAATAGAAAACGGTTTTTTTTCTATTATTAATTTCTATCTACAAATTGATTTAAAATCATTCCCACAAAAAAGTCTGACAAAGTTTTAGAGATTTTTTTGGAGCTGATATTCTATGTGTATTCTTTTGTAGATGGATACACTCCTAAAATGTGATATGAAACTAGTAAGTAATAAATCAGCTTATTCCACTTTCTACATTTTGTTGGCAATCAGTACAAGAATGGAGATTAGTCCTTGGCCGTGACATTGAAGCTAATCCGATTAGTAGCAAGTTGTTCTTGTCGTTATGGATCGCATGCTTATTTGTTTATGATTATTTTGTCGTCTGACCCCTCACCCCCCCCCCCCACCTCTTCTAAAAAGAATGCCGTATAATACATTTTGACAAATTCTATTTATAACGAACATTTTTCATTATAACACCTTAAATGTCAATTATTTTTTTAACCACTTCCATATTGTGTAAGAAATAAAATAAATTTTATTATGAAGTATTAAAGATCCATTAAATAATTTTATAAGATAAAGATTTTAATAAATAGTTTGTCTTATATAAAAATTTTTTAATAACTTATTTTAATTGATCATAATTAAATTGTTCGCAATATTTCATTTTTCTTAGCCAATAACCTTAATATGGCAAAATGCTCATGAGACAATATTTAATCAAAATTGAAATAAAAATGTTTCTATGAAGAATTCCCATGCAGTATGTAATGTTTAAGACATCAGATTATCTTGCCTGAGTTGTGATTAGTTTTTCGGTTAATATTGCTAAATAAGAAACGATATTTTCTTATGTCTTTAATTATTATAATTAGATATTACTCTTTTCTTAATTTTTGAATAAATTCTTTATTTAAAAGACGCCCAAATTTCCTGTAGAAATTTTAGATAACGTCAAGTCATTGAGTGCTCTTTGGCAACAACCAGCAATGTGGTTTGAGTTCGTTATATAAATGAGAAAGTTTCCTGAGTTAGTGGGATGTAAGCACAAGTTGTGATTAGACTTCGTAGAGTAAATTATTCTGCTTGACAATATTGAAGAGAAGACAGGTTTAGATATTGTACAGAAAAAAATTGACTTTGAAGGATTGGCATTAAGAATGAGGATGGTTACCAATATGGAAATTGTGGGTGAGAGCTGTATGTCGAATCCTAATCTTAAGAAATTTTTACTGCCCGAACTGAAAGCGTGATAATTTATGGGCAGCTAGTGTAAAGCAAGAAATGTTTATCTATTTGACCAATCTAATTGTCTATTTCTTTTTAGGTATGCTAATTACCATTTCTTAAGCAAACGAGGTATATTTGGCATAATCGTGTCCACTAGATGATACAAAGTACCATAAGCAAGTAAATCCGAATGTTCATTACCTATTATATTGACGGGACTTAGCACCTATCATAATCCAATAGCACACCATATATAAAGTTTTAGTAGATCTTATCTAATACTGGGTCAGTGGTATGGGCACCAACAGATTTGAATAATGAAAAAATATCTGTAAAGATCATATTCGTTTGGTAAATAGAGACTTCAAGAGCAATAGTTACGAAAGTCGATACCGGATCTTCCGGTGACTGCACTAAATGCAGCATCCCTAAGAGTATTATTAAATGATCAAACAATAAACTTTAATTGATAATTTTGTTAAACATACTCAAAGATGAAGTTATATTCAACTCTGCTCCCTACCATGGTTTCCAATTTGGATGAGGACTCATTATTTGTTTACGATAGAAAGTGAAAAAGGTCCCTTTTAAGTTGAGATATTGTAGAAGAAAGAGAGGAACACAGTTTCTTTCAGAGTTAGAGATAGACATGATCAATTTTAATAAATGGTGTAGTAGATAGCCTTAGTAACAGGTTTTTTGGATAATATACATACATAGTATAATTTTAAACAATAAAGATTGAAGTGCCGACTATTTTAATTCAAATAAGGACTATCAGAGAATATCGGTGTTATCCGCTGACCAAACTTATGCAATTTTTGATTACCCAATCTGGGCTACGGATATACTGACATATGGTCAGATAAAAAGAGTGGCGTACCATTCAATACAGAATTTGCAATCTTATAGACTCTCTTTGCTTCACCTTACAAGTTTTACCGATTAAAATCTTGGCCATTCTATTAATGAATTGGGTTGTTCGGAAAGTAATTCCGTTTTTTTTATATAAAATTTATAATTCAAATAAGGCCAAATTCGTTTTTTTTTTAATATAAAATTTATAATTCACATGGATCAGCAAAAAATACCGTCTACAAATTTTTATAGAGATCGGAACAAATGATAATTGGAAGGTGCTAAGTCTGGAGAGTATGGTGGGTGTGGCAGTATATCCCATCCAAGCTCTACAAGTGTTTGCTGAGTGGTCAAACGTGTATGTGGTTTGGCATTATCGTGTTATAACACTATACCTTTAATATTGACAATTCTGGCCTTTTTTCTTTAAGTGAACCATTCAATTTATCCAACTGATGACAGTACACTTCAGAATTGATCGTTGTGTTGCTCAGTAGAAGCTCAAAATAAACGATTCATTTGAAATCCCACCAAACAGATAGCACAACCTTTTTTTGATGAATATTGGCTTACGAAGTGCTTTGAGCCAGTTTATCTTTTCTACTCTAGGATCTTTTAAGCTGAACATTGTTTAAGACAAACCATTTTTCGTCCCCAATAATGATACGCTTCAAAAATGCATCATTTTCTTGGCGTTTGAGAAGCAAATCAGAAACGTCAATACAACGGCACAAATTTTTTTCCGTAAGAAGATGAGGAGCCTATATGTAGAGCTTTGAGATTAAACTTAGTCATTTCAAATGATCATGAACGATAAAATTTGATAAAATTAATCTCTCAGTGACCTCGCGAGTTGTTATTCACCGCTTTGCATCAATTTATGCCTTTATTGTGTCTTCATCAGATAACGAAATTAATTTCCGAACAACCTCATAGTTGATGTGACCAAGAATACTTTTAATATGTCCATTGCATCTGCCTTCATAGGTAATTGTAATACCAGGATACTCATAGAATCAGAGGAAGTGAGCGAGGGATAGAGGTCTAAGGATAACTTACTGAATGAACATGCTCTCCTACGATAAGCATGTAGACATGAAGGGATGATAGTTGTATATCATGGGTTGTAAGATAAAAATATTGTCATGGTAAAGGAAGTGAAGGGAGGATTAAGAGTGCATATTAATAATAAATATACATTTTTCGTTTACCTAATTGCCATTTACCCGAACCACAACATGCTTTCTTAGATAGATAGGACTGGAGAAAATTTATAGTGGAAGAATCAACCTATCACTCCCCAAGTCGAGCTAGAGTTATAACTCCAGCAGCGTAGTCAAGGTCCCCCTGCCTGGTCTGTAGGCATGTTGATTCAAATATGTGGAAAAAAATCTATTATCGTTAGTTCAGTCTATTTGTGTATGCTAAATATGATTTGTTTGGTAGTTTTAGGAAATTTGATTTACAGTAAGTATAGAGTAGTGAAGAGCCTCTCTCTCGAGTTGATCAAAACGATAATTGCCGATGATAACAATATAATCGTTTTGGTCCAATCCTAATTCATTCAAAAATCGGACAATTTAAATAGGGATTGAATGCTATCGCAATTGCAATTCTAATTGCCCGTAGATCGCAATTAACCTCAATTGGTTTCGCGACTTTCACCGCTAATCAACTGGATATTATGATGTCATCTAAAGCTGCCTCTGTGAACGTAAGTTTAGAATCACCAAATTCATCTACCAATTTTAGGAACAGTTTTCTATAGCAAAATGGGTCAACGTTTGCATTTTCGCTACTATACAGCAACGCTGATATCTTGACTCCTCTCGTAACCACGGATCTGGGTGCGAAAAATAGGTTTGGAAATCAAGAAAAAGTGCGAATAGATCTCTTGCTAGTTCAGAGATTAACAGGAAAATGAAGAATTAATCCTCTTTTCTATGTCCAGTGAAATGAGCAGCCCATATAATCTACGTTTGTAGCAATTACATATGGCCTACTTTAATTTTCAAACTTATAATATGTCGAAATAAAGAATTCAAAATTAAAAGAATTACCACCTATTATTATTATGTATGAAAAATTAAGTCACTGTGACTAAAAATATTATCAATTATATCCTATTGAATTGTAGTTTTCTTTTTGTAATCTCATATGATAATAATAATAGGTAGTCTTTTATATATGATGTAATATATAATATTTTTAACTCAGTAATTGCATAATAGTTACTTTCTATGAAGTTTTATTCAAATACCAAAAATCAAATATACTTTGTGAGAAAAAGTTTCTATTACAATTTTGTTCTATTCAGAATATCCTTGTTTAAATTATATAATACAACATGGAAATTTTCAAAAGCTTTCAAATTTATTAATGAATAACAATTCATTGATTCCAAATGGAGTTGAAGTTTTTGAACTTATAACATTTTAGCAATTATTTGAAGAATAATATTGTAGCTATAATAATAGTTATAATAGAAGAATTTGTTTGATTATAAACTTGAGAGAAGTTAGTTCATTTTAACTACAAATTGTGAGTACAATTCTGCTTAGTGATTATTTTAATAGCGAATATTATGTTCATCTAACAAATGGAATATATCTGCTACTCTGAACTGCTTAATATTAGTTATGAAATTCATTTCTATGTGCTTCTATATTCATTACGGGGTAGTTGCTTAAAAATACAGTTGAGTTTGGCTAGAAAATAATTTTGAACTTTTGTGCTGCACAATGTCGACAAATTTACTTTCAAATATACTAAAGCATATAATCAACCCGATATGATTTCACCGACAGTAATAAAATATATTAGTAAGTAAAATATCTATAGAATGGGGTAGAAACTTTCTTATTCATAACAGCCAATTTCTTAAGCTTAGATCGGGGCTGTCCTTTTGGTTCAATCACAATACGGCCAAATTAACAAACTATTTTCCAACAAAGTCTATTTGGCAGAGTATTATTTCTTTCGAATTAATTTAAAAAGTAGTAAGCAAGTATAAAACACTAACGATAAAATGTCGGAAAAGTTTTAACACATTTTTATATTATTGATTAAAAGTTTTACCTAATTTACACATAGTCATTTTCATACAAATTTTATGTTGAATAAGTAATTGTTAGTAGTTGAAAGAAAAATATAATTGCAAAAATATTTTTAATATTACTAATTATTCTTTTATCTTTTCAAATTTACTACTAAAATATTGTAATTAAAAATTTTAATTCATGTATAAAAATTTCCTCAGGCACATAATTTCTTTCAGATTCTTTCACAATAAAGGATACGAATACATGCATTTACACAATTTAATTACTATGTAGCGGCTTTATTATTCTTTCAGCTATTTTGAAGGAGATTTCATCATAATTATTTTGCTATTTCGCATATTTACTCTCTTATATCCATAAAGGCAGAAGCCACTTCAGTTCTATGTTAGAAGTATAAATTCATTCTGAGCACCTACAAAAAAAGGAGGACAAAAATTCAAATTAAAATTTTTTTTACTGTTATTATGTAATATGCAGTCTTTTTAAATAAAAATTACAATTTCTTAAGAATTTTGTGAAATTTGGAAATGAAAATGAAATAAAATACACATTTTTTAGAGTAAATTTATTTTTTAAATTTTTTTATAATTAAGTTTAGCATAATAATTAATTGCTATACTGAAATTAATTTTTTGAAAAAAGTTATTTATAAGAAAAATGTACTCGTTAAAACTTTAAGATTTGTAAGTGCTGAAAATTCGAGTTTGGAGAGTGTCTCAAAACTGTTGAAGTGATCCTATAAGAAATAATGAGTTATGGTTTTATAATGTAATTATGATATGTTATATTTGTATTTAATACCAAATACTTATATGAACTTAAACAACAATAATCTTTTTATTTTATATAAATTCCAAATACTAAATTACGTGCACAATAAATTAGTAAAAAAAAATGTTCACTACATTTTTGTTTAAATCTTATGATACAAATTCAGTTTAGGTCATGTGCAAAGTTGAAGATTTATTTAAAGGAAGAATATTTTATTTTATTATAATGAATAATGACAAAAATAACAGGACCTAAAATGTTTTACCGAATAATCGTTTAATCCTGAAATAATAGTGTGTATGTACATGAAAAGGTTGAGAGTGCTTGCATCTAAGATATAAATAGTTGTAAAAATATTTGAGAAGTTGTAAGAAATTCCTACTGCTTTTTAAAAAAATAAATTTCCGAATTCCTAAATCTGCTTCGCTTAGTGTAATAATCATTTTGAGAAATTATGTCGAGATCATATGATAAAACGTTTTTTTCCGGCATTCTATGGAACGTAGCACCGTCTCGTTGAAACCATATATTTGTTAAATCAATATCTTTTTCCAGGTGTATAAGCTTAAATCCGCTGTTTTTTTGGCCAAAAAACACATGTGTTTTTCATAGAAAGCAAAACCAAATTTACTCAAAATACTTGCCCTCGCTAGATACACATTTTTCCCATATCTCGGGCAATTTGTGGATACCACGCCAAAATAATTCCTTCTCTTTCGAGGCAAACCACTCATCAAGCCATTTTCGGACGTCTTTGTAAGAATCGAAGTGCTGCTCAGCGAGCGCGTGGCCCATCGGCGAAAACAGGTGGTAGTCGGAAGGGGCCAGGTCTGGTGAATAAGCGGGGTGCGGTAGCACCTCCCAGTTGATTATCTCCAAGTAGTTTCGGACCATTTTTGACGTGTGCGATTGTGCGTTGTCGTGGAGGAAAATCAGCTTGTCCATGTCTTGACAAGCTGATTTTTGTTTTCACGCAGAGCACGGTGTAATTTGATCAGTTGTGGGCATTGACAGTTTAACCATGTTTCAACATCTCGTAGTAAACGATACCCGGTTGATCCCACCAAACGCACAACATCGTCTTCCGACTTAAGCGATTAGGTCTTGGGGCAGATGTTGATGGTTGGCCGGGAACCAACCCACGATTTCTTACCTTTAGGGTTCTCGAAATACTCGTATATCCACTTTTCATCGCCTGTCACAATCCGATCCAGGAACGACTTTCTTTTTTGTCTGCGAGCAAGATTTCGCATGTATTTTGGCGTCGCTCCATGTGCTTACCGTTCAATTCATGCGGCACCCATTTTCCGATTTTTTCAGTCTTCCTTATGGCACGCAGATGCATGAAAACGGCTGGTTGAGTAACACCCAATTGCTCCGCGAGCATTTTTTGCGATTGGGTATCGTCTTCGTCCAAAAGATGCTCCTCAACCTTCCTAGGCCGATTTTCACACTTCTTGTCCAACAAGTCAAAATTGCCGTCTTTGAACCGATGAAACCAATCTCGGCACGTTATTTCCGATAAAGCACTGTCATCATAGGTCTCCATATGGGAGCAAGATCAGAGGTGGCACAAAACTAGACATGATTACCAAAGGAAAAATGTATGTTGTTGTACGAAATTACTGACAATGTGCACTGATTAATGTTGACAGAAAAGTATGGTATGCCCATGGTAGCTTAATATCCTTACTCACACCATCTATAACCAAACAGCGGATTTAAGCCTATACCCCTGGTAATTTAGGCCACAACAAGTTCGTTTTCCTCGATCTGTACTGCTCACCATTGCCAGTGGCGGCAAGTCATTACTCATTTTGATAAAATTAAATACCTACCATCTACATATTACAGGGAGCTGTGGGCCATCGAAACGGTAATTGAAATTGCGACCAATATTCCCAGCCAACGGAGCGTTATTATTTTTACCGACAGCCTTGCCATCCTTAAAGCTATTTGTAGCCCATCAAATGGCCTAGTACTTAGCGCAATTCGTTATAGCTTATTTAGCAATAGGAGTGTCGAGTTGCAATGGGTGCCGGGGCATGTGGGAATTGTGAGTAATGAAAGTGCTGACAAGTTGGCTGGAAAAATACTTCGCCGACCAGTGATCACAGTCATTCCCAATCTGCAGACACGATGACTGGAGCAATAGCGATACATTTTTGTCGACTTATTGGACAACCACTTATAAACCAGTCTATTCAACATCCATACTGAAATTCTGGGCGCGGAAGCTCCTCAGAATCCGGATTGGACATACAGCTCTTAATGATAACTTAATTTTTGGTAATACCAATCGTCCCTTATACCAATCCTATGGCACCCATTTCACTATTATCCATATTCTACAGGAATGCCAAATAACCAAGAATTACTTCGCGAGTAGTATTCCTCCCATTATGGAGCTCCTGGACCCAACAACTCCATTCCCTAATCCCCTATTTAAACTTCTACAACATACTAATCTGCTCCACAAAATATAACAAAATTCTTAATATTCTATACTACTTACCACATACCAGTCTCTCTCAGATGACTTCCCACACGTACTATGAAGTCGTCAAATGGCATCACGGTCATTGTGTGACCCCTGGCACATGTTTAAGCGACCTTACAAACAACAACAATAACGCTCTATCAAATAATTTATAATAAATGTTCATTATCTAGACGAGATTAAATAGTGGCTATTGCAGAATACAAGCGTCAAAAGTAATAGGCTGTCAAAGATCGGGAATACCTACTGATAAACCATCACATTAATTAATTTTCATTCAAACATTATTAAGAACAGAGAGGCACCATTACCTTTATTTGTAGGTAATGGTGCACATCTGTGGCATCTTAATTTTTCAAAAGCTTTTGAGAAAAATCAACTCTGATGATTGATACTTTTACTTTCTAAGTACTAAGTACCGACGATGCCACAGTGCCTTAAACCACACTAAACGCTCACTTTTTTAGAACATTTGTGTATTGGCCACAGTGCCTTAAACGACACTAAACGCTCACTTTTTTAGAACATTTGTGTATTGGCTTCAATTCTATTAGTACAGCTCAGGTAATAAATTGCAGCTGTACTAATAGAATGTCACTTGATCGTAATAAAGGAAGTAATTGTATAGACATCTCGGTTATGAGAAAATACGAGTACATCAAAAGATATGACAGCCATTACATAGCAGTTAGAACTCACCCACAAATTCTTATTTTAATCTTTATTTTAACTACTGATAACAAACTTATAACATGTTTCAAATGTAATTTTTTCACCTAACGAACTAGTCGTTAAATGGCGTTACAGTCAGTGCACAACTAAGCAACGATTACCCATTACCATAAGGACCTTACCGACATGTGATTTTATAACTATTCTAAGGATTCTATACACACAATTTTTCTATATAAATATTTATCTAAACATCAATAAGTTTTTATATTATTAAATAATGCAATCTCGATCGATATAAAAATTGTGTACTATTGTTAATAAAAATATGAAAAGTAGAATTGACGAATACCTAAATTTATATAATTACATAACAGATAATTAATACTTTTGAAAAAAAAACTTTCCCTTTTTTTTTTTAATTATCATAAAAATGTTTTATATTGACTCGACGACGGTGAGGCCAAGGACAACCTTTTATAAAATGTTGTTCTACTACGGGAAAAGGTTCATTTATAACTGAACATTTAACGTAATGTAATTTTCGTGGAAATACAATTAATTGAATTCATGGTTATAGACAAAGGCGAACAAGATGGCAAGTTGAGCATTGGGGACTGTAATTATTCAACAGAATTTTCTCCATGGATTTTCTGAAAAATTATTTGTTGGTTCGTCTAATTAATCATTATCTGACCGTAATGAATTCTTTTTTATAATTACAACACGTCTTTGATTAAAAACACAGTGGATGGTTTACCTTCAGTTATCCTTTTTTTATAAAATATAATTATGTAATATACAATATTTTTTTAATAATTTCAATTATTTAATATTTCAGAAATTAATTTGTTCTTGTAATTTTATCCTAAATTTCAATTTCCAAAATTTTTTATCTAAACCTTATTTAATAAGAGAGCTCTATTGTCTTTCATTGTAAACTCTATAAAGATTTGTTGGAAATTTCCTTTTGAAAAAGATTCTAATAGATAAAAAACGCCATTTATTTTCACATTAATTGTTTTCAGTCCAAATATATGTTTGTGGACCTATTTGTTGTTTGCTCCAACTTATTATTTACAACGATTTACCTATTAATATATATCTTAATTCTCTATCTTCATTCCCATACAAAATGTTTGCCAAAGTTCCCATGTAAATTGCTTTTATTGTAGACAATTATTTGTATCTGCAGTTCTTATACAGGCTGTTCTCAAGATAGATTCCCACTTTTTTTTTAAGAATTGTGATTTGAAATTTAAAAAAAAGTAATTTTATTGATCAAAATCATTTATACAGATTTGAAAAATTATATTTAAAAAATTATATGGGGTGATTAACCGCCTAGTCTTGTAGCAAATATGTGCTTCTTCAAAGGCATTTTCCAATATATTCTTCATATTTCCGTGCTTCATTGCTTTCATCGTCTGCGTTTTCTTTTCGTTGTTCAATTATTGTACATCCAGACGGTTAGTGTAAATTCCATTTAAGACCCTTTATACGAAAAAATCATGAGCGATTAAATATGGGAAGCGAGAAGGCCAACAGACGAAACCACTTTTTGACATAATTCGGTCAGGAAAATTGGGTGCATAGTTTTCAGAGAAACCATTTTAGTGTGCAACGTGGCGCTATGTGGTTGGGATCATAACAGTTCGGCTGAAAAGTTTATAACGTTGACGTCTAGATGGCGCCTCTTGCAAAAATCTACTTAATTATCACAAAGAACCATGCTTCAAATGATTCCTGTCAAAATTCAAATGACAGCTTCAAATGACAGCAATCGGTCGATTGGTTCGTGAGATCTCAGATTAAAGAATACCTGGATAGGCCCTTACCGTATATGTATACGCAATTTTGTGTAAGAATTTTTACGTGGGGGATATGATTGTCAAAAATTTTTTATGTAGACACGACACCCACTGCCATCTATGTGTCGTAATGGAAATTTATTTAATTGCAAAAGCATAATTTATATTTATTTTAATTCACTTATTGGAAACAAAAATACAATTTAAATACAACGATAGGTCATTTTTATTTTTTGTAAAATCTTTTGATACGAAATGGAATTCTGTTTAAGGTTTATTATACATTTCGTAAATATCAATCAAATATAAACCGCCTCAATTTTGTAGACTTTCGGAGAGTTTGAAAACTTTAATTCTCCATGAAAGTGGAGACTTGGGGGTTAGCTTTGTCATTTGTGAATCCGATGTTGACAGTTAAATGTTTACCATAAAATAGTACAGTGCCGGTGTATATAAAGTGTGTGTAAGAAAGTTTAAGGGACCGAAAATTCAAACTGTGTTTTATTGCATATTTACAAAACTAATTCCATCAAACAACAAAACACGCAATATTAAAAATTCTGCTTCTTTACGCATAACTGATATCACATATGAAAAATGGTTTTAAACGAACCGCTTCAACCGCATACTGAACTTTTAAATTGGCCCCCAATGATTTACGCCGTTTCTGTTGTATTGCATGTGTGTGCGTTCTATGAATGTATTGCCACAAAATTCGGTCAGAATTTTTGTGTAGAGGCCTATCCAGTTCTTTTTTAATCTAAGCGTGAGATATAGCATTTTGAGTGGAGCAACTTTTGTTATTGAAAAAAAAAAATGAATAAAGACGAATTTCATGTATTGATAAAGCATTGCTTTTTGATGAAAAAAATACAGTGGAAACCAAAGCATGGTGGTTTGACAAACGTTATCCGGACTCTGCTCCAGCTATTTCAACTGTGGAATATTGGTTTCGTCAATTTCGAACTGGTCGTACGAGCACAGTTGATGCAGAACACAGTGGACGCCCAAAAGAGGTGGTTACGGTAGAAAACATCAAACAAATCCACAAAATAATTTTAAATGACCGTAAAGTGAAGTTGAGCGAGATAGCTGAGACTCTGAAGATATCGAAAGAGCATGTTGGACATATCGTGCATGAATATTTGGGCATGCGAAAGCTGTATGCAAAGTGGGTTCCGCGTGAGCTCACTGTGGACCAAAAACAACAACGTGTTGATGATTCTGAGCAGTGTTTGGAGCTGTTCAAGCGCAATAAACCCGAATTTTTGCGTCGATATGTGACAATGGATGAAACATGGCTCCGTCACTACACTCCAGAGTCCAATCGGCAGGCGGCAGAGTGGAGAGCGAGCGACGAACCGAATCCAAAGCGTGGAAAGACGCAACAGTCGGCTGGCAAGGTGACGGCGTCTGTATTTTGGGATGCGCATGGTATAATATTCATTGACTATCTCCAGAAGGGACAGACGATCAACAGCGACTATTATATAGCGTTATTGGATCGTTTGAAGAAAGAAATCGCTAAGAAACGGCCTCATTTGAAGAAGAAAAAAGTGTTGTTTCACCAAGACAATGCACCGTGTCACAAGTCGATGAAAGCGATGGTCAAACTCAATGAATTGGGCTACAAATCGCTTCCCCATCCACCGTATTCTCCAGATCTGGCCCCCAGCGAGGAACTTTTTCCTGTTTGCAGACCTCAAGAGAATGCTCGCTGGCAAGAAATTTAAGACCGATGATGAAGTGATTGCCAAAACTGAGGCCTATTTTGAGGCAAAACCGAAAGAGTACTATAAAAAGGTATCGAAAATTAAGAAGATCGCTATAATCGCTGTATCGCCCTCGAAGGCAACTATGTTGAAAAATAAAAATGAATTTTGCAAAAAAAAATATCTCTACTGTGTTACGTTATAAACTTTTCAGCCGAACTGTTATGTCATCCAATTCCAAATAGTCCAATTTACAGAGGAAAAAGTTCTGTAACATAGCTGATTTGTCATAGTATAAGAAAAGTTCTGTAATCTCTGCCATTCGTCGACAACTACCGTTACTTGCGAAGGTCATAGAAGACTGACAAAAAGACAACGAACGCTTGGGAGAATGAACAGGTCGTGAAATCGAAATATATGGCAAGTAACCGTACTAAACGCATTCTCATAATGTTTACCCATATTTTAATATACGTCGATGACATCGACATTATACGTCAATCAGAAAGAACTCTACGAGAGTCTTTCATCAAGATTGTGTTGGAGATGAAAAATTTTAGGCTGCACATAAATTAAGGCAAAACAAAATACATGGTGGTAGCGTCGGCGTGGAAGCCTAGACCAATAATCAAAAGTCGCCTACAGAGAGGAGATCACGGCTTTGAAAGAGTTAAATTATTTTCCTACTTTAGGTCGAGGGTCGCAGCCGATAACAACGTGGAGGAAGAGATCCGTTCTGCTGGTATCCAATAGAGTGTACTTCATTCAGTATTGCCAGTCCTGGTGTATTCTTCAGAAACTTGGAGTTTTAGCCAAAACCATTGCAAACTGTTGTCCGCATTTGAGAGGAGGATCCTTTGAAAAATTTTTGGCCCCATTTATGAGGATGGTTGATTACGGAGTCTACTTAACGACTACATCCTGGAACGTTACCACGAGCGCACGATTGTGGATATAATTATGTTCAATAGGCTGCTGTGGGGTTGACACTGAGCCCATATCGAAGAGGGAGGTCCTGCTCGTAAAGTCTACGAGTGATCCATTTATAGGTTCAGAAGAATAGTTAAATCCTTCTTTTGAAGAAGTGACAGCGTTAGCCAAAATTTCAAAAATAAGCTGTATGTGTCAAACTAGAAAGCCGCGGTACGCAGCCGCAACATCTGGAATTGTTTGATACATCAGACCTAAACGCACTCTTAGTTATCGCACCGTTGATAATGATGATGAAAATATTGATTTCAGAAATAAGACTGGTCGTGATTTGGGATTGATAATAACGGCACGTCAAATATACAATACATCAATATCTTAAACAGCACTTGAGAATAGTACTCCTATTTTCATGTTCTGCTTAAGATATCTATTTTTCAATTTGTTTGGTAAATTTTTTTATCGATCCAGCGACTTTAAAAATTTTATCGCATGCTTCTCTATTTCCTCACTATATTTGTCACTTTACCTGTAGGCAATAAACGGCGATTCAAGGCAGCTGTAAGTTGTTGCATCAGGCCAATCAGTGAAGCACACCGGACATCTCCGCTGGAATCAATACTAATCGAAACTGGTCAAAAATCTATATCTTTCTATCTTCAAAAAGTTCCATTTAACCTCATTTACGAGAACCTATGTCTTTCTAATTATCATATGACCCAGCTTAAAAAAGAATTCATTAACTCTATCATTATTAAAGATATTAATAATGATAGAGTTTATGAATTCTTTTTTAAGCTGGATGATATAATAATAAAAATGTCTCATCTAGAAAGCAATTCCTTCCTGCTTCCCCCCGATTTCCAAACTTTCCTTACATACTCAGATTGGAAACCGCGGTTGGGAGCGGTAAGTTTAAGAAGGCTATTAGTGATCCGTCCACATATAGAATACTTTTGCTTTAACAGTTGGATTAAATAACAGATTTTTGTTTTCATTCACGGACGTAGCTTCCGATGCCAATACCATATCTTTTTCGGTTGTAGAACTTTCTGACTGATTATTATGAGAAGGTTTCGGCTATTAGCAGAGATTTCGATTAATATGGATGCCGGGGCATCTGGGAATTTTGGTCAAAGAATGTCCTGACAATAAACCATGTCTATTCAAAATCTATATTAAAATTTAGGGATACCAGTATGCACAATATGGATTCCGAAGATACAATCAGGATTCCGAGGAGTAAGTCCTCTTTTTTGAAATAACTGTGGCACTTTCTTCACCATCACTTATATATAATATCGTCACTCCATTTCTAATATATACGAGATCGTCACTCTATTCCTCGTTAAGAGCATCCATTTAATCCGTATTTTCTCAAATAACTATGATAACAGTTACTATTACTCATAAGAGATACATTCATCCTCTTTCAAACGCACCTAAATTCATGAAAATCGGATGACAGATGTGAAAGTTACAGCCATTTCAATAAAAGAGAAAGTGTGCTAATGTTACAAAACAAAAATGGCTGGGATATCATCATAAAATGCTCCTTTCATCTTGGTTTTCAGTTTTGGAAATAGAAAATAGTCACAAGGTGATAGATCAGGCGAATACGGAGGGTGATTGATGAGAGAAATCCATTTTTTTCATCAAAAATTCGTTCACTTTTTTGGTTTTCATTCAATTCATGTGGAACAACACGCGCACAGATCTTCCTTTTACCCAAATCTTCAGTTTAAATAGTGTTTTTACTCGTATTTAATTCCTCAGCCAAAATTCTCGTAGTAAAATTTGCATCGATACCAATGATTTCACGGACTTTTTCCACCAATTCAGCACGATTACTAGTTTCTGGACGACCTGGCCTTAGGTCGTCTTTTAAATCCTCACGACCATTTTTAAATCGTGTAAACCACGTATAAACTTGAGTACGACTCAAACAATTATCACCATAAACTTTTTCCATCAACTCGTATGTCTCAGCGAATTTTTTTTCAAGTTTAACATAAAATTTTATATTTGCTCTTTTTTGTTTTGTAATATTAGCACACTTTTTCTTTTATTAAAATGGCTATAACTTTTACATCTGTCATCCGATTTACATGAATTTAGGTGCGTTTGAAAGAGGATGAATGTATCTTTTTAATGCTGATGGCGCTGCATGTTGTATGATTTAAATATAAAGTGCGGTTATTTTTGAGACACACCGGTTATTTTTAATCTTTTACAACATATGCTTCACAAAATCTAACAACACGCTACTATCCATAGATAAATCTCATAGTCAAAGGGCTATCAAATTGTCCTTAGTACATCCACGCATGGCTACTGGTACTCCAACTTACTCCAATCGAAACTACTCACCGTTACGCCGAAACTATTCGTCTGCACAGGTATTTTTCTAAATCTCAGTTCCTCAATAAAAATTATTGCGAACTCTTGGGCTCATTCCAGAAAAAATCTTTGGCTCTATAGACGATAATAGACGATTTATCAGCCTCTTTAATGGTATAATCACGAAGTGATACAACGATCACGCAATTGCAGCCAAATTAAGCTCAATAGACAGCGGTAGGCTGGACACTTAATCTGTATTGAAGAGAAAGATCGTACCAGGAAAGTCTACAGTGACGTCATTTATGGTTCCAGAAACTGAGGATGACCTTGTCGTTATTGAAGCAATGTTATTAGAAATGATATTAAAAACATTCTGGGACTATCATACTACGAGATCGCACATGACTACCGGATTTTATTGATTTTGAAAAGGACTAAATTTCAAAATAAATAATTGCTATAAATATTCTATTAATTTGATATCAAATGCTATAAATATAAAATTCATTTTTTCTGTTTATAGCATTTGATGTAAATTGAACAATAATACCTTAAAATGGTAGACCAAACTACGAGTATCAGAAAATAACTGCAAAATTGTGTGCTTTATTATACAAATGGTAATAAATTTTCTTTCTAATAACTTTTATATTATCCATAAAATATATATAAGAAATATTAATATAGAAATTAAGAAAATATATTATCAAAATTGGCTCTCATATATCACCAATAAAATTAATAAAAATCCTATTATTAATAAATTAATTGACTAAAAACTAATTTTATTAAGCGAAAAGCCTATAAAAATAGTAAATATAATTTTGATTTAGTACTTTATAATATTGTCTAGAAATACAGTATTTTTTTGCTGCTTATACTCGTATTTATAAACAAATCTTAAATAACATAGAACGATGATTTGCAAAATGATATAAAATATTTTTATTGAAGTTTGAGCGAAAAATTGCCTCGAATGCCACTATTTGCAAGATAAATTGATCAATAAAAATTTGTAAATTTTGCTATTTCAAATAGTCAGCCGTAAATTTGTGTATAGTATTTTGTTTTTTTTTTTTGCTATTTGTATGAATTGGTACGTAATGGAATCTTCTTAAGTGTAAGAACTCTAATGGTACAAAAATATTTATAAAAGTTCTCAAATCAGTAAAATACTTCGCACCATTATACAATTGGTCCACATTATAGGCGCCATACTGATATTAAAGCTATTCCAATTTTTGGTGTCCCATCAATGACTGCTGAGACTAATAAATGAAATTTTTATTTATTGTTAAATGAATGACTGATGATGATAGTCTGATGATGATAACACACTTTTAATCGCATTACCCATGTTCTTTGACATCGTCATCATCGTCAAGACTGCTATCTTACTAATGGGCGATATGACCATTGCCATCGTACCATAGCTACCACCCTAAACCATTATCTTTATGTGTATACATACCACTGACATTGGCTTTCTTCATTTTTGATGAACCATTTTATTTTCTGACTTTTTATGTTTGGATCATTGTTCTTTAGTTACTCAAAGTTCTCATCCCTTATTGAGATATTATTATTTTGCATATCTGTTCACCATATTGAAGAGATCTGACATAAAAATATGTTGTTTTTTTTGCATAATAATGCAATTGGCTATTGCCAACTTATTGTTATTGTCAATTTTGGTTTGACATATCATAATAACTTTTTGCTTACCAATAATTACTTGTGATATATTAGTCTCATTTTTTTTCTTAATAAATATACCATTAGATTCAATAGAATTGTCATTAGAAGCAGTTTTATTGACCGTTTTTTCTATAGTTTATTACTTTTCTATTTCAAGTGTCATAAATTGCTAAAATTAAAAATTACTAATAAAGAATAAACCATATTTGGAAAAGTAATTTATCGATTATTATATTAGGCAAGTAATTTTAGAAAGCATAAAAATATAAAAGATATTGGAATTTTTACTATTAAAATTTATATTAAATCTGTTGCAAACAAACTTAACTAAAGATATTCTAAAGATAAGTTTTTTTAAACTAATCTAATTGAACAACTTAAAGAAATTATATTCTTAGAATATAATTTCTTTAAGTTGTTAAATTAGATCGGGTCAGTTAGTGTAGACTATCCACTTTTATGAAAAAATCTAGAACGGTTAAATATGTAGAGCTAATGGGCCACTCGAACTTACTACCTTTCGACATATTAATTCGGTCAGCAAACAACATATTCAGTGCAACGCTTTTAGTCTATAATGTGGTGTCGTCCTGTTGGGAGCACACGTCATCCGATTCCAGTTAGTCCAATTCACGTATGGAAAAGTTCTGTAACATCTCCTTACGTCGCTCACCAGTCATCGCAACAGTATTGCAAATATCATGTTCAAAGAAACACGGACCAATGACACAACATGCCGAAACACCCACGAGTGTGTAAAGTTGGCTGCATACGGCGCTACTTTCCCTTCCTCTTTTCTTTCTAGATTCGCTACTTATTTTGAAGCTGGCTATGGCGCTAGATTTTATGATAGTATTTATCTGTGTTGGCTTTTCACGATACTATTTTTAAAGTTAGATTTCTAACTGTGGACAAATGACCCAGTTAGAAATCCAACTAATACAGATATATACGCAAATAAACGAATGTGTCATTTGCTCATGCAGCCTATGTGACGAGTTAATATTTTCTCCTTAGTTATCGTTATAAAAAATAGTACGAAAAATAGATCTATTTCTGAAAGCTTTCTTCGATTTCTAGCATCGCAACCAGCATTGCAGCAACCACGATAACAAGCAAGAAAAGGAGCCAGAAAAATAGTGCCGTGTGAAACAGGTTTAAGGGTCGTTTGGTAATTGGTTATGCTTTTTACCTTCACAAAAGCGGCTATATTATTAGGTGTATGCAAAAGTTATGACCGTTTTTTACATATACATTCAAACATTTTTTTTTAGATTTGTATTATTTATTTAATAAATTATATAATTTCCATCCGTTCTTATAACCTTCTCCCATCTTTCTATCAACTTATTAATACCATTAGTGTAAAATTCCGTGGCTTTTGATACGAAAAATGTAGTATGTTTGTACCTGTTCTATTGTATCAAATTTTTTATCATTTAAAAAATTTTGCAGTGATCGAAATAAATAAAATCGAAAGGAGCAAGATCTGGAGAATACGGTGGATGTTTGATAACATCCCAATTTATCATAACCACATGTGGTCGCGCGTTGTCGTGATGAAACACTACCCCTTTTCTGTTTACCAATTCTTTTGAAGGGCCTATCCTTTTGAAGGGCGATGTCCAATTTGGATAATTGCTGACAATATCGTTCTGCTATAATTGTCTGATTGCGTTCCAAGAGTTCAAAATATACAATACAAAGCATAACTTTTTTTTGATGGAGTTCAGCTTTTGAAGTTGTTAATGGGGCTTGTCCAGGTATAGCCCAATGTCTTTTTCTTGTCACGTTGTTGTACACGACCCATTTCTCATTTCCCGTTATCAAACGATGCATAAAAGGTTCATGTTTTTTTTCTCGTACTCAAAGCAATGCACGTTGAAACACGATCCAATAAATTGGCAGCCGACAATTGATGATGTATCCAAACGTCGTACCGCGAAACCATTCCCATACGCTTCAAATGTCTTAATACGGTTGTTTGGTTGACTCCCATAATCGACGCGATCTCCCTGGTGGTAAGACGTGGATTGGTGTCAATTATGACTTTTAACTTATTGCCATCAGACTTCAATGGCCGCCCGGTACGTGGTTTATCAATTAGTGAAAAATCCCCAGATCGGAAATTTGTAAACCATCTTCGTACCTGTCTAACTTTGATGACATTTGCTCCATACACATACACTTTGCAAATGTTTTTGGTTGCCATACTCGCGGTATTGTCTTTACGGAATTCATAAAGTAAACATTGACGTAAATGCACTTTATCGACCGACATTTTGAAAAAATACAAGGGCTCTTCACTGTACTCTCGCCAGGCTAAAACTGAATAGAAAGTGGAGGGAAAGCATCCTTTATACAATGGAATCATATAAAAGAAAATACTATTCATTATTTCTGAAGAAGAAAATTTTTTACCTAGGATCATAAAAAACGGTCATAACTTTTGCATACACCCAGTAATTACTATAAGATTAGAAAATATTTTAAAATAATAACAAACCTAAAAAAAATTTAAAAAAAGTCCTTCAAATTGAAAAACAAAGATCAAATCCTAGTCAATATCATAAATCTGATTTTCAAGGTAATTATTAAAAATAAGAATGAAAATTTAAAATTATGAATATTGATATATTTAAATTTATCATAAAAAAATTGAAAAAAAAAATACTCCCTTACATAAAAAGTTGTGATCACAAAGCTCTTTTGCTTTTTTACCCAGAATCATAAAAAACGGTCATAACTTTTGCATACACCAATATTTATAACAAAACCGATAAATTATCGATTTTATTATAAATTTTTTATAAAATTTAGAGTTTTGTTTATGGAACGATCTAAAACGTTTTTGTTCAATTGCCGGTGGAGTATTTGAAATTTATCTATGACTCGTATTCAATTATAAATGCAAATCTTTATGCAAAATATTCTAGAAAATAGTTTGAGAAAGGTTCAGTTCTTATTTAAGATGCCTTCCGCAGAGTCAGGGTTGAGACTTTGGTGTTAAAATTTCTCGACTTCGGTTGATCGCACACTACCATATGTTTTAAAATTATTCACTAAACGATAAACAATGCAATTTAAAGGTAGGTCATTTTTATAGTAATTTATAGTAATTGACGAATTACATTCTTTAAATATTTTTGGGGATGATTACTCGTTGTTCTAGATTATAATGCCATATGAAAATTTTGTCGCATTTACTATTAATATCAACTGACATAATAAAAATTTGTAATTCTTCCTTTAGATCATCCCTTAGTATCTTCTTAGTCATTTTAAGTTTGTACTGAAGGATATTCCTTACTATGCGTACACTGAGATATTCTAGATTATTGAAATGTATCTATTGAAAATTATGCAGCTCATAGTAGGTTAAAAATAATTTTGAGCTGACTTTACATAAAAAACAACCAGAAAATTTAACAAATTGCAAAAATATTTTTATTTAAAAATCAAGAATTTATTCGGGATTCACTTTATTAATGAGTAACTTGAAAAACTTATAAAGTAACCTTAATATTGTATTACAGTTTTTTAATAATAATTATTTTCATATTAATTGATTTAGTTTTATATATTATCATAAGTTATAATTTATCCTTTTAAAAGCCATGTTGTAATTTACTCCTACCATATTGTTGTTATTTTAAACTATAAGTTTAAATATTGGTATGCTCCAATAGAGTACTACAAAATTTAGAAATTTTATATTAATTAAAATTTTTTTAATATACACATATGCACTAAAAAATTTGTTTAAATAAATATTCAGTATGCGATTTATTATTTAATTATTGGGTTTATAACTTAAAAATGCGGAATTTTTGGCAAACTTTGAGTGTTTATTTTGAAAAATTGTTACAATAACAAAGAGTTGTCCATCGGAAGCCATTACTTTTTCCCATCTTTCTGGCAACATATGGATTCCGCGCCAAAAAAACTGCTCCGGTTTTGAGGCCAACAATGAATCGAGCCAATTTTTGATGCCTTGTTTTGAAGTGAAGCGTATTCCGGTGAGGGCGTTTTGCATGGATCTAAACAAATGGTAGTCGGACGGGGCAAGGTCTGGGCTATAAGGCGGGTGAGGCAAAACTTCCCAGCCACTGTTTTCTTAATAATTTTTAACCGGTCTTGCAACATGAGGCCGAGCGTTGTCATGATGGAAAATTATGGCTTCGTTTCTGGTCGCATATTCCGGGCGTTTTTCGGCCAATGCTCGCTTCAAACGGAATAATTGTGTTTGGTAGAGGTCGCCTGTGATCGTCTGGCCCGATTTCAATAGCTCATAATAGATCACACCCTTCTGATCCCATCAAATACAGAGCATAACCTTGACGCCATGGATATTTGACTTTGACGTTGATTTGGCTGGTTGGCCGGGCTTCACATACGATTTTTTGCGCTTTCGGTTGTCGTAATGAATCCATTTTTTGTCGCCAGTAATGATTCGATTCAAAAACGACTTCTTTTTCTGCCGTTCAAGCAGCATTTCGGACATGCAAAATCGCCTTTCAACGTCTCTCGGCTTCAATTCATATGGGACCAAATTTCCTTGCTTTTGGATGAATCCTGCTGCTTTCAAACGTTTTGAAATGGCTGCTTGAGTGACTCCCAATGATTTTGCAATTTCTTCTTGAGTTCGACAACAGTCTTCGTCGAGTAATGCCTCCAAATCTTCATCTTCTAACTTTTTTGGCTGACCTGGACGTTCTTTGTCTTCCGTGTCAAAATCACCACTTCTGAACCGCACAAACCATCTCTTGCACGTTGAAATCGATGGAACATATTCAGGATAAGCTTCGGTGAGCAATCGATGTGCTTCAGCTGCATTTTTTTTCAAATTGAAGAAGTAAATCAACACTTCCCGCAAATGGGACTTTTTTGGTACGAAATTCAACATTTTTGAAGCAAAAAAAACTTTGGTGTTGACACTATTTCGTTCAATAACTAATCGAGAATGAATGACAGATGTTTAACCTCAAAATGCCATATGAGTTATTATTAACACAAACTATGTGTGAAAGTTATGCCATCTGTTGTCAATCCCGCATTTTTAAGTTATACACCCAACATTATTATTTTCGTCTATTAAATAAAATATAGTTCCATTCACAAGTTTCAGTGTTTTTTCTATTTCATGTTTGGTTGCGATGGCGAAGGTCATATATTTAAAGACGACAATAACAACCTACAACCCCCCCCCCACCCCTCCCAATCTATTTTAACTATATGCGGCATTCCGCTATACTATATTCTAATTGACCTAGAATGGCATTTCTTAAATTGTGAATATTTTATTGTAGTAAAATAAAACTTATATTGTTTCTCATATACGTATATGTAGTAAATAAAAAACAATATTTTGTCATACTACCCTCCTGAACTTTTGTCAGTCTTGACTATTGATGCAGCTCAACTCCTGGTTAAAGATGTATTTTAATAACTGTGTTGATGTGTAATTGTATACTCTGCATATTCCGTTTTAAAATAAAGAACTAATTAAAGTTCAAATCAACTAACTCCAAGTTAGTATTAAGGAATTCTCCCTTTCTCTTTAAATGACTTTATGGATGAAGCAGCCCTAAGATAACGATCAATGGTTGGAATTTACTCCACGAAAATTTGTTGTCACTAAAGAAAAATGAAAGAATTGGAAATTTTTTTTTTTTTTTATTTATTTAGATATTTACAACTACAACATAGTAATAAGCAAATTATTGCAGTAGTATTAATTGACTTGATAGGTTGTGGGGAGTAAACATCCAATGAAGTTCCTCCTGCTAGCGTTTGTTTCTGTTAGGCCTCAGTATTTAAGTAAATCACGCGACCAGTGACGCTTAAGTCTTCGATGGGTATTTCTAGGGAAGGAAATGGAGGATAGTTCTTGAACAAGAGGATTATTATGATTGAGGACACGGAAACGGAACTTTTTATAACGAGATACAGCCACATCAAAAATAAATGGGACTTTAAAATCACGATGAATAACAGTATTGCGAACATAAAAGGGGGCATCGACAATTGTACGGAGTATTTTTGATTGAAGGGATTGGATTCGACGAGAATTAGAAGGCTTAGTAGATCCCCAGAGTTCTAGTCCGTATGTCCATATGGGTTTCAGTAAGGTATTGTATAACAGTACTTTGCTGTCTATAGTAAGTTTAGAACGTTTGTCTAGAAGTCGAAGTAGTTTTAGGTATCGTCTTTTAAGTTCTTGTCTTTTAAGTCTTGTATGTGGGTTCCATGTCAAGCGTTTGTCTAAGTACAGTCCTAGATACCGAGCTTCGGTGTGTTGAGGTATGGCACTGCCATTAAGGTATGTGGGAGGGCATGTCTCACGACGGAGAGTAAAAGTTACCTGGATAGATTTACGTTCATTGACTTTTATTGTCCACTTAGTAAACCAGTTATGGAGGGTTTCGATTTGGATTTGGAGACTTTCGGAAGCATGTTGAGGATTTTCGCTAGATGCAAGGCAGGCCGTATCATCGGCGTATGTAGCAAAGAAGATATTAGGGCAGGTTGGGATATCGGATGTTGTAGAGGATGGGAGCAAGTATGCTACCCTGAGGAACCCCAGCCAATATCGGAGAGATATTGGAGAGTTCGTTGGATTCATTTACTTGGAAGTGTCGGTTGGAAAGGAATGATCTTAGGATCAGAAAATAGGTGGAAGGAAGGAACCTCTTGAATTTCCAGAGTAGACCCGGGTGCCAAACTCTATCAAAAGCTTGACTTATATCAAGAAACACACTGGGACAGTACTCTTTTCTTTCTAAAGAGGATGCAATGAAATCGACAACACGATGACACTGCTGGGTAGTGGAGTGTTCGGCGCGGAAACCAAATTGGTGATTAGGAATTAAATTTGAGGATTCGAGTAGAGGATATAAGCGGCGAAGGAGGATTTTTTCAAAGATTTTTGAGAGCAGTGGAAGGAGACTTATTGGCCTGTAGGAAGTGGGCTGGTTTATTGGTTTATTGGGCTTAGGGATCATTTTAATGATTGCAAATTTCCAGAGGATTGGGAAATGTGTTGTTCTAAGGATGGAGTTATATATTGTGGCAAGGAAAACTATTGCTCTTTTAGGGAGTTATTGGAGTATATTGGAGGTAATCAGATCATAGCCAGGAGCTTTATTTTTGGGAAGGAGCTTGATTATATTGGCAACTTCGGAAGGAGTGATTGCCTTAGGGGGAAGACTCATGGGTAAAGGAATGGATAGTTCCGTCTCGATTGTAGTGCAATGAGTCCTGTCTAATATGTCCTCATGCGGAGTAAATGTTTGTGCAAGGTGTTCAGCAATGTTTGTCCGTTTTGGCCCAGGTTCCGTCAGTTTTTCGTAAAGGGTGCTTTGTTTTTCTATAAGATAGTATTTGTCTTGTAGCAGTCCACAATGTTCTGTTTTTCGTTAGGGTTGAAGTATAGTTTCTAAAACGTTCTGTATTGTATTTAGTAATTTCGTCACGTGTTTCTTTTTGCAGTTTGTTCAGTTTAGTTTTGTCGGTGGGCATTCTTGTGTGTTGCCAATACGATTTTGCTTTTCGTTTTTCTGCAATAAGACGCCTAATTGTTAATGGTTGAATTGTCAGGTTTTGTGTAGGTTTCGAGTTTTTACTTTTTTGCGAAAAGTCTGTAGCGTTTTGTAGTAAACATGTAAACTTGTGTACCGTGTCATCTAGTTCTTGTACTGTTTTTAAGCTTTGTCGTAAGTCTAAATGCTCGTCAATATGTTGTTTGAATAATTCCCAGTTAATTGGTCCATTAATAAGTCTCGGCGCATTGACTCTTGGAGTGGATTGGGAATCGAGAACTAGCAGAACAGGGCTATGCTCGGAATTAATATCTAGAAGTGTATCAACATTAATATTGGAGGAATTCATGGGACTATTTATAAAGTAATCTAGAATGTCCGGAAGCTTAGATCGGGAAATTGGCCAGTATGTGGGAGTCGGAGGAGAGATGACTTGGTAGGAAGAGGATGAAAGCACTTGATTAAGAATAATCCCACGGGGATTGGAGACTCGACAGCCCCATTGTGGGTGCTTGGCGTTAAAGTCACCACCAGCAATGAAAGAATTCCCAAGAGCTTGGAAAAATGACCTAAATTCAAGGGAGTTTATAGGTTTATTAGGAGGGCAATAGGTTGCGGCAATAGTTAAGGGGATAGGGGAGCAGTCAATTCATAGTGCGGTTTATTGAAGAAAATCTTCTGCAATATAGGAATGAAAAGAAAAGGATAAGGAATTTCTAATGAGGATAGCAGTGCCACCGTGGGCAGTATTGTCAGGATGTTCGGTCCTGAACGTTGTGTAGTCGCGTATGTCAAAGTTGGACCTGGACGTAAAGTGTGTTTCTGTAATGAGTACTACGTCTATTCGTTTGTCACGTAGTAATAAGTCAAGTTCTGGTCGTTTGGAACTCAGTCCATTAGCATTCCAAATGAGGATTGTAAGGGAATTTGCAGTACAGGAAGACATTTATTTCTGAACGGCGGATGATAAAACTGACACAATGGACATTAACGCATTTACTAGAGGTGTAAGTATTTTATTTCATTCCTGTACAAGTGAGTTAGTTAGTTGGGAGAACATTGAGAATATATCGTGGGATGAAAATGATGGAGGTGGAATATAGTTTTTACTACTAGTTTCTTGCTGTTGCGGTTGTTGTAATTGTGGCTGCTGTTGTTGAGGTTCTCGTTGTTTTTGTTGTTGCTGCTCAATATTAGAAATGCCTGCCGCAACCGCAGCAAATGACAAACATTGCTGCACTGGTTGACTAATTATAGTATTTGGTCGGATGGCTTTTTTGGTATTTGGGTTAATTTTCTCCTGCACCTTTTTGTAAGTGGAGCAACCCTTATAGTTTGCAGAGAACGCATTTGGCTGGAGTTGTCTTATTTTTGCTACATTCCTTGGTGAGGTGCTCACCTGCACATTTCACGCATTTCGGATTATGCCGATAATAAGTCTTGGTGTGCCCGTTATCTGATTAGTTAAAGCTCAGTAATCAAAAATAAAAAAATAAAAATACTAATAAATACAATTAGATAACATGAAGATTCATTTCAATCAATGATCAGCATATGTAACTAGATCTGTTCTTACAATATTAACCAATTTTAGGATAAATTTCTATAAAGACATCAATGGTTTGCCACGTATTATTTGCCAATTAAGCAACAATAAGGAGCGACTAAACGATACTATACTATGATCACAGCTTTAACCAAGAGTATTAGCTTCATTGGCGAACTATTCGCCAATTAAGCTAATACTCTTGGTTAAAGCTGTGATCATAATATATAGTATCGTTTAGTCGCTCAAAAAATGAAGGATTTAAAAGAGTTTTTTTAAGACCCATAGAAAGCTACAATTATAAATTGCTGAATGACTCAATTATTCAATGACCATTAGAGTAACTGTATTTAGCCCAGGCGCAATTTCAAAAACACTTTCGGAAAACTACGGTATTCTACTGTTTTATATATATAGGGTTTTCCAATAAGAGTGATATGTCTTCTAAGTGACGTTTCGGCCATTTGTAATATGTCATGATCTGACTTTTTTTTTCATTGCATTCAGTAATGTTTACAATTTTACCATGGAGATATATACGCAAGAACAACGTTTACAATTATTCAATTTTATTATCAAAATAATAGTTCTCCAATTGCAACTTTTCCTACGTTATTGCCATCTGAGTGGTGCGGTAAAGAAACAAAACTTGCGATTTTGGTGCGAAGAAAATCCACAAATTATTCATGAACACCCATTACATTCACATAAATTAACAGTTTGGTGTGGTTTTTGGTCTGGTAGAATCATCGGTCCGTACTTCTTTCGAAATGAAGCTGGCAACACCATTACTGTCAATGGAGAGCGGTATAGATCGATGATAACCAACTTTTTATGGCCGAAATTGGAAGAAGTTGATCTTGACAACATCTGGTTCCAACAAGACGGGGCTACGTGCCGCACAGCACGTGAAACAACCGAATTATTGCCAGAAAAGTTTGGAGATTCGATTATTTCAAGAAATTGTGACATTGAATGGCCTCCAAGAAGTTGTGATTTAACACCATTAGACTATTTCTTGTGGGGTTATTTGAAGTCATTGGTCTTTAGCAATAAACCAGACTCACTTCAAGCTTTAGAAGTCAGTATTGAACATGCTATTCATGACTAACGACTTGATTTAGTGGAAAAAGTACTCGAAAATTTGGTTCATCGAATTCGTTCCTGCAAAAGAAGTCGTGGAGGCCATCTGAATGAACTTAACTGTATCGATTGTACTTCACATTAAATAAAAAACATTTGAATTTCCTTAACAATTAGTGTATTTTTTTAAAAAAGAAATCATATCACTCCTTTTGGAAAACCCTATATAAACAAGCAAACTATAGATACCAGCAGGTCAATTTTGTATAGTAACAGTTTTAAAGATTATAAATAAGCATTACTTGATGACAATACGCAAAGTGCAAGTTATGAAATAGCTTAAGTCCGTATAAGTTAAAAAATCAACTTAATCAAGATTATGATATTTTGTCAAAAAAATTTGTCGCTCAACAAATAAATATACTGTGAACAATATTAAGAATATTCTCTATTAAATAATAAGGTCTTTTTACGAAATTCTTAATATGAGATAAGTAATTATGCGAATATTTTCATTGGGAAAAACATATTCTTTATAGTATGCTATTTCGACTACAAACACAATTTATCTTATTTAATTGAAAAATTCTATGTGGTTTGCCATAATGAAAACCAACTAAATAATTAAACATTTTGAAGGGACAACTTATTCTCCATTCAAATTGAGATAAAAGAGAATCATGGGCAATACATAAAAATGGACCTACACTAAATTTTATCATCTGACCTATTTTAGTTTTTCAATTCGTATTGATTTAGTATTCTTGTTTTGAATTTTCCTTTTTTCGGTTAGTATATAAAATCATGAATATTCTTGGAAATGCTGGTTGCTTGAGCTTCATACCTGTCAGTAAAGGTTATTTTACTCCATTCCAGAGTATGTATGAATAGCAGCAATGTATATTCTACTAAAACGGAAAATGTTTTTTCTTATATTTTCATTTGCTGTATGCAGGACGATAAACGATCTGTTTTGTCTATGAAGCTGCAAGAGGCGGAGTTGTACTTAGTGCCTTGGAGAATTCGGAATGAATAAATCTTCTTTATTGAGGAAGAACTACCACCGGAGATAAATACACAACAGCGAATCCAGGCATAAATCAAATAAATTGACCGCCAAGTTTGTATGTTCTGGGAAATGGTCCGGATAGGATCAGTCAGGCATTTAGTATTTGAGGAGCTATACTAAAACGGTAGGGGTCAAGTTTTTAGTCGACTCTGACCAAGATATGACCCATTATGTCGACATTTGTTGGCCACCATTGAATTTGAAATGAATCGAAAGTGTTCGATAGAAAGAGGCGCACTGATAAAGAGATATTTCCGGTAATTAATTTTCTTCTAGATGGCAAGACTGTGATTTACACAAAACGCAAAACAACTATATCGAAAATAAATGAAAGCCAAAAAAATAACATATATAAATATCAGAAAGCCAAAAGAAATGAACTGACGTATTGGTTTTGTTTGATTATTTCGTCTATTTTCCGAAACCTTTACAAAGTCCAAAAATAAATCACAAAATTTAGCTTCTGAGTATAGTTTTGTTTGTCAGTTACAATATTCGTAATTTGACCAAACAAATTTGGCCAAATGAATATTAGAAATTGTATTTTTTGTCAGTTACGATTTGAAATTCGAAGAAAAAAGTTAAGAGCATTGGCCACATCAGGACTTCTCGAGAAGATAATGAAACTTTTTAGGAGTATGCGAAACATAAAAGGAATTTTAATCTTTGTCTTAAGATAGCATTTAAAAGTGACATTTGAAATAATCTACATCCACTTAATTAATATGGGCTTAAATGTATTCTTCTTTGAGAAAATACTCTTGCTAACATCAGAGAGTAAAGTAATACCGAAAATAGGAAATGGAAAATATCTTATTTTTTAACAAAGATTCAATAATTGCAAATATAAGCATCTACAATTGTAGCTGTATTTTTGTTGTGAATTTGTTTTCGATTTATTCTTTATTTTAATGGCATTGATTTTAGATTTAATACGGAATTTCTTCTATTCTTTCTCATTCCATCTAATATATATAGGAACATATTTCAAATAGATAGAAAAACTACGGTTCCTTTAACAATTCCTTAATGGGAACGAGTGATCCTTTTATGTTAAATTACGAACATCTTATAATGATTTACTGTTACTAACACCCCCACATTTATTTCGATGAAAGCATTTTTTCGCATCGTAATCACTCCTTGAAATCTTTTCAAAGCAGCTCTACGAATACTTTGAAATTTATTCAAAGTGTATAAGTCGAGACAAGTAATAATATACAATAAAAAAACGCTTGAATTATATACCATTCAGCTATTTTCATTTATATCATATAAATTTTCTTTTCAGTGTCATTTGCATTAAATACTTGAAACTGCTCACTCTTCAAAGTAATTAATTTTCTCCCCAAATAGATATATTGGTTTTTGATCCTATTCCAAAAATTCCTTTGATACTTCCCTATTTAAATAGAATAATTTCCATACTGTAAATAATTATTTTTTATAAATATTTTTCAAACTAGAATTAAGAAGCTATCCATATTGCAATATTTACCATTTTTTTATATTAATTTAATTGTTAATTAAAGGCTTAAGTAAATAATTATTTAATTTTTACCAGTAGGCCCAGCAAAAATTCTCAAGAATTTTAGTTTTATCTTTATAAGTCTATTTTGGTAAATATTCGTCCATATCAGAATCCTTATTTTTTTTTATTTCGTATAATCTCAGATTTTTTTTCGATAGAATTCCGGCAGAGTATTTTTTAAATTCTTGACAAAATAATATTATAATATTTTAATTTTGATTATTATTTTGGGTTGGTCGGAAAGTAATCTCGTTTTTTTTTATACAATAAAAATGAAAGACAATTTTCTTATAGTGAATTAATATTTTATTCAATTAACTATTGTCCAGTCTGATCCAATACGCTTTGCAATCTTTCTGGCAGTAACATGATTCCACGCTCATAAAATTTTTATTCTTTACTGGCAAAAAACTGATCCAAGTGAATTTTCATCTCCTCATTTGATTTAAACGTTTTACAGTCTAGAAAATAATTTTGTAGAGACCGGAACTAATGATAATCAGAAGGTCTGGCCTTTTTTCTTTAAGTGAATCATTCAATTTGTCCAACTGATGACAGTACACTTCAGAATTGATCGTTGTGTTGCTCAGTAGAAGCTCAAAATAAACGATTCCTTTGAAATCGCACCAAACAGATAGCACAACCTTTTTTTGATGAATATTGGCTTACGAAGTGCTTTAAGCCAGTTCATATTTTCTACTCTAGGATCTTTGACGCTTAACATTGTTGTAGACAACCCATTTTTTGTCGTTTCAAATGATCATGGACGATCGAATTCGATAAATTTAATCTCTCAGTGGCCTCGCGAGTTGTTATTCACCGCTTTGCATCAATCAATGCCTTTATTGTGTCTTCATCAGCTTCAACTGACCTTCCAGAACGTGATGCATCTTCGAGATCAAACTTGCCGGATCGCAATTTTGCAAACCAGTTTTGGCACTGGCGCTCACTTAACACATCTTCTCCGTACACATCGGATATTTTTTTTTTATATGCAAATTAGTAAAATGTGCCGAAAATGTTGTTCTTCACTTTCCATATTTTAAAGAGTATCAACAAACAACTACTGTGCAGAATCAATTGAATTTTTAACAAGCAAGCCTTGCTATGTCAGATGTCAAAATACATGATTATGTAGCTTGGTTGTCAACAAATACATTTGGTTGTGAACAAATATAATTAAGTCCTTTATTGGGAATGAACGAAATTCCTTTCCGAACACCCAATATTTAAGGTATAGTAAAAAGAAATCCATTATTTTTGCATTAAATTGAAGGTTTTATTTAGCATAGATAGAATGATACGATTTAGGTCAAATATGAACCGTTTTGTTTGATAACTTGTTGCCATTTTGGAGGTAATTTCATAATGCCTCTCTCATAGAAACCCTCGTCCCTATTGGCAAAAAACTGGGACAGTCGATTGTCACAATCTTCTCTTGAGGCGAATTTTTCACCTGCAAAATCATTTGTCATATACAGGAAGAGGTAGTAATCACTTGGTGCCAGGTCTGGACTATAAGGTGGATGCATAATAACATCCCAACCAAGGTCCCGGAACTTCTGGCGAGTCACTATCGATGTATGCGGCCTGGCGTTGTCCTGATGGAACACAATTCCTCTCCTATTGGCCAAAGCTGGCCGATTCTGGGCGATTGCTTCTTTCAGACGGTCTAATTGTTGACAGTATAGGTCCGAATTAAGAGTTCAGCCTGGCTGTCAATCCTGGCTTGACCACCGTTTGCGCCGGGTAACCGCGATTTGACCACGACCGTTGTCGCTTGACGTTGTCGTAAGTGAGTGGGTCACTAGTAACCATCCGCTTCAGAAATGGATCGATATTGTTGCGATTCGGCAGCGATTCGCAGATGGAAATTCGGTCCATGAGGTTTTTTTACGATAACTCGTGTGGCACCCATACATCGAGCTTATTTTTGTATCCAGCCTTATTTAAGTGGTTCCAAACGGTTTTTTGTGCAATGTTTAGCTCCTGGGCAATCGAAACAGTGCTTACGTGATGGTCGAACTCGACGATTTCCATTATTTTATCGACATTTTCGACAATTGGCCTTCCAGAGCGTGGTGCATCTTTGACATCAAAATTACCGGAACGGAATCGATGAAACCAAAATTGCGCGTGATTGGCTGTTACAGTATCAGGACCATAAACACTATTCACATTTGCAGCTGCCTGGCTTGCGTTTTCGCCTTTATCGAAGAAAAACTGTAAAATATGGCGTTTTTCTCTTCGTTGGTGTTCATCTTTGACGCGTGCAAAAAAAATACTGAGTCAAGTAATCACAAAACTGTATGAGAAGTTTTTTTAGTACAAAATCTTATATTTCTTACGCCATAAAACGGGAGATACAGACTCCTAAAGCCATCTATTGGCAAAATAATGGATTATTTTTTACTACATCTTATATTACACGAAAATTATTAATGTTTTTTTTAACTGTGTGATTTTTAATTTGTTTTATTCTAATTATTAAATTATCTACAAAAACTTGAATAAATACTATTGTCTAAGAAATGTATTTCAGATAACAAATCTTGAAATCACAAAATTATTATAATTTTTGTAAAAAAATTAAGCTTTAATAGGAGAAAGCCCGTCCTAAGAAAATAGTTCACTTAAATACATTTTTAATTTAGTAATAATAACAAAGTGGAAATATTTGATTATAATATTTATTATAGTAACTATTTTATATTACGTGACTATATTATTTAGTTATTTATGGTTTTGCAACTGAAATAAAATATTTTTCGCATATGTTCAAGCCTCGTATATGTATAAATCAGCTTCGTATTTGTACATAAAGCGGTAAATAAAAGCCAACCACGTTTTTTTTATTGGGATGCTAAATAAAGACCACTGCTTACTAGGAACACTTTAGGATTAAAATTTGCATAAAGGCAACAAACGTTTGAAATTATTAGAAATATAAACAAATCATTTTTATAGTAAGTGGTGATTTATTTGGATGAATCGCATTTGCAGATGAAGTTCCGTATGAGAAACAAGACATTAGTTTTGAAAATCCTCATGTATTCCTAAGTGGAAGATGTAGATTTCTTCAAAGAATTTTGCCCCTTCTACATAAAAATGGATAATTCCAGACCCTTTTTAACGATGAGGTCCTGGAGCGCTAAGCTATGTGTAAATAGGCTCGGTAGTCTGTACACTTAATCCGTATAGAGGAAGAAGATCCTGCCCGCGAAATCTACGGTGAACGTCTTCGGTGTACTGACGGTGTTAGCCATAACATCAAAAATATGCTGGGAGTATCGAACTGGAACATCGCGACACGAAGCCAGGACGTCTGCAGTTCTTTGATTCAGCACGTTTAGACCTGACTCCCAATTGACGTACGGTTGATAATTTCAGAAATTCATAGCAAAATAGTTTAACTCTTCAGATTTTATCCTGTAGTTCTGGAGTAATTCTAACAATTAATTTATTAATTAAAGTAATACAAAAACGAAAAAAGACAAAGTAATATAGCACAATATAATTATATATATCTTTTATGGGCAAATTAATTTGGCTGGACACCAAATAATATGCAATCTCTGCATTGTTGAATATTTTTTTCAAATTTTTATGTAATTTTTCAAAAATTTGATATTTTTTCAATTTAAATTTATATCATTAAAAAAAAGCTTTTATTAGACTTTATAACAAAGAAAATAATAATGCTGAAATTCTAATTCTAATCTAATCGGATACCTCTTTTCTCTTGGAAAAAAATTAGTACTACTTTAAGCAATTTTCCTCATTGTAACTTGTATAGCGCTTTCTTTTTATCTTTAAAATAGTAGAGCTACTTTTACATGCATAAGTTCCCATATATAGAATATTTTTAAAGATTCTAATTTTAAATTCAAATTAAATGTAAAAAACTGTCGCAAAATTTTTGTTTTTTAAATAAGCCTAAGATACACCAACCGCCATATGGTATATCATATTTATAGCGTCAAAAATCGAAACAATTGAAAGATTCGAGAAATCTGGAATAACCAATATTTTTCTTTATTAAGAGTATATTAATTTTTATCCCTATTAAAATAAAAATTTAGATATGACTCATTCACGATTTTATTGCTATATATATATATATATAGAAAAATTTAAATAATTTTTTAAAAAACATATGTTGGTTTTTAATAGATTTATAAAATGTATACAAATACTAATTCCTTCCCCTCCACTCTTCTTAGTTCCAAAAATCCATACATACTATACCAATTTTGACGGATTTGAGTCAAATGGACTCATTAAATATTTTCAAAGTCTCAGGGCCTACTTCCTATGCCAAAAAAATATTATACTTGGTACTGTAAATCGATGAAAAAATAATGGAATATATAAAATCATGCACTGAACTTGAAACTCGTAGAGTTTTGAAAAAAGACCTGGCAGTAACAAAATCGCAATTATGGGCCTTTGTAGCAATTTTGTACGCTAGAAGAGCTTATGAGACAAGAAATTTGAAGTGTTCTTATTTATGGTCTAAGAATTGAGGAACTCCTTTTTTCCCGAATAATATGTAGTGAAAAGTTCAGAGAAATACTTCGATTTATACGTTTTGATAAGAAAAATGAACAAAGTGAATGGTTGAAAACAGACAAATTTGCCTTGATTTCAAGAGTATGGGAAAATTTATTGAGAATAGGCAGGCTTGTTATAAACCTGAGGATAACATAACCGTCGATGAGCAATTATTATCAACTAAAGTCAGGTGCCCATTTACTCAATAAATTTGGCATCAAATTCTGATTAGCTGCGGGTGTTAGAAGCAAGTATCTTCTAAATGGTTTTCCCTATTTGGGCAAGAATGAAGACCGCGGATCAAATATTTTCTTGAGCGAGTTTGTTGTATATAAAATCACTGAGTCATATTTATATTGTGGACGAAATATTACCACAGACAATTTTTTTACAAGCCTATCAGTTGCAAAAAGATTACGAGTGAATAACACTTCATTGGTTGGAACAATACGAGCAACTTGAAAAGAATTGCCTAAAATTGCAAAAGCCAAGAAGGACAACATGACACGCGTTTTCACACAACTTTATAAAACGAAGGACTGTACTCTTACTATTTATAAAAATAAGCTCAATAAAAAAGTTCTACTAAAGCATCGAAATGTAGAAATTGAAAAAAATAAAAAATATGTCCCGGAAACTATAACATTTTATAATAACAATAAGTATGGAGTTGATATCCTTGATCAAATAGCACGAAAATATAGTACCAAAACAGGCTCTCGGAGATGGCTCCTTCACGTATTCTGTAACATCTTAGATTTAGCAGCAATCAATGCTTGGGGTTTATCTAACATAAAGACGTCACTCAAGTAAAAATCTCAAGAAACGAATTTATATTGCAATTGGCTAAAGAACTAACATAAGCGGCAACTATGACCATGAAGCCGAAAATACTTTCACACCTTTATCGAATATACAGAATCTTTAAAAACGTTTGAATTGTCAAGTTCAAGTATCATGCAGAAGAAATAGTAAATGTAATGAAAAAATGTCTGTACTAAATGTTATAAAAAAATCTGCGGAAAATGTATTTTAAAAACACAATATATATGAAAAAATTGTTTTGAACAAAGTGTCTTTAAAATAACATATTATTTTTTTTAAAAAACTTCAATTTTGATGTTTGAGTCAAATGGACTTATTTTAGGCCAAATAGGTATATACCCAACCTCCGGCGATCTACGAGGGTCATTCAACAAGTACTTAGCCTCACCGCCCGATAGAACTGTTGTCACAAAAGAAATTTACCATCGTACAGTACATTCTTTTAGTAGCCTACTGTCAAAGTTTCAGTCGATTCCCTTCATTAGTTTTGTTTTGAGAGCCTTTGAAAGCGAACGTGTCGGTCGATTGCACAAAAATGGAAAAAGAACAATATCGTTCGGTGATTAGATTCTTGTTTTTGGAAGGGAAAACGCGCAGCGAAATCAAAGATCGCTTGGATACTGTGTATGGTGACTCTTCTCCTTCGATGGCGACCGTCAAGAATTGGTTCAACGAGTTTGTTTGTGGCCGCACGTCGGTTTTTGATGAGCCACGCCCTGGTGCCCCGAAAACGGCTGCTACGGAGGAAAACGTTAAAAAAGTCCACGATCTCGTGTTGGCAGACCGTCGATTGAAGGTTCACGAGATAGCTGAGACTGTGGGCATCGCAGTAGGAACGGTGCATCATATTCTACACGAAGAACTGGGCATGAGAAAGCTGTCGGCGCGATGGGTGCCACGTTTGCTCACACCGGAAGACCACATCGGCGACGTGTTTGGCGCTGTTTCAGCGCAATCCAGCGGAGTTCTTGCGTCGTTTCGTGACCGTCGACGAAACATGGATTCACTGGTACACACCAGAGACCAAGGAACAGTCGAAACAGTGGACTGCACCCGGCGAACGTGCTCCGAAGAAGGCGAAGACTGTTCGATCGGCCGGAAAGGTGATGGCCACCGTTTTCTGGGATTCACAAGGTGTGATCCACATCGATTACCTCGAGAAGGGAAAAACAATCACGGGGCGCTACTATGCTGAATTATTGGGCCGATTTGACGTCGAATTGAAGAAAAAGCGGCTCCGCTTTGCGAAGAAAAAAGTGCTGTTCCACCACGACAACGCGCCGGATCACACCTCCGCCATCGCCATGGCCAAATTGGTCGAATTGCGCTACGAATTGCTGCCCCATCCACCGTACTCTCCAGATTTGGCCCCCTGTGACTACTTTTTGTTTCCAAACCTGGAAAAATCACTCGCCGAGAATAGATTTGGGTCGAATGAGGAAGTCATCGTCGCCACGGAGGCTTATTTTGCTTCCCTCGAGAAAATGTATTTTTTGGACGGGTTAGAAAAGTTAGAGCATCGTTGGGCCAAGTGTATCGAGCTTGAAGGAGATTATGTGGAAAAATAAATTGCCACCTTTCCAAAATTTTCGTTTTTCTTTTGTAGGATAAGTTTTTGTTGAATGACCCTCGTAGTATTAATAAAGGGTACATTAGTTTGCTTTGGAAAATTAAAAAAAGATGAACTGGAAGGAAAATAGATGGATTAAGGAGATCAAGACAGGAATAAGTTCTACTTAGGATATTAAGACCTTAGGATATTATTTTCAAAAAGCTTCCTTAACTCATCAATCTACGCAAGATATGTGTAGATTGATGAGTTAAGGAAGCTTTTTGAAAAACTGATGTGTCTATTGATTTAATATGATTTTCTTTATTTGACTGTGCAATTGTATATAGTTGAACTATTGCAATCTAATCTAATTCTACCTTAACGTAGAGTAAACAGTATTTTTACTCTCAATCTCGTATTGTAGTTTATTATTATATATGCTTAATATATCAGCTATCCATTTTAAATAATTATTAAATTAACAGAAAGCTAAACATTCTTAGTACTATTTCTATCTAGGAAATTTCAAATAAAAGTTCATTTATAAAACAGTTCGGCACTATAGAATTTTTCTATTTTTTTTCTATTCATTGTTTACATGAATTAGAAACATTTTTCTATATTATATTATTTAAATTTATATAGAAAAATACATTATTTAAATTGTGTATGCTTTTATTATAAACATTTACTGTGTAAGATAGAAATTTTCCCCATTTTATATATGTAAACATTCGTAATATAATATTATATAAGCAATTTTTTTTTTGGAAAACACGTCAAATGTAATTTATTTCTGCTATTAATATTATACTTTCAATTGAAGTAAGATAAAGATTGATATTAATAAGCTTATACTCGTATAAGCATAGATACATAACAAAACTTTGGGTTAATCTAAAACATTTAACTGATAGCGTCTGTTACATATGGAACGTTAGTGTTTACTTAATTTTGCAATATTACCTAAGAGCCAATATTGATAAAAATTTTTATTAAAATAATTATAATATGTTAGTGCATTCCTTCCTGAATAAGGAAATATACTCATATCAATCCAGACTAAGCCCTATGAGCGTATGTAAAAATATTTGAACTAAAAATTTCGAGAGAATAAATTATTTTCCCAGTTACATATGAGAGAATGAAAAGAAAAATCTTATTAAAAGTGTTTTCTTTTTACTCTTTTTATAATCTTTATATTTTGGAATGAAAATATATTTATGAAAGGATCTTATATTTTGATAATGCAAACACTAAAATAGAATATGAACATAGTGAAATATATGGTTAGAAAGTAGATCCTGGAGCCTGCAAGAACCAATTTCCGCCTTATAGATCCTAGCCCGTCTATCTCGTGCTCTCTAATCGAAATACCGAATTCTGACAGCTTGCCATTTTCTATTCCATAGATGACAGGGTAAATTCCTGTCTCATGTTTTATTCAAAAGCTTGAGAATTTCTCCGTTCAATTCCCAAACCATGAACTCCTCTTTATTCCTCTCGACATTCCTCGCATCTATTCGAATTCGTTATTTTTTTCAATATTTCTCAGCTAAATTTAACATTTCAATCTCCCCAGTTTTAGCTAGCAACAGCAGTCGACTACTACTTGCAAGAGTCTTGGATTTCCAGAGACAACGTCTTCTGAATTCCAAAGATTTCTATTTATCCCAAAAATACTATATTTTGTTTTTTTTTACCCTATTCCAATATTTTTTTAACAATTCGATATACTTCAATATTTGTATGTGGTTAGTTCGGATGTTAAGATAGCGATAACGTTCGGCACTCTAATGTGATAAAACAACTAAAATATTACCAATTCTACGGTGTGAATCATATATAGGTATCTACGGATTGGTGGCTAACTGTGGTTTTAAACCGATTTTCATATATGCGTATTAAGATATACGTTAATATATGTATTGTATACAAGAAAATGTATTATTTATTGGTTCAGATTATGTCATCAAGTGACTTTGTTTCCATATTGTATTCGAATAAATTGATTCCTTACTAATTCAAATTATTTACTCAAGCCTTCTGGCAGTAAATCTTAAGTATTTCTTGATCATTGATAGTTGGATGACTTATTACCTTATTTTAGGGTTACATCATAATACCGCTAATAAAAGGGTAGAAATTTATATTCGATTATTGAATTTTATTGTATTGTACTTGTAAGCTGTACTTTCTTTATATTTTGTTGCTGTTTTAAGAAATTACTTGAACTCCTTAATTACTAAACTTAAAAACTTTCGATACATAAAAGGCAGAAACTAACTTTTCAATTGGAACCTCAAACCATTTCAGATATGTTAATGAGTGCAATCTTTGTAAAGTGGGATTCTCAAACGCTAAGCGATTATAGGAAGAAATCCAATTTCCGGGTAAGACGGAAAGCCCATAAGTCATTATGGTCCTTATGCGAAATTTATTGTTAAGGAAATTCGCTTATTCGTGTAATTTACTTTCATTTATTTGTTTGAAGGCTCCACAACTAAGGGCAATAATAAACCAGCATAAGGAAATATCAATTTAATCAAAAGCTTAACATCAAAGAATTATATTCACCTCCATACATACACGTATGTATGTAGAAACACGCTGATAGGTAGTAGGCATACATATATCTCTAAAGGAGAAACCATTTCAAAATTATATTCAATTTCTTTACTAGACTTCTTCGTAGAGCTTTTGTCAAAAATCTTAGTGAGAAAATAGTACAAAAGATTTCAGTTGGGGGTGTGGTTGAATGAAAATAAAAAGTCGAACATTTCTCAAAATGAAAATTAAGTATCATAAATTGCCAGTGAATTGGTACAATTCAAAGGACTTTCAGCAGCACTGTAATTACCTCAATAAGTAAGAAAAATTCTCTTTATACAATTCATACTTATATTTTGCGGTAGCCTTATAAGCAACATAGGTTTTTTCTCATTGGTGGTTGCTTTTGACTTTAATAGTCTTTCTTATTAAAAACCATAAATCTTTTTGATGAAGTTTTTTTTAAAAGATTTCCCTTTGTTGAAGTGTATACTTTTATTTACAATAGAAAAAATAATATTAAAAACGAAGGCAAATATTTTTTTTTCGTCCCATATTTGCTACTTTGAATGGTACTTTGGTATCCTGAAAATTGCCCTAACCCATATTATCCAATGGCATCGTAAATTGTGTTTTCAATAAAAAAAAAAGATCCAAGAAACTGAACGTAATATTAAATAAATTTTTATTTATTTTTTTCAGCGTATTCGTAAACGATACCATTTATATTTATTGAATCTAATATTAGAAATAAAAGAATCTATATTGGAATATTTTTTATTTGTATACTTTATTAAATAGGCTCTAATAAATTAATAGAATGAAGTGTTTCTATACACATATACGAATGATTTTAAAAAAATCTTACGAGTTCTCTTAAAGAAAATTGAATAAATAAAATTCGGAAATGTTTTTTAAAAATTTAATACGATTGCTTTTTTACCTATAATAAGCTTTAAACAAATCTAAATACATGCTTTTAAATGTTTGGCTAGTTTTTTTTCTGGTTTAAGAAACTGTGAAAGTATTAATTACTACTATAAACAGAAAATTGGGTACTATGCTTATATTCCCTGTTTAATTAATTTTTTAAACTGAAACTTGAAAATATTAACGACAACTTAGTTTACCGATATCTGAATCATCACCTTCTCTAAGTACAGAGGCGCCTACCAAGGCATTACAGTAGCTCTCTTTTCTGTATTTTCGAAATTTTTTCCACCACACTCTATTACTCAACCTACAACAATGTTGGTAATCCAAAAAATCCATCACTTAATCTATGGATCAACCGTAAAAATTAAATGTTGAGTCCATCTACTATTAAAAAGTTAATTTTAACGAATATACCCATATTCGTTCGTTTTCTGACATCATTGCACAGAGTCATCGTGTTTATCTGAAGTTTGTCAACCAGAATTTCGATCGGTATGGTACCGGTCACAATACACGTACAAACCACATGAAATGCGCCTACCATCTTCAATGCGCTCTTATGGTTTGAGTACGCTCTTCCTCCCAAATCAGAGCAGCATGAACTAAGATTGAAGCAATTATGCTCACCTAAACAGCCCTTTTTTTTTTTTGAGGCAAATATGCTTATTTAAAGAGCCCTTTTTTTTACAGGGGAAAGTCTTCAAAAGGTACTCGACTGGGTTATACGGCATTTTACTATTTATTATATTTTACTGCTGTCCCGATGTTATAACGCCTCGGGCCCTATTCTTCGTACGTGGTGTGAAGATCCTTGATGATAGATTCCGCGTACTCTGCAACTCTGTTCCAAGCCGATTGCTTCTTCAGCATGCACTCCACTATGTTTTCTGGACTGATGGAGCGGTCCACATTTTTCTCCACTTCTGCCCGTGTCCCCTCGTAAAAGGGGCATTGGAAGAACACTTGTTCTGCATCTTTGAGCACATCGTAGCAACGATGACAGTTTGTGGAGTCTCTCCTCTTGAATCTGTGCAAGTATGCCCGAAAGCATCCATGTCCAGTCAAGAGTTGGGTGATGTAATACCCGACTTCCCCGTGCAGGCGAGTGACCCATTTGGTGACATCTGGGATCAGTCGATGGGTCCACCGACCCTTCGTCGAGCTGTCCCATCTTTCTTGCCAGAGGCGAAGACTCTCGGGTCTCTCCTCTTCACAGACAACCTTTCGTCGCTCTTCCTTCTTCCTACGATGTTGGCGTTCTCCCTCTCCTGCCAGGATGTCGATGGGTGGGCATGATGCCACAACGTTGACCGCATCGTGTGATACCGTTCGGTATGCTGACGCCACTCTGATCGCTGAGAGCCGCTGGACTGATGACATTGTCTTGCGGTATGTTGTTAGTTCTAGCGATTTTGCCCACACTGGTGCTCCGTATAGCAGGACGGAGGTAATATATCTGTAATATATAGCAGGACGGAGGTAAAAGTGGAACTCCACTTCCACACAGAGTTCCTTCCAGCATTCTCGTTTACTCGAGTTGATGGCGTTTCTGATAAGGCGCCTTTTCTCTTCGTAGGTCCGTCTAAGTTCCTCTGTCGAGGCCCTGTCTCGCTTACGAGCACGTTGGTGTTGCCTTCTTGCCTTAAGGCATGCTCGCCGGTGTAGGGCGATGGTCTGGTTCCACCAGTAGATTGCTGCTCGACCGTTGATCGGGCGACTCCGTGGCATCGACGCATCGCTGGATGCCACCAGGGTCGCTGCTACCTCTTCTGTGATGCCCTCGGCAGTTGTTGACCGGGGCGCTGGTGATCCGCTCATCATCAACCTGAATGTCTCCTCATCAAAGCATTTGCTGTTCCAGCCCACTGGCTGCCTCCATGTGGGTCTCTGGCGCCACCCGCTTCTGGGACTGTTGTTGATTTCCCAGATTATAGCTTGATGGTCGCTATTTGTGAACTCTTCATCGACCTTCCAGTCGCAGTTTCTTTTGTAAGGACACTGCTGATGAACGTCAGGTCGATAATGGAGTTCGCGGCTCCTTTGCGATAGGTGCTCGCAGTTCCCTCATTCATGAGAGTGAGGTTTAGTGTCCAGAAAGCCTCATGCAGTGCTTCACCCCTTCTATCAGACTTACGGCTGCCCCATTCAATGGACCAGGCATTGAAGTCTCCGGCGATTACGACCGGGTCATGTCTTCTCACGTCCTCTGCGAGAGTGTCCAGGAAGTCTTCGAATATATCAATCAGAGCACTCGGTGGAGCATAGCAGCTATACAGGTACACCCCTCCTATCTTGGCCTTGACGAACCATGAGGTGGAGTTAGTTGGTAGCAAACTTGAAAGGCAGTCTACCGCATGCCCATATTGCTGCCTTTTTTGTGCTGTTTAAAACCCATGCTTGGGTGTCAAGGTCGTCATACTGCTCGCACAGCATAGACCTAAAGAGACCTGTTACACGCTGTGTGCGTTGAAGTTCCATTGTTACCTTCCGGCTCTGAAATCGAAGCATAGAGTCAATTAGGACTCCTAAGTACATCAGTAATAGTCTCGAATTAGTCTCCTGCTTAATCACCGTGCTGAGAACTCCCAAATTTGATGGAAGCATTATTCATATCAGGAGCATTGACAGCACAGTACGTAATGATTCCCTTTCTCCACCTTTTATCGTAGATAGCCATGCGCACAGTGCGGACAACTAGATCAATAGCATAAATAAAAATAGAGCATGCCCTCACTATATTGACTCCTTTATTGTGTTTCTCTAATTAAACAGGAAAAATACTCTACAAAAGACAAATGTGGTGATACGATGAATAATACTATTCTTTTGAAAATACTATTCCTCTAGGTGAAAAAACAATTCCTCTGAAAATACGGATTTTTCTCCAAAAATAATGCCAAAAATTATTTTGAAAGTGCCTCCATTGCTCATCTTAAAGCAACATTGGCCTTATACCCAAAGCTACTGCATGTTTAGAGGTGCTCATGAGCGGCAATAGTAGTACTCGTACCTACGCCCAAGAGGTGTCAATCTCCCTCTCAAATGTATAGCTGCAGACATCTCAAAATAGTTCAATAATTAATGAGGTATTTACCTGTAGATATCCCACATATAGGTATTTAGCCGAAAAGTCTTAACTTGAATTTCCTGTATTATCGTGGACATTTATTTGAAATATTATAATAGCCTGACTGTTTTCTAAATTTCTGTCCATTGGTAAAGTGTCACTTTTTTCACTTGCTAGCTAGAGTTGGATATTTATGAAGGATATCTAGGTTTTCCAAAAATAATCTTTAGGTATCATACTGAAAAAAACTAATTTTTTCGAGGCTATAACCAAAGTTATTATATCCCTAAGTAAACGATAATAGCGATTTCAGCGGTACTTGTATCATACTTGGTACTTCTGAACAGAAAACTTCTGGTATTTTTATTTATTCTTCTAATTAAGGTAGTTCTAGGCCACAAAATTCAATATATTGTACTAGGACTATCATTCCATTCGTTTTGCAATCTTTTCTCAGTCAACATAGTAATATTTTATCAGGAATATAGTAGATGCAGTACTTTTGACTTTCCATAGTTTGAGAATCGTCAGATGTCCACAAATTGCGTATTATCCAGTTTTGTAGCACATATGTCTATCCAAAGCTTTCTCAAATCTTATATCCTATTTGCGTATGCTCTGAATGATATTTAAATATATCTTGCCCCAAAAAAGAATCCAAAACTGTTGAATCAGATAACTTGTTTTCATACTTCAATTAATAATGGAAAATAAGCCATTAAAAGTCGTGCGGATATAAACTTGTTATGGCATCCTTCATATGATTTAATTTTGTTAATAAGCTTTTAACAATTATTATTAAATTTCACACAAATTTCCTATATCTGGAATTACGAAATTATTTCTTTTATTAATTAAATATTTAATAATTGCCAATATAACTTCCAAAAATAAGTCCCTTCAGGAACTTTTCGAATCGCTTCAATAATTTCTACTCAAATAAAGAAATGCTCCCTTATATCCTGTTCAGTTATTATTGACAATATTTATACACACATTCTCATAAAAAATATCTATAAAATATTTATCGAACATAATTCAACATTTTTTCATCAAATGAAATAATCTGAGAATTAATTAAAAGCTCATGTTCGAGGATATAAAAAAAAACATAATTATGTATTTTATACAAACATAATTTTTTTTTTACTTTAAAACGTAATTAATGTTCATACTTTTATTTTAATTTACCTGCTTACACATTTCGATTTTATATTGTAATATTCTCAGATATTTTTACATACTAAGTATATAAATATGTAAATATATACGGTAATGTACTCGTATAATATAGTTGCGATAGTGAGGTATGATGATATTCGGAACAGTTCTGGTTATTAAAGTACTTGTCATATTCAGCCTTGGAGTTTTTGCTTAAATTGGTGAAGCATATCAATTCGAAAGGTATGTACTTCATTTATTTATTTATGAGTTCTCAGGTAAATAGAACGATGGGGAAAAAAACGGACCAAACGTAACAGGAATATATCATATTGTAAGATATGAAGGAATAAGGTAGTCGTCAGGCAGTTTATTTAAAATATACTTCTACCAAATAGCGGACGATGTATTCATGTTTATTCGTAGTTGCGCATGATTTATAGCAAAATATTATACATGAAAAAAAGCACCTTTATTCATTGCCAGAAATTAGACCTCATGCATTTCTTTACTCCTACCACCAACCAAACGGTTGGCGTTTCATAGAGTAATGGAATCGTAAATGCCAACAATCATCTTTACATGTATACATAGGAGTTCATAAATATACAGATTCGTATATATTCACTCATCAAACTGCAGATATCAGAGCATAGATATTCTAATATTTTGTATAAAATAAGTACAATTTTGCGGTTATAAGCAAGAAATAAGACGTTCTTTTAAGGACGAAAATATCTTCTGAAATATCTTCTATGATAAGGCTTTAAGTTTGCATAGAGGAGACTAAGTTGTTGGTCGATGGGGAGTGTAGAAAGTGTTTTTGCAGCAATTGTACCCATTCCACCTGTATACAATATGATTTAGTAGAAGCGCTCTAATGAAATTCAGTATCGCTTAAAATCAACCCGCCAGGTCAAATGCGTAGGAGTTCCTTCTATATTAGGATTGAGTTTATTCTGAACAAGAAGTTCTCCCTTATTTTTATTTTGTTGCATTTAATATTGTACCATTGTGTGCTTACAAATTGAACTGACACATGTTTACTTTATGGTGAATTGTTAAGGGGGGATAGGATATGTTTAGTTATGTCAAACAATGAATGATTCCATCTACTCTCATTTCTTAACCTGCCAGCTTAACTATATTTCTTCATTGATTGTATAAGCCACACATCTGTGCTGTCCTTGTTACTAAATTGGAAGCTTTGGCTCACAGGTTCTATTCTTCAATTTTCAGTATCTGCTTCTTTTCTTGGATTGATAATATTACCGATCCCGAAGAGATTCAATAGATCAACTAACTCTACATCTATTCGAAATATCACTTGAGCTCATCACGCCACTCTGAACAATTTGGCAAAGGTATGTGGGGAAAAAGCTTTTATTTCGAAACAGATTCAACTTCAATTTGGAAATGTTCTGAAACACAAATACGAGAACAGTGAAAACAGATTCCT